>OU342989.1:5035000-6285000 GCA_910592155.1 Ypsolopha scabrella | reverse complement strand
AAAAATCATGGAATGGCTATTTGTGGACTTGTCAATTGTGCGATACGAAGTTTTCTGATATAACAAAACTGAGGACTCATGCTAAGGAAATCCATGGCAAATGTTTCGCCATCAAATGCATAGATTGTGATGAAGTTATGAAGAGTTACAAGGAATTCATCATCCATGCTCGATACCACAGAAGATATTTAAAGTTAGTACCAATTCTATTTTAAAAACAGCAAGAAATACAAAAGAATACAAAGTCTTCTATTGGTACTACTAGGCATGCTTTTCACAATCAAAGCCATTCGGCTCTACTTCAAAGTGCTCTCTTGGCTGGGCTGATTGACGGGGGAAGTACACAATAGTCACGACCACGGAGAGAGTGCAGGACTCATCGCCCCTGCTACTATCATAATAATGCTCATTCAGTGGAACTTTTGTCTTGATATTCTTATAGTCTTGCTAGGAATTGTTGACTTTTACCATAACACAGAGCTTGTCTTGTAGTACATAGAAGTCTTTGACTTAATACACTAAAATCTCATACCTGCACCGTATAATAGTAGTCTATGCTACAAGCGCGGTAAGGGGGCAAGAGATTACGAAGACGATTTGAAACATGAGTGAAGCGAGTGTTCTAAACTTTACAAATAAGTTATTGCACTTACCCACGTGTATTATATAAACTATGTTTTTCAATGCATAGTGTGAGTAAATAAATGAAACATCTAAACAAACAATAAATACTCCAAATGAACTTTAGGTGATCATTATTTTCTTTGCACGCAAGTTGCCAACTTGAAGGAAATAACCTGCTTTCAGTTTGATGCGTCCGCAGGCCTCTTTCAGTAACCTCACATGCATTGATACTGTCCTGCTATCAGTAGTAGGCGAGTGTCGTCCGACGATCAAACAGAACGCATCAAACTGAAATCAGCAAAGCAGTTCATTTCCGGCAAGTCTATAAAAATGTATTATTTGTCATTATCAAGACTGCATTTATACATTTCTTTATTCCGTGCTCTTCGCTTTTTCAAACATTTCCATAAATCTCAATACGACAAAAACCTACACTTGGCTGACAGGGAGTTGCACAGTACAAAAAAATATGTTTTCCTTGGTTGCTTTCTGAGTAAGGCGATTTTTTTGACCGGCTTCCCTTTTTGTTAAGTTCACCCTTCGCCAACCTATTTTATTTGATTGTAACTTGTTTTCATTGAAAACTATTTTACTTTATTACAGACGGCTTTGTCACTACTGCGACCATGCATTTCAGAAGACCGAACATAGAGCTGAGCATATCGCAACACATTTCACTGAATCTGCCAGACTTTGCGAAGGTTGCGGCGAAATACTCCCCAACAGCGCTGCGTATCAATCCCACGTGGCCACCTACAACCCGCCCAAACCAAAAATACGACTAAATAAACTAGATAGACCTCTTTGTTTAGACGATGTCACATGTGAAATATGCCAAAAAGTTTTTAAAGGTACTTTCCACCTACGGGAGCATAAAGTCCTAGTGCACTCCGAAGGAGAGAAAAAGTTCGTCTGCGAAAAGTGTGGCAAACCATTTGCCACAAAATCTGCTTTAGCTACTCACATGTCAACTCATGAAGAATCAAAACCGGTGGTCTGCGAAATATGTAATAAAAGATTCGGTGCTCGTGATTTTAGACAACACGTTTCAACCCATACAGGGGAGAAACCATTCGAGTGTGAGTTGTGCCAGCGACGGTTTAGATTGAAAAAACAGCTGGTTTCTCACAGGAGAGTGCATACGGATGAAAAGCCTTTTAAATGTCAGTACTGTGAGAAAGCGTTTCGACAGAAGAAGCGCTTGAAAGAACATGAAAACCAGCACACAGGCGCCAGACCGTATAGTTGCAGGGATTGTGGAATGGAGTATGCCAGTTGGAAGAGCTGTGAAAAGCATATGAGGACAAAGCACGGTACAAAGATGGCGCAAGGGAAGCTTATAGAACCTAAAACTGGACAGCTGGGTGACGTCAGGGATATAGAAAAGATCAAAGAATGGGCGAAACAAATACTGGCCCGGAAAAAACGGAAGCACGTGGATTAAATTGATGGAAACTAAGTGTTGGGATGTCCTGAGATAGACAAATTTGTATGCGATACGCCCGTGATCTGAGGGCAGCGTGGGGTGAGGATAAGAGAGACCGACCGTGTTTTTTTTCTGTTTCCTAAAGCTATTATTGTGTTCGAAATTATTTTAACTTAAGTAAAGTGCGTAAGAAACCCGAAAAAGTACAGATTGGATAATAAAACTAATTGTTCCAGAATCCTTTTCATGATTTGGAACAACCCCTGAAGTAGTGGGAACTCATAACTTCATTTTGAGATGGTATTCGTTTTTTTTTTTGTGTGCTTAGTTACTCTAGGTCATATATGGGCAACCACCGGCCCGCGTGCCGCATCCGGCCCGTAACTGTTTTTAATTCGGCCCGCGGCGAGGAACATTTTAAAATCGGACTACTATTTTTACCAAAAAGTCGCGATTCGTTGTTTTCCTGCAACTTTAATACTTTCTGGGGCATAATGAGACGAAAAAGAAAGAACAATAGAACCACGTCTTGGGCGGTTCCTGTTACTGAAGGAGTTAAGTACAGGCTGCGCTTAAATTTAACAAATATGTACAAAAGCAGGCATGAAAATCAATAAATCAAGTCACGAACTAGACCGATCGATCAAAAATGCAAAATTCGTTGCCTGTATATCAGTGGAATTGATTCTCATATTAGTAGTCTTGCATCTGAAAATCAGGCTCAAGGAAAATATTACATTGTGACTTTTCTAGTTTATTATGAAACTTGAATTTCAATAATTAAAATTAAACCTACGGTTCTCCGATTGCGTCGTTGTTTTCGTATACTATACGAGTACGCATCAACCTACGGCCCGCGAATTCATGAGCATATGATTGTTTGGCCCGCGACTTCCCAAAGTTTGCCCATACCTGCTCTAGTCCATTAATGCGGTTTATGGGTGTGCGTTACGCCAGAGGCATGTTGGCATTTTACAGGATTTCAGCTTGACAGATAATTAGAGCCTCATGTCGTGTATTGTGCCCGAAATAAAAAAAACGTGCTTCCAGTCGATCCAAATATATTCACGAAAAACAGATTCCGCTGGTGTAATCCATCGTATCGTAACTGAATACAAACTAGCTTCTAATTAATTACTAATTAGTGCCTAATCACAATTAGCTGGGGTAACGTTACTCAGCGGAATCTGTTTTTCGTGAATACATTTGGATCGGCTGAAAACTCATTTTTTTATTTCGGGCACTATTACACGAGATGAAGTCCTAATTTTACCTGTCGAGCTGAAATCCTGAAAAGTGCCAACATACCGTTGTCGTAATGCACAGTTTTATTGATATTGTCCTTTTTTGGAATTTTTTTAGGGGGAAAGGATGATCGCTACCGCTACTTATTGTATTCAATTACCATTAAATATATAAACAAATTGTCGAAACGCACTTCAACTTAAAAAAAATACTAAATGTAAATATTTTCAAAATTAATTGCTTTCTTGAGGTCCGATAAGAGGATATTACGTATCATTAAAGGTATATTTTACAAAAAAAATATTCATCCGTATCGTATCTGGAGTAACTTAGTATGTTTTGAAAATGATTTTAATTTTAATTTGAAACAAGTGAACGAAATATAATGTGATATATTTTAAAAATTGGTTCCAAAAGCCCTTTCATTTGATACAACACGCGATATGTTTTGGAACAAACAAATATTTTTACGTACTAAAAAAAGATGACGTCATAATAACACCCCTACTTTTTTATTTTTTCGTGCTACGGGTCAGATTGATTTATATGGCCTAAAGATCTATCGTTCCGGTTTTCATTAATTAAACACCGTTTGCAGCTATTTACTGAATTTCGGTTTGTACCGCTAGCACTATCAGTAACAAGGGTCGATGACCCTTTTTGTGAAATTCCTAAATTATTATTTTCGTGTTCCTTACAAACGCAACCCCAACCCCAATTCAATTAGATACTATAGGACGTCAACATTTGATTTTGCGAAATTAGCAAGGTGTTATGTTAACTATCCGTGATACTCGTTTATCAAGCATACAGTATGAATTTGGCTGCATAAATAAATTTCACCTTATATTTTGTCGGTTAGTTGGCTCTTGGTAACTGGATAGGAGCCAGGGGGCACGGCCCCTCTCCAGAGTAGCATCTGCCCCCCCCCCCCCAGAAATATGAGTGTCATTGATATAAACTTTACTTTATCAAATTTAAGGCGTTATTTATTTGTTTTTTAGGCGATCTCATTGCATGGAAAATTATCTCTATTAATCTTATTACCATCCCATAATAGAGAACAGAGGTGTAATTGTGTAAGCCAATCGTATTCAAATTGATTGTTGTCATATGGCTATTTGGTTAAGCAAAGTAGCCCGTTTGACAATTAAAATCGTACATTTTTGGCTGTCAAATGAATACCATTGTCTTGTTACGTTGTTAACCTAAAACGTACGATTTCAATTGTCAAACGGGCTTATGAATTGAATACGATTGGCTTCATTGACATACTAAACCATTGACCTCGGGTCCAGTATAAAATTTACCAAAAAATTGTCCTTAGTGAAGTGACAAAATATTAAGAAACAAAACATTTTAATTTGAATCGTATGTCATTGCTGCACGGTTTAATTTTGATTGACGTGTGATTGACACCCTTTTTTAATTTTCAATGGTTTTGACTCTCTTTTGGTTCGGACACTTTTGAGCACAGAGCCGATGTCCACTTGGTAGTACGTCAATGATTGGCTTACACAATTGCACCTCTGATATTTGATGGCTTCATGAGTAGAGCCGGGGGCCGGACCCCTCCCAACTACAAATCCTGGTCATTGGTTGTATCTCACTTCTCAAAGAGGCGTTTCCTTAAAGAAAAAACGAAGAAGTATTACTTAAAGTTTATTAAAATATTACAAAGGCACTGTAACATTGGACCAACTTGGTTATAAAATACTGTTTGCCATGAAACATTACAAATATCTTTTTATAGTTCTTACTAAGAATGCTGAGTTAAATACATGCTCTTGGGAATACTTAAAAATAAAATTACTGGGTAAAAATTATGTAATATTACAGTAGCATTTAAAATAATTATAATAAATAAAAATGGTGTTTTAATGACACTTAGAAATTAAATTATAAAATAATAAGCAGAATTAGCGTTCTTAGTGCAAAAATAGCAAAACGATCGACTTTATAAATCATTCTCTTTTGGTATTGAAAAAATATACAGAAATTAAGTTTTTCTTTTAATATGAATCGTGTCTGTTTGTATTCGTTTTAAAATCAACGCCAAACTAGTAGATTCCGAGTAATTTTTGTTGTCATTAAAATAAATAAAGTCGATCGAGTTTGCAATTTTAAACTACATAACAAACAAGCTTACTCGTTAACGAGTGTTATTAAAAAGAACAGTAAAATTAAACACGGAATGTGTGATAGAGGCATATTTGTAAAACATTAGCTGTTTTCATACATTTTTGTTCAATATAAAAAAGTCTATGCAAGATACGCATATTAAATTAATCAAAGAAATTACCAATCCTAATTGTTAAAAAATAGAACTTAAATTCTATTAATATATATATTTATATGTACAGGTATTACATAACGACCATAAACCAGCGAGAGTAGACAGGTACGACAACTTGGTAGTTGAGATTTATTTTATTTTTAATCTTATATCTATTGATAAATGTAACCAAAATGAGATTTATTTAATGTCGCAATAGCATTGTTAAGGCGGTGTTTTGGAATAATAGTGTAAAAATGCAAAGGGTTAATACATTTTTTTTTTCAAGTCAATAAATATATAAAAGTTTCGCGCCAAACTTTGATAAGCGCTAATGTTCGTTTGCATTTACAATTTGTAAATATAATATTATTTATTTCGCATTTAGTGCACGATACTTATTGCTCGAAATGTATTGTCGTAATCGATACGTAAAATTATATGTTTTTTTTTTATATATATCGTTTTCGCCCAAAATTTTAAATGGCATCAACGCACAGAAAGGTAATAATAATTAAGGTAAATCTACGACAAATAATAATAACAAAGCCGAAGGACGAGTTTTGCATACACGACGAGGCCTAGTAACAAACACAAATCACAAAGGAGGCCGAAGGCCGAGCTACAAAGACCCCGATACAAATAAACGAAACACGAACGGCAAGGCCAAAAGCCGAGTCACAAGGAGACGTCCGTCATAAATTAATCACAAACAACGAAGCCAACGGCAGAGAAACTCGAAAAGATTGAATTGTAAAATCTTACTTGGCGAGACTAACATTATTTTAAGCGTCCTGTTCTTGTCTTTTCGATAGGACAGAATGCTTAAATAATGTTTAGTCCTGTCAAATAAGTAGTGTTAGACCGAATCGACACATTTGTTTTATAATCAGTTGGAAGTGTCTAGCTCGGCTTCGCTATTTTTGATTTGCTCTTGAATTTCTTTGTAAATAGTTGGCCTCGCTGTTTGATTTATTGGCTCGGCCTTCGGCTTAAATTTTTATTAATGGATTTGTTTATTTATTTATTTATTTATGGACACTTTTAGTGATACTTATACCGGTGTAAATAGACTGCTACCATTAAATGAAACCACATATTCTAGCGACCCTACTGAACCACTTTTCCCAAGAATCATACCCGCGGACATTCTTAGGTTAGGAAATAATTGAGTTCCAAAAAAAATGCGTGAACCCTAACGCACCGACATACGGGCGAGTTTAGAGAGAGCGTCGTCCGTTAAACAGCTTCAGGTTTCACGGACGACGCTCTCTCTAAACACGCCCTTATGTTGGTGCGTTAGGGTTCACGCGTTTTTGTTTGGAACTCAATTATTTCCTAAACTAAGGGTGTCCGTGGATATGACTCTTGGGAAAAGTGGTTCAGTGGGGTCGGTAGAATATGTGGTTTCATTTAATGGTCGCACTCTATTTACACCCGGTATTCGAAGTATTTAGCCCCGCTCCTTTTAAGGTTAGCCGTGATACTTAAAAATATCGCGTATTTTAAAAAGTTTTGGCAAGAATTTAGAAAGGTCAAAAAACGTGCGGATACCAAAAAACATGTAAAAAAGTTTACTACTCCAGTTTTCTGTACGTTAATGCACATATTTCGGCAGCTGTGTCACGCCCACTTTTTGTCCCCTCACCATAGACAATAATTTTACTGTGACAGTTGCATTGATACGAAATCGGTTATACCGCCTATTAAAGTTTTCAAAGTCTTTTTAAACGTAGAGAGTGGGTCGCACATCGTGCTATTCAGACATAGAAAGTATACCTAAACCACGATCTATTTTGACAACCCATTAAGTTTTGTTCTTCATGCGACTGCAACATAACAGTTCATGATTGATACTTGCGATTGTCGGCACTTGGTGAAACTTGGATAACAACAATGATGATTAACTACACTTGCACTTGTTTCACGGTTAGTATATTTATCCCAACCGGTTTCGGTTTTACATAATTAGCAAGCCGATTATCTAAATAAATAACACATTTTACAGGACATAAAAAATAATTCGACGTGCAATCAATGAAATATGTCGTTAATCAATGACAAGTCAAATCGTAGTACCTTGATAATGGTGTAAATGGCGTGAAATGGAGAGAGGCTCCACAGCGACCCTATATTATGTTGTAACTGCCACTCCAATAAAATTTTGTTGTAGACTCCAGGCCACCACTGAAGCCCTGCAGCAGTCTTTATTGTTTTTGGAATATGAACTCAAACAATAAAAAAGCGAAAAAAACTAGCTAAAGTGGCTCAAAAATCATGGAATGGCTATTTGTGGACTTGTCAATTGTGCGATACGAAGTTTTCTGATATAACAAAACTGAGGACTCATGCTAAGGAAATCCATGGCAAATGTTTCGCCATCAAATGCATAGATTGTGATGAAGTTATGAAGAGTTACAAGGAATTCATCATCCATGCTCGATACCACAGAAGATATTTAAAGTTAGTACCAATTCTATTTTAAAAACAGCAAGAAATACAAAAGAATACAAAGTCTTCTATTGGTACTACTAGGCATGCTTTTCACTATCAAAGCCATTCGGCTCTACTTCAAAGAGCTCTCTTGGCTGGGCTGATTGACTGGGGAAGTACACAATAGTCACAACCACGGAGAGAGTGCAGGACTCATCGCCCCTGCTACTATCATAATAATGCTCATTCAGTGGAACTTTTGTCTTGATCTTCTTATAGTCTTGCTAGGAATTGTTGACTTTTACCATAACACAGAGCTTGTCTTGTAGTACATAGAAGTCTTTGACTTAATACACTAAAATCTCATACCTGCACCGTATAATAGTAGTCTATGCTACAAGCGCGGTAAGGGGGCAAGAGATTACGAAGACGATTTGAAACATGAGTGAAGCGAGTGTTCTAAACTTTACAAATAAGTTATTGCACTTACCCACGTGTATTATATACACTATGAGTTACAATGCATAGTGTGAGTAAATAAATGAAACATAATTAAACAAACAATAAATACTCCAAATGAACTTTAGGTGATCATTATTTTCTTTGCACGCAAGTTGCCAACTTGAAGGAAATAACCTGCTTTCAGTTTGATGCGTCCGCAGGCCTCTTTCAGTAACCTCATATGCATTGATACTGTCCTGCTATCAGTGGTAGGCGAGTGTCGTCCGACGATCAAACAGAACGCATCAAACTGAAATCAGCAAAGCAGTTCATTTCCGGCAAGTCTATAAAAATGTATTATTTGTCATTATCAAGACTGCATTTATACATTTCTTTATTCCGTGTTCCTCGCTTTTTCAAACATTTCCATAAATCTCAATGCGACAAATACCTACACTTGGCTGACAGGGAGTTGCGCAGTACAAAAAAAATATGTTTTCCTTGGTTGCTTTCTGAGTAAGGCGATTTTTTTGACCGGCTTCCCTTTTTGGTATGTTCACCCTTCGCCAACCTATTTTATTTGATTGTAACTTGTTTTCATTGAAAACTATTTTACTTTATTACAGACGGCTTTGTCACTACTGCGACCATACATTTCAGAAGACCGAACATAGAGCTGAGCATATCGCAACACATTTCACTGAATCTGCCAGACTTTGCGAAGGTTGCGGCGAAATACTCCCCAACAGCGCTGCGTATCAATCCCACGTCGCCACCTGCAACCCGCCCAAACCAAAAATACGACTAAATAAACTAGATAGACCTCTGTGTTTAGACGATGTCACATGTGAAATATGCCAAAAAGTTTTTAAAGGAACTTTCCACCTACGGGAGCATAAAGTCCTAGTGCACTCCGAAGGAGAGAAAAAGTTCATCTGCGAAAAGTGTGGCAAACCATTTGCCACAAAATCTGCTTTAGCTACTCACATGTCAACTCATGAAGAATCAAAACCGGTGGTCTGCGAAATATGTAATAAAAGATTCGGTGCTCGTGATTTTAGACAACACGTTTCAACCCATACAGGGGAGAAACCATTCGAGTGTGAGTTGTGCCAGCGACGGTTTAGATTGAAAAAACAGCTGGTTTCTCACAGGAGAGTGCATACGGATGAAAAGCCTTTTAAATGTCAGTACTGTGAGAAAGCGTTTCGACAGAAGAAGCGCTTGAAAGAACATGAAAACCAGCACACAGGCGCCAGGCCGTATAGTTGCAGGGATTGTGGAATGGAGTATGCCAGTTGGAAGAGCTGTGAAAAGCATATGAGGACAAAGCACGGTACAAAGATGGCGCAAGGGAAGCTTATAGAACCTAAAACTGGGCAGCTGGGTGACGTCAGGGATATAGAAAAGATCAAAGAATGGGCGAAACAAATACTGGCCCGGAAAAAACGGAAGCACGTGGATCAAATTGATGGAAACTAAGTGTTGGGATGTCCTGAGATTGACAAATTTGTACGCGATACGCCCGTGATTTGAGGGCAGCGTGGGGTGAGGATAAGAGAGACCGACCGTGTTTTTTTTCTGTTTCCTAAAGCTATTATTGTGTTCGAAATTATTTTAACTTAAGTAAAGTGCGTAAGAAACCCGAAAAAGTACAGATTGGATAATAAAACTAATTGTTCCAGAATCCTTTTCATGATTTGGAACAACCCCTGAAGTAGTGGGAACTCATAACTTCATTTTGAGATGGTATTCGTTTTTTTTTTGTGCGCTTAGTTACTCTAGGTCATATATGGGCAACCACCGGCCCGCGTGCCGCATCCGGCCCGTAACGGTTTTTAATTCGGCCCGCGGCGAGGAACATTTTAAAATCGGACTAATATTTTTACCAAAAAGTCGCGATTCGTTGTTTTCCTGCAACTTTAATACTTTCTGGGGCATAATGAGACGAAAAAGAAAGAACAATAGAACCACGTCTTGGGCGGTCCCTGTTACTGAAGGAGTTAAGTACAGGCTGCGCTTAAATTCTTTGCCGATCTAAGGCATGAAAATCAATAAATCAAGTCACGAACCAGACCGATCGATCAAAAATGCAAAATTCTTTGCCTGTATATTAGTGGAATTGATTCTCATATTAGTAGTCTTGCATCTGAAAATCAGGCTCAAGGAAAATATTACATTGTGACTTTTCTAGTTTATTATGAAACTTGAATTTCAATAATTAAAATTAAACCTACGGTTCTCCGATTGCGTCGTTGTTTTCGTATACTATACGAGTACGCATCTACCTACGGCCCGCGAATTCATGAGCATATGATTGTTTGGCCCGCGACTTCCCAAAGTTTGCCCATACCTGCTCTAGTCCATTAATACGGTTTATGGGTGTGCGTTACGCCAGAGGCATGTTGGCATTTTACAGGATTTCAGCTTGACAGATAATTAGAGCCTCATGTCGTGTATTGTGCCCGAAATAAAAAAAACGTGCTTCCAGTCGATCCTAATATATTCACGAAAAACAGATTCCGTTGGAGTAATCTATCGTATCGTAACTAAATACAAACTAGCTTCTAATTAATTACTAATTAGTGCCTAATCACAATTAGCTGGGGTAACGTTACTCAGCGGAATCTGTTTTTCGTGAATACATTTGGATCGGCTGAAAACTCATTTTTTTATTTCGGGCACTATTACACGAGATGAAGTCCTAATTTTATCTGTCGAGCTGAAATCCTGAAAAGTGCCAACATGCCGTTGTCGTAAAGCACAGTTTTATTGATATTGTCCTTTTTTGGAAATTTTTTAGGGGGAAAGGATGATCGCTACCGCTACTTATTGTACCTATTCAATTACCATTAAATATATAAACAAAAAGTCGAAACGCACTTCAACTTAAAAAAAATACTAAATGTAAATATTTTCAAAATTAATTGCTTTCTTGAGGTCCGATAAGAGGATATTACGTATCATATATTTAACAAAAAAAAATATTCAACCGTATCGTATCTGGAGTAACTTAGTATGTTTTGAAAATGATTTTAATTTTAATTTGAAACAAGTGAACGAAATATAATGTGATATATTTTAAAAATTGGCTCCAAAAGCCCTTTCATTTGATACAACACACGATATGTTTTGGAACAAAAAAATATTTTTACGTACTAAAAAAAGATGACGTCATAATTAACACCCCTACTTTTTTATTTTTTCGTGCTACGGGTCAAATTGATTTATATGGCCTAAAGATCTATCGTTCCGGTTTTCATTAATTAAACACCATTTGCAGCTATTTACTGAATTTCGGTTTGTACCAAATATCATTGGTTTGGTCGATGACCCTTTTTGTGAAATTTCTAAATTATTATTTTCGTGTTCCTTACAAACGCAACCCCAACCCAATTAGATACTATAGGACGTCACATTTTATTTTGCGAAATTAGCAAGGTGTTATGTTAACTATCCGTGATACTCGTTTATCAAGCATACAGTATGAATTTGGCTGCATAAATAAATTTCACCTTATATTTTGTCAGTTAGTTGGCTCTTGGTAACTGGATAGGAGCCAGGGGGCACGGCCCAGAGAGATCATCTGCCCCCCCCCCCCCCCCCCCCCCAGAAATATGAGTGTCATTGATATAAACTTTACTTTATCAAATTTGAGGCGTTATTTATTTGTTTTTTAGGCGATCTCATTGCATGGAAAATTATCTCTTAATCTTATTACCATCCCATAATAGAGAACAGAGGTGTAATTGTGTAAGCCAATCGTATTCAAATTGATTGTTGTCATATGGCTATTTGGTTAAGCAAAGTAGCCCGTTTGACAATTGAAATTGTACATTTTTGGCTGTCAAATGAATACCATTGTCTTGTTACGTTGTTAACCTAAAACGTACGATTTCAATTGTCAAACGGGCTTATGAATTGAATACGATTGGCTTCATTGACATACTAAACCATGGACCTCGGGTCCAGTATAAAATTTACCAAAAAATTGTCCTTAGTGAAGTGACAAAATATTAAGAAACAAAACATTTTAATTTGAATCGTATGTCATTGCTGCACGGTTTAATTTTGATTGACACCCTTTTTTAATTTTCAATGGTTTTGACTCTCTTTTGGTTCGGACACTTTTGAGCACAGAGCCGATGTCCACTTGGTAGTACGTCAATGATTGGCTTACACAATTGCACCTCTGATATTTGATGGCTTCATAAGTAGAGCCGGGGGCCGGGCCCCTCCCAACTACACATCCTTGTCATTGGTTGTATCTCACTTCTCAAAGAGGCGTTTCCTTAAAGAAAAAACGAAGATGTATTACTTAAAGTTTATTAAAATATTACAAAGGCACTGTAACATTGGACCAACTTGGTTATAAAATACTGTTTGCCATGAAACATTACAAATATCTTTTTATAGTTCTTACTAAGAATGCTGAGTTAAATACATGCTCTTGGGAATACTTAAAAATAAAATTACTGGGTAAAAATTATGTAATATTACAGTAGCATTTAAAATAATTATAATAAATAAAAATGGTGTTTTAATAACACTTAGAAATTAAATTATAAAATAATAAGCAGAATTAGCGTTCTTAGTGCAAAAATAGCAAAACGATCGACTTTATAAATCATTCTCTTTTGGTATTGAAAAAATACACAGAAATTAAGTTTTTCTTTTAATATAAATCGTGTCTGTTTGTATTCGTTTTAAAATCAACGCCAAACTAGTAGATTCCGAGTAATTTTTGTTGTCATTAAAATAAATAAAGTCGATCGAGTTTGCAATTTTAAACTACATAACAAACAAGCTTACTCGTTAACGAGTGTTATTAAAAAGAACAGTAAAATTAAACACGGAATGTGTGATAGAGGCATATTTGTAAAACATTAGCTGTTTTCATACATTTTTGTTCAATATAAAAAAGTCTATGCAAGACACGCATATTAAATTAATCAAAGAAATTACCAATCCTAATTGTTAAAAAATAGAACTTAAATTCTATTAATATATATATTTATATGTACAGGTATTACATAACGACCATAAACCAGCGAGAGTAGACAGGTACGACAACTTGGTAGTTGAGATTTATTTTATTTTTAATCTTATATCTATTGATAAATGTAACCAAAATGAGATTTATTTAATGTCGCAATAGCATTGTTAAGGCGGTGTTTTGGAATAATAGTGTAAAAATGCAAATGGTTAATACATTTTTTTTTTCAAGTCAATAAATATATAAAAGTTTCGCGCCAAACTTTGATAAGCGCTAATGTTCGTTTGCATTTACAATTTGTAAATATAATATTATTTATTTCGCATTTAGTGCACGATACTTATTGCTCGAAATGTATTGTCGTAATCGATACGTAAAATTATGTGTTTTTTTTTTATATATATCGTTTTCGCCCAAAATTTTAAATGGCATCAACGCACAGAAAGGTAATAATAATTAAGGTAAATCTACGACAAATAATAATAACAAAGCCGAAGGACGAGTTTTGCATACACGACGAGGCCTAGTAACAAATCACAAAGGAGGCCGAAGGCCGAGCTACAAAGACCCCGATACAAATAAACGAAACACGAACCGCAAGGCCAAAAGCTGAGTCACAAGGAGACGTCCGTCATAAATTAATCACAAACAACGAAGCCAAGGGCAGAGAAACTCGAAAAGATTGAATTGTAAAATCTTACTTGGCGAGACTAACATTATTTTAAGCGTCCTGTTCTTGTCTTTTCGATAGGACAGAATGCTTAAATAATGTTTAGTCCTGTCAAATAAGTAGTGTTAGACCGAATCGACACATTTGTTTTATAATCAGTTGGAAGTGTCTAGCTCGGCTTCGCTATTTTTGATTTGCTCTTGAATTTCTTTGTAAATAGTTGGCCTCGCTGTTTGATTTATTGGCTCGGCCTTCGGCTTAAATTTTTATTAATGGATTTGTTTATAGACACTTTTAGTGGTACTTATACCGGTGTAAATAGACTGCTACCATTAAATGAAACCACATATTCTACCGACCCTACTGAACCACTTTTCCCAAGAATCGTGTTTAGAGAGAGCGTCGTCCGTGAAACCTGAAGCTGTTTAACGGACGACGCTCTCTCTAAACTCGCCCGTATGTCGGTGCGTTAGGGTTCACGCATTTTTGTTTGGAATTCAATTATTTCCTAAACTAAGGATGTCCACGGGTATGATTCTTGGGAAAAGTGGTTCAGTAGGGTCGGTAGAATATGTGGTTTCATTTAATGGTCGCACTCTATTTACACCCGGTATTCGAAGTATTTAGCCCCGCTCCTTTTAAGGTTAGCCGTGATACTTAAAAATATCGCGTATTTTAAAAGGTTTTGGCAAGAATTTAGAAAGGTCAAAAAACGTGCGGATACCAAAAAACATGTAAAAAAGTTTACTACTCCTGTTTTCTGTACGTTAATTCACATATTTCGGCAGCTGTGTCACGCCCACTTTTTGTCCCCTCACCATAGACAATAATTTTATTGTGACAGTTGCATTGATACGAAATCGGTTATACCGCCTATTAAAGTTTTCAAAGTCTTTTTAAACGTAGAGAGTGGGTCGCACATTGTGCTATTCAGACATAGAAAGTATACCTAAACCACGATCTATTTTGACAACCCATTAAGTTTTGTTCTTCATGCGACTGCAACATTCATGATTAATACTTGCGATTGTCGGCACTTGGTGAAACTTGGATAACAACAATGATGATTAACTACACTTGCACTTGTTTCACGGTTAGTATATTTATCCCAACCGGTTTCGGTTTTACATAATTAGCAAGCCGATTATCTAAATAAATAACACATTTTGCAGGACATAAAAAATAATTCGACGTGCAATTAATGAAATATGTCGTTAATCAATGACAAGTCAAATCGTAGTACCTTGATAATGGTGTAAAATCGAAACCGGTTGGGATAAATATACTTACTGTGAAACAAGTACAGTCTATCTAATCATCATCATGTTGATAACAGTTCTTGTCTATGGTCAGTTCAAATAGATCTTGGTTTGAGTATAGAAGGCTGCACA
Source organism: Ypsolopha scabrella (assembly GCA_910592155.1). NCBI lineage: Eukaryota > Metazoa > Arthropoda > Insecta > Lepidoptera > Ypsolophidae > Ypsolopha > Ypsolopha scabrella. The sequence continues at coordinate 6,269,499 of OU342989.1, read as the reverse complement.
TCCTAAACCTACGTTTAAAACTAACCAGAGACAGTTTCCGTTGTCTATGGCAAGGGTAGTGGCGCCTAGTTCCGGTAATGCGCGGGCGCAACTTCGACGTAGTTGGCGGGCAGCATACCGGTGCGGCCGGTGCGCAACACCTGGCCCGTCATCCAGCCGCTGTCGATCGACGTCACATTGGAGATGAGGTCGCCTTCGCGGAACGACACCTAAGGAATTTAATAAATACATCAATGTTATTTGAAACTAGACTGCTCTCTAATCTTACATTAAGGCGTATATCCACGCCACTGTTTTATCAAAAAATGTGACAACCCGTTTCTCTGTAGTTTTTCGTTATAGACCAAAGTAAAAGACCTCTATCACCTGAGACTGTAATTAAAAAAAAATCATTTTTCTGAAATTTTAAATGTTGATTTCGTTTTAAAGATACCAGGCTGGACAGATTTACATAAAAGTTGTTTTCATGCCTTAAATTGTACCTATACATTTATACTACCTACACAGCCAGCTAGTGACTTTATAAATGCCTGTATTAAACTATAGAGGTCTCAAACTTTAATCTATAACGTAAAACAACAGAGAAACTGGTTATCTTATCACATATGGTACTAAAACGGTGGCGTGCCTATACGCCTTAAGCTATTTATTTACAACAGAATGCCTCACCTCATCGCTATCGTTCGCTTCATAGTCGTACATCGCGATGTATACTCTCTGAAAATAAACAAAAATTGGTGGTTGAGTAAGTCATTTGAAATACTGACGGGACTGTAGTGTAGACCCTAATAGTAGTTTGATATTAGATAATATCAGAATGAGAAACGGACAACAAAGTGAGTTTAGTTTTACAGAATCGTTAAAGCATTGCGAGACTTGGTTTTTTTACAAGTTTTGTTTTTGATGGCATCTCATGTCTTTTTGTAGATAGTCCCACTTTTTTTCCTTTCCGGTACCTTCTTCTTACAACTGAAAATGTAACTTTGTAATCTTATATATTTATTTATACATTTGGTGTATCCAGAGCACTGGACCGAAATTGCAAAATATTTCAGTTTTTCCTTGATTTATACACTAAACACTAATTGTATTCCAAATTTGAAGCTTTTATGTCTGCTAGAAGTGCCTTAGAGTTTTGATGATCGGTCAGTCAGTCAGTCAGTGAGTGAGTGACAAAATTGAGAAATTTTGACTAGTTATAATTCTTAAACTACTGGTTCGAATTGAATGAAATTTGAAATATACCATATTTATACAACGCCTGCTTGGTTACCGAAAATTCAGGCTTGTAGTTTTATCCACAACGAAGTTATAGGGGGTCGAAAATGGCCTGAACTCCTTCGAGAAAAGGATGGTACTGCCGTGCCGCTTTTTAGCTCGACTTGGCGGGGGCACTGCCGTGCCCCCAGATAGACTAGTGTGACGCTCGTACCTGTTGATTGTTGGCTGCATGCGCGTTGTTGGCGTTGTGCGAGTTGAGGGGCCGGGGGGGCTCGTCGGCGACCGGATCCAGGTCAGCGACGCGGCCGATCGACCGGCTCGGCTGCTGGGCCGGCTGGTGGCCTCCTGGATACGGAAACTCTCTCTATAAGTATCTCTTCGTCAAGTACTATCCAGTTCAGATGCTGTCAGGATAGAACCTTGTCATACCTGATGCCTGTGTGCGTTAGCAACGTTGACGCAAGTGCGTGAGTGAGTGAGGCCATAGTATAGGTAACAACAGTAGTTTAACTAGGCGGTGTCCTTGAAATCAATACCTACAGCCGCTCGGCGCCTAAACACGCCCTAGGGCTGCCAACTGACTGTTTACGTATTTGATAATGCTATATTATTATTATAGTAGTTGTATTTAAGCAACCATACAATGCACAACATACTCTGTAATTTTGTGCCATAATTTACGAAAATGCGCCGGAGCGTCACAGTGACAACGTGCGTACGTAACTGCGGTGCGACCGCGACTGTCGTAAACCGAACTGTACCGAGTTTTGGGGGGGGGGGTTCGTTTCGGCCCGTTTCTATGGAGATAGAATACTATTTGCTATTTATACTATGGTGAGGCTCACTATGTGCATAGGTGAGGCTCACTATCTCACTCACTCACGCACTTTCGTCTATGTTGCTAACGCACACAGGCATCAGGTATGGCAGCGTACTATCCTAATAGCATCTGAAAGGATAATATTTTGAAAATACGCGATTTCTGACTTACAGAATTATGCTCGTTTGACTTCAGCGTAAACTTCAAGTTAGCGGGATGGTATTTGCGTAATTATTACGATTCATATAAAACAACTATTCAAAAAAAAAAATTAATCATAATACATAAATATAAGCAAAAAATTAAAGAGCACTTTTAATAAATTATATCTTGCCATTCATATAGGTACATGCGTTAAATGAATGTTTGCTAAGTTTCTTGCCCTTCTTCTTAGCAATACTAATCGAATGGTGCGGATGGTGAGGCATTATGTATATATAATATTTTTATTGCTATATTTCCCGTATTTATTTATCAACTTATTTGTTCATTGCATCATTTAATATTTTATAATATTTTTATTACTTAAGTATAATATTTTTATTCCCAGATTTCTCTATTTTATGCTAGTAGCCCAACCTAAATATTTTTGTAAGTATTTCCCTTATTAGTATATATTTTTTTATATTTTAAAGATATATATCGTAAAGATTAACTTTGACTTGTAGAAAGTATACTTTATATGTATCTATTTTACAAAATAAATATTTTAATTTGATTCATAATTATTTTTATTTTGTACTATGTAATATTTATTTCATTAATTTCCATTTATTTTGTATCCAAGTATTTATACTGTCACAGTATAAGTATTATACTATGATACTGTTTTCAAAAGTATTTGCTTATTTTATTATGATCTCAGGTACATAGTTCAAGTTAGTATTTTTTCGTTTTATTTTTTGTGCATATTTGTAATTCTCATACTATATACCTATGTTTATTGCTTCTATCACGAAAGGTTTGCTGGTAGAAATCCCTTTCAGAAATAAGCTGGCATATTTTCATAAACTCCAAGAATAAACATGAACGTAAAAGGTAAACCATACTACACACCATTACCTTTCTGCCTCCCATCATTCGTGCTGTTATAGATGAGCGTTGTCGACGCTCTTTGCGTGCTGGGCGGCGCCCTCGGCCCGTCCACCAAGGGGTCATAGTCCTGGATCCGCCCAATCTTCTGCTGCTGCCCTACCCCGAAGTTCTGCTGTTGGTATTGGCCGTACGAGTACTGGTACTCGTCGTACTTCTGCTGGGCATTCGAGTATTGGGTTGGGGGATTCGGGTACTGGGCGGGGGGATTCGCGTACTGAGCTGGGGGATTCGCGTATTGGGGCGGCGGATTTGTGTATACAGGAGCCGGGCTCGAGTGCTGCGGCGTCGAGTTGGGGGGATGCTGGTTTGTTGAGTGGGAGTTTGCGTAGTTATATGAATAGTCCGTGTCGTATTTCTGTTGCTGTCTGTAGCCGTCTTGGGTGTAATTCTGCGGCGGTCGTGTCGGTTGCTGTGGGTTCGATACGGGGGTCTGGTAGTGGTTCTTCTGGGGTAAGTTGGGGGGTAGTACGTTTGGGGGTAGCATTTCGGTGACGTAGTTCTCTATTTGCTGATGGTAGTTGTCTGTGGTCGGTACGTCTGCGCGCCGGACATGTGGAAGCGTGTTATGATGAGGTGAGGTGCGGAATGCCAACGGAAGCGGGAAGCGGAGACAAACAAACAAACACATCATTAGTTACACAATAATGGCTGGTGAAGAATTTGGGATCGTAAATAAGTTGGTTACGTGTTTTCTTCCATCAACACTTACTTCAAATATAAGGTGACTTTCGTTTATACATACAGCTAAATTCATACTGGAGACCCGGTAAGTGGTCAGCACCAAGGCTCAATTACACATTCCGTGAAATACGCAAAAAAAATGTGTTTCTATACTTGTTCAAAGAACAACCTCAACTCAAATTGGTATAGGAATTTCTAAATTGTATTTTGCCTATTTAACAAAAAGGGTCATTGCTGACCGCTTACCGAGTCTCCAGTATGATATTGGCTGCATAAAAAAGTATACCTAGTTAGACAATAATAATATCAATATGATTATTATGTATTGTGTTATAACTTTCAAACTAGATGGGATAAATACAGATTATGAACGGGCAGGTAACTTTAAATTAAATCCCAAAATTTACTGAACAATCACGCTCCCAAAGAAACAACTTAAGGGTCCGTATAAGGCTAGATACACAACTTCTAATGAGCATATCACATAGTGTAACTTGGTTAATCGGTAAAGTAAAAATGATATTAGGGCTGATAGATTCATCTTGGAAAAAATGCAAAATTTGTAAGTTTGCTTTATAGAAAAAAATTACAAAGTTACCTCTAAATTTCATGTTTTCCGAGTGTTAAAGGGCCTTCCTTAAATCATACAACCTTGAAATTTGTACTAAAAATAAGTTAACAAATGATATCGCCAGCTCCTCTAGAATATTTTTAAAATTGCATCTAGAAGCAGAGTTATTAAATAAAAACGCAGATTTTTGTGGGCGCGTGTTTCTTGGTGGTCGTAACAGCCACGGCTGAGAGCGCGCTATTTTAAACTAAAAGGAAACGTCGTAGAGTTCAGTTCTGATTGATGCAAAATGAGGTGCTCAATCTGACCTTACATGTAGCCTCAAATGAAGCTGCCCATACAAAATACAAAATTAAATCGAGCTGCCCATACAAAATCCATAGTACGTTTTAAAAATTTGCAAGGAAACATTATTTTTTATCATATTAGCATTATTTTTTGGCTTTATTTACTGAATACGTCCATTCGGAGACTGGAGACTTGGTAAGTAGTCAGGACCAAGTCAAGGTTTAGTGACCCTGCTTGCGCGATACGAAAATTATATTTTTGTGCTTCTATACTTGGTTTACGAACAACCTCGGCTCAACGCTAAATAAAATTTAGACTTCCCATACTAAATCACAGAAAGGGTCATTGAACCTTGATCCTGTCCACTTAACGAGTCTCCAGTATGAATTTGGCTACATAAATGAAAGTCACCTTATTATAATTATGTTACCCGATTTTAGGACAAAGGCCAAACAAGTTTTACGAAAATCCTTGAGCGCAGAGGAAAGCCAGAAGATTAGGCTCCTGGTTACCTTTTTATGACAATACAGAACCACTTTGGCCTAGGTCAAACTAATGTGGCCTAAAATCGAGTTTGGCCCGTACATATAACCTTGATATTAGATTTAAAACCCAAAATTGTAAAACCTAAATGTCGGCCACCAATGAAGTCTTCGAAATTAAAATGCACAGATACATTTAGGTAGCTCAACTTGTCTGTGAAAGCAAAAACAGTCCTTCCTTAAACGTGATTCAGGCTATTTTTGCCAATCCTGCTTAAACAGACGAGTTCAACACCTATATTTCGCAAAACCAAACACAATTCACCTTTATTGTTGTGCGAGCGAATCATTGACACAGATTTGCAAGTTATTGTTACTTCAACAAAAAATACATGGCATCACAACAAAACACAAAAGCTGTAAAACATTGACTTTCCCAGAACCAATTTCGAACAATAGAATTGAAGACACAATGATGCGAAAACATAAAGATGATAATACAATTTAAAATTGTTGCATATCAGAATTGAACCTTGCCTAAGATCTATGAGTGATAGCTGAAATTGCAGAGTAGATTTCTAAATAATTTATGATGGTATTTTGGATGTGGTTCATAGAAAAATAATTTGTTATATCTTTATTTCCTATCTGTAACGAATAAAATCTAAAAACAGATAAATATTCGTGGGAAAACAGCCGTACTAATAAATGGGGCCAAGAAAAAAAAGGAAAACATTCAGTCAAGTTTTAACAAAAAAGTAGATACCCCTTGATTGTAGTTAAATTGACCCTTGCTTTATCTCATAAAGTCAGACTCCTGTGCACAAAGATCAAGATAAAAGAATGTTTCACTGATATGAAAACTGAGACTATGTTCTTATCATAATGAACGAAATTTTTCGTTGACTCAACGATTCTCGGAGATAAAGTAAATTATACTTTGGCGTAAATTCAAAGATGTAAAACTTATTTGATTCATGGATGAAGAAGCGAAAGAGGTGTGTCCGGATCGTAGCAATTTATGGTCTCTGCCTATCCCTCTAGTAGACAGGCGTAAGTATATGTATAACATAACATAAGTTATCATTCACCAGGGTCCACGTGATAAGCCTCATCGTTGATGATCCTCGTGTTGACCTTGACCCTATTCTCCGACTGGGAGAAATAAGTACTAACCAACAAGCTCGCTATTCTCATTCATCAGCCACTGCCGCTCCATATGCGTCTTCTGCTCCAGGTCTCCGTGGTAAAGCCACATCGTTGATGATCCTCGTGTTGACCTTGACCCTATTCTCCGACTGGGAGAAATAAGTACTAACCAACAAGCTCGCTATTCTCATTCATCAGCCACTGCCGCTCCATATGCGTCTTCTGCTCCAGGTCTCCGTGGTAAAGCCACATCGTTGATGATCCTCGTGTTGACCTTGACCCTATTCTCCGACTGAGAGAAATAAGTACTAACCAACAAGCTCGCTATTCTCATTCATCAGCCACTGCCGCTCCATATGCGTCTTCTGCTCCAGGTCTCCGTGGTAAAGCCACATCGTTGATGATCCTCGTGTTGACCTTGACCCTATTCTCCGACTGAGAGAAATAAGTACTAACCAACAAGCTCGCTATTCTCATTCATCAGCCACTGCCGCTCCATATGCGTCTTCTGCTCCAGGTCTCCGTGGTAAAGCCACGTCGTTGATGATCCTCGTGTTGACCTTGACCATATTCTCCGAGTGAGAGAAATGAGTACTAACCAACAAGCTCGCTATTCTCATTCATCAGCCACTGCCGCTCCATATGCGTCTTCTGCTCCAGGTCTCCGTGGTAAAGCCACGTCGTTGATGATCCTCGTGTTGACCTTGACCATATTCTCCGAGTGAGAGAAATGAGTACTAACCAACAAGCTCGCTATTCTCATTCATCAGCCACTGCCGCTCCATATGCGTCTTCTGCTCCAGGTCTCCGTGTAAAGCCACGTCGTTGATGATCCTCGTGTTGACCTTGACCCTATTCTCCGAGTGAGAGAAATGAGTACTAACCAACAAGCTCGCTATTCTCATTCATCAGCCACTGCCGCTCCATGTGCGTCTTCTGCTCCAGGTCTCCGTGGTAAAGCCACATCGTTGATGATCCTCGTGTTGACCTTGACCCTATTCTCCGACTGAGAGAAATAAGTACTAACCAACAAGCTCGCTATTCTCATTCATCAGCCACTGCCGCTCCATATGCGTCTTCTGCTCCAGGTCTCCGTGGTAAAGCCACGTCGTTGATGATCCTCGTGTTGACCTTGACCATATTCTCCGAGTGAGAGAAATGAGTACTAACCAACAAGCTCGCTATTCTCATTCATCAGCCACTGCCGCTCCATATGCGTCTTCTGCTCCAGGTCTCCGTGTAAAGCCACGTCGTTGATGATCCTCGTGTTGACCTTGACCCTATTCTCCGAGTGAGAGAAATGAGTACTAACCAACAAGCTCGCTATTCTCATTCATCAGCCACTGCCGCTCCATATGCGTCTTCTGCTCCAGGTCTCCGTGGTAAAGCCACATCGTTGATGATCCTCGTGTTGACCTTGAACCTATTCTCCAAATGAGAGAATTAAGTACTGACCAACAAGCTCGCCATTCTCATTGATCAGCCGCTGCCGCTCCATGTGCGCCTTCTTCTCCAGATCCCCGTGATAAGCCACGTTGCTGATGATCCTAGTGTTGGCTTTGATCCTGAGGGTCTCCGGGTCATCTGCCACCTGAAGATGGCAATAATTAAAATGAAAAATGAGTGAACTTTGTCTGTTTGCTAGAGATAATCCCAGGAAATCCAGAAAGTTGAGTCCCTGAGGACTTACCCTTCCCTAGGGACTCAATACGTTTAATCGGCAAAGGGGTTAAAAGGCGATGGGTCGTAACCTATAAAATAAGGTTTAAGATATTTATTTCTCAAAAAGAATACAATTCACCTATATGAGAAACATTAGTTACAATTTACAACAGCGAACGCTAAATAACAAATAAATAACTGCGGAACGTCACTAAATTGCATGTGTAAAGTTAAGATCTTTCAACATACTATTTTTCATACCTGTGTGAATTTCCCCTTGGACTTCTCGAAGTCGGCATGGTACTTGACGTTGCTCTGTAGTTTGGTGTTCTCCGCTATCCGCTTTAGCTCTGGAGTTTCAGCCATCGTCGTGTGCTTCGCTTTGGGGACGTGCCTGTGGATTTAAAGCTGCCTGTTTAAGTGAATGGTGAAAATTGTTTAATGTTGTCTAATTTTCTAATGTTACCCTAACTGAACTTGTAAATTAGTAACAGTGGCGATAATATGTATAATACAGTGCTACTAGACCAATGAGGAAAGTACTAGGCTCTTTTGGGGCGTGGATTGGTTAAAAGGTAACCCATGTTTCACAGATGCGCCACCTGTCAATGTCACCCGCGCGCCTAAAGAGCCTTGTCGCACTGTACGGGACTTGAACCTGTGTCTGTATCTCTGCTCATCGCGGGCCATTAACTTATCCAGTTTGTCAACCGAGCGAGATACATTTTTCAGAATCTGTTCTGGGTACAAAAAGTCGATTTTTTAATAGATGGAGTGAAGTGACAGCCCGGAAAAGGGGCGGATTTGTACGAGTAAAGGAGAAACAACACAGTTCATCTCGCTTACTGACACAGGGCCATACCTTTTCTGAACTGTCATATTACTGCGTTTAATTAAAATTTGATTTTATACTCTTTATCATAAATCCTGACATTTCCGACATTTGTAACATATTTGCCCTTGTTCGGGGCTGAATTTAGTTTGATCACCCGCTGACGCCCGACGATCATGAAATCTCTTTTGCAAACGTTGAATTTGTATATGCTATCCTGCTCTCAGTGATATGCGGGCGATCAAACTGAACGCGACCCGGTGGCAGAACAGCGGAGAAAAATTTTAGTACCTACCTGTCGAAATTTAGGACAGTTTTTATCACAGACATTGTCATTTCATTACCTACCACTACCAACATATCGAGCAAAAGCATAAACAGAACTCAAATTATTTTAATTTAAACAGGAGTTTTTTTTTTAGATGATGCGTTGTGCCGTTAATTAAAAAACGAAGGATTTTTACATATTATAATTATTTGTTGTGTAACTACAGGGCGCTCAGCTCCCTAATATACATATTTACATGTAAACCTAACACGCTCGTCGTTGCACCTAATTTTGAATGGGGTAAATTTCTTTAAACAAAAAACTGTCGTGGATTTGTACCCCAAAACGCAGTGTTCTTACCGACTGCACCACCTATTTGATATAAAACATGTGACCTCTCGCGGCACCGTATCCGATCGTACACATTACATACAGTACCGCTAGCGGCAACGTATACACTTCCTTATCGTTTTTTTTTTTATTTTTTTGACATTTGTTGAGAAAGAAGCCAAAGCCGCATCGTAAAAATATTTTTGCTGGACGATGAATGTTATTAAACAAGAAATTAAAGAAGAACCCGATTCAGGCGACGAATTCTCAGTTGTACCATCGAAAAAACGTACCACAAAAACGCTAATTAAAGTGGAAATTAAGGATGAGCCGAATTCCGAAGAAGAGTGCACAGTCCAGCCTGCACCGAAAAAACCCAAGCTAACAGTTCTAACCCTTAGTGAAAAGCAAATGATTTACAACGTCGCAAAGTACATAGAAGAATCCGAAAATACGACGCTTCTGTCCAACCTTTATAACAAAGTTGCATCTGTATTAAACATATCAACAACCAACGTTTTTGAGGTATTGAAGGAGTACAAAGAAACGGGTACACTAAGCGCCCAAACCTATGTTTGTAAACCGGCTTCAACTGGCCTACAAAACGACAACTTGACAGCGATTCGGCAAAGAATACACAGGTTCTACTTAAGAGGAGAGGTGCCTACATTCGCTAGAGTCCTCGAAGATCTCAATAGCGACGAGCCAATCTTTCAGAAGAATGTTTTAAAGAAAATTCTGAAGCATATGAAGTTTAAGTCTATAAAGGGTAACAACATGCGAGCTTTAGTAGAGAAAGATGAGCATGTTTTGCAGCGTATTTACTTCTTAAGAGACATGAAGAAGTTTAGAGAAGAGGGGAGGAACATCTTTTACTTGGCAGAGACTTACATACCTGTTGGTGAGTTGGTGTTTTTATAGTGTAAGGGAGTAGAAGAGGTTGGGGGAGGCCTTTGCCAAAGGGCAAACAGACAGCAGTAATTAATTAAAACAACACCAAGAAATTATCAACTATTATACTTTTCTCCTACTTTATTATTTAAATATTATACTTAGCCTTAAAACAATATTGTTATTCTAGGTTAAGTTTTTTGTATCAATAAATAATTTTGTATTGTTTGTATTATAAATGAATATTGAATGAATTGCATTGAATATGACTATTGATTGATTGACCGAGTTCTCAGTAAACATACAGACGTAGGCCTTCAACATTGATTGCAGTTACTGGTGTTGACCCATAACAAATAATACTATAAAACTATTCTTGTTTCTTTCAGGTTCCCAGCCAGTCGCAGAAGAGAAAAAGGGCTCTACAGGAAAAAAAACAAATAAGACAATCCAGAATGGTCTGATTTTAGCACATATTGGAAGTTCAGACGGTTTTGTAGATGACTGCAAGCTGCTCATTGAAGCCGATGCCTCAAGGAAGATTGAAAATTTATTGGCTAATCAGTTTGAAAATTGGCTGAAAGATATCCTTCCGAAGCTTGGGCCAAAAGCAGTTATTGTGATGAGTAACGACAAACATCATAGACGTTTGACTGAAAGGCTGCCATCACTGTTCTGGCTGAAAAAGGACATCCAGAAATGGTTGGATGCCAAAAATATTGAATATGAGCAGGACGAGTTCAAAGTGGAGTTAATAGAAAAAGTGAAGAAAGTCAAAGATCAATACAAATCCTATGCCATTGATGTAATGGCCAAGGAGTATGATATTGATATTCGCAGACTGCCTCCTTACCACTTGGAGCTCAATGCCTTGGAAATGATTTTTGCTGAAATGAAGCAGGATATTGCTAAAGCTGCTAGTGTGGAAAATATTGAAAAACTCAAAGAGATATTGGGTTTGAAAGTACAAATTGTAATGGCAAACACATGGAGGGAACAGACAAGTAATGTGAGGAAGGAGGAAGATGTTTTGTCAAAGCTAGATTATGCTATAGATGATGTAATCGATAATCAGGTGTTGGATGACAAAGTCCAGGATACGGAGTCCCAAGCTGGTTACCACAGTGACTCCACGTCGTCATGTTCTGAAGAAGATGAGATTTTGGGTTTCTAAGGTTTAATTTTTAAGTAATTTCGGTTTCCAGTTAATATAGCACTTACTTTATTATTATAATTCTCATTTAAGGTATGTAAGATGTTCCAATGTCTATTTTGTACAATCCAACCTCAAATTTGGTACATCTTAGTTGTGTGATATGACTTTTTAACAAGTTTTTACTTAAGTTGTACCAATGTACGAACAATTTGTTCGAATTTGATTGATTTATATTTTTCTGCTTTTTTTTATTAATAAATATGTTAAGTTGTGACCACTTCCTATGATTCCATAATAAAGGCTTTTAAGTGTGATTCTAACTTTTGATTGCTGTCTGCTAACAAGATATAGAAATAATTGGTTGAAAAAAATGAAAACCATATTAAGCAAACAGAAAAGCCGTAAATGTAAATGCAAAAAATGTATACATTTATATATCTATACTTATATTAAAGTAGAAAAATAGTCACGTCTGTACATTCAATATTTTTCCAAAAGGAAAAGCCACCATTTTTATAATCTGTATGTATTTAAGAACCACAAGATTTGGATGCAGTTTTTTTTATTACAGTAGTTCAACATATAGGCTATAAGAGGTGTTCATAAAATAACGACCAAGCCGAAAACGGGGCAGGGATTGAATAAACGCGAGCCGCGGGCGAAAGGCTACCATATATAAAACAACGCACAGCACCTCCTTCTGAAGATAATCTTAATTTATAATATTCATTAGGGGTGTAGAGATGCACTAAGAAAGGATTTTTCGGAATTCGGGGTTGAAATGGTGGCAACTTTTGAATGGAAAATGCGTTCACAATGGGCTGTTTATACCTAAACAATTATGCATGTTTTCTTGAAAATCATACAAAATCCAGTTTAGAGTTCCTATACTAGACCAAGTTAAATTTTTGCCTTTTTTCTATATTAAAATGTAATACCTGCATGTATTCGCTCAAGAACAAAGAATTTTGATGCATTTTTATTATAATATGAGTTTCTTGAAGAAGGTCGTAAGGTACATAGCATCACGCTGTAACCAAAAGGAGTTTATTCGCATATTAATATCACGATTAACGATGGATTTTGAAAAATTATTTTCTCAAGTTCTCAAACATCAACCGTCCGTTTATAAAGCCCAAGTTACACCAAATATCACGCTAGATATGTGCGGCGCACGCCCGTGACTAAATCATTGCGGGCGTTAGTAGGGTGCATATGCGTTCTTATATCTAAGAACAAGCATGTACAATGGAATTTGGCTTTATGGGGGCAATCTACCTTACCAAAAAAATCGCATCCAATTGCCGTTAAAAATAGCATGCTGTTACATGATCAAATTTTTTATGATTGATTGAATATAAAAAAAACACTATTGTATTTTGATAGGAATCCGCGCGGGTTCCTAACGTAATAACGACAGCATTAAAAGAACAACACGCACGGGTTCCAAACGACGTTAAGAGGTGGAGATGAGGCTCCCTAAATTGCATAAACATACTGAGTCAACTACATATATAATTCTTAAATACACGTTTTTTCAGACCTTCAACTTTGCGTTGCAAATTAGTTACCTAATCCATAACATTTCAAATTACTAACCCGCTAATTTCACTAGCTGTTTAGAAAGTAGGTAAAAAGGTAAGGGACTTGTATATACATATATAGGTATAAGGTGACTTTAATTAATGCAGCCAAATTCTTACTGAAGACTCGGTAAGTGCTCAGTAACAAGGTTCTATGACCCTTTTTGTGAAATTCGTAAATTATTCTTTTCGTGTTCCTTACAAACGCAAGCCCAGCCCCGAGTCAATTACTATGGGACGTCAAGATTTTATTTTGCGAAATCAGCAAAAAGTATTATCGATCCGTGATACTGATCACTTACCAAGTAAGAGTTTGGCTGCATAAATGAAAGTCACCTTATATCCCTTTTCCAAAATTTTGAATTTTACTTATTTTTTTAAACTTTGACTTTTCAGCAAAAGCCGTGTAGGCATAATGACTTTCGTACCAATGCCAGTAACTAAGTTAAGGTATTAAAAAAAAACGAAATGGCATGACTTATGAGCTTAGTATATCAAATGTCATTGACACTTTATTTATTGCTAGGCAAATGTATTCTAGCTGTTCAGCCCATATCCTTAATACCTATGTGTTTTTTTCAACATATCTCTAGAACTAAGGAATAAAAAAAACCTCTTCGGAAAACGATATCTCAATAGATTTTTTAATTTTTTACCATAACAGAAATGAAAACCTGTGGATTGGATAATATTCGTTCGAAAGATTTTTTTTTGTTGAAAATGATGCTTTTGTAATAAAATAGTTTCATCTTATTTTGCAACTATTGTTTAATAATTATCAGGGGTTTTTAGCAGAATTGGGTCATTTTATGGATTACAGTTTGCGTGATGAATATCCGAACCAACTTAAAAGCGTGTTTAAAGTTGTAGTGGACATTAAACTATGGTCGCGACATGCCATAAATCACATGAAGACTGTTTTGGAAAAATAACCAATGTCACATGGATCTAACTTTACAGGAAGTAAATAAAACTAAATAAAATGGAAATAATGAAATAGTAACTACTTTTGATATATTATTTATTTAAAGTACATAATAATAAATTATAGTATCAACCATAAGAATTTTTATTTATTTTATTTATATGTTATATTTAAGTTTCAAGTTTTTTTTTAGATCAGTTTTCCAGCAAAAGTAGCCAGGGTCCTGGACATTGGCTGTTCTTTCTAAGAAAATTTGTAAAAGTTTAGAATATTCATCGTATATGAATAGGATGGTTTATGAAATAAAATACAATTTTTGCCTTATAAACTCTATTTAATACATTAATCACTCACTTTATTAGCAACACAACACAACAGCCAGATAACATAAATCAAAAATTTTTTATATTTTTTTTATATATATGGCAACTACGGTCTTTGTAAAAAGGCCAGTCTTGCCAGCGTCAAGTGATTAAAAAAAAAGTTACGGAGAAGGACTAAAGGAGGAATTATTACCTCTCTGGTAATACATAAAATTAAAATAATATATAAGTATATATAGTTAGATAGTGCTATTTAAGGATAACGGTAAATATGAAGTGAAAAGATAAACATACGTAAGTATATATTGTGATTAAATAAAAATAATTAAGTACATACGGAAAGTAGTTACGGACGACAAGTCGAGTCGAGTGAGTCACGTTTGTTTGACCATAGATATATTTTTTTTAAACCGCCATTGTCCATGGACCTTGGTTCTTTTCGCCAGATACACAATGGACATTGGTTGTTTTTCCGGAAACACTATAACTTTGGACCTTTATTTCAACCAGACATTGGTTGTTTTTGCTCATAATATGAAACTCAGATTATAGTATGAAGTACAGAGAATCCATAGAGCAAAAAAAAAACAAATTCTAAAATTTTGGACACTGGTTGTTTTTCCAAAACAGTCTTCACATTTATTAAGTACTTTTTATTCAATAATAAGTTGTGCATTTTGCACCGAGATCGAAACGTTCCCCATTAAGTGTAAAAATGTACCTGACCATATAACGAGGCATATTGTCGGAAGGGAAGGCATCCCCCCGAGGGTTTGAAGGCATTTTTCCGGGTTCGGATTATCGCTCAAAGACCATTGTTTCACCGATGGTTTTGTATTCGTTTCGTTCCGTAGTCCCTTAAGGAACCCTTATAGTTTCGCCATGTCCGTCTGTCCGCGGCTTAGCTCAGAGACTATTAGTACTAGAAAGCTGTAATTTGGCATGGCTATAAGTAATAATTACGCCGACAAAATAATAAAATAAAATTACGAAAAATGTTTTTAATGCACCTAAAATGGGGATGTTTTTTTTTCGTCTATCCCATATAGTGGGGTATAGTCGGATAGGTCGTTCAAAAATATTGTGTGTGTGAAAATTGGCGAAATATTAAGCTATAAAGTGCAAATTTTTGTTAGAGTCAAGTGTGTCCCCCCTCCCTGCCGGCTAAACGGTTGTTTATGAATATGTGAAAAAAATTACAGAAGTAGTAAATACAGGTGGCCGGGAAAGACAGGTCCAAAATTTTTTTTTTTACTTTATTACTTACATTATTATCCGAATCACCCTCATGTATGTTCCGCGATTTTTAGTAGTTTAGGAGATACGATTATTTCAAATGATTTCACCTGACATTAGTTTTGATTTTTTCACTCTTTCTGTTTTATATTTGTGAATGTTTTTTCGAGGTTATTTATTACAACTATGTGAGTAACTCTTTTGAAAATTATGGTTTACCTAGGCTAAAATTTAGTCGAAAGTTCAAAATTACTGTTCAATCATATGTCTTAAAATTTAAAAAAATAGAAAAGTGTATTTGAAATGTTGTCAACTGATCAATTTTAGTCATGTTTTACAAACTTTTAGTCCCATCTAAACACGATATGGGCCATTATTCGGGAGAGCAATTTTCGAGCGGACTAGAAATTTGGCGCGATCTGTATTAGTAGACCAGCTTATAAAATGTACCGGGCAACTACGGAATCCTACACTGCGCGTGGCCCGACACGCACTTGACCAGTTTTTTTGGAATCCCAACAACTCTAGAGATAATCCACCTTCCTCGCTCAGCATGGTGACTCTACTCGCAAATAGCTACAACTTGAATGAGCGCCACTTTCACTCGGGCAGTATGTGTTGTATGACTATCTACGGTAAGTACCTATGTTTGTTGGTTTATACCGATTATATTATTTGATGTTGCGGCCGGCAGTGTGGTAGACATAATATCATGCTAAGACACTGTCGTTAATATAGCTTTCACATGGTTCATTTGGATTAGGTGCAATCAAAATCCGAACAAAATGATTCTGTTTTATATTACACTAGCTTTTGCCGTGGAAATAAGGAAAACAAAAGAATATGATTTTTTGAACGACAAATTGCAACGGTCACCGTGTTTTACCAAAGTGCTAATAAAGACCAATCACATAAGCCCAAACTCGA
This sequence comes from Ypsolopha scabrella, assembly GCA_910592155.1. NCBI lineage: Eukaryota > Metazoa > Arthropoda > Insecta > Lepidoptera > Ypsolophidae > Ypsolopha > Ypsolopha scabrella. The sequence continues at coordinate 6,253,059 of OU342989.1, read as the reverse complement.
AGGGTCTGCTGTTGTCCATTGAGGAGATCCCGTACCCACCTTCCAGTCCCATTATCAGACCTCGGTCACCTTTTTTTTAGAAAAAAAAATATTTATTGAAAATAAAAAAATGTGAAAAAAATACCAGTCCGGGATTGAACCCGCGACGATCGGCTACGCTACGGCGGCGAACCTTCCATGTTTCACTAAAATTCTCATTGCGCTGCTCCCTTTTGCCATAGCGTGATGATACATAGCCTCAAACGTTCCCGCAGAAATGCTTTATCTTTCAGTTAAAACTGCATCAAAATCCATTGAGTGGTTCTCAGGTTATAAGCGAACGAACAGACAGACAGACGTTGTATTTTATCTGTATAGAGATTAATAAAACTGTTGTGTTTCTAATGTTTTAACAATTAAGTCAAACAGTATTCAGTAAATATAAAACAAAAACGTATCGTCACGACATGAATCTCCGAGGGGGTGTCGGAGATGTTCACGAAACGGGATTGTAAAATGCGAGTCACTCACAGTCCATACTTGGAACACCTGTCTTTCATCTAAAAAAGGTCCCACACGTGACGTCAGGCGGTGAGCCCTATCGTCGTACTTCGGACACAAACGGACCAACAGCTTAAGAGTATGGCATAGGTACCCTAGGAAAAAATGTTATTACCCGTCCAACACAAAAAGGCCAATGTCGAATACGTTAATAGCTTTTGATAGAGGTGATTATTTGTTAGATAATTCGAATGGTCCAGAATACCATAACAGCGCCTAATTGTCGATTTTTTTGAAAGGAATAGACATTTTTATGGTCATATACATAAATGTTTTTTTTCTTCTTTGAATTACAAAAGATATACATGAAAATATTCAGAAACTGAATAAATAGCTTTGATGACGTAATAGTCATGTCATTTAGGCATTACAGGAAATAGGCCATTGCCCACAAGAAAAAAAAAGTGATGTCAAAACCGACGTCTGTTTTATTTTTATTTTCAGTAATCCCATCTTCAGGTTTTAACCCCAATTTTTTTTTTCATTCTTTCTTTTCTTCTAGAAACTCCCTATTGAGCCTAAACGGTATAACTATTACGTCACATTCCCATTTCCCCAAATTGATTTTCAAAAAATTATTTCGGTCTAAAAAATACCACCTGAAAGTTAAAGAACAGTGTGTATCTTCATTTCAGAAAAAAAATGCAAAAGGGCTTGTTACAATTTATGGTTGGTTCGAATTGACCTATTTGTCTAGGACGCGTAATACTAATAATTGCCCGCGAAACAGCAGATCGGAGGGTTTTTAGCAAATACTGAAATAATTTGTAGGGAAAAAACGTTTGAAAATAAAAAAAAGAGGGTGGAAAACATTTTTTTTTTGACATAGGTATAAATCTTAGTACATTGTTTATAAGTAGATCACCTAGATAAAAGATCAATAAATCAAATATATTTTTTCCGATACTAAGATGGTCCTACTTTCGTCAAAAGAACCCTCGAAAATCTGGCTTTTTTCATATTCTAGGGTCAGGTGCAGCCTTAAGGCTACATATTAGGTCAGATTGAGCACTTCATTTTGCATCAATCAGAACTGAACTCTACGACGTTTCCTTTTAGTTTAAAATAGCGCGCTCTCAGCCGTGGCTGTTACGACCACCAAGGAACACGCGCCCACAAAAATCTGCGTTTTTATTTAATAACTCTGCATCTAGAACAATTTTTTAAATATTCTAAGACGAGCCGACGATGTCATTTGTTAACTTATTTTTAACACAAATTTCAAGGCTTTATGATTTAAGGAAGGTCCTTTAACACTCAAAAAACATGAAATTTAGAGGTAACTTCTTATTTTTTTTTCCATCGAGTGAACATAAAGATTTTGCGTTTTTTCTAAGATCAGCCTATCAGCCCTACAGTCAACTGTCTATATTATTTTTACTATACCGATTAACCAAGTTACACAATGTGATATGCTCATTTAAAGTTGTGCATCTAGCCTTATACGGACCCTTAACCCTTTATAGGACAGAGAAAACGGGCTTATGTATGTAAAAAAAAAATACTTGCATAATAATATCACTTTTTTTTTTAATCTTAGCAAAGAGTTTTGATGTCTTGAGAAATAGATAAATTTTTGCGAATAAATAAACTGTCTCAGTTAGAATATAATAAATAATCATTTCATTTTATCAAATTATTTATTTTTATCTATACTAATAATAAAGTAGTAAGAAAGTCGTGTCTGTACATTGAATATTTTTGCGAAATTTTAAATGAAATGGGTTATTGGTACTGTACTGAGGCCGAAACAACAATTTTTAGAATTTTTGTCTTCTGTCTGTATGTTCCGTTTTAACTCGAGAACCATTTAACGGATTTGGATGCGGTTTTTTTTATTATCATCGTAGTGACCGTGTTCAACACATAACCTATAAGGGGTGTTCATAAAATAACGCCCAAGCCGGAAACGGAGCAAAGATTGAATAAATGATTTTATTACTCGAGAACCCATCAACGGATTTGAATGCGGTTTTCTTTATCATATGTTAAATTGATTATTATTCTAACTAACAATTTAAAAAAAAAAACGAAAATCTGGTTTAAATAAAAGAATAACCCATTTTTTTTTTACATCATGGTTTGTGTCAACCCTGCAATGAGGATACTCACGATTCACAATAGGGCAGTTTCCCGTAACCCTTGTAGGTCCGCATGTTGAGGGTCATACCACACTCCTGACACTTGAAGCAGCCCTTGTGCCACACCTGAAATTAGAGACATCCACTTTAAATACTTCGTCACAAATCCCCGGGTGTCAGAGGTGAATGAATGAATGAGTTAACTTTCCGTACGGTCCGAAATAGAATTACATCGCGCAAAGCCATGAATGATTTCAAGTGTGAGCGAGGACTGCGGGGCTATTACGTAACTCAATGTCGGTTGCTAGCTATAGTTGCTATTCACCAAAAACAGATAAAAAAATAACTTCCAAAATAACCTTTAATGGGTATTGAACTAATGACGAATTGTGAAGTAATTTCAAGTGCAAACTTATCCTTATATAAGCGGATATGTATGTTTTAGACGATAGCCACTTGGTTTGGCGACTGAGTTTACGATGCAGAATCAGGGGGCTGATCCGTAATTTGTGAGCTAGCAAACGATGTGAAAGATAGCTCATGATTCGGACCGCTTTATAAAAGTTACCTCTTAACCTCTGAATTTAACACAGAATACAATACGTTATATTTTTTTTTATCAACTCCACAAACCCACAAACACATTCACAAATATAAATTCTTCCATTTCGAGATGTTTCCGTTCAACGCTCACATCGCCTCACCTCCGTCGCGTGAGCCACAAAAGTCATGCGAATGAATGAAGACATTTGCTTCACTCATGGATTATTTGCCATTCACCTCATTCATTTGTAATCGATTTTAGCGATGTTATTCTATTTCGGACCGTACGGTTTATTGTACACATATCCCGCGGTCCGAATTAATTGTAAGCTATCTTACAGTTCATTCAAATTCATGCCGTCCCTATCGCACTTACTAAAAAAATAGTGTGCTCTCTCTCACTCACTCACAGTTTGAGCGATGTAATTCTGTTTCGGACCGTACGGAGAAAAGGCATTAAAAGAAAGAACAACAGAATTTCGGTTACATGAGCAGTGTACAAAGGCGGACTTATCACATAAAGCGATTTCTCCCAGCCAACCTTTGGGTGGTGGAGAAATTATAATAATACGAAAATTTAACAGGGATAGACGATAATGAAATAAAAGATTCAATAAACACAGTCAAAATACATTGTGTAAATATTAATATTAGCCTAAAAACTTGTATGTTATACTCGTACAAATATACTGCCTACCTATAATGTAACTTACACTATAATAAATGTCGTAAACTTACATATACCTGTGTAAATAGACTGCTACTAGTAAATGAAACCACATATTCTACCGACCCTATTGAACTACTTTTCCCAAGAGTCATACCCGCGGACACCCTTAGTTTGGGAAATAATTGAGTTCCAAACAAAAACGCGTGAACCCTAACGCACCGACATACGGGCGAGTTTAGAGAGAGCGTCGACCTCAAACAGCTTCAGGTTTCTACTCTCTTTAGTACCATTCTGTAACTGGTTACACTAAGCTAGTAATGTTATTAGTACCTTTTATCCCTGGTACTCTACCGCTTACTCTACCTGTGTAAACTAGGCTTTATGGGGCAAAAATGTTTTTTTTTCGAATTTCACCTGGAGGGTCTTTAAACCTTGTTCCTGATGACTAACCGAGTCTCCAGTATGAATTTGGTCGGTTGATTTAATTTCACCTAGTACTATGTGAAATTAAATCAACCGACCAAATTCATACTGGAGACTCAGTTATTTATTTATTTATTTATTTGATAGGAGAAAAAACAGAAATAGATACATGTTTGACAGTAACAATGGTGATAACATTAGTTTAAGTATATCTATTCCCTTAACATTCTCACAAATTACATAAAGAGATAAAAATGAAGCAGATAAAGAAGATAAATGGTTTATGACAATATTGGCTATAAACCCAAAGCCAAAAATACAGACTAAGCAAAAAACCCACAGCATGCACATGCAAACTTAAAATAAAAAAAAAAACATTAAAACTAAAAATTAATAAAGAAAAAGATACATTTTATATTTAATTTTTTATTTAGTCATCAGGAACAAGGTTTAATGACCCTCCAGGTGAAATTCGAAAAAAAAAATTATTTTACCCGTAGAACCTGCACTAGGAATTGTACTTAAACTAGTCCAACCAGTACGGGAGCAAAAAAAAATATTTTTCGAAATTGGCCAAAAGGATTACTGAACCTAGTTCTTGATCACTAACCGAGTCTCTAGTATGAATTTGGTCGGTTGATTAAATTTCACCCTATATATAAAGGTGACTTTAATTTATGCAGCCAAATTCATACTGGAGGCTTGGTAAGTGATCAGTAACACGGACCGATGACCATTTTTGTGTATTCGTAAATTATTATTTTCGTGTTCCTTACAAACGCATTCCCAGCCCCGAGTCAATTACAAGTCGCGCAACGAGTTATGAGCGCTCGGCGGAAATGGTGGGGGACTAGCGCATGTGTTCACTCGCGCACAATATTACTATACTAAGTGCGATAGAGAAACAATGACTAGCGCAGTCAAGGTCACCGCTCATAAACCGTTGCGAAGCTTGTACTATGGGACGTCAAGATTTTATTTCGCGAAATTGGCAAAAAGTGTTATCGATCCGTGTTATTGATCACTTACCAAGCCTCCAGTGTGAGTTTGGCTGCATAAATTAAAGTCACCTTATACAACGTGAAATTTAAGTCATTTTGCTAACGAAACCTGGTGATAGTACTCGTCCATATGAACAACTTTTACTATGAAGCCAACCAAACCAAAACTTGGGTCGAGTAGGTATTTAACTTTTCTATGGAACCGCAGATATTTTTTTCACGATTTCAGGGTTGGCTCCATAGTAAAAGTTGTTCATTTGGAGTAGTACTATCACCGGTTGTCGTAGTAAATGAAGGTGTTTCAGATTGTCAAATACAAGTCTCCGAAGATTATGATGTGGTGAGTCCTATCGCCGTAGTTCAGGCACAAATATGAACCGTCAAAGTATAAACTGATTCCAAAAATATAAATGTGAAAAAAGGGCCGGTTCAGTACAAAGGCAGTGCAAGGTTGTCGGCTTCGCCAAAAAAGAACCCAGATAAAATTGGGTGCCGAGGCTTATGGAGAATCCTTCAATCGTAATCATGACTGCAATAATGTACAGTGGAGCCCACATCAAGCTAAACACTTTCAGTATAAGCTGACCTCTCATTGTATAGGCTTCCCGTACAATGAGAGGTCAGCTTAAGAGAATAGGTTCCGATTGCATTGATCGCTGTTACTCCATGCCGAAAAACCTGCAGTGCGAGAGGGACGAATTCTGGAAAATTATCAAAATGACGACTTTTATCACGAATTTTATTATTTAAAAGAAACTAAAGTTTGTATCAAATATCTGTTCGGATAACAGTATAATAAAGTTTATACAGATTTTAATTAATAAATAATATAATATGATTTTGCTCAAATAATGTTAAAACTCGACATGAAACCTTTTTTTGGAGTCATCTTTGATTTTTTATGGCTCAATGTTGGAATGACTTCTGAGTTGAAATTTTCACAGATGATGTATTTCTGTTACCGCTATAACAACAAATACTAAAACCGGCCAAGTGCGAGTCAGACCCGCGCACTCCCATACAACAGACATGATTTTTTTGCCGTTTTAATAGATAATGGTACGGAACCTTTCGTGCGCGAGTCCAACTCGCACTTGGCCGGTTTTTTATTAAACATGGAATTAATGTTTTATTATATGATGCCTACATTTTTTTTACATTGTTGTGTCCATTCGTATAGGAGGATTATGCCTTCAAAGACAGGTCTAAGACTCAGAGTATACCTATACATTCACGTAAAATTTGTTGCGGTTTATATGACGCCATATAAATCACCCCTGACAACCCTCTATGTCATGAAGACATATGTAAGAAGGCAGGTGCAGCTGTCAGCTGTTCAGTATCCCCCTTCCATCATTCCGTGACTACAGCCCATTCACTATAAGAAGTCCTCTGGGCCGCGTTCAGTTTGATCGCCCGCTAATCACTGACAGCAGGATAGCATATACAAAACCAACGCGTGCAAAAGAGATGGCATGATCGTCGGGCGTCGGCGGGCGATCAAACTAAACGCGGCCCAGGGGACTTCTTATAGTGAATGTTCTGTGTGTTCCAACGTAACTAAGCCTGTTAAGGCGCCTAGGCACGCCACCGTTTTAGTACAAAATTTGATAACCCGTTTCTCTGTTGTTTTTCATTATAGACTAAAGGATAGCCCTCAATAGTTTAATACAGACATTTACAAAGTCGCTATGTGGCTGAAATGTTAAATTTTGGTACAGGTACAATCTGAGGCAAGAAAACAACTTTGTATGTAAATCTGTCCAGCTTAATATCTTTAAAACAAAATTAATATTCAAAATTTTGGCAAAATGGTGCCTTTTAAAATACCAGCACCAGATGATGGAGGTCATATAGTTTGGTCTATTGCGCGAGTAGGATTACCAGACGAGAGGGATTTCCTGACATGTGAGGAATTTTGGCCCTCTGTCAGGAAATCAGGAAAGAATTGGATGGGTCAGGATTTTTTTAAAAAGAGAAAGAGTAAACTTAAATATTATATTTAATGAATGTGTTACATTGTGTTTGTATCAGAAACTGTCGCGCTGCCTCCGCAGTAACATAAAACCTTGACGTGAATGTTAGGATATTAATTGAATTATCAGGGATCTTGTCAGGAACTCACGCCACTGGAGCCGGATCTACAACGTAACCATCCGGTGATCAGGTCGTAATCGTAATGAACTTCATTACCAACGCCAGTATCTTTTTTTTCTTTTATTTGTTTCTTTTTATTGCAAATCACTTATTTAATGACATTTTATTTCTTACCTGGTTTAGGTTTTAAAACATTATGCATTATTTCTGATACCCAAACCGGTTGGGTCCATCCATCCATCCATCAGCCTGTTTCGTCCACTGCTGGACATAGGCCTTTCCAGGATTTCGCCACTGTTGGCGATCCTCCTGGAAGAAATGCCCATACTCACACACGCTGGGCATGCGGGTTGGTGAGCGCGGTGCCGAAACCCTTGTACCAGTGACGCCGCTGCCCGTTACTAGTCTGTTTTATATAAGGCCCGGCAATTGGGGATGGATATACCTTCATCCATCGGTTCCAGGCAATGGTGGGCCGCCTGGTTTTACCTGAGAGCTGTTCTCTTACTCTCGCCCGAATAACTTCGGGAGAATTTCCGAGTAAGATGGTGGTACCTCCACAGTCGAGCCCGGCATCAGCTCTACCACCTATTACCCAACCGGTTGGGTAACAGAATAAAATATAATCCATAACATTTCAAAATACTAACCGCTAATTTCATTAGCTATTTAGGAAGTAGTTAAAAAGCTAAGGGACTTGTATAGTTCCCTTTTCCAAAATTTTGAATTTTACATACTTAAATGATTTTTTTAAACTTTGACTTTTCAACTAAAGCCTTCTAGGCATAATGACTTTCCTACCAATGCCAGTAACTATAGATAAACCATACAATTGGCGGATCGCCCGCGGTAGGAGGGGAGCGTCGGGCGGCGCGGAGGTAAGAGTCGAGCGGGATGGGGTGGTGCGGGCGCGGGACAGGGCCGCTTCCAACTCCACGTCGCCCGACGCTCCCCTCGTACCGCGGGCGATCCGCCACTTGTATGGTTTATCTATACTTTGATTGTATTAAAAAAAAAACGAAATGGCATGACCATAGAGCTTAATATATCAAATGTCATTGACACTTGACATTGACAGCTAGTATTTTTATTTATTGCTAGGCAAATGTATTCTAGATGTACAGCCCATATTATTAAAATTGTTTTCTTTCCACATATCTCTAAGGATAAAAAAAAATATTTAAATGCTTTTCGGAATAAGAATAAAATGATATCTCCATAGATTATTCATTTTATTACCTTAACAGAAATGAAAACGTGTGGATTGTTAAACGAACATAAAATGTTTAAGCAAGTGCCGACAATTGCAAGCATAAAAATTATAATTCGTATAAAAGAAGTCATCAAAGTAAAGAAAATGCAGCCATGAAAATGCAAAATAGTGAAAAAAAAACACGTAGAGCTATTAGATATGTTTACAGTAGTGTATTCTAAGAAGTATGCAACTGCAATAATTAAATGTTATCGACGCCGACCTTCAGAAACATACAACTTGTAGAAAAAGTCCGCTCTCATCACGTATTTATTATTACTGAGAGCCCGTCGAAAAACAGAAACCCTTTTAGCGCAGATTGATGTCCATCTGTCTGTAGTTCCGTACGCTGTAACTCAAAACACGAAAAAAAACATCGTTGTGAGGACGCCTCACAAAGTTTATCTTCACAGTCAGCAAGTACGTATAGTATGCTATCTATGGACATCAATTCCGAAAAACTCATGTACACATGTCACAGTATAACTAAATTAAGCAGTATTACGTCTTCATAGAAACGACGCGCTTCTAAATCTCGGTAAACTACGGTACACGACAGTCGCGAGTGCACCGCAGTTACGTAAATTATGGCACGAAGTTATCGATTATATTGTTCAGGGTATGGCTGTTTATTCATCTAAATCGGAACCAAAAATAACTCAAGAAAGACAATGGGCAGCCCTAGTGCGTGTTTGATAATTATTTCAAGGACACTGCCGAGACAAAATACTGCTTCAAGAACAACCTCGTCTCAATAGTATAGTCTAAATTTTATTTTGCGTATTTCATAAAAAAGGGTCATTGAACCTTGGTCTTGACCACATAAAATGACATTAATTTATTTATGCAACCATATTCATACTGAAGACTCGGTAAATAGCCGGTATCAAGGTTCAGTGACCCTTTTTGGTAATTTTTCTTTTCCCGTTTCTTACAATTCCAGGGTTATCAAATTTGGTACTAAAACGGTGGCATGCCACCACGCACTACCATGCCATTATACTAAGTTTAGCCCTGTCAAATAAGTCGTGTTACGAATCGACACCATTGTTGTTTAATAAAGGTTTAAAAATCTGAACTCTCGTCGACTGTTGTGTCGGCACAAGGAAACTGGTCACAAAATAGATAGGATCAATCAAATCAAATCAAAATATTTATTTTGTAAAATAGATACATACATAAAGTATACTTTCTACAAGTCAAAGTCAATCTTTACAATAAATTTCTTTAGAATAAAAAAATATAAAAAAATAATATGTATATACTAATAAGGGAAATACATACAAAAAATATTTAGGTTGGGCTACTAAAATTTAATTATACACCTACATAAAATAGAGAAATCTAGGAATAATAATAGCTACGGCTGACTTTGATTTTAAATTTACGTGTATCGCAAAGCGCATGCACCCGAGACTAGTCGTGACTGGCATTCCACTGAATCCTACCGAGATCGTCGTACGTACACGTCCATGTGTGCGTGCGCCCGGTATCGCTGGTTGTAGGGAGCAGGCCTTCTGTATGTATTTATTTTGTGCCCAGCATGCTTTATGACATCACAAAAATGCTCTTTTGGATCAGATCACTCGACATGACGGAATCAGCACATTACGTACGCGGTACGCTTGACGGAGTCGCAGTTGCACCCAGTGAACAATGGCTGAGCCGATGTTCAGCCATGACGCCGGTACGGCTGCGAATTCCATGATAATTGCTGCATTGTGTTGTTATGCCATAGACTTGCCGTATACCGAATCCGACTTCTATTGACTTGAGTATAGATAATTGTTTTCTTATTATTGACTAGCTTTAGACTGTGGCTTCCCTCGCGTGGAAGTATTTTTCAATTACAGACAGTTTTCGGATGGCGGTTATTTTATACACACCCTTATGCTGACCAGGGTCACTACGATGATAATAAAGAAAACCGCATTACAATCCGTTAAGTGGTTCTCAAATTAAAACGGAACATAATATAGACCATCATCCATCCATCAGCCTGTTTTGTCCACTGCTGGACAGAGGCCTTTCCATGTTTTCGCCACTCTTGGCGATCCTCACACGCTGGGCAGGTGGGTTGGTGAGCGCGGTGCCGAAACCCTTGTACCAGTGACGCTGCTGCCCGTCACCAGTCTGTTTTATATAAGGCCCGGCAATTGGGGATGGATATACCGCCATCCATCGGTCCCAGGCAATGGTGGGCCGCCTGGTTTTGCCTGAGAGCTGTTCTCTTACTCTCCCCCGAATAACTTCGGGAGGATTTGCGAGTAAGATGGTGGTACCTCCACTGTCGAGCCCGGCATTAGCTCTACCATCTAAAATATAACAAAAGACAAAATTAAAAAAAAATGTTTTGACCTTAGTCTTAACAAATTTTGTTTCAAACGCCAAAATACTCAATGTACAGACACGACTTTTCCGAGTAACTATTATAATTATAATCTGTGATATAAGTATAGATAAGTATAGAGAGATGCTTTACTTAGGGCGGATTTCACAACATTTTAAATCGTATTGAAATCTGATCAACGAACTAAATTTGACAGAAATTATATTGCCCGACAGAAGGCGAGTTGATTTAGATTTTTTTTATCTATAAAGTAGTAAAAAGGTCGTTTAAGGGTGAATTTTTTGGCGAAATTTTAAATGCTATGAGTTATTTTATTACTATTACGTTATATTATAACTTATTAGTATTGTACTGAGGCCAAAACCACAATTTTTACGGTTCCGTACCCGAAAGGTGCCAAACGACCCTTAATACCTCAATTCGCAGTCCTGCTCTAACGCTTCTGCTTTTTAACTGTCTATCCTACTCTAATCAGATGCCGCGCACGCAAAACATCAGTTATTTTGAAATCGCGGCTACACCGGTGGTTCTTTCATTTTTATGTTACAGTCTGCAGCTGCTTTATACTAATATCAGTTATATTATGCAAAGTTTCAGATCTAATTTCAAGTATTCATTGAATGCTATCGGTTTATTGTACCGTTTGGAGGTAACTTTGTATTTTTTTTCTATCGAGAAAATTTAATGGAATCTAATCTTAAGATGTATGGCTTTTAAAATAAATAAGATTTTAAAAAAAAAGTTTTCACAACAGCATTAGTCCTCAACTTTATCATATATCAATTTCAGAGTGATTGTTGCAGTATTTGTTGGTATAAAACAGGATCATGCGAAGCGAAGTGAGGTACTATACACCCTTAAGCCTCCGCTGCCTGTCACAGGGGTCTACAGTTTCAACCGTAACAGGTAGAGAGTTGAAATTATCACAGAAAATAATAAAATATTCAAATGTATGACCCACAAGAAACCTTGAAAAAGTTTTATTTAGTAATTATTTTGATGTCATTTGTTTTGGCTCTTACACATACAAGTTTTAAAAGTCAGTTTGTAGTACATAGGTACTCTAAAGTAAGAAATAATGAAAAGTAGGGTTCTCACGCGACGGTGCCAAATTTTTCGTCAGGTGCTACCATTTTAGCGGCTTGTTTTTTTGTTGCTTTGGCTTATAAATTGTTGTTATTTACCATAATGTGTTTATCGTTCCGTACCCGTATTACACAATTATTAGGCCGTTTTGACAACATCTAAATAAATAATCGCTAGGTATATCGTCATCTCAGTAGGTACCAGCTGATTCACAGATTACTCCTCGATGCGCCCCGACACCACATTGCGTGATTCACGCGACAAACGGGTCACCCGCTAGAATTAACCATGTTCATTCACTACATCAGCGATGGCGAACCAATGGCAAATATTTCAGGCACGCTACCAATCGAAACAGTTTTATTTTTTGTAGTTTTTGAAGAGTTTTTAAAATTTTATTTGTGTAATATTTTAGTTATCAAATTCTCTAACCATTCTTGTTTTGCTCGAAAATAAATAACGTCAATTTGAGGTGTAGATGCATGAAATCAGAAAATATTTCTAACTTCAGTCATTATTTCGAAAGCAAATATCTTAAATTTACTTACCCTGAATAGCAATAAAACCAAGTACGAATGTTTTCATAAAACAGCTGCCTCCGAGCCTCCAATACACGACGGAATCAAAATACATTGCTGCAAAAACTTGAACTATGACCATCCGTGCGACTGTGCCATAATTCAACGAACAACCAGTCTCAAGTATCTTGGAGTGGTGGTGGATGAAAAGCTTAATTTTAGGGAGCACATTATGCAACTGTCTAAAAGGGCCCGTAAAATAATTGGCATTATGAAAAAGTTACGAAATGCAGCTAGCCTCCAGATACTTAAATTAGTGTACACTGCTCTTTGCCAATCTCTTTTGTCTTACTGTATTTCGGTTTGGGGTAGCGCCTGCAAGACATTCATGATCGTCATCGAACGAGCACAACGTTCTGTGTTGAAGGTTATGATGAAAAAACCTTATCGTTTTCCCACGAAAGATTTGTACACAAACGCTCAGGTACTTACGGTACGACAATTATTCATTCATAAAATTTGTATAAATACCCATCGAAATATTATCAGTTCAGCTGAGTATAACAACTTATTGAATAAACGAGTGTTTAGAGTACAGCCTCCTAAAACCAATACAGCTTTTGCTAGCAAGTTTGGCACATTTATTAGTTATCGAATTTACAATAACATACTCAAGTTTTGTGACATTAAGGCATGTTCTGTTAATGAAGCTAAAATCAAGGTGGCAAACTGGCTTAAAACTGTTAATTATGAGGACACTGAAAAATTACTACTTTCATTCGCTGTCAATAAATTTATAATTAACTAGATGTTAAATACTACAAATGTTTGTTTGGCATGTTCTTTTAATTAAGTATATAATCTTGGTTTCAATATATTCCTTTTTTCTCTCTGTGTTAGGTATTTAATTTAATTTTGTACTAACTTTATTTCTTTTTTCTTGTAAATTTCACTTTGTTTTAGAATAATTCTGTTTTATATATATCAAATTATGTAACTTTTCTACACAAAAAATTTCTGGTACCCCAAGTTACTAGCCTAGCTGAGTTTGGGGACCCCTGGTAAATTTGTATTATAACTATGTGCAGTGTATTTAAATGTTTGTATTTATTTTGTAACGCAACCGTTTTTGCAATAAATCTATTTTTCTTTCTTTTCTTTTCTAAGGTATTCAAAAGTTAGAAATTAATTGATTAGTGAAACTGCACGGCAATTTATTGGAGATAAGTGCAGTAATTTTTATTTATTTTTATGTCTATATACAAACGAGTTAAAAGGAAGCAAGAAAGGGCTTTGCACAGCATTTTGCTGGGGGACCCCTCTTAAACACATCTTTAGAAAAAATGGCACGTCGATCTGTAAAGGTTCGCCATCCCTGCACTACATACATCATACTGATACGTCAACATCTTTCACTGTATGGTGTTCGGTAATTTCAATGATTCCTTCTGCAAGTAAATAGTTTCTTGCTCGCTGTCAGCTCTCATCGACATGACTCTTGTGATAGTTATTACCTTCTAGCCTTTGCCCATTGATTCACTCACGCGGTAGTGTAGTTTTCGGCTAGGCGGTTAATTTATCATCACCCGTTATAGACTTTAAGTAGACCAGGGTCACAACGATGATGATAAGGAAAACCGCATCCAAATCCTTTGATACATACAGACGGACAGACAGGCAAACATTATAATGATTGCTATTTTGTAATAAAATAACCTATTTCATTTAAAATTTTGCAAAAATATTCAATGTACACGACTCAACCGAAACTCTTGCACCAGTGACGCCGCGCCGCTGCCCGTCACTAGTCTGTTTTATATAAGGCCCGGCAGTTGGGGATGGATATGTCGCAGTCATCTGGTTGAATCTGCTATTTGATTGAATGACTAGCGCGTCTATTGAATGACGACATTTAATTGAATGACTAAAGGACAACACGTCAAGTCGTTGAATGTAACGTTCAACATCTTGACTGAACGTCATTTAGCGAAGTCGTTGAATGGGATATAGCCGACTTTGTAATGTTTGGTTAGGGTGACCATGAGTTCGCAACTTAAGAAAAGTTAACCTTACGATATTACTGTCGATTGCCTTAAATTTCATCATTGGCCGCCAAAATTTTAGGTCGTCTATAGTGGGGTCCCATGTAGGGTGACCATAAAGATTAGGTTTGCTTATTAGGTAGGATGCTCATGAGAATTTTGGGAGAGTTAAAAAATTACTGATTTATAAACTGCTAAGCTTAAAATAATAAAAGATTGTAGCATGATTTCCAAAGCTCTACTTAATCTCATATATTTGCTTCGTATAAAAAAGTGAAAAACATAGAAAAATTGATCATATTATTTCAGAAGTAATTTATTAAAATATGTGAGTCTCTGGGACTCCAAAAAGTTGTTAAATTAAGTCTTTGTCACCAAGTGAAATGAGGGTTTAGATTAAAAAAAAAATACTTAGAATCACAGGATCAGTCTAATTTACAAATAACGCACTATAAAGTAAATTTAATCGAAAAATATATAAACACAGTTCTATCTATGCGAGCTGTTTGACGCCATATTTGTTTTGGTGACTACTAGCGCCGCAGTGGAAAAAAAATGAACAAAATTTGAATCACCTGACTGATTTTACGTCCGCTCTGTTCATAGGGCTGTGTTACAATCCGCTAACTAGTTCGACGTTGAGTGACGCTTGTTCAATTAACGTTGGGCCTAGTCATTCAATTGAATTTCGTCATTCAAGGAACGCACTAGTCATTCAATCGAATAGCAGATTCAACCAGATGACTGCGACAGATATACCGCCATCCATCGGTCCCAGGCAATGGTGGGCCGCCTGGTTTTGCCTGAGAGCTGTTCTCTTACTTATAAGGGGCCTTATAAAAAACAAACTGGTGACGGGCAGCGATGTCACTGGTGCAAGGGTTTCGGCACCGCGCTCACCAACCCACCTGCCCAGCGTGTGTGAGTATGGGCATTTCTTCCAGGAGAACCAGGCGAAACAGGCTGATGGATGATTGGATACAATAATTGGCGCTATCTACTTTAGCCAATGAGAGATCTAGAAAATTAGTGCCGCAATTTTACAGTTCAGTTGGAGGATTTGTAAGAACGACACTCGCCTTGAAAATTCCGAAACTGTATCGGCGAAACAGTTGGTAGTCAACAACGATAATATGCGAGTGTGAAATACTATTTTATGCGTTTTTTATTTTCACCAAATACGTGTTACTATGGCCTCTACCACGGAAAATAATAAAAATGGAAAAAATTAACACGCAAGTTGGTTTACATAAATACAAAGCTTCGAAAAAATAGTTTTTTTAACGTTATTTGTTTTAACTCTATCTTAAAGACGCTGATTCCAAGTTTCAAATTTGGTCACAATGTTGTAAATACTCTAACGTAAAACAACAAATAATAAAATTGGGGTTCCGTAGAGGGTCAGAGGGTGCTTAAATGTTTGTTAGGTGCTGCCATTTTAGCGCCTTGTTTTTTGTCGCCTTAATATTCCTATAGCATCTATATTGTTGGTATGTATGTTTTTAGGGTTCCGCAACCGTATTGTGGGGTGGTACGGAACCCTTTCTGCGCGATTCCGACTCCAATTGGCCAAATTACTTATATATTTTTTCGAGTACCAAAAACACAAATTGTCCATCTATCTAATCTTTGCTCTTTATTAATATCACTTTACCTTATCGGAGTTTGCGATAAAGATGGCGGCTTCTAATTTCAGCGCAAAGGCAGAGATAACCTAAAAGTGAAACTAAATAGTTAACGGTGCTAGTCGGTCACACCTGATTACCCCGATTAGTTAACTGTGGTATAATCGGTTTTGTAGTTAAGCTTTTAATTTGGGTAAGGATTATCGCTATTAGTAACTGAGTTTGCACTTCCGTTTAACTTCTGATATCATAAAAAGTTGTAATTTTTGCTTTCTAGAAGTTTTTGTTGTTAAAGATAATCTAATAAGAAAGGAATCCTTAATTCGACTCAAATAATGAAATGACGTTTTGACGAATATTATCTTATTGCGATTACACATACTCAAACTGCAATATTAGACCTGTATTTGAAATCGCATTCCTCCTATACGGGTAGCTCGTATAATTAAGAAATACTCAAATAAATTAATACACGTATAATATAGTATTTAAGGTGGTAGAGCTGATGCCGGGCTCGACTGTGGAGGTACCACCATCTTACTCGCAAACACTCCCGAAGTTATTCGGGGGAGAGTAAGAGAACAGCTCTCAGGCAAAACCAGGCGGCCCACCATTGCCTGGGACCGATGGATGGCGGTATATCCATCCCCAACTGCCGGGCCTTATATAAAACAGACTGGTGACGGGCAGCGGCGTCACCAACCCGCCTGCCCAGCGTGTGTGAGTATGGGCATTTCTTCCAGGAGGACCGCCAAGGGTGGCGAAATCCTGGAAAGGCCTGTGTCCAGCAGTGGACGAAACAGGCTGATGGATGGATGGATGGATATAGTATAAAGTAAATTTTAAGTTTAATATTTTTTTCTGGTTGTCAGTTTTGTTTCGACAAGAAAAATATCGAAAGTTACCTTTGATTAGAGAATTCTCTTAATCTTTCCGAACGCATAAGGCGATCCTTTCACCAAATTATAGACTATTTATAAATCTTTAAAGTGAACGTTCAACATTTTTTTCTGTACATCGCCTTCATGTGAAAAGTAATATTTTCCCATATTTTGCGCTATCCGGCGACGCAGCGATCGTCGTAACAGCCACTTTGCAATACACGCTAATATGAACGTTATTTCAATGATAATTCCGTTAATATTTGTATCGACATGCATCTAGTTGCTAATAAAACCGGAATAACAGCCATAACAAAAATTCAAAGGTTACAGCTTAGTCTGATTTAATAAAGGACAAGATCTAGTCTAGAATTCTTTAGTTGTTACTTGTCATGCATAATCGTGAAATTCAAAAGAATTCAATAAGTAGACTGTGAAGACGGCCAAACAAATCAATTTGTTGAGCACTTGGGCAGTAAGACGAAAAATTGACATTCTTTTTAATCTTTAGAAAATTAAGTATCTAGAACCGTTAATTTATTTTCCATAACTCTATTTAAATACAACAATATATTTAAGAGACAATAAAACTAAAATTTATGAAAAAGTAAGGTTAAAACATTTAGAAATACATTTTAAAATTGTTATAAAATAAAAAACATTTTAAAAAATCTATTTTCAAATATAGGTCTAATATTGCAGTTTGAGTATGTGTAATCGCAATAAGATAATATTCGTCAAAACGTCATTTCATTATTTGAGTCGAATTAAGGATTCCTTTCTTATTACATTATTTTCAACAACAAAAACATCACCAAACTTCAAACTTGCACCAATATTTAAATCTAGATTTAGGACTTAAGCTCAGTTTAATTTGACAGAAATGTATTGACTGACAGATCGTAAACCTGGTTTAGCGATAAAATCGAGATTTAAGATTTTGGTGCAAGCCGCCCTAGAACGTAGAAATTATAACTTTTTATGATATCAGAAGTTAAACGGAAGTGCAAACTCTGTTCTTTTCAGACTCAAGCCTACCCCGAGCCAATATTAAGGAAATGCAAACGCCAAATTTCGAAAAAAAAAACATTGATCTGTAATACTGATCAAGCCTCAAGTATGGATTTGGCTGCATTAATTAATGTCACCTTGTATAAAGTTTATTTAAAAACAGTTTAGTTATCTATTGTGCGTTATACCTATAAATTATAAAAACAGAAGTAATGCTGAACACTAGTCTACATTTTAAAGTCTCCAATGGAAAGGAACAACAAAAAGATCGTCAACATATACAATTAAAATTAAAACCATCCCCCAAAAAAAACATCACACCGTCTTTTCCAAAAATAACCAGCAGTTAAAGTTTAACAGTGCCACCGGCCCTCGATCGACCTTAGAAGCGCCATCTGCCTGTCTCGGAACCAGGTCGGTAATGTTAACAGTTAGCTATCGTCCCAACACCGTTGTCCCCTGAGTTTATACATTTTCACCCTTATTGTTATTACTCTATAAGAGTCTCAGTGTTCTTGTGCATGCTGTATCTTTGCAATATAGCAATACGATAAAACAAACCCCGTTTTAAGAGCTAATAAAAACAATTTATCTAGTAAACATAGAGCGAGGAACTAGGTCTCTGAGAATACTATCTTCTATACAACAATAAAGTAGAAGTAATAAAAAAATCGTGTCTGTACATTGAATATATTCGCGAAATTTTAAATGAAATGGCCACAGACATGTGATTATTAGATTATTACTAAGTAGCAGACCAAACATAAGGATTAAATAGCGTGGCAAGTTTCCATACAAAAAATAAGCTACATTTAGGCTTCATGGTACGACGAAACGTATGAAAATGGGTTGTTTTGACTGGCTTATGCTTGGAACCATCCATCCATCCATCAGCCTGTTTCGTCCACTGCTGGACATAGGCCTTTCCAGGATTTCGCCACTCTTGGCGGTCCTCCTGGAAGAATCCATACTCACACACGCTGGGCAGGCGGGTTGATGACGCCGCTGCCCGTCACCAGTCTGATTTATATAAGGCCCGGCAATTGGGGATGGATATACCGCCATCCATCGGTCCCAGGCAATGGTGGGCCGCCTGGTTTTTTTGCCTGAGAGCTGTTCTCTTACTCTCCCCGAATAACTTCGGGAGGATTTGCGAGTAAGATGGTGGTACCTCCACAGTCGAGCCCGGCATCAGCTCTACCACCTTGCTTGGAACACATTTGTTAATTCCTAAACTAATCTCTAGTATATATTTTGTTTGGAAACAAGCAATATATATATTTAAAAGAGCCCGAAGTTCACTGAGCTAAGATTGCCACGCGTCGACTCTATGTGTTTATTATTAATGTCAGGTCTGCTACTATATTATACGTCATATTCATATTCATATATTTTATTGCATTCCATAATGTATATACAGATGGTGAAAAACATTAATATTATTAGATCATTATGGACCTTGTCCAGGCACAGCAATATACGTCTGTGGAAATGGGTTATTTTATAAGTATTTAAAAAATTTCGTCTGTCTGTATGTTCCGTTTTAACTCGAGAACCACTCGACGGATTTGGATACGGTTTTCTTTATTATCATCGTAGTGACCCTGATTAGTGACGCCTTATAGGCGATAAGGGGTGTTGATAAAATAACGCCCAAGCCGAAAACGGGGCAGATTGAATAAAGGCGGGCGGAGTCGCGGGCAAAGGCTAGTAAGTAATCAAATGTATAATAATAAATTTATTACGTTTTTTAATCGTTCAATATTTGTTTTTATCGTTCATGATAAGTTAATGTTTATTTGATCAAAGAAATAAAAAAATTTACTCTGCGGCCGAGTGGTAGAGCGCTCGCCTGCTAACTCAGAGGTCGTGGGTTCAATCCCCGCGGTGCACGTATAGTTTGTTCGGAAGGAAGGCATTTGTGCCCGAAGTACGGCGATAGGCCTCACCACACATCACGTTTGGGACGTAATATTCGTCAGTGAAAGGCGGGTAATCATGGTCTTTGACTTGCATTTCACAGTTCACACTTGTGGCCTTCTGACACCCCCCCGAAATATTTTGACGATGTTTACATTTTTGTTATAAAAGAATAGAAGTGAACTCGTAAGCGAATGCGCCGCCATCACTGACATATTATTATGATATTATTTATATTTGTGGCCGCCATTGAGAGATTTTAGGATCTTACTCGCAAATCCTCCCGAAGTTATTTGGGGGAGAGTAAGAGAACAGCTCTCAGGCAAAACCAGGCGGCCCACCATTGCCTGGGACCGATGGATGGCGGTATATCCATCCCCAATTGCCGGGCCTTATATAAAACAGACTGGTGGTCCAAGGGTTTCGGCACCGCGCTCACCAACCCGCCTGCACAGTGTGTGAGTATGGGCATTTCTTCCAGGAGAACCACCAAGAGTGGCGAAATCCTGGAAAGGCCTTTATCCAGCAGTGGACGAAACAGGCTGATGGATCGGTGGATTTAAATAACTCACTATTGTTGATAAAAGTTGTTTGAGACGAGTATTATCTTTAGGTTTCGGCTTTCCGGCGACAAAATACCCAGCCCGTGTATAAAATAGCAACCTTTCTTTGTTGATACCACAAGAGACCTTGTGAACGGCGCACGCGCTGACGTCATCATTGCAGCAATAGCAAGTTTAGAGTTCATACAAAGGCATGCGAATTGCACATTTGCCAAATTCTTTATTTGGATCGCTTTGTCGCTTCATTGAGCAGAGACAGAGTTTGGGCTAAGAGATAGTCTTAAATTCAAACTTTGCCTCGTTTTTGGGCTTTATTTTATGAACACGCATTATATCTTATGTGTTGCCCAGGGTTACTACGATGATAATAAAATAATAGAGTTCCATTGGTTACCCTTTGGGTACGGAACCCTAAGAACCACATCGAAATCCGTTGAGTGGTTCTCGAGTTAAAAGCGTTTATTCAATATTTGCCTCGTTTTCGGCTTGGTCATTATTTTATGAACACCATTATAGTCTATATGTTGACCACGCTCAGACAATGATAATGAAAAAACTGCATGCAAATCCGTTGGGTGGTTCTCGAGTTAAAACGGAACATACACACAGACAAAAAATTCTAAAAATGGTTGTTTCGACTTCAGTACAATAATTAACCCATTTGTTTTAAAATTTCGCGAAAATATTAAATATACAGTCATGACTTTTTTACTTCTTTATTATTAGTATGTAACACACTACATTACAGAGAAAAGTCCAAAGCGTATAACATGGCAAACAAATTAGTAAAGCAAAAAAAAGGAAAAAACTGGCCAAGTGCAAGTCGGACCCGCACACGAAGCGTTCCGTACCATTATCTATAAAAACGGCAAAAAAATCATGTCTGTTGTATGGGAGTGCGCGGGTCCGACTCGCACTTGGCCGGTTTTAGTATTTGTGGTTATAGCGGCAACAGAAATACATCATCTGTGAAAATTTCAACTGTCTAACTATCACGGTTCATGAGATACAGCCTGGTGTCAGACGGACGGGACGGACTTTTTTACATGTATTTTTTTTCCCTCATGACACAATTTCCTTCTGTCTTTTATATTTTTATCCTTTAGTTATTAAAGTTTAATACATTGTCTTATATAATTTTATGTAAGTTAAAAAGGCTGTAATAGTATTAAGCCATATTGAAAAAAAAATACTGATAAAAAAAAGACATGATCTTGCTAAGTTTCTTGCCCTTCTTCTTAGCAAGATTAATCTAATGGGCAGATTTAGGCATTAAATCTATTTATAGTTTATTCATCTATTAACTTAGTTATACGAGGGGTGGCTGATATAAAATCTCCTTTGTTAAAGAAAGTTTAAAAAATGTTACTGGCCACTATATTCTCGTATTCTTTGTTTATTCCTTTTTTAAAAATTATGACACTTATTTGTTTCTACGAGTTCAATTTTTTTTTGGCGCGTCTTCGTTTTTATCAAGTTGCAATAAAATTAAAAATGGATAAAATTGAGTATCGCGCTGTGATTAAATTCCTCGGTAAAGAAGGGAATACGCCGACGCAGATCCGAGAGCGCATGTTTAAGGTGTTCGGAGATTCATGTCCTTCCGAATTTGTAATAAAGTTTTGGTCAAAGCAGTTTAAACAAGGCCGTGTGAGCTTAGAAGACGATCCCCGTAGTGGAAGGCCCATTTCTGCAGTTACCGCAGATAATGTGGAAAAAGTGAAGAAACTGATCCTTGCCGATCGGCGAATTAAGCAGTGGGAAATAGCTAGAGATGTTGGCATTAGCAAGGAACGAGTTCATGAAATAATTCATAAACATTTGGGAATGTCCAAGGTGAGCGCACGTTGGGTGCCTAAAATGTTGACCCCGTTTGATAAGCAAAGGCGTGTGGAATGTTGTCAGTCATTTTTAGACTTGGTAAAGGATAAAGAGGAAGAAACTATCTTGCGAATAGTGACCTGTGATGAAACTTGGATTCGTCAGTGGGATCCCGAAAGCAAACAAGAATCGATGCAATGGAAATTTAAAGGGGAAAAACCACCAAGGAAGTTTAAGGTCCGGCTGTCAGCGGGCAAACTAATGGCAACCATTTTTTGGGATGTTGAGGGGATTCTTATGATAGATTACCTGCCAAAAAACACCACGATGAATGCTGAATACTATGCGAACTTACTTGACCAGCTACGCAAAAAAATAAAAGAAGACAGGAGGGGCAAACTTAGCAAAGGCGTTTTGATTTTGCATGATAATGCACCCGCGCACACGGCCTTTAAGGCGCGGTCATCTCTGACAAAAAACGGCTTTACAGAGATCAACCACCCACCCTATAGTCCAGACCTGGCTCCCTCTGACTACTTCTTATTTAAAAATTTAAAGAAAAATTTGAGAGGGCGCAGATTTTCAACAGACGAAGAGATGAAGGACGCTGTGAATGACTATTTTGACGAACAAAATAATAATAATTATTTTAATGGTATGCTGTCACTTATTGACAAATGTCGTAAGTGCATTTCAGTTGCAGGGGACTATATTGAAAAATAAAAAATAAATTATTAATCCATGTATTTTCTTTCATAGTCAGGTAGATTACTTTTCAGCCACCCCTCGTATATATACCCATTATGTGGGTATATACAATATTTTAATTTTTTACTTTATTAAGTTAGTATATATTTGGTTAGGCATTATATTTATTTATTGTCTATTCAGTTTATTTATCAACTTATTTATTAATTGCATTATGTATAATAATATTCTTATTCCAATAAGTCTTTATTTCATGCATGTGTATAACTTTAGTAGCCCAACTTAAATATAGTTCTTATATATATTTCCCGTAAGTATCATATTTGTATCTATTTTACAAATAAACATTTTGAATCTTTGACGGACAATACCCTTTGGGTACGGAACCCTAAAAAGCCGTTACATAAACCGCAGTCGATTTCGACGACTAGACGCCCATTGAATTTCTCTAGTCCTCAATTTAATAGAAACCTTAGAGCGGTAACCGACGTTAGACCATTTAACACGGGACCTGGCAAAGCGCGACTCTTAGTACTGAAATTATTCTGCCGTTTTCCACGGGAGGGGAGGTAAACACGCACAGCACACATTTACTCATTCACGCACACTCCTGCGAAAAATTGATATGTCACACTAAATTTAAAGCTGCAACACAAACACAAAACGCGCACACAAGCAAACTTACATGAACAAATTGTTCATGTACTTCGGCAGAGGGGGATAAGTGGGCTTGCCTAGTCCCGTGTTATATGGTCTAAGTAACAGACTGATGGGATAGAAATGTTGCGTCATCAATATTCAGCTCAGAGATTTAGCTGACTTATTTTTGGTCTAAGAGACAGAGGAAATGAATCCGAATTCGTTTTGTCGCGAAATTCACGAAGGATCCTCTTGCTTGAAAGTGAACGATGTCTTTTTATTCAAATCAAATCAAATTTTACTTACTAAATAGGCGACTTTAATTTATGCAGCCATATTCTTACTGAAGACTCGGTAAGTGCTCAGTAACAAGGTTTGATGACCCTTTTTGTGAAATTCGTAAATTATTCTTTTCGTGTTCCTTACAAACCCGCCCCCGAGCCAATTTCTATGGGAGACGTCAAGATTTTATTTCGCGAAATAAGCAAAAAGTGTTATCGATCCGTGTTAATGATCACTTACCGAGCCTCCAGTGTGAGTTTGGCTGCATAAATTAAAGTCACCTTATATAAGTACCTAGTCGGTTTTTAAATACTGTCACTGGCCATTTATTTTAAAAACAGAACACCTAGAAAAAAAAATGAAATGGTGTTCGATTTTCAAATATTTTTGATTAATAATCTGCCAAATCACAATTACATTCATTCATTTTTTACGATGGAGTGGACTCGCAAAGAGGACCGAGTAGCAGTAATTGCATTGCATCGTTGCGGCCATCCACCGAAGACGATATTCAACTTGCTTCAAAAATTAAAAATCACGAAGAGGTTCGTGTACCGTACCATCAAAAGGTACAATGAAACCTCTAGTGTCGATGACGAGAAAAGAACTGGCAGACCTCGTTCCGTTAGGACTCCAGGGGTCATCAAAGCAATCAAGGCGCGTATTGCAAGAAATCCCGTCCGCAAGCAGAAACTGATGGCTTTGGAGATGGGATTAACCAGAAGTACCGTAAAAAGTACTCAATGAAGACCTGGGACTACGAGCTTACCGAAAAAAGAGTGGACATCTTCTGAACGCGCGTCTGATAGCTATGAGAGCCAAAAAATGCAAAGTTTTGCTAAAGCGGTACGCAAGAAACAGACACCGCGATATCCTGTTTACAGACGAGAAAATTTTCAATATCGAAGAGAAGTACAACAAACAAAATGACGGGGTGTACGCTACCAGCTCTGCGGCCGCTGGAAATGCCATTCCTAGAGTGCAGCACGGCCATCATCCATCATCAGTCATGATTTGGTTGGGAGTGTCCTACTACGGCCCTACTAAGTGCATTTTTGTGAAAAAGGTATCAAAACCAGTGAAAAAGTGTACCAAGACACGGTTTTAGATCGCATAGTAAAAGATCTGCCCCAGACACTCTTTGGAGGACAGCCATTTGTGTTTCAACAGGACTCCGCACCTGCTCATAAGGCCAAAACAACTCAGGAGTGGTTCGAGCGCCAGAATATCGAGCTAATAAGGCATCAAGATTGGCCCTCATCTAGCCCTGACCTCAATCCACTGCATTACAAAATTTGGCAGGAATTGGAGGAGAAGGTCTGTTCTAAACCTCACACAAAATTGAGCAGCCAAAAGTCATCATTGATTAAAGCAGTGGCCGATATCGACATGAATATGGTCCGTGCTGCTATTGATGATTGGCCGCGAAGATTGAAGGCTTGTGTGAAAAATGGTGGCAATCATTTTGAATAAATTTTGTGTTTAATGTAAGCTAATTAAATTACCTTTTTTTAAAAAAAACCTTTTTTTGAATATAATGACTAGTTTTCATTTTATAGCCAATTTTGTTTGTGACAGAATTTAAGCACCGACTAGGTAGATTGGCCAACATTTTCGGCGCTCCATTTGTATGTGTAGTTAACTATAGAAATTATATCAATCAATCAGTCGGCAAACATTAGTTGTGAAACAGAGATATAGAAAGAACAAAATACTGCAGCTGGATACCCATTAGTACCAGCTGGTCTTCATTTATTTGGTACCAGATATCCATAGAGTAAGAGAACAGCTCTCAGGCGGCTCACCATTGTATGTGTAGTTAACTATAGAAATTATATCAATCAATCAGTCGGCAAACATTAGTTGTGAAACAGAGATATAGAAAGAACAAAATACTGCAGCTGGATACCCATTAGTACCAGCTGGTCTTCATTTATTTGGTACCAGATATCCATAGAGTAAGAGAACAGCTCTCAGGCGGCTCACCATTGTATGTGTAGTTAACTATAGAAATTATATCAATCAATCAGTCGGCAAACATTAGTTGTGAAACAGAGATATAGAAAGAACAAAATACTGCAGCTGGATACCCATTAGTACCAGCTGGTCTTCATTTATTTGGTACCAGATATCCATAGAGTAAGAGAACAGCTCTCAGGCAAAACCAGGCGTCCCACCATTGTCTGGGACCGATGGATGGCGGTATATCCATCCCCAATTGCCGGGCCTTATATAAAACAGACCGGTGACGGGCAGCGGCGTCACTGGTGCAAGTGTTTCGGCACCGCGCTCACCAACCCGCCCAGCGTGTGTGAGTACAGGCATATCTTCCAGGAGGACCGTCAAGAGTGGCGAAATCTTGGAAAGGCCTATGTCCAGCAGTGGACGAAACAGGCTGATGGATGGAAGGATAGGACCAAATGACGCAACCGCTAACTGATTCTGTGCGGCCCTTCACCAAACAGTAAACTCATAAATTATTATGAAAATTTGAATTTTTAGGGTTCCGTACCTTAAAATGAGAAAAAAAAACGGTACCCGTATACGTTTGCGACTCACCACCAGTGGGTCGCGCGACTCTAATAATATAATATCTACCTATACTAATAATAAAGAAGTAAACAAGTCGTGCCTGTACATTGAATATTTATGCGAAATTTTAATTGGAATGGGTTATTAGCTTATTAGTATTGTAGTAATGCCAAAACAGTTTTTTTTTTAAATTTTTGTCTATCTGTATCACAGACATAGTACCGGGTGTAAATAGACGCTACCATTAAATGAAACCACATATTCTACCGACCATACTGAACCACTTTTCCCAAGAGTCATACCCGCGGACACCCTTAGTTTAGGAAATAATTGAGTTCCAAACGAAAACGCCAAACGTCAGACCTCAAACAGCTGCAGGTTTAACGGACGACGCTCTCTCTAAACTCACCCGTATGTCGGTGCGTTGGGGTTCACGCGTTTTTGTTTGGAACTCAATAATTTCCTAAACTAAGGGTGTCCGCGGGTATGACTCTTGGGTAAAGTGGTTCAGTAGGGTCGGTAGAATATGTGGTTTCATTTAATGGTCGCACTCTATTTACACCCGGTATATTGAAGTAGACCCAGCAAGTCGACCTACCTTGCCTAACTAACTGCGTGCCCTAACTCCGATTTTTAGTTGAAACCTACAACTTTGAGTCTTATGTCTTCCTTCTAAGATTCAAACTGCTGTCAACCGTTTTCATTGTAAAATGTGACACGCTTGGTTTTCATAGAGTTTGATGCACTTGCGTCATCTACTTTAATATATGTCTATGATCTGTATATATCTACGGTTGTAACTCGAGAAACACGCAACGGATTTGGATTCGTTTTTTTTATTATCATCGTAGTAACCCTGGTCAACGCATAGACTATAAGGGGTGTTTATAAAATAACGCCCAAGCCGAATACGGGGCAAAGATTGAATAAATGCAGGCGGAGCCGCGGGAAAAGGCTAGTTCTAAGAATAACACAAACAATTTGAGACCGCTTCTGGGGCCCAGGGGTAGAGCACTCGCCTGCTAACCCAGGGGTCGTGGGTTCAATCCCCGCGGTGTGTGTTCGATAAGGCGATAAGGCTCACCACCCGTCACATTTGGGACGTAATAATCGTCAGTGAAAAGCAGTTGTACCAAGTGTGGACTGTGACTTGCATTTCACAGTTCACACTTGGGAACACCTCTCGAGTGGCGTGCATAGAACTTTTTGCTGGAAATGCAATGAGAATGTCAGCAAATTTTTTTTTTAATTTTATGTCTCTTTGTAAAATCATTATTAAACAGTCCCTTTGTATATACATTATGTTTTTGGTGATTTACTTATTATTTTTGTTCTATAAAGTTATAACTATACTAACATAGTTGTAGTTATTGTATATTGTTTGCGCCATCCAATTTCATGTAGTTATTGGCACCTATTCTCGTGTAGCAAATATTAGATTTAGAACTGCCATAACCTAAAACTTTTCATTGCAAAATAGGCTTTAACGCAAGTGGATAAAAGTTAAATGAGCTTGTATTATTTTAGGTTTTTCAACTCTAAATTTAGGATTTGTTGCACGAGAATAGGTCACATTGTGATGTCCTTTGTTTTAGGTACTCTGCTTGAAGATTAAGTAAAAAAGTCGTAGATATCAGGCCACCCAGTGCGTTTATTTTGCTTATAACTCGACATTGGCGGAACTAATGTGCGGAGACACATTATCTGAAGCCAGATAAAACGGCATTGAATTGAAAATCATTATTTGTATGACGCCAGGGCCTGCCTACCCTAGAGTACATGATTTTATGCAATTCTTTTTTTTTCAAATTTGTTTTTTATCGTCAAACTTGACCTTTTCGTTGCTTTTCCAGTAAAAAGTTCTATGGACGCCACTGTCTCGCGGATTCTTAGCGTGACGATATGTTACAAACAATTAGATACTATACTTCTGGACACATCTATTGACCCACCTTGCATTTTCCTACTCTAGCATAAGGTGCTATGTGAATTTTTCAATGGTCGCTCTTACTCCATGCGGAACGACCCGCAGTGCGAGAGGGACGGATTCCGGAAAAAAAATGCAAAATGTCGGTTTTAAATTAATATAAAATTAACTAAAATAGTTATCAAAATTTCACACTTACAAAATTTAGATATTGTTAAAATCTTTCTAATAAAATATCGGCCAGGTCTATATGTCATTCCTATTTCGCATACTATGAAAAAAAGTGTAGAAGAAGACCTCATTTCATTAATTATTTCTATCGAGCGAAAGTTCTGCAATCGCGTTTCTGTATTCAAGAAAACTAGAAAAAGGTACCCATATTTATATACTAATTTATCAAATTAGTGGCTTCTTCTGAAAATCAGGTAAATAACTTCAAAAAGTGCCGATTTTAGTGAGGTAGCGCCATAATATGTAGGAAAAGCATCGTCTCAATTATATTTATCTAGGCCGGGAAGTTTTCCTTCTACGGGTTCAAACCATCGAACTAGAATTGGCCACAAAACGCTTCCTTGCATTGAGTGTCCACTACTGGTTGTCATGAATTGAATTGACCAAATAGGTCTCATTTACATAAACAAGATAAAATCATTCTTATTTCCATGCCAATAAAACCCACTTTTGACTGCACCAATTGCACAGAATACCTAGTACAGAAGAGTCTTGAGCACTTTTAAATCTATGTCAACAGAAGTGATTTTGCAATGAATGAGGGCTCTAATTCATAAAGTGGACTATACCAAATTGAATTATTAAATCAATAATAACTGCGGGCTTGGCCCATGGTCTGTTTGTAGGGTGGCACAATTGTGAATGAATGGGGGAAAATGCCAAATTTGAAACATGTGACATCCCAAAACCGTGGGGCACTATTATTGGGGAGTGAATAGGTATTCGATAGAACAATCTGTGATTGTTTGGATGTTGTAACGTAACTTGAAACCACTGGACAGATTTTGATGCGGTTTTAGGATATGAATCAGTGTGAATAGCTGAAGGGAGCTGAGTTGTGGCCATCTATAAACTCAAGTTCAAGTTCTTTGTTGCATTTGCCATATACACAGATGTTGGTAGTACAATGACACCCTGTCTGGGTACAGCAACATAGCTTAAAATTACGTATACATTCTTATTTAACTTAAGGGGGTAACTTTTTTCCTCGGTACAAAATGCACATCATAATATTGTTTTCCTTACTTTTGAATAAAAAGTATGCAATAAATGTGTTTTAAAGCGACTTGCGGAAATAGTTTATTAATAATAAAGTCTTCACAAAAAAATTACGTACTTTAGTGTATTACGTTTTGTTTGCATTACATTAACAAACTTAAAAGCGTGTTTACAGTTGTAATGTAATGCAGCTAAAATCTAACGCATAAAATTGAATAGTTTTCAAGTGATCACCTAACTATTAACAAGCAGTTTGCGCGAATTCCTATAAAACGCATTTATTGCAAACTTTTTACCCAAAAGTGAGGAAAACAATATTAAGATGTGCACTTTGTACCGAGATCCTCCGTTACACCTTAATATTTATATAACATACCAACTAGGTCTTAGGTGTAATAACATGTTGTACCTATCACTACAAAACAATATTCTAAACTTAGGTTTATATTACACAATCTTGGGGTGTAATTTAACCCTAGATACCAGCTTCATAATAATAAAATTAAATTAAATAATACTTGTGGGTTTATTGACACTATTTTATATTTTTATCCTTCACTTATTAAAGTTAAAAACCTTGTTGTTTAGTATAATAATTTTATATAGGATCAAAATACTGTAATAGCATTTAAGCCATAAGATAAAAAAAAGTCATGAAATGATAAAAAGACATGATCTTGCTAAGTTTGTTGCCCTTCTTCTTAGCAAGATTAATCGAATGTGCGGATTTTGGCATTACGAGTATATCTATTTTATTTATCTATCAACTTATTTATTAATTGCATTATGTAGGTATACAACGTGAAATTTAAGTCATTTTGCTAACGAAACCTGGTGATAGTACTCGTCCATATGAACAACTTTTACTATGAAGCCAACCCTGAAATTGTAAAAAAAAAACAGCTGTTTCATACATTTGGGTCGAGTAGGTATTTAACTTTTCTATGAAACAGCTGATATTTTTTTCACGATTTCAGGGTTGGCTTCATAGTAAAAGTTGTTCATATGGACGAGTACTATCACCAGGTTTCGTTAACAAAATGACTTAAATTTCACGTTGTACAAACATATAAGGTGACTTTTATTTATCCAGCCAAACTCAGACTGGAGACTTGGTAAGTGATCAGTAACACGGATCTATAACACTTTTTGTTAATTTCGCAAAATAAAATCTTGACGTCTCATATTAATTGACTCGGGGCTGGGCTTGCGTTTGTAAGGAACACGAAAAGAATAATTTACGAATTTCACAAAAAGGGTTATCGAAATTTGTTACAGCGCACTTATCGAGTCTTCAGTAAGAATTCGGCTGCATAAATTAAAGTCACCGCATATATTTGGCTTGGCATTATATTAATTTATGGTCTATTTAGTTTATTTAACACCCTTTTATTCATTGCATTGTGTATAATAATTCCTATATTTCATTATTTTATGCATCCATCAGCCTGTTTCGTCCACTGCTGGACATAGGCCTTTCCAGGATTTCACCACTCTTGGTGGTCCTCCTGGAAGAAATGCCCATACTCACACATGCTGGGCAGGCGGGTTGGTGAGCGCGGTGCCGAAACCCTTGCACCAGTGACGCCGCTGCCCGTCACCAGTCTGATTTATATGAGGCCTAGCAATTGGGGATGGATATACCGCCATCCATCGGTCCCAGGCAATGGTGGGCCGCCTGGTTTTTTGCCTGAGAGCTGTCCTCTTACTCTCCCCCGAATAACTTCGGGAGGATTTGCGAGTAAGATGGTGGTACCTCCACAGTCGAGCCCGGCATCAGCTCTACCACCTAGGAATTTTATGCATATGTTATTATATTAGCCCAACTTAAATATATATTTTTGACCCGTAGAAAGTATACTTTATGCATCTATTTTACAAAATAAACTAATTGATTTTAGAATATGTAATAAAATAAAAAACTTATAAAAGCAACATTTATAGATATATTAATTTATTACTAGCCTTTGCCCACAGCTCCGCCCGCGTTTATTCAATCTTTGCCCCGTTTTCGGTTTGAGCGTCATTTTATTAACACCCTTGTATAGCCTATTGTGTTGACAAGGGTCAATACAAAACGCAAAAAAAACCGCATCATTGGACTAGAGATGGGTGAAACTGAGGGCAGACGGAGCCGCTGACTAGTCCAAGAACTAAGAAGAGAATAGTAGAAACTAGTGACTTCAACATCTGCTTTAATGGCGACCCTACCTACCTCGTTACGCTACGGCAGACGACTTAGCACAATGACTCCGGCGCCGCTTGAGCACGCACCGACTATTCCACATTGTTACTAGTACTATACTTACTGATAAGTCGCGTTTGGATTTCAGATCGACTGCTCTCCAATGTGGGCCGAAGGTGGTAAAATAATAAATGTTAACCAGTCTTAGACCATTTAACACGGGATTGGGCAAGCGCACTACCCCCCTCTGCCGAAGTACATGTTCATGTAAGATTGCTTGAGTGCGCGTTTTGTGTTTGTGTTGCCGCTTCTGATTTAGTGTGACATACAAATTTTTCGCAGGAGTGTGCGTGAATGAGTAAATGTGTGCTGTGCGTGTTTACCTCTTTATTCTTCTTTATTCTTTATTGCATGTTTGTGATTTAACAGGGTTAACCAATAAGCCAAACTCTTGACCCCACAGCTGAATAGCAGTTAAGTCAGTATTCATGGCAGTAATTGCTCGTTCTGCATTTACAAGCTTGGTATTCTTATTAAGTGGATCAGTAATAGCATCAAAATGTGTGTAAATCTGAAGATCGTCCGCATAGAGGTGAAAATGTGAGGAAAGATTGTGAGTGATCTCATTAATGAAGACGGAAAAAAGCAGGGGGGAGAGAACTCCCCCTTGAGGCACACCAGCTCGTAAATCTAACCAGTCCGAGGAGGCTACGTCAGTATAGACAGACTGAAAACGACCACGCAAGTAAGAGTCAAACCATGCGAGCTCAGGGGAAGATATATTATAGGAGCGAAGAATGCCAAGTAAAATGTCAAAGTCAACGGAGTTGAACGCACTACTAAAGTCAAGCAAAGTCATTAGAGTCAGTTGTTTGTGGTCCATAGCAAATCTGATATCATCCGTAACTTTTAGTAGTGCACTGACTGTACTATGGAAAGGACAGAAACCAGACTGATAATTACTTAAAATATTGTTTTCATTGAGAAATGAATATAGCTGTTTATGAACTTCATGTTCAATGATTTTGGACAATATTGGAAGAATGGAGATTGGTCGAAATTCAGAAAGAGAGACGGGGTTGGTTGTTTTAGGCAGAGGGATGACCTGAGCTTTTTTCCAAGCAGAAGGGAAGACATTGGTAGCCAGAGAGTCGTTACAAATGTGAGTGATTATTGGTACAATGTCATCCACGATTGGAAACAACATGTCTCGGCTCAGACCATCGCTACCCACTGCCTTGGTAGTAAAAGAGAGAATGCTTTTCTTAACATTGCATTCAGTAATTTCGTGGAAAACGAAGGGGTCACCTTTAGGTGTGTCTTTTTGAGAAAGTCTAAACAGAGAAGAAATTTTAGTGAAGTGATCAAGTATAACTGGAGGATTAGAAAAGTGGTTATTTAAAGAGTTAAGATCGAACGTGTTATGAAATGGAGCAGAGGATTTTCCAATACCAAGAGATTTTAAAAATTTCCACACTTGTGGAGGAGAGGGGTCTTGAATTGATGAGTGTATATATAGTCTTTTGGCATCCCTGCACAACCTGTTACAGCGATTCCGAAGAGTTTCATAGCAGAGAAAATTTTCATCTGTACGGGACTTTTTACATTTATGTTTGGAACGATCACGTTTAGACATATGATTTTGAATGTGTGGGGTCAACCACGGAGCAGGAAAGTGTTTTACTCTAACCTCTCTGATAGGAGCATGAACGTCGTAAATTTGTGTGAGATTAGTAATAAATAGCTCGACTTTTTCATCCACCGTCTCTGCATTATAAACAATCGACCAGTCCAGTCTCCCAAGATCATCCCTGAAGCGTTCAACGTCCATTCCTTTGAAATTACGCTGCAAAATTACCTTGCTGCGTCGTTTAGGGGGACGACATTTATATGTCAAATGAACTAAGTCATGATAAGAGAAGGGGGCCGTCATTTGTCCATGAGAACACACAAATTTTGGATTGGAAACAATCATTAAATCTAACAAAGAAGGCGGATTATTATTACCTCCCCTCCCGTGGAAAACGGCAGAATAATTTCAGTACTAAGAGTCGCGCTTTGCCAGGTCCCGTGTTAAATGGTCTAAGAAACCAGTTGATGGATGTGCGCAAAAATTGCAAAGGCAGATTGCGGGTGACTTTAAAATAGATTTGATACGGATATGGTATTGATTTTTTTGATTGAAAAATTTTAATGAGCATTCCTCATATCCTATAGTTTCTATTTGATGTAGTTTAGTCAATCTAATTTCCATCGCATGGCGTTTATCAAACTTTAAACAAATATCTAATGACTGATATTGCGAATGCGGAATAATGCAGGAGTAGCCGTCCAGACGTGTAAAGTCACGTTTCGGCATGCAGGTAGCCAGACCAAATTTTTTAATGCATTAAACATAGGTAATAGATTAGTGATTTATTATTCTGATTACAGAAAATTACATGTGTGTGTATGTGTGTGTATGTTTGTTACTCTTTCACGCTGAGACGGCTGAACGGATTTGGATGAAATTTAGAATGGATATAGCTTATACTCTAACTTAGCACATAGGCTACTTTTTATCCCGGAAAAAAGCATGTCGGTAAATAGAATAATACGCGGGCGGAGCCGCGGGCAAAAGCTAGTAAAAAATAAATACAAGTACGTCTATTATATTATGATTTACTG
Source organism: Ypsolopha scabrella (assembly GCA_910592155.1). NCBI lineage: Eukaryota > Metazoa > Arthropoda > Insecta > Lepidoptera > Ypsolophidae > Ypsolopha > Ypsolopha scabrella. The sequence goes on along the minus strand of OU342989.1, from coordinate 6,218,465 downwards.
TGATTTATATTATTTATAATGACAATGCTGTCGATTCAAAGGCATTTTGTCATAAAATTATGCACAGAAATTATTTATTTCTAAAAATGTTATGTATTTCAGTAAAAGTATGAGAGCTGTCAAAATTTGTTCGTGCCTTCAGCATCGGCCACAATGAATGTCTGATCATTATTTGAAAATCTCATTTTGAAAATCATAAAATAATTTTTATCTCTTGACTGTTTTAATTGTAACATTAATTTTTAATTTTCTCTCTCCTGTTGACATTTTAAATTAATGATTAATAAATTTAATATACAAGGTGAAATTCAATCAACCGACCAAGTTTACACTGGAGACTCGGTTAGTGATCAAGAACAAGGTTCAATGACCCTTCAGGTGAAATTCGAAATAATTTTTTTTGTACCGTAGTGCCTGCACTAGGAATTGTACTTATACTAGTCCAACCAATACGGGAGCAAAAAAATGTATTTTTCGAATTTGGCCAAAAGGATTACTGAACCTTGTTCCTGATCACTAACCGAGTCTCCAGTATGAATTTGGTCGGTTGATTGAATTTCACCCTATATTACTTTAATTTTATAATATTATTAAATAATTTGTGTGTCTAGTTTTTAAATTTAGATTTAAGACAGTGTATATAATGTAATTCAAATTGTTAATGTTGTCCTGTTTATTGTAATTTAGTATTTGATTAATTATATATTGCTAATATTTTATAAATAACAATTGTATCCCAATAATGCTGTGTACGCCTGTCATTGATGGCAACACCCTATATTTACTTTTTTGAATGTTTGTATTGACATTGTTGGTGTATCTTTTTTGTAATAAATAAATCATATTAGAACCATGAAACCATTTCAACAAAAAAAAAAACATTCAATACGTATGTATACGTATGTCAACCGAGACATAGGAGGAATTTTGCCGTGTGCGGCGTTCAAATTGTACCGGTTTACGACGAGGTAATAATTTGGGCACGTGCGAGTCGGAATCGCGCACTAAGGGTTCTGATAACCACAGAATACGGGTACGGATCCCTAAAGACATGGTCAATAGCAACAATATTGATGAAGTAGCAACATCTAAAAGACAAAAAGAGCCGCTAAAATATGTAGTAACGCTTGACAAAGAATTCTTGCCGCTGTGTACGGAACCCTAATGTTCATTATTAAGAATATGTAAAACACCGTCCATAACATAACTCAGAGAATTCTAAGGTAGAGGTTAGTGTTAAGTTTTTTTTGTGTACCCAATATATTATTTGGAGACAAAAATATTTTTTTTTTATTTTTTTTTATTTTTACAAACTTTGTAACTTGTACGGTATCACCGTCTTTAAGAGAAAGTTAAAACATATAACGTTGAAAAAAATTAAACTTTGTGACGTTTTTCTAGGGCTCCGTACCTCAAAAGAAAAAAACCGAGCCATTATAGGATCACTTTGTTGTCCGTCTGTCCGTCCGTCTCTCTGTCAAGACCCTTTATCTCGGGAACGCGTGGAGGCATCGAAATGAAATTAAAACCATATACTCAAGTCTACAGTCCCTTGAAGCTGTGAAAATATCAAACTTCTAAGTTAACGTGAAAAAGAGATACGGCCTTTTATGCCGCAAAAAACGTATGTTTTGACTCTCAAGGGAATCCAAATTTATAGGTGTTTTCCGTTGACCTAGAACTAAAAAATTTGGCGAGTAATACCGTCATAAGACTGCAAGTATAGGGAAAAATCTGAAAACTATACATTTGTAATTAAATCATAAAAAATATAGTCTTTAACGGAGCCGTCTCGCCAAATTTCGTAGCTCTAGGTCAACGGGAAATACCCTATAAATTTTGATTCCCTTGAGAGTGTCGAAATATACGTTTTTTGCGTTTATTTTTATTTACATTAACTTAGAAGTTTGATATTTTCACAGCTTCAAGGGACTGTAGACCTGAGTATATGGTTTTAATTTCAACTCGATACCTCCACGCGCTCCCGAGATAAAGGGTCTTGACAGACAGACGGACAACAGAGTGATTCTATAAGGGCTCCGTTTTTTCCTCTTGAGGTACGGAGCCTTAAAAACGCACATTCAGATTAAAACTCTCAGCTAAACTCTCGTTAGTCACAGTGTAAAGGTTAAGAAACTTTCTAAGTAACAATGAAAACCGTATCAAAATTAGTTCAGTCACAAGGCGCGAGCGATCGTCCCATTGTTCTTGAATTGTAATCGAAAATCGATAACATTACAGGTAAATTTCAACCTTATACTTCTTGCTGTAGCCAGAGAAGACCTAAACAAGTCAATGGTTATTGATTGATTATATATTATTGATTATTATTTTGATCATCGTAGGCGAATGCGCTGCCATCACTGACATATTATTATGATACCTATGGCCGCCATTGTGATTCTTACCTCTGGGATTGAGTAAAAAAGGCGACATAATTTTTTTTTTTTTTTCAATTTTTTTATAAGAAGAATTCACTTAAATAATTCACGATTGTATCTCTAAAACCAACGGCGTTGCTTTTTAGGGTTTCGTAGTCCAACGAGGAACCCTTATAGTTTCGCCATGTCCGTCTTAGCTCCGAGACTATTAGTACTAGAAAGCAGTAAATTTGGCATGAGTATACAATATTAATCACGCCGATAAAACGGTAAAATAAAACCATGAAAAAAGTTTTTTTAGGGGTACCTCCCCTACACGTAAATTAGGGATGATTTTTTTTCTCATCTATCCATTGACCTCTCATAAACTACTAGACTCACAATCTCGCTCAAAAAGTGTCCGCGATGCATCTTGTCACCGCTATGGCGTGACAAGATCGAATAACGATTGCGTACAACTGACATTGCATCTTATGTTAACGACATAACGTCTTAATTTGGTTGAAGATTTTTGCTACTATGCACGTCGCACGTTCGGACACTTTCTAACGAACTTCTTAGAGACTGTGTGTCTTGTTGTTTTATGAGAGGTCAATGCATCTATCTCATGTGGGATATCGTTAGATAGGTCGTTCAAAAACACTGTGGGTATGTGAAAACCATTTTTCGATTATGGTATCCGTTGGCAAAATATTAAGCTTTAAATTGCAAATTTTTGTTAGAGTGGAGTGGCCATTAGTGGTGTCCCCCCCTGGCGGCTAAAGAAACGGATGTTTAGGGATATGTGAAAAATTCACAGAAGTAGTATATATATCGCAAGCATAACCTCCGTGGTAATTTTTTTTACACTGAGAAAAATGTCTTGGCTTCATTATAAAATAGCATTAGTTTAAAATACGGTGAATTGTTTTTAAATTTGGTGATAATTGTAAAATATTATGCTGTAAGTAAAACGTTTGAGGAAATAATCGAGTTTTTAAGGTAGGTAACGCAATATTATGGTGACAGATCACCGTAAAATTGCTCACAGAAAATAAGATTATCATTTTGGTATTATATCATTCCTTCCCCATAAAAGAGGTCCGTCAGACTACAGTATGCTTACTTACTGTCACCATAAAAGCGGTGACGGAGCGCATAATTCCATCTGCTTCTTACAAGGTGATAGTGCGTCATTTTAAAACGCTAGCAGCAACAGTAGTTTCATCGTATTTTGTTGTGATGTCCGTATGCTCCCTACTTTACGTGAATCATCATAATTTTAGCTGAATTCACTTTATTTTATGATGAACAGTTTTCTCAGTGTATGTCACTGAATTAAACAAGATGCCTGCGACATATATAATGAATTTAAAAGGAAAACTGTCACAACTAAGTAGGCTTTACAGGTTTACGAGAACAGGTCGCGCCAAACTTTTAGTCACCTATAAACACGACAATGTCTGGGCCGTTCTCGTAAATGTATGGGACTAGAAGTTTGGCGCGATCTGTATTAGTAGAGCAACTTATAAAATGTACTGGGTAACTACGGAACAATAATTTCACGTGGCCCGACACGCACTTGGCCGGTTTAAGAAAAAGGTTTTGACGTATGTATCATTGAGCAAAACATTCTTGAAACAAGTCGGAAAAAGGGCCGATGGCAGTTCCTCTATTAGCGCAGGCGAAACCGCGGGCACAAAGTACTAAACATAATTAGGATAACATTTGTTGGATGTATCATACAGTAATGTCGGCTAACTAAAAAATGACTCAATTAGACACATGCCACGATCTGGGTCATATCCTGATAAAGTACCAAGCTAGGAATAGAAATGAGAGTAGTGGTTAACTTTGACCGGGATTCGGTCTGGCCTTTTCCATCGCGCGTTTACGTTTTCCTTCGGTGAGTTTTAGGGTTCCTTACTCAAAAATGAGAAACAACCTACCCCAGCTAGAGTACACAAAAGCAATGGATTTCGCTTCAAATCATACAATCTTAGTTAAGAGGCTACGTAAATATAATATGGATGCTTTGTTTCTGTGTTTTTTATAATGTACCTACACAATTAATTTCAATTTTCTGGTATATGCATTTGCACTATACCGGTTGTAAATAGAGTGCTACCATTAAATGAAACCACATATTCTACCGACCCTACTGATACTGAACCACTTTTCCCAAGAATCATACCCGCGGACACCCTTAGTTTAGGAAATAATTGAGTTCCACACAAAAATGCGTGAACCCTAACGCACCGACATACGGGCGAGTTTAGAGAGAGCGTCGTCTGTGAAACCTGATTTAATGGAAGCAGTCTATTTACACCCGGTATATTATAATCTAGGGTAATAATCTTGGAAAATACGTTTGGATAAATTTTCATCGAAAGAAACATTTTCTTCTCGTTTGACGAAGGAATCATGTAGAGAACTGAAACATATTTTATTAGATGGGTTATGTAGATTTTTTATTTTGGAAATTTTGCTAGCAATTTTAGTTTTTAATAAAAAAAATTAGCTGCATTCGCCCTCTCGCACAGCGGGTTTTTTCGCTTGGAGTAAGTGTGACGAAAATAAAATTACCAATATAGCCTCTTAATGATTAGTGTGTCCGTTCATCTATCAGGATCCTGCTCTAACGCTTTTGTTTTTAACTCTCAATTATTTTGACGTTTTTTCGCAAAATTATTCCGTCATGCAGAAAATATTATATCGTATCGGAAAACTGTTTTCTTTTACATGTATTTTCATTTATTTATTTATTTATTACACTTTATGTACATTTACACGAAAACATGAAGAAGAATATTAAAAATATTTCATAGAGTACAAAGGCGGCACTTATTGCTGACAGCAATATCTTCCAGGCAACCTTTGGGTGAAATAGTAGATAAGGAATAAAACATAAAAAGGGAGCGTGCAAACGAAAAAAGAGAGAATGATAATACAGTAAAATACGTGAGTAGATAATATAAGTGATTCCTACCGCTATAATAAACTGATACATAAACATACACAGAAGAAATTATATAGAATAAACTTACTTATATAAATACATAAATATACGCAGACATAATAAATCAATGATAATGTGTTTCATGTGTCACTATGGTTCTGAAATATGTTTTATCACTGTTAGGTCTCTAATTAAATCACAATATTCAGAATGCGGTAATCTGTTTGAGAGTTCTTCTTGAAATTCCTGGCGCAAAACTATTTTATTTGAATTTTTGTCGCGTTAATTTAGAGTAATTTAAGAAAAATCATACGCATCTTTGTCGATGAGGACAATGTTTTTTCATTTCTGAAAGTAAGAAATCGAAAAATCTGTGAATATTTCATAATATAGAAGGGTATGTGAATAAAAAAAGAAAACTAAAGCGATTCTCCACACATAGACTTTATTATAGAAAGACTTAAGTACGGAACCCTCGGTGTGCACATTGAATTCGCACTTGCCAGTTTTGTTTAACGTAACTTCTAGAAATGTAGTCGTTTTTATTTGCTAGACGTATAATTTAAAATGGCTACCGATTGGGATGCCAGAAAAAAATACGGATGCTTCGGTTAGCCAATGAGATTGCTACAAACAGGGGGTGGCCAATTTGACTAAATTTGCACAAAATTGCAATGTTGAAACTTCAATGCCTCAATAAATATTTATACCTACTATAAGGCAATCTCTCCTATGTGTAGGGTTGCCACACGTCCGGAATGCGGGGGGAATTCTAAGATGTCCGGAATTTGTAAGAAATTTTCACACAAATGAAGAAAGAGAAATTATAATTATTATAATGTAACTGTTGATGTTGATTTAATTAAAAAGATTTATTGTATTTCAATTATAATTATAATTAATACTAATAATTATAATTATAATAATTAATACAACTACTTATAATTATAATTATAATTGAAATAGAATAAATCTTTTTAATTAAATCAACATCAACAGTTACATTATAATAATTATAATTTCTCTTTCTTCATTTGTGTGAAAATTTCTTAAAAATTCCGGTATAGTTCGCGTAGGTACTGTTGATGTTGATTTAATTAAAAAGATTTATTCTATTTCAATTATAATTATAATTATTAGTATTAATTATAATTATAATTGAAATACAATAAATCTTTATAATTAAATCAACATCAACAATACCTACGAGAACTATACCCATACAAAACAATTGTAATTTTATATTAAGTAACATAGCTATGTATTTATGTAAATATACAATGTAACTTTTTTTGTAATTAATCATTTTTATATTTAAGACTCCCAGATGCAGAATTACTAGGTATTTCTTTTATAACTATTTTATAAAATATTTCAACAAAATAATACATTTTGCAGAATATGTCCGGAATTGTCCAGAATTTTCTCCCGGTTTTTTTGTTATTATGGTAAGCCTACCTATGTGCGGCTCGAAATGTCACGATTGAATTGACAATGTCAAATTCTTTCAAATTAAAATTCAGTACATACACGTGTATGTACTGGACATTTGACGGGTTTAAAACAGAAAAATTAATGGGCAAGCGGAACAGCGTGGAAAACAAGTGACAGGTTGACGTAGTACTCGTACGGTCAGCAAAAGAGATAGGTAAACAGGGCCTTATTGTCTAACTTCAACATCTGTCGCTATCGCTTTCAGATGTAGCTTGATTGATTTATTCGATTGATTCTCCGGAATTGCCCCCAGCTTCATAAAATTTACTTTTCTTTTTTTCTTCACAATATTCGAGTCACTACGTGTAGGTTTCATTCCAATTTTGTTCACTACAGTATACGTTTTTGACATATTTGGCCCTTGTTCTAGAAAACTGTTCCATCCATCAGACTGTTTCGTCCACTGCTGAACATAGGCCTTTCGAGGATTTTGCCACTCTTGGCGGTCCTCCTGGAAGAAATGCCCATACTCACACACGCTGGGCAGGCGGATTGGTGAGCGCGGTGCCGAAACTCGTGCACCAGTGACGCCGCTGCCCGTCACCAGTCTGATTTATATAAGGCCCGGCAATTGGGGATGGATATACCGCCATCCGTGGGCCGCCTGGTTCTTTTGCCTGAGAGCTGTCCTCTTACTCTCCCCCGAATAACTTCGGGAGGATTTGCGAGTAAGATGGTGGTACCTCCACAGTCGAGCCCGGCATTAGCTCTACCACCTTAAAACTGAGAAGTAATTTAAAATAAACAGAAAACTGTTAGTAATTTATTATTTAACTAGCTTTTGCCCGCGGCTCCGCCAGCGTGTTATTCGGTTTAACGATATGCGTTTTTTCGGGATAAAAAGTAGCCTATGTGCTAAGTTAGAGTATAAGCTATATCCATTCTAAATTTCATCCAAATCCGTCCAGCCGTTTCAGCGTGCAGCAGTAACAAACATATATACACACACACACACACACACACACACACACACACACACACCCTCACACACGAACACACACACACACTCAAACTTTCACATTTATAATATTGTTAAATAAAAATACTTACTTGCAACTGCAGGTTTCACGGACGACGCTCTCTCTAAACTCGCCCGTATGTCGGTGCGTTAGGGTTCACGCATTTTTGTTTGTAACTCAATTATTTCCTAAACTAAGGCTGTCCGCGGGTATGACTCTTGGGAAAAGTGGTTCAGTAGGGTCGGTAGAATATGTGGTTTCATTTAATGGTCGCACTCTATTTACACCCGGTATAGCTTTGTTATTCATCAACTTGTTTGTAAGTATCCACAACCGCGAGTCACTCACACATAGGCTGCAGCAGAATACCAGCGTTGTGTCGAGATGATTATCTACTTTGTAGTAACATCATGTCAACACAGCATCATGCTGAGTTGCGGCCATTTTGGCAGCAGCAAACATAGTGTAGTTATTAGTTAATTAGGTTAAGTTTTATATTAAGTTTATTTATAAGTATTATGCAACCTTATTATTTATGTAATTTTTGTTTGTTGCTAAATTAATTAAATTTCTTTCTTTATAATTTGGCCAAGTGCGAGTCGGACTCGTGAGTCGGTTCCGTACCACCATACAATACGGGTGCGGAACCCTAAAAACATTGCGGTAAATAACAACAATATACCTACATACCAAAGCCACATCAAGACTACAAAAGGGTTGCGTACCATTCAAATAAGTTAATTTTAATTATTTGAATAAAAAGTGAGTTTGAGTTTAGGTTTCGTAAAGAATCATTAAATAATTTATCATGTTATTGAATTTTGAAACGTTATCACCTTAAATAACGTCTAATTATAACGCTATCTGAAGATCTGTTGAAAAGATGGAAGAAGTTTGGGAGTCTCGGGTCAGAACCTCTGGTCTCTTTACGGAACAAGTTTTCTCTTCCTTTGAAGCTGAAACCAAACATGGAGCTGCAGCAGTGTCGAAACGTGATCACTGGCGAAGTATCAAGAGCATAATGGCTTCAGCAATTACCAAACATTACACAACAGACAACACTTATTATTTACTGATTCAACTTACACGCAGCGGTTCCCAACATTTTATTAAGTTGGGGCCGATTTATTATTCTCTGACAGTGGAATACAGCAATAATATACAAGTACATACATACATACACTCACGCCTGTTTCCCAGAGGGGTAGGCAGAGACTACAGATTTCCATCTGCTACGATCCTGACACACCTCTTTTGCTTCTTCTACATCCATCAACCTAGTCATACAGGCTCTTCTATTCCGGGTACTTTTCACTTTGCCCTTTTTCAGTATGTCGCTTGTTTGGTCGGCATACGTCCTTCTAGGGCGGCCTGGTCGAGCTTTACCTTCCACTTGTGCAGCATAAATTCCTTCCGTCACTCTACTTTCATTCATCCTCTCTATATGCCCAAACCACCGAAACACTCCTTTTTCTATTCTAGTCACTACATCTTCTTTCAGGCCACAACGATCCCTTATGTCGATATTTTTCACTCTATCATTCAATGTCAAACCACACATACTCCGTAAGGAACGCATTTCCACTGCATTCATTTTACTGCGATGCTCATCTTGCCAGAATACATAAGCGTAGGAGCCAACACTCCAATATGAACCGCCAATCGTGCCTTTGAAGTCACACTTTGGCTGCCCATACAGGAGTGCAGGGCCCCGTTCACTTTGTTTCCCGCATTCACTCTTCTTTCAATGTCACCGTCACACTTTCCATCGCGTGTGAATAGACAACCCAGAATATACAAGTAATTGTACAAATACACAAGATTTGATATAGGAGTTTTTTCACCTGACATCGGAAAATAAACTATGTTTTCTTGTTATAGCAGTAATTTCAGACATAAAACTAATTAATAAATTAAAAAGGCATCATTTTCAAATATTTCATATATCGAGTGAAATGTGTCCAATTAGGTAACCGACCTTACAACGGAAAGACAAATAAATGTCTGAAAAAACACGTGTCTAAGTTATACATCGATCAGGTAAGTAGTTGACTCAGCATATTCAAACAAAAACCGCTGAAAGACCAAAGGCAAGCCTTTAACTCTTTGCTGTTTTTACGGATGGCTCGTGAGAGCCACACATTTCCAAGCTGCAGTGACGAATGATTGATAGTACGCAACTGCCTAACTGTTTGTAACCACTCTCCAGCACGGCTTCACGCGACGTCACGCCCCGGAACACGACAAGTCGCTTGGCATCACGGTGACGTCATGAGGGCGGTGACAAGCCACGGTCGAAGACCGGTTGAAGTGAAAGGATTTCTCTTGGTGTAACAGTCCAGGGTGCACCAGGCGTAATTAAAGTAAACAGTGGTTGAATGTGTATCATTTTACGCCTGCGCAAAGGGCTTCTCGGCATGAATCGGACTGCACGGTATATTAAGTAATACGTTCGTTTTCGAGACAAATATTCTGTGAACCTCGGGTTTTATTGAATTGTACAGGATTTGAACCATTAAAGCAAAAAATCGGGTTCAAATCCTGGACGGTTATTTCGGCATTATTTTTTACTCGCAATATCAGTTGTTCGACTTTTGTTTCTAGTCTGACATAATATGCCATGCAATGTAAAATGGAGTAACTAAATCTCAGGTTCAAATCCTGGACGGTTATTTCGGCATTATTTTTTACTCGCAATATCAGTTGTTCGACTTTTGTTTCTAGTCTGACATAATATGCCATGCAATGTAAAATGGAGTAACTAAATCTCATCAAATAAAAACTACAGAATACAAGGAACGCTTCTTATAGGTTTTCAATAAAAGAAAAGGTTACGTATCCGTATAAAATCCCTTTTAAAACCACCCGAAATCTGCCTTCATAATTTTTCCGCAAATGCCAGAATAGCCACCCTGGCCCGAGGATTTTTTTTTATTCTACTTAACATTCTTCCCAGCGTTAGCTTACCGCGAGTAATAAAATAGAAATTCTTTGTACCTACCTACAATGTTAGGCAATTTCTATTTAAAATAGCATTGTACATACTGTTCTATGGTTGGCAGCCACTGGCTCACAATTAGAATTCTGCGCAGGCGCTAATGAACTGTGAAAGTTAGTAGATAATGCACGTTCACCAGAATAAATCATAGCTATAGATAGGTAACAGATTATTATGAAACATTGTTTTTGTGCTAGGTTACGGTTAGAACCACAGATATAGATCCAAATAGATGCTGCGAGTGTATGTACTTCGCGTGCCCAATTGCGCGCCAAAAGGGAGAGCAATGCTCTTCCTTCACAGATATTGACTCCTCCAACTTTGACTCTTATGTTTTATGTCTTAAGTCTTACAATCCCTTCTAAGATTCAAACCGCTGTCAACCAATTTCATTGTAAAATGTGACACGCTTGATTTTGATGCACTTGCGTCATCTATTTAGGTCTATATCTGTGAGTAGTGTGCTACTGATCGTACTTGGCATTTCCAAAGAGATATGTACAGAAAAGTCCAGTTTCTTCGACAACTTTGATCAAAAACAATATGTTAAATATTTTTCTGGCCTTTATCGCGATGTTTTTGGAAAAACTAGGGACATACACCACTTCATATTGGCCGCCTAAATAAAGGCCTAGAATTCATTTGATTCAATTGTTTCTCTTTTGCGAGTTATTTTATTACTTGCGAGCCCGCTCCGAATCGTTACTCATAATATCTAAGTATCAAAATAACGCGCAAAGGAGAATCAATTAAATCAAATAAATTTTAGGTCTTCATTTAGACGGCCAATATGGACTGGTGTATGTCCCTGATTTTTACAAAAACATCGCGGCAATGACAATAAAAATAATTAAAATAATGCTTCGCATCAAACAGATGAAAAATACGGAGCGGCCTCTTAAGGGCTTGCCTTTGGTCTTTCAACAGTTTTTGCTTTAAGGAGGGGTTATCCCGACTTTGTCTCTTTTCAAATTAATTTTAAACCAATAAAAAGCGACGATTAAGTTTTGCAAAAAATATTATGTCATATTTCACTCTTTGATCTAGATATTTCGGCTATTTGATACACGATTGCTTACATTTTGCTCGATCCAATTAAATCGCAAAGATAGGTCTAAACTACGATCTAAATATAATTTTATTTGAGCTATATTAAGTTTTGGAAAATAAAACTTATACTAAAATATATATTTTTTTCTTAATTTTAAATATAAGTATTTAATAAATGTGATTTATGAGATTTCGCGATCATATTTTAGTTTCAATTAGACTTTTTTACTAAAAGTGTGCAATTTAATGCCTCACGTTGTAAATAAATATTCGACAACAACTCTAAACACTCTTTTAAGTTGGTATTGGATATTCATGCCAACTATATGCATAAATATTATTATTAGAGTGCATTACAAACCAGAAAAGATAAATTAGAAATAAATGTAAAGACAAGAATTTGAAAAAATTCAGGATTCGAACCTGCGACCTCTTGTTTCCCAGACAAGCGCGCTACCAATTGCGCCACCGAGGTACTTACCTAAACCGTTGAATTTTTCCACCATACTTGTCCAACGAATATTTTTGTAACTATTTGATCTAACTAGCTTGTAATGCACATACTGACGCTCGCGAGGGCGTTATGTGATTTCACGTCTTGTTCTTAAGAAACAGATGGCGCTGTCGTCGCTACAATATGTGTTGCTTCAGACAGTTAAGAAATTCAAAGTTCTCATTAACTAAGATTATGTTTTTATATACGCATAAAATGTCGCAATTCTGCAAAAAAAAACCCTGAACTAAACAATAGTCGCAAAATATCATCAAACTATTTTATTCCACATATTTTATTTAAAAATAAGAAAAATCATACGCTGTGCACCAACATACCGAGACCCAAACGAACCTCCGAGAAGCGACAGAGTTGTGTCAGGATCGTAGCAGATGAAAATCTGTAGTCCATGCTTACTCCTCTGGGAGACAGGCGTGAGTATATGCACGTATTTCAACTTTATGCCTCATAAAAATTTCATTACTCACTAAGCACGAAACTGCGCGTGTGTATTGTCAATTACGGCATTATTACATGAAAATGTTTCTCACGTTGTTAGTTTTTTTTACAGGAAAGCAGGGATCGGTTAATCAGGTTAATGACCTTGGAGTTATAATGAATTTTAATTGTACTTAATCACGATTTACTATCTCTCGATTGGTAATACATATTTTATAATGTATACAATTATGTTAAGATAAATATTTTACTTTATCCACCCATCAGCCTGTTTCGTCCACTGCTGGACTGGCCTTTTCGAGATTTCACCACTCTTGGCGGTCCTCTCGGAAGAAATGTCCATACTCACACACGCAGGCGGGTTGGAGAGCGCGGTGCGGCAACCCTCGCAACAGTGACGCCGCTATCCGTCACCAGTCTGTTTTGTAAGACGCGGCAATTGGGGATGGATATACCGCCATCCATCGGTCCCAGGTAATGGTGGGCCGCCTAGTTTTGTCTGAGAGCTGTTCTCTTACTCTCCCCCGAATAACTTCGGGAGGATTTGCGAGTAAGGTGGTGGTACCTCCACAGTCGAGCCCGGCATCAGCTCTACTCTCTTTTACTTTATACAGGTTGTAAATGCAGTCAAGAATCTCTTTAGGATGTGAAAGTATAGAAGATTTTGATGCCATTACGACAAAAAAAATACACCTTTAATTTTACCAAAAATTCCATCATTTTTCTAAGCTATGGCTACGCAGCTGACCGGCCTCCCCACACACCTAATTGCACCCCGCAACCCGCACCCCTCATCCGAGTAGCCAGCGACCAGTGAGGGTGTCCACGCGATTAGTGTATTTTGAGTAAAGAAAATCGTCTTATTATGAGGTACTGGTACTTTATTTAGAGATCCCAGTATTTAAAATAATATCTTTACCCATCATACTAACACACCCTTAAAGGATTCTTGCCTTTGCTTTTACACCCTCGAACATACTTTTAGTAGTCGATTACTCGAAACACTAGGCCACAAGAGGTGGTCAGGGCCTAATTGAAACTTGACATGATTTTGAACAATATACATGCCAAAGCAACATCAAGGCTAAAAATCATGCTGCTAAAATGGTAGCGCCCAAGGGCGGATCCAGAGAGGGGGCACAGGGGCACCCCCCCCCCCACCCCAGACGGTTCAAATAATACAAGAGATTAACACTATACCGCTTTAATAACATTTCGTTTCTTTTTGTGTCATTCTTTTAACAACATTTGCAGCATTTTTTTGGCGGACCGCTAAGGATACGAATGCTATATTATATATCTACCTATTTGGCCCTTGTGCCTCCCAAAAAATAAATCCTGGATCCGCCCTTGGTAGCGCCTGACAATTTAGAGTATGTCCTACAATCTGACGTAATTTAAAACTTGTATGTATTACCGTCTTTAAGTAAGAGCCAAAATCAACAGCGTTTAAATAAATTCTACTTTTTCGAGGTTCATTATACGTGCACTATTTTTTATTTATTAATTTGTGGTAATATATTATATTATATATTGTGTAAAAATTTCAAATTTCTACATATTACCTACGGTTGAAGCTGTAGACCCCTGTGATAGACGGACGGACAGACAAACAGCAGAGGCTTAGTAATAGGGACCGTTTGGCACCCTTTGGGTACGGATCCTTAAAAAACAATTGTCAATAATCCCGATTAATGTTGCCAGTTTACCGAGATTGTTTGCATCGAATAAAGCATAATTTACAACAAAAAAAACCGGCCATGTGCGTGTCGGGCCACGCACAGTGTAGGGTTCCGTAGTTGCCCGGTAAATTTTACAAGTTGCTCTCCCGAAGAACGGCCCATACATTGTCGTGTTTAGACGGGACTAAAAGTTTGGCGCGACCTGTACTCGTAACTGTAAAGCCTACTTAGCTGTGATAGTTTATAATATACTACCTACTTCTGTGGATTTTTTTATATATTCATAAACAAGCGTTTAGCCGGAAGGGGGGTAGGGGGGGGGGGGGGCTTGACTCTATCAAAAATTAGTAAAGAAAATTAGCACTTTAAAGCTTAATATTTCGCCAACGGATCCCTAAATCGAAAAATGGTTTTTACATACCCATAATGTTTTTGAACGACCTACCCAACAATACCCCCCACTATAGGATTGACGAGAAAAAAAATTAATCCCCACATTACGTGTATTATTATAATTTTTTCTTAGACATTTTTTTTTACCGTTTTGTCGGCGTGATTACTTAATATATATTACACCCATACCAATTTACAGCTTTCTAGTACTAATAGTCCCTGAGCTAAGCCGCGGACAGACGGACATGGCGTAACTATAAGGGTTCTCTGTCGGACTACGGAACCCTAAGAAACACGTCAGAATAACCCATGATCTTAACCAGTTGAATTATGCAATGTTATTGACAATCTAATTCATTTAATTATACCGTAAAACATAATTATCATCAATCCAAATTCCAATAAAATTACGATCAATAAAGGCGCGCCATTCAAAAGGGTAATTTGGTGAAATGGATCTTAATATTAATCTTTCCATCCATCCATCCATCAGCCTGTTTCGTCCACTGCTGGACATAGGCCTTTCCAGGATTTCGCCACTCTTGGCGGTCTTCCTGGAAGAAATGCCCATACTCACACACGCTGGGCAGGCGGGTTGGTGAGCGCGGTGCCGAAACCCTTGCACTAGTGACGCCGCTGCCCGTCACCAGTCTGTTTTATATAAGGCTCGGCAATTGGGGATGGATATACCGCCATCCATCGGTCCCAAGCAATGGTGGGCCGCCTGGTTTTGCCTGAGAGCTGTCCTCTTACTCTCCCCCGAATAACTTCGGGAGGATTTGCGAGTAAGATGGTGGTACCTCCACAGTCGAGCCCGGCATTAGCTCTACCACCTATAATTAATCTTTACTTCAATAGAAATGTTCTAATACCCTTGAAAGCCCGCATCGTAATTCAAAGTCAACTATAAGGCTAAATTAAATAAACCGACTTCCAACAGTGAACAGACTGAATTGAATACTCGTATTTTGTATTTCCCGTTTTTATTATTTCTTCATTGCATTATGTATATATAATATTTTTATTCCTAGATTCCTTTATTTTATGCAGGTGTATATTTTATTTCTCGTATTATTATATACATTTTTTTATATTCTAAAGATATACTGTTAAAATTAACTCTGACTTGTAGAAAGTATACTTTATGTATCTTTTTTGCAAAAATAAATAATTTGAATTTGAATACACTCAAGGGGAATGCATATTTTTATTTCATTTTTATTTATTTTTTTCAAACTGCAATATTAAACCTGTCTTTGAAGGCCTACTCTTCTTAAACGGGTGGCCCAATTACTAGAAAAAAAAAAACATTATTGGCATAATATAAATCTACTATAATAAAGTAGTAAGAAAGTTTTATGAACACCCCTTATAGCCTGTGTTGACCAGGGTCTCTACGATAATTAAAAAAACTGCATCCAAATCCGTTGAGTGGTTCTCGAGTTAAAAGCGTTTATTCAATCTTTGCCCCGTTTTCGGCTTGGGCTTTATTTTATGAACAAGCCTATATGTTGACCAGGGTCACTATGGTAATAATAAAAAAACGCGTCCAAATCCGTTGACAGGTTCTCGAGTTAAATTGGAACATACATAAATACAGACAAAAATTCTAAACATTTCACTTTTGGCCTCAGTACCTACTAATATTTCAATTAAAATTTTGCAGATATATTCAATGTACAGACACGAATTTTTTACTACTTTATTTTAAGTAGTTTTTAATATCTATATTGAAAGGCTGCGTAAAAAAGAAGCTAATGTATTTTTTTATTTTGTTTTATTTTACGTTTTTCCTGCATAATTTAAAGTTTTCTTACTCACTCATTCTAAAAAGACTTAAGTCGCATCTGAGGATTTCAAAAGTCGATGTTCATTGCCAATCGATTATTAAAAAAAATCTTGGCATGTTTATGTCCACTGTCACATGATATGACAGTTGATTTTTTTTTAAACAAAATGAAATGTTTTTAAAATCCTGTGTTTACCCTATTTTTAGTTTTTTGAAAATATATCTTCATTTAATCACGTTTTAATTCTGAAAAAGAAAATATGATGCGCAGAAGGCCCATATCTCGAAATGGTGTTTAGTTTTGCACCAATTATTAATTTGTAATGTTGTCGATTGCAATGTGTACAAACAAAACATAAACCAGTTATCTTTGTACTCCAGAACTTTCAAGTATTGTGTATTTATTTTCGTTAAAAGCAATACTTATCGATATAATAAAATTAAAAAGTAAAAATAAAACGCAAAAACATATGATTCCGGCCAGGATCGAACTGGCGGCCTTCTGCGTGTAAAGCAGATGTGATAACCACTACACCACGGAACCCGTTGGGCGAGATCGCTAAATACCGCTACGGGTTTTACAGGCCGCGTTGCGCAATGTGTCTTATGACGTCATATATAGCAATGTTCAGTTACTAACAACTCTATTGCAAGAAAATAAGATTGAAAATCGGTTGGTTACTTTTGACTGACAATATCGAGATTATTGCACGAATGATTTAGAAAATGGAGACTTGATTAGATGGAAAGCAGAAATAACAACTTTGTAAAAGAATTTTCTGCAAAAAGAAACTTCTTTTCGTGTTTGTTAATTCAGAACAAGTCGGTCGATTGTGGTTATATTGTTGGTAGGTAAAGGTTCCTTTAACACAGAAGACTACTCTGACATTCATTTAACTTTTTTTGGTTTCTGAGGAGGGTTTCGTAGCATTCTCATAAGATACTCAAATAAAATTTCAACTTAAGTTATAAACTTAATTTTGCAGTTTCGTTTAATACATTTGGCTATTATATGTATGAAAAAAAACTGCAAAATTAGGTTGGTCATTAATTAGGTACTTCTTGAATTATTTTTTCGGTAAATTTTGTTTAGGAATTGTATAATAATATGGTACAAAGATAATATACCTAGATTCCAAATTCCTAACTAGTTCTTGTTTTTGAGACGGACCCCATAACAAAAATGTTTTAAAACTGACAACTTTGACAGTCCTTTTTCTTTATTTTGAAGACAAAAAAGAATTTTATATATTTTAATACTCTACTCTACCAATAAGCTAGCTAGACAATGACATCCCACTCAAAAAGGGTAGTAATTATAAAAGGGTTAGATTTCTTTTTAAATAACTCCCTTTCTATGTATGGGACACCCTGAAAAACACGGACAGATGGACAGACATCATGTGACATTCATAGCCATTGGACTGTTTTGCGCTTTGTGTATGGAACTCTAAAAATAACCCATTATACTGAGACTTTGATGTCCATCTGTATGAATGTCAGTCTCATTATTCTGAATCTGCTTTAGTACAAAAATTGCATTTACTTGCTAACACAATAATTAAGGTTAAAAAAAAATTGCTATGGAACCCTCGGTTTAACTCACATTTCACCATTGTTTTTTAATGAAAGGATAAAATTTCATTAAGTTTTCCAAACAAGTAAAATAAGTGTGCAAAAACACAAACTGATTTACCTAAGAAACCATTAAAAATGTTTTTATCAGCTTATATGGATCACAGATTAGCATAAGAATCTAATAACATAAAACTAGTCTTGAAGTTTAGGCAAATTTATCAATTCAAAAACCACCTAGTTCCCAGGAAGTTAAGTTCTTTTTTAGACTACCACACGCCCCGAATGAGCTTAGGTAATGCAGATTTTTATTGCTTCTTTCATAATAGTTTGGCTGTTACATAATTCCTTAGTCATTGATAGTACTGTTTCACATTCTAAAACGCAGATAATACGATAATACCTGGTTGTTTTGTTATACAAAGTTGCTGATTGCATAAGGTTGACAATTTATAAAGCTTAATAGCTTTAACCACTCAAACTGACTGCAATTTCCAGATTTTTCAAAATTGTTATAAAACAAAAAGAAATTGTTCCCAAAATATATATTCATCAACAGTAATCATTCAGATTTTTCTTACAAATATTGATATATAACAGTATTCATTAAAAGATACATATAAATACATTAAGGTATGATTTCCAAACCCTTTTGGGCTTGGCATGCAGAAATTGATGGACTATAAGCTTCAGAGACTTGAAGGATAACAAGGGATTGCATCCAATTTAACCTACTGACCTCCAAACTTTACTATGAAGATGGCATCTAATGAAGATGATGATACAGAAATGGAACTGATGCTAAGCCCAACAGGGTTCAAAATATATCCTTGCCTAAATATATTTATGTGTATCTTTTAATTAATACTGTTATATCTCTCAATATTTATACTGGTTATTGCTTGATTAAAAATATATAAAAATAACCTTTTTTGAGCCATTTCATTAAATCCCATCTAGCCTAGGCAGTGAAACATGCAAGTTCATAATGTGTCTCAAGAAATAAGATACAATTATCAATCATCAGATAAGAGATATCCATATCTTCCACATTTAGCATGAGATATTTTTAAAGAACTGACAATCAGTTTCTCTCAGATAGATAAACACCAGCTTATCAGTGACTTATCAATTAACTTTAAAGCTTATTTACTTTTTAGTATGTGTTTTTATTTTAATATTTACTTCAAATTTATGCTAGATATATATTGAAACCAGAACTATAACATGTAGGATATCCCTATATAAATAAATTATGTTAAACAGATGTTGATGTTGAATTTTGGAAATTCTAAATCTAATAATCTGTTACAAACTAGAGAACCACTTAACAGATTTTGTTATGGTTTAACTGTTACTTAGTCAAGAAAGGAATAACATTTTAATAATTTTTGTACAAAATGTATGCAAATAAAATATGTAACCATGTGTCCAAGTTATTCAGTACTTAAATATATTTGCACACTCAGTGCAAGATGTAGAGTATTAGTATGTAGGTTTAATGTTTTTTGTACAAAACTGCAACAAAAACACAAAAGACCCCAGGTTAATTAACCAATTGACCCACTCTGCCATTTATAGTCTGTGTAAATAAAATAGTATAACTGGCAACACATTACAGCAATTCTAGGTGTGATAAAATATTATTTCAAATTGTTTAATTGTGTCAATGGTTTCATACAATGGTAGCTTAATTCACATTTAATTTATTTAAACTAGTGAATTTTAAAAACTGACAGCCCCTCTTGCAGTATCTTTGGAGAATTTTTAATTTTTAGACTCAACTTCATGTAATGCACCTAATGATTATATAATAATTAATAATGTTTAATACACTTTTATCATGTCATTATCATACAGCTGTGTCAGTAAATGCATGCTCAATTTTGATGACATGAAAGTAGAATTTTGTTTGCGTAGCATAAGTTTTGTTGTTTTCTGAATCATTTCTAGTTTTGACATTCCTTTTTAAAATATAGAATATATCTAGGGCATTTTTATTGTACTGCAGTGGGAATACGGGAACCTATTGCTAAGCCCCCTCTGTCAGTCTGTCAGAGACATCTGTCATCCATTCATTTGTCACAGAGGTCTACAGCTTCAGCAGTAATGGCCTCTATCAAGACAAATAACAAAATTTTAAAAAATCAACCCTTTACAAAAAACCTTGAAAAGGTAGCATTTTTTACAATAATTTGTTTCAGTTCTACCACAGTTTGACAGGTGCTACCATTATAAGCAGTTTGTTTTTTGTTTGCTTGATGTTGTTATGACATCTAAATTGTTGTTTAACACAATATTTTTGGGGTTCCCTACCCATATTGCTTGGCCAAATTAGTAGTTTTCTCACGGATATATAGAACAAAATAAGAAATTTAAATCAGGCTTGAACTTTTTTGAGATTTGTAGCAGATTGGGTGTAAAACTGGAAATTGTAAAAAGGCTGTATAACAGGGAAGTCATAATAAACAATATTATATATTTTTAAATGACAGTTTCCACCTAACTCAAGGTGAAAATAAAAATATTCAAAACAATATGATTTCAAACTAAGACTTCTGTAGAGAACAGGCATTTAAATAGGAGCATATCTGCCCATACATTTGCTTATCTGCATATTTACAACATAGTATCAATGATACGGGTGATATAATTAACAGGTCCCCATTTGTTGGTCAGGGTTATCTTATCAATGTGTTGTTATATTCTGTACAAATTATTGCAGGACTCCAGCAATAATAAAGCCAATCTTTGATATCATATTTAGAGATATCATAAATAAGCTTTTAAGGTAGAGAGTCATAAACTCATAAGATTCAGAAGAATAACTCTGCATTAACTAAATATGTTTATTGTGCACAACATACTTGTTTGACATTAGCTAGCAACGATTGATTTTTTTGGGGCCTAAGGCCTATGTTTCTTAAGACATGCGACCATGAACTTTCATCATAATGACCCCAATTCCAAGAAAATCAAATCAAAATTAGCATATCAGAGAGCATGTTTGTTTCCAAGTTTTGGCAACGGAATGGCTCTTTAAGAGAAGAATCTTTTAGATTGTCCTTAGGATACGTGGGACGCACTATAAGTTTCCGGAATGAATATGAAAAAATACTATTAAAGGTACAAAATTAATTTATTGTTTCAAAATAATCTCCCTTGGCGTCTATGCACTTTTTCATTCGATCAAACCAGTTTTGAAAACTTTTGTGCCACTCCCCTGTGGTGACCTCTGAAACGTGTTTTTCATACTCCTCGACAGCCTCTTCTGGTGATGAAAATCGTTGACCGCGTAATTGGTTCTTAATTTTTGGGAACAGAAAAAAGTCACAAGGTGCCAGGTCGGGACTGTATGCAGGATGACTCATGAGTTCTACATTTTTCGTCTTCAAAAAGTCGTTTGTCTGTCTGGCCGTGTGAGAACTAGCATTGTCGTGGTGCAGGATGATACGGCGTTTACGGTTATTTTTACGGAGTTCGTCAATAACTTCCGGCAAACAAATGGTCGTGTACCAGTCACTATTTACGGTACGACGATTCTCTAAAGCAACAGTAGCCACGTGTCCAGTTTTATTAAAAAAAGAAGCAATCATCCGCTTAGATGCACTTTTCACGCGCGCCACTTTGGTTGGTTTCGGCTCATCTTGAAAGACCCATACGCTCGATTGCTGCTTTGTTTTGGGATCGTAGCAATAAATCCATGTTTCGTCACCTATTACTATGTCCCACACCAAATTTGACGCACCTTCGTTGAATCTGGTAAGCATGGCACTGCACCAAGTGACGCGGTCCGTTTTTTGAGCCTCGGTCAAGTTATGTGGGATCCACCGCGAGCACAGCTTTCTCACACCCAAATGTTTGTGTAGGATTGATTGTATTTGACTCATGCCTATTTCTAAGGATGCGCGAATTTCATGGTAGGTCACATGCCTGTCTGTTTCAATCATACGGCGCACAGCATCGATGTTTTTGTTGGTCACAGCGGTGGACGGCCGACCATCGCGAGATTCGTCACTGAGATTGATACGACCACGCTTGAATTCTGCAAACCAGCTATAAACAGTCGTCTTGCATGGTGCTTCATTGCCAAAAGCTGTTTCAAGCCGAGCGATGCTCTGTTGAGCTGTCAAATTACACTTAAAATCGTAGAAAATCATACTACGAAAATTTTCCCGAGTTAAATCCATGTTGATGCAGACACACAATTTTTTAAATGGCGCCACAAGGTAAAAACAAAAGACAGTCAGATGAAACAAACTGCATTCTACAGCCAAAGAGTTCTATTTTCAAATGTTGCAATAAATTTTTAAATATTGTTTATGTAAGTGGCCAGTTCCGGAAACTTTTAGTGTTACCTATGTATAATCGACAGAATGTGATACAAGGTCGTGAAGTCTAATTAGGTAAAAAGCAATTTTATTAATGCTAACTATGTAAACGGGATGCCCACAATGATATCACCGCCAATTTATGTAATTCATGAGTCACGACCAACGACCACTGCTCAAGCCCTTTTTAAGTCAATTGCCGGGATATGGGCATACTTTCAAGTTTGTTTCGGTACAGTTTCCGCAATTAGAAAATCGAATTGGTTTTTTCTTTCTATAAATAAAAGTAGTGTGTTTAGAACATGAATTATGAATGAGACTGAGTTTTCCGTAGGAATGCAAGAGAAAATTACCTTGTCCAAACATTTCAATTCCTCGGTAGGATAAACTGTTTTCTCACACCGAGCACAAGTTTTATTCATGATGGCTGATTGTTGGTACACAAACACTAGCTGAAAATTTCGGCACCGGTTTCTCACAGAGCAACACAAGTTTTCACTTCACGAAGTTTTAAATTCACTTTTGAAAACACTCACGAGTACGAAAATCCGTAGCATCCCCGAACGCGCATGACAAAAAATGACAAATGGCGGACGTCGGTGTTGTAGTCATAGAAAAATAAAACTACCAACATTTTCTGGTTGCATTCTTGCCTTGTCCTTGTGTTTAGAAACTGTTTTTTTTTTTTTGGAATCGCCGTCAATTTTACAGATTAATTTATTTTATTTGTAGTAAAATTTGGTAATTATCAGACTAAAGAAGTAACAATATTATGATATCTAATCAGACTTCATACATATCTAGCCTTATTATTTTGAAGAACTTCAGGAATAAAAATGTTTCTAAGTTTGGCTGATTTTTCAGTGTCTTTCTACCCTACCCTGCTTGATTGTATAAAGTACAGTGCGACAAAGATCTAAATGAACGTGGCCAAAAATAGAACAAACGCCGCGCTGCTCTCAGAAACGTCACTTTCTTCTTTCGACGGAGAGTTCGCTGCCGCGTTGTACTAGCGCTCTCACTCACGTTCATTTAGATCCTCATCCCACTGTGGGATTTTATAGAGTAACCCGATATTGAGGTCAAAAAGCAAAAGTTCCATTTCAAAATAAATAAGTAAGTGTTCGTTCATAGGTTTGTCTGTCAAAAAAGCCAAACTTTTGATTTTGATTTTTCCCCAATGATATTGATGATGATGATAACGATTGGCTCCAACGTTTTCAGTCATGGTGATCTTTTCAACTTACTTGGTCGGTATGCTCTGGTGCACCCACTATGGATAATGTAGGTAATTCTTAGTAAACCTCCGCATGCACTGAGCACAAGTGAGCGCATACAGTCTGAATAACTGTATTGAATACATTTTTTAAAGGTGTTTAGAATGTCAGATATTTCAAAGTGTCAAATACTCGTATGTCAAACAAAAGTGACAGATTTATCAAAAGTGAAAGATTAGCAGTCAATTAGGTTCCGTTTGGAAACGAGTGAATTTCACTCGGAGTGATGCGAATTCCACCCTAGAGCGTTCAAAAATTGACCCGAGTTAAACCGAGGTAACCTTCACCTGACAGATGCACGAAAGTGTTTTGAAACGCTTCGGAGTAATGCGAAAATCATACTGGTGACTGGACCATCCGATTGGTGCAACCTGATTTTTGTTTCTCTTGCTCCTATATCTATCTGTCTCTTTCTAATAAATGAGTGAAATTTCGCACTATGATCGCACGTTCTGAAACGCTTCCTTACAGTTATAAGAAAAGTGAGATTTACTTAGTTGTTTGCATTGGAAATTAAGAAATTTGAAACGACTTCCCTATTTCAGCTTATACATATGGCTAGGAAATATTTGTTTAAATTGACAGTGACAAAATGACAGTACATACTAAAACTAAAATGTAAGCCTCTAGAATCGGCTTTAATGTCAGATTAAAATTATTACAATTCACAGTAGATCTGTACGTACAACGTTACTATAAAAAACATTATTGTAAAAAAATAGTGGCTCTGTATTTAGTGGGACAAGGCGCGAAGATTGGTCATGGCCAAAATCGGAACTAACACCGCTATAAAACATAACCATTGACTGCGCTTAGTTTGATCGCCGGGTAAAGATAACGCCCGCCTAACACTGACAGAGAGAGTATATAAATACAACGCGTGAAAAGGAGATGGAGTATTGTGCAGGCGTCGCCCTACGATCAAACTGACATAGCCCTTGTTTGTTCTGTTCTCTGCGCCCCCCTGTCAATGTCATATTCACGCGCCAGAAAATCCTTCTTACCACCCTTTCTTGAGGCCTTGTCACACTGCCGGACAAGAAGCTTCATGGTTTTTTTTCTGAGGTATAGGTAGGATGCCAACTCTTATGCCCGTTTTCACTAACCATAGGAAATCAGATGCCTATGTATTTAAGAGTTGCATAGAGTAAAAACACGTTTCACCTTAGAGTATACATAAGCAAGCTATGCTTGTTTGTACTATGTTGCAAGCAAGCTTATGTATACTCTAAGCGTTTCACTAACTCTTATGTCAAAGTTACGACACCGATTCGGGGGTGCGTAATACTTAGGCGCCCCTAAACTGACGCATGCATGTGACAGTCGCGATTTTGAGATTAGGCTTTAGGAAACGTCAAAAAAACCGCAAACAGACAACTTGACAAAGAAAACCAAAGACAAGTATCAAAAATTTAGGCTTATAGGTTAGGAAGCACCACAGAAGTACATAGTAAAAATAGTTTGGTGAAACCTTAGTCTGAGGGTGAAATAGAACTTTATGGTAAGCATGGACCTAAATTAGGAGTTACTAAGTTAGGCGTCGCCTTGTTCGCCGTTAGTGAAAAATATGCGGGAAATCAGTAATTAATATGCGGCACTTGGCCAAAAAGAACTGTACTGAAAGCTTATTTTTACTTGCAGATCTTCCTTTACTTGTTCAACACTCGGTCTACTTTTTGAATCATCCCAAGTGAAAATTATGCTCTCTAAGCAGCGGCATTAGAACATAGAATGGACACAATAAACTGGAAAATCTTCGTAAAAAATTCGGTATTTTCGTTTGCTGAAAGTTTTCATGCCAAGTTTCACAGAAAGGTCATTTTTTTCATTTTCGGTGGTGTTTGTTTAATACAGTTTCCTTAACACGCTGCGCAGTACTCTTCCTTATTTGAATAGGGTTTTTGTCTAACCTGGCTAGGTTTGCCACAAAGCGGGACAATGAGCGTCCCGCAGACATGCATTATCGCGGGACGTATTATTTGAGCCGTGGAAGGAAACGAAACGTCCCTCCTCACGCGGGATATTTGGCAACCTTAGCTATAGGACATGGTTGGAAGCTGTTCGAAGTTTAAGTAATATGTTTAAAACAGGTAAGTGAACTCCCTGTTTTAAATAGTTACTTACATACAATTCAATGATTAACCATCAGAAAAATTGGAAATTATTGGGTGCTTGTGACCAGCCATAGTAGACAATAAAGTTAACATAACTATAGAAGCTGCGATAACTTCTGAACGAAAAGCGATTCTCATTTAGTTCTCGTAAATCTATTTTATATTCTGTTTTTAAAAAGAAATCGTTTTAGTTGTATCCTAGCTAGAGCAGAAAACATAGAGTTTGGCCAGGCAATCGTGGCACAGCTGTTAGCTGTTACTAACAAGGGTATAGAGAAAGTTCATTTTTTCCGTGTAGGGTAAAGTCGAGGCACGATTCCCAAACTTTTCTATCAAATATTTTTGTAAAACAAAATATGACAAATTCAAAAAATACATATTTATAATTCTAATAGAAAGTAAGAGAAGAAAACAATAAACGAAAAATATGATATTACCCACAAACACACTTCACTTTTTGTAATACAGACAATGCTTCATTGAACAGTTGCTTTGAAGTTTGAATCATTTCAATCAAATGATCATAGTCTTCACGTTTTTCCTCCTCCAACATTTTCAATTTGTCTTCTAAAATTTTCAGTCTTTCATCCGCTAATTGTAATTTATATTTTAATTCATCCTTCTCTAAATTATCGTAATCTTTGATTTCATCCTCGTCGGGAGTTAACACAATGCTTGGTTCAGCAGTAAAACTTGGAATATAAGATTTTTTCGTTCCTGTTCCTATTTCCAGAGAAGATGTCGAAGTTCGTGACATCGTTCTTTTGGGCATTCTTGATATGCGTAATTCTGCTTCAAGTGCATTAACTTTACGCTGTAGTTTCCGCTTGGATTCATTTAATTTTCTATAAGTCGCATCTAGTTCATACCACTTATTTCTCTCAGAATCAAGTCGACTATTTAAAGTTTGTATTAGATCAGTGAGCTTTTTGATTTCATTATCTGTGGCATTCTTCATGGGAGTAAAGAATACGCTTTGTAATGAACATTCTTCATATCTCTGTAGTTGAGCTTTAAGTTCTTCAATTTTAGCAGCTTTCTCCGTGGTTTGGCTTTTAATTGCATCAATTTTCGCGTCGGTGGTTTTTACTACATTTTGATATTCTGATATTTCATTTTCCATTTTTGTCATTTTCTTTGCGTTTTCTTTTAGTATTTCTTGATAATATAATTCAGTCGTTTTGATTTGGTTCTGAAAAATGTTTTTCAAGTAACAGTTAAGTAAATTAATATTACATAATTATGTAATTTTTAGCTTTTTATGGTATAAGTTTTTGGTACTTACTCGTTGTTCATTGATGAGCATATCATCATGGTTGCTTTTATCGGCAAAGGTCTGCATCTTTTGTCTGATGATAGTGGCATCGCACTCAAGATTTTTTACTCTGCACTTAAGGCCATCTAACTTTTTCTTTAACTCTTGATTTTCCAGTTTATATGCCTTAGAATCCTTCAAAGCTTGATCAATTTCCATCTTTTTTTTCATTTCCAGTTCCCGAACAATCTATAAAAATTTAATTTTAATGAAATTGTTAATTAGTCTATATTAATAAATTATCTAAAATTCTACCTATACCTGACTCTGGTCTTTTTTTTTGGCATCAATCAAGTCTTTGTGTTTTCCATTTAACTTTTCTTCCAGCTCACTGACTTTAGCCTGTAAAATTGTAATTATCTGTGCTCTACCTTTCCAACCAGCTAAATCATTTTGAAGCTCTTTGATACTTGTGAATTTCTCACCAAGTTCTTGCTGTAATATTTTCGTTGCCATTAATATCTCATTCTTGAGTTCAAAGTTTTTATTTTTACTTTCGTAAAGCCTTTTGTTTACGACTACTAGCTTGTGGTTTAAATCTTTAAGCTCATCAGAATTTGAATCCACCGGTTCTTCTTTACAAATGCAAACGTCTATGTTTTCATGTTCCTTATTGATGAGTTCAAGATTCATAATCTTTCTCTCAAGCGCTGCATTTTTAGTTTTATATCCTTCAGCTTCTGCAATTAAATGGCGATTTTGTTTACAAAGTTCAGTTATCTTCGCACTAATAACTCCAGCTGACTTAGAGGAAATTGCTGGTCCAGAGCCGGAAATAATATCACGGATACGTTGATTTAGATCTGCGACAGTTTTGTTGAGCTCCTTGATTTCTTGGTCTTTGGTGAAAATACATTTTCTTAGCTGATTATTTTCGCATGTCATTACCTGGGTGAAATAATGTTTATTATTTATTAATTTAACGTCGTAAAAGCTAATCTATTATACATTTCCTCAAATTTTTAGGGTTACGTAATCAACAAAGAATTCTTATAGTTTCACCATGTGCGTCTGTCTGTCTATTAGCTACTTAGCTCAGATACTCTCAATACTAGATAAGATAACTTTTTTGAAATTATTAACCGTTAAACCGTGAACTCAATATGATCATAGTAAAGCCGATTTTGAAAGTCTTAATTTTAATCTAAGAAACTTACTTTAATCTATAAAACGTAATTTTAAATGACAGCACTACAACTTGCTATTCTAAAGGGCACACAAACTAAAATTAGCAAGTCCTTTAAATGCTCATAAACCGAACAATTTTTTTAAAATTCAATCAAATGACAGCTCTAAAATGTGCCTTGAAATTACCAAAACAAGTTAAAATCACTAGTAAATTATGGCTGTCAAACTAAAATTTTAGTTTGACGTTTATAAAATGGTGACTTGAAAATGGCTCTTCGTTTTAACCATACTTAAGTTTAATTTTATGTATGTCAAACTAAAACTAAAGCCTTCAAAATCGGCTATAGTATCAAACAAAAAGCCCGTTTCTAAGTTGAGAATCAACTATAATGAGTGCATAAATTATAAGGTATTGGGGTAATTCTTTTGATATAAGTCAGTTGACCTTGATTATGATTATGTGTATCCCTGCATTGGCGTGTTTATGTTCAATATTCCAGGGTTTGTGGAAATTACAGCTTTCCGAGGGCGACTCTTTCAAACTCAGTCAAACTTTTCCTACCTTTAGCTGTTCAATCAAGTGAGCATTCAGCTCCGGTGGAAAAAGAGTATCCTCAGAATCAGGTTTATTAAGTGCAGCAAGCATTTTCAACTTCATTTCATCCGTTTCATCAATTTTATTGGCTATGTCTGATGCCTTTTCTTCTTTTTCTTTCGCGTTAGGTTTTATTTCTTTCATGGCAGGTTTTGTTTGTTTTGGGATAGGTTTTGTTTTTTGCTTTGCTGAAGCCATCCTTTCAATTAAATAATTAAACCAATACTCAAATACATCAATGCCGATGCATAATCTTATTGATTTTGCAAAGCGCTTAACAACGTCAAATTCGATATTTGAAATAAAAATAAAATCATTCAGTCCTGCAATCAACGAAGGTTGGATTCAGTCTCAGAACTCTCAAAACAATATGTTTTTTTTTCTCTTTTGCCTATTATTTGTACCTTAACCATATGTTTTTGCATAGAATAATAACTAAATTATTATGAGTGTTTTTGTCTGGCTTCTTATAGATTTAATCTGGCTGGCAACTTATGCATGGGTTCACAGAACATTTTTAGCATATATTTGTCATTTGTAAAATCGTAAAATCTATATTGTTATGACTTATTAATTTTTAAAGCAAAATACCTTCTACTTTGGTAACGATATCATTTGAACTTGAACCACGTCTTTTTCTCTCATCATTCAAAAAATAAAAACAAATCTACTAACTAGTAAACCATAAATTATAATAAGCAAGGACATCACTTACTGTTCGACCCACTTATAACTCAAACCATTCTAGCTTTTTTTTGACTTGCCGTCCCACGGCAAATGGCATTTGAAGGGATTTAGGGATTTAGCTTTATCGCTCATAGAAGAACACTATATTATAGTGTTAAGAGATATTATCTCTTAAATGTTTAAGAATTTCAGTAAGGCAAGAATATTAGACTATAGCACGAGTTACAGTGCAGTTTAGTGATGTACAGTATGATTCAAACATAAACGCTTACTGCATGGATTTTTTCATTAGAATGAAAAAAAAAATACAAACTATAGATCATTATTAGATTCACTTATACTTGTTTCACAAGTGTTTTTCAAAATAATACTCCCGACTTGTTTCGTTTAATACACAATTTCTCAAGAGATTACGAAATTGAACTATTGATACGACGACATATCGAACCGAATATTTTATTTGTTTCAAAATTATTGTGAAATAAACCTGCGAAACTAGTGCTACAAGTCCATTTTAATACGTTTTTCAAGTTTCACCAAGTGCTAACAGTCGCAAGTATAGACAAACTACCCTCCAGAAAATGCACTAAAATAGAAAAAATCTAGTCCATGTTTTTTCGGAAATATTTTGCAAAATTAGCACAGCCAGATATCATAAGCAGATTATGATGATATTTTGCAAACCCGCGGGTTGTCATTTAACCTTGGTCCTGTCCACTTACTGAGTTTCCAGTAGGTATGAATTTGGCTATATAAACGAGTCACCTTAAATATGGAAATGCATAGCAATCTAGCACTTTTTGAGATGGTATTTAAGGTACGGGTCCACAAGCAAATGTCGAACATCATACGCTATTTTCGGGAGGGGAGGAAAGTTGGGCGGAGCGGGCGTGCGATACGTTCACTGATCGGCAATCCGAATGACGTCATCCGCTCTTAACGGAAAAGTTGCCCCTTCGAGATCCTCGCTGGCATTGCCGACAGTCCAATGCGTCCGCTCTGTGTGGTGTGAATCAGTGGACGCACTTTAATGGCAAAGAATACTAAAATCTGTTTGATGCGGTCAGTGCGGATCGCCGGCCTGTGAACGCATACCTTTAGCATTCACCAGAATTGCGTTCATTAGGGAACTCTAGGCTGGGTAGGATCACTCGGTTTGCAACGTTTAGATTTTGAACGGGTTTGGGTGGGACATATTTCCAATAGATTAAGGAAGCGTTCCAAAACGTGCGATTATCGTAGTGCGAAATTTCACTCGTTTATTAGAAAAAGACAGAGCTATTATATACGAGAAAGAGAAAGAAAAATCTGGTTTTGAAACACGTGAATCCCGTGAGAAGTGTTTTAGAACGGGTCTGTAACAAACGTCAGTCTCAAATCTAATTCAAGGTCGGGAAACTGAAATTGCCTATTGTATTATGTTTATTTATAACTCATGTACTTATCCACAATATACTTATATTAAATATTATACCCAACCGGTTTCGCTATTTAGCATTCTCAAGGGCTTAACTACAATATTTATTTAATTACATTTTCAGAATCTACAAATAAAATACGTGCAATAAAATAACAATATTATCGAATTGATTAGGGGAATACCAAATAAAATATTGTATAGGTAGTCACTAAAGAATAAAAATACAGAAAAATTAGCTTGTGAGATTTAATATTTAACTTTAAGTGAAAACATTGTAAACTATCTGAATCATTATGTAATTAAATGAGGCTTTTAATTAATTAAATGCAAGGAAGCTTTAAGCCAAAATAAATCCAATAAAATGCAAATGGCATTTTAGTAGAATCTAAGTTACTTGAGGAAATATGTAAGAAAACATAATACATACAAGTTATACCATTTATTTTCAATCACCCACATCAATTCACAGAAAATTAAACATAATACATCGAATCAAATTTAGATATAATTGGCAAATATTTATCACCATGGGTGACGTAGTATCAAGGATATAGAAGCAGTGACATAGTAACAGTACATAATAACAGTTACATGGTATCAGAGACATAGTACCGGTGACACAGTAATACAATAAAAGTAATAAACAAAGTGACCTAGTAACAAATTTACATAACTTACGTGTCCTCTCGATGCCGCACAAAGAATGGTTTTCTCTTGCCTAGCAGACCCCTCAGTCGGACCACATTTTGTGCTGCACCAATAGGAAGCCTTCACAATTAGCCAATCAGAAGCTAGGACATGTTTTATAACAAAAATATTTATCAGATTTGGTGGGAACGATCAAATCAATTACTCTTTATTTTTATATTTGTAATCGTGCACTTTGTAAATTCTAATACAGTATATAAATTAATACAATTATTTATATCATAACCTCACAAGCTCTTACGAGCACCCTTCAATTTTCTTAACAATAACACTGTTTGCCTTTTTAAACGGGAATAATTTATTAAAGTTTTGAATTTTCACCAAAGCACGGCATAACTCCGAAGTGGCAACTATTGGACCTACTTTAACGGTGTTCACGCTGTGACGTGAGGTCCTCCCCACCGCTCACCCGCGCGGCGCTCGTGCTGTCCACGGGCGACCGCCGTGACCTCAAATACAGTTGCGTCTGTGACACAGGGGCAGACGCGCGGCTGTACAACCCGCCCGATACTTTTCGCCGACCGCCGCGCAGTGCGATCGCGATCATAAACATTTCTACCGGCTCAAACCACTGAACTATTTCAAGTGCAGTTTACAAGTCTATCCATCAGTATAAAAGTATAAAACCCCTATCTCGCACCAAATAACTACAAGAAATATTATTAACAAAAAGTTAGCTGTTCCTAAAATATGTAATTACTATGGCTCAAGAACCAGAAAATATTTAGTTCCAAAAATTCTCAATGATCTTCCAACCGATATTAGAAATAATAATTTTACCAAACCTGTGTTTAAGAAAAAAGTAACAAATTCCTTATTAGAGCGTTGTGTTTATTAAAATAAAATTAAGTGTACCCCTAATTGTTAAACCATAATATTATAGATAGAAGTACCTCTATTGTAAAGTTTAATGAGAGCATCAACTGCCAATAAACTGCCCTGCAGTTTGGCGGTGCTATGAAATTAATTTCCTTTTGTATTTATAAGAATAAACGTTTTTTGAATTGAATTGAATTGAATCAGCTCTAGCAGGAAGAGACATCTCCCAGCTTGTCGGCACACGCCCGCATCATGCGGCCATCTTGGACAAAGGGAAGCAGCAACCAAGTAAGCCCACATTCCATATTGTTTTTCCTACCTCCATCTGCCTCTCCATCCCATTCCCCTTTTCCCAAATCCCGCTCTGCATCCTATGACCCTTGCGGTTTCAAACGGTATCCCACCGGTATACAGACAGCAGCGTTAGAAATCGCACTGTGTGATTTTCGCATTATTCGGAAGGGTTTCAAGACACTTCCGAGCAATTGTCAGGTAACACTTAGTTTACCTTCGGTTTAACTCGGGCCAATTTTTGAACGATGTAGGGTAAAATTTGCATCACTCCAAGTGAAATTCACTCGTTTTGAAACGAAACTTTAGTATTGTTTTTTAACTGACTACACCCAAGTTTCCGATGTGTGATAAAAATCGAGCAACCGATTTTGTCATCGAACGACTATCAATTAGGACATGCCGTAATCTTGCACCCAAAATTGTGCACGATCTCGCAAGATTTGCAAGATTGCATAGCAACACATTCTATGAACATACGAGTACGCGGACGCAAGCAAACCATTTCCTGTTGATGCCTGGTTCTTCTCGGGCCGCTAGAGTGAAAGGGGGTGTGGCTGCGCGGGGTGAGGAGCAGTAGCTGCAGTAGTGTTGCGTGCAGCATTGTCCTATTTTTTCGCCATTTGCAATTGTTTTCGTGACTGTGACGTGGTGGTGGTAGTTCATTATTTGATAAATTTAGACAAGAAATTAGTCTGTTAGAATCATAGATATATTCAGCGCAAAGCGAATCCTATGTCTATGGTTATAATCAAGCGGAGTAAAAAGGGCAGCACCTGCAGTCAGCGTATCAATTCCCATCATCAGTGGTGCTAACAGAGTAGAGGCAGAACGGGCCTTTTTTGCTGCTGGGTATTTAGTACGAAACATCTGAACCGAAGCACGGTAGACGGCAGATTGAACGCGGGTCGGCGGCGTTTTATGAATTTACTAGCTAATTTGTAAAATATGTATATCATATCTTTTGTAGTGCACGTATATGGGGTACAATTAAATCAAACGACCAAATTCATACTGGAGAATCGGTTAGTGATCAGGAACTATTTTCAGTAATCCTTTTGGCCAAGTTTAACAAACATTTTTTTTTTGCTTCCTTAGTGGTTGGACTAGTGTAAGTACAAATTCCTAGTCTAGGCAGTAAAGAAGCAAAAAAATATTTTTATAATTTCACCAAAAGGGTAGTTGAAGCTTGTTTCTATCACTAACCGAGTCTCTAGTATGATTTTGGTCGGTTAATTTAATTTCACCTTGTATATGATTATTTATTTTAATACAATTTCCATTTCTCACTAAGGTTTGCTGTAAAAATCTATTTTTAGAGATAAGCTCACATCTGTACATATTGTCAAATTAACCGTGTATCGATAATAAATTGTCTATGTACAATAAAGAATAAAGACCGAGACGCTTGCGGTCTGCCAATTTTCTCCCACAATCGTAACTTATAATTTGTATTCCTATAATATTTATCGCTACGGTCACATAATCATGTGTTTTTTCGTACAAATTCTATTTTTTTTCGGTTGCATCATCATCATCATTGTCATTTATTCCTAAACAAAAAATATAGTTTATCATAATTAATAATATTGCATTTGAAATTATCTTAAAACTAAGTGCATTATGTATAAATCAGAAACATTACAAATTGTCCATAGAGTACATACATGCACTTCTTTAATAAAAACTGTTTTTATTCATTCATTCGCGTGAAGTTTTTGTATAAAAATATAACCACTCGCGACCGCGTTGCTTATGACTTATTAATTTTAAAGTCGGAGTTAGTTCAGTGTTAACTACGAGGTGAATCGCACATTATTTAAGATTGTTTCTCGCTAAGATTGCAGTGGCTTAAGTGAATAGTATGTGAGCTACGATTTTTGATTGTGTATTTCATCCAACCTTGGGGTTACTTGGGTTTCCGTCCCATGTTACCTCTGTGTTTTCCGTCGTGTCTATTATTTTTCGTCCCCAGTTTGACACTGTTGATATATTTTTCAGAACGAGAATACCATGCCTCGGAAGCACAAAAGACTACTAGGTAGCAGGCCCTACAATAACTGGAGTGGCGATAACTTGGAGGAGGCCATTGATGAAGTCAAGTCTGGAATATTGACATTAAGAAATGTGGAACAAAAATACAAACTTCAAAAGTCCACTAATCAAAACAAAAAAAATATCTGAACATGGGTAAAATTGATCGACCAACTGAATTGGATGAAGAAGAAGAAGAGAAGCTGGTCGAAAGTATAATCATTTTAGCTGATTGGGGGACTCCCTTTACAACTTTAGAATTAAGACTGTTAGTGAAGTCGTACCTTGATAGTAGAGGTCTAGTAAGTAAACGATTTCAAGGAAACATGCCTGGTGTCGAATGGTGTTATTCCTTTTTAGAGAGACACAAAAGATAACTCACTACAAGATTGTGTTCCAATATAAAGATAACTTTCAAGAGAAAATATTTCATCTTATTTCAAAAATCTACAAAATTCTTCTATCGGAGTAGATTCAGAGTGTATGATCAATTACGATGAAACAAATTTGAGTGATGATCCTGGAAAAAGAAAGGTTTTATACAGGAGACGAAGCAAGCGAGTTGACGGAGTAATAGACTTCTCGAAAAGTAGTACATCCGTTATGTTCGCTGGTACTGCAGCTGAAAAGATGCTACCACCTTATGTGGTCTATAAAGCTGAACACTTACATCCGTCTTGGATATCAAATGGCCCACCAAACACACGGTACAATCGGTCTAGGTCTGGATGGTTCGATAATGTTATATTCGAAAACTGGTTTAGCAAAATAGCATTGCCTTTTTGTACAGAATTGGATAGAGAAAAAGGGGGCCCTTGCCTCAAATTATTAATAGGGGACAACCTAAGCTCGCATATTTCACCAGGTATTATACGATAAGGGGAAGAAAATAACATCAGATTTGTTCTGTTACCGCCCAATTTAACACATATATGCCAACCACTTGATGTGGCAGTATTTAAAGGATTCAAAGTGTCATGGAGAAATATTTTAACGGAATGGAAAATGAAACATAAAGAAAATATTCCTAAAGACATCTTTCCAAGTCCTTTGAAAAAGGCATTGGATTGCATGGGTCAACGAATGACCTTAAACCTCGTTTCGGGTTTTAAATCAACTGGGATTTGCCCTCATAACCCAGAAGCTGTGCTTAAAAAACTACCGCAGAATCCCTAAGACTCACAGTCTGATAATGTGGGTAAAACATGGTCACAAGTTATTGTAGACATGCTACAAAAAACTAGACAAAAGGAACCGACTGTCAAGAAAAGAAGAACAAAACTGAATGTTAAACCACGAGAAAGTGTTACAGAAAGTAACTTGGATCCGGTTCCATTATGCAGCTATTCTAAACCATCCACCAGTAATCAAGTAGGAGTTGTAATGTGTAGCAACGACGTCAACATCAGTGACTCTGATGACCAGAACTGCTCATCGGATAGAACTTTAGAAGATCCACTGGAAAATATGGTGAACTTATTAAATTATGAAGATTTGCTAGCAGATGTAGGAAAAATCCTGGATACTGAAAATTGGATTAGTGAAGACCAGGAAGGTACCCACTTGAGGAACTTATTAAATAATAACGATTTGGTAACAGATAACGAGAATATCCGTGAAGAAAATATTACTGAAAATGTTGTCAGTGAAGACCAAGACAATAGGAATCTTTATATACCGAAGGTGATTTTGTTTTGGTCAAGCTAACATATAACCAAGACAAAAAAAAACCAGTGGAAATATATTTCATTGCAAAGAAAAAAAATGCGGTCACAAATAATTTTACTTGTCTCTTTATGAGGAAAAGTCAAAACACTGACAATACTTTAATTTTTCCTCTCATAGAGGATGAAATGACAGTAAATAATGAAATTATAAGAAAACTTTCACCACCAGTCATAAAAAGGAATCGTCATTTACCTATTTAAAGACATTTCTAATATAAGATTTGGATTTTTGTTAAGTAACAATTTGATATTTGTTGATAAGATAATTTCATAACATTTTAATGTTTGTTAACAATTTGGTTTTTGTTGATAGGATTTGATAAGATTTTGATAAGACAATTTGAAAAGATTTTAATTTTTGTTTACATGTCTGACTGCATGTTCCAAATTACCGAAATATATTACATACAATTGATCTAACTTGTCCCAAGATAAATTTTGTAATTTTCTTATAAATTAAGAAAAATACCTTTAGAGTTTAATTTTAAGCCTGATTTTATTAGTGATTAATATTGTGATAATAATTCTAACGCTTGGTGCCATAATTGATCTCATAATAAATAAAATAAAACATTAATAATATTGACATTTTTATTGGTCAAATAAAAACTCGGAAATGGTGAAAAAAAAATATTTTTCTTTCTTTTTCCCAGGATATGTATAGTGTGTTGTATCTTGAGAGAAATATTGAATTCAATAGGTGTCCCACAATACCCCAACTTCGAGAAAACTTGGGACAAGCAAAAAAATTTTTTTTCTTTTTTCCTGTTGCATTTTTTTATTCTTATGAAACATTACAATTGTTAAGGCAGATCAAACTGATACGCGTCTTTTATTGCCATTAAGATTTTGACAAATGTCGCGGCTGATTTGACTCATCGAAGTTTCAAAATGTCCCAAGCAAAGATATATAATGGTACCTGCGGGGCTATTATGTAACTCAGTTTCGGTTGCTAGCTATAGTTGCTATTCACCAAAAACAGATAAAAAATGAACTTCCAAAATAACCTTTAATGGGTATTGAACTATTTACGAACTGTGAAGTCATTTCAAGTGCAAACTTATCCTTAGATAAGCGGATATGTATGATTTAGACGATAGCCACTTGGTTTGGCAACTGAGTTTACGATACAGAATCAGGGGGCTGGTCCCAAGTATCCACGTTTGACGGCACGGTCTAGCGACATTTGCTTTGTTACGAAGCGTTTCAGAACGTGCGATCATAGTGCGAAATTTCACTCGTTTATTAGAAAGAGACAGATCTATATAGGAGCAAGAGAAATAAAATTCTG
The DNA here is from genome assembly GCA_910592155.1 of Ypsolopha scabrella. Taxonomy (NCBI): domain Eukaryota; kingdom Metazoa; phylum Arthropoda; class Insecta; order Lepidoptera; family Ypsolophidae; genus Ypsolopha; species Ypsolopha scabrella. The sequence continues at coordinate 6,180,516 of OU342989.1, read as the reverse complement.
GTTGCACCAATCAGGTGGCCCAGTGCATAGCCTCCTTTAAAGGAGGCTATGCCCAGTGTGATTTTCACATTACTCCGAACCGTTTCAAAACACTTCCGTGCAACTGTCAGGTAACAGTTTACCCTCGGTTTAACTCATGTCCATTTTTGAATGCTCTAGGGTGAAAGTCGTACGACTCCGAGTGAAATTCACTCGTTTCAAAATTAAACCTTAGTCGTGTTGGCAACACTGCAAAACTGTCAAAAACTGTCACACATTAAAAAAAAAAAAAAGTCAAAAACTGTCAGTCAGCTGCTGCGAGATAGATTGTTTGTTATCCGTCAAGCGATCAATTATTTTTAATTCATAAAATTGTCGCTCTAACTGCCCCTCATACATCTAAATGGGTTCTAATTAAAGTGTACAGGCTTGTGAACATTATATCTTGTCTCCGTGTTATCTAGGTGTGCAATATTATTGATTTGGCCTTGTGATATTATCAATCTTGCTGTCCTGTAGTTTTATCTCATTGTTATGCAAACAAAACGTTTTCACGGCACGTTTCAGCCTCGGTCCATCGCAGTATACATCTACTTACACACCCAGTATAGTTCTTGTACTAAAAACAACATTTAAACCATATTTTTCGTAAATTTTTGCAGCGCCACTATGCCAGGTACTAATCTCATAGTACCAGTGGTCTTGTGGGGTAAATATGCCCCGACCCATTGCGTATCATCAGTCTACCTGTCCCGGGATCAGAAGACCCTGGTCACTGGCTGCTATGATGGCCAGGTTTGCATCTGGCAAGTTGAGCCGGAAAGTTTGAAGATGACCCCTAGATGCTTGCTAGTGGGACACACTGCGCCCGTAACTTGTATTTCGAGAGCTTCTATAATACAGGTAAGGAAATTTAAGTTAATACAATATGGGCATAGCTAGGGAGGGTGTTTGGGGCTTAGGATAAAATACGAAAAAAAATCTCCATCTGTTTATTAATAAATTATTATTTGAAATGAAAAAATCTCTTTTTATGTAAACAACACTATTGTATTTACAGACACAATTGGCAAAAACTTAGGGCCCTTAGAAAATACAGCCAAAACTAACATTTTTAGTATTTTTGTTTGTTTGTCTGTCTGTCTGTCTGTCTGTCTGTCTGTCTGTCTGTCTGTCTGTCTGTCTGTCTGTATGTATGTTCCATTTTATCTCTAGAACCACTCAACAGATTTGGATGTGGTTATCTTTTGTGTCATTGTGGTAGCCCTGGTCAACATATTATACTGGTGTTAATAAAATAATGCCTGAGGTGAAAATGGGGCAGAGATAAAGAAAATGCAGGTGAGGCCACAGGCAAAAGGCTAGTATTGAATATTAGTACGAAATTTTAAATGAAATTGGTGGTTTTTAGTATTGCACTAAGGCCGAAACTACAACTTTAAGAATTTGCATCTCTGTATGTTCCGTTTTAACTCAAGGACCACTCAATAGATTTTGATGTGGTTTTCTTTATTATCATCATAGTAATAAAACTGTCAATAAAAGAATCAACCTACATTTATCTTACTCACGAATAAAAAACACTTGCAGGCAAGCGAAGCCACTGACAAAACCTAGTCTATATATTGAATTATTATAAATTGAATTCTTACAGGATAACAACTTTATAGTGACATCGTCAGAGGCCGGGGAGATGTGTACTTGGGACCTGGTAGACGGCAAATGCAGGGAGAGCGTCAAGCTGTCTCAGATTCATACAAATATCCAGGTAACGTGTTTCTATACTTGGACTATGTCTGCGACTTTGGCGAAACTTTCTGTGTCATGATGAAGTAATTTTTTTAAGTGGTCACTTTTTCATTCTCATCTCGTATAGGGGGGCATGTTCAGAACTTGTAGGTCAATTATGGAATGACTTTTTTAACAAAAGATTTGATTTCTGATCATAGATTATTAGGAGTATGTTTTTTAATCATTCATTATTTGTTATTTGTTCCTTAATTTATTCATGATAATATAATGATTATTTCATTGGAATAATGAAAGGACCTCGAAAACAAATGCATCACTGACATATTATTGAAATATCTGTGACCAGGATTGATTCTTACATCTGACAAAACCCTACTTGAAATTTAATCATAAGTATAGAATTGGGTGTTAGAGCTGGTGCCAGGCTTGACTGTGGAGCTACCGCCATCTTACTCACAAACCTTCCCTGAAGTAGTTCAGGGGAGAGTAAGAGAACAGCTCTCAAACAGGCACAACCTGATTGGCCCACCTGGGAACGACTGATGGCAGTATTGGCAGTACATCCATCCCAAATAATTGCTGCCTTATACATAGGTAACACTAAAAGTTTCCGGAACTGGCCACTTACATAAACAATATTTAAAAATTTATTGCAACATTTGAAAATAGAACTCTTTGGCTGTAGAATGCAGTTTGTTTCATCTGACTGTCTTTTGTTTTTACCTTGTGGCGCCATTTAAAAAATTGTGTGTCTGCATCAACATGGATTTAACTCGGGAAAATTTTCGTAGTATGATTTTCTACGATTTTAAGTGTAATTTGACAGCTCAACAGAGCATCGCTCGGCTTGAAACAGCTTTTGGCAATGAAGCACCATGCAAGACGACTGTTTATAGCTGGTTTGCAGAATTCAAGCGTGGTCGTATCAATCTCAGTGACGAATCTCGCGATGGTCGGCCGTCCACCGCTGTGACCAACAAAAACATCGATGCTGTGCGCCGTATGATTGAAACAGACAGGCATGTGACCTACCATGAAATTCGCGCATCCTTAGAAATAGGCATGAGTCAAATACAATCAATCCTACACAAACATTTGGGTGTGAGAAAGCTGTGCTCGCGGTGGATCCCACACAACTTGACCGAGGCTCAAAAAACGGACCGCGTCACTTGGTGCAGTGCCATGCTTACCAGATTCAACGAAGGTGCGTCAAATTTGGTGTGGGACATAGTAACAGGTGACGAAACATGGATTTATTGCTACGATCCCAAAACAAAGCAGCAATCGAGCGTATGGGTCTTTCAAGATGAGCCGAAACCAACCAAAGTGGCGCGCGTGAAAAGTGCATCTAAGCGGGTGATTGCTTCTTTTTTTAATAAAACTGGACACGTGGCTACTGTTGCTTTAGAGAATCGTCGTACCGTGAATAGTGACTGGTACACGACCATTTGTTTGCCGGAAGTTATTGACGAACTCCGTAAAAATAACCGTAAACGCCGTATCATCCTGCACCACGACAATGCTAGTTCTCACACGGCCAGACAGACAAACGACTTTTTGAAGACGAAAAATGTAGAACTCATGAGTCATCCTGCATACAGTCCCGACCTGGCACCTTGTGACTTTTTTCTGTTCCCAAAAATTAGGAACCAATTACGCGGTCAACGATTTTCATCACCAGAAGAGGCTGTCAAGGAGTATGAAAAACACGTTTCAGAGGTCACCACAGGGGAGTGGCACAAAAGTTTTCAAAACTGGTTTGATCGAATGAAAAAGTGCATAGACGCCAAGGGAGATTATTTTGAAAAACAATGAATTAATTTTGTACCTTTAATATTATTTTTTCATATTCATTCCGGAAACTTATAGTGCGTCCCACGTATAAAACATACCATGTTCACCAACCCACCTTTCTAGTATGGGCATTTCCTCCAGAAGGACCACCAATAGTGGCAATATATTGGAAAGGCCTATGTCCAGTAGGGTAGATCGATTTTTGCATTTTTGGATTTTAATTTGGGTGGGGTGCGGAATAGTTGCTACAAGAAAACAGATAAATGAAAAAAATAGTAAAAAAATATCTTTTAATGTTTTGTACTGCCTCAAGGAGGTCGAAGTTAAACAAAATGTAAGAAAGGAAAATTTTAATATTTCTACTATTTCTTATGTAAGCAATTTACAAAAAATATGTCATGAAAATTCTGTTTTGTTCCGAAGTCGTATGACAAAAAAATTAAAAATGTGTTAAAAATGCCTCAAAAGGGAAATTCTATTAATTTGCACACTTTTTATTTAATTTGAGACATGTGAATGGACGAATATTTTTATGATTATTTTTATGTGATATACTTTATATGGCCTTAACTAAAACAAAAATAAAAAAATATGAAAAACTTTGATTTTATTTCTCCTATTTCTAAACTTCAACCCCCTTGGGGCTGTACAAAACATTGAAAGATATTTTTTTCATTTATCTGTTTTCTTGTAGCAACTTCTCCGCACCCCGCCCAAATGAAAATTCAAAAAAAGGAAAAATTCATCCACCCTTATGTCCAGCAGTGGAAGAAACAGGCTGATGGATGGATGGGTAGATAAGTAAGGCCGTACTACTACCCAATGGCTGTTATTATGACTCTCTAAGTAAATGTAATATTGTGGAAAATAAAGATGGTCGAAGGGGGGTGGGGGAATTAGATTGTGTAATTCCTCTGAAAATTCCTCCAAAATATAATTTGAGATAAGAGGTGAGGAGCTAAAAATATATCGGAAAAACGTTTCCATCTTCCAGGCTTACCACATGTGCAACAGTGAAGACCTACGTCTGTTCTGCAACGGTTACTATGCTGAGATACTGGTCATGGATCCGTTCTCACTCGAGGTGATGTTCACACTCAGCTCGAAGATGAATCCTGATTGGATTTCCGCTTTACATGTGAGTGTAAAACTTGTTCCTAGGAAATATATTTTATTTCTATGTTTATTATTTAGGTTTTAGGCGTTTTGTAGCACACCTGAAGTTACGCACACTAAAACAACACGCATTTCTCCAACTAAAGCAGATTAAAACTCTACCTGAGCTTAAGGGGACATATGTAGGTAGTAAAAAATGATATTTTAAAACAGTAGAACTCACATAGGTACTACAATATATAGGGTTCTGAAAGAATACATGTTATAAATGAGGCCGTTTCCAAGACGATAACAGAGCTCAAAACATGACAGAAAAATTTGCTGCATAGAAAAACATTGCAAAATGGAGGCTGTTTTTTCAGTTCAAAACAGTAGCCCGTTCTAAGTAATAAAGTAAAAATAAACCTATTATCTTAATAATAAATAGAACTGCGTTTTTTTTAAAACGCTCTCGTGTGAATTTATATTAAAATCACATCACACTAATATTATAAATGCGAAAGTTTGTGTGTGTATGTGTGTATGTGTTAAGAATTGTCACTAATGTAATGTAGATGGCGTTACTTGCTTCTACATCGCGATATTGAAATATGCTATGCAAAATCTAAGACGTTTAGACATAATAAACAAGACACTGCCGATCTCATCTATCAAAGGGTGTTTTTATTATATCCCCTCAACGGCAATAAGGAGATTTTACATGGTCCTTCGAACTGGATACTGGTTCTGAAGACCTCAACTCGATAAAGTGGGATGCACTTTGTATTCAACGGCGGAAAGCGGAGTGCACACAAGGGTGCATAGCTGGACTGCTGCAGGCGGCATCCGAGAAGGGTTGCAGCCAGGGAAGGAGTCATCCCAAGGGGAGTTGGTGTGTGAAGAGGGTGAAAAGGAACCCTCCATCGAGAATCAAGGTGAAGTGACGTGTAGCAAGTGAGTACTGTTGTGATACTATTAGCGGATCAAGATTTCAAGCAAAATTGAACTTTATTTGTATGGAGTAATTAACTTAGATTAATTTTAATGCATGTTTAGAGACTTAGAATAATTTTAAGTAAAGTGATAAGACGGGGAACCTATGCCCGATTCTTTACTTAGTCTGAAACACTTAGAAAAATGTTCAAATAAAATTCTTGGACTTGTAAAATTTTCAACATTTGTCAAACACTTAGTAAATTTTTCAAATAACATTCTTGGAATACACTTGGTAAATTTTAAAAATGAAATTTTTGGTGTTGTAATATTTCTAAACATTTTGAAATTTGCAAAGTAAAAATTTGGGTCTTGGATAAAAATTAAAAAATACTTGTAGTATTTTATTTTTGAAGTAAACTTAAGATAAATTATAAATTTTACTTTAGAAAATTTACTGTTTATATAAGTTTTAAGTAGTTTCAGTTGAGTGTTTGATATTTTGTACATGTGGGTTCTGTAATACATAAAAATGGATAAATTTAAATTAATGCAAGATGACATTATGTCTAGCATTACCAAGGCCAAAGCAAATTTTAAAAAATCTCCGAGGGAACGATTAACTCGTGCTTACATTGAGACGAGATTAGAAAATTTGAAAGAGCAATGGTCTACGTTTTGCACCAATCACCGTACATTTATATCATCAATATCTGACCCAGAAGGATATCAGAATTCTAATTATTTTAAAACGGGATTGTATGATGAAGTTCAGGAGTTATACATGGATTATCAGTCAGAATTAAGAGAAAAGTTAACAAAACTTCCACCTGAATTTAGTCCTGTAATGTCTAGTGTGGGAAAGTCCAACGATTTGTCAGTAAAGTTACCAAAAATATCCATACCGACTTTTTCGGGAAAGTACGCAGAGTGGACAACTTTTAGGGATCTGTTTGTGTCTCTTATCCACAGCAGCACTTCTTTAGATGAAGTGCAAAAGTTGCATTATTTAAAAAGTCACCTATCAGGAGAAGCCGAGCAACTTTTGCGCCATATTCCGATAACAGCTAGCAATTACAACATTTGTTGGGCTCAATTAGAAGCTCGTTATAACAACAAAAAATATCTAGCAAATTGCACGCTAAAACGGCTGATGGGTCAAAGGAACTTGATAAATGAATCAGCAAGTGGTATAAAAGAGCTGTTGGACACAACCAATGAATGTCTAAACTCATTACAGAATCTAGGCATTGACATAAGTAACTGGGACATTATTGTCATTTATGTTACAAGTCTCAAACTAGACAATGAGACCAGGAAGCTTTGGGAGTCTAAAAGTTGCACTTTAACCGAAGAACTGCCAAAGTTTACGGAGTTTAAGGAATTTTTGGAGCAACGATTCAGAGCGTTGGAATTTTTAGACAGTAAAACTAATAAGCCGCAACCAAATTTCAATCGCAATCTCACCGCAAAATCGCTGCATGTTACTACAGATAGTACAATTTGTTGTCCTTTTTGTACTGAAAATCACAAACTGTGCAACTGTAAAAAATTTGCAAAAGAAGAATGTGAAACACGACGTAGTTTTGTCCGAAACAACAGTTTGTGTTACAATTGCCTTGGTTCAAACCATCCAGTGTATGCATGTCGTCAGTCAACCAGATGCCGAATATGTAAAAAAAGACATCATTCTCTTTTACACTTAAAAAATGTTGAAAAATCCGTTGAGCCTAGTGGCCCCATAGGTCATCAGGTAGATAAGAATATTATTGCAAAAGTAGCAACAACACCAGACGAGTCTTCTCATGTTGTTGCCTGTTTTTCGAATACGCACAGTCAAGTTTTGTTGGCCACAGCCTTAGTGAAGGTTGAATCGAAAACAGGCACAAGTGTAACACTCAAATCCTTACTTGATCAAGGATCTCAGGCTTCGTTTATTACGGAGTCTGCAGTGCAACAACTCGGACTAAAGAAACTCACGAACAAGAGTCGCATTTCAGGGTTAGGAAGTGATCATAATTCGTCGTTAAACTCGAATTATTTGGTTATTTTGAAGCTTCAATCACTTCATAATCCCACATTTATTGTGCAAGTCAAGGCTCATGTTCTAGGTAAAATTACCTCATTGCTTCCTGAAAAGAAGGTTGAACTGCATTGGTGGCCTGAGTTGTCTCAAGTATGCTTGGCAGACCCTACGTTTAGAGAGCCAAATAAATTTGATCTGCTCCTCGGAGCAGAAGTTTATGCTCAAATATTGGAAGAGGGCTTGATCAAAGGTCCTCCAGGGTCTCCTGTGGCCCAAAACACTAAACTAGGGTGGATATTATCCGGCCAAATCAGTGACAAATGTTTGAATGATACTAGCATTTGCCACACTAACACGATTGTTAGCATGCATACTCGCGTAGATGAAAACGAGGTTTTAAAGAAGTTTTGGGAGCTGGAGTCGGAACATTCTCAAGTAATTAAAAACAAGTTTTTAACTGAGGAAGAGAAAAAATGCGAAGACCTGTACACAAAAACCACAAAAAGGGATGAATTCGGAAGGTACATTGTTAAGTTGCCTTTCCGAACAAACGACCCAGATTGCAAGTATGGTAACTCCTTTAAAATTGCATCTAGGCGTTTTATTTTGTCAGAAAAAAGACTTTTAAAAAATCCAGTTCTTAAGACCCAGTGTTGCGAGGTCATACAAGAATATTTAGACCTTGGACATATGGAGATTGTGCCCAAAGAAGAACTGGTTGAGGATAACAAGCCAGTCTACTTACCACAAGTAGTCGTTGTGCGTGAGGATAAAAGCACAACAAAAGTGAGACTGTGTTTTGATGCATCGTGTTCTGGCACCAATGGCGTGTCTCTAAACAATGATTTGATGGTAGGTCCAACCCTACAATCAGACTTGAGGCATATTATAATGAGGTGGCGTCTTCATCCGATAAGTCTTGTTGCTGACATCATCAAGATGTACCGGCAAATAAAGGTGTCGGATGAAGATGTAAATTTTCAACGTATTTTATGGCGAGACAATCCAGAGTCTGAGTTACAGCACTTAAGACTTCTGAGAGTTACTTTCGGAACAGCTTCAGCTCCATACCTCGCAGTCAGAACGTTGCATCAAATTTCATATGATGAAGGAGATAATTTCCCAATTGCTGCTGAAAAAGTCTTGAAGGACTTCTATATTGACGATTTGATGACAGGATGTCAAAATATCCATGAGGGTGTTGAAATATACGCACAAATGACAGAGCTGCTCAAAAAAGGTGGTTTTGAACTCCAAAAGTGGTCAAGCAGTAGTGAGGAATTACTAGAAGAGATCACTGAAGGAAAAGAATTAACGGAACAGTTAGAATTGAAATGTGATGAAGTAATGAAAATTCTGGGATTAACATGGAATAGGAAGACAGATGAGTTTGAATATTCTGTTCAGCTCCCTCCTTTGAGTAGTCCTGTCACAAAAAGGAAAGCAATTTCTGACATTTCCAGATTATTTGACCCCTTGGGTTGGTTGGCACCAACAATTATCATGGCTAAAATATTTATACAAAAAATATGGATCTCGGGTGTGGATTGGGACACGCAGCTGCCATCTCCATTGTTGGAAGAATGGGTGAACTTCCGAAGTAATCTTCCAAAACTCATTGGATTTCGCATTCCTCGGTGGATGAGATGTAGAGAAGATGATGCTTGCATGGAATTGCAAGGATTTTCTGATGCGTCAAACGATGCATTTTCAGCTGTAGTGTACCTTCGCACCATTGATGCCAATGGTATAGTACATTGTACTTTGATTACATCTAAAACGAAGGTATCCCCTATTAAGCAAGTCTCGATAGCACGCTTAGAATTGTGTGGAGCAGTTTTGCTTGCCAAGTTATTGAAAGAGGTAGCTGATGTTTTGGGCATTCCAAAAAACAATATTTACGCTTGGACAGACTCTACGGTGGTGCTTTACTGGTTAAGCAGCCACCCTAGTAGGTGGGAAACTTTCGTGGCAAACCGGGTTTCTGAAATTTTGATGATTTTGGATGCTCAGCAGTGGTCACATGTGCGATCTAAAGACAATCCTGCTGATGCGGCGTCCAGAGGACTTATGCCTTTAGATCTATTAGAATCGCAATTGTGGAGAGAAGGTCCTATATGGCTAAAAGCGACAACCATAAAGTATAGTAGACCAGAAATAAAAGACACAAGAATTGGAGAGAGAAAGAAGAAGGTACGCTGCATGGCCACATGTGTAGATACAGATGAAATGTGGACAAAGTTTTCATCGCTAAGAAAACTTATTAGGGTTTTGACATTATGCAGGAGATTTATTTCGCGTTGTCAAAAGAAAAATGATAAATTTCCTGCCTGGCTTACAACGGAAGAGTTAAACGAGACTCTAAATACGTACATTAAACAATGTCAAAGACAGCATTTTTGTAATGAGTTGGAAAGTTTATCTAAGAACGGTCTTGTACATAAGAAAAGCAATATTTTGTCTTTCAACCCGTTTATAGATAGAAATAATATTATGAGAGTGGGAGGAAGACTTAAGAATGCTGAGATTCATGAAAACATGAAGCATCCTATACTTATTCCTCGGAAGTCTCACTTAACAGATCTCATAATATCTGAGGCTCATGAAAAGACTTTGCACGGAGGTCCTCAAATAATGCTTAATTATTTGCGTTCGAAGTATTGGGTGGTTGATGCAAAACGTCTTGCAAAGTTATTTGTTCGGAAGTGTATAAAGTGCGTCCGTCACGCGGCTCGCTGTTCTACCCAATTAATGGGGCAACTGCCAACAGCAAGGTCCACCTTGTCGACCATTTCATCAAAGCGGTGTAGATTACGCAGGACCTATAAGTATTCGTACCTCCAAAGGACGAGGTCATCACTCCAGCAAAGGGTACATCTGTCTGTTTGTCTGCATGGCCACGAGAGCTGTTCATCTTGAAGCTGTAAGTGATTTAACAGCTCAAGGGTTTCTTAATGCTTTTAAACGCTTCGTGGCCAGACGCGGTTATTGCGCAGACATCTGGAGTGATAATGGCACGAATTTTGTAGGTGCTGCTAGAGAGTTAAAAACATTATTTGTTGAAGAAAATTCTGGCATTGCTGTTGAAATTGCGGATTGTCTTGCAACAAACGGTACGACTTGGCACTTTATTCCTCCCCATGCTCCAAACTTTGGAGGGTTATGGGAGGCTGGAATCAAGTCGACTAAACATCACCTCAGGCGTGTCATAGGTAACTCTACTCTCACGTTTGAGGAAATGTCTACGGTACTGGCTCAAATTGAGGCTTGTCTTAATTCTAGACCAGTATCACAGATCAGCAACAATCCCGATGACCTTTGTCCTCTAACACCAGGGCACTTTTTAGTAGGAGAGCCGCTATTGCTTGTGCCTGATGTCAATTATGAAAATTCTAATATTAGTAGTCTCAAGAGGTGGCAATTGACACAGCGCATGGTCCAAGATTTCTGGCGTAGGTGGTCTCGGGAGTATTTGACACAGTTTTTGCAACGTCATAAGTGGGAATATCAAACTCCTGAGCCTAAAATTGGGGACATAGTGTTAGTCAAGGAAGATGACCTTCCGCCAGCTAGATGGCTTTATGGCAAAGTTACAGATAAACACCCCGGTACTGATAATATCACTCGTGTTGTAAGTTTGAGATGCAAAGGCAATGTTATTAAAAGACCTGTTACCAAATTGTGCATTCTACCAGTGACTGAGTGAGTTACTATTTTTAGTTTTATATACTGTTTTCAGGTAAGTTTATTGTTATTTGTATAATCATTACGGATAAGGTGTTTATAAACATGTAACAGAATTAAATATCAAGTCGTTTTTGATGTAAGGCTTAATGTTTACCTGTTTACCAATCTTTTACAGTTATTGTCATTATTTTAAGTACATTAGTTTAAAGATTATTTGGCTTAACTTTAGTATTTATGAGTCCTCTTGAAAAATTGTTCTTTTCTTTGTTTTGTGTGAATGCCCATTCTGGTCATGGAGGGCAGAATGTTAAGAATTGTCACTAATGTAATGTAGATGGCGTTACTTGCTTCTACATCGCGATATTGAAATATGCTATGCAAAATCTAAGACGTTTAGACATAATAAACAAGACACTGCCGATCTCATCTATCAAAGGGTGTTTTAATTATATCCCCTCAACGGCAATAAGGAGATTTTACAGTATGTTTGTTACTCTTTCACGATGAAACGGCTGAACGGATTTGGATGAAATTTAGAATGAATATAGCTTATACCCTAACTTAACACATAGGCTACTTTTTATCCCGTGAAAAAGCATGTCGTTAAACCGAATAACACGCGGGCGGAGCCGCTGGCAAAAGCTAGTGTACTATAAAACAACAATATCCAACCTTTTCTTGATTCACCGAACTACTACTCTAGTACTAAAGTACTGTAAGTAGGCTGAGCTTCTAATGTAAATAAAATATAAATAGCCAAACGGACTTTCTGAGATAAAATATCTATACTAATAATAGACACATTTATTTAAAAAAAAATGCCATAGATTTGAATTTTTTAACTTTTCTTCTGACTCTACTTTTTCCAAAATTAAAGTGGATAATCCATTGATCCCTTCATCCATTTTGACATTGTTCGAATTCTTAAATTATAGGCCTTATTCTTTCTTTTCTTTTCTTCAAATTTCATTAATTTTTCTCATTTGTCCAAGCAGTCTGTAGGACTGCAATTAGGATTCTCAGTCGTGGGGTTCGAATCCTGGGCAATAAGTTTTTGGGATTCATCCGCATGTTATTTTGTATACTTACCACTACTCTTGACTCCCACTACTTTGATAGGTGGTAGAGCTGATGCCGGGCTCGACTGTGGAGGTACCACCATCTTACTCGCAAATCCTCCCGAAGTTATTCGGGGGAGAGTAAGAGAACAGCTCTCAGGCAAAACCAGGCAGCCCACCATTGCCTGGGACCGATGGATGGCGGTATATCCATCCCCAATTGCCGGGCCTATATACAACAGACTGGTGACGGGCAGCGGCGTCACTGGTGCAAGGGTTTCGGCACCACGCTCACCAACCCGCCTGCCCAGCGTGTGTGAGTATGGGCATTTCTTCCAGGAGGACCGCCAAGAGTGGCGAAATCCTGTAAAGGCCTATGTCCAGCAGTGGACGAAACAGGCTGATGGATGGATGGATACCACTACTCAGCTTCGAAGGAAAACACAAATTCAAATACTTTATTTTGTATAATACGATTATGTAAAATAGGTACATAATATATGATACACATTTTACACGTCGATAAAATTGATGAATAAGAATAGAATAAGGTGAAATAGTATTATTCTCACTCTCTTATAGCAGTATTCTCAAAAATATTGGAAAAAATTGTTAATAAACGCCTAGTGGATTTCTTGGAAACGCATAACCTTCTATCCCCGCGACAGTTTGGTTTCCGACGTGGCAAATCCACTGAAGATGCTGTCACCTTGCTACTATCTGAAGTGTCAGCTGCTCTCGATTCAGGTCAGGCTTGTGTAGGCGTTTTTCTTGACTTGGCGAAAGCGTTTGATACGGTCTCTATTGAAATACTTCTGAGCAAACTTGAGTCTCATGGGATCCGTGGGACTGCCCTCGACTGGTTTCGAAGTTATCTGACCGAAAGAAAACAATGTGTCAAACACGAAGACTTTACCAGTGACCTTGAAAGTGTTACCTTCGGAGTGCCACAGGGCAGCATCCTCGGACCCACGCTCTTCATACTCTACATCAACGGCATAACACAACTGGACTTTGCCGGTGAGAATGTTGAGGTGATATGTTACGCAGACGATACCGCCTTGCTGTTCAGGGGAGACTCCTGGAATAATGTATTCTCTAAAACAGAGAGTGGACTTGTGTCTGTAGCAAGTTGGCTTCAGAATAATCTACTCTCTCTTAACGTTGAAAAAACAAAGTATGTTTGTTTTCATAAGACGGCTGCTTCTCAGCCCCTTTTGTCACATAGCATCAGGGTCCACACTTGTAAAGACTTAAGCTTATCTACAAACACCCCAGTTAGCTGCTCTTGCACAAGTATAGAACGTGCTGAATCTGTAAAATACCTTGGTGTTGTGCTTGATGAAAAGTTAAACTTTAAACAACATGTGCAATGCGTGGCTGGGCGTGTTAGACGGCTTATTGGTATCATGAAACTTCTGCGGAATAGCGCTGATAAAACTGTCCTGAGGCTCGTTTACCTGTCACTCTGCCAATCAGTTTTATCCTATTGCATAACGGCATGGGGCAGTTCTGCAAAGACCACCCTACTACCTATTGAAAGGGCACAAAGGTCAGTTCTCAAGGTCATGCTTAAGAAACCATTCCGGCACCCGACTTACGAAACATACAAGGAAGCGGAGGTCCTTTCTGTGAGGCAATTGTATATACTTCGGGTAGCTCTCCTGCATCACAGAGCGGAGCTAAAATCGGGTGATCAAAATCGGACTAGACGAAGACGACATCAGCTAAACGTTAAAACTGGTCTTGTGAAGACGGCTTTTGCGCAAAGATTTAAATCATTTGCTTTCCCTTACATCTACAAACAAGCCAGTAAGACCTGTGACCTGAAAAGCTGCACTTGTTGGGAGGCAAAAAACAAAATCACGAAATGGCTCCTCACCCTTGACTATGTCTCCACTGAAGCTGTCCTAAAGATACAACAATGAAAAGTAGAAGATTATTTATTTTGTAATCTTACCTCCATAACTCATTGTAAAGTCGTTTGCAATAGAATCCAACAATCATGTAAACAAACCAAATTGTCACGATTACTCCGTAATCACATACATTTGACGATCAATTATGAACATAGTCTGATTTCAACGAACGCACCATTGTTTTCACATTATCTTCAACACGATTTAACTTGTATTTATAAGTTAAATTTGTTAAAACATTTGCAACGTAAAAATTTCGAAGTATTTGACAAGCTGTCATCTTAGTTTTTTACTCATCGAACTCTATAAGTCATTGAAAAGTTAGTGTTGTTCGTAATCTGAAGTTATCTTTTATTTTTAATTTAATAAATTATTTTAATTTAATATTATTTGAATACAATAAAAATTTTTTTTCAAGAGCTTAATATAATTAACCAAAACGGATTGTATCCTAAGCCATAAAAATAATGGTTAGTTTTAAAAAATTGACAGGTGGCCATTTTGTTAGAATTGTCATTCACAGTCATTCACTGTTCTGTGGGTTCGCTGTGCATTAGTGTTTTCTGTTTCCGTTTTCTGTTTCCGATTTCTACGACTTTGCATTCTCATTTTGGACTTTTGTTTTGCTTTACGATTTGGCTGGACATATTTTTCTTGGAACGACGACCTTTGCACGGCATCACGGACTTTGATATAGCATACGATTGGTATTTTTTCTCAAGGAGTAATCAGGAGGTAAGAATGATTTAGATCTATTACCTACAACGGAAATCTATTAGACGCACTTTAATATTGTATTGCCCTCGTAACTAATTATTTGAATAGATCACAATTACTGAAATGTATGTGTGTAAAATTATATTTGTTTTTAAGGTTATAATGAGCGAGCCGCAGCCAGGTTCGTCGGGGACTGCTCCGCCGCCGCCGGTCAAAAAACCAAAATTGGCTGTTAGAAAAATAAATTTAATTAAAATTAAATTAGAACACTATGACATCACTATGGGCATAAACAATACGCTGTCAATGTCAGTCCGCCATATTTGTTTACATGATTGTTGGATTCTATTGCAAACGACTTTATCTACTCTGCCTGGATATACATTTAAATCGTATATATTTATAGTACTAATGATATATATATATTTAAATTTGTAATGTATATATTTTTACTTCCATTTATTAAGTATTTTGTTTTTTCTTAATACATACGTTTATATATAAATTAAATACAAACTAATCATTTCCAAATTGTAATTGTCCTTAACGTAATTAATAATTCAATTTTGCTAATTTATATAATAATGAGCAAAAGCGTAAAAATCTGTGTACTGTGTCCCATTAATACAACCATATTGTTTGCAACCTTGGTCTAGACCCCCAGGACAAGTCTGACTTAGTGTGGGGTCTGCTACTAACCATTACTTTCAGTGTGTTAATTCCATACTCAAGTACTTCTTCTATCGTATGTGTATATTAAACTAAACTGAACATCTAGTGTACTTTAATACTGTGTTACTCTTACTGTTTTATTAGTTTACCCACACTTTTGTTGAAACTTTTATAATTTAACGGTATCACGGAACAATGTATGTAGTGCTATGAGAAATATATATTTTTTGTCTTTTTTGTCTTTTGTCTTGTCATAGTAAATAAAATTCGGGGAAATACTTGAAAATATTTAAAAGTTAGGCTTAATTAAATTGAATAAAAATATACACTAACGTAAATAAAACATTTGAAATTAAATATATTGTACCTACATAATGCAATGAATTAATAAGTTGTAGATAAATAAACTATAAATAAATATAATGCTTTAATCCGCCCATTCGATTAGTCTTACTAAGAAGAAGGGCAAGAAACTTAGCAAGATCATGTCTTTTTTTATGTGAAGTAAACCTGAATGCCCTAAAAAGCGTGCATTTGAGCCGAAGTACGACGACACCCTGTTACTTTCCGACGGAAAAATCGTCGGTAAAAAATGAGGGTATACGAGTGTTGGCCTATCTATTCTATCAATCTATTGACAATCCACACTTGTAAGTACCTCTGACACTACTCTGAGTATATATTATGTATTTCGTGCGTGACGATATTGTTTTACGCTTTATTTGTGTGTTTTCATTTTTCATTAGATAGAGGCCGTAAATAATAGCATATTGGTTATGTTTGTACAAATGTATAATTTTCTTGCAGGTGCTGCGTCCATCTTCAAGAAAGGACGATGTCGTGCTCGCTATATCTATCACTGGAACTGTGAAGGTATGTTTGTGTTATATTTACTTACTAGCCTTTGCTTGCGGCTCTGACCGCGTTTTTTTCAATTTCTGCCCCGTATTTGGGTTCGCGGTTATTTTATGAACCCCTCTACATGTTGACCAGGGTCCCAACGATGAAAATAAAGAAAACCGCATCCAAATCCGCTGTGTGGTTCTCGAGTTAAAACGGAACATACAGACAGACAGACGGATAAAAATTGTGGTTTTGGCCTCATATAATTTAAAATTTCGAAATAATATTCTATGTACAGATACGACCTTTTTACGACTTTATTATTAGTATAGACAGTGGCGGCGCCTGAGAGGGCCTCGCAAAAATGCATTGACGCTAAAAGCCGAAAAGTTCGTCTATTTTAATTTATATCTGTGTAATTAATTTTTGTCATCATTTGATTAGCAATAGTAAAACTCCTATAAAAGTACTCATACATTAGTTTATAATTCGGCTCATGTTATGTAACGTTTTCTTTTGACTGGGAAATAAAAGAGGCCTCGAAAACCTGATGTCCCCGACGTCCACATGTGGTCTAGCGCCGCCACTGAGTATAGATTTTTCTTTTTAAATCTGTGGCCGAGTGGTAGGGCGCTCGCCTGCTAACTCAGAGGTCGTGGGTTCAATCCCCGCGGTGTACATTAATTTGTGCTCGGTCTGCTTGCTTCGGAACGTACGTACGTACGGCAATACGCCTCACCACCCGTCACGCGAGGGACGTAATATTCGTCGGTGCAAGGCGGTCGTACTTGCATTTCACGGGCAATTACTTTTTTTATCGTGTTTGGATCAAGTTGTCCGCCGTTCGTTCCTTGAGTGCATTTGTAAACATATGACAAAAAGGTTCGTTTATATTAAATAAAATAATATAAATAAATTATTTAATAATAATTATTTAATAATATAAATATTATTTAAGTTATTTTTATGTTATAAAGCCCCAGATAATGCTTATAAGCGAAACCGGTCGGGTGTATTAAGTTAAATTATAATCCTATGGACAAGTACAAGTGTCTTATTTAACAAGATGTATAATAAGTTCCACCAAGTGCCGACAATCACAACCATCAACATATTAACAAGCAGTTTGCGCGAATTGCTATAAAACACATTCATTGCATACTTTTCATTCAAAGGTAAAGAAAACAATATTTATGATGTGCATTTTGAACCGAGATCCTCCATTACCACCTTAAGATATAATTAAAATTTCCCGATTTTTAGTTCTAATCGGACATAGATCTGGATAATTTAAACTAACTTAGCCTAAAATATTCCATAGACATCTTACAGTTTTGTTTTTATGTTTGTATGAGGGTTTCGTGACGTGTTTTTTATAAAATAATACGAATGACGTCATTAATTTGTACATCATGCGTCCTATTATAGTCTAGCGAACAGGTTGTAACCTTGTGTGTCCTATCCTGTTGTGTTAGATTAGAACCTCATATATATGTAAACTTTTAGACGCCACTCTCGCTTTTCTAAATATATGAGAAATACAGAGGTATGGAAGCGGTGTGTCAGGATGCCGATGATCAGAAAACATGCCACGTGGTCGTTGATACGTCGATATCGTAAATAATAGCACTGCCAGATGGTTCACAATGTCTGTATTGATAATTTAATGTTGCACACTTGAAGTACAACACGATGCACTAGATAAAAAGCGATATTATCGGTCATGATGAAATTACAGTAAGAACACAATAAATCACTAAAGCCTCATAGTGGGAACAGACAAGTTTCTTCGCACTCAGTCTCGGAAATAAGTCACCAGCTAATTCCATTTGAAAACTCGGATGTCTTATCCCGTCGGTCGTTCGTGTAACTCTGCCAAAACAAGAACCATGTCCAAGCGCGGTAAAAAACCAAACGCTTGCATTCCCTCCGATCAAATAGAATTAGGTACAGTGTACCAACTAAACAAAACAAATCTTTCGAATCTGATTGGGTAACTCAATCAGTCTAGCCAACTTTACAAAACAAAATAAAATATCACCATTGACAAACTTGACAAATTCAAAGACTAACTATCGGCGTATAGCGCGCCATCTGTTGGCAACGTTAACAAATTAAAAGTTACAGAAAGAATAGACAATGAATAACATTTCTGTTCGGAAATTCATTCGATGACAGGTTCGATTCGTAAATCGTTCCAAAATAATCGTTGTCGGCTGGTGGCACCACATCTCGATTCGACATATATATAACACTTAAAATTAACATCTTCGCAGAATCGACGTTTTTCGTAATTTATTTTTCAGCATCAGCGTCTTTTTACCGTATATTTGACTTGTTCCCACAGGTGTGGTCTCTCCTAGGCCACGAGAACAAACAGTCTGAACCGATCTACGAGAACGAGTCCAAACAGATCCGGTGTCTGAACGCGCTATCTCTCAACTGTTGCGCGTACAACCAACGTACCGTGCTGATAGTGTGTGCCAAGTACTGCCAGATATACGACGCAGGTGAGGATACATATACGTGTGGCCTAATACGAGACACGAGAATAAACAGTGGGTAGAAACACAGGCACAGCTTGGCAAAAAAGAGTAATAAGAGTACATAAAGTACACGTTCTACACGTCAAAATTAATCTTAAAAAAAAACAATGTCTACAAAACTAAACCCACACCGGAAACCCGGCAAGTGGCCATGACCAAGGCTCAACGACCCCTTCCGCAACATACGCAAAATAAAATTCAGGCCTCCTATACTAAGAGGTGGTAGAGCTGATGTCGGGCTCGACTGTGGAGGTACCACCATTTTACTCGCAAACCTCCCGAAGTTATTCGGGGGAGAGTAAGAGAACAGCTCTCAGGCAAAACCAGGCGGCCCACCATTGCCTGGGACCGATGGATGGCGGTATATCCATCCACAATTGCCGGACCTTAAATAAAAAAGACTGGTGACGGGCAGCGGCGTCACTGATTCAAGGGTTTCGGCACCGCGATCACCAACCTGCCTGCCCAGTGTGTGTGAGTATGGGCATTTCTTCCAGGAGAACCGCCAAGAGTGGCGAAATCTTGGAAAGGCCTCCAGCCGTGGATGAAACAGGCTGATGGATGGATGATACTAATTGAGTTGAGGTTGTTCTCAAACAAGTGTATAGTCACTTCGAAAACAGGGTCACCGAACCCCTGCCCCGACCACCCACCGAGTCCCCAGCATGGACCCCGCCACACAAACGAATATTCTTAGTTTATTAACATCATAGTTTTCTATACCGCAATGATATAATATTAAATTCATATTTTTTAATATCTTAGTTCCTGAAGGTTAACGTGTCATAAATCATAATATTGTTTAGTTATGAATAAATAAAGTAAATGAACTTTTTCTAAACTATTTTTTCCCAAGCTATACCGGACACGCTTCTTTTCTCATTCAACAACCAAGTCATATTAGTTTTCGCCCTGCTAACGTAACTATTATTAATTAGTATCACTAAAAATTAATATAAACTATAAATAACAAACATAAATACTAACAAACATATTCCCTTACAAAGAGGGCTTGTAAGTGGGCTTGATCCATCGATTTAAGGTCGCTCAGCGAGCTGTGGAGTGGGCTATGCTTGGGATATCTCTGATGGATAGAATCCGAAACGAGGAGATCCGTCGGAGATCGAAAGTAACCGACATAGCCTGCAGAATCAGTAAGTTGAAGTGGCAGTGGGCAGCAGTGGCGGTCCGAGGGTGGGGGGGGGTCACAAGGGTAATGACCCCCAAAATCATTCACGTCAACTCGAAAAATCCCCTAAACTTTGGCGGTTTACAAACATTTCAAACAATTTTTTATCTGCCTGCTAAGTTCTAAGGAAAAATATTCAAAATAACGTTGAAAAAAGTAATTCAAACTGTGCAAACCAGAACTTTTTTAACAACGCGGACCGCGTTTATGGCGATGGCGCTGCGGCGACCGCATGCCCAGTAAAATTCCATTTACTTTGTGACTTTTTTTTATAAAAAAAAACTTTATTCGTTTGACCTGTTTTACTGCTAAAGTTGGCCTATTGAACTATACTTGAGCGGCTCAAGTTGAGCCTTGATGACCTCCCCCAAAATCTTGAGCTGCAACCGCGCCTGGTGGCCCATTTTTTTCCACATGATAGGCGGTGGGGCCGAAAGGCGTTAGAATAATGACCACGTGCGTGTAGCAAAGCGTAGCGTAAGCCGACCTCGTGCCCGCTGGATCGACGATCTGAAGGATGTTTAGGGTGGTGGCTGGATGAGGAGGACCGTAAAGAGTGCCGAAGTTTGGGAAAGGCTTATGTCCAGCAGTAGACCAACACAGGCTGACGGATGGATCATGGATGATAAATTAATTAATCCAACATTTTACTAAAAAGCCTATAACGTTTCAGGTGACTTCTCGGTCCTGTGCTCAATAACGGCCCCGGTGGGGGAGCGATGGATGTCGGGCGACTTCCTGGCCACGGACCGGGTGCTGGTCTGGTCTACCGAGGGGAAGGGATACCTCTACAAACTGCCCGCCAAGTATGTCCAGAGGAATATTCCGGGCAAAAAGACAGATAACTTTATACTTTGCAATCAACGACGAGTGATGACTAATCAGCTCTACCACGTTGCACTAGTGTGCGTGTGCTGACATTTGCATGTACCGACACATACTTCACACAAACGAAGCGTAACAGTCATCGTAGATTGCAAGAACTATAAATGAAACTAAAATACTTTGGTTATAACACTGATTAACTTTCTGAAAGAAAAATTAAAGAGTAAATAAAAAAGAAAGGATTGCTCCCTACAAAATACATAGCACGTGGAGGAGGCGTAGTTACATTTGTTTGGGAATGTCGGTCAGTGTGACCATAACATTGGTAGATGATACCATTAAAAAAATTATCGTGTAAATTTTACGCTCACATCTTAAATTATAAGCTAGGCTAAAAATTCAAAATTTCAACAATACAGTACCTACTACAATTCCACTTAATTTCAGGGTCTAATTGGCATGTCTTAAAGTTCATAAAGCAACAAGCTAGAAACATATTTGTGGTTTACTAGGATTAATAGAAAACTTCCCAAAATGCTCAACTATTTGTCACCTACGATTGTTATACCGGGTGTAAATAGAGTGCGACCATTAAATGAAACCACATATTCTACCGACCCTACTGAACCTCTTTTCCCAGGAGTCATACCCGAGGAACCCCTTAGTTTAGTAAATAATTGAGTTCCAAACAAAAATGCGTGAACCTTGACGCACCGACATACGGGCGAGTTTAGAGAGAGCGTCGTCCGTTTCACGGACGTCGCTTCACGGACGTCGCTTCACGGACGTCGTTTCACGGACGTCGCTTCACGGACGTCGCTTCACAGACGTCGCTTCATGGACGACGCTCTCTCTAAACTCGCCCGTATGTCGGTGCGTCAAGGTTCACGCATTTTTGTTTGGAACTCAATTATTTACTAAACTAAGGGGTTCCTCGGGTATGACTCCTGGGAAAAGTGGTTCAGTAGGGTCGGTAGAATATGTGGTTTCATTTAATGGTCGCACTCTATTTACACCCGGTATATTGAGTTTAGTACAAAGGTAGTGCAGGATTACCGGTTTCACTGAAAACAGAATTGAGATCAAATTCGGTGTCGAGGTTTATGGAGGTTCTTCACTTCTTTTAACCCTTTATAGAGCAGAGAAAACGGGCTTATGTATGCAAAAAAAACATTTGCATTATAGTACAAAAAAACCAAAATAAAAAAAAAACACGAAATAAATTTTTTTTTTATTTTTTTTTATTTTTTTTTTTCATTTTTGATCTTTTCTATTTTTAGGGCTCCTTACCTCAATAGAAAAAACGGAGCTCTTATAGGATCACTTTTTTGTCCGTCTGTCCGTCCGTCTGTCTGTCAAGATCCTTTATCTCGGGAACGCGTGGAGGTATCGAGTTGAAATTAAAACCATATCTCATCCATATCTAGACTCAGGTCTACGGTCCCTTGAAGCTGTGAAAACATCAAACTTCTAAGTTAACGTGAAAAAAGATACGGCCGTTTATGCCGCAAAAAACGTACATTTCGACACTCAAGGGAATCAAAATTCATAGTGTATTTCCCGTTGACCTAGAACTATGAAATTTGGCTTATACTACAAATATAGGGAAAAATCTGAAAACTATACATTTGTAATTAAATCATAAAAAGACATAGTCTTTAACGGAGCCCTCGGTGGGGGAGTCCGACTCGCACGTGTCCAGTTTTTTTTTTGTTTATCTGACTTTTCCGTCAACGTTGAAATAAAAATGACAATATACTAATAATTCCTTTATTGTTTTTTTTTTTACAAAGTGGGCTAAAATATGGTGTCCAACATATGGCCAGAGTCTTATAAAGGATTAAAAGAAAGTTTGTCAGGGTCCTTGCTACTGAATATGCTAGAACTTGGCAAGTTTTCATAGCTAAAGTTTAAATGTTTTAAAGTTACATCATATATGCAAATAATTGACTAGGAAAACATATTCGACCTACCAATAGGAAATGAGTTATGGGCCCCAAGAAGAAGTTCAGTTGCGTCGGCCTTTCCTATTTAGAACTCTGCCTTAGATACACTGACGCGTGTTTATATTTCGTGCTCAATATAGTGATTTTTTATTTCTAGAATCCTAAATATATTATTGTATTTGATTGATTGATCGCAAATATGTTTCTAACGCAATCATTTTAGATTCCATCAGAAGCACAAAGCCTCTGTTTAATTGAAACATTGTGGCTAGGGAGGTGTGTACAGTTCGCGCCAAACTTTATGACACCTGAGTGAAGTTAGCTGCAGAGAGAAGTAGATGAGAGAGATAGACAGAGACAGACTAACTTCAGAGGCGTCATTAGGTTTGGTGCCGTTTGGGACAGTATAGAAGGCAAGCATGGAGTTAGTCACAGTTTGCGACGCACAGTGGCCAAACGATGGACAAAACTTATGAATATATAAGGTGACTCTTATTTATGCAGCCAAACTCTTACTGAAGACTCGGTAAGTGCTCAGTAACAAGGATCGATGACCCTTTTTGTAAAATTCGTCAATTATTCTTTTCGTGATCCTTACAAACGCAAGCCCACCCGCGAGTCAATTACTATGGGACTTAAAGATTCTATTTTGCGAAATTAGCAAAAAGTGTTATCGATCCGTGTCACTGATCACTTACCAAGCCTCCAGCATGAGTTTGGCTGTATAAATAAAAGTCACCTTATATATTCATCCATCCATGTAACGATTACAATCTAGTCTAAATATAAATATATATTATGTAATAGGCACATCTAAACTAAATAGGGTTTAACTGATTTCCTCATGAGTTTGCTCAAAGGAAAATAATGACTAATAAATAATTTAAAAAAACTCATACAAATGTTATTCCTTAATATTTATAAATAAAAATACTAATTTGTTTATACATGATTTTTAAAAGCCTGTTAAAAAACTAGTTTTTATTATTAATTTTGCTATATATCTCTACTTATTTGGGTTTTGGCCAGCGTTTGTTCGTGAATCTGCCACTGTGCGTCGCATGTTTTCGGAGCTTCGATGAGGAAGAGAAACTGCGCGGGGCTGTACGGCGCAGATGACAGCTAACTTTACGCCCGCCTTCTTTCCTGGCTCCAACTGTAATTGGCATTTGGATTATTCCATTTCACATAAGAACCAAGTTTTCTTCGTAACTTTAAAACGTTATTACAGAAAACCAAAACGTAATAACATATAATAAAAACAGTTATAAGTACCTTCATTGTTTAACAGATGTTATAATATTATATTAAAACACCGCGTACGCGCACTGCAAAAAATGCAGCGTTTTATTTTTTAAATTTTTCATAAAATTGTAATTTGAAATGATTATAAATAATGTAACGCGAAGACGATATTTTTGATAAAGTATTGTCTCGAACTGGACATAATTAAAATTACCAATTTGATTTCAGTTGGGACACTGTCTGTCAGTGTGTGCTATGTTACGGTTGCACAAAATACTATAAAATTTTCAAAATGGTATACTGCCTGCGCGAACATTGAGTACAAAATAATTTTTCCACTTACAATGTAACAAGTATGGATGTTTCCAAATGCCAAAAATGTTAAAAGCTAACAATTTTTGTTTTAGCAAACTGCGTGGACGGGCTATGAATAGGTCAGCACCGGTTTCTTTGTCTGTCTGTTGATTTACATTATTTTTTACATTACAAATTTAGTTATTTTGTTTGCTAGCACAGCTTGTGAGGCTTTTTTGTAGAATTTTAGTTCATTTAAAAATTAGCACATTTTTCTTTGAAATGATTAATATTATCAACATAACACAAAAAAACGGGTGAAAACTTTACTTATTCGTACTTTAAACGTTTCCTATTGTTGTTGTTTATTTGCGTAGAGCACAATCATTGTCATCATCTTTTTTGTTAATTTCATGTATTATTTATGTATGTTTACGGGGTGAAAAATGTGATGTTATGTAATACGTTAATATTATTATTTATTTCAATAAAAACTTTATTTTTTAGTTTATTTCGTAATAAGAATACGTTTAGTATTTTTAAATAGTTTTTTAACGCATATTTCCACCCCATTCTTTCTACAAAACACAAACTCACACATATGTAACACAAACGAATAATCACCCGTTTTCACTAAAGACGAAAAAGGCGACGCCTACTTAGGTAACACCAAGTTTAAGTAGCTCTAATTTAGGTAACAATATTTTGCTTAGCAAATTCGCAGTGTGTCATGAATGACCTTAAGGTTAGTGAAACGTGTTTTTGCTCCAAGCAACCCTTATATATTTAGGCATCTGATTTAGGCGTCCCCTAAGATTAGTGAAAACGGGGAAATATCTATTAAATTGTCCTAAACATGCGTAGGGCTGACATTAATGTGTGTAAAATTGCAGCTCCGTACCCGACCACAAAGGGTTCCACGGGCCGACTGTGGCACACGACAGCCCCGTGCTATACGCTATTCTGGCTCACCCCGACAATCAGGTAATTGCAGCTGAATGCTAGGGATCCCTTTATCATCATTAATGGCCAAGTGCCAGCTCGTTTACGTCCACTTTTGGGGTGAATGAAAGGAGCTTTTCGACGGACGGATGGCCAGTTAGATCAAGACCCAACTACCTGATAAACCCTTTCAAGGCACAATGGTGACTACTGCGCCATCCCCGTTCACTAAGACTATCTTTAGGGTCCCGTAGTCCGACAAGTAACCATTTTTCGATTTAGGGATCCGTTGGCGAAATATTAAGCTTTAAAGTGCTAATTTTTGTTAGAGTCAAGTGTCCCCCCCCCCTGCTGGCTAAACGGTTGTTTTTGGGTATGTGAAAAAATTCACAGAAGTAGTATATACCTATATATATATAACGAAGTTAAAAGAAAAACTATCACAGCTAAGTAGGCTTTACAAGTTTACGAGTAAAGTTCGCGCCAATCTTTTAATGCCCTGTAAACACGACAATGTATGGGCCGTTCTTCTCAAGGTGGTAACGGAGGATCTCGGAGCAAAATGCACATTATAATATTGTTTTCCTTAATTTTGAGTAAAAAGTATCATATTAAAAAGATTCATAGTTAAGAAATGCTATTATTCTCTGCAAGAGTTTTTACAGGATGAGTTTTTGGACGATAAGTTTTAAATGATAAGTTCTAAAGGTAAAATTTAATATTGTATAAATACATAAATATAATACTCTAATTATTTTATATTCAAGTTAATTTAACGGCGTGTCGCTTGGCGTCTCGATGAGGGCGGTGACAAGCTACGGCGAAGACTACCACCAGTTGAAGTGAAAGGATTTGTCAGTTGGGTCTTGGTCTAACAGTCCAGGATGCCCCGGGTGTATTTGCAGGGTGATTTTTTATCAGTGGTTGTATACAGGGTTAGTTTTTCAAGTAGGCGTGGATGGGCAGATCTTAAACTATAGGGAACAGCGAAAATTCTCCAAGGAGTGTTCCCAAGGCCGATTTTGATAAAAACCAAAACTGCAACATTTTACTTTTGAAAAAATAAATCCTTAGCCGAAAATGCTTCAAAGACAATATTCATAACCGTAGAAAGAGCACAAAAATCAATACCCAAAGTACTACTTAAAAAACCATTTACGTATCCGACTACCATTCTTTATCAGGAGTTCAAGGTACTAACAGTTCGCCAACTCTATATTTTGCGAGCTTCACTCGCTCAACACCAGAAAACAATTACATCCATGCAGTACCCTTCATTGTTAAGTAGAAGAATTTACAGAGCTGTCGTCCCATCTGTAAAAACCGCTTTCGCTGGGCGTTTCAGCAATGTTAGTTTTCCTTTATTTATAACGCCATTTGCAAACTTACAGGCATTAAATCATCGTCAGTTAAGGAAGCTAAGAGGACTGTAACAATTTATCTCTCCACATTGGATTATGACGCTACCAAAGCATTGCTTCAACTACCCACATAGGGAGCCCATTATTTATTTATTATTATAATTTTTTCATTATTTTTTTACTTAATTATATCTATTTTATATAACACATATTTATTCTATCTATTAAACTCGTTTATTTACAAATATACCTATGTACATTTATACACACCTATACACACATTATAATACTACACATATAATAATATACATTTAAGTTAAAACAGACTAGTGACGGACAGCGGCGCCACTGGTGCAAGGGTTTCGGCACCGCGCTCACCAACCCGCATTCCCAGCGTGTGTGAGTATGGGCATTTCTTCCAGGAGGACCGCCAAGAGTGGCGAAATCCTGGAAAGGCCTATGTCCAGCAGTGGACGAAACAGGCTGATGGATGGATGGAATATAAATTTTAGTAGACAATAATTTTCACTGTTTAAACAAGAAATTCTATCAAAACCCTTATCATAAGCTGGAGATCCTATTTCTGGATCCCGCGTGACAAGCTTGACTTAGTTTGGAGTCCACTGTAAAACGCAGACACTTATTTTCTTTCTTTGTTTGTAAGCCTAAGGATTTTATTTTATAACATGTTTTAGTGTAAGTTTTTTCAAGTAAATAAAGAATTGGTATTTGTAAATCAAACCAGTTGATTAAAAAAAACACTATATTTGCACCATCCGATAGTAGATAGATTTGCCCATCAACGCTAACTTTAAAAACTAACCCTTTATGTTTACACCACCCGGGTAGGGTAGGCTCCTTTTATGCGTCCTATTTCTTAGAACCACTTATTTTGTTGTCCCTTGCAGTTACTATCGTGTCCGCCAGCCATGCGCTTCATAATGACGTCATCGGGCGGCAAACAACGCCGCCTGCTGCTACGCGGGGACTCCCTCGGCGTGGTGTCGTTGTGGAGTGTCGATGAGGCGGCTAATGTCGTCGTGAGTTCCGTGCCCGGTGAGTGTTTGTACATGATGACGTCATCGGGTGGCAAACAACGCCGCCTGCTGCTACGCGGGGACTCCCTCGGCGTGGTGTCGTTGTGGAGTGTCGATGAGGCGGCTAATGTCGTCGTGAGTTCCGTGCCCGGTGAGTGTTTGTACATGATGACGTCATCGGGCGGCAAACAACGCCGCCTGCTGCTACGCGGGGACTCCCTCGGCGTGGTGTCGTTGTGGAGTGTCGATGAGGCGGCTAATGTCGTCGTGAGTTCCGTGCCCGGTGAGTGTTTGTACATGATAACGTCATCGGGTGGCAAACAACGCCGCCTGCTGCTACGCGGGGACTCCCTCGGCGTGGTGTCGTTGTGGAGTGTCGATGAGGCGGCTATTGTCGTCGTGAGTTCCGTGCCCGGTGAGTGTTTGTACATGATGACGTCATCGGGCGGCAAACAACGCCGCCTGCTGCTACGCGGGGACTCCCTCGGCGTGGTGTCGTTGTGAAGTGTCGATGAGGCGGCTATTGTCGTCGTGAGTTCCGTGCCCGGTGAGTGTTTGTACATGATGACGTCACCGGGCGGCAAACAACGCCGCCTGCTGCTACGCGGGGACTCCCTCGGCGTGGTGTCGTTGTGGAGTGTCGATGAGGCGGCTAATGTCGTCGTGAGTTCCGTGCCCGGTGAGTGTTTGTACATGATGACGTCATCGGGCGGCAAACAACGCCGCCTGCTGCTACGCGGGGACTCCCTCGTCGTGGTGTCGTTGTGGAGTGTCGATGAGGCGGCTAATGTCGTCGTGAGTTCCGTGCCCGGTGAGTGTTTGTACATGATGACGTCATCGGGCGGCAAACAGCGCCGCCTGCTGCTACGCGGGGACTCCCTCGGCGTGGTGTCGTTGTGGAGTGTCGATGAGGCGGCTAATGTCGTCGTGAGTTCCGTGCCCGGTGAGTGTTTGTACATGATAACGTCATCGGGTGGCAAACAACGCCGCCTGCTGCTACGCGGGGACTCCCTCGGCGTGGTGTCGTTGTGGAGTGTCGATGAGGCGGCTATTGTCGTCGTGAGTTCCGTGCCCGGTGAGTGTTTGTACATGATGACGTCATCGGGCGGCAAACAACGCCGCCTGCTGCTACGCGGGGACTCCCTCGGCGTGGTGTCGTTGTGAAGTGTCGATGAGGCGGCTATTGTCGTCGTGAGTTCCGTGCCCGGTGAGTGTTTGTACATGATGACGTCATCGGGCGGCAAACAACGCCGCCTGCTGCTACGCGGGGACTCCCTCGGCGTGGTGTCGTTGTGGAGTGTCGATGAGGCGGCTAATGTCGTCGTGAGTTCCGTGCCCGGTGAGTGTTTGTACATGATGACGTCATCGGGCGGCAAACAACGCCGCCTGCTGCTACGTGGGGACTCCCTCGGCGTGGTGTCGTTGTGGAGTGTCGATGAGGCGGCTAATGTCGTCGTGAGTTCCGTGCCCGCTGAGTGTTTGTACATGATGACGTCATCGGGCGGCAAACAACGCCGCCTGCTGCTACGCGGGGACTCCCTCGGCGTGGTGTCGTTGTGGAGTGTCGATGAGGCGGCTAATGTCGTCGTGAGTTCCATGCCCGGTGAGTGTTTGTACATGATGACGTCATTGGGCGCCATAGTAAAACCATACAATAATTGGCAGATCGTCCGCAGTAGACCGTTGGGCGGCGCGGAGGTTAGAGTCGAGCGGGGTGGGGAGGTGCGGGCGCGGGACAGGGCCCCTTCCAACTCCGCGTCGCCCTGCGCTCCCCTCGTACCTCGGGCGATCCGACAATTGTATGGTTTATCTATAACAACGTCTGCAACGAATACTTTTAGGTGGTAAGAGAGGATCTCGGCGCAAAATGCCGATCATAATATTACTTTCCATTCTATTGATTAAAAATTATGCAATAAATGTGATTTATGTTCACTCGCGTAAATTGCTTATCTCACTTCGTGAGACAAAATTAGAATAATAGTATAGATATCTATAGATGTAATATCTGTAGGTACTACTCAGGTGTCACTTTCACACGCGCTTTTTGATGTATACTTAAATATGATATGACTGACGCTATAATTATATGGATACTAATAAGAGCATAGTTCAAAAATCCATACAGTTGTCTAACTAACTGAAGCGCTCAGACAGAGCAATTGCGCGGGGCCTGCGGGGCGAGACGCGGGAGGTAAGCCACCATACAACTTTCCAACAGGCAGTTCGGAGTCTCGTCCCGCACAACTGTATGGCTTTTTAAACTGTAGTAAGAGTATGCAATAATAGCAATGCCGTAAATGAGAGTATCATCCATCCATCAGCCTGTTTCGTCCACTGCTGGACATAGGCCTTTCCAGGATTTTGCCCCTCTTGGCGATCCTCCTGGAAGAAATGCCCATACTCACACACGCTGGGCAGGCGGGTTGGTGAGCGCGGTGCCTGAACCCTTGCACCAGTGACGCCGCTGCCCGTCACCAGTCTGTTTTATATAAGGCCCGGCAATTGGGGATGAATATACCGCCATCCATCGGTCCCAGGCAATGGTGGGCCGCCTGGTTTTGCCTGAGAGCTGTTCTCTTACTCTCCCCCGAATAACTTCGGGAGGATTTGCGAGTAAGATGGTGGTACCTCCACAGTCGAGCCCGGCATCAGCTCTTTACCCGACCTTTATGTTGCAGTACACACGCCGATTGTAATGACGAGCCTGGACATGGCCTGGGCGGCTATGAACCCTAGTCCGGTCGGAATATTGGACCAAATGCACTTACCCGAAGAGGCTGGTAAGTATCTCCATCTTAAGGCGCATAGGCACGCCACCGTTTTAGTACAAAATTTGATGACCCTTTTCTCTGTTGTTTTTCGTCATAAATTAAAGTTCAAGGCTATGTCGTTACGGTATATCTATTAATTTTCATACATACGATATGACGTCACGACATGAATCCTCGAGGGGGTGTCAGAGGTGTTCCCGAGTGTGAACTGTGAAATGCAAGTCACAGTCCACACCGGGTACACCCGCGTTTCACCGGCGATTATTACGCCCCAACGTGATGGGTGGTTAGCCCTATCGCCGTACTTCGGGCACAATTACATGCTTTTTAGGGCATGCAGCTTTTCTCACGATGTTTTCCTTCACCGTTATTTAAATCAGGCGACAGTGAAGATCGGTCTCAGTTTTACCAGTATTTAATAAGATTTTCGAAAAAATAGTTTTGAATCAATTGTTATTTCATTTTAATTTTAATAAGTTGCTTCACAGTGAACAATATGGATTCACTAAAGGGAGGTCAACCACTGATGCAAGAGTTGCTTTAGTCAAACACATATTTGACGCTTGGGAAACAAAGCAGGATGCGTTCGGTGTATTTCGTGACCTCTAAAAACCTTGAAATTTGCGTTTATCATTAAATAATTTTATGTAAATTAGATCACTATGGAGTTAAGGGTAAATCTTTGGCGTTATTTAAGTCATACCTTGGTGACCGGATTCAAAAGGTAGACATTAATGGAGTAAAGTCATCTGGAGCATTAGTCAAAATGGGTGTCCCGCAGGGCTCCATATTGGGGCGGCTATTGTTTTTAATATACATAAATGACCTTCCTTACTTAGTTAAAGAATTATCTGAGATAGTTCTATTCGCAGATGACACGTCACTTATTTTTAAAGTGAATCGACATGAAGATATTCTTGATGACGCGAATTCAACTCTCTCTGATTCGAAGACAAAATATATAAAGTTTACTTTACCAAATAGAATTAAAATAGATGTCAGTTTATTTTTGAAGGAGTCCAAACTGGCGTTAGTTAACGAAACTAAGTTTTTGGGTATTACTATAGACTCTCGTCTTCAGTGGGGTCTCCACATAGAAGCTCTCTGTGGTAGACTTAGTTCAGCCGCATACGCTGTTAGACGCATAAGGCAGATTACTGATGAAGATAATAATAATAATAATAAACACTTTATTGCACAAAATAAACACAGATAAATACAATTTAAATTCGGAAAACAGGGCAAAGGCGGACTTTTATTTCTAAAAGAAATGTCATATGACATAATGTTGTGGGGTAGAGCGGCGGATATAGAAGCAGTCTATGTCTTGCAAAAGAGAGCAATTCGGTCTATTTATAACATGAAGTACCGAGATTCATTAAGAGAAAAGTTTAAAGAAATTTATATATTTACGGTTCCATGTGAATTTATTTATCAAGTTATCAGATATGTCAGAAAAAATATTGATAATTTCCCGAGGCTTGGTGTGCACCAATCTGTTAAAACCAGAAACAAACATAAACTAGCTTATCCAAAATGAAGACTTGCCAGAGTAGGTAACTCTTTTGGAGGACATGGTATAAGATTTTACAATAAGCTTCCAGAGGAGGTCCTTAGTTTGCCTGGAAATAAGTTTAAACTATATATTAAGCAGGGACTACTTAAGAAAGCTTATTATAAAATCAATGATTATTTAGATAAAGGTAATAGACGATATGATACGGGTTGACTAAGATAAATTTTTTCTCGTGATAAAAAAAATATGTTTGTAATATGCTTTTGTACAAAGTATTTTTTGAAATTTTTTGTTTGCTAAGTTTCTTGCCCTTCTTCTTAGCAATACTAATCGAATGGTGCGGATGGTTAGGCATTATGTATATATAATATTTTATTCCTATATTTCTCTATTTTATGTAGGTGTATAACTTTATTACATTTTAGTAGCCCAACCTTAATATTTTTTGGATGTATTTCCCGTATTTATTTATCAACTTGTTTGTTCGTTGCATTATTTATATATCATATTTTTATTCCCAGATTTCTTAATTTTATGCAGGTGTACCTATATAATTACATTTTAGTAGCCCAACCTAAATATTTTTTGTATGTATTTCCCTTATTAGTATATACATATATATATTATTTTTTTATTCTGAAGATATATATTGTAAAGATTAACTTTGACTTGTAGAAAGTATACTTTATGTATCTATTTTACAAAATAAATATTTTGATTTGATTTGATCGATTTGATTTGTTCAGAAAAAGTATTAGGTGAGAACACAAATAGGTACTATGCACATAAATTCCGAAAAATTCATTGGTGCATGTTTGACCGGTGATCGAACCTGGGTCTCAAGATTGAGAGGCCAGCGTTCTACCGCCTGAGCTACCGCTACTTGACCTGAAATACCTGAACTATGAAATGTGTTTAATTAGAATTCAACTATAATATTTCAGAAATCAAGCTAACAGCGTGCATATACCTGCTCCTGGCCAACCGCTTGGTGGTGGGTCGTGAGGATGGCTCGATAGTGATCGTGAACGCGACACACACGGTGCAGCTACATTTGTTGCATGGGACTCACCAGCAACTTGACGGTGAGACTTGTTGAACAACTGATCCGAGATAAAGCTAACAGCGTGTATATACCTGCTTCTGGCCAACCGCTTGGTGGTGGGTCGTGAGGACGGCTCCATAGTGATCGTGAACGCGACACACACGGTGCAGCTACATTTGTTGCATGGGACTCACCAGCAACTTGACGGTGAGACTTGTTGACCAACTGATCTGGGCTGCACTGCAGTTTGAATGTAAGGTTACTTTCGTTTATGTAGCCAAAATTTGTACTAGAGACTCGGCAAGTGGCCAGGACCAAGTTTCAATGATCCTTTCTGTGAAATACGCAATATACAATTTTGGCTTCCTATATTAATTGAGTCGAGGTTGTTCTTGAACAAATATAGAGATAAATTTATTTTTTATTTTTGCTAACATGGTCATTGAGCCTTGTTCCTCACCACTTACCGAGTCTCCAATATGGATTTGGCTATGAAAACGAAAATCACCTTATATACGGTCCAACAATAATAAGTGAAAATAATTCTAGGGTAGATTGTGTATCGTTAACTGATAACATTCCAGAAGGAAAAAAAAATTTTTTGCCCAATTAATTTTTTCACTTCCCAGTACAAAGTGGTTCAATCAGCTGACTAAATTTCTATGGAAAGGTGAAAAAAAACGATCGCGCAAAAAATTTCGTTTAAAAAAGTTGTCTATTGATGATACCCTATCATCTCTTAATTTTTTTTCACTTTGAATTGTAGGGCCTTATATATTCTGTTTATTTTATTAGATTGCCTGCAGAAATGTCTCAATAAGTTTGCTTGGACGCCTTGTCGTCTTACTATAACACACATGGTAAATAAACAGCTTTTCAATCTTTCTAAATTGTTTTAGGAAAAACAGATTACTCAATACTGATAAAAAACTCTTGTTATAATAGAAAGTCGCTATATCAGGTAGCCGTTCATAAATTAACACTTTCGTCAGGTTCCGACACTGACAGCAGGATAGCATATACAATTTTCAATGCGTGCGACAGAGATGGCATTAGAAACCTTGTTGCGACCCTATTTTATGAACTTAGTCCTGCAGATGGGTTACGCAAGTATGTACTCTGTTGCCAAAGTCTTGGATGATTATATTCTGTGATTCTATTCTTTTTGTTTTAGATTGGCCGCCGCACCAGCTGCTTTTGGGACACAACGGACGAGTCAACTGTCTTCTCTACCCGCACCACGTTCATCCGAGGTTAGAATTTATCAATAAAGGGTTCCTTACAACCACATATTACGGGTACGGAACCCTAAAAACATAAAAGTACAAAATGTTGACTATTAGCGCCATCTATCAGCTCACCAATGAACCTCTGCACAAAAAGGTTGATAAGCTACCGTTATTGTTAGCGCCATCTATCATCTAATGAATGAACTTCGTTAGTCTTCTCAGATAGCGCTATGGTTAATAATACGATGTTTATTATATGGGTAATTTATTTTATTTTTTTTATTTTTTGTTCTGGTAGAGGCACCTAACACGTATTTTCTGAAAATTTCAATTGCCTACCTATTACGGTTGAAGTTGTAGACCCCTGTGACAGACGGACGGACAGATATACAGACAGGTGGAGGCCTAAGCCTAATAGTAGGGTCCCGTTGGGAATCCTTTGGGTACGGAACCTCTAAAAATATAGCAGATGTCACATGAAGCTATAACCTATAAGTCAACCTTACTTATAGCTTACTTTTTAACTGAAATAAGGCCTGTAATGGAAGACATGCGTGATACGCTTTACATGGTTTTTTAGGGTTCCGTAGTCCGACAAGGAACCCTTATAGTTTCGCCATATCCGTCTGTCCGCGGCTTAGCTCAGAGACTATGAGTACTAGAAAGCTGTAATTTGGCATGAGTACACATATTAATTACGCCGACAAAATGGTTAAATAAAATCCCGAAAAAAATTTTTTTATGTGTACCTTCCATACACGTAAATTGGGGATGATTTTTTTTCTCGTCTATCCCTTAGTTTGGAGTATCGTTGGATAAATCGTTTAAAAACATTGTGGGTGTGTGAAAACCATTTTTCGATTTAGGGTTCCGTTGCCGAAATATTAAGCTTCAAAGTGCTAATTTTTGTTAGAGCCAACCGCCCTTTTCAGCGCCCTCCCCCCTGCTGGCTAAACGGTTGTTTATAGATATGTGAAAAAATCACAGAGGTAGTAAATGTAATGAAATTAAAAGGAAAACTGTCACAGCTAAGTAGGCTTTACAGGTTTACGAATACAGGTCGCGTCAAACTTTTGGCCCCTTAAACACGACAATGTATGGTACTAGAAGTTTGGCGCAATCTGTATTAGTAGACCAACTTATAAAATGTTTTCGGCAGCTACGGGACCCTAAATTGCGCGTGGCCCGACACTCACTTTGCCGGTTTTTTTAATTAGTATTTTCTGTGTGCAGATACGATAAATCGTACCTAGTGTCTGGCGGTATAGACTTCGCGGTGTGTCTGTGGGACTTGTACAACTCGACACTGCTGCACAGATTCTGTGTCCACGCCGGGGAGATCACACAACTCACTGTGCCGCCCGCTGATTGCTCGGTAAGTGAGGACCTTTTGAAATAATAATATTCTTTTGGTTGTGTTAGAGGAGTTGTTTACGAATTTCAAAGATTCCACTAGGGATGCAACGATTCGGGCATTACGATTACGATTACGATTATAATAGTTATCCATTACGATAACAGATGCATTACGATTAATGAAAAAAAAATGTGTCAGATAATCCTCGTTTTTATAGCATGCTCAATCTAATAAAATAAATGAAAAAATAAAACATTTTTTCAATTTAAATCACATGTTCAATAACACAAATCAAAATTGACACTCATTAAATTTTTGTTTCGGAAACACAGCTGCTGTAAATGTTCCCCAGATAATCTATTTATATAATCTGATAAGTAAATTAAATCATTTAATTGGCGAAACAATTTTCACTCGTAAAATTCTTAATCCCAATTGACTTTTATTTATTCTGTCACTATGTGGGAAGGCAAAGGAAACTACAGCGATGTCTGGAGAACTTCCAATTTAATAATCGTCATGATTCTTACTACGATGCATCGCTTCGTTATTAATCGTAATTATTACGATTAGAGATTCAAAACGATGCACCGATTCGTAATCGTTGCATCCCTAGATTCCACGAACCACCCTAAAATAAATTTTTAGGCAAAACAAAATAAAGCATAATATTAAAAATCACTTATTGGTTAGTTGACATTATATTACGTTAAATAGTATCAAAACTAAGTTAATGAAAAGGATGCTGTTGTTTGGACTCTGACCCTGTTTGACATATCTTATTTAACCGAGATTTTTTACAATATTACCGGATCGTATTCGTATTGTGAATAAAATCCTGGTTAATAAGAACATAATTAAGTCAAGTTTACTTGAATTATCATGAACAAAACAAGGCTGTTTGTTGTGACTAGATGACGTCACATATAGTACAATATTTCTGTTTAAATTAGCTATAACCAGGAGCCTTAGCATGAAAACATTATGGTTACGTTATAGTTAGAACGTAACTCGATTTCGTATGAAATCTGATAACCGCCCCTAGCGGACAGTTGCGGAAGTTCCGATCAGATTACATACAAAATCGAGTTACGTTCAAACTATGACGTAACTGTATTGTTTTCATGCTAAGGCTACTGGTTAATGAAACCAGAATTTTTTCTCGGTGTGCCTTCCTGCTGAATCGAAACTACAGACCATTCACTATAAGAAGTCCCTTGGCTTAGGAAATGGTAGCACTGCATATAATGTTGCCAATGGCTCACGAAGCATTCACCCTACTACACATTCATAATATTTACTTAACTGCGTTTTTATATATTAATTAGACTACTATTTAATGAAAATAAAATTTACAGAATGAAAAAACAAAAATTATAAATTATTTTTTGATTTGTATTTTGCAGACAATACGTATAAGCTAATGGTATGAATATCTATACATGTATCTCTCTACTAAAACGGTATTTTTTATTTCTTGTTTTAGCTCGACGACGTTTGTTCTAAATAGTCGAGCTCCCGTTTTTTACGTTTTCGACGATTATTTCTAGGCGACTTAATGTGAACGCTTTTTTTCCGATATGCCTGCAAAAGTGAATAGCTAATTATTATTTGCCCATGAAATTGGCTTTATTTTTAAAGCGTGTAACCCTACTTTACTAACCCGTCATGGCACTGACACAAGTTCGAACCTGATCAAGAGGAATCACGATGCATTGTTTGCATTTTCTCTTTCACAAAAGGCGTATCTTCAACACAATCTCTTTTGCACTATTGTTCAACGGCTTTGGCAATAATAATACATAATTTTATCAAATAATTTTGGAAAATCTGACTGACAACTATAATGGCAGCAAAAGCTTGACAAGTGGTGATGCCAACATGACGGCAAGTTATGATGAATGGTCTGTAAATTCAGCGGTAATTTTTTCGCTGCCGTGAAATTCGTTAGGTACATTGACAGTTCTCATTGGCTTCACCCTAGTTAGAACGTTACATATAAACACAATGAAGAAAGAGTTTCGCGGGTAGATATGTGCAGCTAACGGCTAAGCTCACACACGCATCAGTGGCGTGCATCTCATATAGGCAAATACGCAATGCCTACCCTGGGCTTGGCTTAGCTAACTTAACCACTATCTATTTAAATATAGGAAGTTACACACAACTATTTCAATATTATAATCAGGGATACCTGCCTGCTCCGCAGCGCTCGCGCTACCGTGGCAACACGCATAACTAAAATTCGATGCTAATTCTCTATGCGTGCATCTGTAACTATACTCCCATGACGTCGCGGCTCGCGCCAAGCACGCACACATTCTCATTAAAATACGCAACGTCTGTTCGAAGCAACCCCGTTGAGTCGGAGAGTTTGGACTTTTTACCTATCTTATCTCTTTCATTATAGGGGCTAATTTCGTACTTTGATTGCTTTTGACTGATATTTTATTAGTACAGAGAGTAGCGACATCTGCAAGCTCAAAGTCTGTACTTTCTGTAAGTTACCTTACTTATGAAGAGTCCAAAGTATTATATCGCGTTGCTGAAATGAAAATGCGTGAGCGTATTTGCTTAGTTGCATTTTATTCACTTGATTAAAACTGTGTTGTTATTAGATGCCCACTGTGGCTTGCTCTGTATATCTTGTTTTTGTAAATGTAAAGTGTGTATCTCTTGAAAAACCTAAATAAATAAATATTGTTATCGGTAGGTACCAACTGCATTTTTTTCGTATGGAACATGAAACATAATCTTATATGGGATAAATTCTAAAACAGTTTACTGCTTAAAAATCCTATGTACGCCACTGACACGCATTCTTAGCTGACGTGAACTGTGGTGTGTTGTCGATTCTGTATCAAAATTTGCTACCTTTCTTGTTGCAGCCTCGCATACAGAAGTGCATTTGCTCTGTGGCGTCGGATCACAGTGTCACTCTACTTAGTAAGTACTCAGGTCCATGTACGACCGGCCCCTAGACTATGTATCTTTGAATGGGTTTCCAACTGGTTGACAACCATCGAAAACGTAGATATACTATCGACTTCTTATCTAAGGATACGTTCGCACTTGAAGTGGCGTCGCAGTTCGTAAATTAATAGTTCCTAATAGGGTCGCCAGTCGTCCCGTATTTTCCGGGCGCCCCGTATTTTAAGCATAGTTTAAACGTCCCGCCGGGACAGACGATGTCCCGTATTTCAACATTAAATGAAAATCCCTAACATTTTTCTAATTATATTGTTTATCTTTATAGGCTGTCCGAGATATCATGACATGGGTGGCAGTTCCAAGTTGACATTTACAGTGATGTACCCTAATGAAATATAATCGATTTTTTTTTAGTATCGAGAAAGTTAGCAAGGGCTATCAAATCGATTTTTTATTTGATTGATCTTTGATTATCCAAACTACTTTTTGTTAATGAATAAATTAATTAAATTAAACGAACCAATAACTCCAGAGCTTGAGAGATCAAAGTTTTTTTTTGTTTTTCTCGGAATTTCGCCAATAACAAAACAAAAACTGTAAGAAACGTCAAAACAAATATCACGTGAAGCAACCTCAACGAAAACACAAACCGCATACAAGATGAACTCATACTGACGCGATCCTATAAGATGGCCGCACCGATTCATCGATATATTTTCGATTATGTAGTGTCAGTACCTATGGGTTAGCGTTCCGATCCACGCATCACGTAGCAAAAAGTCATTATTATTTACTGCATCTTTTCTTCGTTAAACTTAACGAATACACTGAGATTTTTGTTCCGATTTATAGAGGCATTATTTATTGTATTTTTCAATAATTATTTACATTATTTCTAAGACCTATTATTTTCTTTTGTGCCCGGGTGTATGTAGTGTGGTGTGAGTAGTATAGGTGAAACGGAAAATTCGAACTGTCACCCATATCATGATATCTCGGACAGCCTATAGTATTCCTAGTTCCAACTGCTTTGTAGAGAGGATTTTTTCGCAGATGACATTAATTGGAACTGATGTGCGCAATAAATGTATCCTGAATAATCCCGTTTTTTTGCCAAATTAAGTATTTGTCCCTTACAGGATCAAAAAAAATCTGGCAACCCTAGCTTCAATACTAAGCCAATATAGCCAATTTTGAAAGATCAGCTTTTATCTCTCCTTTGTTGGCTGGCAGCCAGTTAACAATCGATTCAGAGATACATAAAGCAGGCCTAAAACAGTTTTTTTTTTACCTTTGTTATCACCTTATCTGATAAATGAACGATTCCCCAGGTCTACAAGAACGGAAATGCGTGACCCTGGCCTCCCGCCACCTGTTTCCGGTTGTGTCTATAAAATGGCGTCCCGCTGACGACTTCATGGTGGTCGGGTGTTCGGACGGGACTGTCTACGTGTGGCAGTGCGAGACTGGCCATCTGGATAGAGTCTTACATGGTAATTACCGAAATCGTCTTATTATGAGGTTCTGGTTGAACAGAGATCCAGTATTTAAAATAATATCTTTACCCATCATACTAACACACCCTTAAAGGATTCTTGCCTTTGCTTTTACACCCGGTATTATATTATATTATCTATTATACTATAGTGGGACTTAGTAAATGATCCTGCGTTACGACTATAAACAGGCTTCAACTTAAGTTTTTAGCATATGTTAGTGTCTAATGTACATTTTTAACTAATATTTTTAATTTTTAAGCGTAATTAATTTGTCTATCATGTTATACGCATTGGACTTGTGTCTCAGGTGTGTGTTAAATAAATTAATAATAAACGGTTTGTTACGCACTACCATTTTAGCTGCTCGTTTTGTATGTTGCTACAACATCTATACTGTTGTTATTTATCATAGTTTTAGGGTTTCATATGATTGTGTGGTGGTACGGAACCCTTTGTGCGCGAGTTCAAAT
Source organism: Ypsolopha scabrella (assembly GCA_910592155.1). NCBI lineage: Eukaryota > Metazoa > Arthropoda > Insecta > Lepidoptera > Ypsolophidae > Ypsolopha > Ypsolopha scabrella. The sequence goes on along the minus strand of OU342989.1, from coordinate 6,139,835 downwards.
GGCACTTGATAAAATTATTATGAAAAAATAATAAAATCAATCATAAGTTGTCCGTTTGGGAACAAAACCCGGAGCAACTACCTTAAGACAATCTGACACCAACTCTTTTAAATAAAATTCGATAGATCAATTAGAAACAAATATAAAGACAAGAACTTGGAAAAATTCTTCGGGCCAGGATTCGAACCTGAGACCTCTTGTTATCAAGACAAGCGCGCTACCAACTGCGCCACCGAGGTACTTATAGACCGTTGAATTTTTCTACCATACTTGTCCACCGAATATTTCATACCTATTTGATCTAACCAGCCTGTAAAGGACATTCTGTACGCTCACGAGGGCGTTATGTGATTTCACGTCTTGTTCTTAAGAAACAGATGGCGCTGTCGTGGCTACAATATGTGTTGCATCAGACAGTTAAGAAATTAAAACAGTTCTCATTGCGATTAATTTTACATTTGTCTCTAATTGATCTTTCGTAGTCTGTAATGCACCCTAATGATAATATTTAGAGTATTCCAAAGCCATGGATTTCGCTATAAAAACATAATCATAGTTCATCAGATCCAAATCTCCACCATGTCTGGTTGGCAGGTATGATAGCCGAGGAGGTGTTGGCGGCGTGCGACGAGACCCTCACAGACGACCTCGGGGGGTCGCTGTCTGCCGCGTCGGGAGACATGCAGGCTGGCATCGCCAACCCCGCTGTGCATTTCTTCAGGTCTGTTTTGTTTAGGTCTCAGTTTAGATATTGTAAATATTCGCCATGTCATAGCTACTTCTATTATAACAAAGCAAATCAAGTAGAAAATTTATCTTTTATGCTTAAAAATATATTGAAATTTACGTATACATAATTATAATTTATTATGAATGAAATATAATCATTAAAATGAATCAATCTCTGAAGCTAAAATATGCTGTATCATTTATGGACGAAAGTAATACAGAAGTTTTGTCTGTTGAAGAAACGTTTGACCTATGGAAACAGAGGTAAGCTTTATCACGTGACCATCGCCTCGACAAAACGAATCGTCCTGCTTGTCCATTGGTCACACGTCTCTTCGAGAGACAAAATTTATCTATTCGTGTCATCCATGCTAGCTGTACTGCAGAGGGAGATTATTCTATAATGAAATTTTTTGTTCTGTGTTTTTATCAAGTGCTGGAACTTTTTAATAGTTTCTATATTCCCACAGAGGCCTTCGCCACCGCAACCTAAACGCAATGTTGACCGCCACCCAGCGAGGCTTGGCCGCTTTACAAGGCGGCCACGGCCAACAGGGCCCCGGGCCTTTAGCTGAGCCGGCGCATTCTAGGAGGGCCCCACTCACTGTACAAGGGTTTAGAGCTAATCCTAAAGGTAAGATAGAAACATTCTCAAAATATTTTGGTAGATTTCTAGTTAGGTATCGCCCTTAAGGTTGTAACAGAGGAACTCGGTGCAAAAAGCACATCATAACATAGTTTTACATACTTTTAAATAACAAGTATGCAATAATAGTAGTTTATGAAACTGGTACATAAAAAGGTTATTAAAAACACGAGTGTCAGTATAAAAAACGAGCCGAAGGCGAGTTTAATAGAACACGAGTGTTTTAATACGTATTTATTTTCATACACTACTTTATCTAAACTCATTATAACCTGTTTTCATAATCTTGATAAAATTTGTCGTTAGCCATTTTTGATTTTTCTTGTAAACGCTTGTTCTAAAAGTGTACGTAATTTCGGTCGTTATTTTCAAAATGTCAGGTGGAGTCAAATATCATCGCCATCCCTGTTGTCAGTAATTTTACGGCTAAATAATTCTTTCGACCCATAAAACCACAATAAGTAATAAATAAATTTCCTCGAAAACTATAGCACAACAAACAGTTCATCCATTGACAGACCGAGTCCAACGCGCCGTAAGCCATAGACAATACCTGGCCGAAAATAAAGTTGACTGTAACCTCGTTACTGTTTTGTATGTATTGGAGAACATTATATAAAAACCTCATTGGTATTTGATATTAAACCTCAAACATGGCTGTATGGGCTAAGTTCCCTTTGCCTTCCTAGTTAGTATCACATGTACTGTAATCTCAGAAAAAGTTTTGTTTTAGCATTATGTCAAATCAAATCAAATCAAAATATTTATTTTTGCAAAATAAGTACATAAAGTATACTTTCTACAAGTCAAAGTTAATTTTAACAATATAATATATCTTTAGAATATAAAAAAATATATAATAATACGGGAAATAAAATATACACCTGCATAAATAAATGATAGTCGTAAGTTTTTAAATAAATAAAATAGAGGAATAAAGGAGGATTAGTAGAAGAAGGGCAAGAAACTTAGCATGCTTACTTATGTCGTTCGGAGACCTATACTATAACTTAATTTTTTAATTTTTTTAGACACGTTCATGAAAAATATTTTTCATTATGCCAGTAGTTTTGAGTTCGTAACGAGGATTTTACGATATGAGGTTAGATAAATGTGTTTTATGTGTATTCGCGAAAATTGCTTAGTATTAATTATGTTTTAATCTCCTTGTGAACGAATCTCACATTCGTGCGCGGTGGACTGCTAGATTTTTTGCGCCATAGTTTAGATAGGTTATTAATTCATATCTCTGTGTTTTTTTATCAGTAAAAAGTTTTATTCTGGACAAATATGTCTGACAACATTGGTCGAGTGATACTGAGCAACGAAAATTACGAACAATTTTATAAGAGCAAAATTAAAGAAAAGCTTACGACAAATTTTACCAAGTTCTTATGGATTTAAAAATGAGTAGGTACATTGCACTAGCTTAGATAGTGTTTGAAACTGCACATAACTATAGACTGGCCCCAACCGCTATCCGCTATGGCACCGCCTTTGCGCCGCGCGGCGAGGCGGGGGGAAGAAAAGAAAGAGTAGCACGAGTTCACAGACATATAATTATGACTAAGAAGCAGACCAAACATAAGGATTAAATGAGGCATTGAGAGCAAGAAAGGCCTAACTCTCCAGACATAATTGATTTTTAATTGTGTCTGGAAATGTTAGGCTTTTCTTGCTCTCAGTGCCTCAAAAAGCGTGGCAAGTTTTCATACAAAAAATAATCTACATTTAGCCTTCATGGTACGAAGAAACATATAATAATAATATATGTTTATTTTTATTTTGCAACCAAGATGAACATACAAAACAATTTTATGCACTATTACAATTTATAGTTTGAAAAATGTATCATTTGCTAACTCTAATCCCCACATTAGGATTCCCTGCGTTGTGGGAAATTAGACTCTTCCTGATGAGTCTGACATAAACAAAAATGTTAGAGCATTGGTATTTAGTATCTAAGCTAAAATAACATACAGAAGAATATAAAACTAAAAATGGGTTGTTTTGGCTGGCTTATGCTTGGAACATATTTGTTAATTCCTAAACTAATCTCTAGTATATATTTTGTTTGGAAACGAGCAATATTTATATTTAAAAGAGCCCGAAGTTCACTGAGCTAAAATTGCCACGCGTCGAATCTATGCGTTAGGTCTGCTGCTATATTATACGTTCACATTGTTCAAGTTACTGAGTACTGTGAGAGGCTGGTAAATATAATTAAACTCACACAGACTTTATGTAAATGGACTGTATTTTAGGTATAAGTAATTAGATCTGAACAAAGTGGCGGTTGAGCAACGACTGATTCGTATGAACGGTGTTGCCTGCATCGTACAAGTACGTTATATTAAAATTTTAATTTCATTATTATTTGTTTGATTTTGATGCTGATTTGAATTATGAGTTTAGTTTTTTAATAAAAAATAAAATACTTAAATAAAAATTATAATTTGAATATAACGTACCATTTCCTATAAATATAAAAAAAATTATATCCTTAAAAATATTCTAAACCAATCTCGTAGGATCCGACAATATCGATCTTTCTGAAGAAAGAAAAAGAAAAGAAAGAAAAGAGCTTTATTTCATAAAACCACAGTAGTTATCACAAAAAATAATTATTATTAACAAATTAGGCATATTCTATGGTTAAAAAAGGGAGTCCAGCTCAGCTTAATGCCACAGCCAAAGCCATAGCGCTGGTTTTCTGCTGAACTCATGCTAGTTCCTTTCCTCCCCCGCCTCGCCGCGCGGCGCTAAGGCGGTGCATAGCGGTTACGGTCAGGCTATAATAACCTCTATGTACCAGTTTCATAAACTACTATTTTTTATCACATTTGTATAATTTGATATATTCATTCTAGTATTTGATTCATGTTATGCTTCCTCTACACGTAGACAGATGCATCAGCGGATGGATCAGCAGATGCATCCGCGGATGGATACGCGAGCCGTCCATACGTCTGTGGGTCAATCAGTCTGTGTTCATTCTCGAAAGACGCAAGACGCATTAAAAAGTGGATGTTAAGATAGTAGCAGCCGCTACTATTTATTTATTTAGCCCATATAAGTAAAAGAAATGTAAAAAAAGAAAGTGGGTGATGCCATACATGATATATGCCATATTTAATAAATATGTATTATATATTTAGTATGATATTTATTTAAATAACAAGCAAAAACATGGCTGCGCTCTCGTTCACAATCCGCACAATACTGATGCGTCCGCAGACGTGTGCCTTGCGTCCGCGCTGAAATCCGTGCCCCAAAAACCGACAACAAACGGATTGACGGCGGACGCATCTGCAGACGTTAAATACCTACCACAGACGAGCGAATACCCCCGTCTACACGTCTGCGGACGCATCCGCAGATGGCATCTGCCGATGCATCTGTCTACGTGTAGAGGTGGCTTTAGATGAGAACTGTCTAATTAATAGAAAGTGTTTCGTCTAACTTGGATGCCAAGCGTCGTAAGACGTTATCGAACAAAGTATTGAATGTAACCTTTCGTCGACAGATGCTGAGAGCCACATCCTGTTCTTCGACATCGAAGGTCTGATCGTCGAGCTGCTGAGTGAAGAGTATTCAGCCATGAGTCCCGCTAGCTTGGAGGTAAACCATTTCTCATGTTCTCTCTGTTTTTAAACGTGCCTTGACTTATGAGTGTGCATTGCAACTATTGTAACTGTTTTGTAGATTTCTTATATGCAAATGGCAATTTTTTGTTGTATTCTGTATTACTTTCTCTTATTAGGAACCAGTCACAAAGTCACAAGAAAAATTTTCTTGTTGAAAACGTTGTTTCAAACATATTTATGTAACTTTTAATTTATTTCCTCGCATTACTGATGAAAAGTAGAGTGTTGAACACGAGTGTAAGTCATCAATTGCACCCTCGGACTATTATATTGTTATAATCTCCTATGTTTTCCGTATCTGCTATTCCTTGGTCCATATAAATGAAGGTACGGTTTGGTTCCAGGCGGCCGGGTTGATCACAAGCGAGTATATGAAGGTGGCAGCACTGACGCAGTCTGCGAGCCCTGACGCCACTAAGCGGATATCCGGTAAGACCTTAAACAACACATTTATTTGTAGACTGAAGCACAAGAAATAATAGTACTACAGAAGATCCACTCTTCAAAGACACGTGAATAAAAAGCTACGCCACGCGGCAATAAAGTGCAATTCTGCTCGCACACCTCTGCCTGGCTCAAATTTTACCCGCCTACTATGCGCCTCGCTTTCTATCGCGTAACTATATCTCTTTTTAACGCACTGAAATTACAAGTCAGTCAGGTTGCCGGTGTACTTGTAGCTTCTTGTAGCCTTCGCAGAGTAGAACGAGCCTGATTGAAGAGTGAATGCGGGAAATAAAATGGACGGAGCCTTGCAAACCTTTATGGACAGCAAAAGTGTGACTGCAAAGGTTGTTGAGTGTTGGCTCCTACATATATGGCAGTGAATGTTGGGTGTGGCACGATAAGTATCGAAATTCAGTGAATGCAGTTGGTAGTGCATTCCTTACGGAGTATGTTATTTGATATTAAATGACAGAGAGAAATATATTAATATAAAATATTGTTGCGGCCTGAAAGAAGGTCGAGGGACTAGAATGGAAGAAGTAACGCTTTGGTGGTTTGAGAGGATGGATGAAAGAAGTGTGACGAAAGGAATATATGGTTTGCAAGTTGAAGGTATAGTCAAACTTAAAGTGAAGTTAACTCCGGCGAGACGGATAGAGATAAATACATGACAGAGAGAGATAGACGGAGACAGACGAACTTCAGAGGCGCCATTAAGTTTGAATAACTTTGTAAAGCTCGACCGGGGCATCCTAGAAGGATGTATATTAGTCTGCCCACCAAATTAGAGAAGGGTTAAGGCCTTACCCCTGGTGCAGGATAATCTTACTGAGCGATTTTGAACTTGAGTATGTTGTCAGAAAGTCTACATTAGAACGCTCGCTTCGCGCGGTGCCGGCAGGCATAATCAGTGAATTTTCTAGGTTTTTCTGGATTTTACGAAAAAGTATTTGGTGTAGAAGTTTTTTCACTTGACATCGGAAAATAAACCATGTTTTCTTATTATAGCAGTAATTTCAGACATAAAACTCAAGCCGTTTAGACATAAAACGAAATAATAACTTAAAAAGGCATCATTTTCAAAAATAAAATCCATCGAGTGAATTGTCCAATTAGGTAACCGACCTGACAACGGAAAGACAAAGGTCTGAAAAAACACGTGTTCAAGTTTTACATTGATCAGATAAGTAGTTGACTCAGCATATTAAAACAAAAACCGTTGAACGCCCCTATACAAGCCCTTAAGGTGGTCGAACCAAATCTCGGTGCAAAATGTACATCATAACATTGTTTTCCTTACTTTTGAACAAAAATTTCGTTTCAAAGCAATTGGCGGGAGATTATTAGCAATAATTAAGTTTTCACATTTAAATTCCAAGTAATAGACGAGCTTGTATGACTAAATTAATGAATTTGGGAGAAGCGAAAGAGGTGTTTTGGAATTGTAGCACATTGTGATCTGTTTCTATCTACCCCTCTGAGAGACAGGCGTGAGTATATATGTATGCATGTATATTTCAATGCAGGAGCACGTAAAATGGCACTTTAGAAGTTTGAGCTTTCTCTCTTCTGATTGGTCCGCGTTCGTGATAAATTCATTTTTGCCGTTGGTTGGCAAGAACTTTGTATTATGATACTAACTTTTTGTTACTTAGTATGTGAAGTTAACCAAAAAAGGACGAACGCATAATTATTTATGAAGAAGTTACTGAAGTTTTGGCGGCATTTTTACCATAGGTTGTGATGAAAAATTGTGTCTATCACTCCGGGCCAAAATATTTTATTCTCGGGGCGTATATTGAGTTGCTCGCTACGCTTAGGTTCTATTTAAGAATCGGTCGCTTCGCTCTGAATTCAAACTAATGCCTTCGAGAAACGAAATATTACTTTATCCCCTTGTAACACAAATAACTGTTTAATATATTTGGAACATACATTTTCAAATTGTTTCACTTCCAATGCTCTCACTAACGGATAGATTTCTTCGGTCGTGTGAAAGACAAGGCCGGAGATATGGAACGCATTCTGAAAGAAAAGGACAAACATGGTACGTAAAGCAAATAGTAAAAAACGTTACTTGTTTTATGGAACACTTCTGCTGTAGAGACTTTATTCCATGTTATTTCGCAAGGCCTAATTGTACTCCATACCTATTGTTCTTCAATTGTTAACTAAAATCAATAACTGGACGGGCTTAGCAAGCTTTTCATTAAAAAAAATGAGCTAATGACGCAACTTTTAGTTCAAGTTCCCTCTTTATAAACGATTTTAACAGCTATGACGCCGCAATAAGGACCGGCAATAAGTAGTTTGTCATACTGGCTTCCGCACATTGGTACGATATAGGCTCGTGATAGCTGAATCTTGTCCACCAAAGAACTTTGTCACAGTAATGGTTTTGAAACTCAATGAAACAAGTACAAGAAAATCGTTCCAACCAGTTTGATGGTTTGTTCACAGATGACAGTTATTAATTGAAAATGTGTCTTTGCGACCGTATATATATTTTAAATAGATGTAATTTTATGTATCTTCGATAAAAAAACAACAGGGTACCTAGCATGGTAGACCATTACGAACTTTGAAAGCTCGATATACCACTGTATCTGTCCCGCTTTAGGTAAATCACCGGAGCGAGACAGAGCACTGTATCAAGCGCTATCGAGCTCGATAACGCTCGATATAGTGCTCTCTCTCACTCTGTTGATCTACCTAAAGAAGGACAGACAGTGGTATACAGAGCTCGATATGTTCTACCATGTTAAAGGTGCTGGATTCGCCGTTCGTCGCTTAAAAATGGCCCACCCCACTGATTAAATGTGTAAATATACGTGGGCGTGAAATGCGTACGTTCAACAGTGGATGACTAGCCACTCCCGTAAACAAAACAGGTTTTTACAGTGACTCATTTACGGTACACGCTGCAAGACTGTGGAACCGATTGCCTTTGTCAATACAGACATTGAAAAATATAAAATTATTTAAAATTAAAGTAAAGGAATTTTTCTCCACGGAATACTCATCACAGTAGAACTCAATTAAGTAGTATTATAATATTTGTGTGTTTATTTATTATATGTATGTAGGTATGTATTAGTATGTTCATGTATTTTATATGTAAGTTTATGTCTTAGATAAGTCTATTTAGATATATATATTTAACTTGATCTTTTCTCACTGATTAGCATTTACTCCTTCCTTTTTATTCTGTCAACTATCTTTCTGTTTCCTTGCAAAGGTTGCCTGGAAGATATTGCTGTTAGCAATAAGTGCCGCCTTTGTACACCATGTTTGATTGTTTTATATTTTGTATTGATTTTATTGTATGTGCATAAAGTGTTATAAATAAAATAAAAAATATATTCTAGGCATGCATTCTTCCATTTCGCATTTTAATCTTAACTCGTTATGATATACTAGTTGAAATTTTATACAAGATAAATCCCAGGACTGTTGTTGCGATTGCCTATAGCAAACTTGAGGCAAGATTTTTCGTGTACTTGGAATGTAGTGGTTCACCTAGTAATATCTATGATATTTATTAATTGTTTTGTTCAGGAATCTTGGCCAAAATGAAGGAAGGCGCCGAAACGATGCAGACAAAGCTACAAGCGAAGGCTGAGCAACTGAAAGGACACATCGAACCCAAAGGTCAGTTTAGTGATAGACTTACAGTATAGATGGCGCTGATTGTATACTTTTTACCGAAGAGATGTGAATATCTTACAGTATAGATGGCGCTGATTGTAGACTTTATTTACGGATAAAAATATAGTGCTAAAGCGTCTTCTTGTGGAAATTGTTTGGAAGTTACAGCGCCTTACCATAGATGGCGCCAGGCATACGAAATTTCATTAGAAATAAAATTGTTTTAATGACGCCAAAATTAAGGAAAGTGCATAAATTATGCAGATGAAGATACAAGTCGAGGTTGAACTACGGGATTCCAGGTATGTTTAGTTATAAAATACTTCAAAAATTAAGATATTTTTTTTGTTTATTACATGACCGATCAAACCAATGGTAAATATTGTTAGCTTTTAATAGATGCGACTATTGGTAAGCTCAGTGGCCTCATTGTGATGACCTAGTAGTATGTTTATTACTTTTATTTCCCCGTCGATCATGGTGTATGTAACTAAACCAATATATCGCAAATTAATCTTATTTTTTTTTAATACACATTTTAAAGCCGATTCCGAAGGCTTTAATTTTAGTTTTAGTGCTGTCAAAACTTAAAATTTTCCAAAGTAATTAGCTTCTGTTGTTAACACTAAAGAACTATTTTGGAATGAAGAAACTTAGTTTTGACAGCATTCAAACGCCTTCAGAATCGGCTTTTATGAATCTCTTCGTTTCTAAAATACGCAACATTTTCAAAGATTTCGTTAGGGCTTTATTTTTGAAATTTTAGTGAATATGTAAATACATTAGTAAAGACATTGAAAGAAGAGTGAATGCGGGAAACAAAGTGAACGGGGCCCTGCACTCCTTTATGGGCAGCCAAAGTGTGACTTCAAAGGCACGATTGGCGGTTCATAATGGAGTGTTGGCTCCTACGCTTATGTATGGTAGTGAATGTTGGGTTTGGCAAGATGAGCATCGCAGTAGAGTGAATGCAGTGGAAATGCGTTCCTTACGGAGTATGTGTGATCTGACATTGAATGATAGAGTGAAAAATATCGACATAAGGGATCGTTGTGGCCTGAAAGAAGATGTACTGACTTGAATAGAAAAAGGAATGCTTCGGTGGTTTGGGCATACAGAGAGGATGAATGAAAGTAGAGTGACGGAAGCAATTTATGCTGCACAAGTGTAAGGTAAAGCTCGACCGGGCCGCCCTAGAAGGACGTATGCCGACCAAATAAGCGACATACTGAAAAAGGGCAAAGTGAAAAGTACCCGGAATAGAAAAGCCTGTATGACTAGGTTGATAGATGTAGAAGAAGCAAAAGAGGTGTTTCAGGATCGTAGCAGATGGAAATCTGTAGTCTCTGCCTACCCCTCTGGGAGACAGGCGTGAGTATATGTATGTATGTATTAGTAAAGACAATTATGTTTCGAGCAAAATCCATCGATGTGGTCCTCTAAATATTGTTAGAAATAAAAAGGCGCGGATCCTAGCCCGAACCGACCATATAATTTTGGGTTAATAAGTTTTCTATTAAATCCTCCCGAAGTTATTCGGGGGAGAGTAAAAAAGCTCTCAGGCAAAAAACCAGGCGGCCCACCATTGCCTGGGACCGATGGATGGCGGTATATCCATCCCCAATTGCCGGGCCTTATATAAATCAGACTGGTGATGGGCAGCGGCGTCACTGGTGCAAGGGTTTCGGCACCGCGCTCACCAACCCGCCTGCCCAGCGTGTGTGAGTATGGGCATTTCTTCCAGGAGGACCGCCAAATCCAGCCTGCCATATGTCCAGCAGTGGACGAAGCGGGCTGATGGATTGATGGATGGAAGTTTTCTATTTGATTTTATAATTCACAACGCGCCCTTATACATTATTAAGATTAAGTCGATAAGGAAATTCTATAGGGTCTCATAAATCTAGCAGGCACTACTATAATCAAAATAGCTTGCAGCGAAACTCGGTAAATTGTGCTTATTTTACAACAATCATCGCAAATGACAGTGAGTCGCCTGGTGGACCGTCGTCGACACTTGCATAATGTGTTGTGTACTACCACGAATAATGTTTAGACACGGATGACGTGGTTTCTGTGCTTCACAACATCGTAGCCATAAAAAATCGACTTCTGCTTTTCGAATTCAAGGAAAAAATGGACCATGTTGTTGCAATTTGAGGTGCATGGAGCTCAAGCTTTTGAATATCTCCAAATACCGGCAAGAAGTTGATTCATTGCCCTGTAGCTTTGTAGTTAATTTATTAAGATGAACTTTTTTTTTGTGATTGGCTTTATTGCTGTTGGCCTTTTGGCCTTTACGGCTTTACCTTAATAGTGAGAGGGACAGAGAGTACCCAGCCTCAAATAAGATGAAGTAACAGGTCTCTGTGTATAGTACAGGATGTGCGTGCAGTGGCAGATTTCAAACAATAAAAGTTCAAAATTTGTTATAGACAACATACCGATTGAAAATGAACCCTCCAGCTATAACAAAAGAAACAGTTCTACGTTCGAAATGAAAAATACATGTTTTGTTACTTTTGTCATGATTAATATTTAAGAAAAGATACCTACCGCCAAAGAAGCACTAATACTCCGGTGACAGAGACGACGCTCTACAAAACCTATGTGTACATAGCCTATGTGCATTATTTACCGCCGGGAATATATACGGTCTATTGTCAGTCACATAACGCACTGTGTAAAAAATATAAAAATTAAAAGAAAAACCTCCTTTTTACGGTTTTATGTTCTATTAGTGATTCTGATTCAAAGAGTTCAATAAAGCTAGAGGGTTCCTTTTCAACCTGTATTTAAAAAAATATTTGCTATATTCAAATAAACATAAACGCGAATTTAATATTTAAAATAACTTTACCTAAAAGGCACGAAAGCATTCCTCTAATCTATAGCACATCATTTCAAAACGCGCGTTTGCAGATGCTTCATGATAGTAAAAAAACCGCATCCAAATCCGTTGAGTGGTTCTCTAATTAAAACGGTACATACAGGCAGACAGAAAAAATTCTAAATATGGTAGTTTTGGCTTCAGAATAGGTAATACTAATAAGTCTAATAACTTTCACAAAAATAAGTTAATTGTGACCTTAAATTTACTTATTTATACAGGTTGTTAGGAAAAGTATTTAGTTACCTTAAACCACGTGTGCTATAGGTATAACAAAATATGTTAAGCGTGTTTTTTTTTTAACATGAACATAATAAAATTTTTTTTTTTTCTTTTATTACATTCTTTGACCCTAGTTCAGAGCGCAATAGATAGATAGATAAAGGTGATAGACAATTGCAAAATATTAAATGTATAATTATATTTAAAAAAAAACACGCTTAATATTACTTTGTTATGCCTATAGCACACGTGGTTTATTGGAACGAAGTACTTTTCCTAACAACCTGTATAATATTGATGATGATTTTCATGATAAACTATGCGCTTTGCTGTCTGTCCACTAGTCTCAGTAATGATTTATGCAAACATCAATATCACACTCCTTGCAAACATTATTTATAAATAAACCTTTAACATATAGGGTCATTAGTATGCTAATATTTTATTTAATACCCGCAATTTGCGTGAAATAAAATCTGTACTAATAATAAAGACGTAAAAAAGTCTGTACGCTGAATATTTTTGCGAAATTTTTAATTTAATTGGTTATAATCAGTAATTAAACTGAAGCCGGAACTCATTTTTTTAGAATGTTTTATCTCGAGAACCACTTAATGTATTTGGATGCGGTTTTCTTTATTATTACCATAGTTATCCTCGTCAACATATAGGCTATAAGGGATGTTGATAAAATAACCGCCAAGCCGAAAACTGTCGATACTACGCAAAGGTACAAGCAAGCGACACTTAAGACACTTAAAGACACTTAAGCAAGCGAAGCCGCGGGAAAAAGCTAGTATTATTAGATACACGCAATTTGCGTGCCATAAAATCGTTTATAAAGTCGTGAAACCTGGGATAATTGATGTCGCAGTTGTTTTCTATAACTACTGATTTGGCTTGTTTAGTGTGTACTGTTAAGGGGCTCTATAATGCGAAACTTAAGTTTTACTTAAAGTAAAACTTAAGATTTAGTTATACGAGGGTGCATTTTTATATTCGCGGAATGGGTAAGTAATTAATAAATGAGGGTACTTTCCTTAGTCGTAACTGGTTAAGTAGCTCATTATTAGTATAAATATAATGTTTTGTTTTAATCGGGCCATTACTATTTGAATTATCGTCGATCAAACAACTCAGTTGGGAAGAACATTGTGAAAAATGGAGAAAATCGAGCACCGCGCTGTCATAAAGTTCCTTACCAAGCAAGGTAAATCGGTTCAAACCATACTAGAAGAGATGTCATCCGTTTACGGGGAGTCTTGCCCCGGTAAAACCATGGTTTATAAGTGGCATACCCTTTTTAAGAAAGGCAGGGCCTCACTTGAAGATGATTCTCGGCCATGACGGTCGATCGAGGTGACCACTCCGGAAATCATTCAAAAAGTGGAAAAATTAATACTGGAAGATGCTAGACTAAAGAAGAAACAGCTCGCAGAAATGATTGGAGTATCCGATACAACCATGTTTAAAATTCTTCACGATCATCTCGGCATGACCAAAGTCAGTGCAAGGTGGGTGCCGAGAATGCTCACGCCGCCTCAAAAACAACAGCGCGTAGAGTGTTCTCGCGCGTTTTTGGACCTCTGTAATGAAGACCAGGATGGAGTATTGACTCGAATTGTTACCGGGGATTAAACTTGGGTTCATCATTATGAACCTGAGTCCAAACAAGATTCTATGCAGTGGCACAAAAAAAGGCACACCACCACCAAAGAAATTTAAGGTGTCACAGTCGGCGGGAAAAATCATGGCGACAATCTTTTGGGACTCAGAAGGAATCTTGTTGATAGATTATAAAGATAAAGGTGTCTCCATAACCGAAGAATACTACGCTTCAATCTTGAAGCGATTAAAGGAAGCAATCAAGGCAAAAAGAAGGGGAAAATTAACCAGACAACGCGCCTGTGCACAAGAGCCGTGTTGCGTTGGCTTCCCTGCATAAGGTGGGCTTCGATATTTTGGTTCATCCACCCTACAGTCCTGACCTGGCTCCCAGTAATTATTATCTCTTTCCAAAAATGAAAAAAGAACTTCGGGGGAAGAAGTTCTCAAGCGATGAAGAAGTGAAGGAAGCAGTTTCAGCTTATTTTGCAGACAAAGAAAAAACATTTTTTTTCGAGGGTATACATAAGCTAATTGAAAGATCTGAAAAATGTATTAGGGTTGCAGGTGAATATATTGAAAAGGAAAAATAAACTTGTATTTTTATTTCCACGTCTTACCCCCGATTCCGCGAACTTAAAAACGCCCTCGTACTCAGTAGATATACCTCTACAACTTAAAAAAATTATCTTGTAATTTTTGACTCGAGACCATTACTAATTACATTTCATTTACATACTTTTAATTTTAATCTACTAACAATTTGATTACGTTAAAAAACCGGTTAAGTGCGAGCAGGAGGGTTCCGTGTCATTCAGATTAGTTTATACACTTAAGTGATATAAATAAAAATTACAAAGAATTAGAAGATTACCTAGCTAGAAAATCATTTGAGTAGAATAGCCGATAAAAAACAAAAGCGTTAAAGTTTTTCCAAGCGTTTATTATCTCGATGAGATAGCCCCTAATTCAATACCGACTTATATTAGATTAACAGTTCCTACATGCTGGTTACATTCTCGTAAGTAATATAATCTTAGTGAGCATTAAGGCTGCGCCGAGCGTACGACGATTAGACACCTCGCTCTGTACTCTCGTGGTTTTATTTATCGTGGTAATTTTTATGCTTTTGCCCGCGAGTTCGTCTGCGTGGAGTTCGGTTCAGCCCCTTAGGAGGCGAATTTTCAAAAATCCTTTCTTAGCGGATGCCTACGTCATTACAACTATCTGTATCCCAAATTTCAGCGAAATCCTTTCAGTAGTTTCGGCTGTGCGTTGATAGAGGAGTCAGTCAGGTTTGCCTTTTATTTATTCAGAAGAAGATTTATGGCGGATTTGTGGTTCATTTAGAACAAATCGTATTTAAATTGATAGACAATATTTCTAAAATGTAAGTTGGACAAATTGTAGTTTATACTTTGGTGATTGTTTAAAATTATGTTTGAGATAAAATTCTACAGTTAAGTTGTTAAAATGACTTGAATGGCAATGCGCCTTTGTTACATTTTGGGCCTAGGTTAAATAGTTGTGCTTTATAAACTTTAAATTATTTTTCATTTTTGCTTCGGATAAAGTGTACATACATTTTCTGTGATACTAAATATGATTTTTTTATATTTATTATTAAAATATTATTCATTAAATCAACTCAACCGTGACTGCCGATTTAGCTTCTTTTGGTCGGCGCACCCTTAACATAATGGCTATTTTGGTATGAATAATCGATCTGTGATCGAGAAAATAAATGCTTGGAAATAGTGTAGAGCTGAACTTAAGTTTAGTATCATGAAGCCCCTTAATTTATATTTTATTTACTGGTTAGTTGATCCTTATTTGTCTGACTTTGATGTTTGCCTATCTCTAAAAGAAACAAATAACTGCTTACATAACGTGTTTAACTTTAAGTGTTATTATAAGGTCCTGCAATAATAATTGAAAATAATTATAGGGTAGATTGTGTATCGATAACTGATCACATTAATTAAAGAAGAAAAAAACCTGGGTACCTAGCATGGTAGACCATATCGAGCTTTGACACCTCGATATACACTGTCTGTTCCTCTTTAGGTAGATCAAAAGAGTGAGACAGAACACTGCTATCGAGCTCGATATGGTTTTCTATGCTAGACTAGCTGGTGTTTTTTTTTGTTTTCAGTACAAAGTGTTTCCATCAACTGACTTAATTTCTATGGAAAAGTGAAAAAAAAGTAAGCGCAAATAAAAAACATTATAATTCAGTGGGAATTCAAATTGAATTCAAAGTTCAAGTGGGGCCTTATTGTCTTACTTCGACATCCATCGCAATCGCCTTCAAACGCACCCGAGATTGGCTAGAAATTACATCAAGAGTAAGAATAGAAAAGGTTTATTTGTCTAAAAAACATAAAAAAGTAACACAACATAAAATACATTAAACAAAGGGGAGACAGCTCAACTTATTCTGCGAGTATGGTAAAACATATCTGATTTTCAGCTGATCATCACACATCATTTATAGCCAATCACGACACCTTTGATGGCTAGTGTGATAGATATTGGAGTTAGACAATAAGAGGGCTGGACGGCTATTCCGGCACGTGCGCAAAAATTGCGACGGCAGATTGCGGGTGACTTCAAAAGGGATATTGTAGCGATATGTACTGATATTTTTGATTGAAAACTTATAGGGAACATTCCTTATATCCTATAGTTCTTATTTGATGTGGTTTAGTCACTAAAATTTTCATCGCATGGCATTTATCTTACTTAAAACAAATATCTAATGATTGATATTGCGAGTGAGAAATAATGCCGGAATAGCCGCCCTGGCCGTCAATTCTGGCACGTGCGCAAAAATTGCGGAGGCAGATAGTGGGTGATTTTAAAAGGGATTTCGTACAGATATGTATTGTTTTTATTTATTGAAAACTTATAGTGAACATTCCTTATATCCTATAGTATTTATTTGATGTAGTTTAGTCACTAAAATTTCTATCGCATGGCATTTATCAAGCTTTAAACAAATAACTAATGATTGATATTGCGAGTGAGAAATAATGCCGGAATAGCCGCCCTGGGAGGCAATTCCGGAGAAACAATCGAAGCGAGATCTCTAAAACTCGATCTAAAAACAGATAAAATGGGTTTTTACGATCGAGAAGGCCAATTCAACAGACTGAGAATAGGCCTACTGGTCTATTAGCTATACTCGATCACCTCTTGATTTTTTAACTTTGAATAGGCTTGTACACGGGGTAAGCAAAATATTATTCTATTTAGTCCGTCATTTAGATTATCAAAAAATATTGGACACGTATTTTTTCTTTTGTCAATCAAACAAAAAATCTCAGAGATAAAGCGCGTCAAAGTTTGGGAGTGGGGGAAAATTATGTCACTTCTAAGTAAAATTGTACCTAGATGTCACGCGGAACTTCAGCGGGCTATATCTTCATAATTTTTTGTTAAATTGTAAAAAGAAAAAATAGGTGTCCAATATTTTCTGATAATCTAACTGACGGACTAATAAATTTTTTTTAGTCATCATGCCTATTATAGGACCTTTTTATTTTTCATTTTACTTGGTAATTTATTACTTACATTATGCAAATGAATATTAAGAGCACGTAGGAAGTGTTTCTTAAGTACCGTAATCTATCTAACGACAAGGTGTCTTATCGCGATAATACTACAACAATTTATATTTAATTCGTTTAATTTATTTTGTACCAAGGTGATCTACATTCTTACGTTAATGGACTATAGCTGATCGTGTACAGACGGGCGGCTGAATAGACGAGCATTTTTTAAATCTGTGATGTACGCAGTCAAATAAAACTTATAATGGTTTTGGTGAAATTGACATGGCCATTTTTAGCCATTTAAAATTTCAAAGCAGTAAATGGTTTTCTCATTGCGTGCAAAGTAAAAATAAAAAAATGAAAATGAATGCCTATTTGACTTATAAATTTAATTGTGTTATTTTTATTCACTGTTTTTCATATTCCTAGGTACCTGTATATCTGGAATATAAAAAAATAGTGAATAAAAAGAAAAACTAATAGCTAGAGAATAGTTTCTGTGATAGACAGGCTGTCGGATCCGCAAATAACACTAAATGGATTTTGTTTAAGTACTTTTCCTTGAGAATAATACTCTAAAAAACCTGTCAAAGTTCTGTCGTATATCTGGAATATAAAAAAAATAGTGAATAAAAAGAAAAACTAATAGCTAGAGAATAGTTTCTGTGATAGACAGGCTGTCGGACCCGCAAATAACACTAAATGGATTTTGTTTAAGTACTTTTCCTTGAGAATAATACTCTAAAAAACCTGTCAAAGTTCTGTCGTATATCCAGTAAACTATTTATGAAGAACAACGAGCCAACCACCAAATGCTTGCAACATTCCCTTCCCTTATGTCTACCCAACGAAAGCCTACGCCCTCTTCAAGGTAATCTAGGTCCAGGAAAACAAGCACTACAAATCCATACTGGTTTCGCGACCTCACCCTTTAAAACAGCTTTATTTCTACCACCATAAAGTTGACAATCCTTTGTCTTTGATAACAGCTGGGCAGGGAAGTTGTTTTGAAATATCTAGACCGCTTTCAGCCAGTCTTTGTTATTGTTTAATTTATTTATGGATATTGAAAGGTTATTTATGCGTCTGATATGGTATTGTATGTGCGTAATTTAAAAAAGGCAGCTTAATGTCTTTATTAATATTCAGATTCGGTAAATTGTTTTAAAGGCCAAGCTTCTCGTTGCCTCGCCTTAAGCGTTTCCGATTCAAGTTTGTTTGGGATTGAAAGATTTGTAAAAGCACTTCCAAATTCACTATTATAAACAATCTCAGTATTTTAAGGAATCCATATTTATTTTTATATAATATGACTTTGATTGGTATAGCCTAATTTATACTTGAGACTCGGTAACGTACAGCAAAGCGTAGTGTAGGCCGACCTCGTCCCCGCTGGACTGACGACCTGGTCCCTTAAACAGGCCACTTTGGATGAATCATATTATGATTCTGTTCTATTGCCGTCTCGTTTGCATGGGTGAATAAATTCAATCTCTGTCCTACTTTCAAATCATTTTATGATTCACCCAAGTCGGCCTATTTAAGCCTCCTCAAGGACGTTGTGGGTGGCGGCTGCTGGCAGTGCACGAACACGGGCTGATGGATGGATGGATGGACTCGGTAACTGATCAGGAGCAGGTTCATTGTATCTTGTAAAAACCCTTTTTGTAAAATATGAAAAATATGATTTGTGCCCCTATACTTATCTATGAACAAATCCGAGTCAATTAGTATAGGAAGCCTAAATTTTATTTTGCATTTTTCACATAAAGAATCAATTAACCTTGTTAATGACCACTTCAAAATTTCCAGCTTGAATTTGGCTATTCAATCAAAGTCACTTAATAATTAATCAAATGTGATCAAATGTGATTATTCAAATAAAGGTAATTTTTGGTATTTCGGCCCACTGCACCCGTTGTCTCGGTCCGGTTTGCCTTTTGACTTTATTTTTTGAACTTTCTCACCCGAAGACTCCGTCCAGGAGATTTTCTTGAGCTCTGGATTCGTGATTAAAGTGTTGTCATGTGAAAGGATAAAAGGAAATGAAATCACAAGCTTACTATTGTAAAAAAATGTGTATTTATTTACACTTTGGCAGTGATGGCATGAGATTCTTTTGTCTACAAAGAGAGTTACGTTCTTATGACTTATTTTATTTTCTTGAGCAAAATCCATCCGTTAATCTTCATGCGGTAAGGTTGGCACGCCGTCCATTTTCGAGCGACACTGTTGCCAACATTCCAAAAAAAAGGAAACATCGACAGTGCCGCCCGAAAATCCGAAAACCGATAACGGTAACGCTACAAAACAGTTATTCTGAGATCGCTGTTGTAACTGTTATCGCGACCGGTTGTTTTTGCGTTATTTTCGAATTACCAAGCTTGGAGACCGAGTCCGTGTACGCCGAGTCCGTGAGCGCCGAGTCCGTGAGCGCCGAGTCCGTGGAGGCCGAGACCGGCAACGCCGAGGCCAGCATAGCCGAGAGGGGCAACGCCATAGGGAGCAAGACCGTGAGGAGCGACGCCCAAGGCTGCACCTCTGGCGGCGGCGGCGGCTCCGTCCAAAGCGGCAGCCTGGCTCTGGGCAGCAGCTACCAAGCTCTGTCCGGCCGCGACGGAGTTCCAGTAGGCGTTCTGGTTGATGTCGCGGCTGGTTTCGATGTTCTGGCGGACGGCTTCAGTGTTCCACTGCACGGCGGCCTCAGCGGCTCTCGCTTGGCCTTCTCCGACGGCTCGGACGTGGTCCTGTTGCAGACAAAGGGTTTGTTCAATGTTGGGCTGTTCGTCGGACTAAGAGTAGTAATCATTCCGGACGCTGGCTATTCATAGAAAAATGGGCCGATGAGATAGTGGTTATAGAGTACTAGAGGTCCAATGGTATTAGGAACACTCTTTCTAAAAATTCTTGACAATGGTAAATGATTTCAATACCTTGTAAAGCTTAACAACATAGCTATCAATTCGAATAATAACGGGGAAGGAATGAACCCTGTGACAGTCCACCTTACGCAGCGTAACAGCGGCATGTTGAAGAATTGCAGTGATGGCTGCTGGCTTGCTCGTGTTCTTAATGCAATGGTGGCTTACCTGAGCAACGACGGTAGCGTCAATGGCGGCGGCCTGAGCGTCTCCATGGTTCAAGCCGTAGGCCAGGGGGGCGATGAGCCCGGCGGAGGCATAGCCGAGGACGGCGGCGAAAGCAATCTGTGGAAAAGGGTTTTAGTTATATAGGGGTTTATAAGATACAATGTTATATCTAGAAACAAATTCTCTTAGCTGACCCAAGTCTGCTTTTTGTTTTAGGCTGCGGAGTTAGAATTCAACTGTTTTTTTTCTGCGTTTGAGCCCTTTTCTCTTTGAATCACACATATAAAGTCTGTCCTTACCTTCAAATAAGAACCATGTAGTTAAGATATTTATGAGTAAAGAAAACTCGTGTGGATTATTCGAGGAGTATGAACACAAAATGTTTTTGTTTATTTATATTTTCATGTTTGTATATTTAGGTATAAATAATTAACAACATCCTAATCGCTAAAAACTCAAATCAATCACGCATTAAAATGAAGTTGTCATACACATCACACGGCCAACCTTGTTGAAAATACCGACGCATTCAAATCGCAACCTTGCGTCCATTGGTGTACGTGTCAAATTAGCAATTAGTTCTAGTTGCTTTAACGTTTTATTATGCTAATTTATGTCATAATTGCTGAACAAATCCATCCGCTATGTTCAGTTGCGAACTTCATACGCATAGTAATTTGTATTTGCATTTATAATGGCTACCGTTAATGTTTACTGTCTATTGTTTTCGTCGAACAGCCAATACATCTACTTTTCACCGACAATTATTCGGCCCCACCATGATAGGAGGTGTCTGTTGCAGTAGTTGGGCACAAATACACGTATCAAGCCAAAACGGTTTTTACCAAATTCCTAAAAGCTCATTGGTGCTTGCCACGGCAACAGAAATCGAACCTGGGCCTCAAAATCTAGTACTAATTTACAATTATTTGGAGCATACCATACCTAAACCCATACCTTTTTCACCTTAGTTTGTTTAAAGCAGAATGGACCGGATTACAATACGGAAAGAAAAAGACAGAATGCTTAAAGTAAGTTTAGTCCTGTCAAAGTTACATCGAATCAACACCATTATAAGCTGATATTAAAATTTAAAATGGCTAACAAAGGACGAATGAGATTTTTTTTTCGGATTAAAATCAGTAAATTAATATTGATTTTAAATAAATGTCAATTTTGTTTGACAAATATTTATCATACATATGGCATGTGACCCCGTTTAGCTTGCAGTTAATTAAATTTCAATATTTCTTTTGGAAATTTACGTTATGCTAACACTCTTAATTAATTGCGGAAAACGGATGTTACTGAATTAATTACTGAGCGTTATTTGTCATGATTTATTATCGGCTTAGCTTTCGAGCTTTTAGCTGTGACTAATCGAAAACATGATTTCGCTGACAAACCGTTATATAGGAGACTGTGTAGGTACAATTAATTAACTTTATAGCCCTTACCTGTTGATTTTATAGCTAGATTGCTACTTTACTTGAACAGTACGTGAATTTATTTCCAAAGATAATAATGAGAAACAAATTTTTCAACCATAGACGCTAGACTCCCGATAGCAAAAATTTTGTATAACAGTCTGTCTGTTGTGAGAACAGGACAGCATTGGAGTCAGCGTGTGGTTTCGAGGTTGAGGTGGGAAAAATGTAGAAGAAATATGATTATTAGGTGTGCTTACTTCGTACAATATCTGTTCCATTAATATAGACCCAATCTGCTTAATGCTACTGCCTACTTTTTGCTCAAAAGGACATTAAAAAAACACCTCAATAAAACAAGTTTAAATAGGTCAAACTGCCATGCCAATCCGCATCTGAAGCATGTCTCAAACGGATATACAGACAAATATTGATAGTTCCCTGCAAGAAAACCCGAAAAACAAAGGATGTTTTTAATTTTATATAACGTTACCTGTTAAATAACCACTAGACCGAATAACGATGCGTAATTTTGATGAGCCTCACCGGATTCCGAACTTAATTGGCGATTACAATTTATATTTTAATATGACCACTAGTCCAAGTCAGTTTTCACAACATAAGCAGTGTGTTGTTAGCATACATTTGCTGTAATTTTTCCGTTGCGTATAATAGTGCGTTTTTTTCGTAGCTTGTTCGGAAATCCTTGCGTTGTCAGTAAATTTTTAGTAACTGCTTTTGACACGTTTGATTTGTATACTGGTCACGGTATTTTGATGCACTTTGTTTGGTTTGTTTCGCGTTATGGTAAATTTTAGCTAGCTGACATTGGAATCTTTTTTAATTAATATTACCGCCAAATCGTGGCTCGGTTCTGTCTAACCATTACCACTTCTCATGAACAACTAGACTCACAATTTCGCTCAAAAAGTGTCCTCAATGCATCTTGTCACCGCTACGATGTGAAAGGATCGAATGACGATTGCGTACAATTGACATGCATCTCATTTTAACGATATAACGTATTAATTTTGTTGAAGCATTTTTGCTACACGTCGCCGCTCGGACGTTTTCTGACGAACTTTTCTTAGAGACTGTGTGTCTAGTTGTTTATGAGAGGTCAATGTTTCTTAGAGATGAATTAATTTATTTTAGAATAAAGTTAAATTCAAATTACAGATCTTACACGGATAATGCTGAGAGAGCTCATGCGTTATCCTATCTATCATGGATTGTGTAGAAATTGTAAGGAAATAACGACATTTCCCGAAAAGTTGCGAAGATTCTCATGTAAAAATTCTTACAATTAGTAGGTGCAATATTACGTTATATCTGGTGCGAGTACCTACCCATATGAAGGGGTAAGAGGAAGAATCGGCTAAGTCACATTTACAAAACTTTACAGTATCGATGATTTAAGATTTGATAGCGTTATATGGCTGGCTTGAAAACACTACTGGTATATAACAGTATGTTGGCTGGCTTGAAAATACTAATGGTATATACTGTTATATACCAGTAGTATTTTCAAGCCAGCCATATAACGCTATCAAATCTTAAATCATCGATACTGTAAAGTTTTTTGAATGTGACTTAGCCGATTCTGCTCCTTACCCCTTCAGATGTTTCATTTTTGTTTTGTTACATGTTTCTTTGAATAAATTTTCCGGGTAATTAAAACAAACAAAGTACGTGTCCTTCTAAAATATTGTCACCATCACATAGTATTTGAAATATAAATAGAGTACTATTTTGGACAACAATAGTTTCTTGTAATAGTTCCATGACATTGGCCCAAAATATTCAAATCATGCAATGGCCGTGAACCCCAAAAAAGAAAAAAAAAAGTTGTGCAGAATGCTTCTCGTGTGTTGAGAATTGGTTCCAGACATGGTTCTAATTTCAAATGCTATTGAGTTAATTTTTGATTGGCATAATTATTTGGTTTCAGTATTTACATTCGAATGTAAGCTTTGCTGCGATTGAAATAGAACGGATATTCCTTTGAATGGTTTTGAGATGTAAAAGGTTTTTAATAGCCGGGTGATAACGCGTTGAAGTTTATGCAGTTTTTATCGTGACTATTGTAGGTTATTTTATGCTTTGTTGTCTTGATTATAAGAATCATGACAATTGAATTTTCTTTTGTGTTTTTATTGAATTATGTGTTTTGCTGTAATGTTATTGTAACGATACGTAATGTTTGTATTGGTTTCTTTGAAATATGTCTTTTACTTCCTGTCTGTAAGATAGTGCGTGTACAATGTAAAGGGGGTTTTGTTGAGTTTTTGTTTTTAAAAAATATGGAATAACTAGGACACATATACTTAAATCTCTGCCTACCGCTCTGGAAGACAGTCTTGAGTATATGTATGTAATTATTACAAAAAAATAAGAAAATACTGTGCTTCAAATCTGGCCCTTAATTTGACTATTTTTTGAGAATGGAGTTTTAACTCATAAATAACACGCACTTGAAAAAATATTTTCGGAATTTGATAATTAACAAAAAGTTATTGTTTTATTAAAAGCGAGTCTATTTTTTATATAACTCCCGCATAACTATGACGGCACTAGGTGACAACGGAAAACATATCACATTTTCAGGCTGAATATCACACTTCCTTGACCGAAAAAAGAAAACTTCACTTTTAAATTTCGAAACCGGCAACGGGTTTCCACTTGCAGCCAAGTCACTAGATGACGTGCGAAAATGAAAGGGGTGCGTTCCGTTATCACTTTTTATTTATTGTTAAGGTTTTTTTTTTAAATAATAGGCAAAGGGTATTCACCAGAAATCTCATCGTGCACTTCTTTGTCAGACTGCGCGGTAGCTACTGAATGCTCTATGCACGCTCGCTAGTGCTTTTATACAGGCGTTGCCTGCCTCTGAAGTTTATTATTGAAAGTGCCCAGTTATCATTGATACGGATAAGTATAGACTTGAAGGTAGGGCTCTGAATAGTTAGACATGGCGTTAAGTAATTGATAAGGGTTAATTAGAGTTATAATTACGTACTTAAGGTCAGGGCGTGATTTTTTTCTGGTTCTTTGGATCGTTTAAGTTATCGGTTGGGTACTTTGTGATTTATAGGGCTAAACATGATTATTTTAAAATTACCAATTGGAAAAAAAAACAGATTCCGTAATGATTTTTAACAGCAAGATAGCGTATGTGGTCTTTTTATCATAAAATTCATACCGTTCATTTCCTGAAATATATAATGAATCTTAAACGGTAGCCTTGTGTCTGGAGATGACGTATTTGCAGACAGACAGACTTTATGCTTTACATTACAACAATTTACAGACAATCGGAAAGTAATATTTGGTTATTTAAATTCTAAGTTCCGTGTGTTTGTTTTTAAATTTGGAATTATGAGCCATTTAAGAGTATCTAAGCAGACAACTATGTACTTTATTAAGTTAGGCCTCTTCTTTCTTACGCTACTCAATAACTTGCAGAAAAACAACTTTTAACAACCAAGAGCAAGGCGTGAAATTACATAACGCCCTCCTGAGCGTTAAGTATGTGCCTTACAAGCTGGTTAGATCAAATAGTTACAAAAATATTCGCTGGACAAGTATGGTGGAAAAATTCATCGATCTAGGGTAAGTACCTCGCGAAGTCGGTAGCGCGCTTGTCTTGATAACAAGAGGTCGCAGGTTCGAATCCTGTCCCGAGGAATTATTTCAAATTCTTGTCTTTGAATTTGTTTCTGATTTATCTTTTCTAGTTTGTAATGCACTCTAATAATAATATTTAGAGTATTATAAAACGATGGATTTCACAATGAAAACGTAATCTAAGACAACTGCTGTTTTCTTAAGGGCCCATATTACCTCAATTCGCAGTCCTGCTCTAACGCTTCAGCTTTTTAACTGTCTATCCTACTCTAATCAGATGCCGCGCACGCAAAACCATCAGTTTTTTTGAAATCAAGGCTACACTGATGATTTTTCATTTTTATGTTACAGTCTGCAGCTGCTTTATACTAATATCAGTTATATTATGCAAAGTTTCTGATCAGTATTCATTGAATGCTATCGGTTTATTGTACGGTTTGGAGGTAACTTTGTAATTTTTTTCTATCGAGACAATTTAATGGAATCAAGTTTTCACAACAACATGTACATAGCATTAGTCCTCAACTTTATCATATATTAATTTCAGAGTGATTGTTGCAGTATTTGTTGGTATAAAACAGGATCATGCGAAGCGAAGTGAGGTATTATACACCCTTAAGAAAGAAAAAGTAGGGTAACCTAGC
The DNA here is from genome assembly GCA_910592155.1 of Ypsolopha scabrella. Lineage (NCBI taxonomy): Eukaryota > Metazoa > Arthropoda > Insecta > Lepidoptera > Ypsolophidae > Ypsolopha > Ypsolopha scabrella. Next base: position 6,113,657 of record OU342989.1, on the reverse strand, counting down.
CAACATATCGTATTTTAATGCTAGGCTTTCTGAGAATAAAAATATAACAAAACATCGTCACGACATGAATCACTGAAGAGTTCTCAGAAGTATTTCCAAGGGTAAATGTGAAATGCAAGTCACAGTACTCACTTGGTACACCCTCTTTTCATGACGTCCCAAACGTGATGGGTGGTGAGCTTTATCGCCCTACTAGAGAGGCGGTCATACTGGGTCGGGGTACATTCGTCCTCTTGAAATTCGTACCGCGTAAATTTGTCCTTAAAATAATTTATTTTTGGTGTAAATTCGTCCCTTGGGTGTCGATTTGTCCCCTTCGTCTTGACAATGGATTTTTTATACCTATTTATTTCACATAAGAGCACTATCAGTTACAAAAGTTAAAAGGAATATATTCACTAAACAAAAAAATAATTCTACTACTCTTTGGTTTGAATTATATTAATTATAAGAATTTTTATGTATTATTTTTAGTTTCGACTTTGTAATTAGAACATTTTAATTTTTTGGTGCAATAAATATTGTAGCATTTTTATTTTTATAGTATATGTGTGAGTATTTTTAAGTATTCTTTAGTTGAAGTTATATAAATCGTTGATTTTTGATAAACAGAATGCTGATTGCCAATTTACTTTTATTTTGTTCTGATTTCACTTTTCACTCTCATTGTACTACTGAAAAGAAATACCATTTTTAAGTACCTAACGGTTGTGTATGTTATGAGTGGAGGGACGAATTTACTCTGCTTGAGTCAAGAGGGACGATGTTTATCAAAAATAAAAAAGAGGACGAATCCTTGAGGACGAATATTCCCCAACCAATTGAACAGTGTTCAAGTTAATGACCCATCGAGGTGATGAGGCATTAACTAACGTTCATCATATTCTGCGGGCCTATTATGTAACTCGGTGTCGGTTGCCATCTATGGTTGCTATTCACCAAAAACAGATATAAAATAAACTTCCAAAATAACCTTCAATGGGTAAACCATTTACGAATTGTGACGTCATTTCAAGTGCGAACGTATCCTTAGATAAGCGGATATGTATGTTTTCGACGATAGGCACTCGGTTTGGTTGCTGATTTTACGATACAGATTCAGGAGCTGAACATGCAGTCTTTTTATCTATACAATCCTAGCTTCACCTCGATTTCACATTTGGGTATTTCAGGTTAGGCGATGAAATGTAGCGCTGTAATTGGCCCATTTGTGGCTTAAGACGAGGTGCAACCATGCATGTCGATTTGAGAACGGAAACCATCTTTAACGGACACTTGTTAGAGTCGAATTTGGTGCTGCAAGAGCTAAGGCGCTTGTGATAAAAAAATAAAATGAAAATGATATTATTTCGCAGGTCGTTTGTACTTTTATAGAAAACTAAGGCTACAAAGAAAGTGCTCGATTTTGCATTTAATACAATGCTATAGCTGTATGGCTTAAGAAAAAACCGGACAAGTGCGAATATCGGTAGGAAGAAATCATACTAAAATTGTCGTGTAATAAGTGTGGTTGTTAATATTGCTTAAATTTGTCTATTTTACTATTGAGGATCAAATTGGAGACGTACTGAAGAAGGGTAAAGTCAAAAGTACAAGGCATGTATGTCTAGATTGATGGATGAGGAAGAAACGAAAGAGATGTGTAAGGATCGTAGCACATAAAATGTACTAGCTTTTGCCCGCGGCTCCGCCCGCGTGTTATTCGGTTTAACGACATGCTTTTTTCCGGGTTAAAAAGTAGCCTGTGTTAAGTTAGGGTATAAGCTATATCCATTCTAAATTTCACCCAGATCCGTCCAGCCGTTTCAGTGTGAAAGAGTAACAAACATGCACACACACACACACACACACACACACACACACACACACACACACACACAAACTTTCGAATTTATAATATTAGTAGGATTAGTAGGATAGTCTTTGCCTTCTTTTTTGGGAAATAGGCTGTATTCATTAAAATAATAATTCATATTGTATAATATAATATACATAATAATTCTGGAAATAGTTTTTGTATGTTGTAGTCTATTTATATTTATCTCTACAGTTTACCATACAAGGCGCCAAGAGGCATAGCTCAGTGGAAGAGCAACCGCCCGCTAAGCGAGAGGTCCCGGGTTCGAGTCCCGGTGCAGAGCTCCTCACGTCCAGATTTACTTTTCTGATTTTCTATACCGCAATGATAACATATAAATCGCCAAGTGTTTAAAATATAGGAATTTATTTCTATCATAGTTTACCATGGAATTCGGTCTTAAATTCTGTAATAGTAAGCCCATCAATGTCTATACCTTCCTAACTCTACACGTACATAGATGCCATACAATTGCGCTGATCAGTTGGGTGGAGCAGGAAATATTTTCACACGTAAAAAACCATTATTATGTTTGTATTATAGAACTGTCACTCGACTTTGACATTTAGGGAGGTGTCAATAGGGCAGTTTTTGTCTTGTCTCCGTTCGAATCCGGATGGTGACAATGTTGATTTCAATTAGTTTGATTTGAAGCGGAATATTTAATGATAGCTTTTGCCCCTAGTTTTGCTCGCGTTCTCTTTCAATCATTTATTTATTTAAAAACTTACGACTATCATTTATTAATGCAGGTGTATATTTTATTTCCCGTATTATTATATATTTTTTTTGTATTCTAAAGATATATTATATTGTGTAAATTAACTTTGACTTGTAGAAAGTATACTTAATGTATCTATTTTGCAAAAATAAATATTTTGATTTGATTTGATTTGATCAATGTATCTTTAAATTTCCGGCTTACTTGTATGTAAATAAAATATTTGTATGTATCAAAAGCCCTTATAGCATGTTTACCAGGATCACAAGGATGATAACAGACAAAACTGTATCCAAATCCGTTGAGTGGTTTTTACTTGAGTTAAAAAGGAACAGGCAGACAAAAAAATGTCTTTGCAGTACAAATAACATGAACCCATTTCATTTAAAATTTCGCAAAAATATTGAATGTACAGATACGACTTTTCTACCACTTTATTGTTAGTATAGATATAAATAATCTCAGGCATTTTTCACTTTATTACATACTCACGCCTACCTTACCATTGGGTTTCAATTTTCTTTAATGTTTTTATTTGGTAGAGGCCATAGTAACACGTGTTCTGTGAAAATTTCAACTGTCTACCTATAACGGCTGAAGCTGTAGACCCCTGTGACAGACGGACGGACAGACAGACAGCGGGGGCTTAGTAATAGGGTCCCGTTTGAGGTGGTAGAGCTGATGCCGGGCTCGACTGTGGAGGTACCACCATCTTACTCGCAAATCCTCCCGAAGTTATTCGGGGGAGAGTAAGAGAACAGCTCTCAGGCAAAACCAGGCGGCCCACCATTGCTATCCATCCCCAATTGCCGGGCCTTATATAAAACAGACTGGTGACGGGCAGCGGCGTCACTAGTGCGAGGGTTTCGGCACCGCGCTCATCAACCCGCCTGCCCAGCGTGTGTGAGTATGGGCATTTCTTCAAGAGGGACCGCCAAGAGTAGCGAAATTCTGGAAACATCTTGTTAAATAAGACACTTGTACTTGTCCACGTGGACAAGTAATCCTATGGACAAGTACAAGTGTCTTATTTAACAAGATGTATAATAAGTTCCACCAAGTGCCGACAATCACAGCCATCAACATTTTAAAATTCTGGAAAGGCCTATGTCCAGCAGTGGACAAAACAGGTTGATGGATGGACGGATATCAACTACTTCCATCCATCCATCAGCCTGTTTCGTCCACTGCTGGACATAGGCCTTTCCAGGATTTCGCCACTCTTGGCGGTCCTCCTGGAAGAAATGCCCATACTCACACACGCTGGGCAGGCGGGTTGGTGAGCGCGGCGCCGGAACCCTTGCACCAGTGACGCCGCGCCGCGCCTTTGCCAGTTACCAGTCTGTTTTATATAAGGCCCGGCAATTGGGGATGGATATACCACCATCCATCGGTCCCAGGCAATGGTGGGCCGCCTGGTTTTGCCTGAGAGCTGTTCTCTTACTCTCTCCTGAATAACTTCGGGAGTGTTTGCGAGTAAGATGGTGATACCTCTACAGTCGAGCCTGGCATCAGCTCTACCACCTAGTACTTAGATGGATGGAATGTATATGTAATGAAACCTGTCTTCGTTATTTTTCCGCCGCATGATGTGTCCAAATTCAAATCCACCCATAAACAAGAAATTACACAACGAACGAAAGTGATAATACCCAATGCCAGCGGTGAATCATATAGCTAACAAATTCTCATCACGACTTGTACAAAACGGGGTGACCAGGGCAACCGATGGAGTAACGAGGCGTGTGATAAGAATATCACCTTGAATTTCACGCTGATTTATGAAGTCGTTCGGAAAGGAAGTCTTTCTTACTGGGTTGTATTTAAACGAGCGAAAAAAATACAAAGTGTGCGGCTTCAATTGTGCGACTAAAAATACCGAGTGAGCGAATTGAACATACAAATTAGTGTAACTGTTAAAACTAGTGACGTCGCCTCGCTCCACTCCGCTTCGCTCGGCTCCTTATTTTATCTTACATGTCAACCTAACACGCTCCTCCTCGCTTCACTTGTAGTCGCACCTAATATTTGATTTTTGATGAAAGATTTTTCGCCCACTCAGTATTTTAGTCGCTCACTCAGTATTTTTAGTCACACAACTCAGTATTTTAAGTCGCACAATTGAAGTCGCTAATTACATTTTTTTTATCGTGCGATTAATAATATTCCTATGTTATTTGGGATTTTATTAGATTTTAGGTGCCAATGTTACTGATGCCGGGATATTATTTTAAACTAGCTTTTGTTGGCTTCGCTCTTTCAATCTTTGTATGGATAGTTTTCGGCTGGGCGTTTATTTTGTCAACATCCCTTAGAGCCTATATAGATAAGGTGACTTTCGTTTATATTGCCAAATTCATACTAAAGACTCGGTAAATGGTCAGGATTAAGGTTCAATGACCCCTTCTGTGAAATAATTTAGACTTCCTATATTAATTGAGGCGAGGTTGCTTTTGAACAAGTATAGTGTAGATATATATTTTTAGTATTTCGCTAACAGGGTAATTGAACCTTGGTCCTGACCACTCACCGAGTCTCCAGTATGAATTTGGCTATACAGGTTGAAAATGAACCCTCTAGCTATAACAAAGGAAACTGTTCTATGATTCATAATCATAAAAAATATAATACTCCGGTGACAGAGACGACGACGCTCTACAAAACCTATGTGTACTTAACCTATGTGCATTATTTACCGCCGGGAATATGTACGGTCTATTGTCAGTCACATGTTGCGACGCTAGGTTGGCCATATTTTCGAAATTTGAAAACGACAAGAATCCTTTTTTTACGATTTTGTGTTCTATTAGTGATTCTGATTCTTAGAGTTCAATAAAGCTAGAGGTTTAATTTTCAACCTGTATGAACGAAAGTCACCTTACATAACACAGACAAAACCATTCCACTATTAATTATTACCGATTACTGCCCATTTTCACTAGTTTTTCTTAAGATCGCTTTTATTTCTTAGTTGAATATCTATTTAACGTAGTTATTAAAACAATTTTCACGCTAGCAATAATATTAATTGAAATAATAACCTTCACATTCCACATTCTCAGCTCTAAAGAAGGATCAGGTGCGGTCCATTTTTGTCTCGACTTATTGTTTCTTGTAAATAACTGACCTTTATCTTTGGTTTGTTCAGTTTATTTTTACCCTTTTACGGGAAATTATTACCCTTTTAAGAAGTACGTGCAGTGCAAGAAACGTGTATCCATCCACTTTCATTATTATTATTGTAAAGTACAGTGGAGCCCACATCAAGCTATACACGTTTAGTATAAGCTGACCTCTCATTGTACGGGAAGCCTATACAATGAGATAAAGTTAATACTTGCGATTGTTGGCACTTGGTGAAGAAAACACTTGTACCGTTTTACAAAATTATTATATTTATATTTCCGACTAGTTTCGCCTTAAAGGCATTTTCCAGGGTTTATAAATGTACGAGTTTGTCACAAAAGCTGTTCATGTATGTGACAATAATCTCCAAAACCAAACATGAGGGTAACTGATACCAAATGTCAACAAAATTTTTCGTTGGGTATTCTACTAATCTGTGTTCATGGTCAAATTATTTTCCCTAAAAGTGAGGAAAATTTTCCGTCATGTAAAATTAAAGTCAAATAATTAAATAGCACTAATGTAAAAGTCAAGGGTGTAAAATTAATTAAATTTTGTGTGTGAAATGTCAAAATGATGGACAAAATAAAATGTCAAATAATTTATTCCATCCATCCATCAGCCTGTTTCGTCCACTGCTGGACATAGGCCTTTCCAGGATTTCGCCACTCTTGGCGGTCCTCCTGGTAGAAATGCCCATTCTCACACACGCTGGGCAGGCGGATTGATGAGCTCGGGGCCGAAACCCTTGTACCAGTGACGCCGCTGCCCGTCACTAGTCTGTTTTATATAAGGCTCGGCAATTGGGGATGGATAAACCGCCAGGAGGATTTCCGAGTAAGATGGTAGTACCTCCACAGTCGAGCCCGGCATCAGCTCTACCACCTAATAATTTATTAAATAAAGTAATTTAACAGTGAGGTTTAAGTTCAGTTGTTCATTTAAAGGAAAATAAACAATGAGAGGTCAGCTTATACTGGAAGTGTTTAGCTTGATGTGGGCTCCACTGTACATGATTCTAGAGTACATTGGGGTGCAGGAACATCGGTATAGGAAGAAATACTCGTGATAAAAACGGATAAATTACTTTAAAAATTGTGTAAGGCATGGAAGTTCAAAAATAATTTAGCCAAGTGTGACCACCGGGTGCGAAACCCTCAAAATATAATGGTAAATGACAACAAGTTTGCAAGGGTTTCGGCACCGCGCTCACCAAACCGCCTGCCCAGCATGTGTGAGTATGGGAATTTCTTCCAGGAGGACCGCCAAGAGTGGCGAAATCTTGTAAAGGCCTACGTCCAGCAGTGGACGAAACAGGCTGATGGATGGATAGAAATAACAACGATAAACATGCCAAAGCAACATCACGGCTACAAAAAACAAGGCGCTAAAATGGTAGCGTCTGACAATAAATTTGGCGCCGTCTGCGTACGGAACCCTACTTTTTTACTTAAGAGTATGTCCTACAATCTGACTAAATTTTAAATTTGTATGCCTTACGAAGGAAGGGCAGTCAGAAAGTGGTTAAAATTGTCTTACGTAATAAATGAACAGCTACTTACTAACCAGGATCACACTATCACGCTAATATTATAAATACGAAAGTTTGTGTGTGTGTGTGTTTGTTACTCTTTCACCGCTGAAACGGCTGAACGGATTTGGATGAAATTTAGAATGGATATAGCTTATACCTTAACTTAACTACTTTTTCTCCCGGAAAAAGCATGTCGTTAAACCGAATAAAGGCGGAAGGAATTTGGCTAACTAAAAACTGAAGCACCCACGAGCCGGGCACGCACACATTCACATCATAGTAAGCCTATTTTCCACATTAAGTCCACTCACACACTTGTAAACCGTCACCATTGCCATGCTTCAGTTGTTTATTAGCGGAGACTATTTCTATTTCTGTAGCCCTAGCATGAAAACATCACGGTTACGTTACAGTTGCGTTCACGTTAGATTTCGAATGGAATCGGAAAACCAGCGCCAAGCGGACGGACGGTAGCAGAGCAGAACTTTATCAGATTCCATACAAAGTCTAACGTAAATGCAACTATAGTATAACCGTATTCTAAGGTTACAGGTCACTAAAATAAATGGTTTGATTTATCCACCCATCCATCCATCAGCCCGTGTTCGTCCACTGCTGGACATAGGCCTTTCCCAAATTTCGCCACTTATGTCGGTCCTCCGTCCTCCTCATCCAGCCGTCCCCCGCAACGTCCTTCAGGTCGTCGGTTCGAGAAAAATTGCACTTTTTGAAGTTGTATGTACCTGCTTTTCAGATGAAGCTACTAATTTTATAAATCGGTATATAAATTTCAGAACCTTTTTCTAGTTTTGTTCAGTACAGAAACGCGATTGCGTAACTTTCGCTCGATAGAAATAATTATTAAAATGAGGTCTTCTTCTACACTTTTTTTCATAGTATGACAAATAGGAATGACACATAGACCTGAACGATATTTTATTAGATAGATTTTGACTATATCTAAATTTTTTCAGCTGGAAATTTTGACAGCTATTTTAGTACATTTTATATTAATTTAAAACCGACATTTTGCTATTTTTTCCGGAATCCGTCCCTCTCGCACTGCGGGGCGTTCCGCATGGAGTAATAGTGACCTTTGCAAGCGTGACATATCCTTTTAAGTTTAACTTTATCAAAATTTGTAAGGAAATGTGAAAATATTTTTTCCATTTCCTCAGGAATATTTCTTTGGGAAAATTTTCCAGTAATTATGTAGAGTATAATATGGTATCGTTTTAAAGAAAGTGGTACAAAGATTAACATATGTATGTACATTAGACTTAGTTTAGTAATAGTTTCTGTATATTTTTATTCATATATTTCTTTATTTTATGCAGGTGTATAACTTTATTACATTTTAGTAGCTAAACCTTCATATTTTTTGTATCTATTTCCCGTTTTTATTTATCAACTTATGCAGGTTTATATTTTATGTCCCGTATTATTATATATTATTTTTTATATTCTAGGTATGTCTGTCAGTGTTGTCTGTTGAGAAGAAGAGATATAAGACATAACTCGACCGATTGACTCATCATCATCATCATCATCATCATCATCATCACACATTAATTCTGTAAATATCATTATTTTATTTTTTTTCTGTAAATAGTCTTTAACTGTCATACAATAGATTTTAACTGTCACTCAACTGATGACGGCCTCATAGAAGAGGCCGAAATATTTTGACAATTGTGTTTTTATTTAATTTTTATTGTAATAAGTAATATTTAAAGAAAATAAAAGGCTAAATATAGCAATTATATCTTTATTTTTATTTTTATATTCTAAAGATATATATTGTTATTATTATAAAATTAACTTTGACTTGTAGAAAGTATAATTTATGTATTTGTTTTGCAAAATAAATATTTTTAATTGATTTGATTTGTGTACAGATGTATCTCCTTGCGTTGAACAGTACGTATTATACTCGCAACAACTAGGTAGTATTTCATCATATCGGCGCGCGAAATTCTAGTCGACCTTCCTATTGGGTGCGGCCATTTCTCGCCCTATTTCTGCCTGATTCTTGCCCGTTCCATTATCGGAACGTTGTGGTGATTGCTGACGTGTTATTTGTGACCTCTAATTGTCAATGGGCCTGCGTTTTTATCGATAAGGTCTTACAATTCGTCACCCTCTTTACATACGTATCTCAAAAAAATCTGAAAATTAGTTTAAGAGACAATTGTTATTTTTTGTCTCTTTTTGTCACGTCAGCACGTGTTATTTGTGACCTCTAATTGTTAATGGGCCTGCGTTTTTATCGATAAGGTCTTACAATTCGTCACCCTCTTTACATACGTATCTCAAAAAAATCTGAAAATTAGTTTAAGAGACAATTGTTATTTTTTGTCTCTTTTTGTTATGTACGTAATTTTGTTGAAGAGTTCAATAATAATAGACAAAGCTCAATTTACCATGCAAACCATAAAATTTATTACCCATAATCGGGAAAATATATTTTTTATTATCCTACACAATTGCTAAAAGTGAGATACGCCTGTATGTAATAAGAGTGACGAATTAAAAGTGAAAAAATAAAATAAAAGGTGATTTAATATCGCTAAATGAACCCTTTCCTCTGAAAATATTTCTTTTTTGCGTTTTTCACTCTTCCATAGAAACCTAGTCAGTTGATTGATTCAAAATTCAAATATTATTTATTTGTTCAGCACAGATTCATAAGATAAAGATGGCATGTATAATTTTTAAAAGACCTCAGACCGTGATGTGATCTGATAATAAATAATCATTTAATTTCATCAAATTATTTATTTTTATCAGCAAATTAACTCAAATTGTTGTACACAATGATAGTCGCCAATGTTCTTATTTTACATAGACAATCTGATTGAAGAGAAGCCACATCAGTATACAGGTATTATAAATACCGGGTGATTCAGATTCATTTTATTGATAACGATGTGTTACAAGTCGTTTTATTATTATTACAGAAAAGTAATGTAATATAACAGGATATAACTTATCAACATTGATACTAGAAATAGTATACTTAAGTATATATTTTAAGAAAAAATAAATAAATAAAATAATCGGTAAATTCACAATTTACAATATAATTAAAACAGGTGAAATGTTTTCAATGAGTAATATCGTAAAGGCTTATAACACGATAGAGAAACAGTCCAGCACCTATAACATGAAGGACCATATCGAGCTCGATAGCCAGTGCTCTGTCTCACTCTGTTGATATACCTAAATAGGGACAGACAGTGGTATATATGTCGTGACCAGATCATAGAATTTAACATTTTATGAAATAGTCAGCTGTCACTGACCAGATCATTAAATGTTCAACGTTTAACGATTTGGTCAGCGACGTTTGACTATTTCATGAAATGCGATAATTTCATGAAATGGTCGACTATTTCATGAAATGTTCGATGTCGTCTCGCTCCGCTCCGCTTCGCTCGGCTCCTGAATTTATATTCACAAGCACCTCGCTTCGCTCGTCGTTGCACCTACTTTGGCTAGGAAAAACTATAAATCGTATCGCACAAACAATAACAATGTGCCATCAGCGCCGCTAGTGGTGAATAGATGTAACTATTTTACGATATGATCACACCATGTTTGACCAGATCATGAAATGGTCTTGTGCTAGTTGATTATATCGTCAAACGATCTCTATTCATTGATTTGGTCAATCCATTTCATGAAATATTCAATTCTATGATCTGCTCACCACATATCGAGCTGTCAAAGCTTGATATGATCTACCATGCTAGGTACCCTAGAATTATGTCAGGTGTGGATACGGGGGGGTGCAATGGGTGTGAGCCCCCTTCTGAATTATAGCAAAAGCAGTTACATCGACCAATAAACAATAGACTTCATACACATGAACCACCTTATCTATTCAAATGGAAGTATTACATAGATAACAAACTAAAATTTAGTACGTATTCTTGTTCGAACGAATTTTATTAAATACTAGCCTTTTGGCCGCGTTTGCGCTCACGTTTATTAAATCTCTGACCATTCTCGGCTTGGGCGTTATTTTATCAACGCCCCTTGTAGTATATATGTTGATCAGGATCACTACGATTTCAATAAAAAAACCGCAACCAAATCCGTTGAGTGGTTCTCGAGTTAAAATGGAACATACGAGTACATACATACAAAAATACAAAAAATTACTAATGGTAGTTTCGGCTGCAGTACAACATTTCATTTAAATTTAAAAAAAAACTTTGTAGAGACACTTTTTTACAACTTTATTATACCTATAGATACTTAAAATTGCACCAAAATTCCCCCCCCCCCCCGACCCCCCCTCCCGAGCGAAAACCTATATCCGCACCTGAGTTAGGACTAAGCCCACGGACTGTATTGTGCATAAGTCTTATTTTTGCCGTATTTGAAAGTTGCAGACCCATTTACTTATGTGACTGCAATAGTAAGCTTTATATAAACATGGAATAGACATCAGATTTGCATATCGATTGGATTAATGTTGATCTGTCAGTTATCTTTCATTTCCTTTGTTGTTGTAAACCTGATTGCTTGGCGCCGAACGTGGCTTGATTCAGTTCCATTCTACAATGAAAACTTTGTGTAATTGAACTAAAGTACCTTTTGGCTAGAAAATAAATAAATATAAAAATAATAATAAAATATAAAAAGTGAAATTATGGGAACGTGCTTACTGTTTACACTTTTATAGAAGTCGGATATTCATTGTAATATATAAATGTAATATATTATGGTCAGTAAATATATTTTTATGTTTATGTTATATTAACTTGGTATTTAGCTAGTCGGTTCTTTGTGTGTCCATCTGTTCGAAACGCAAGTAATATTTTGAAGGGAAAATTATCTTTTTAAAATGTTTGATGTGTATTAAAACTTGAAAAGAAATATCTGTTTTAGGTGTTTTTTAACGTAACCGTTAGTAATAACATTCACTATATACTTTATTGTACACATAAATATAATTACAATTGAAGTTAGAAATAGGATGTACACAGGCGAGCTTAAGTAGAGATTTCTTCCAGCAAACCCCTCTGATAAATAAAAATCATAATAAATGAATAAGTAGACATACGTGTACACAAAACTACGCATCACACTATTCAATTAAAATTTTAATACATATATATATATATATCCCTACATATACATACACAGCATAACTCATAACTACATTCTATTACATACATGAATCTTTGCATAAACAATAGATATAGGTAATAATATACATACATATAGCGTGTACATTATGTACGTACACACTTACATACTATACAAATTCACTTATGGAAGAGAAAGATAGTGCTCTTTTAGTCTTTTTTTAAAAATACCAATTGTTGGACAGTCACGGATGTTTTGGGGAAGTGAGTTCCACAATCTGATAGCCACGACATTAAAGGACTAGCCGAAAGCACATGATTTGTGCACTGGAGTTTTAAGTAGAGAGACAGTACGTGTCCGAACCGGCCTGTCTCTAGAAAAATGCAGTGGTACGAATCGTTCACGAAGATAAGAAGGGGAGCGAGGATTTGTGAGAATACTGAAAAGCTGAGTGAGAATATGGAAATCACGACGTTGACGAATAGGTAGCCATTTAAGTTCTTTGCGGAAAAGGGAGACATGGTCGAATTTACGTAAGCGAATATAACGAATAGCCAGATTTTGCAGGCGCTCGAGCTTATTCATAACATTATGAAAGAACAAAACGAAATAATTAGCGATATTATTTTTAACGTTATTTTATCGGTATGACTAGAATAACGTTTTTACATTTTTTTTAATGAAATTGGTTATTGGTATTGTATTTATGTATGTTCCGTTTTTACTTTCACTTCTTGAGAACCACTCAACTGATTTGGATGCGGTTTTTTATTATCATTGTAGAATTATCGTATTATCAACATTATAGGCTATAAAGGGTGTTTATAAAAAAACGCCCAAGTCGAAAACGGGGTAGAGATTGAATAAACGCAAAGGCTAGGTTATAATAATGCATTTGTAACAAAGTAAGGCCTCACATTTTCAGCCATATGTTTTATGAATGGCGTATAATCTGTACATTACGTAACATAATAATTATTTATTACATTAATGTATTTCTTAAATCATAAATAATGTAAATTCCTTACCTTCACGGGTTAGTGGACTTATAAAGTTATCGTTAAATCAGATCACGCCTTGGATAAATGCGAACAATTTCTAAATGGAATAGAATCTACACTTGAAATAAAATCGACTCGGTAAGTCGTCAGGACCAGGTTCGATGACCCTGTTTGCGAATTACGAAAAATTGTTTTTTGTGCCTATACTTGCTCAAGAACAACCTTGACTCAATTCGTACGTGGAAAGTCTAAATTTTATTTTGTATATTTCACAGAAAGGGTAATTAAACTGTGTACCGAGTCTCCAGTATGAATTTCGCTGTATAAACGAAAGCCACATTACATAAAAGGACGGTACGGCAGTTCCGTTTTATTTGCCAAACTATAAAAATAGAAACTTATAGATAACATAATATTATTAATGTGTGATATTACAATTATTAAATGGCAAAATTATTATTGAGATAATAGATTTGGTGCAACCAAATAAAACCCCTAGCGTGTTCACAAAATTACATCAGAAATATGAACTTTCTTTTGCGTTGATGTCTTTTGTATGGCAGAGTAGAGCCATCTTCTAAAACCCGGGTACAAATAGAAATATTGCATGTTTGGTAATGTTGGATATTTGTTTTGTTTTATTAAACAGTAACATACATTATGTTAATATACAAGCAAAATGACATAAAATTCAGTCTCTTCACAAATAAGTCATATGAATGATGAAATGTCACCGCTTATTGCAGGGCTGACTTGCAGGATACTAAAATGTGGTCTTTACTTAGTTAAAATAAGTGACGGATCCCAAGCAAAGTTTTGTGCATTTTGCACCGGGATTCGGTTTTACCATCTTAAGAGTCTTAAGTACCTATACAACGTGAAATTTAAGTCATTTTGCTAACGAAACCTGGTGATAGTACTCGTCCATATGAACAACTTATACTATGGAGCCAACCCTGAAATCATGAAAAAAAAATAGCTGTTCCATAGAAAAGTTAAATACCTACTCGACCCAAATGTGAAACAGCTGATATTTTTTTTACGATTTTGTGGTTGACTTCATTAAGAGTTCAGTAAAAGTTGTTCATATGGACGAGTACTATCACCAGTTTTCGTTTTTCATTCTTAAATTTCACGTTGTTGTATAAGGTGACTTCAATTTATGCAGCCAATTTCTTACTGATGACTCGGTAAGTGCTCAATAACAAGGTTCGATAACACTTTTTGCTAATTTCGAAAAATAAAATCTTGACGTGCCATAGTAATTGACTCGGGGCTGGGCTTGCGTTTGTAAGGAACACGAAAAGAATAATTTACGAATTTCACAAAAAGTGTCATCGAACCTTGTTACTGAGACCTCAGTAAGAACAGAATCAATTTTTCTACCTTGAATAACTATAGGCAGGAACCTTCACTAATTCGAAACATCTCCTTTCAGAGTAATGGCAGCAATGAAAATTTTAAAACCTGCAAAATTGGACATTGGTTGTTTTTGTAAAAACGCCTCAATTTGGCTGTATAAATTAAAGTCACCTTATATAAGTAAATTTTAGTATTGGTCAAAATTTAATTAAGTTTGGCATGTTAATAGAGAAAAACATGGAGATCTACCGACAAATATTTGGTGATTGCAGATTTTTTTATTAGCGTTATAAACAATTTACGACTGACGGAACATTTATAGTGAACTATTCGGTTGATTTAAAGTGTTCAAGATAACAGACATCCCTTCACGCGATAAGGTTCCCATTTTACATAAGAACCTTGAAACGTAACCTACGCCAATGGAACCTGTTATCTCTGATTTATTCGTTTGATCTGACTGATCCATGAATACATTCCTTACTGAAGGTCAAGAGTCATTAAAATTTATGTATTGGGTAGAATGCACCCGTCATTAACAATATCAAGTGTATGGTCGCCTGTATTTTAAGCACAGAGGAAAACTCTGTGATTTTAGGCTAACTATTTTTAGGCACAGAGGAAAACTCTGTGATTTTAGGCTAACTATTTTTAGGCACAGAGGAAAACTCTGTGATTTTAGGCTAACTATTTTACACCGAGGTTCGTTGGTAAGATGATAGATGGCGCTAAGATATTAAAGGCAGTCATTTTTCAAGTTATGTACCGTAATGTTTTTAGGGTTCTGCACCCGTAATATGTGGTGGTACGGACCCGACCCGACCTTACCATTTAACCAAAAAGCGAAAAAATTATTCAATCTCTGACCCCACAACTAAAAGAATTGTCTTTTTTAAGGAAACTTACAAAAACAAGAACGAAACTTCTAAAACTCCTTCCATGTTCAGTGATGCCTTTTACAAGCTATTTTAGCCAAAATCCTCATATTTTACAAGCTTTTTGGTCACTGGTCTTTTTAAAATGCCTTGCGTCAATTTATTTTCCAAGACCTTCTGCATTCCTGTCCAGCATTCTACCAAAACTCTGTCACAAGTCCTCAGTTCAATCCCCGGATTAGACTACTTCTAAGTTGTAAACCACCAATCAACTGACACCTGACTCTTATTGTGAAGAGATAGGTGCGATTTTTCGTTAGGTTAGGTCTCTAGTTGCGTTGGTGCTGTGGTAATTTGACGAACTAGGCGGGTGGAACGTTTGCTCGCCCGTAAATAAGCTGTTGGCTAGTTCGTTGCACTTTTGACCATTGCATTTGTTTCATTGAAGGTTTTTTTTTATATAAATCAAATCAAATCAAAATTTATTTATAGAATAATTACATACAAAGCCAACTACAAATTTACATTTTGTGTTATTATTAAATAAAATAGAATTAAATATGTGTTAGAAAATTACTACATAATAAATCAACATACTTAATTAGATCACATTTTGGCTTAAGTCTATTAGTTGAGCCGTAGAGTCTGCGTTAGTAAAGACTGTATTGCAGACTCCAGTCTCCCCCAGCCAGTTGCATGTTATAAAAGGTACTACTAAGCCCACTTGTTATTTTAGATATATTTTATTTTGGAAGGACAATAGAAGAGTTAACACCATATCAACTTAGATTATTACATATATGTATATACGTTATGTATATATACTCACACAGTTACACAATATTTCTTTAGAAGCAATAATATTAGCAACAAACAATATGACAGAAGTCCAGTACTTAACTAAAGATGAAATGTTTTCCATGGGAATTACTAACAAACGCTCTGTACTGTCATAGTCAAGTCCAAGAAGCATGTCGAAAACTTCTCTGTTTAGATTTATCAAATTCAATTGATGTATTTTTAATATTTTGTTAACAAAGTTATAAAGGTAATATAAACAACGGTGAATGAACAGCACTTGTACTTATTTCACAGTATATCTGTCGCAGTTAGATGGTTAAATCAGACACTCAGCTAACACCCTAGACCGTTAATTAAAGATCGGCGTTTAACTAAGTCACTAGCATTTTGATTTAAATACAGCATCGTCGAAAACGTTTTAACTATCTGTCTTACCGAAAGCCGGCGTGTTGGTTAAATAATGTAAAACAAGATGGCGTCACAACAACAGCTGATTACTTTCAGAGTCTATATTTTTTGGCAAACGTTGTGCAACGTTGGTTTGTTGTGTTCAGTGGTTTTTAGGGTTCCGTACCCAAAGGGTAACCAGCGGGACCCTATTACTAAGACTCCGCTGTCCGTCTGTCACCAGGCTGTATCTCATGAACCGTGATAGTTGGACAGTTGAAATTTTCACAGATGATGTATTTCTGCTGCCGCTATAACAACAAATACTAAAACCGGTCAAGTGCGAGTTGCACCTGCGCACTCCCATACAACAGACATGATTTTTTTGCCGTTTTTATAGATAATGGTACGGAACCCTTCGTGCGCGAGTCCGACTCGCACTTGGCCGGTTTTATATATGTCTTTGGTGCAATTGTAAACATTTTGTTGGTAAAACGTACCAAACAAATGTACCAAACATTTATGTTCTGTAGCAGAGCAGGTTTTATTTTATTCTAATTAAAGAAACATAAAACAATGCAAGGCATGCTCTTCAATTTCGGTTGGGTATTACATGCCTTGCAAAGGTGTCCTTTGTCAGATCGATGTTACGCCAAACCACCTAAGTGGGCATTACGCCTTATGAATAAACATAAGACAAGCCATGTCTTTTTACTATTCATTTTTTTCCAATCAAATATCTTGGTCACCCTACAAAAGTTGAAATACGTCTTGTTGCCTAGGAACGTTTAGACAACTCGTTAAACGTTTCGTTCATTCACTTGTCTGTAGGAACTTTAGCGACTTAGTTAAACGTTAATTAAGTGTCAAATTTAACCAATTTACTGGGACAATTTACTAAAACCGGTTTCGGTTTTACTCCATTATCAAAGGTTTTTACATTTCAAGGGTTTAAAAATATTATTCTTCTTTATTACGTGCAATATTGCAATATTTAATTGCACGTAACAACGCGGAATAAATTTTTTAAACCTTTTAAAATTTAAAAACCCTTGATAATGGTGTGATACCGAAACCGGTTGGGATAATCAACTAATGTATACTGCGAAATAAGTTCAAGTGCTGTTCAATTCACCATGTTGTTATCCAAGTTTCACCAAGTGCCGACAATCGCAAGTATCAATCATGAACAATAGGCTTGCACTTGACCTATACCGCGTCTGATAGAGCGAGCGTAGGTGACATCTGGGATGTAGAGCGATCGCCCAGAAAGTGAAAGCAGGCGAGACGTTGCTTAGCTTTTCTACGGACTCTTGTAAAATCTACCGAAGTTGGTAACCGATGAATGATACAACGCAACTGCTGTAAGCACACAACGTTTTAATAAAGATATAGTTAATTGAAATTAGAGTGAGTTGACATAATGAATATTTAAAAACGGAGAGGAGTCACTTTTTTAACTGTGCAAGGTCGAGCTTTCGATGAGATTATGACTCATCGTCATCAGGACTCTGCGGGAGTACTTTCGCGCACGGCGCTCAGTCGAGTACTAAGCTCTCTCGTCGGCTCGCCTGATGATGATGAGTCATAATCTCATCGAAAGCTCGACGTGTGCCTCCTTGCACAGTTAAAAAAGTGACTCCTTTCCGTTTTTAAACATTATTTTTTAAAGTATACCTACATAGTTTGCCCTTTCTTATGTATTTGAGCTATGCATAGACAACAACGATCAGGTCCCGGGCGGTATTCCTTCTGGGCTGACTGTTGGGTACGGGTTCGGATCTCAGACTTTCACGTTTTTCCCGTCTGACCCCTTAGTCCCTTTTGTATCTGAGATTTTAACTGATTAAATTAATTATTTTAATTATTGGTTAAGACGACGTAAGTAGTGAAAACTTAGGTTTTGAAATGGAACCTTGGTGCTGACCACTTACAGAATCACCAGTTTGAATTTGTCTTTATAAACCAAAGTCACCATACATTTGTTGTAAATTTTTCCACAGTAGGGTGAGATATACTATAGATTTGGCTCAATCACCGTGGATGAAAACGGAACAGACCGCTGTAACTAGGGCGGGAAATGAATAATGTAAAATTGCAAATGGCTGTCGTACGAAGGTTCAGTTTAATTTCATTTCTGACCGATGCTCTAATTACGAGCGCGCTGGCGCGATGGCTATCTTCTTGTTTACTTATTTTATTACTTAGGCTGTAAAACTGTGTATAATGTTTTTTTAGGGTTCCGCTTCATTATCGTGTACTATTTATATATTAATTAATAATAAAGTAGTAAAAAGTCGTGTCTGTACATTGAATATTTTCGCGAAATTTTAAATGAAATGAGTTATTGTTACTGTACTGAGGCCAAAACCACAATTTTTAGAATTCTCTCTGTATTTTTCCTTTTTAACTCGAGAACAACTCAACGGATTTGGATGCGGTTGTTTTTATTACAATCTAAGTGACCCTCGTAAATACATAGGCTATAAAGGGATGCTCATAAAATAACGCCCAAGCCGGAAACGGGGCAAAGATTAAATAAACGCTTATATAACTCGAGAACTACTAAACGGATTAGGATGCGGTTTTTTTAATTATCATTGTAGTGACTCGGTCAACACAAAGGCTATAGGGGTGTTCATAAAATAACGTTCAAGCCGAAAACGGGTTAATGATTGAATAAACGCTTTAATTCTGGAACCACTCATCGGGTTTGGATGTGGTTTTTTGTTTTATTATCATTATAGTGACTCTGGTATTGACCAGAACTATAGGGGGTGTTAATTAAATAACGCCCAAGCCGAAAATGGGGCAAAGATTCACTAAACGCGGGTGAAGCTGCGGGAAAAAGCTAGTATGTAATAAGAGTATTTATTTATTACATTTACCCCTTACCTCCCTTGTATAACATATATACAGGTGTAAATGCAAAGTCAAGAATCCCTTTAGGGTATGAAAGTATACACGATTCTGATGTCATTACGAGAAAAATATAATATCTTGAATTTTCACCAAAAATTCCATAATTTTTCTAAGCTATAGCTACGCAGCTCACCGGCCTCCCCACACACCTAATTGCACCCCGCAACCCGCACCCCTCATCCGAGTGGCCAGCGACCAGTGAGGGTGTCCACGCGATTAGTGTATTTCGAGTAAAGAAAATCGTCTTATTATGATGTACTGGTACTTTATTTAGAGATCCCAGTGTTTAAAATAATATCTTTACCGATCATACTAACACACCCTTAAAGGATTCTTGCCTTTGCTTTTACACCCGGTATATACTCACGCCTGTCTCCTAGAGGGGTAGGCAGAGACAGACACACCTCTTTTGCTTCTTCTACATCCATCAATCTGGCCATACAAGCTCTTCTATTCCGGGTACTTTTTACTTTGCACTTCTTCAGTATGTCACCTATTTGGTCGGCATACGTCCTTCTAGGGCGGCCCGGTCGAGCTTTACCTTCCACTTGTGCAGCATAAATTTCTTTCGTCACTCTACTTTCATTCATCCTCTCTATATAGGTATATGTCCAAACCTCCGAAGCATTTCTCTATCTACTCTAGTCACGACATCTTCCTTCAGACCGCAACGATCCTTTATTTCGATATTTTTCTTGTATAACAAGTTTATATAAATGACATTGGTCTTGTATAACAGTCTACTATTAATTAAATAACAAGATGAATAAACTAGGTACCTATGTTAAATTTTCCTCGTTGTAATAAAGTGAAAACCAAGCAGATAATACATTATGCAGGAATGCGGCAACATTAAAATATGTATGGAGCTGGTAAATAAAGTGATACATATCACATTGATCCTTGATCCTTTTACTCGGGTACATGTTGTATGATTTATTGTCTATTCAGTTATGGTAATTGTATAAAAAATATACAAACCGTTTTGCGATTCTGCTTAAATATAAAGTGACTTTCATTCATAGCCAAATTAATACTGGAGACTCGGTAAGTGGTCAGGGGAAAGGTTCAATGACCCTGTTTGCGAAATACGAAAAATATTTTTTGTGCCTCTATACTTGTTCAAGAACAACCTCGACTCAATTAGTATAGGAAGTCCAAATTTGATTTTGCGTGTATCACAGAAAGGATAATTAAACCTTGGTCCCGGCCACTTACTTACCGTTTATGTGACATTCTTAATTTTTTCTGAGTTTCAAAATATTCAATTATGTTAAATTTTAGCTTAATCGGTCCAGCCGCCATGGGGTTATGCCGCAGTAAGACGGACAGACGGCTAGTTACTACCAAATTTTTTAGTCTTGGCCTCGCAGTCTGTATTCTTTTATAGCATTATGTTACTGAAACACTGAAACAAAATGTTTCAAAAGAATGCAGCCAAAATGGAAGATAAAAAATACGGAAAATCAAATATGTTTCATCTAATATTCCTAATTATATTAGATACGCGCGTTATTCGGTTTAACGACATGCTTTTTTCCGGGATAAAAAGTAGCCTATGTGTTAAGTTGGGGTATAAGCTATATCCATTCTAAATTTAATCCAAATCCGTCCATCGGTTTTAGCGGGAAAGAGTAACAAACATACACACACACACACACACACAAACTTTCGCATTTATAATATTAGTGTGATTATATCTAATATATCAATTCATTTAATATTTAATGGAATCCCAAGAATAATCTCATCATTTTTGTTACAACTATGGTAAGCTCCCTTGGTTATTATCCGATCCGCTGCCAGAACAGTCAATTCATTAATGATTTAGCAGGTGCAATAACTTGATAGACGTCCTTTACAGATCAATTTCAATGAATGTTTGTAAAATGATACTAGCCTAGTGTTTTGTTAGCACTGGTGTTAGACCGTGAAGGCTTTTTAAATTCGACAGACAAAATGTAATTTAAAATTTAGATTGCGTAATTTTGTTAAAAAAGTAAGTTTTTGATTCTAAAAATATTTCGAAATTTTAAATAAAAATAAGAAAAATTATTGGGTATTTTCTACTGAAATTAAATATTTGTCGTTGAAATGTTATCGACTAAGTTTTTATACACTAGTCAAATGTAAAAAAAAAATACTATTCAAGTAACTTCTAGTAGCAATACCAAAAAGAAAAAAAATATTCAAATCAGTCCCAAAAGTTTTAATATCACAACCACATTTTTGCCTCTGCTTGTCCTTTCACGCCAACTTATCATCGTCTAGACATACAAGCTATGCCAGATGTACTCCATCCGTTACCATTGGGTTTTGTAAACCGTCGGGGTCAGGATCTGCCCTTGGACTAGTTGACCATTAACCACAGTAGTGCTGGCGGTGTAGCCCTTTAAAGCTGGTGGGATAAAGGCGATAGGAGCTACAAAGGGCTGGTAGTTCACCGCAGACAAAGCCAAGGGTTGGGCCAAGACTGGAGCTGACAAAGCAGCAATAGCCTGTTCAACTGATTTTACTGCAGCGTTCTTCTCGGCTTCTTTTTCAGTAGATTCTTTGTTGTTTTCCAACGGTTGGGCGGCCTTGATTTCTACAGCTTCGTTGTCTTCAATTTTCCCGGATTTCAGACCTTCAGGAGAGGTTTGCAGTTGAGGTTGGTTTTCGGCGGCTTTAACTACCGGGGCGAGGATACCAGGGCCGGCGTAAACTACAGGAGATACTAATGGAGCGTTGATAAGTGGAATGATTCCACCGATAGCGGATTTGGCCAATATTTCAGCGTTGCTTGCTACGGCACCTTCGGCATTGGCCACGGCGCCCTGGTACTGAGCTACTGTTGCATCAAGTTTAGCTTGAGCTAAGTTAAGAGCTTCAAGATCTTTCCATTTCTGTTCTTCCGCAGCCATTTGCGCATTTTCAGCTCTCAGTTTAGCTTCTTCGTTGATTTCGTCAGCTTTTTCGATATTTTGCTCAATTTGCACGTTTTCAGCTGCGAGTCTGGCTTGTTCAGATGCGATTCTAGCTTGTTCAGCCAACACTCTAGTTTCTTCTTCCATAACTCGTTTCTCTTCTCTTTCTCTGGCTTCATCGTTTATTGCTCTGGCTTGGTCGGCTAGGGCTCTGGCTTGGTCTTCGGCGGCGACTTTGGCGTTGATGGCGGCGGCTTGGATGTCTCCAGGTGGAATGGTAGGGATGGCCACAGGGATTGCCACGGCTGGCACGATGGCTGCATAGTTCAGCGAGCCAGATGGCGCGGCCGTGGTGAAGGCCAAAAAGGCGGATAGAATCTGTGGACAAATTTTAGAAATTTTATGGGGTAATTTTTGTAAAGTAGTTTATTGAGCACTCTGTCTGACTTAGGTTGTAAATTTATAAAATACCAGCTTTTACCCGCGGCTCCGCCCGCGTTTTATTCGGTTTAACGTCATGGTTTTTTCTGGGATAATAAGTAGCCTATGTATTAAGTTAGGGTATAAGCTATATCCATTCTAAATTTCATCCAAAATCTGTCCAGCCGTTTCAGCGTGAAAGAGTAACAAACATACACACACGCACACACACAAACTTTCGCATTTATAATGTTAAGTGTGACTGAAGGTTTTTGAGGCTAAAATATAATGGAACTTCCAGCTCGTTTTATGAGGTTCCAGTAAAAAAAAAATGGGTTTTCTGTCAATTTTTAATAGTAAAGAAAATAAATGTTTATGGTACTTTTTTGATTGACTTTTTTTTCCTTAGAGAATTTTTAATTTAGCACAAGCACAATTTTTAAAATAAATTTACAGATAGTATTCTGGAAACGAAACATATTAATTTCCTGTTGCGTTAATTGTTCGCTAAAGTGGTGTTAAAAATTATTTCGTGACTATTTATTTATTTGTTACTCTGTCCATAAAAAACATATCGATTCGCTTTTTAATAACACTTGAAATTTTCGAATGTTCGTTAGTCAACTAACGCAATACTTCTTTCATCTTTGTTTGAAACAAGATGAAAAAATCCCGAAATAAGTTATTTGAAAACTATCACACGTCACACAAAAGAGCACATCACTATCACTTTGAAAACAACACAGGACAAAAGAAAAAGCTAAACTGACCAGAACTCTCATTGTTCTTCCCTGCTCGGACAAAGGCTACTGATCACTCCCATCTCAGTGCAAACCGTTTTTATATGCCATCGTCATTTGTAGCACCTGTATACATTAAACTGGCTGGAGGAGTTGCTCTATTAAAAATGAAAAAAATAAAAAAAAAGTCAACGGCCGGTAGGCGCGGGAAGAATGCAGGAAGCGTGCGCTTTTTGACAGAAGATAGGCGCCATCCGACCGCCATATTTGATTGACGACATGTTCTTGTGATATTGCGTCAAAAACATTACTGGTGCTGGTTGCTATTCTAATTCCACCGTAGGTAGAATTTAAATTGGTTCAAGTAAATGTCAGCAGACCGGTTACTGTTAAAAGTAAGTAAACTGCCTTATTAAATCGGCAAGTGCAGGTACAGGATTCGTTTTTTTACGAGTTCGGAAATGCCAGACATAATGTTTTTTCCTGTCTCTAAAAACAATGTTTGGAATTCCCTAATTTTTCCTTGTTAACTAGATATAAAATGCAAGAGATTAACTATCCTGAATGCTTATAATAACTTACCCTTTATCTTTGTCTCTATTTTATATCTATTAAGAACTTACCCTGTATCTTTGTCTCTATCTTATGTTTATTTCTAATTTACCCTGTATCTTTGTCTCTTAATGTCTGTTAATAATCTATCCTGTATCTTTGTCGCCATTTTACGAGTACGTCTATTAATAAATTTACCCTGTGTCTTTGTCTCTATTTTATGTCTATTAATAACTTACCCTGTATCTTTGTCTCTATTTTATGTTTATTCCTAATTTACCCTGTATTTCTGTCTCTTAATGTCTATTATTAACCTACCCTGTATCTTTGTCGCCATTTTACGAGCATATCTATTAATGAATTTACCCTGTGTCTTCATTTTATGTTTATTAAAAGTTCGCGATTATAGGTGTTCATTTGTTAAGTGTGTTTACTATCTAGTGATAGTACTCACTCACCCATAACAATTTTACTTTAATAAATAAGACAAAAAGATGTTAATATCGCTAAGCCTACAAAGTATTTTTCTGTTTTAAGCTTTGTTTATTGTTAAACTAGCTTTTGCCCGCGGCTCCGTCCGCGTGTTATTTGGTCTAACGACTTGCTTTTTTCCGGGATAAAAAGTAGCCTATGTGTTAAGTTAGGGTATAAGCTATATCCATTCAAAATTATATTCAAATCCGTCCACCCGTTTCAACGTGAAAGAGTGACAAACATACACGCACACACAAACTTTCGCATTTATAATATTAGTGTGATGTGATAAACCCTAACGTGTAATAAGTGTGCAGTAATTATCCAATATGTGATGTACCTATTGCAAAATAAAGTATTCATTCTCATTCAGTACAAGAAGATAAGTTAAGTTCTATATCTCAGTTATCGTAACATTTGTGATTAAATCAACACCCGGTATAAGTAACATTGGTCTTGATCTTGAACTCGTTGCGCAGCGCCGGCGCAGGCATCTCATTAATCATTTTACAAACAAAAAACTGAACTGCTATCAGCAAATGAGATTATCAAAATTACTCGACCTCTACTTTCTGTGAATTTTTTACGGCCGTTCTAAAAAGTTTCTAGAATTCAAGAATTTGATCCATCACTGTAAAAAAAATCTGTGAAGCCTACATCGTTTACGATTGAAGTATTCTGTTCGGTACGACATGACATTCACTTTTTCCTTCACTGTATCAAAGTGATTTCGCTTCATCTTCGACTATTCTTTTGTTTTAGGGTATCATCATCATCATCGTATGGCCTTGGTATCCTGCTTTATCTTTGTATTTTCTATTTTATATATACAGCTACAATTCTAAATCCAGGTTTGATAGCCATACTTTTGCCTGAGGTGTTAACTTATGTAGCTGCTCCATACCCTACGTACGTATATACGTGTATCAAACGGAACCCTGTTACTTACGAGTAGCCTCCGCTGTCCGTCCGTCTGTCACATTGGTCTGCAGTTTAAGGTCTCATAGGTATCCAGGTAAATTACTACATTGCAGAATACGTGTTACTATGGCCTCTATCACGACAAATAATAAAAACTTCGAAATGTTGAAAGCCAAGGTCTCCATACAAAAAACCTCTAGAAAGTGGGATATTTTTAACGTTATTTGTTTCAGCTCTATCATAATGACGATGATATCATGGAGAATATATAAATAATATATGATAAATCTGGGGGCACGGCAGTGCCCCCGCCAAGTCGAGCTAAAAAGCGGCACGCCGTACCATCCTTTCTCGAAACAGTTCAGGCCATTTTCGACCCCCTACAACTTCGTTGTGGATACAACTAGAAGCCTGAATTTTCAGTAACCAAACAGGCATTGTATGAACACGGTATATTTAAAATTTCATTCAATTTGAACCAGTAGTATAAGAATTATAACTAGTCAAAGTTTCTCAATTTTGTCACTCACTCACTGACTGACTGACCGATCATCAAAACTCCAAGGCATTTCTAACAGACGTAGAAGCTTCAAATTTGGAATACAATTAGTGTTTAGTGAATATATGAAGGAAAAACTAAAATATTTTGCAATTTCGGTCCAGTTTTCTAGATACACCAACTGCATAAATAACTTTGTAATCCCATATAAATAATCTAATTCAATTTATTATGTATTACTTGTGAGATACATTGTGTTTTCATGCAATGACCAAGTCAATCTATTTATTTAAAACATAAAAGATTTTTAATATTGATATGGTCACTATAAGATGTTGTTAGGTTAGCTAATTATGTAATAACTTAAGACAGAAGGTCCCTTAAGCAGGGACTGAATAAATTAACCGACTTGGATTTACATGGATCTCGCAACTTTTTACGGTAGAAGAACTGTAAGTTGCGAGACTTGGTTTTTTTACAAGTTTTGTTTTTGATGGCTACAATTTTTAAATTTGGTCTGATTGTTATACATACTCCTGAGACCATTTAACACGTGACTAGGCAAGCGCACTTATCCCCCTCTGCCGAAGTATGTACATGAACAATTTGTTCATGTAAGTTTGCTTGTGTGCGCGTTTTGTGTTTGTGTTGCAGCTTTAGATTTAGTGTGACATATCAATGTGTGCTGTGCGTGTTTACCTCCTCTCCCGTGGAAAGCAGAATTATTTCAGTACTAAGAGTCGCGCTTTGCCCGGTCCCCTTGTTAAATGGTCTAAGACATACTCTGAAATAAAACAACAAATAATTAAATTTTGGGTTCCGTACTCAGAGGGTGCCGAATAGTTTGTCAGGCGAACTCAGATTTTGCCTTGGTTTTTGTCGCCTTGATGTTGGTTTGACATCTAGGTTATTGTTATTTGCCATAATGTTTTTAGAAAGAAAGAAAAGACGTTTATTTCGAATGCAACACCAATACAAAAACCACATACAAAAATATTAATAATTTTATCATTCCATCTATACAGCTTAAGGTGGTAACGGAAGATCTCGGTGCAAAATGCACATCATCATATTGTTTTCCTTACTTTTTAATAAAATTTTATAGCAATTTGCGCATACGGCTTGTTAATAGTTAGGCGATCTCATGAAAATTATTCAATTTTATGCGTTACATTCTAGCTGCATTACATTACAACTGTAAACACGCTTTTAAGTTTGTTAATGTAATGCGAACAAATTGCAATAAATTAAAATACGTATGTTTTTTGTGAAGACTTTATTATTAATAAACTATTTCCGCCAGATGCTTTAAAACACATTTATTGCAAACTTTTTATTCAAAAGTAAGTAAAACAATATTATGATGTGCATTTTGCACCGAGATCCTCCGTTACCACCTTAAGTTATTTATAAGATGCAGCAAACTCGTATTGTGTTGGGGTACGGAACTTCATGCGCGAGTTTGACTCTCACTTCGCCATATTATTATTTAATATTTTTAATGCGACATGTGATTGTCGTATCAAGCTCTTTATTATCTTTGCTCTCCAGTGATGAGTATCTATCTACACTATTCTATACTAATAATAAAGAAGTAAAAAAGTCGTGTCTGTACATTGAATATTTTATTTTTAAATGTAATGGGTTATTAGGATTGTACTGAATCCAAACCTACATTTTTAGAATTTTTGTGCGTCTTTCTTTCTGTCTGTCTCTCTGTATGTATGTATGTATGTTTTCTTTTAACTCGAGAACCACTCAACGTATTTTGATGCGTTTTTCTTTATTATCATGGTAGTGACCTAGTAACTATAAGGGGTGTTGATAAAATTACGCCAAAGTCGAAAGCGGGGCAGAGATTAAATAAACGCGAACGGAGCCGCGGGCAAAGGATATAGTTCAAAATATAAAAACATTTGTCGGTAACGAATATTATTGGGCAAATATTTTCTTTATCAGTTTAGCAGAGATTCTCACTAGAATTTTAATTTCAAATCTCTGAGAATTCGTGTAGTACAGTTTTTTTATAACATTACCTGCTGATATAAACACTACCTATCTTATTTGAAGGGGCTCAAACTAATCTGGTCATTAGTAAGGCAATTTATTATTTACTAGCCTTTCGCCTACGACTCCGCCCGCGTTTTTTCAACCTCTGCCCCGTTTTTGGCTTTTGCATTATCTAATCAACACCCATATATCATATATGTCACTTCGATGGTTATAAAGAAAACCGCATCTAAATCCTTTGAGTGGCTCTTGAGTTAAAACGGAACAAATACTTACATACAGAAGACAAAAATTAGAAAACTGTTCGGTTTGGCTTCAGTACAAAACTAATAACCGATTATATTTAAAATTTCGGAAAACTTAATGCATTCAATGTACAGACATGATTCTTCTTACTACTTTATAATTAGTATAGATGGTGCAGTAAAGCTTTTGCTTTAGTTGTGAAATGATGCGTTTTTAATGTACAGTTCACTGCATAGATTAATGCATCCATATTTTAAAACAACAGCCTAATGAGGTAGTGTGCCTCAGGGTACACTCTTGGGACTAGTTTTTATGAAAAAATCTTTAAGTACTTTCAAGCGTACCAAATCCCTTTTGTTTTATCGCCGGTAAAACGGCATTCCTTCTAGGTTTGTGATGTTAGATTTTCCGATAATTTTGCTAAACGTACAGGATGTAAATGCAAAGTCAAGAATCTCCTTAGGGTATGAAAGTATACACGTTTCTGATGTCATTACAAGAAAAAAAATATATACCTTGAATTTTCACCAAAAATTCCATCATTTTTCTAAGCTATGGCTACGCAGCTCACCGGCCTCCCCACACACCTAATTGCACCCCGCAACCCGCACCCCTCATCCGAGTGGCCAGCGACCAGTGAGGGTGTCCACGCGATTAGTGTATTTTGAGTAAAGAAAATCGTCTTATTATGAGGTACTGGTACTTTATTTAGAGATCCCAGTGTTTAAAATAATATCTTTACCGATCATACTAACACATCCATAAAGGATTGTTGCCTTTGATTTAACAACCGGTATATTATAATTTATAAACAGAATTTTTCTTGTACTGTATAATTTAACTATGACGATAATAAAAATATAAATATTTAGGTGGTAGAGCTAATACCGGGCTCGACTGTGGAGGTACCACCATCTTACTCGGAAATCCTCCCGAAGTTATTCGGGGGAGAGTAAGAGGACAGCTCTCAGGCAAAAAAACCAGGCGGCCCACCATTGCCTGGGACCGATGGATGGCGGTATATCCATCCCCAATTGCCGGGCCTTATTTAAATCAGACTGGTGACGGGCAGCGGCGTCACCGGTACAAGGGTTTCGGCACCGCGCTCACCAACCAGCCTGCCCAGCGTGTGTGAGTATGGGCATTTCTTCCAGGAGGACCGCCAAGAGTGGCGAAATCCTGGAAAGGCCTATGTCCAGCAGTGGACGAAACAGGCTGATGGATGGATGGATGGATGGATAATATAAATTCGATGGAACGAATCCAAATCGCCCTTTCTTACCAGAAAGCAATTCTTACAAGTTGCAATGTAGTTGTTGTGCAGATAGTCTGTTGTTTTTCTGCAGGCGTTTATGAAATAAAGTTAAGTCAGAAAAGCATTAGTGAACAGTCTGTTCGTGAAATAACGCCAAAGCTGTTTGGCTGATAAAATTAACCCTCTTTTAATTCTCATTACAGCTGAAACAATAGATTTCAGTCCGGATTCTGGCTCGAATACATCGTACAGATTAAGGGAAAATTTAGCATGATCATTTATAATCCCCGAGAGGGTATCATAGGTGTTCCCGAGTGTGAACTGTAATATGCAAGTCACAGTCCACACCCGGTACACCCGCGTTTCACTGACTATTATTAGTGCTTTTTGAAGTTGCATCGAATATTGCATTTAGCTTGATGTCACCAGCATTTTTTTTCTGCTTTAACATTTTGTGCAATTATTTACAAAGGAACAGTAACTTTACATGGAACTTGGTAAATTTTCTTGTTAAAATGAAAACTAAATTATGTGCTTCCTTCTACGGAGTTCTTTTTTGTGCCTTACATAATAGCCAAATCGCATTAAAATTGTTCAAGTAATTTTGAAGTTTCACGAGAACCTATATACGTATGTACCCGTACAAAAGATAGCAAAACATACAATAATTTGAAAAAAATATGATTATAAATATTATTATTAGAGTGCATTATAAACAAAACAAACTGTGCAAAAAAAACTGTTAGGTGGTAGAGCTAATGCCGGGCTCGACTGTGGAGGTACCACCATCTTACTCGGAAATCCTCCCGAAGTTATTCGGGGGAGAGTAAGAGGACAGCTCTCAGGCAAAACCAGGCGGCCCACCATTGCCTGGGACCGATGGATGGCGGTTTTTCCATCCCCAATTGCCGGGCCTTATATAAATCAGACTGGTGATGGGCAGCGGCGTCACTGGTGCAAGGGTTTCGGCACCGCGCTCACCAACCCGCCTGCCCAGCGTGTGTGAGTATGGGCATTTCTTCCAGGAGGACCACCAAGAGTGGCGAAATCCTAGAAAGGCCTATGTCCAGCAGTGGACGAAACAGGCTGATGGATGGATGGGTGGATTATAAACTAGAAAATATTAATTAGTAACAAATTCAAAGACATAAATTTGAAGAAATACCTCGGGCCTCGGACAGGCCATTCTCGTCTTCGAATTTGTTTCTGATTGATCTTTTCTAGTTTGTAATGCACTCTAATGATGTTTAGAGTATCCCAAAGCGATGGATTTCGCTATAAAAACATAAATATGATCATCTTTGTGCTACTTTTGCAATGAATCCACACAATTTACGTAAAGCAAAGATGGCAGTCTTAGATACTTCTGAACATTGTTATCTATAAAGAATAAACGTTCCATTTATCAAGTTAGCATGGCCTCACAGTTGAAATAAAGATTATAATAAAACTTTTATGGTCAAAGTTACAATTCTCCGTCGAATCTCGCGGAGATCAACCAGCGACCATTGTTTGGCGAACAATGAGATCTTTACTGTGGCCATTTTCACAGAATTCAGATTAGAATTGCCAACACCGCCCGCCAATTATGGTATCACTTCAATTATTTGTATTTAAAGGAATTATACTTATCATGGTGCACCTTTTCTGTTTGGGAGTGCGGAATGTCGTTGTTTTATTGTATTTTCAAGTTTCTCCATTTTTTGTGCTGCACCCTTTTTGCCCATTCTTCGACATACTGAAGAAAGGCTCAAGATCAAAGTCATCTGGCGTGTTCATTGATATATAAATACTATACCGAAATTAAACAAGTTATGAAATATGTCCATCCATCCATCCATCAGCCTGTTTCGTATGCTGGACATAGGCCTTTCCAGGATTTCGCCCCTCTTGGCGATCCTCCTGGATGAAATGCCCATACTCACACACGCTGGGCAGGCGGGTTGGTGAGCGTGGTGCCGGAACCCTTGCACCAGTGACGCCGCTGCCCGTCACCAGTCTGTTTTATATAAGGCCTGGCAATTGGGGATGGATATACCGCCATCCATCGGTCCCAGGCAATGGTGGGCCGCCTGGTTTTGCCTAAGAGCTGTTCTCTGACTCCCCCCGAATAACTTCGGGAGGATCTGCGAGTAAGATGTTGGTACCTCCACAGTCGAGCCCGGCATCAGCTCTACCACCTCCAATGTACAATGAGCATTCTTATCACCGAGAGCGATTTCTTCCGGACAACTTTTCGGTTTAATGTATTGATGCAGTTTTTGGCATCCTTTGAGAAGTTTTCGCTATTACCAATAGTTTTGGATTTCTCCATCAATCCCCACTTGAAAAACTAACCCCGTATATTCTATATGAATGTGATAGAAGGAAAATAAATGAATCTAAATCTACAGCAGAAGGAATTCTATTTCGTCTGTGAGATAGGCGTGATATTTTATGATTTCTTCTTTGATAACTTAAATTACGAAATCACGGTATTGTCTGTGACAATTGCCTACAAAATTTAAGTCCAAGAATTTTAATTATTTGTACTTTCTCTCTTTTTTTATAAAAAATTCTTTCGACCATTTATTTTCTAAACAACGACCAAGCATCTACTATTTAACTACTTAATGTAATTTAATTACTCAGTTTAGACATTAGGACTATAGTGATCATCGTGTTTGGTTTTATATTTTCCCGAATTTTTGGCAGAGTTACATAGCCGCTACGGCAGATGTCACTTGGTACCTACTATAAAAATTCTAATATAAAAAGGGTAAGCCCTGGACGGTGCGACAATTTGCGATGGCCGAAAGCGGGTGATTTTTACAAGCTCTTTATGAAGAAACATATCAAGCTTTTAAAATATAATATAAACCTTTAACATTTTAGGAGTTATAGTTACTAGACGCATCTATGACGCAATGAACAGACGCGTATGAAAAGCAAAGCGTCTGAAAAATGTTGCGAGAATCGTCGTCCTGTACTGTTTCTAATATTTTTATAGACCGTGTAAAAATATCCGACTCAGTTTAGGAAAATGTGGTATTATCAATAAATAACGATTCCCTGCACTCGTCCCCCGGGGTGGTGGTGACACTGGCCAATTCCTGGGAGTGTATTTTTGAATCGTTCGAATTTCAATTCGCATACGAATCCGTATGATTCGTATGCGAATTGAAATTCGAATGATTCAAAAATACGCTCCCTGGTCGCTCCGCAATCGCGCGGGGGGGGGGGGGGCTGGCCCCCGTCTCGTACGAAGGTATGATCAAGTATTTGTTCTTAATGATGTGGTCGTAATGAGATAAATAGAGATAGCCCTGCTGCATACAACCACATCCAAATAACGCCTGCAAATGCATAAAATATATTTTTACATCAATAGCTATCATATTCTGGGGGGGCAGACGGTAGTCTGGGGGGGTCCGTACCTCCCTGGCCCCTACCTAGTTACGCCCATGATTATAGCGCAATAAAAATGTCATACTCGTACAAATAAGTGTCAAGTGTAATTTATTATTACGTTGCCACTATCATACATAATCCACAGTGATTTTCTTGTCATTCACACACTTGACATTGGCTATCTATGCCATGGTCGAATTTCCACGGGTACGTTGGCTCTAAATCGACCTTCGTTATTGTTTTATTCAATGTATTTTTTTTTTCAAAACAAATAACATTAAAATTGCAAGCTTTTGATTTCCTTATGACTTTATTGCGCTGTCTAATTTTTAATTTAATAACATTGCGTAAGGTTTTTTTTTATAAACGACGCCAGTAAAATATCCGTGATCTATTTCTTTATTACAGTATCCGCAAAGGATTTTTATTTATCTGCCAAGGTCTTAAGCCAGCTTCCGGATATCAGAGGCGTGGTAAATTACTAATTGTTTATTTCTGTATGTGCGTGTCTATTTGTGTAAATTGCTTGTCATCGACACTAACCTTTATGTATTAGATAGGTTTGATGTTTTTTGTGGCTTAAAATTGGTTTTGGTATGTTCGTTTACCAAATATAAGAAGGTGGATATTTCTTGCAAGTGCCTCGATAGTTTTGAATAGAAAGCTCGTTTAAAATATCAGATCACTCGTATTTTGTAATATTGAGTTCAATAATGTTTTCGTATAGGGCAAAGGGAATGAAAACGACAAAAGTTATGTATAAAAATCATAAAAATTCATTTATTCACACATCCTCGCCTCTATTGTAATACTCGCTGTTGTTTTTTTGTTTTAAATTAAATTTACAATCCAAAGTTGAGTATTTTTGGTTATTGCTCTAGGGGTTTATATCACAGTTTTTACCAGGCGTGAGCGGCGTGACCGTAGGGGGCGGCGGCGTACCCGTGGGAGAGTACTGGGGCGTGGGAGTAGACAGGGGCGGCGTGGTACAGGGCCGGCGCGGGGTGGGACTGAGATAGGGACTGGGAGACTACGCTCTTGCTGGCAGCCAGAGCTGGGGCGTAAGCGGCGTGTCCGGCGTACCCGGCGTGTCCGGCGTACGCGGCGTGTCCGGCGTACACGGCAGGGGCGGCGGCGTACGCTCCGTGGGCGACAACAGGGGCGGCGTGGTACGCGGCGACTGGAGCCACGTGCCCGACTAGAGACTTGGCGAGAACGGGCGCGACACCGGCGGCGGCACCGTCCAGCTGAGCCTCGTGAGTCTTGACGGCGTCCACGGCTTGCCAGCTGTGGTCCTCAGCGGCGTTGATGGCGCGGCCCTGGAGCTCGGAAGCCTGGTCGTGGTATTCGCGGGCGGCGTCTACCGCAGCGCGAGCGTGGTCGGAAGCGTCAACATGGGCGTCGATGGCAGCGGCTTGCAGGTCTCCGGACGAGATGGTGGGCAGGGCGGGGGCGATGTGGGCGGCGTGGGCCACGGCTAGGGGCGCCGCGTACCCGACCGGGCCGTGGGCGTAGCCATGGGCGGCGTACGGGGCCAGCAGGGCGCCAGAAGGCGCGGCTGCGGCGCAGGCGAGGGTGGCGACGGCTACAATCTGCAAAACAAACCACTATTTAAATCCACTGATAAACCTAGCCGAAAATCCAGCTCGATTCGGGCACGTCACTATCTACTGAATCATGTCGTTCTTTCAACACTATGCATCCATGGGCACACGAAATTTCACAATTCTAGAATCGCATCCTTTGTTTACCGCTCACGATACGTGTTAAGTAATGGCAAGTGGAGCCTACTAACCAGAAATCTCATCGTGCACTTCTGTTAGACTGCTCGAAGGCTACTGATTGCTCTCATTTTGGTGCGGAGCGTTTTTATACTAGCAGCGTGCTAGTGCGAAACGGAACGCGCTTGAAAAAAGTAAGTGGTCATAACTCAAGGGCGGGAAGGGTGGCAGGAAGTGGCCGGCCGTCTCAAATTTTGACAGCTCGTGTGTTCGAAATTCGAATTTTCAATTGACTTTTGTCTTGTCGTCGCCACGGGCGTTCCATGCGGCCAGTAACTTTTAATTTTAATTTTATTTTTAATCGAAGTTGGCTGTTTAATCTGTGCATAGTAATTTCTTACCTACTCGTGTCTTGTTTTAAATGAATGATGGAGGTTTCGTAACGTTTGTAATATAAAATTAACATCTTCATGAATGGTAATCTTATTTTCATTAGCATCTTGTTTAATTTTCATCCGTACGAAGATTTAATTTGTTTACATTATCTCAATCGAGATGTAACTATGATGTGTTACTCGGATACAGTGTTGTTTCTTGTTTCTTAAAATTATGTTTTTTTTTTGTATTACCTCTGCTGATTTGGGTACGGTCTAATATTTAGAAAAAAAAATATAATAGCGAATATTTGATTTGTCCGCTTGTCTGACATTCTTCGAAAACTAAAAAGCAAGTTTTGCTTAAATTTAGTATAGTAACTAGTAAAGCCCGAAGTCGGGTAAAGGCTGAAAGAAACAAAAATAGGTGTGACGACGACCGAAGCGAGGAGGAACGTGTAAGGTTGACATGTTTTGTATAAGATCCTAGTATTACCCGTAACATATAAATTTGTAATATTTTTACATTCCACACCATAATGGGAGGGATTGAAATTCAAATATATACGCTCCGTCTAAAGGGTTTTAATTTAAGTAAACCCAGATTACGTAATTTAGCTAGATATTTCAAGAAAGTGCCTCCAAGCAGTGTCTACCCTCATTCATAGGTCATACGTTGCATGTTTATCTGACATTTTCCCAGTCTACTCAACATTTAGACATCCTATAGTGCGACTACTTCTGTTTGAGCTGGCTGACTTACGGCCAGTTTCAGATTTGGGCGAATCTCGCAAAGCGATACTAAGGTAACCGATACCTAAAGCAATCACTGGCCATGCAATATCTTAATCAAAGAAAGTGAAAATTTTGTGAAAAATAAGTAAGAATCTAGGCAAGCATACTGTTCTGCAAAAAATTCTATGACAATTATTGCCCCGGGACAAATCAGAATAAAATCATATCTTCATACACAATAGAAAACACGGCAAACAAATTTAAAGTAATGATGTGAGCTTTAATTATGTATAATTTTTTTAAAAAGCCTTGTGCCCCTTTCAATATACTTTCAAGATTTTATTGTACGGTTTTTCAGAATTTTTAATGATGCTGAGCTTTACTCTGCCTTATTTATTACTAGCCTTCCGCCCGCGTTTATTCAGTATCTGCCCCGTTTTCAGCTTGGGCGTTATTCTATCAACTCCCCTTATATCCTATGTATTGACCAGGATCACTACGATGACATTTAAAAATCTGCACCCAAATCTGTTGAGCGATTCTCGAGTAAAAACGGAACATACAAAATCTAAAAAAAAAATAGTTTTGGCTTTAATACCTACAATAATACTAATTACCCATTTCATTTAAAATTTTGAAATAATAAAAAATTAAATAATCTTGTGCAGACAAGATTTTCTTACAACTTCATTATTTGGTTTATAGACTTGCCAGTTTATTTGTTGGTTTAAAAGCCCATTTTGACGTTGCCGTGTTATACATGTTCTACTTCAGAAATGTGTCATAATAAGAGCCGCCACCTATCTCAGGACCGCGTTTCAAATAAAACTAAACTTACTCGCATTCCTAATAAAGTCCGAATTGCAGTGGCAATATAACAATAAGTTTCAGGAAAGACAATATCCAAAGACAATCTAGAATAAT
Organism: Ypsolopha scabrella; assembly: GCA_910592155.1. Taxonomy (NCBI): domain Eukaryota; kingdom Metazoa; phylum Arthropoda; class Insecta; order Lepidoptera; family Ypsolophidae; genus Ypsolopha; species Ypsolopha scabrella. Next base: position 6,076,803 of record OU342989.1, on the reverse strand, counting down.
AACGTTCAAGTTAGGCTCTGATGCAAATAGCCTGGCCTAAGTTATTTGATATGGGCTAAAAGTGGACATGTATACTGAAGCTATAGCCCGTTACTCGCAAGTATGAAAAAGGTAAATTATTATTAAATACCGGCTTTAACAAAGTGCCTGAACCACCGATTTAAGGGCTTGCCTTTGGTCTTTCAACGGTTTTTGTTTTACTATGCTGACTCAACTACTTATCTGATCAATGTAAAACTTGAACACGTGTTTTTTCAGACCTTTGTCTTTCCGTTGTCAGGTCGGTTACCTAATTGGACACATTTCACTCGATAGGTTTTATTTTTGAAAATGATGCCTTTTTAAGTAATTAATTCGTTTTATGTCTAAACGGCTTGAGTTTTATGTCTGAAATTACTGTTATAACAAGAAAACATAGTTTATTTTCCGATGTCAGGTGAAAAAACTTCTACATCAAATACTTTTTGGTAAAATCCAGAAAAACCTCGAAAATTCACTGATTCTGCGTGCCGGCAGCGCGAAGCGAGCGTTTTAATGTAGACTTTCTGACAACATACTGAAGTTCAAAATCGCTCAGTAAGATTATCGTGCACCAGGAGTAACGTCTTAAGGTCGCTCAGCGAGCTATGAAGCGGGCTATGCTTGGGGTATCTCTGATGGATAGAATCCGAAATGAGGAGATCCGTCGGAGATCGAAAGTAACCGACATAGCCTGCAGAATCAGTAAGTTCAAGTGGCAGTGGGCAGGCCATATTTGTCGCCGACATGATGGCCGTTGGGGCCGAAAGGCTTTAGAATGGAGACCACGTACAGCAAAGCGTAGTGCAGGACGACCTCGTGCCAGCTGGACAGACGACCTGAAGGACGTTGCGGGGGGCGGCTGGATGAGGAGGACGGAGGACCGACATGGGTGGCGAAATTTGGGAAAGGCCTATGTCCAGCAGTGGACGAACACGGGCTGATGGATGGTTGGATGGACCGGCTTTAACGCTCACGCATTATTATTGTTGACTGTATGCCATTTCTTTCGCCAAGAAAATTTCGGCAAAAAAGAAAGAAAATAATGTTTTCTGATATTAACACACTCGTACATATGCCTCGTTCTAGAAACAGTTTCAACGGTCTAGGTAAGTACCTCGGTGGCTCAGTCGGTAGCGCGCTTGTCGTGATATCAGGAGGTCACAGGTTCGAATCGTGGCCCGAGGATTTTTTAAATTCTTGTCTTAAAATTTGTATCAAATTGATCTTTTCTAGTTTGCAATGCACTCTAATATTTGGAGTACTCAAAAGCGATGGATTTCGCGATAAAAACATAATCTCTCCTAAGATTGTATCTAGAAAGACATTGCACGAGAATGCTTTTGCTTTTTGCTCATCCGTTACTAGTAGACACGTTTCTTGTATGCTTTTAGGTGGACGCGGCTTTTCCAAGTACTGATTTTAATATTTCTTGCGAACGGTTGATCTCATTGTCAACAATTAAAAGCGTAAATATCACAAATATTATAGTAGCCGGAACAGAAGAGTTTGTATGATTTGATGGATGTGAAAGAGGTGTGTCAGGATCGTAGCAGATGGAAATCTGTAGTCTGTAAGCCACAATTCGAAACAACCATAAATTGTAACAGGCCTTTTGCATTTTTTTTCTGAAAATATAGGCTAAATCATGAAGATACATACTGTTCTTTAACTTTCAGGTGGTATTTTTTACAACAAATTTATTTTTTGAAAATTGCTTTGGAATAAATGGGAATGTGACGTAATAGTCATACCGTTTAGGCTCAATAGGGAGAGTTCCTTGACGTAATGAAAGAATGAAAAAAAAAATTTAGGGGATAAAACCTGAAGATGGGATTACAGAAAATAAAAAAACAGACGTTGGTTTTGACATCACTTTTTTTTTCTTGTGGGTAATGGCCTATTTCCTGTAATGCCTAAATGACATGACTATTACGTCATCAAAGCTATTTATTCAGTTCCTGAATATTTTCATGTGTATCTTTTGTATTTCATGGAGAAAAAAATTTATACTTTTATATGACCTTAAAAAAGTCTATTCCTTTTAAAAAAATCGACAATTAGGTGCTGTTATGGTGTTCTGGAGCATTCGAATTGGCATTTGCTGAATTTTGCTGGGCTCGTATACCTCGTCAGGTAAAAAGGTGGCTGGCGAGATTCAGGCTGTCCCTTTCTCTCGCGACTGTTACCCATACCCAGACATATTCTCTCTCGCTCTCGCCCAGGGTCTGATTACCTGATACCAAGTATATCACAGAAATCCGATCAACTTGGCTATGGCTGTTTGTCCAGGAAAAGATCACTTCTTGTTCTTAGCAAAAGTATACTGTTAACAAACACCCAAAAATATAAGTCTTAAAGACGGAATACAGACAAGTTTCAAAGTTGAGATTGTTGTACAGTGGAGACGACATCAAGCTATACACTTGCAGTACGACATTAGCCCCTACAGAGAAGAACATAAGATAGGTACAAAGTCCCAAGTTTCTAACTTGATGCGGTCTCCACTGTACATACTCAAACAACAAATAATAAAATTGGGGTTCACAACTCACAAGAATCGTTTGTCAAGCGCTACCATTTTAGCGCCTTGTTTCTTTGTTGCCAGGGTTCCATGAACGTATCGTGTGGTGGTACGGAACCCTTTGTGCGCGAGTTTGACTCGCACTTAGCCAAACTATCACCCGTCCACTTAGACGCAGTATCATAGGGTCAAATGATGACACCATGAACGAGTATCGAGGTTGAAACTAAAATGTCTCCAAACCCGCACATTCAAATGCTTCGTCCCTGTCCCAAAACTAACAAATCGCGAGATTCGTGCGCCGGCGCACGCGATGTGCGAAGTATTTAATAGGCTATTAGATGAAGGAAAACTGCTCGCGTACCGTGGGAACAAAAGTTCCCGTCTATCTAGATATGTATAGTAGACAAGTAATAAAGTAGTAAAAAGTCGTGTCTGTACATTGAATATGTTTTCGAAGTTTCAATTGTAATAGGTTATTGTTATTACTTATTACTATTGTACTGAGGCCAAAACTACAATTTTTAGAATTTTTGTCTATGTGTATGTTCTGATTGAACTCTAGGGCTACTTAGAGATTAACAAATAACATGGTAATTGATTGAAATAGGCGTTACCTTGCGGAAGTCCATCACTAACTTATGGATATATTAATATAATGGCATTTTTTCAAGGTTTATTGTGTGGGTCAATACAATAAACCTTGAAAAAATATATAAAAATAACCCTTGGGCGCCAAAAGATTTTCATTTTTATAATATTTGTCTTCGAGGTCATAGTAGGTACGTAATCTGTAAAAATTTCAACTGTCTACCTATAACGGCTGAAGCTGTAGACCCCTGTGACAGACAGACAGGCAGCGGAGGCTTAGTGCTTAGTAATAGGGTCCCGTTTGGCACCCTTCGGGTACGGAACCCTAATAAAAGCACGTAATCTGATATACGTAGGTATGCCTCTTTCTAAATGTGGTTCCGTATGAGCAGGATTATGTTTTTTTTTTATTTACACCATGTAATAAGGAAAGAAATAAAATAAAATATTATTATTTATGTAATATAGGTACATTATATACCTGTGGCCTTTCGCCTTTGAACATCCCTTATAGCCTATATGTTGACCAGAGTCACTACAATGCTAATAAAAAAAACCGCATCGAAATCCTTTGAGTGGTTTTCGAGTTAAAACGGAACATACATACGTACGGACAGACTGACAGACAAAACTTCAAATTTTTTTACTTTTGGTCTCTCTACAAGAAAACTCCTAGGAAACTGCCAGTCCCCAGGAAACAAACTGAAGGCTATACAGGTTGAAAATAATATTTTTTCTGGTTTTCAAATTTCGCATGTATGGCCTACCTATGCGACGCGACATGTGACTCACAATAGACAGTACATATTCCCGGCGGTAAATAATGCGCATAGGCTATGTACACATAGGTTTTGTAGAGCGTCGTCTCTGTAAAGCAACTTCTATTTATAACAAGTTACCAAACTGTATAAAAGAAATGAATTTAACATTGTTTAAAAATCTCTGTTCCATCTTCTGATTGATAAGGGTTAATACAAATTAGATGAATATTTGAATGACATAACATTATAAATACCCAATTTCATTATCGTTTCTTATATTGATATTTTTTGACATTTTGGACATTCTTATCTAATTATATAAATTTTATTTCATCATTATAATGCATGCCGTAATTTAATTAAATAATATATGTTGAAGAATACACCGAAATTCATAGGCTGAGAGGCAGAACATGGAGTGCTGAAATTATATTATAAGATCTTATTTACAATATACCCATGTCCATCAATAAAATATTTTGATTTGATTTGATTTATCACCGGAGTATTAGTGCTGCTTTGGCGGTCGATATCTTTTTTTAAAATTATGAATCATGACAAAAGTAACAAAACATGTACTTTTTATTTCGAAAATAGAACAGTTTTGTTATGAGGGTTCATTTTCAACCTGTATATCCAAGTGAAAAGTCTAACCATTACAGCAGTTTAAGAATTTTCAAAATCGGTTTAGATGTTAATAACATATGAGTGTGGTTTAATTGAGTATTAGCCGATTAAGAGTATGACATAGGCTAGGAAAAAATGTTATTACTCGTCCGACACAAAAAGGCCAATGTCAAATACTTTATTAGCTTCTGATAGAGGCTAAATAGATTCACTAAGAATCTAAGAAGCTTATAATTACGCGCGAAACAGCAAATCGGAGGGATTTTAGCTAATACTGAAATATTTTGTAGGGAAAAAAATATTGGATTTAAGTAGAAAACCTTTATATTTCTATTAACTATTTTATGAAAAAGAAAATAAAGTTGATTTCTTAAACGCGTTCTTGAAACGAACGTTTGAAAACCAAAAAAGAGGGTGGTAAACATTTTTTTTCTGACAAAAGTATAAATCTTAGTACATTGTTTATAAGTAGATCACCTAGATAAAAGATCCATAAATTAAATACATTTTTTCCAATATTAAGATAGCCCTAATTTCTTCAAAAGTACCCTCGAAAATCTGGCTTTGTTCATGTTCTAGGGTCTCAGCCTTAAGTAATAATAATTGATTGTCATAATTGCACCCAGGCATAATTTAGAACTGTTGCTTTAATTGTTCTTATCCGTGTAAATGTGATCCTTGGCCTTACTAATAAAACCAATTTAAAAAACTCCGTATTTTGTATTTTTCCCGGAAGCACAGTACGATTCTCCGCCTACATGCCCAATTTTAGCTCAATATTACGTGGTCTAGGGTAATGCCACGGACAGACTGACAAAAAAGCTTCGCCATAACAGCATACGTTTTTTTTTTTTTTTTCAATTAGTTTTCTCACGACTAGAACCGCGCCTGTTTGGAACCTAGTAAGAAGTACGGTCGCCCAGAAAGTACTTTTCTTTTTTTTTTGGAAGCAAACGGTCGTTACGGCTATAGTATAACTAAATTAAATTCTAATTAACCTATAGTTCCAAAGCTTAAACAAGTAAATTATTACAAATAGCGAAGTGCGCACGCACTTAGATAGGTACCATTATTTACGTACAGTATGTACAAAACTTGATTTGCTATGTTTATCACATTGCCTCAATTTCAATTTTAATGTTGCTTTGCTATTACAAAAGAGGTGAATGTTTTTATGGTTTTTGTTTTTATAATAATTAATAATACGTATAATAAAAGAATTTCTTGTATAATTATTATATATACCGGGTGTAAATAGACTGCTACCATTCAATGAAACCACATATTTTACCGACCCTACTGAACCACTTTTCCCAAGAGTCATACCCGCCGGACATCCTTAGTTTAGGAAATAATTGAGTTCCAAACTAAAATGCGTGAATCCTAACGCACCGACATATGGGCGAGTTTAGAGAGAGCGTCGTCCGTAAAACAGCTTCAGGTTGTCAGTTAGGCTTTAATAGCAAAGTTTTGTTATTTTCTGCATTACTTTGAAAATTATCCTGCATAGCAACTAATAAACACGATTTAAAGTTGTCGTCGGAATGATTTACAAGTAAATGCATAAAACAACACAACTTTGCTACAAAATCCTATGAACATTAAACTATTTTCGCGTTGTGCCATAAATAAATCACATTTGTTTATAACTTTTATTCTAAATTAAGAAAAATAATCATAAGTTGTGCGTTTGGGAATGAATCCAGGGGGCAATTCCGGAAATACAATCGAAGTGAGATTCTAAAAACTTGAGGTAAAAATGTATGGATTTCGGCTGATAAAATGCGTTTTTACGATCGAGAAGGCTATTCGACAGACTGAGAATACGCCTACTGCATAGCTAACATGGACAAAATTAATCGAGAAATTTTGTCTGTTGAAGAAACGTTTGACCTATGGAAACATAGGTAAGCTTTATCACGTGATCATCGCCTCGACAAAACGACTGGTCCTGCTTGTCCATTGTTCAAATGTCTCTTCGATAAACAAACTTTCTCTATTCGTGTCATCTACGCTATCTATACTGGAGTAACAACCATAAAGAAGATAAATTAGAAACAAATGTAAAGACAAGAATTTGAAAAAATTCCTCGCACCAGGATTCGAACCTGCGTCCTCTTGTTATCAAGACAGGCGCGCTACCGACTACCTACCTAAGAACAAGGCGTGAAATCACATAACACCCTCGTGAGCGTTCAGTATGTGCATTACAAGCTGGTTAGATCAAATAGTTACAAAAATATTCGGTGGACAAGTATCGTGGAAAGATTCAACGGTCTAGCTAAGTACCTCGGTGGCGCAGTCGGTAGCGCGCTTGTCTTGATAACAAGAGGTAGCAGGTTCGAATCATGGCGATCAATCATCAATCTTTACATTTTGTTTCTTATTTATCTTTTCCAGTTTGTAACGCACTCTAATAATAATATTAAGAGTATTCCAAAGCGATGGATTTCGCAATAAAAACATAACCATAACGAAATACTTTGTTTTTTACATGTTATGATACGTAAAAGTTAATACAAAACGCAGTACATTTACTAGAGCTTAGAACAAAAGCTAAACCGGTTACGGTAAAAGCTGCAATCATGGTCAGTGTAACCTTTGCTCAAGTGATTATGTGAAGTAAGTATCGTAAGTCCGCAGACGCGACACTTCACGAAAGTCTTGAACCAGCTGGATTTTTGTGTCAATAAAAGGCAAAACCTAGAGACGATACTCATCTATACAAGGTGAAATTTACTTACACAGCCAAATTCGTACTGAAGACTTGCTGTATCAAGAATCAATGACCTTTTTTGAAAAACATTTTACGTAATTAGCAAAAAGTGTTATCGATCCGTGATACTGATAGATCACTTACCATGGTATGGTTGCATAAATAAATGTTTTTACTATGGAACAAAAGCCGAAATGTCGAAAAAAACACAGATTTTCCATAGAAAAGAAATGCTTGACCAAAATGAATGGAAAAGCTGATATTTTTTCGCGGTTTTAGAGTTGGCTCTATACTAAATGTTGTTCATACATACAGATGAATACTATCTATGGTTTTCAGTATTTCATTTACTAAAAATCCAGCCAATGTATATTGTTGGAAATACGTTATATATGTGTTATAACAAGATTAGCTGAAATACGAGTGAGATGCAATTGAAAAAATAAATGTTCCTTGACCGGCCCTGCCGTTTTCGTGTCATTTTCGAGTAAAATAAGTAGTAAAATCTACTGACAACCACATACTGTAAGAAGCAATGCAACATATTCTATACTAAAATAACCAATTAACCCACGTGAAATATATTGAATTTGAGTTTTTCTTATATTAAGTTAATATATAGATATTGATGAATAAAAATAAAAATTGAGTGAAATATATTTCGAGCCCTTTCCTGGGTCCGGCATCAGTGATTGTGACTGATGCCGGACCCAGGAAAGGGCTCGAAATATATTTCACTCAATTTTTATTTTATTTTATTCACCAATATCTATACATTAACTTAATAATAAGGACAGGGAGGTTTTTCATTTATTTTTCTTTGAAGGAGTTTTGAATACGCGCTATATATCACAGCAGTGTTAGTGACGTTCTTGTGCGTTTTTAAGCGTCGCGACGAGGAAGGGATCCCCCTCTGTAGGGTTACCAGATCAAGTAACGTGAGTTCCTGAAAAAATCCCCGATAATTCAATAAATTTCCTGAGATTTTTGTAAAGGTTTTATGCAGGGACGATATCCTTAATGCGGAGGCAGCGCGATTTTTACAGTTTTAACTACAAACACCTTAGTAAATGTACTAATTTTAAGCATTTAATAATTTCCTTTCCAAAATTCCTGACATGTCAGGAAAATTCCTGTCATCTGTGTATCTAGCATGATAGACCATATTGAGCCCTGTAAGCTCAATATACCACTGTCCGTCCCTCTTTAGGTAGATCAACAGAGTGAGACAGAACACTGTATCAAGCGCTATCGAGCTCGATATGGTCCTTCATGTTAGAGGTGCTGGGTACCTAGCATGGTAGACCATATGGAGCTTTGACAGCTCGATATACCACTGTCTGTCCCTCTTTAGGTAGATCAACAGAGTGAGACGGAGCACTGTATCAAGCGCTATCGAGCTCGATATGGTCCTTCATGTTCGAGGTGCTGGGTACCTAGCATGGTAGACCATATGGAGCTTTGACAGCTTCATATACCACTGTGTGTCCCTCTTTAGATATATGAACAGAGTGAGACAGACCACTGTATCAAGCGCTATCGAGCTCGATATGGTCCTACATGTTAGAGGTGCAGGGTATCTAGCATGGTAGACCATATGGAGCTTTGACAGCTTGATATACCACTGTCTGTCCCTCTTTAGATATATGAACAGAGTGAGACAGAGCACTGTATCAAGCGCTATCGAGCTCGATATGTTCCTTCATGTTAGAAGTGCTACCTGATGCCTCTCATTTGAACGTGTCGCGTCTGTTTCTCCTGTCGATAATGCTCACTCTATGGCTGGAAGTAAAGGTAGTGATTACATGTGCAACGAAATATCAGAATGCTAAGGCTGCCGATAATTATACCCTATTATACAGTGTAAATGTTCGACCACTCGGTCACTGTTTGGTATTTATATTATTATTTATTATATACCAGCTAGTTATTCAGGACCACCTCTGTAGTCTAGTGGCTCGAGTACTCCGGAGGTCGTTATTTGTGCCCGAAGTACGGCTTGGTCACAACCCATCACGTTGCGACGTTATGATCGTCGGAGAAACGTGGGTGTACGAGTGTGGATTTTACAGTCCATACTCGAAGACACCTCTGATACCCCACCGAGGATTCATGTGATTATGTATATTTATACTAATTATAAATAAATCGTCGTGTCGAAACGAAATGGATTATTAGTATTGTAATAAAGCCAAAACGTTTTTTTTGTGCCCTAAATTTGTCTAAAATAATGAGATAAAAAATATAATAATATTTAGTTATAATTTTTTTTTGTCATATATTGTGGTCAATTTTCTTAGTTTATCGATAAACCTCCTTTGTCTTGAATCTCTATCTGTTCCGTTTTAACTCAAGAACCACTCGACGGATTTGGATATGGTTTTCTTTATTATCATCGAAGTGACCCTGGTCAACATCTAAGCTACTAGCTTTTGCCCGCGGCTCCGTCCGCGTCGAATGTATTTTCGTGGAAATAAGGACAACAAAAGGATATGATTTTTTGAACGATAATATGCAACGGTCACCATGTTTTTACCAAAGTACTAATAAGTACCAATCAAATAAGCCCAAACTCGAACTCCGTTGAGAAGATCCCGTACCATAACTTCTAATTACTACCAGTACAAAAGTAAATTACTAAAACCTTTAAATGACGATAACTTTTTTTTCCGAGATCCGATTTTAATGAAATAAAGCCTATATTCTATTCCAAATTAAGCTCTGTACAGTTGTGAAAACTACATGAAAATCCGTTCAGTAGTTTTAGAAATGTGCGTGAACAAACAGAAAGACAGACAGAGAAGAATTCTAAAAATCGTTGATTTGTGTTATATTACTCTTCTCTAGTCACCTCTTTTCTATTACTTTTCTTCAATGTACAGACAGAGCGGTTTCTACTGTTTTATTATATTGATTGATAAGGGGTGTTCATAAAATAACCGCCAAGTCGAAAACTGATAATTATAGTTTATATAAAAGATACAATAGGTCCTATTCTGATAGCTTTAATTTTAGTTTCAGTGCAGTCAGAACTTAAAAATCTCCAAAGTAACACTTCTGATGTTAACACTAAAGAACTATTTTGGAACGGAGAAATTTAGTTTTGATAACACTAAAACTAAAATAAAAGCCTTCAGAATAGGGCCTATTGAGTGAAATACACTTGAAAAGATACCGTGATAGATAAGAAAATACATTTTTAAGTTTTGATAAACTGAGTAACACAGCAAAAATTTCCAAACTCTAATTTAACATACAGGATTGTCGTCGCTCATTGTTAATGAAATATGAAATATATCTAAACACGAGTAGGAAATAATAAAGTCTAAAGTCCTTATCTTTTTTTATGATTAATTACCTATTTTGTTTTCAAACAGAAAGACATTATTTTAATTTAGTACCAAAATTATAATGTGGGATTTTGTTCTATTGCCACTGCTTTGGCTTCCGTAATTAATTAATTACTCTGAATATTTTAAAGGCGAAATCTGTCCTGCTCTGACGCTTTTATTTTACAGGATATCGCAAACGGGACCCTATTACTAAGCCCCCGCTGTCTGTCTGTCCGTCCGTCCGTCCGTCCGTCTGTCACAGGGGTCTACAGCTTCAACCGTAATAGGCAGAAAGTTAAAAAGCCCACCTTAAGGGGGAACGTTTCGAGCTCGGTGCAAAATTCACAAATTAATCTGATTTATGGCATTTCGCGACCATAGTTTAATGTCAATTAGGCTTTTCTACCAAAATTTTGGAATTTTATGCATTGCGTTGTAAATGAATGTCCAGACCAACTTAAAACACGCTTTTAAGTTTGTATGGACATTCACTCTAACTTTAATCCATAAAATGACGCAATTGTGCTAAAAACCCCTGATAATTATTAAACAATAGTCGCAAAATAAGATAAAGCTATTTTATTTTGTACATTTATTTAAAAATAAGATAAACAAACATAAGTTGTACATTTTGCACCGAGATCGAAACGGTTCCCCTTAAGACCAATTTGACAACATTATACCAAGGTTTGGCTGTAGGGTTCTTATTCGATGGAACTTTAAGAAATGAAGCAGCTTTATATAAGGTGAATATAAGTTATATAAGGCTTTATAACAGCGAAACCGGTAAGGGAAATAATATAAATAAGTGGACAAGTACAAGTGTTTTTCAATCAAAAATGTATCAAGAGTTCCACCAAGTGCCAACAATCACGAGCATCAACTCCATTATATAAGGTGACTTTAATTTATCCAGCCAAACTCATACTGGAGGCTTGGTAAGTGATCAGTAACACGGAGCAATAACACTTTTTGCTAATTTCGCAAAATAAAATCTCGACGTCCCAAAGTAATTGACTCGGGGCTGGGCTTGCGTTTGTAAGGAACACGAAAAGAATAATTTACGAATTTCACAAAAAGGGTCATCGGACCTTGTTACTGAGCACTTACCGAGTCTTCAGTAAGCATTTGGCTGCATAAATTAAAGTCGCCTTATATATTTCATAACATTATCCGCTCTTGCGACGCGACCTACGCCTTATTCATGCCTAGATCCAGTTTAGGTCACGAGTATCGCGGGCTGCGTCACCAGAAGGTCCTAGGGTAACATTCACTGACAATTATTGCTCTAAGGTCGTTTTCATTTACCACTTCTTTAATAAGATTGTTTTTGGGCATATACAGAGTTTTTCACGCGGGCGTGCATGCAATCCGAAGCTATAAGGAATATCGTAAAATGCTCAGTGGTGTCTCGTGGCCGATTTTGATGAAAACCAAAATTGCATCATAAGATTTTTTTTTATTGCCTTGCCCTTTATCGAACTCGCTGATTTAAAAAAGAACACGCTGTGTGTAAAGTGACTTTTGTTTATTATATAGCCAAATTCATACTGGAGAACTTCCTATGTAATAAACTTTTAAGAAAAATATAATAACCGACTTCAAATATTATAGCAGCCATTCACTAAAAAGTTTAAAATAATTATATACTGACCGATGGTACCAAAATAACACTTTGCCGACATCTTTCTTCCTGAAACACCATGTTCTCTAGAATGCGCTTTACTATTGGTTTTTGTGTTATTTACTATGGGGAATGCGCCGACGTCTAGATAACATATGTTTTAATAACATTTAAAATTTCGAACAAATATTTAATGTGCAGACACTCCATCCATCCATTAGCCTGTTTCGTCCACTGCTGGACATAGGCCTTTCCAGGATTTCGCCACTCTTGGCGGTGCTGGAAGAAATGCCCATACTCACACACGCTGGGCAGGCGGGTTGGTGAGCGCGGTGCCGAAACCCTTGCACCAGTGACGCCGCTGCCCGTCACTAGTCTGTTTTATATAAGGCCCGGCAATTGGGGATGGATATACCGCCATCCATCGGTCCCAGACAATGGTGGGCCGCCTGGTTTTGCCTGAGAGCTGTTCTCTTACTCTCCCCCGAATAACTTCGGGAGATTTGCGAGTAAGATGGTGGTACCTCCACAGTCGATCCCGGCATCAGCTCTACCACCACCTAAGACACTACTTAGTAATAATTATGTCTGTGGTGCAGACAACGTTTTTTTCTACTTTATGCCTACTGTTTAAAACTTCCTATTTTGGTACGATTTTAATTGATCAGGTTGACGTGTGGGCGGTTGTACACTTTGTAAGATTTTCAAGTCTAACTTGTAATTTTGTCTCATTCCAAAATGGTCAGCTGTCGCATTGTCTCGCACGGATGCAGGTCTAGAATCTAGATATTTTAGGTCACAAGTTTAAACCTGCGTCATTCGGAACTTACGTTTACTCTCCGCAACCTCAATAATATTAGTATTCTACTATAGCTACTATACTTATACTATACTATAATATTCTACTATACCTAATAACGGCCATCGTCAAGCACGTATCCAGGGGGGGATAGGTGGGATTTATCTCCCCCCGAAATTTGGCGTGACATACACGGGGCCGGGAATGTTTATTCATAACCACTGTAAAGTACGTTTAAGGGACTCAAAACAACAAAGAGGTAAAAGAGGTACGGTACTTGAAAAGGGACAGACTGTAAATCAGCGTTGTGTTGTTGTTCGACAACTCACAACAGATGCTGAGTCTGCCCCTTTTTATAACATTATAATTACCCAATTCAATGTTACTTTATATAAAATTGTATTTTTAATTTTTGTTTTGTGTTTTTTTTTCATGTAGAATATTTTAATGTATACTGTGTGTGTATAATTATTATTGTGATAAATAAATATATTTCAATTACTTTTGATACTTAATAATGTACAGTGATTACAGAGGTTTCTTTCACAATTCACATTGTTGTTTCAATTAATGTGTCCCCCCCCCCCCCCCGAAACTAAAGTCTGGATACGTGCCTGGCCATCGTAGCGCGTATTTTGCTCTAGATTTAATTAACGCTCCGTTGTCAACACAACACTGCTTTTCTTTTTAATGTATTTTGTTTGTGCAATGAAGTGTCAATTCATTCATTCTTTCATTCATTCACCAAGTTTTGATCATTCTCTACCCCCTAAGTTCAGAATTATGAATAAAATTTAAAACGTTCATTAATCTCTGCCCTGTTTAGTTACTTGACAATAATAATAAAAAAACGCATCCTAATTCGTTGAGTGGTTCTTGAGTCAAAACTGAACATGTATACGTATGTATGTAATACAGATAAACAGAGAGAAAAACAGAAAGACAGACAGGAAAAAAATATTTTAAAAATTGTGGTTTTGGCCCTATTACAATACTAATTATATATTTTTCTTCCAATTTTGCTTTAATTTGGACATTACTAGCCTAAATAGTGTGCACAAAGCGGCACTTTTCTGCTCCAGAGCAATGTAATGCAGAAAAGTATATATGAAAATCCATTATTGCCCTGAAAAAAATGCAATAATGGATTTACATACATACTTTACTGCCGCGCCAACAGTAAAGTCCCGCGTCCGTATTTATTGTCTCTGGAATATGAACCAAAATGACTTAATCCAGAGAACTTCAGTGCTGGTGCTGACTGTAAAGCCGCAAATCCCAAGTGACCCGTACATAGAAAACTAGTTTTAAATTACCCTATCAGCGCGCAGATGATAAGCCATTGGCCAATCTGGCTGAATGAAAACGTAAACCATAAACAAAAAAAAAACTTGAGCTAGCGTGCCAGTATTTTTCATAATCGAGTGGTTTTATAAGCAAACGATTTGGTTGATAGGTATAGAAAACTAATTTTGTACTACCCAATTAGCGCGCCGATAAGTCATGCATGGGCCAATCAGCGCTATTTTTTTTTTGCAAACAATTTAAAATAAAATAAAATTGGCTAAATAGACGTAAAACCATAGACCTAGGATATACCGTATATCCTAAGTCTAGGCGTAAAACCATGGACAAAAAAAATATCTCGGTCAATAGGCGCGAATTTACACAATAAATATTTTGTGAGAATTTAATTGTGTTTCTTGAAAATGGATTTTCGTAGCGAAACTGACGACAAATCAACACCTGAAGAAATAAAAAATGTGGCCAATGAAGTAACAGTTTCCCCATTGTCAAAAGTTAGCTGGTAGATAATACTAATTAGTATTATGCTCGCCTTTGTACAGAGATTGTTTTTTTTTGTGCAAAAAAGAATTTTATTATTATTATTAATAGATTATCTTTTGCCTCCAAAATCCAATGATAAATATTTGAAAATCTATGAGTATTCATTACTTAGAAAACCGAAAAACGGGTGAAATCATTTTCCGAGAGCGTATTTTATGCTTATAGTGATCTATCGAATAACGTTGATAAACAGTGCGAACGTAACTACTTATTCATTTTTCTAAATCAACATTTTTTGGATTATTTTGGCTTCAGTTCTTTATTTGGAAGTTGAAAGAAAAGCAGGTTATGAACCTCGAGAAAGTGACTTTCTGCTCGATGCAACAATCTACTATTATTTCAAAACTTCGCGAAAACATTAAATGTACAGACCCGACCTTTTTACTACTTTATTCCATCCATCCATCAGCCTGTTTCGTCCACTGCTGGACATAGGCCTTTCCAGGATTTCGCCACTCTTGGCGGTCCTCCTGGAAGAAATGCCCATACTCACACACGCTGGGCAGGCGGGTTAGTGAGCGCGGTGCCGAAACCCTTGCACCAGTGACGCCGCTGCCCGTCACCAGTCTGTTTTATATAAGGCCCGGCAATTGGGGATGGATATACCGCCATCCATCGGTCCCAGGCAATGGTGGGCCGCCTGGTTTTATTGCCTGAAAGCTGTTCTCTTACTCTCCCCCGAATAACTTCGGGAGGATTTCCGAGTAAGATGGTGGTACCTCCACAGTCGAGCTCGGCATTAGCTCTACCACCTACTATTATTGTTTATTATTAGTATAGATTGTTGAAATTTTGTCAATTTTCTGAATTTCCTATCTAAAATCAAACATTCGACCTCTGCGCCGGCGCATGAAGAAAATCCGCGGACAGTTCCGTCTATACGTGCCCGTCATCTAGGTATCGAACATTCCGATCTACACACCGGACAGCCAACGATGAGTGGCCTTCGGTACAGTCACCCAACGTCGTTCGTTCTACTTGCACCGACTAGTCTATTCGTAATGGGAAAACGTTACTTGTTCTTATTGGATTGTAGTCTAGTATTGTGTTTACGGCTTGTCCTTGAGGTGGATAGGATAGGTTTAACACTTTCATTCGCAATAACAAGATAACTGTTTACTTGCCTTTGGTCTTTCAACGGTTTTTGATTTAATATGCTGAGTCAACTACTTATCTGATCAATGTAAATCTTGGACCTTTATCTTCACTCGAATGATTCAATTTTTGAAAATGATGCCTTTTTTAAGTTATTCATTCGTTTGATGTGTAAACGGTTTAAGTTTTATGTCTGAAATTACTGCTATAACAAGAAAACATGGTTTATTTTCCGATGTCAGGTGAAAAAACTCGTACATTATATACTATTTCTTGAAATCCAGAAAACTTTCGAAAATTCACTGATTTTGCGTGCCGGCAGCGCAAGTCTTCTAATGTAGACTTTCTGACAACATACTGAATATTACTGAAGTTCAAAATCACTCAGTTTTCTCTGCACGCAAAATGCGCATCAAAATATTGTTTTCATTACTTTTGGATAAAAGTATGCAATAAATGCGTTATAAAGCAATTTGCGAAAATTGTTTATTAATAATAAAGTCTTCCCAAAAAATTTTGCAATTTAAGGAATTACATTAACAAACTTTAAAGCGTGTTTACAGTTGTAATGTAATGCAGTCAAAACGCAACGCATAAAATGGAATAATTTTCATGTGATCGCGTAACTATTAACAAGCAGTCTACGCGAATTGCTATAAAACCCATTTATTGCATACTTTTTATTAAAAAGTAAGGAAAACAATATTATGATTTGCATTTTGCACATGAAGGTTATAATTATAATTTAAAAATCATAGTTTTTGTTCATCATTTATTATCATCACCATAAGATGTAAAATACGATAGTTTATAATTTCACGATAGATTTTTCACGGTTATTTATAAACTTACATAACCTTGCGATATTATAAACAATCAGATTTTACAATGTACGCTGAACGCTGTTTTCACCTGATAGTTTTTTTTACTGTTAAAATAAGTTTTTTTACGATTTCTTACCAAAAATCGATCTTTTACATGCGTTTCTGTAACTTTATAACAGTTGTTGAGTTTGTTACATACATTTATTTACTATTTATTAGCTGATGACCTTCGCGTTGACGGATACCGCCCAATGTGCTCTAGATATTTAGGGATCCGTGTCGAAAGGTGGAACCTGTACATGTACAGTACAAAGTTTTAATGCGCATATAAATCTATAGCCGAGCGACCGGACGTACCACGTGACCTTATCGCTTCTATAGAAAGTGTAAGGAAATACGAACTTTGCCGAGCAGTGGCGAAGATTCGCATGCGCATTTTAACTTTGGGAGCACTGTACATGTAGAAGTAAATAAGCCCGTGAGAATAAAGAAAGGAATCTAAAATGGCGGCATGTACTTGTGTCTGCATTGGATTGTGATAGAGTCAGCATAAATAAATGTTTCTTTAGTATTATTTTTATGAGTAAGATTTTACTTTTTTAAAGTCTCCATGGTCGATAACACAGAAACCAATATGAGAGCGACGACTTCTAGAGAACATGTGTTTCAGGAAGAAATAAGTCGGCAAAAGTGTTATTATAGTACCATCGGCCAGTATGTAATCATTAACAACAACACAAAATAACAATAAACAAGTAACGATGGGTCAACGAAACGGACGGAACGCGTGGAGTAAACTTTAGCGGCAAATCCAGACTACCTTTATTGCTGCAGTACGCAAGCAAGTGTGCGACTGAAGACAGACATACAGTGCGAGTGAGAGGGGATGATTATGGGCGACATTTTAGATTCCTTTCTTTATTCGCTTGTTATACCCTGTCTGAGTGATCTATCAACGCCTAGAGTGGACCTAGGAACGTGAAATTTGGACTGTACGTTCCTTGTATGACGCCATTGACGTACTAGTGGACATCGGGTCTGTGCTCTAAAGTGTCCGAACCAAAAGAGAGTCAAAACCATTGAAAATAAAAAAGGGTGTCAATCACACGTCAAACAAAATGAAGCCGTGCAGCAATGACATACGATACAAATTAAAATGTTTTATTTCTTAATATCTTGACACAAAGATTCAAAGATTCAAATTGTTTATTTGTAAAATAGTAGATACATAAAGTATACGTTTTACATGTCAAATCTAATCTGTATAAAAATAATATTTTATGATCAGCAAATATGATACTTACGGGAAATATAAAAAAAACTATATTTAAGTTGGGCTACTAAAGTTATACACATACATAAAATAAAGACTTATTGGAATCAGAATATTATTATACATAATGCAATTAATAAATAAGTTGATAAATAATGCCTAGCCAAATATATACTAACATAAGTAAAAAATTAAAATATTGTATATACATACCTATATAATTCAATGAATAAATAAGTTATTAGATAAATAAACTATAAATAGATATAATGCCTAAATCCGCCCATTCGATTAATCTTGCTAAGAAGAAGGGCAAGAAACTTAGCAAGATCATGTCTTTTTTATCAGTATTTTTTTTTCTGAATATGGCTTAATACTATTACAGTTTTTTAACTTATACTAAAAAAGTAGTTTATACTAAAAGAGGATAAAAATATAAAAGACAGAAGGAAATTGTGTCATGAGGAAAAAAATATATATATCTTAGTTTACCTGTCTAATGAGGTAGTAAGTTAAATTACTAAGCAAAACATCATCCACCTATCTCATATAGTTTATAACTTTTTTATGGTCAGATTATCAACTAATAAATGCTAAGTTTAAGTTATAATTATAACACTTCACTAAGAACACTTTTTTGGTAAATTTTATACTAGACCCGAGGTCCAGGGTTTGCTATGTCAATGGGCCAACGGGATGTTTTTCTCGCTTAAAACACGATAGCCGTGTAAAGTAGGTTTTGTAAGAATGTGTATGATGGCTATCTCTCTGAGTTAATTAAAGTATTATAGTTCTGCGTTGCACTTGGCCTGGTTCTTGGATAAGCAGACTAAAAAAAATATTTATTAACACAATTAGCCTTTCGTTCGCGGCCCCGCCCGCATTTATTCAGTCCCTGCTCCGTTTTCGGCTTGGGCGTTATTTTATGAACACCCCTTATACTCTATGTGTTGACTAGGGTTCCTACGATGATAATAAATAACCGGCCAAGTGCGAGTCGGACTCCGCACGAAGGATTCGGTACCATTATCTATAAAACAGCAAAAAAATCATGTCTGTTGTATGGGAGGGCGCGGGTCCGATTCGCACTTGACCGGTTTCAGTATTTGTTGTTATAGCGGCAACAGAAATACATCATCTGTGAACATTTCAACTGTCTAACTATCACGGTTCATGAGATACAGCCTGGTGACAGACGGACGGACGGACAGCGGTGTCTTAGTGATAGGGTCCCTTTGGGTACGGAACCCTAAAAACCGCAACCAAATCCGTTTATTTGTTCTCCAGTTAAAGCGGAAAATACGTATATAGACTGACAAAAATTCAAATAATTGTTGTTTGGTCTTTATTAAGACAAAAATAATCCATTTAATTTAAAATTTCACGAAATCATCTCCAAGTACAGACACGACTTTTTTGTTAGTTCATTATCAGTATATAGATTTACGATTCAGGCACGACTCCGTCCACGCTGCAGAAGTACCAAGCTTGAATAGCGTGTATCACACTTTTACATACATATGCTCACGCCTGTCTCCCAGAGGGGTAGGCAGAGACTACAGATCTCCATCTGTTACGATCCTATACCATGCGCAAGTGTAAGGTAAAGCTCGACCGGGCCGCCCTAGAAGGACGTATGTCGACCAAATAGGAGACTTACTGATTCTTCTTGGCAAAGTAAAAAGTACCCGGAATGGAAGAGCTTGTATGACTAGATCGATGCACGCAGAAGAGGCGGAAGAGGTGTGTCAGGATCGTAGCAGATGGTAACTTGTAGTCTCTGCCTACCCTTCTTAGAAACAGGCCTGGGTATTTGTATGTATAAGATTAATTTACGTTTTTATTTAAACATAGGAAAGTGGTCTGTTCGTGAAAAAAAGAAAACAGATTTATTGCCAAAATAAATTAACAATATAGTATGCGTATAAAAATTAAAAAGACAATTTTATCAAATAGATTTAACAATAACAAATTTAAAATAAAAAGGTCATTGCTAAAATATTAATATTTTTTTGGCAACAGGTAGCACGCTCGGCTGTGCTGCCAGATTTAAAAAAAACTAACAGCGTTGTTTTTCAGCGTACACCTCGGACACAAAAAAATAAAGTTTCTATTATATATGGTGTAGAAGGCGCATAAATCATATTATTACGAAGAAAGTAGACACTCTGCACCGAAAGGAAAAGAATGTTGTATATTGATATAAATAACATTCGATATAAATAACGTTTTAGTATCTATGTTCGATTTCACGTTTTTATAACTCGTATTCGACATCCCTTCATTTCACTCTGTACCTGTAGGAACTTCACAAAACTAAATTCAACATCGGTTTTCATTGCTTCGTTTAGTTTCTCTTTGTCCAACTAACCACACATGAGTGCACAGTAACATTGTTGCGTCACACACACACAGTCTCAAGTGCAAGGTCGGTCTGCGCAGGAGCAGGCGCGCGATTGTATTGCTTCGTGCTGTTGGTTCTTTCTGTGGCATGAGCAACCTCATTACCTTGTTATTTACTGAACTAAGGTTGTATTTGAGGACATTGGAATATGAGGTATATGGGGTATGGGTGGTAGAGCTGATGCCGGGCTCGACTGTGGAGGTACCACCATCTTACTCGCAAACCCTCCCGAAGTTATTCGGGGGAGACTAAGAGGACAGCTCTGCGGCAAAACCAGACGGGACCGAGGGATGATGGTATATCCATCCCCAATTGCCGGGCCTTATATAAAACAGACTGGTGACGGGCAGCGGCGTCACTGGTGCAAGGGTCTCGGCACCGCGCTCACCAACCCGCCTGCCCAGCGTGTGTGAGTATGGGCATTTCTTCCAGGAAGACCACCACGAGTGGCGAAATCTTGGAAAAACCTATCTCCACTAGTGGACGAAACAGGCTGATGGATGGATGGATTGGATATGACGTCCCTGTGGCGTGATTGTAGGCTATTAAACTGCAGATCGTGGGTTTAAATCTCGTAAAGAACAAAAAAAAGAAGAAACGTTCCCCCTTAAGCTTTTGCGCTGCTCCCCATTACTTATATAAGGTGACTTTCGTTTATATAGCCAAATTCATACTGGAGAGTGGATAAGTGGTAAAAATCCATTTTATCAGTCGAACTCCATACATTTTTAGGTCGAGTCTTAGAGATCTTGATTCGATTATTTCTGCGGAATCGCCCCCCAGGAGGCCTAACATGGTGCCACTTCAACACAATTTTAAATACCATTTGACAGTAAATTCCATGTATTTGCTGTCAAATGGTGTTTAAGATGATGTTAAAGTGGCAACCACATTAGGTCTGCAGGCCCTCAATTCTGGCAAGTGCAAAAAAATTGCGAAGGCACATTGCGGGTGATCTTAAAAGAGATTTTTTATGGATATAATAATTTTATGGATTGAAAACTTATAATTAGCATTCCTTATATCCTATAGCTTCTATTTGATGTGGTTTAGTCACTCTAATTTCCATCGCATGGCGTTTATGAAACTTTAAACAAATATCCAATTACTGATATTGCGAGTGAGAAATAATGCCGGAATAGCCGTTCTGGTCATAAAATTATCAATTCTACGATATGGCTACCGCATCCATATAAAAGATATCAACGGGGTGCCGAGTCCAAACAAGTTCATACAAATAAAAAAAAATACACAAGAAATACAATTTGTTTAAATATACAATTTACGTATTTGATATGTATATAACTAGCCTCTCGCCCGCGGCTCCTCCCGCGTTCATTCTCTGCCCCGTTTTCGGCTTGGACGTTATTTAATGAACATCCCTTATAGTCTATGAGTCGACCAGGGTCACTAAGATGATAATAAAAAACTGCATTCAAATAAGGTGAGTGGTTTTCGAGTTAAAACGAAACATACATACATACAGACGGACAAAAATTCTAAAAATTGTAGTTTTGGCCTCAGTGTAATACTAATTAATAATAATAATAAGTAATTAAAATAAAATTTCGTAAAAGTAATCAATTTATAGACTCTACCTTTTTACTACTTTATTATTAGTATAGATTATTTTAACTGTGCACAAAATAAAAGAAGCTTTTAGCAATAGACGATAACAACATTATCGTCGCGACCGATACCGCCGAGGGGGCGTCAGAAGTGTTTCTGAGTGTGTAATGTCAATATAATAGTCAGCACTTTACTTTTCCTTCACCGTTCAGTAAGTAACTCGTATATACAAATATACATATAAGGTGACTTTTATTTATACAGCCAAACTCATACTGGAGGCTTGGTAAGTGATCAGTAACACGGATCGATAACACTTTTTGTAAAATTCGCAAAATATAATCTTGACGTCCCATAGTAATTGACTCGAGGCTGGGCTTGCGTTTGTAAGGAACACGAAAAGAATAATTTACGAATAAATTATACACAAATTCTTGTACTTTTATTCCACATATATTTATTTTTATTCTAACTTAGGCTACCGGTTTCGTATTACACATCATCGGGCCAACAACTTAGGCTACCGGTTTCGTATTACACATCATCGGGCCAACAAATTATTAATTATTTAACATGACAGAAAGAAAACAAAAGAAAACATTTTTGTTTTCTTTCTGTCATGTTAAATAATTAATAATTTGTTGGCCCGATGATGTGTAATACGAAACCGGTAGCCTAAGTTGTTGGCCCGATGATGTGTAATACGAAACCGGTAGCCTAAGTTAGAATAAAAATAAATATATGTGGAATAAAAGTACAAAAATGTTTTCTTTTGTTTTCTTTCTGTCATGTTAAATAATTAATAATTTGTTGGCCCGATGATGTGTAATACGAAACCGGTAGCCTAAGTTAGAAATTATTAATTATTTAACATGACAGAAAGAAAACAAAAATGTTTTCTTTTGTTTTCTTTCTGTTATGTTAAATAATTAATAATTTGTTGGCCCGATGATGTGTAATACGAAACCGGTAGCCTAAGTTAGAAATTATTAATTATTTAACATGACAGAAAGAAAACAAAAATGTTTTCTTTTGTTTTCTTTCTGTCATGTTAAATAATTAATAATTTGTTGGCCCGATGATGTGTAATACGAAACCGGTAGCCTAAGTTAGAAATTATTAATTATTTAACATGACAGAAAGAAAACAAAAATGTTTTCTTTTGTTTTCTTTCTGTCATGTTAAATAATTAATAATTTGTTGGCCCGATGATGTGTAATACGAAACCGGTAGCCTAAGTTAGAATAAAAATAAATATATGTGGAATAAAAGTACAAGAATTTGTGTATAATTTATTCAAGATGATATTCCACCAAGAACCATCAATCGAATCCATCCAATAATTTACGAATTTTACAAAAATGGTCATTGAACCTTGTTACTGAGCACTTTCCGAGTCTTCAGTGAGAATATGGCTGCATAAATTAAAGTCGCCTTACATACAAATGCTATACAAATAAATTCAGAAAACTAATTGTTGCAAGCACGAACAGCGGGGTGGCGTGCATAGGTTTTTTACTGGAAAAACAATTTAATTAATTGAGACAAGACTATAAAAAATATGAAAAAATTCACTACATATAGAAGCAATAAAAATTAATGAATCAAATATAAAGTGACATTCGTTTATGTAGCCAAATTCATACTGGAGACTCGGTAAGTGGTCAGTTTCAATTACCCTTTCTGTGAAATACGCAAAATTGAATTTAGACTTCCTACAAAATTAGTCGATGTTGATCTTGAACAAAAAAATAATTCACAAGCAGGGTCATTGGCCCTGATCCCTTACCGAATCGCTAGTATGAATTTGGCTGTATAAACAAAAGACACCTTATGTTTCAGAGATATATTACTACTTGCTGAACGTCCCATTTTGGTGCCGGGGCTCTACATCAATCGAATGAGAAATTTACAGATCACTTTGAAAAAAAAAGGTTTAAATCAAAATTTAGGTGGTAGAGCTAATACCGGGCTCGACTGTGGAGGTACCACCTAGGGGAGAGTAAGAGAACAGCTCTCAGGCAAAACCAGGCGGCCAACCATCGCCTGGGACCGATGGATGGCGGTATATCCATCCCCAATTGCCGGGACTTATATAAAACAGACTGGTGACGGGCAGCGGCGTCACTGGTGCAAGGGTTTCGGCACCGCGCTCACCAACCAGCTTGTCCAGCGTAGAGTGGTGAAATCCTGGAAAGGCCTATGTCCAGCAGTGGACGAAACAGGCTGTTGGATGGATGGATGGAAATCAAAATTATGTAAGTATCTTGTTATAATATTTAATCGGGTCTCCCGCAATATTTAAAGTTACAACACAAATCACATTAAACCGATTTAATATAAACGCGGTATTTTAAACTCGTATTGAGACTGAGTGTTACTTTATTTATACAAAGTAAAACTGAAGAAAGTCGAGAGTGAAATGCAAGGCGTGTGCAATAATTACGTCAAAACTCACTCAGTAGTGCATTAAACCAAATAAAGCTAACTAAACTGTTATATTTTATTATAGTTTTCCTGTGATACTATCATAATGTGCTCCTTCGTAAGGTAGTAGAGGAGTTTATTTAACCTCATTATCCAATGATAGAACATTCTTTTGTATATAAGGTGACTTTAATTTACGCAGCCAAATTCTTACTAAGGACTCGATTAATGCTCTATAACAAGGTTCGATGACCTTTTTTATGAAAATCGTAAATCATTTATTTCGTGTTCCTTACAAACGCAAGCCCAGCCCCGAGTCAGTTACTTACTATGGGACGTCAAGATTCTATTTTGCGAATTAGCAAAAAGTGTTATCGATCCCTGTTACTGGTCACTAACCAAGCCGCCAGTATGAGTTTGGCTGCATAAATTTGGCTATATTGAAACCGTAAAAACATACATACAGACATATAGTCACACTTCTCCCTGAGGAGTAGGCAGAGACTACAGATTTCCATCTGCCACGATCCTGATACACCTCTCTCCCTCTTCCAAAAACAAACGTAGATAAAATATAATATAAAACTTTAGGTATTTGAATTCAAAATATATTTTGCTTTTTAAAAACAGTCAATGGTTAAACTAAAACATGTATATACTTATTAATTATTTTAACTCAACACAAAATGAAAGAAGCTTTATAATATTTATTTAGACTCTTCGTTTGAGAAAAACAAAAGGTAATGAAATACATCGCGTTATACCCGTCTAAATAAATATTATAATGTTTACAAAACGCGAGAGTTTAAAGTTCTATATAAATATAGCCTAAAGCAAGTAAATAAATGTATCAAGCTGTATAATTAATAATGGTCATACATAACATAACATAAAGAATTTGGTATAAGTTGTAAGAAAGGAGCCGATCCGTTAAGAGAGCACAATGCGCACGCGCAGATTCTCGAAACCTACAAGTATCGACGTCCGGACATTCACTCTAGTTCGCCTTGTCCTTTACGTGGGTACCGGGTCCGTTCGTCTGTCTGTACACTGGCGACGTTAAGGCGATTGCCGTCCTAAAACCTAGTTCGCTGGTAAGTTCGGAAATAAAGCAAAGATTTGAACGAAATTTGGCAATTTTATACCCATTAACGCCTATAGTGATTCTATTGTTCTTCGTGTCTCAAAATATTACTACCTTATAAGAATGAGAATAAGAAAGGTTTATTGTGGCCAACAACTTTAACATTAAAACGAAAATGTAACGTAAAATAACTACATAGTTAAATACCTATAACATTTCACAAAATTTTTAAATTTATTTTACTTAGCATTCAGTGAAGTTGCTGGCGACAAAAGGGAACAGGCTCAGCACCTATTAAGGCGAGGTTATCCACAGAAATCTGTCCTGCTCCAACGCTTTCATTTTTAACATGTTTACCCTGCTCAGCGGAAGCGGGCCGCTCAGAAAACTCGCGGTTTTGAGGTGTTTTTATTTATTATTTTGGAATTAGAGGAATGGGTTTTTAATATGATGGCCGTTTTATATCTCATTTTTCACATTTTTTCATTTTTTTATAGATAATAGAAATGTAAAGGTTTTCTACGTAGATCCAGTATTTTTTTCTCTACAAAATATTTTAGTTTTAACTAAAAACCCTCCGATCTGTTGTTTCGCGCGTAATTATTAGTATTACGCGTCCTAGACAAATAGGTCAATTAGCTAACCAATAATCGCCTCTATCAAAAGCTAATAAAGTATTTGACATTGGCCTTTTTGTGTTGGACGGGTAATAACAATTTTTCCTAGCCTATGCCAAACTTTTATAACGTTATTTTGAATATTTTTGACTTTGTTTGAAATGTTCGTCAACCGTCAAGTTTTAGGCGATATTTCGAGTTGACGTGAATTATTTACAGGGGTCGTGACCCTTGTGACCCCCCCCCCCCCTCGGACTGTCACTGATTCCTAGTAGTATGACAGGTAATACTGGCGTCTGCACAGTTTGATCCCTCTGCAAGTGATCCTATCCTTCACAGGAACCAGCTTTTCGGTTTCTTTGAAGTCCACAGCCATACTATAAGTAAGCCTCAAGCTCAAGGTTATTTTTTTATAAACAATGGGCTTACTATGGTGCGAGGGATTCAGCGCCGCGCTCACCATCCGCCTGCCCAGCGTGTGTGAGTATGGGCATATTCACGTCGTCAATACCGCTGTGCTTAAAGGCTAAGATGTACAACCAGTGCGTCCTTCCTGTGATGACATATGGCGCTGAGACGTGGTCTCTTACAAAGGGCCTGATCCACCGGTCTAAGGTCGCTCAGCGAGCTATGGAGCGGGCTATGCTTGGGGTATCTCTGATGGATAGAATCCGAAACGAGGAGATCCGTCGAAGATCGAAGTAGCCTGGCCAATCAGTAAGTTGAAGTGGCAGTGGGCAGGTCTTATCTGTCGCCGACATGATAGCCGTTGCGACCGAAAGGCGTAAGAATGGAGACCACGTACGGCAAAGTGACCGGCGATCTGAAGGACGTTGCGGGTGGCGGCTGGAAGAGCAGGACGAGGGACGGAGTGATGGATGGAGTGACTTACCCTTGACCATAAGCGCGCCTATTGGAGACCGACAATGAAACCTGGAATGACTGATGCCACCCACACGGGCGTCGGAAGACGAAAGTCTGTGGTGGGGCGACCTCTTTAAAATATCAACGGGATTTATAGTTGAAAAATAACAAAATGTACTTTTGTGCAAACAAAAATTGCCGATCGGTCTCGTCTCCCGTAATTATGATATGTGTACTATGGTATTATTTTTTACTGTTCCATTCCGCTTCCAGGCTGCCCCCCCCCCCTGCTTCTGACGCCCATGACCACCCAACTGCCTGTGACCACTGTCTCCAGGTATCGACGTACAGAAGTTGTCTTTCGACTGACGCGTTGCGAGGGCGACATCAGCACAGGTGGCCTCCACCTTGCTCTGTTCTTGATGTCCCCAAGATAAACCACAAACGTGTAGCACATTCGCTGTACAAGCCACATACGGGCGCCCACGTAACTTACCTTACATGTCTACGGCTTAAGTTCAGGTTCACCGCGGGTTTTTGATTCGACCTCGAGGTTTGGACTCTATACAATAATTATCTCAAGTGCGAGTCACAAGGGGTTCGCTACCACCCCTAGCCCTAAAAAAGTAAAAACATTATGGTAAATAACAACAATATACATGCCAAAGCAACATCAAGGCTAAAATAAACAAGCTGCTAAAATAGTAGCGCCTGATTTAAAAAAATAGTTTCATTGTATAGATTGGGGACCCCCACTAATTTTTTTTTTTTAATATCTTTTTATTTGTCGAGGCTATGGCACGTATTTTGTGAAAATGTTTACTTTGTACCTATTACGTTACAGACAGATAGCGGAGGCTTAGTTATAGGCTCCCGTTCGGGTACGAAACCCTAAAAACTACTCTTTATATTCTTTAGTTTAGGGATGTCACTCAGGAGTTTTAAGGAATGAGTTTCAAGTACAGTTTTTTTTTGTAATGAAGTTCCTTACCGAACTTTATACCCCAGACACTATATTACTGCAGTAAAGACGTGCGGCGTTGGCGTCAGTAGCGAAAGAAACTTCATTCCAACGACACCCATCGCGTTTTTTTTTCTTTTTAGCATACGAGTATTTTGTTGTAATTATATAAAAGAAGATTCAAGTGTAACGCTCGTCCTTACTAATATAACAAAAATTAACTTGTTTGTTTTTGTTTATGTTATAGCAGTTTACCGAAGCGCTACGCATATGAAAAAACAATAATTTAGTATTATTTTAATACAATTATATTTATTTTTGCGAGGCATCTACTGTGGCCAACATATAGGTTTCCATTGATTCTGGGCTATGGTCCATTTCGGTATGGATCACAAATCTTATAACCAATTAAAGCTGTAAGCAAAAAGCTAATAGTAAAATTTACAATATTTTTTCCTAAGTCCTACCAAACATTAGTATTTGTTTTAGACCTATGCAGTCTTTCGTAATTTTATCAACCGTTTTTCTAGTAGAAAATATTTTTCCCGTATTTATTTTTTAACATTTAAAAATTTCTTTTGGGTCGTACAAACAAGCCCAATAGGACACCAACGCACATCAAACAGCTGTGCAAAACTGGTCCACCATATACTCAATTCATGAACATAAACCGAGCAAAAATTAATTTTAAAGTAATCTAGATAAAGTTCATAAAATACACTGTCTGCTGTAAACAAAACTAAGATGCCAAGGTCGAAAAGGGGATCGAAATGTCAACTGGTTTAATACTGCAATGAGATCAAGTTGCCGGGTCGTATTGCAAGATAATAAAGTCCATTTTGAAGTTAAAAAAAGGGTGGTTTTGTTGGTATTTTATGGGTTTTTACAAAGGGTAGCATCCGGGGTTTTATAAATTACATTTAAAGGTACTTTGTGGTTTTTATCCATGGCCTTGTTAATAGTTACAAAGTTACATACCGCTGGAAGTTGATTACAGTCTATAATTGATTATTACCATAAGATCAGTCTATAATTTTGAAGTAACAAGACTACATGCTCGGTGTTTTGGGCACATCTAGAGAGTATGGAAGAACTATGATTAATTATAATAAGTTAAGGATGTAACTTTTTACCTCGGTACAAAATGCACATCATAATATTGTTTTCCTTGCCTTTGAATAAAAAGTATGCAATAAATGTGTTTAATAGTAATTCGCGCAAAATGCTTGTTAATAGTTAGGTGATCACATGAAAATTATTCAATTTTATGCGTTACGTTTACGTTACCCCAAGCGGCTTATATTTTCGTGCGAAAATCTAAAATTTCCAGCACCTAATTTGCCATCTTAGATCTTTAATACTGTTGAATACAAGTTAATCATAGATCAATCTTTCACATTGATCATTAACGTATATTTGAAGATACAACTTTATATTTTTTGTAGTAATTAACCTGTTTCACCCCTTTTACTGAAAAATAATTACATTGTCTTCTTCAAAGAGCTAAATCTTTCACTAAAGGTCAATAACTTTGCAGAATAAAATTGCCAAAAGATCAGACATAAAGTTGGAATATCATCCATCCATCCATCAGCCCGTGTTCGTCCACTGCTGGACATACTGCCATTCCCAAATTTCGCCACTCATGTCGGTCCTCCGTCCTCCTCATCCAGCCGCCCCCCCGCAACATCCTTCAGGTCATAACTGTTAAAAAACAAAATACGGCTGTAAAATTTTCTGATTATTGTCGCAAGTTTACCACGTTTTTTTATTGAATTAAGTAAAATTACAATTAAAATTTAATTGACTCAATTATCTATGATTCTTAAGCCATCGAATTCTGCAATTTATTGACAATCCATTAATTTAATTAGACCGTAAAACATAATTAACATCACTTCAAATTCCAAAAGAATTAAGGCGCTCCATACAAAAAGCGTAATTGGTGAAATGGCTCTAGAAAAGGGAAGCAAAAATATTCCAAGTTATCAATCGTGTCGATGTATGTGAGACATAAACTGATGAAATACATATATACCTATATTATTATCATATAAATAATGCGTGTATGAATCTTCGCCACTCTTCGGCAAAGTTCGTGTTTCCGAACGCTTTCTATACAATCCATGACAGATAGTGCATGTCGTCGGCTATTAGACAACCAAAATGACCTCACAACTGTTTCCGGTTCCGATTTTTCGCACAAGTTGTAAAATTACTTTGACTCCTGTTTTCTCTGTAATAAGTTAAAAAATGCTAGTGCAATGTTCAGAGCTCTTACAATCGACAACATTACAAATTAATAATTGGTGCAAAACCAAAAACCATTTCGAGATATGGGCTTTTTGAGCGTCATATTCTTTGTTCAAAATTAAATCGTGATTAAATAAAGAGATATTTACGTACATAATGTACACGCTATATGTATGTATATTATTACCTATATCTATTGTTTATGCAAAGATTCATGTATGTAATAGAATGTAGTTATGCTGTGTATGTATATGTAGGGATATATATATATATATATATGTATTAAAATTTTAATTTAATAGTGTGATGCGTAGTTTTGTGTACACGTATGTCTACTTATTCATTTATTATGATTTTTATTTATCAGAGGGGTTTGCTGTAAGAAATCTCTACTTAGAGATAAGCTCGCCTGTGTACATCCTATTTCTTACTTCAATTGTAATTATATTTATGTGTACAATAAAGTATAAAGTATATTTTCAAAAAAAAATAAAAATATGGCTAACACAGGATTTTTGAAACAATTATTGCTATTAAGAAAATTTTGTTTAAGAAAAAATCAACTGTCATGCCATGTGACAACAGACATAAACATGCCAAGTTTTTTTTTTAATAATCCGTTGGCAATGAACATCGACTTTTGAAATCCTCAGATGCGACTTACGTCTTTTTAGAATGAGTGAATAAGAAAACAATCAATTATGCAGGAAAAACATAAAATAAAACAAAATAAAAAAATACATAAGCTTCTTTTTTACGCAGACCTTCAATATAAATATCAAAAACAAATGGTTAATTAAAATGAAATGTTGTCGATTATTGATGATTCTGCTACTAGCAAAGGTTTCTGTATCTAACTCAACAACCCATATGCATCTATAGCTCATTGATCTAACTATATCTGTGGCGGATCATTATTTACTTTTATGAGCTCTTTCTATTTTGATTTTGTTTGATGTGCATTAAAATGGAAACAAAGACATAAATATTTTTTTGGGAAATCTGGCGGGCGCCCTGCATTGTTGCTCATGTAGATCCCGTTTCTGTCTAACCCGTAGGAATTTCTGAAAACCCCGAATGTGTAAGTCAGACAATGAATCTACAGTCGAAATTTCATCCTGAATTGTACCCGATATCATCCACTCTTGGCGGTCCTCCTGGAAGAAATGCCCATACTCATACACGCTGGGCAGGTGGGTTGGTGAGCGCGGTTCCGAAACCCTCGCACCAGTGTCGCCGCTGCCCGTCACCAGTCTGTTTTATATAAGGCCCGGCATTTGGGGATGGATATACCGCCATCCATCGGTCCCAGGCAATGGTGGGCCGCCTGGTTTTGCCTGAGAGCTGTCCTCTTACTCTCCCCCGAATAACTTCGGGAGGATTTCCGAGTAAGATGGTGGTACCTCCACAGTCGAGCCCGGCATCAGCTCTAAGATTCTATTCGCACCCGGTATACGATGTAGTAGCAGCCAGGCCCGTACACAGGGGCATATATATGGTTTTCTATCCCACCCCCGAAATCTGTACACTTCGAGAAAGATCTATATAACATGTATTTATCTACATTTTTTTTATGTTTCTGCCTATATGAGTCTCTGTGTCACTTGAAATAAGGATATTTTATTATTTATTTATACATATAAGTCGTGTCGGTATAGAAAATAATTTTTAATTTTTTTTGGTTTAATTAGTTATTAGTGTTGTAACTAAAGTCAAAACTATGATTTTTTTGAATTTGTGACTTTCTGCCTGTCTGTTTGTACGTATGTATATTCTGTTTTAACTCAAGAACCACTCAACGGATTTCGATGCGGTTTGCTTTATTATCATCTTAGTGACCGGTCAACAGATACGCTATGAGGGTTGTTTATAGGGCGTTATCGCCCTAGCCAAAAACAAGGCAGGATTGAATAAACACAGGCGGAGCCGCAAGCGAAAGGCTAGTCTAAAATAATTTTATATTTTAGTAACATTCCTCTTTAGAAATACCGTTATATGACTCTGTTGTGTCATTTAAACTACCTGTTTAAATAGCCTAAAAAGGGATTAACACGACCCGTATTATTCCACTTTAAAAGTGGGTCTGAAAGTTTCATCCCCCCCCCCCCTAATACGAATCGTGGCTCCGGGCCTGGTGCAGCCTCGATAGTGACTCTAGTCCTAAGGTATTCAGCCAGGCCTGTACCCAGGTAAGGGGCGCGGCCAGGCCCGGCTAGTACCTACACTGGCCTTGGGATTGCCGGCCAGCTATTTACATTACTCTCATAGCTAACTACGTATGGGGTTGCCAGATCCGTAAAGTGAAATTCCTGACAAACATACGTCTGTCTCCCAGAGGGGTAGGCAGAGAATACAGATTTCCATCTGCTACGATCCCCAAACACCATTTTCGCCTCTTACATATATTCGTATCGTTTATTTGCATAACAACACAAGTATATTTACCATAGATGACACGAATAGATACATTTTGTCGAGGCTATGATCACGTGATAAAGCTTACCTTTGTTTCCATTGGTCAAACATTTCTTCGAGAGACAAAACTTCTCTATTATTCTTCTCTTCTTGTATTTCAGTCCATGCAGAAATGGTGAAATCAATTTAAAACATCCATCAATGTAGTCATACGAGTTTTTCAACTCCGGGTACTTTTGACCTTCTTCAATTTGGTCGGTATATACATCTTTATAAGTCGGCCTGACAATATCCTTGATATTTCAGTAAACTTTATTTTATGCGATTGCTAACCGTCGCAATTTTCAACCCCTTTTGTTACAAAAACAATACAATTAATTCAATAAATCTTGAGCATTTTTCATTCCCTTCCTAAAATAGCCGACAGATCCATTTTTTTCCTGATTTTCCGACTGCAGGCGAAAATTACTGACATGCCAAGAAAATTCGTGAAGTCTGGTAACCCTACCAGCGTGGGCATTGAGATTATAGTGGTTAAGGCTGGTAGTGGGGTAATTTGGTTAGATTTATGGCAATTTTGTTGTTTTTTCATGCCCAAAGAATGGTGTATACTTTTCTCCACCGAACCTTATTAGCGGATAATGTATTGTGGAGTACTTATCATATCTTAGCTTACATAATACTTATGGACTTGGATTTAAACCTTATAATGTTTAAGACTTTTATTTCTCATAAACAACTTATTTATAACGAGATGGTTTACTACTTATGTATGTCTGTATGGCTAATCCATTGATACCTATGTTTCCATTAAATATTTAATTGTGTTAAGTCTGCTGCGATCCTGACCTACGGTTTTCGCTGTTCCCAACGCTTAGACAACAAGTTAATTAGCTATACTCGACCAAAATGTATAAATAGGGCGATAATTTTTTCACGATTTCTCACCTACTACCAGGTTTCAAAACCACTTAAATTTGAAGGAAAGGTAGAGATCACAGGTTTCCATTTGCTATGATCCTGACACACCTCTTTCGCCTCGTCTAATCACAAACTCTTATAATCCGGGTGCTTTAGACTTCGTCCTTAACAATAACCAAAACATGAAATCAATTCCAACAGCTAACCGAGGCCAACCGCCACGATTTGGCCAAATAGAGTCTCGTGCGTAATTAAAAGTATATTGTTTCCGCATGCCATAAACATATTGAAAAATCGTTGTACGCTGGTACGTTATAAATAGATATCAGACAGCGCACGTCCGGTAAGTTTTTGTCTTCCAGTGCAAGTCTTGATTCTGTTCTGGCAAAAATAAACAGGCTTTTATGATGATATAACCTTCTTCCTTCCAAGGAGCTGAGAGATTAACACTATACCATCCATCCATCCATCAGCCCGTGTTCGTCCTTTCCAAACTTCGCCACTCAAGTCGGTCCTCCGTCCTCCTCATCCAGCCGCCCCCCGCAACGTCCTTCAGGTCGTCGGTCCAGCGGGCACGAGGTTGGCCTACACTACGCTTTGCTGTACGTGGTCTTAATTCTAAAGCCTTTCGGCCCCAACGGCCATCATTTTGGCGACAAATATGGCCTGCGCACTGATTCTGCTGGCTATGTCGGTTACTTTGGATCTCCGACGGACGGAACACTATACCGCTTTAATAATATTAGTTTCTTTTTGTGTCATGCTTTTAACTTCATTTGCAGCATTTTTGGGGCCTACCGATAGGACTAAAAGATATAGTCCAACTATGCGGGACACTCTACATATATCTATAGGTATACCTATTTGCTATTTGTGCCCCACCCAAAAATAAATCCTGGATCTGCCCATGCGCAAATACATATACATTTAAAAACTCATAACTTCTAAACTGTAGATTTACACATAAGATGTAAAGAAGTCGTATCGACAAGCTAAGAGCAGAGACTCCCTTACTCCATTCACTACGATCCTCACATGTCTCTAAAGAATTTGTATGTCTCAGAAGAAAACTTTTGGTCTAGGTATCTGGCAGGGTCTCTGGCAATTAGTTAGACAGTTGGAATTTTCACAGATGATGTATTTCTGTTGCCGCTATAACAATAAATTACTAAAACCGGCCAAGTGCGAGTCGGACCCGCGCACTCCCATACAACAAACATGATTTTTTCCGTTTTTATACATAATGGTAAGGAACCCTTCGTGCGCGAGTCCGACTCGCACTTGGCCGGTTTTTTATCTTCATTTTTAAAGTACGTGGGACAGTACAGCACATCGATCAAAAATAATTAGACCCCTGATCTCACCAATATTACTCCCAGCTATAGTCTAATAAAGATTGCCAATTTTCATTATAAAAAAACACGTTTTTCTGTGAGCCCTCCTTCGCCCAAATTCGGAAGTCTGTGTACTAAATTTACTAAAATAAACCGTTAATTTTAGTTTCTTCGATCTGAAGGATGAAATATTTTTATAGCACACCGTTATCACGCTGCGCTTGCGTAAAGTCGGAATTTTCCGCACTTTTGCTATAAAATATTATACGATACTCGTGCGAGAAAATTTTTCTCGACTCGTGTGTGATTGCAGCACTCACCTTCGGCTCGTGCCGCAAACTCACACTCGTCAGAAAACGTTTCATCGCTCTCGTATCGTAATTTGGTAACAGGAGGTAAGAATCAAATAAGTAACATAATATGTTACACAGACTTCCAAATTTGGGCGAAGGCGGGCTCACGGAAAAGCGTGTTTTTTTTGTAATGAAAATTGGCCATACTTACTTACATAAATTTTGTATTGGTGGTCAGGCCGGGCCTTATCTTGTAACTTCGACATTCATCTCAGTCGCCTTCAAACGCATCGTGATTGGCTAGAAATGACATCACGTTTAGCCAATCACGACACCTTTGATGGCTATAGTGATAGATATTGAAGTTAGACAATAAGAGGGCAGGTTTAATACAAAAGTGCCCATCATTGTTTAAGGCGATGCTATCCAGAGAAATATGTCCAGCTCCAACGCTTTCATTTTTCACATGTTTATCCTGCTCAGCGGAAGCGGGCCGCTCGGAAAACTCTCGGTTTTGAGGTGTTTTCATTCATTATTTTGTAATGAGGGATGGGTTTTTAATATGACGGCCGTTTTGTATCACATTCTTTACGACGTTTATTTCAGTATAACTTTTATTGTCCAAAACTTAATGTAACTCAAATTAAATTATATTTAGATCATAGTTTAGATCTATCTTTGCGATTTAATCGGATCGAGAAAAATGTAAGTAATCGTGTTTCGAACGGCCGAAATATTAAGATCAAAGAGTGAAATATGACATATATTTCTTACAAAATTTAATCATCGCTATTTATTGGTTTAAAATACATTTGAAAAGAGACAAAATAGGATAACCCCTCTTAACAAGCGCCGTCTACTCACGCGCATGTTTCACAACGCAGAAGGAATCACGCGGCGCTGCATCGCGGCTGCATTGTTGCGGTTGCGACATCCACTAGTGTTACTGTTTACCTTCATTTGTACACGAGAACCTGTTTTTAGCGGTTACTTATGAATCTGAGTAACCTTTTCAATTAACCTTTTTTTGAGTAGCGTTTGTATTTAATGTTAAGTACCTAGATATAATTTTTTGAAATCTCATTATATTAAACAATAGATCGCAGTCTAAAAAAAAGGTTTTTTTTAAACACTTTTTCTTACTTTCGGTGGCTGTTCCATTTGTGACTTGCACTATTGAGTGTAGTTAAAATGCACTTTTTCATTTCTACCCTCAAAATTTCATCAAAAATCACCCCGGAATTACAGTAAAATTTAATCAGAATAATTCATGTTTTTCAAGTTATCAAACTTTACCTGTTATACTTTGCTAAGAAAGTTCGCAACTTAACTCTTAACGCACTAGACGTATTTATTCTGTGGCACTAGTTTGACTTACTGGAATTTGCGTTTCATCATAAAACCGTTTCTTTTCAACGTTTTACAAAAGCGTTTTTAGGACAGCACTAGTCTATGGCGCAAAACAAGGAATTTGTTTCCTTTGTATACCTATTTAGTAAAATCTATTCAAAAAATTAATTGGGCAGTAAAATGACATAAATACATTATTTATTTGATAGTTAGTGATTTTTATTCGACATTTAAAATGAAGTATGACTGACGTGAATGTAAGTGATAGATCATAAACATAATACTAACTCGTAGCTGATAACTCTTAGACTTTTTATTTTTCAGGGTTCCGTACCAAAAGGCAGTGGCGTGCATAGAACTTTTTGCTAGAAATGCAGCAATATGAAAAAAAAAATGTCACTTTGATAAATCATTATTTGTATGACGCCAGGATGGGCACTGCCTACCCTAGAGTACATAATTTCGTAAAATTTTTTTTTTTTAAATTGGTTTTGAATTTTTTTCATGTTATTTTTATCATTTTGGGCCAAAGGGTGGTACAATTTTTTTTTTTTTTAAATTGGTTTTGAATTTTTTTCATGTTATTTTTATCATTTTGGGCCAAAGGGTGTCAAACTGGACCCTATTACTAAGCTAGCGCTGTCTGTCTGTCCGTCCGTTTGTCACAGTGGTCTACTGCTTAAACCGTAATAGGTAGAAAGTTGAAATTTTCACAGAATACGTGCTACTGTGGCCTCTATCACGGCAATCAATAAAATAAAAAAGAAACCTCGAAAACGTTGCATTATTGGCTCTTACTTAAAGACGGTAATAAATACTAGTTATAAATTTAGTCAGACTGTACTAAATACCCTAAAATAAAATAAATAATAACACAAAGTAGGGTTGCCTATGCAGACGGTGACAAATTTTTTTCCAAGGGCTACCATTTAGCGCCTCGTTTTTTAAAGCCTTGATGTCGCTTTGTCATGCATATTGCTGTTACTTATCATAATGTTTTTAGAGTTCCTTACCCGTTTTGTGTGGCGGAACGGAACCCTTTGTGCGCAAATCCGACTCGCACTTGGCCAAACTATTATTACTTAAGGTAGACGCTGCCGCCTATCCTATTGGTGTTGACTCATACGAACCCACGGGAATAAATGGTATGGGCCTATCCTACGCCATTAACCACACAGCGCTGTTTCCATTTTCATCTGAACATTACCACAGTATAGGTGAAAACAGTAGTTTAATTAGGCGGTGTCCTAATTCGCTCGGCGCCTAAACACGCGCTAGGGCTGCCAACTGACTGTTTACGTATTTTATGTTATTATTATAAAAGTTGTATTTAAGCAACCATACAATGCACAACATACTTTCGTGCCATAATTTACGAGTATGCGCGGGAGAGTCACAGTGACAACGTGCGTACGTAACTGCGGTGCGACCGCGACTGTCGTAAACCGAGTTGTACCGAGTTTTGGGGGGGTTCGTTTCGGCCCGTTTGTATGGAGATAGAATACTATTTGTTATTTATACTATGACATTACCTTGCTCTTGATATCATAAATGTCAGTACAGTTACAATGGATGACATTTTGTACGTGATTCCCCCGAGGCGCTTAGCACTCGGGCCTGCCTGCCGGGATAATAAACAAACAACCTTACTTATCTTAAGGTCATGCTATCTTAAACGCCCAGGCAAGCGACAGTTGGCTTGGAAGTAAGAAACCGGTATACAAAACTTATTTATTTATTATACTACGTGAAATTTGAGTCATTTTCCTAACGAAAACTGGTGATAGTACTCGTCCATATGAACAACTTTTACTATGGAGCCAACCCTGAAATCGTGAAAAAAAACAGCTTTCATACATTTGGGTCGAGTAGGTATTTAACTTTTCTATGGAACAGCTGATATTTTTTTCGCGATTTCAGGGTTGGCTCCATAGTAAAAGTTGTTCATATGAAAGAGTACTATCACCAGTTTTCGTTAACAAAATGACTTAAATTTCACGTCGTATACATAAGTATACCGGATGTAAAAGCAAAGGCAAGAATCCTTTAAGGGTGTGTTAGTATGATCGGTAAAGATATTATTTTAAATACTGGGATCTCTAAATAAAGTACCAGTACCTCATAATAAGACGATTTCCTTTACTCAAAATACACTAATCGCGTGGACACCCTCACTGGTCGCTGGCCACTTGGATGAGGGGTGCGGGTTGCGGGGTTCAATTAAGTGTGTGGGGAGGCCGGTGAGCTGCGTAGCCATAGCATAGAAAAATGATGGAATTTTTGGTGAAAATTTAAGGTATTTTTTTTTTCTCGTAATGACATCAGAATCGTGTATACTTTCATACCCCCTAAAGGGATTCTTGACTTTGCATTTACATCCTGTATAAGGTCCTACAATTCAAAGTGAAAAAAATTTAATAGATGATAGAGTATCCCTAATAGACCACATTCCCCCGAAAGCAAAAATTTTTGCGCGAACTTTTTTTTGCCTTTCCATAGAAATTATTATTTGAGCAAAACATTTTTTTTCCTTCAGGAATGTGATCAGTTAACGATACATGATCTACCCTAAAATTATTTTCACTTTTTATTGTAAGACCTTATAGGGTGAAATTAAATCAACCGACCAAATTCATACTGGAGTCTCGTTTAGTGATCAGGAAGTAGGTTCAGTAATCCTTTTGGCCAAATTCGAAAAATTTATTTTTTTGCTCCCTTACTGGTTGGACTAGTTTAAGTACAATTCCTAGTCTAGGCAGTAGGGAAGCAAAAACAATTTTTTATCGAATTTCACCAAAAGGGTAAAGCTTGTTTCTGATCACTAACCGAGTCTCCAGTATGAATTTGGTCGGTTAATTCAATTTCACCTTGTATATTTATAACTTATCTCCAGTGGCGTTAATAGAACTTTTTGCTGGAAATGCAATGAAAAGGTAGTTTGACAATAAAAAAATTATGAAAAATATAATATTAATGTCGCTTTGAAAAATCATTATTTGTATGACGCCAGGGTAGGCACTGCCTACCTCAGAGTACATGATTTCATACATTTTTTTTTTTTAATTAGTTTTAATTTTTTTTAATGTTACTTTTATCGTCAAACTTTACCTTCTCATTGCTTTTCCAGCAAAAAGTTCAATGCGCGCTTCTGCAGTTATCTCATTATGTTTGGAACTGAATTATTTACTAAACTAAGGGGTTCCTCGGGTATGACTCTTGGGAAAAGTGGTTCAGTAGGGTCGGTAGAATATGTGGTTTCATTTAATGGTCGCACTCTATTTACACCCGGTATAATATAATAATAAACATTCTTCCTTTATTTATTTATATTTTAATACACAATAATTTCATAGACGATGCCGCCGCGGCACCATGTGCCAAGAAGAGCGGCGAATAGTGAAAATGAACAATTACAATATGCGCGAATATAACTTCTTACCACATCCGACTTAGCGTTAAATCTAGATTTTTTGCGAAATTTTAAATACAAGAAAGGGAAAAGGGAAGAGGAAAATCTAGACGTTATTACTCAAGTGAAGGAGAAAGTTAAAGTTAAGTTCTATCAAGCGTTTAAATCATTAGCAGAAGAAAGAGAAGAACAGCATCAATGGTGAAATTTCATGGTGAAATTCTCCTTACGACAAAAACGACGCTATTGCTACATACTATTAAGGTCTATATAGTTTTACTTTGACTATCCGCCACCGCCACGCGTCCTCGCCACGTCTCTTCTGTATAACTGATACCATAGAAATAAGGACAAAGTATAAGAAATTGTTAGTTTAGCTAAGTTATATCAGTATATGGCATTCACGCAAGTGGACCTATATGTCAATCCCATGGATGAAATTCCGCACTTTGAAAGCACAAATCACAAGCAATGTCCTGTATGCAGTCTAAAATACAGAACAATAACAAAAAACTCGTCAAGTACGAATAGGACTCGTTGCCTGAGGGTTTCGTATATACCGTTTCTTATGAACTGAACTTAAATAAATAAATCAAATAATTCACTTGTTTAACATAAGTGCTTTAAGATATTTACAGATAAACCAGAGTAAAATTCCGAAACAACTGATAAATACCTGTAGATATATTGGTTAAAAGAAACGAAATAATACGTTACTTACATAATACAAACCATTTTCTTTTCCTGACACTTCTAATCTGACATTATCAAAAAATATGAAAAATAACCTAAACCAAATAGGTACAAATTCTAGTGAGCTGGTGGCCAGCAGTTCATCACGCCATTTAAGAGACAAACTTATTCCACGTGCTTCACCCGCAGTCATGTAAGACCAATTTAACTCGACACTTGCGATCCCTTAAACTCTCTTTATGCAAAGGATCTAAGTTGTTCCACAATTTCTTCTTGAATAATGAAATATAAGTAATAAAAAAAATCGTAGTGGTGTTCTTTAAGATCTAATTGTGAAGTATTGTGGACGGAGTTTTAAGCAACAAGCTAAAGATTTCGTCGTAGGTTTCAAGTTTCTTAGTCATCTGGAATTATTTAAATTTAGTAGTAAGTTTCATGGTCAGCAAAGTACAAAATTGATTGTTTAAAGGACAATATTTTTTTCGCGTTAAACGAGAAGCCTGCTCTCTTAGGTACAAGCCACATAGAAGCGGCGCGGCGTGGCGCGCATAGAGCGCGCGGGCGTCATTCAAATTTCGTACAAAATGCATGAAAATAAAGTCGCAATTTGAGGTATAGTACGGACGCCCGTTTAACGCCCGACACCGCCTGAAACATACCATTCGGTGTGTTCAAATTGCGACTTTATTTCCATGCGTTTTGTACGAAATTTGAATGACGCCCGCGCGCTCGATGCACGCCGCGCCGCTTCTGTGTGGCTTGCACCTTATTGTCTAACTTCAATATCTATCTCTAAAATGATGTGTGATGTCATTTCTAGCCAATCACGGTGCGTTTGAAAACGATTACGATGGATGTCGAAGTTAGACAGTAATGCCCCTGTTTTTTTTTTACAGAAATTAAGGTCCTACAATATTAAGTGAAAATAATTCTAGGGTAGATTGTGTGTGTATCGTTGACTAATATAAAATTAAAGGAGAAAAAAAACATTATAGTCAATTTTTTTTGTTACCAATAGAAATAATTGGTTCAATCAGCTGACTAAATATCAATGGAAAAGTGAAAAAAAAAGAACGCGCAAATAAAAATTATTTTTGGTGGAAAATGGTCTATTAGCGATACTCAACCAAATCTTAAAAAAAACAATTGTAGGGCCTTTTATATTTCTCACAATATGTCTGTCTGAACGTCTGTCAAGACAAGCAGACGGACAACAAAGTAATCCTTTTAAGGTTCCGTTTTAAATTTTTATGTAACCCTAAAAAGAGAGACACATAAAGACTAGATAGATAACTAAAAATGGCGCGTGCAATGTCACCATTTTGCAATACGTAATTGAATAATTAATCAGTTTGATCACATAACTCGAGTCCTTACTACCTTGCTTTTAGGTTCAAATCGCGAGTGTAAAAACTTCATAAAATAAAGAGCAAGGTCGAACCGAGTTATGCGCTAATTTGTACTTAGTTGGTAGTTAATGTAAGTAATAATGGCTTTAAGTTTAGGCGCTGTTGGTGTTTAATTTTATTTGTATGTAAGTTTAATGGGTTTTGTTAATGACTACAAGTTGTTATAAATCAGAAAAGATTATTGTCTGAACAGGCAACACTGACCTCCACGAGAAAGCAGCACAAAAAACCTCCCTTAAGTGTATGGCATACCCTAGGAAAAAATGTTATTACCCGTCCAACACAAAAAGGCCAATGTCAAATACTTTATTAGCTTTTGATAGAGGCGATTATTGGTTAGCTAATTGACCTATTTGGTCTAGGACGCGTAATACTAATAATTACACGCGAAAAGCTAATACTGAAATATTTTGTAGGGAAATAAATATTGGATTTAAGTAGAAAACCTTTGTATTTATATTACGTATTTTATCGTTTATAGTCATATCCTATCTCTACTATATAATGTCATAAATAATCCTTCTTCCCCCAAATACCTAAAAGATAGGTTCAATTTTTTCACTGATATGAGCAAAAGGAATCTTCGGCCTTGTCATGATCTTAAGTTATCAATGCCACCTCATTGCACTAAACGTTACTCTGGGTCTTTCACAGTTGACGCTGTCCGACTTTGGAATGATCTTCCACACTCTCTTAGAAGTCTTCCCTCAATTGCTTCTTTCAAATTCAACTTGAAGAAGCACTTTTTATCTTCTCAGCAGTCCTAGCTACTAATATGTATTTATTGTAAGTATTCATGTAGTGTGTCACATTTAAATGTACCCGTATGTACATATTTTTTGTACTGTAAGTTTAGTTTTTGGGGTGTAGGTATATTGTTAGGTTAATAAGTTTATGTAGGCTATATATAATATTATAGGTATATATCTATCTTTTTGCACTTAAAATCAATTAAGCCAATGTGTAATTTTTTTTTCTTCATCTCTGTATTTTGTGGTTGACTGGAAGAAATTTCTTTTAGAAATAAGTCCGCCTTTGCCCTCTGTTTTCAGAATTTAAATTGTATTTATCTGTGTTTATTTTGTGCAATAAAGTGTTTATTATTATTATTTATGAAAAAAAAAACAAGTTGATCTCTTAGCCGCGTTCTTAAAACGAACGTTTGATAACCAAAAAAAAGAGGGTGGAAATAATTTTTTTTGTTTTGATAAAAGTATACATCTTAGTACATTGTTTATAAGTAGATCACCTAGATGAAAGATCAATAAATCATATATATATTTTTTCAATATTAAGATAGTCCTAATTTCTTCAAAAGAACCCTCGAAAATCTGGCTTTGTTCATGTTCTAGGCTCATGTATAGCCTTAAAATAATACTTTTTTATATTCTGTCTATTTACCTGTCGAGCTGTCATCGTGACCATCAAAATCAAATTTTAATCATTACCATTTATAACAACACATTATAATTTTTTTTATTTTAAATTTTACTTAATTCTACCTATATATATGTAACTGAAGTCTACCACATCAAGTGGTCGTAATATACAATACAGGACAATACAATACACTATTCTTTATTGCACACCAAAAGAGAAATAAAAAACAAACAATTTTACAATATAAGTAAGCAGGGTACAATTTTGCGGTCTTATCACTAAAAGATATCTTACAGAACTACCTTTGATTATGTGTTTCCTTATATAGACCGGGTGTAAATAGAGTGCGACCATTAAATGAAACCACATATTCTACCGACCTTACTGAACCACTTTTCCCAAGAATCATACCCGCGGACACCCTTAGTTTGGGAAATAATTGAGTTCCAAACAAAAATGCGTGAACCCTAACGCACCGACATACGGGCGAGTTTAGAGAGAGCGTCGTCCGTTTTTTAGGGTTCACGCATTTTTGTTTCGAACTCAATTATTTCCTACTCACTCTATTTACACCCGGTATAATATAAATACTAAAAGACAAGAAGTCAATTATATTTTTATGTTATTAATCAGTAACAAATTCTATAAAGCAGGGTTGGCAAACCTTTTCAGCAGCCGGGTTCAATTTGGGGAATAAAATTCTTGGTCGGTTCGCTATGCATTTTTTTTCTATAATGAAAACAGAAAAATGTATTAATTTTGAAAATATTGAAACATTGAGTTATTTACTGAGATATTCCCACCCTCTATCCATCCATAAGCCTGTCATCGTCCATTGCTGGACATGGGCCTTTCCAATATTTCGCCACTCTTGGCGGTCCTCCGTCGTCCTCATCCAGCCGCCAGCTGCAACGTCCTTCAGCACTTCTAGCGTGGTAGACCATATCGAGCTCTGAAAGCTCCATATACCACTGTCTGTCCCTCTTTATATAGGTAGATCAACAGAGTGAGACAGAGCACTGTATCAAGCGCTATCGAGCCCGAAGATCATCGCGGCATCGGTCCAGCGGATATTCACACAGTAATGGAATTTTATATAAACGACGCACAATCAAATGTTTTCTACTGGTTCCATGTATGTATAATAAAATAAAATTTGACATTTTGATCGTGTGACCCAGTTTAGCGAGCCCAAACTTAGATCTGACGTCGCACAGTGAGCTAAATACCGACTTTCATAGACATGATTTGATTTCTTACGGTTGTTTTTTTTCGCTTGAAATGGTATGAAAACTGTTAATTTTTATATTTTTTTGAAATATTTATTTGGAGCTGATATGAAAAA
Source organism: Ypsolopha scabrella (assembly GCA_910592155.1). Taxonomy (NCBI): domain Eukaryota; kingdom Metazoa; phylum Arthropoda; class Insecta; order Lepidoptera; family Ypsolophidae; genus Ypsolopha; species Ypsolopha scabrella. The sequence goes on along the minus strand of OU342989.1, from coordinate 6,032,043 downwards.
TCTGGGTATCTCTGGAATTGCAAAGGAAACCGTAACATCATTGCACAAGGTTATAATTTGAATTATTATTGATTTAAAGACTTTTTTTCCTATTTTAGGTAAGCAGAAGATGTAGTTATATTTTAATTGTCCTTTACCGTTAAAATTAGTCGTTAAAGACGTCAAGGAAGAATTGTCGTATCTGTTTTTCCGATGTCCCAGATTAATTGTCTACCTACTTGCCAAAGGACATGACCAAAATCGGACACATCCCCTCTAAACGCAACTTCCCCTGAGTTATTAGAAAAATTAAAACGTATTTTCAATTAAATCAATTATGGTATAGCTATTAAGATCGTACTCGTACATTAGATATAAAAACATTTGAAAAAAACAACTGTAATGTCTCTAAGTTTGCAATTTCCATTTGCTTCAGATCAAGCTGGCCAAGGCAGCAAACGGAGCCGGCCCAAGGACATCACCCTGGCGGACCCACCACACACTATGGAGATTGCTCAAATCCTCCTGTCTCTTCTCCACGCTTGGGGCTTGGATCCAGATCTTGATAGAGTCTGCGAGTCCAAACTGGGACTTTTGAGACCTATGGTAAGGAATAATTGGTCGTAGATGGGATCCCAATGTTATATTACTTATACTATATACAAAGTATCTTCGCTGTATTATCTGTCTAACCTTACTTAGCATATAGAGAGAATTAATCAAAGTAGAGTGACGAAATAAGTATATGGTGTGGAAGTTGAAGGTAAAGCTCGACCGAGCCGCCATAAAAGGACGTCGTATGGCAACCAAAAATTGGCGACATACTGGTAAAGGGCTAAGTCAAAACACACGCAATAGAAGAATTTGTTCAACTAGAATCTCGTCTTTAGATTGATATATCAATCTCTAAGAGTAATCTACCTAACCCTCTGAAAGACAGGCGTACGTATCTTTCTTAGGGATGTTGCACGGCTTTCCTATTAACATTAGTCATCATAAGTAACTTGATTCACAACACAACATCGCTACTTGTGATTGGCTTTCCTAGTGGCTTTGCTGTTTTATAAGTAACGAGAATTCTTACTTCATCTCTTTTGGAAAATTTGTATAGACTACGAAGCTATCGATTTTCTTTCAATAAAAAGAATATATTTTTCACCAGGTGCCAGTATGTTTCGGCGTGGTATCCCGCCACGGACACATGGCGGTACAACTACCCACTCGGCTCGGTGCTAGCTGGCTCGATGCCTGCGACAAAGTTGAAGATACAGTGCTGGCCTCCAAACTACCGACGCAGTTGTTGCTGGAAGACAAGTTGACTAGGTGCGTGCGTGGAACATCGTACCTGGTGTACGCCAGGGATCTCATTCAAGCCCTTTTTTCTTCGATGCTAATGGTTATGAAGATAAAGGTATACTGGGTGTAAATAAACAGGTATCTCTTCATGAAATTACATTAACTACTGATCATACTGAACAACTTTCCAAAAAAAAACATTCTTGTCGAAATAAAAATATATTTTTACTTTTATTATTAACTTCCTGACCCGAATTAACTTAATTTCCATAAAGGCAAAACCGGTCAGGAAGTTAATAATAAATTGTGGAATATTACAAGTGATTTTCTGTTCATTATCTTTTCCAAGTTCAACCAAGTGCCAACAATCAATAGTGTCAACATTATTGTCACTTTACTAATTTTAACCTACGGTGAATTTGGTATGGGCAGGTCCAATATTCCTTAATATTTACACTGTTGCTTTTCTTAAGGAAAGTTTTTCAGTACGATCATTAGGTTATGTGTTTACATTTAAAGATACCTGTCCATTTACAACTGGTATATTAAAAGAATCTTCAAATCAAGTGTTCCTATACCAGTGGTGAAAAACCTGTTGTAGCTAAAATTGCGTTTCAAGAAGATCCTTTCAAGAAGATGCCTTCTCTTTCCCCCCAGGATGTTCTCGTCCCGCCTCCACTGGGAGCTGAGCACGACACTCACGACGAACCATCTGTTGTCGATCGTAGCGCTTGCCAACACCCTCATGTCGATGAGCAACGCCACCTTCATACCGGAGCAAGAAGTCGCTCGGCGACTGCACAGGTGAGATACTCGAGCTTATGTTCTCAGCAGTTGACTTCTACCTCGGATTGAACCTTTCTTATTGCTTTGTTTGTGAAACGAATCAAAATTTCCACATAGCATCTTGGAAGATCCTAGAGAAAAGTGAGAAATGTAAATTGTGGAAATTTCCTTTTTTCAATAATCTACTCAGTTTAAGTAATTAATGGTAAGATCGACTATAACGTGTCCGGGGCGTGGTTTCAGGCAGTTGCGTAGTATCAGTCAAATCTGTTACCGACTTCCGTAGATTTTTGCTGAAGTGCCCGAGGAGACTGATTAACGCTTCGCCTTCCCCAGTTTCTATTCTTCATTTTTGACGCTTTTGATCAGTCGTGGTAATGGCCAATGGCCATTTTTACTAGTGTACATATATTTAGTTCGATCTCAAATCTTTCATTAGCCTGACTATAAAGGTTAAGAGCACGGTAACCCTGCATAAAAACAAGGCTGATCTGAATCAAGGCTGGGTTCGATGAAAGAAATTCTTATACGATATATATATTGTCGTATTATAACTTGTTCCAGGCCCTCAACTCGCAGCTCCACCTCGTGGGCTGGAGACGAGGAGAGAGAGGAGCAGCTGGCGGCGCAGCAGGCACACATCAAACAGGGCTGGTCGCTGCTCGCAACCTTACATTGCGTGCTGCTGCCGGATAAGGTGGTCGCTGCTGGTGAGGCCATCTCTTGTTGCTCTGTCAAAATAGCTCGGCCCTATCTAAATGGACAGGTATCGAACACATGAATCGCCAAAGTTGAAAATGGCAATTGTCATTTAAAAAATTTAAGAAATAGATACCTACTGACTGGTTTTGGCAATTCTAAAGCAATAAAAGGACAATAAAAAGAGATTTGTAAATATCAAAACCTCTAGGATACTTTCCAGTCACCCACAATCTTGAAGTTTGGTATGAAGGGAGGTCTTTTGGAACTTGTACCTTACAAATAAAGAATATAATTTTATTTATTTTAGGAAATCCGAAAATTCATTAACTTAAGATCCCGTGTAGAATTATTACGAGGCGATTTATATTTACAGGTACTTTTTACTAAGCGAACGCCCGCAAATAAAAGTTATACACTATGTAAAAATATATAATGGTACGGATACCTGTTAAGGCGAGACCTATTCGCACTTGACCGTGTTATTAACTATTAAAGTTTGTCACAACGTTATTTCCGCAGGCGCGAAGAGCTTCAAACGTCCCCAAGTGGAGATGCTCGCGCGCAGATGGCAGCACCACTGCCTCGAAGTGAGGGAGGCGGCACAAGCTCTGTTACTGGCTGAACTTGGCAGGTACTCATACTTCTACTGTAGACCACAAAGGCTTTTCATAAAACAGTGTTGAGTAATCTAGGGCTCGGGAAGAATACAGAAAAAAATCTATTACATCGCTTGTTGGGATGGGTGAAAAGAGTCAACCACAAATGAATTCAGATACAACCACCAATTGAATAGTAGTTTATCCTATTAGTGCGGTAAGGAGGCAGTAGCTTACTTACGAATAAGCGAATGTTTCAAACGTTACGATTAAGTTACCCACCCTTATCATACTACGTTTTTCAATGCATAGTGTGATTAAATAAATGAAACGTTATTAAAGAAACAAATAAACAATAAATAAAACAATAATGAACTTTAGGCGGGCATTCTTTTTCTTTGCACGCAAGTTGCCAACTTGACGGAAATAAGCTGCTTTCAGTTTGATACGTTCGTAGCTCATTTCTGTCAATTCTAACTATGGTACACAAGAAAAGACTGGAAACTTTTTTCAGTTAGTTAAAAAATCAGAATAAAACACTGGTGTGGTAAAGTTGACTTTGACAACACTTTTGGAGCTTTATATGCTCAAGTATTTACGAGCACTTCCTTTGAAAATAATGAAATTACTGCAAATACTCTCGGCGCACCCTGTGCACACAAATCCTTTGGCTTCAACTGATGGTAGGTAGGCTTCGACCGTGGCTTGTCACACCCTCACGACGAAACGGTGAGGCCAAGCGACTCAGCTTGTTTCATCGTAGACATAAACATAACAGATAATAATACAAGAAGATAGTTGATTGAAATAGGCGTTACCTTGCGGAAGACCATTACTAACTTAAGGATACTGATATTGAAACGGCTACTCACGATTTTATAGTCAGATTTCGCTTGACTAGTTTCACTGTATTCGTACAGTTTCTTCGAACGAATACAGTGAAACTAGTCAGGCGCAATCTGACTATTAAATCGTGAGTATCCGTTTCAATAGCATTATGAATCTAAGCCACGAATCTTTTAGTAGTAAAACTTATGGATATATTAACATAATTTGCAATACTCCGCTGAACAACTCTTAAAGCACAAGCAAAGCAATCTTAAATAACAAGCAAGAAAACTTATTAACACGTGTTTCGCCGCCTATCTGAATGAGAAGCACAAACAGACTTACACTGATATTGAAACGGCTACTCACGATTTAATACTCAGATTTCGCCTGACTAGTTTCACTGTATTCGTACAGTTTCTTCGAACGAATACAGTGAAACTAGTCAGGCGCAATCTGACTATTAAATCGTGAGTATCCGTTTCAATAGCATTATGAATCTAAACCACGAATCTTTTAGTAGTAAAACTTATGGATATATTAACATAATTTGCAATACTCCGCTGAACAACTCTTAAAGCACAAGCAAAGCAATCTTAAATAACAAGCAAGAAAACTTATTAACACGTGTTTCGCCGCCTATCTGAATGAGAAGCACAAACAGACTTACACTGATATTGAAACGGCTACTCACGATTTAATACTCAGATTTCGCCTGACTAGTTTCACTGTATTCGTACAGTTTCTTCGAACGAATACAGTGAAACTAGTCAGGCGCAATCTGACTATTAAATCGTGAATTATGAATCTAAACCACGAATCTTTTAGTAGTAAAACTTATGGATATATTAACATAATTTGCAATACTCCGCTGAACAACTCTTAAAGCACAAGCAAAGCAATCTTAAATAACAAGCAAGAAAACTTATTAACACGTGTTTCGCCGCCTATCTGAATGAGAAGCACAAACAGACTTACAGTTACACTGATATTGAAACGGCTACTCACGATTTTATAGTCAGATTTCGCCTTACTAGTTTCACTGTATTCGTACAGTTTCTTCGAACGAATACAGTGAAACTAGTCAGGCAAAATCTGAGTATTAAAATCGTGAGTAGCCGTTTCAATATCAGTATGACTAGAGTCTTTAACCACGAATCTTTTAGTAGTAAAAAAGACTTATAGTTAGTTCCATGAAATATAATTTACAAACAGAACAATTGTATTATAAATATCGTTGCAGGTTGGGTCCCAAAGGTCGGAAGAGCCTCGTGGACAACTGGGCGCAGTACCTGCCGCTGTACACGCAGACCGAGAGCATCAACCCTAAAGCGCAGAAAGAGCCCACCGACAAACCTACCGCCACTGTTCAGCAGGTCAGTTTGGGACAATGTTTCGTCATCAGCTTCGTCATCGTCACCGTCTCTAAGTATTGAGAAAATTATTACGATTGTTATAAGGGCGAAAAGTGAGCCTGCAGAACATTTTCTAATGGTACTTATGACGAAACTAGTTAATGTGGATACTCCCTACGGAAATCTTGCGATCCCTAGAAAATTATTCGAATAGAAACCGTCAAAGGTAGGGAAATACATGGCGACATTTAATTGGTTTTGAAGCCGAAACCTACTTTTTCTAAACTAGCAACACTGCATATGCGCAAGGACAATATGAAAAAAAAAATATGTTTGTGTCTATATTACGGGAAATAACGTTTGATATTATTCGCGAATCAATAGTGACGCGTGTGACCTTTCATCCCGCAAGCGTTTTTAAGCCAAAATTTTGTGCTTCAAAACCTAAATCATCTGCCTGATATTAAATTAAAGCCGGGGATAATGAAGCTGCAAATGCTGCAGGTCTCACTGGCAAACTTAGCAGGCTATTGCCATTGAGGGTTCCAAGCCACACATTTATTTACAGGAATAATAAAAAAATTGAAATGACCTCGTAACCGAATGCGCTGTCAACACTGACATATGATTACGATATTTATGGCCGCCATTGATTCAAACATCTGTGACTGAGTAAAGAGGCGACATAAGAAGTATCCACTTAAACAAATACGTTCGTATCTCTGCCACTGTTCTAGGACGAAGAGTTCGAGGAGGAAGAAGAAGAGATAGTCCGCAAGCCGTCCTCATTAGCCGAATTGAAGCGGAAACAGACGACGGCGGTCGTGCTTCTCGGGGTTATTGGTGCAGAGTTCGGGCAGGACATCACCAGTGAAGGTCAGGCGCGGGCGATTCGGTCGATCGTTCGTTCGAGTATATGTCCATCTCTACACGCATTCGGAGTGTGATAAGGACATTGACCTCTCATAAACAACAAGACACACACTCTCTAAGAAAAGTTCGTCAGAAAGCGTCCGAACGTGCGACGTGCATAGGAAGCAAAACTATTCAACCAAATTAAGACGTTATGTCGTTAACATAAGATGCAATGTCAGTTGTACGCAATCGTCATACGAAATTGTCACCCCATAGCGGTGACAAGATGCCTCGCGGACACTTTTTGAGCGAGATTGTGAGTCAAGTTGTTAATGAGAGGTCAATAGATAAGGATGGATATAGGACCGAGCGAAGACCGATCGAATTTTTCACTTAGGCTTAGCCCTTAAGTATTTGTCTCAGTTCATTATATTCAGTTACAAATACCAAGCACACGAAATCATCATATCCTCTTCAAAGCCATCGAGAAGGCAATTCGCTGTCCTGCTTTCATGATACGCTGTAATTATAATGCAGAGATATGAAGGGCTCGTAAATATAACGTCGAATTAAATTAAAATACAAAATTAATTTATGCAGCTAAATTCATACCGAAGACTCAGTAAGTGCTCCGTATCAAGAATTGGTGACCATTTATGCGAAATTTGCAAAATAAAATGGTCAACATAGTGATTTAGGACTGAGCTTGCATTTGTAAGGAATACGAAATTAAATTTTCCTAAAATTTTTGTATGAATTTGGCTGTGTGTTTTTTTGGGATTTTTTTTACCGTTTTATCGGCGGGATTAATACGTATACCCATACCAAATTACAGCTTTCTAGTACGAATAGTCTGTGAGCTAAGCCGCGGACAGACGGACATGGCGAAACTATAAGCGTTCCTTGTCGGACTACGCAACCCTAAAAAGGAGCACATTCCTTTAGTTTGCCGTTTGACATTACTTGCCAGAATTTGATCACTATACGCGACACTAACGGATGGAGCAATAATATACAGCGTGTTTTTTTTTTGTTGAAAATCATCAGGGTAATTATTTATTAAAAAATCTAAAGACGCAGTTCTCGTTTTCATAATAATCAGCCCCGTGACTTCTTCGAGAAGTTTTCGCTATTTCCTATAGTTTTAGATTTGGCCTTCCACACCCACTTGAAAAACTAACGCTCTATATTTAGTTTACACAAGTCATGATTTTTATTTCGTAACAATTATGCGACTTTTATATACAGGTTGAAAATGAAACCTCTAGCTTTATTGAACTCTATGAATCAGAATCACTAATAGAACACAAAACCGTAAAAAAAGTATTTTTTCTTTTCATTTTCAAATTTCGAAAAAATGGCCATCTTACAACATATACAACATGTGACTGACAATCTTCGACCATTTAACACGGGACCTGGCAAAGCGCGACTCTTAGTACTGAATTTATTCTGCCGTTTTCCACGGGAGGGGAGGTAAACATGCACAGCACACATTTACTCATTCACGCACACACCTGCGAAAAGTTGATATTTCACACTAAATCTAAAGCTGCAACACAAACACAAAACGCGCACACAAGCAAACTTACATGAACAAATTGTTCATGTACTTCGGCAGAGGGGGATAAGTGCGCTTGCCTAGTCCCGTGTTAAATGGTCTAAGCTGACAATAGACCGTATATATTCCCGGCGGTAAATAATGCACATGGCTATGTACATATAGGTTTTGTAGAGCGTCGTCTCTGTCACCGGAGTATTAGTGCTTCTTTGGCGGTCGATATCTTTTTTAAAATATTAATCATGACATGACAAAAGTAACAAAACGTGTACTTTATATTTCGAACATAGAACAGTTTCCTTTGTTAAAGCTAGAGGGTTTATTTTCAACCGTTATTTGTCGGCTTAGATAGCGAGTGTGGAATTATACGATAAGCTACGTAGTACGCTCTTGCGCAGTTGCTCATTTCTCACCGTTTCTCGATTACGCTGCGAAGATACGAACATGTGATACAATCTGTGAATCAGTGGCGAACGGTGAACATTTTAAAAAGCAACCAAGGAAAACATATCTTTTTTTGTACTTTGCACCTCCCTGTCAGCCAAGTGTATTCGTCGTAGATATTGAGATTCATGTAAATGTTTGACAAAGCGAAAAGCACGGAATAAAGAAATGTATGGATGCCATTTCCTAAACAAGTACATGGGAATCGTGTTATATGGACCCTCCGCCACTGGTACGAATTTGAATTTGAATTTGAGCTCAAGTTTTGTGTATCCATTGACCTGTGAAACAATTGATGTTACTGCTTCGTTTACTATCACTGCATTTTTAAAAAGCTACATTTGATAAAAAGTTAGTATGTTGTTAGTTCCATCTTAATTGTTTTCAGACGATTTTGTTCCGTTGCGTAGTAGCTCAGAAGGCTTGTATTTGCTTGGCAGGTGCAGCTGGCAACAAAAGACGTAAGGAAGGTGAAAGCAGAAAGAGTTCCGTCGTCGAAGGTAATAAAATTTTAATGGTAGGTTTTTTCGTTGTGAGCTTTTCGTCTTTTCGGGAAACGTTTTATTTGCAGTTTCTTTGAAAACTCCATACAGAAGACAGAAATTAATATTCGAGTATCTTTCGGTTCAGTTTAAATACTCGTAATAGTGTCGTGTCTTGAAGATTTTTTATACTTGAATGTTTTAAAAACGGATAGGACTCACTTGTTTAGCAGTGCAAGAAGACACAGGTCGAACTTTTGATGAGATTATGTACGGACTTTGTCCACACATTTTATCATCTTGACACAATTGATATTTCCTTATAACATAGTTAACTTAAGTCAAGGTTGCTTATACGGCATTCGCTGGTATTGAGGCCAATTTCTAGTGCTATACGGAAGACGAAGTCCAAAGAATACTGCCAGCGACACATAATTAAGCAAGGTCTAAATTCATGTACAAAAGTCAGTTGGTTTCGTGCCGCTCACGAACATTAACATAACAATTTATTAATAACATAACATTTATATTATATTAAACAATATTATTAACAAAACAATAATTCTTTCCACTATTATCCTGCCAAGACATCTGGACTCGTGGTAGCGTTCGGCCGTCGCGTGCGGATCACGAGTACTTTCTGTAAGGATGAGCTAGTCCGATATTAGCCCCTACCCTTCCAGATTATGATTCACCATCATCAGGACTCTTCTTGAGTACAGGCGTGCACGGCGGTCAGTCGAGTACTAGCTTTCCTTCCTCCCCTCCCTCGTAACCGCTCGCCTTCCCGCTCTTCGGATGCGTTCAGAAAGCTCGACCTGTGCCTCCTTGCAAATTCATGCTGTCAACTCACTCTAGTTTTAATGGAAGATTAATAACTTCGTTTTTTTTTGAAAGCGAATAGTGTTTTGAATTTTGGTCGACCATTCGTTTTAATTTCTTAATCCTGAATTTTTGGGTTGGGGAATATTCGTCCTCTTTTCTATTTTTGGCAAACATCGTCCCTCTTGACTTAAGCAGAGTAAATTCGTCCCTCAACTCATTACATACATAACCGTTAAATACTTAAAAATGGTATTTCGTTTCGATAGTACTATGAGAGTGGAAAGTGAAATCCGAACAAAATAAAACCAAATTTGAAATCAACATTCTGTTTATTAAAAATCAACGATTTATATAACTTTAACTAAAGTTTACTTGAAAATACTCATACATATATATTATAAAAATAAAAATGCTGCAATATTCATTGTACAAATAAAAAAAGAAAATGTACCAATTACAAAGTCGAAACTAAAATAAGACATAAAAATTCTTATAATTTATAATCAACAAAAAATTTTCAAACCAAAGAGTAGTAAAATTATGTTTTTGTATAGTGAATATATTCCTTTTAACTTTTGTGACTGAGACTACTCTTATGTGAAATAAATAGAAACCTAAGTATAAAATCTATTGAAGACGAAGGGGACAAATCGACACCCAAAAAGAGGACGAAGTTTCACATAATTAATATATTTTTTGAAAAGGGACGAATTTACACCAAAAATAAATTATTTTAAGGACAAATTTACGCGCTACGCATTTCAAGAGGACGAATGTACCCCGACCCGAATTTTTTTCTATTACTTTTATACCTTTAATGGACTTCTTCTTTTTTTCGCCAATGTGTATTTACGATTCGAAAGCCGTTTCGAGAAAGTTTTCCTTAAATGTCTTTGTAGACGGATTTTAAAAATAAGCGTGCATATCTTTTAGTAAATTAAAAAAATGACGTCATTAACACACATTTTCATCCGAAAACAAAATCTTGAACGCTTCCTAAAGTCTGATAAGGATCCAAAAGTCAGATGTCACTTCCTGTAATTACTAAAATACTTAGAAAATAGATTTAAAAACACGAAAACTTTTATTATTTAATGAACGAAATTCTAATACATTTAAGGTGACTTTCGTTTATATTGCCAAATTTATACTGGATACTTCATAGGACCATGGTTCGATGATTGTTTGCGAAATACAAAAAATATATTTTTTATACCCCAATACTTGTCTAAGAACAACCTCGAATCATTTTAGAAGTATAGAAAGTCAAAATTATATTTTGCGTAGTTCACAGAATGGGTCATTGAATCTTGGTCCTGACCACTTACCGAGTCTCTATTATGAATTTGGCTATTTAGACAAAAATTACCTTATATTTAGACAGGCGTATTATTTACACGTTTGCGATGTTTATTCTATTTACCTTACAGGCTTCGCTCTAAGCTCATCGAACAACCTCGCGCGGCTGACAGCGCTCGCACTGACACACTTGCTGCTCGCCCCGCCCACCTCCCGTCTCCCCGCGCACACCCCGCTGCGGCGTGCCGCTGTCGACCTGCTAGGCCGTGGCTTCACTGTGTGGGAGCCGTACTTAGACGTCAGCCATGTTTTGTTAGGTCAGTATATCGTGTGCATTTGCTCTAAGCTCATCGAACAACTTCGCGCGACTGACAGCGCTAGCACTAACACACTTGCTGCTCGCCCCGCCCACCTCCCGTCTCCCCGCGCACACCCCGCTGCGGCGCGGCGCTGTCGACCTGCTAGGCCGTGGCTTCACTGTGTGGGAGCCGTACTTAGACGTCAGCCATGTTTTGTTAGGTCAGTATATCGTGTGCATTTGCTCTAAGCTCATAGAACAACCTCGCGCGACTGACAGCGCTAGCACTGACACACTTGCTGCTCGCCCCGCCCACCTCCCGTCTCCCCGCGCACACCCCGCTGCGGCGCGCCGCTGTCGACCTGCTAGGCCGTGGCTTCACTGTGTGGGAGCCGTACTTAGACGTCAGCCATGTTTTGTTAGGTCAGTATATCGTGTGCATTCGCTCTAAGCTCATCGAACAACCTCGCGCGGCTGACAGCGCTCGCACTGACTCACTTGCTGCTCTTTTTAGGGTTCCGTACCTCAAAAGGAAAAAACGGAACCCTTATAGGATCACTTAGTTGCCCGTCTGTCTGTCTGTCAAGACCTTTTATCCCGGGAACGCGTGGAGATATCGAGTTGAAATTAAAACTATATACTCAGTTCTACTGTCCCTTGAAGCTGTGAAAAAATCAAACTTCTAAGTTAACGTAAAAAACGTATATTTCGACACTCTCAAGGAAATCAATATTTATATGGTATTTCCCGTTGACCTAGAACTATGAAATATACCGTCTAATACTACATGTATAGGAAAAAAATCTTATAACTATACATTTGTAATTAAATCATAATAAAATTATCAAGGTTAAGCAACGGTATGCGCGGTCATAATTGCACAGGTGACCAAATCTTTTTGTATTTTTTTTTAACTTTTACTAATTTGTACGGAACCCTCGGTGGGCGATTCCAACTCGCACTTGTCCGGTTTTTTCATGTAAGACAAATGCAACTAAAATGTCAGTTTTGTAAGATATGTTACTACTATTGCTTACAGGTCTGCTGGAGATGTGCTCGGACGCGGATAAGCTCCTCCCCTCTATGTCGTACGGCCTCCCCCTCACGCCGCAAGCGGACTCGTGCCGCACCGCCCGACATGCGCTCACGCTCATCGCTACTGCCAGGTACGGCTCTTACCTAATGATTAATATTAGTTAGTATTTATTGAAAGAGTGAGTTCTCCGAGTCTACTTGAACAATCCGGCGTTATTATGTATGTATGAATGTTTGTTCGACAATAACTCGAGTGTCGTTGGTCGGAATGTCATGAAATTTGGCAGGCGAATAAATAAAGCAAAAAGAATTTTTAAGTTCAAACATGAGCCAAATTGGTCAAGCGTGAATCGGGTGAGCGCGAGTTCACAGTTCGGGGCGAACTACTAGTAATAATAATTTTTGGAACTCATACGAAATGGACTTCCAATCGGTTAACACACGAGTGTTTTTTTTTAAATCAGTGTGTTCGATAGTCTGTTAGGATTATTTTAAACATGCAGTTGATTTTCATCAAATTCGGATCCGGTACTCCTTTGAGCATTTTTAGGGTACCGTACGCGAAGGATGCCAAACGGGACCCTGTTACTAAGCCTCCGCTATCTGTCTGTCCGTCTGTCAGCTTCAACCGTTATAGGTGGAAGGTTGAAATTTTCGCAGAATACGTGTTACTATAGCTTCTATCACGACAAATAATGAAAAAAAAAAAAACAAGTCTCCATACAAGAAACCAAGAAAAAGTTGCATTATTTAAACGTTAATGACTTACCACTTATTTTACTTAAAGACAGTATACATACCAGTTTTCCTCGCACTCCAGCACTCACTTCCAGTCCGACTCGCACTTGGCCGAATTGTCTATTCCCTATAGTTTTGTGTTTGGCCGTCCCGCCCACAATGTTCTATCTGTGCAGGCCGGCCGCATTCATCACAACGATGGCCCGCGAGGTGGCGCGCTGTGCGGCGGCGCAGCAGAGTGGCCAGCCTTCACCCGCGTACCATGCTTTACAGAAAGGTACAACAAAATGTTTATACAGGCTGTAAAAGTAAAGGCAAGAATCCTTTTAGGGTGCGTTAGGTAAAGATTTATTTTTAAATACTGGGATCTCTAAATAAAGTACCAGTACCCCATAATAAGACGAGTTTCTTTACTCAAAATACACTAATCGCGTGGACACCCTCACTGGTCGCTGGCCACTGATAACGTGATCGAGCGAAAGAATGAAAGAGAATTTGCAACGGTGCGACCGCGGCTGAGGCGCTGCACGATTTGGCAACAGGCGGCCACTGCATACCCCGGCGGCGGTCACGGATGAGGAGGGTGCAGGATGCAACTAGATGTGTTGGGATGCCTATAAGAATGCGTAGCCATAGCTTAGCAAAAGTATGGAATTTTTGGTAAAAATACAAGGTATATTTTTTTCTCGAAATTACATCAGAATCGTGTATACTTTCATACCCTAAAGGGATTCTTGAGTTTGCATTTACAACATTAATAATAAACATTATAAATATGTATATAACAGATAGCAAATTACTTAATATTAAAGCTAATTACAGATTTATATTTTGAATAATTTATACATTAACAGTAAGAAGACTACAATAAGATTACAAAACAAATGCAAAAATGAAAATAAAACTCAACCTAACAGTATAAAGAGGGGAGGGGACTAAATTTGCTCAGTTGTCAATCTGGGGGTATTTCGGTAAAGGGGAGAGAGAATAATGTTTAATTACCCTCACATTTCACATAAGAATTATATATAAGAATATTATCTCTTTTCGGTTGCATCTTTTCACACCGGTCACTTTTTTCCGGATCTTTATGAGTGGAGTCTCCTGTATATAATCTGCATGGCATAGTGATGAAATGGCAGTGGGCTAACCATATCTGTCGTATACATGATGGCCATTGGGGTTGAAAGGCGATAGAATGGAGACCACGTACAACAAAGCGTAGCGTATGCCAACCTCGTGCCCGCTGGACCGACGACCTGAAGGACGTTGCGGGTGGCGACTGGATGAGGAGGACGGAGAACCCTCAAGGAAAGGCCTATGTCCAGCAATGAACGATGACAGGCTGATGGATGGATGGATGCCATAGTAATATTATTACTTTCTTTTAGACCAGTTTTCGGCAAGGCGCGAAAGATTTTTGTCCAGAAATACTTGCAAAGCTTTTCCATCGACTTCTAAAATTTTGATGCGCCTAATAGCTACTTCCTTTACCAAGTGTAAACAGGCAGCTTTTTTACAGAAACCACATATTCTACTGATCACCGTAAACAACTTTTCCAAAGAAGTATTCCCACGCAAATCATTAGTTTGGGAAATATTTGAATTTGAAGCAAATATGTGTGAATAATGCTATTGAAACGGCTACTCACGACTTTTATATAGTCAGATTTCGCCCGACTAGTTTCACTGTATTTAGTGTCAAACGGGGAACCGCCGCGTGACCATGTTTGCCTCCGAAGTAACTGTACGAATACAGTGAAACTAGTCAGGCGAAATCTGACTAATACATCGTGAGTAGCCGTTTCAATATCAGTATGAATCTAAACCAAGAATCTTTTAGTAGTCAAATGTGCGTGAACCTTAACGCTGTGAGATACGGGCGTGTTTTGAGATAGCGTCGTCTGTGAGACAGCTGTTCACGCACTTAAAATATACCTTCCTCATGCAAAATTGAGTTTTTAATTAAAGTTGAATATCTTCGTACATGAAGATTTTCGAGAGAATGTTTCTTGGAAAAAGTTTTCAATTAACAGTTTAGTATGTGGCTACATTTAAAGGTCGCTGCTCATATAGAGACGGTATAATTCACATTGGGGCAAAAGTCTCAGTTACGTAGAGCCAACCATTTGCACTAAAGACCTTTTAGAATGAAAAGTTTTTTAAATGGGAATAAGTAATTAAATACTTAACCAATCGAGATTATTCTTTCTTCATATTTTTACGCTTGAAGTGTACTATTTAATGCCTTAGCAAACAATTTGAAATGTTGTAAATTGTATTTGAAGGTCGCGCTGAGGTGCTACGTGGTATTGAACTTCTGATCGACAGAATGCACAACGAGGTGGCGGAACTTCTTGTTGAGGTAAGACAACGTCTATAATTTAGGGATCGTTCAACAATTACGTGATCATTTTTGGCCGTTTTTTTAACCCCCCCCCCCCCCCCCTTATGTGATCACAACGTAATCTTTAGTTTTTACCCCCCCCCCCCCCCCCGCCTTGATTACGTAATCTTCGTCCGTGCTTAAAATTTTGACTGACTAACAAAGACTTTAAAATTCGACTGACTTCCACAGCAGTGTGACCAGATAAAATTTTATGAAAAAACCGAAGCACCTCAAAAAAATGCTGAAATATACTTATTTGCACAAGGGAAATATACCAGTAAAAATACTGATTTTCAAAACTAAAACATGTTAGATGAATGTATTTAGTATTTATATTTTTGTATTTAAAAGTGCCATTACAGGATAAATCAGGGAACATCTGAACATCAATATTCAAGGGCACGACCGCTACAGTTTTGATAACTTTTTACCTAAAATATACCCAAAATACTGATGCTGATGCTTGGAAAAGTCGGTAAAATATTCCGAAAAAGTATAAAAATACTGAATCTGGTCACACTGTTCCACAGTTTGTCTATAGCAGGGGAAATCCCGTTTCATCTATCTAATAGTAAGTGTTACCAGTAATAAACTTCAAAATTGGACGTAAATATTTAAATATAATTTATTTTCGGAAACGAAGCGCAGATGACGTAATCATGGATTCTTCCCCCCCCCCCACAATAATCTGATGTATATACAAGCATCCGACCCCCCCCCCCCTTCCGGTGATCACGTAATTGTTGAATGATCCCTTAGCAATAAATAATACGTTTTTTAATATTAAATTTATATAATTACGGTATAGAAAATCAGAAAAGTAAATCTAGACGTGAGGAGCTCTGAACCGGGGTTCGAACCCGGGACCTCTCGCTTACCGGGCGGTTGCTCTACCAACTGAGCTATTCAGTTCTCATCATGACTTGCGAATTTACGCTTGTGCTTTCCCATACCGCAACGATATGTATAGATACTCACTTAGTAGTTGTTAACTAACTCACTTAGCTCACGTTCTTTATTATTCAGTTTCTCCGTTGAAATTTTAAAACCATAAGAATCCCTTTCATTTATAATTTATTATTACTCGTATACATAACTATATACTGGCAAATTGCTATATTGTTCTGTATAATCAGTAAAACATGTTGTTAAAGTTTCATTACATATACTCATGCCTGTCTTCCGGAGGGGTAGGCAGAGACTACAGATTTATATCTACTTCGATCCTGACACACCTCTTGCTTCCTCTACATCCTTAAATTAATTAATAAATTTCAGATGTATAAATGCATCCGTCTACAAGCTAAAGACCCATGACATACGGACGGACAGACAGACAGCAGACTGACGTTGATAGGACTCCGCTTTGCACTTTGGGTACAGAACCCTAAAAACGATAGAGTATACATTGTACATGTCTAATGTAGGTAATGTTTTAATTTAATCAATATCTGAGCAAGCGCCTGAGTCTCGCCATTCAGAAAGGAAATGTTGCCAGTATTCCAGGAATTCTCCCAAAGGGTAGTTATTTAGACGAGATATTTTACTTACAAATTTTAATCATATTCATAATTAGGTTTAGTTTTTAGGAGGTTTAGTTCTAGTTAATAATATTTTTCAGTTGTTAGTTGGTATTTTTATGTACACTCCAGTTATTTTACTTCGATTTTACTGAATGACTGAGAATAATTTGAACTCCAGGTGATGGATATAATCCTGCACTGCGTGGACCAGTCCCACCTGAAGAGTAAAGGGCTGAACGAGGTGTTCCCCGCTATCTGCCGGTACAACCAGGTGTCACACTGTCCCGCAACCAGGAGGATCGCGGGTTCGTTACATTTATTCATTTTTTTAAAGTTTGCAGAAATTCCCAACGGAGATGTTATTTAACATAACTTTGTACTACAGTCTGTAAAATATAGCTTGAGCCCTGTGACAGCAAGACAGCGCTATTACAGTTTGTGTTTCTCTTTTTCTCATGCTCAAATATGACAGCAGCAGCTGTCACAGCGCTCAAGCTATAAGGTCCTACAATTCAAAGTGAATTTTCTTTTACAGATGATAGAGTATCCCACCGGAAAAAATGTTTTTGCGCGTATAATTTTTTTACCTTTCCATAGTAATCAGCTGATTGAACCACTTTGTACTGGGAAGTAAAAAAAATATTCGAGCAAAAATGTTTTTCTTCTGGAATTTGATCAGTTAACAATACATGATCTATCCTAGAATTATTTTCACTTATTATTGAAGGACCTTATATATTTTTACGGATTGTAATTAAGACGCTATGTCTCTATCTCTCTTCTCTCTCTCATCTATTTTGTACAGATATGCACATCTCTACAAATATTTGACAAATGTGTGTCAAGCCGTTGATACAGCAATCACAGCGAGACAGATAGAGAGAAATAGATGAAAGGGAGAGACAGATAGACAAGCTTCAGAGGTATTTCAATATAGAGCGTTCAATATATATTTTTGTTTAAATCTAACCTCAGGTCTAACAGTACTCAGTCATTAAAATCCATACAAAACGCTGTTTCCTTCCCTTCCAGTGGGTAGCCACACCGGGCAACTAGCCATGTATGAGCTCCGCGCGGGTCGCTGCCAGTCACTGGCGGCACACAGCGGCCCTGTCACCGCGTGCGCCTTCAGTCCCGACGGACGATACCTCGTCTCATACGCGACCAGCGACAACAGACTCTCGTTCTGGCAGAGCGCTGCAGGTAACATTATCATTTACACTTAGTCGTGTTATACCACACCGCAACTAGCCATGTATGAGCTCCGCGCGGGTCGCTGCCAGTCACTGGCGGTACACAGCGGCCCTGTCACCGCGTGCGCCTTCAGTCCCGACGGACGATACCTCGTCTCATACGCGACCAGCGACAACAGACTCTCGTTCTGGCAGAGCGCTGCAGGTAACATTATCATTTATACTTAGTCGTGTTATACCACACCGCAACTAGCCATGTATGAGCTCCGCGCGGGTCGCTGCCAGTCACTGGCGGCACACAGCGGCCCTGTCACCGCGTGCGCCTTCAGTCCCGACGGACGATACCTCGTCTCATACGTGACCAGCGACAACAGACTCTCGTTCTGGCAGAGCGCTGCAGGTAACATTATCATTTACACTTAGTCGTGTTATACCACACCGCAACTAGCCATGTATGAGCTCCGCGCGGGTCGCTGCCAGTCACTGGCGGCACACAGCGGCCCTGTCACCGCGTGCGCCTTCAGTCCCGACGGACGATACCTCGTCTCATACGTGACCAGCGACAACAGACTCTCGTTCTGGCAGAGCGCTGCAGGTAACATTATCATTTACACTTAGTCGTGTTATACCACACCGCAACTAGCCATGTATGAGCTCCGCGCGGGTCGCTGCCAGTCACTGGCGGCACACAGCGGCCCTGTCACCGCGTGCGCCTTCAGTCCCGACGGACGATACCTCGTCTCATACGTGACCAGCGACAACAGACTCTCGTTCTGGCAGAGCGCTGCAGGTAACATTATCATTTACACTTAGTCGTGTTATACCACACCGCAACTAGCCATGTATGAGCTCCGCGCGGGTCGCTGCCAGTCACTGGCGGCACACAGCGGCCCTGTCACCGCGTGCGCCTTCAGTCCCGACGGACGATACCTCGTCTCATACGTGACCAGCGACAACAGACTCTCGTTCTGGCAGAGCGCTGCAGGTAACATTATCATTTACACTTAGTCGTGTTATACCACACCGCAACTAGCCATGTATGAGCTCCGCGCGGGTCGCTGCCAGTCACTGACGGCACACAGCGGCCCTGTCACTGTGTGTTGTTGAAAAATCATCCTGTTTTGTCCACTGCTGGACATAGGCCTTTCCAGCATTTCGCCATTCTTGGAAGTCCTCCTGGAAGAAATGCCCATACTCACACACGCTGGGCAGGCGGGTTGGTGAGCGCGGTGCCGAAACCCTTGCACCAGTGACGCCGCTGCCCGTCACCAGTCTGTTTTATATAAGGCCCGGCAATTGGGGACGGATATATCGCCATCCATCGGTCCCAGGCAATGGTGGGCCGCCTGGTTTTGCCTGAGAGCTGTTCTCTTACTCTCCCTGAATAACTTCGGGAGGATTTGCGAGTAAGATGGTGGTACCTCCACAGTCGAGCCCGGCATCAGCTCTACTACCCACCACCTTTCAGGCATCTTAGCCAGGCATAACTCCTTAACCTCAACTGTATATGAAACAATTGCAGGCATGTTCGGCCTGGGCGCGGCGCAGACTCGGTGCGTGAAGTGCTACAGCACAGCGCCGATGGCGGACGTGGCGCGACTCAACCCGGCGCGGCTCGCCCGCCTCGTCTGGACCAACAACCGGACCGTCACCCTCATGCTGGCTGACGGCTCGGAGACGCGCTTCAATGTTTAGACTCAGCTCTGTAACGATGGGAGATGAGAGGAGCTGTAGGCCTTCCATGAGTTTTGATCACGATACACGTTAACGACTGCGTAAAATATTTATGAGAAATTGTACAGCGCCCCTAGAGGCTTACGAGAGGAACCAGCATTTCTCATACAAAATACATTACGCAGTCGGTAACGTGTACCATGAACAAAACTCATGGTAGGCGTACTGAAGGAGTCAGACTGTAGTTTAAAAGGAATAGTTCCACTATCGATCAAGGATTTATCATGAGATAAAGATGTTGCGGTTTGCTATGAAGCTGTTTTCGGCTACTTGTTATTATTTACTACTATTTGGTATGGCAAGTGACATTGTACATAATTTAGTTCGACAGGGATCTAAATGAACGTGGCCATAAGCAGAACTAACGCCGCCTTCATATGAAACGTCACATTTTGACAGTTCGCCGCGTTGTATCCAGGGCTGCCAATCGCGGGGAAAATCCCCGATTTGCGGGGAATTGAGGGTTAGCGCGAAGAATGACAAAAATTGGACAATTTCGGGGAATGCAGACCAATTTTTTCGGTAGGCTAAAACTATCTTATGTTGGGTAATACTCATTATATCTCATTTGATTTGAACACGATTTTGTATTTTTGAACGTAGCTATTTCTACATGATTAATTCATTGTTTATGGTTGTCGATTTTTTAAATTTAAATAAAATAATGGTAAGGTGGTTAAAAACCTCAGCTACTGTTAAAAAAACAGTCTATAAAACAGGTTTTTATTCCAAAAATATCGTTTCGGGGAATTTGTGGGGAATAAATCAAATGGAAGCGGGGAATTTCGGGGAATTGACAACATTGACGCGGGGAATCGAGAATTTTTCTATTGGCAGCACTGGTAGTGTCACTCGCTCATTTTAATCCTTATCGTACTACGCGTAACCTAATCGAATATTTCTTGTGATCCTTTTGATTAGCTACAAAGCTAAATTTCAGCAAGGGTTTAGTAGAGGTGTGAACAGAGAGACGGATGAAGAAACCACAATGGTTGTCGAAACTATTAAATTATGATGTTGAAACTCTTGAAACGACGCGTAAGAAGCACATAACAGTATTTAAAGTTAGATTATGCACTAGAAAATACGAATATAATAATTATAAATATAACAAATTGTTATTAAAAATGAGTGCATTCAATGAGCAATTGAGGCGCCCAAAGTCGCTCAACCCACACACGTACCGAGATGTCTATGCCTCACTTATAAATTGGCACAGAAAGAGTAGCTAGGTGTAGAAATTTAATGTTGGGTTCGGCCACTTTTCTGCTGGGCGCCACAATTCTTAGAAGAATTATAGGAGTTATTATATTTTATTCAAGAATAAAATCAGTATCTTGATTTTTACTGAAGTAGATTATGAGTGTAGTCATAGCATGAAATCTTGTTCCTGGAAGTTATTGTCGGACATGAATTTACTTGCTTACACGGACCACTGATGTTAATTTTTCCCCTTGTATTTATTAGTGCAGAAGGGTGAACATTTAAAAAAATGAAGCCGGACAAAAAAAATCCGCCTTACTCAGAAAAGCAACCAAGGAAAACATAAAAAAAATTGTACTTTGCAACTCTGAAGGGCACGGAATAATGAAGCCATTTCCTAAAAAAGCCGATGAGAATTGTGTTCAGGGTTCGAAAGGATAATTATCCGCGATAATTATCTTGATAAAAATAGCTCAATAATTATCAATTGATAATAAAAAAAAATGCGTTCATGAAAGTGAACTGTATTCGAACGTGTATTTCCGCACTTACGTATAACCTGGAAATAGAATCGTCATTGGATGTAGATATTCCTTTGGCATCTTTGGTCAATCCAATTTAATATATTTATAATGTCGAATCTGACACAATTTTTTACTTTAATTAATGTTCATTTGTGTCGGATTTTGAATAAAAATCATAAAATTTATTTGTTTTTGTTAGAATTGCCCAAATTGTAATGCAATTATTATGAAACAATATAACAAATTAATTTCTTGGTGATAATTATCAAGCAGCGTAATTATCTTGATAATTTCGAACCCTGATTGTGTTATATGTACCCTTCGCCACTGGTATTTATTGTAGAGATAAATCGTAGCAGTTTATGTAATATTGTTGGACACGTTGATCTAGATCAATTTAAATGTGTATTTAAAATTATTTTATTGTTATATGAGTTCATGCAATCTATTAAAATTTATCCCTGTATATATTTTTTGTGGTACTGTGGCCGGTTATTAAAAAAATAATGTATAAAAACTGCACCGATCACGAGTATTCAATCAATTGTTGTTGTTGGGCATTTATGTTAAAATTGTACCTATTTATTCGAAATGTATTAAAAATAAAATATTTTATGCTTATCAAAATGAAGTACTTTTATTTCCACTTATAACATGTGTGGTTCACAGAGTAAATGGAATGGTGTTTATCAAAATTTCTTTATAGTATAAAAAAATCCCTTTGTTAAAGACGGGTTTTATAAAAGGCTGCTAGTGTGACCTACTCTAGTGCAGCAAACCTTAAATTTTGAGTTGAAAAACCTAAAATAATACAAGCTCATTTAACTTTTATCCATCTGCTTTAAAGCCTATTTTGCAATGAAAAGTTTTCGGTTATGGCAGCTCTAAATCTAATATTGCTACACGAGAATAGGTGTCATTACATTATATAAGGTCCTACAATAATAAGTAAAAATAATTCAATTTAATAGATTATGTATCGTTTACTGATCACATTCCAGAAGAAAATTTTTTTTCCCTTGAAATATTTTTTCACTTCCCAGTACAAAGTGGCTCAATCAGCTGACAAAGTTTCTATGAAAAGGTGAAAAAAAAGATTGCGATTTTTTTTATATTTTTGGTGGATAGTGGTCTATTAGGGATACTCTATCAGCTCCTAAATTTTTTTCACTTTGAACTGACCTTATATATCCAACTATGTTATAGTTTTATATTTATTTCACTCACACAAACGAATAAGGCACCATCATCAAAAACCCATCTCCAATGACAATATTATAATATATTGACGGCCAGTTTCACCAAAGTTATGAAAATAATTGTTAATTATTTGACAATTCATACTTTCACTTCTTGATGGAACGACATCATGAATTAATAGGAAATCGTACTATTCAGTTTTTCTAATTGAGACAAGGAAACCGATTCTAAATTAAAGTTTTAGTGATAACGTTTGGTGCAACTGGTGAGATACATCATTTTTTTATAAAAAAATCTTACAAAAACTTATACTATCTATTTTATACTCCTATCATAACATGGAATCTAAAAAAATGGTATTCGATTAGCCTGACGCAATATGGACATTGCGGAATATAACTGCGGTAAGATGCAAAACAATTTATCTCAGTCACTCCCTCAGATCCGTCTCTTTCCTTCACACAAAAACAATACTAGGAATTAATTATCTTGATTACAAACACGGTCAAGTTCTATTGTTCTTGAGCACTAAATTCTCAACCCACCACTCAAAATAATAATTATAATAACCTGTGAAGCAGCTAGCGCCATCTACCTATACATCAAATTTACAATTTACTCAAAGCAAAAAATCACGCAGTTTTAATTTTACCAAAATAAAACTGATATTGAAACTTTTTTTTTAATTTAAGAACACTTGTACTTGTCCACTTATTTATATTATTTCCCTTACCGGTTTCGCTGTTATAGCATTATCAAAGGTTTTTTGGTTGTTTACGTACAATAGTGTTTTTCAATCAAAAATGTATCAAAAGTTCCACCAAGTCCCAACGATCACGAGCATCAACTCGATATTGAAACTGTTACTCACGATTTTAATTGTCAAATTTCACCTGACTAGTTTCACTGTATTCGTACAGTTTCTTCGTAGGCGAACATGGTTACGAAAAATAGGCGAAATTTGACTATTTATTTATTTATTTATTTATTTCCAGTTAGAAAAACAACATTTTTTTTTACAAGTAATTCAGAACCATGAAACCATGTTTGGTTTGTCTTGGTCCTGGAGTCGACGATACAAAAGAATTAATTATAATCTAGATTCTAGGTAGCGAGATAAATGCACTTACAAAAATACTTACATAATAAAAAACAAAAAATGTTTACACTTATAAGTTCAGACAGAAAAACATGTCTTATTAAGATGCATAAAAGGTCTATACTAGCTTGGCAAAGGTTATTGATATTGTATTCGATATTAAAATCGCGAGTAGCTGTTTCAATATCGGTATGAATATAAACCACGAACCCTTTAGTAGTAAAATTTTCCATTTTAGCTACTTTCTCTACCTCTAATAACATTTTCTTCACACGTCTCAATTGTTGCGTTTATCAGCTTTGCATTGGACTCGCGTGATTCGTGCAGCGGGTTGCAAAAAGTTGTTCCATTTTACATGATAAACATCGAGCAGCGCAAATAATTTCCGTTGTTCTCTGCAACGTATAGGCTATCGGTAATTCTAAAGAGGATGGGTTTCGCTTGGATCGATCACTGTTACTCCATGCTAAAAAAAACCTGTAGTGCGAGAGGGGCGGAAATACCAGCAAAGATTTAAATTTTCTTTCATTAGTTTTATTATTTCAAAAATAAGGAAGGTTGTATGAAGTATCTGTTCGTTTCACAGTTTAATAGAGTTTATGCAGGTTAATCCATAAATAATATATTAGTTTGGGGAAAAAGTTTCTTCGCATTTTATATGAAAATTCAAAACATTTTTTAATAAGTCATTTACATTTAACCAAAGTATGTAGGTGCCATTTTGTTCGATAACTTTCTGCCATCTTGTAGGTAGGGGCATGATCCCATTGCTAAAGATTTTCTGGGGCTTCTGATCAAAAAACCGCGACTAGTGGTTTTGGCAGTCCTCTCGTGACACTGCCTAAAGAATTATTTTTCCAAATCCGCCAAAACTGTTTCGTGGTAAATTCCTAGTTCTTCAGCTACATCGTAACTACTGATATGCCGATTTTGCTCCACTTTTTCAAAAATGACATCCATTTAATCCGTAACAGGGCACCCAGAGCGAGGTGCATCTTTGAGATCAAAATTTCCGGATTGAAACTCTACTCTCACAGACACTGCACTAGGTCCATAAGCAACACAATTTTTTTTCGTAGCTTGCGTAACGTTTTTGCCTTTTTTGTAGTAAAATTTTAAAATGTATCGAATTTCTTAATTAGATTCACTCATCTTAACGGTAAGAAAAACAAGTGAAAATCACACATTTTACATAATTTGAACTTGGAATATCTTTTATAAAATTTAAACTTTTTAATAATACCAAAACCAGCCAGATACCAATGGTATGACCAAAGAGATTTTATTATAAGTTCATACATACTATTTGCGAAAAGAGTTTTTCCTCAACCTATTATATACTTCTGCTCAAATAACTTTAAACCTCGGCATGCACGCTTTTTTATCCATATTTGGTTTTTGTTTTTTTCTCAATATTGGAATGACTAAAGAAGATTCTGTTACGATACGAGTGTGCATTATATTCTAGGGATGTATTGTTGCAAAATTTTTCAAACCGGGAAGAATAAATGTCCGTTTTTCTGGAACTACCCTTTTAAGACAAATCCATCGCCGCATAAATCTTCGGCCGCGTGCAAAACTGGCAAACGAGACAGATTTTATGTCTCGTCACGACAAAGACAACACTAAAAAGTGTTCCAAATATAATATAAAACACATAGTTGAACACATACTTTTAACTGAGGATACAATTTTAAGCTTTTCTTCGGTTACAAAATAAACGTCTTAAAGATAATACAAAATTTAAAAAAAAAATGGACCATGACTCAACCAACCAACTTACACATGTACTATCCTATTAATTTGTTAATTATTTCCTGACCGCTTTCGGCTTTTCTATTTTCAATAGAGTTAGCTATACTTAGATCTAAGTTACATTGTAAACACTTTTTTATGGTGGGTTATTAAGTCATTCCAACATTTGCACCGGTAATAACTCCATCCCTCTCTTTGACGGAGTAACTATCTATCTTCTCCACTCCCGCAACGGATTTGACTAACATACCATGAACTTTTTCCTTCACTAATTCAAAGTAGGTAATTTTGTCTAGGTCTTCCTCTTCCTTTTTGTCCTACTGTTCCTTCTATATTCTACTACTCGCATGTCGTATAGAGAGGCCCGTTCAGACTAACTTCAGACAATCTTCAAGAAAGAAGTTCCGCAGATCAAGGCATTTTCGTATTTAGTACTTGACAGTAAAAGTACTTTGACAAGGGAGTTCTTTCGTGAAAAGAACTTTAGGATAAGCTTATTGACTTGATCTGTACATTTGTTAACAGCGATTGCGCAGCCATCACTGACATATGTTATCTATGGCCGCCATTAATTCCTTCCTCCTTAATTGAGTAAAGAGGCGACTTAAGAAGTATCCACTCAAATAATATTTACGACTGCATCTCTGATATAAAACCCGCAACTTTTTTCCACCCCACCAACATGGCAACAAATGTGTTAAGTATTTTTTTTTACTTCTAATCAAATAAAGAGACATACGACCTGTCGCACGATTGCTGGATTATTTTAACATCGATATCAGATTCATGCCATCCTTATTTTTTTGGCATAGAAAGAGAACATAAATTAAAAATCCGCTATCGTGCCACTCGTAACTTACAATTAATTCTTAAAATAATAAGACATTTCTTTATTTCCGAATATCACTTTTTTTAGCATATCACTTTTAACTTAGACCATTTAACACGGGACCTGGCAAAGCGCGACTCTTAGTACTGAAATTATTCCGCCGTTTTCCACGGGAGGGGAGGTAAACACGCACAGCACACATTTACTCACTAATTGAATTTTACTTTTTTTTTTCGACTGGTAACACTGGTCAAGAGTAACGTCTCTTAACGTCTCTCCAAAATTTAATTATTTTTAATGCTGTTTTAATTAGTTTTAATTAGCTTTTCCCCTATAATTTAATGCTAATTTACAATATTACACATAAGTGAAGTTTTGTGTACGTACTTTGTTATTTTGAGTGGTATTTTTCTAACTGTGATAACGGTCAATTCTGTGCGGCGTCATACAAACATTACCGACGCTTCCACCTACACCTCAACCAGAAATGTCCAGATGCGATGGCTGCAAAGAAGAGGTGGATTTCGCAGACAGCATTTCCTGTACTTTACCTACATGCGAGAAAATATTCCATCATCTTTGCGTCGGTCTCACGGCCGTGACTGCTGCAAAGATTAAGACGTGGAAGTGTATCGAATGCAAGATAAAGGAACCCAGAGTTGAAAGGAGTGAAACTCCAGTGAAGCCAGGTGCCACAGACAAACGATCTGATGCTGATAATGTGAACCTGCGGCGTGGAACTCGTGGAGTGAACCCCGAGCCCCACGAAGACTTCTTCGTGAGTATGCGAGAGGAAATCTTAGCACTAATTCGCATCGAGTTACCAGCAACGATGCGTTCCATTATCTCTGAGGAACTGCGAAGTCTAAACTCACGAATGACGGAGCTGGAGGTTTCGGTTCAAGTTCTAAGCAACAATTACGAGGAAGCTAAGAAGACCGCGAGTACTCAAAACACTGAACTTAAAAAGGTGATTGCAGAAAATAAGCAGTTAAATGAAACAGTTCGAAGTCTCGAGTCAAGATTGACAAGTCTCGAGGACGAGTCTGCAAAGAACGAGCAGTGGGCTAGACTACAAAATGTAGAAATAGTTGGCGTCCCTGAACGAAGTAAGGAGTCCGTCCCTGAGCTGGTCCTTAAGATAGCTGAGCACGCTGGGCTACAACTGAAGAAAGCAGATATCGAGTTCGCGCACCGAGTCCAGGCGAAGCGTCCCGAGGGAGGAAGAGCTCGAGCCATCGTCGCACGCCTGAGGGAACGCGCTGTCAAGGATGCCCTACTAGTAGCTGCTCGAAAAACTCGCGGTATTCTTAGTAAAGATATAGGGATAGATGGTGGTATTTCCAAAATATATGTAAATGAACACCTTACAGTCAAAAACAAAATTTTACTGAATAAATGCAAAGATAGGCAAAAAACTTCCAACTATCAATTTGTTTGGACAAAAAACTGCCGAATTTATGCAAGAAAAGAGGAAAAATCACCATATATTCTTATCAACAAGGACTCCGATTTAAAAAAGTTTGTCTGATTGTTACGATAAATAGCTTTATTCTCTATTCCATTTTAAATTGTAGATTATCATTCATCTATCGTTATGTAAATTTACTCGCAAGACTAAACTTTGTTTCACATATTACACATTACATCAGGCACTTTTCAAACAAACACTTTTTAACACAACATTTGTATGACAAAATAACTAGACTACAAACGCCGCAAGCTTATCAACGAAAAGGTATATACGAGTATATACGTCGATTATGTACTTACATTTATTTATCCATTCGTGAATCATTCACTTATCTCCACTGTTACGGTACCTCCAGCATTGCACCTCGTATACGTATATGTATACCTATCAAACAACATTGCATTCCTAATATTGCTGCCTACATCTATAACTACCACCTAAATTGTACGAAATAGATACGAACAAACTAAAACTATTCTATCAAAATGTACGGGGATTAAATACAAAAACGAATGAATTTTATAATAATGTTCTGACTTCAGATCACGACATAAATCCTAATCACGGAATCTTGGTTATCGGATAGCGTTTTAGATTCTGAGCTGACAGATGGTAGGTACAATGCGTTCCGTGCAGATCGAGGGTCTCGCGGCGGAGGCGTCATGGCGTTGTGCTCGAGTCGACTGAGTGTGCGCGCGCGACCGGACCTACAGCGCGATCACCTCGGTGTGGAATGCACGTGGCTCACCGTCGACAGTCGCTCGATCGGTTCGCAGCGAGATCTTCACATAGGTTTGGTTTACATGCCGCCTGACCGCCACGACAAGCCTAACGTACCAAGGCTTTCGCAACGTGTAAGTGTACTTACTGATTGGATAGCTGAAGTAACTGGCTCGTGCTCTGACGATTACTTTCTCTTAGCAGGTGACTTTAACCTAAATTTTGTGCGATGGGACTCGGATCCACCCTCTTACTTGAAAAAAGTAAGTGTTGACCTCCAAAATTCGGCCACCAACTTAATGTCCCACATGAATTATTTAGGCTTCAATCAATATAATAAGTTTACAAACGACGCCGGTAATACGTTGGACCTCGTCTTTTCAAACTTCTTCTTGAGTTTATCGGAATGTCCCACCCCTTTAGTTAAAGAGGATGCTCATTTCCACACCACACTTAGTATGGACGCAATTGATATTACACTGTCCCCGCTGCCTAAACTACCTCGTCGTAAATACCAGTTTAGGAAAGGAAATTACAGCAAAATTAATGAGGAGCTAGAAAATAAAGACTGGTTCAAGATTTTATCGACTGGCTCAGTTGATGAGGCTGTTTCTACTTTCTACAAAATTTTATTTGAAATTATTGATATACATGTTCCTCAAACAATCGTTTGCACATCTAGCCGTTACCCGATCTGGTATAACCGCGCCCTCATCAACGTCATCAAAGAGAAGAGCAAGGCACATGCGCATTGGAAAAAGTATAGAAACCCAATTGACTACGAAATATTTTCACTTCTCAGAGCGAGGCAAAAAACCATTCAGGAAGAATGTTACTCCGCATATATTAAAAGTTCCCAGGAGCTCATCAGAAAAAACCCTAAGTATTTTTGGTCTTATATAAAAGCGAAACGGAGCCCCAATTCGAGTTATCCCAGCGCCATGGTTACTGGCGGTAGGCAACTGACTAATGAGCAGGACATATGTGAGGCATTTAGTGAATTCTTTGAAAAAATGTTTAAATTACCCGCAAATAGCTATCCACCTAACTATCAAAATAAAACCAATTTTATAAATTTAATCACTACCTGTAATATAACTAAGAACTGTGTCTTAAATTTACTATTGAAACTTGACATTACAAAGGGTGCAGGTAGCGATGGTATACCCCCGTCTTTCATTGTAAAATGTGCTAGCTCCCTAGTACTCCCACTAACTATTATTTTCAACCGCTCTGTTTGTGAAGGTACTTTCCCTGATCAATGGAAAATTGCTCACATAGTTCCGGTGCATAAAAAGGACTCTAAAGCAAACATTGAACACTATCGACCTATTTCCATTCTATGTACATTTGGAAAGGTATTTGAAAGGGTTATTTATGAACATGTATATCCAGTTGTAATGCAGGGGGTCCCTGATGAGCAACATGGTTTTGTTAAGAATCGCTCAACAACATCTAACCTTGCTATTTTCGTTAGCGATGTTCTTACAGGCATGGGTGCACAGGGCCAGGTTGACGTGATCTACACTGACTTCGAAAAGGCTTTCGACCGTGTGGATCACGTCATCATGCTCCGTAAGCTGCAGGAGCTAGGTATACACGGAGACCTGCTTCGATGGATGGAATCTTATATAACAAACCGTAGGCAAGCTGTCGTTATAGGTGGGTATAGGTCTGACTTCATCTTTATTCCTTCCGGTGTTCCGCAGGGGTCTTTATTGGGCCCACTGCTTTACATCGCTTATTTGTACGACATTAAAGAATGTTTTCGTCATTCTAAACACCTGATGTACGCTGATGACAAAAAGATTTACTTAAGCATTAATAACACCACCGACTGTCAGTTATTACAGGACGATCTCAACAGATTATGTACCTATTATGATCAAAATCTTATCAGTGTAAATGCTAACAAATGCGTTCAGATCACATTTAGCAGAAGCCGAAATCCTGTTGTCTATTCTTACAATTTGAATGGCAAAAAATTAAACAAAGTCAACAATGTCAAGGACTTGGGTGTCATTTTAGATTCTAAATTGACTTTTTCGACGCAGATTGAGTCTATTGCCCACAAGGCACTAAGGAATCTCGGATTTATTATCCGCGTTAGCAAGCCTTTTTCAGACACAGCATGCATAAAAATTCTTTACTATGCCTATGTCCGCAGCGTACTAGAATACTGCGGTCCTGTCTGGAATCCACAATATGCTAAATACGATACTGATATCGAACGTATTCAACGTAAGTTTTTGAAACACCTGAACTATCGCTCAAGGACTATATGTAAGGATTATGAGGAGTCCTGCAGCCAACACAGTTTGTTGCCATTACGAGACAGACGCATCATGTCAGATATGTCATTACTCCATGATATCTGCTCAGGTGCACTCGACTGCCCAGCATTAGTAACGGAGGTGCTCCGACTATCAGCTCCATCAACCCGTACTCGACACACCAAGCTATTTACTACCCGCCTCTCACGTACTAAATACGAATCAAACTGTGTTTACCGTCGGCTTCCTACAACATACAACGAGCGCTTTGCAGATTTGGATCCATTTTGTACAAGTAAATCTGTTTTCAAACGCAACATTTTTCAGCGGCTGCTGGATCAACTTTAACCAACTTTCATTACTTGCACAAGACAGACATACAAAACATAACATACCTTACCCATTACTCGTATTCACTATTTCACTATTTATAATTAACATTGAACACCGTTAATAAGCTGTAAAATACCACTTAATAATCCTTTGTATAAAACTTGTCATACAATTTTCCATGTAAACCCACCTTTATTTACATCTTTATCTGAGTTTCACTCACCCAAACACCCTCACACGTACACATACACACTTATCAATCTACCCACATACTCTCGCAAAAAATTCCTAGTTAGTAACCAAACACAAAGTCTTGCGTCTTTATTGTCTCTAAATTGAATTGTTTAAACTTATAAATTAATTATCATGTTCCCAGTCAATAGTATGTATTTATTGTCTAGCATAGTGAAATCCTTTATTGGCCTTGTTAGCTGATGTTATTATTAGTTTATATTTAATGTATTTGCTGTGGATTTTTGTTCATAAATAAAATAAAAATAAAATAAAAAAAAATAAAATAAATCAAAGGCTGCAACACAAACACAAACGCGCACACAAGCAAACTTACAAGAACAAATTGTTTATTCGGGGGATAAGTGCGCTTGCCTGGTCCCGTGTTATATGGTTTAAGACTTTTAATCATCCCTTTTTAACAATTTTTTCGAGAGACAAATACTCGTCCCAAAAAGATCTGTCTATAGATTTTAGGTAACAGACCAATGGAATATGTGATATCCGCATAGATATCTTAAGAGGATAGGTTCCGAAAAACCATAATTTATTCTCCCTTGTTTGAAGAATCTAGCAATACTAGATATTTGAAAAAAATATGGACTTCTGTCAAGAATATAATGTACACTCTTATCGAAACAGAATCTTCAGAAGTCATTCCAACATTGAGCCATAAAAAATCAAAGACGACTCCAAAAAAAGGTTTCATGTCGAGTTTTAACATTATTTGAGCAAAATCATATTATATTATTTAGTAATTAAAATCGGTATAAACTTTATTATGCTGTTATCCGAACAGATATTTGATACAAACTTTAGTTTTTTTTTTTAATAATAAAATTCGTGATAAATGTCGTCATTTTGATAATTTTCCAGAATTCGTCCCTCTCGCACTGCAGGTTTTTCGGCATGGAGTAACAGCGATCAATGCAATCGGAACCTATTCTCTTAATAGTATTATTCTAATACACTATAGATCAGTGGATATCCGCTTAATTCTGAAAAAAAACATTAGCTTATTTGGTTTAACTAGTTGAAGTAAACACTTATTCGAAAAAAGCAACGATTATTTTTTGCAATCAACTCGTTATAGTTTTTACCAAGTACAAAAGATTGACAAATCTTTTCGGGGACACACTAAATAAATCTTCTTTTACCTTTAACTTTTTGGTACACTCAGAATACATTAAAAGGATAGTAAACACATTTAAAACTAACTTAAATCTA
The DNA here is from genome assembly GCA_910592155.1 of Ypsolopha scabrella. Classification (NCBI taxonomy): domain Eukaryota; kingdom Metazoa; phylum Arthropoda; class Insecta; order Lepidoptera; family Ypsolophidae; genus Ypsolopha; species Ypsolopha scabrella. The sequence goes on along the minus strand of OU342989.1, from coordinate 5,999,257 downwards.
ACAGAAACATTCATCAATATCTGCCGAAAATTGGTAAAAATTCGAAAAGTAATTTGTGTTTTTTTTTACTATGTATTAGACACCAAGACTTTTTAATATCGGTTTCCGTAAAACTAGGTTTCCTCGATATAAATTTAACATTGTTTTGAGCTAAAACCTTTTTTATTTATACCGGAAGTGACGCAGTTCTTCCCGCAAATATTTTTATTATTTTTTTCCCCGACCACATTCCGTTTCAAATATCTATTCGACCCACAGACATAAATACTAAACCTAAGGATTAAATAGCGTTGGCAAGTTTCCATACAAAAACCAAGCAACATTTAAGGTACATGGTACGAAGAAACGTATAAAAATGGGTTGTTTTGGCTGGCTTATGCTTGAAACATATTTGTTAATACCTTAACTAATATCTGGTATATATTTTGTTTGGAAACAAGCAATATTTATATTTAAAACTCCGTAACTCAATGAGCTAAAATTGCTTCAAGTCGAATCTATGCGTTTATTATTAATGTTTGGTCTGTAAGTCTGTGATTCGACCAGATTGTATGAAACAGTTTTTTAATCGACTTTTTAAAAGGAGGTTCTCAATTCGACAGTATTTTGTTATTTTTTATTCATTTCATACCCTGATACCGATTTGCGTCATCTATTTTGTTTTATTTGCGCTACAGCTTACTTTCTTTGCTCACTCAGCTTTTTTTCTTACTGCTTTTTAAATCTCCAGTACAATTTTTAGCTATATCAATCAGTCACCTCTGATTGAGACATTATTTACTCCCCTCCACAAATTGGTATCATCTTTTTACTCGATGACGTAATATTAACAACGAAGCGTTCTCAGGCTATGCAACAAAAATAATGCAAGCCTATGACAAAAGCAACAAAAAATGCAAGCTTTTTGTTCAGCCCTGTTCGTCTTGGATAGCCTGCTAATTTAAAAGTAGCCTACATCATAAAATAAATGGCTGCAAAAGTTTCATCTTCATGAATTTATCTATCCTACTAATAGTAAAGTAGCAAAACAGTCGTGTCTGTATATTTTTGCAAAATTGTAAATGAAATGGGTACAATGGTAAATTAGAATTGTACTGAGGCCAATCCTTTAATTACGAAAATCTGATTAGAAAAGGTTTTCGCTAATAAAGGTTTCAATTTTTTGACGGAAAGAGGTGTTAATCCGAATCATTTCTGTACTTGTGTTTGAAATTTAAATCATCTATGGCATGTTCATCCTTGTCATCATCTTCTGAATCATTGTAATGTGCATCTTCTATAATCTTCTTCACCTGTTCCTTTTTAATCACTAATTCATCATCTTCATCACTAGAAGGGTCTATGCTATCCGGATCATAGACGATCCACTTCTTCACCCTCTCATCCTTGGTCAAAGCCAACCAGTTTTTCTTTAGAACCTTCGTCAATTTTACAAAAATATATAATCCCCTCGGTGAATGCATCGATTTTTTTGGGTCGACCACACCGTAAAGCTCTAAATCGAATCCGTAATCTGTATCGTGTACAGTCGCCGCAAATTGAATAGATCTTTCCTTTATTTCTAGGTCGTATTCTTCAACGCCTATAAGCTCTATTCTTATCGATACACCAGTTTTGTTCTCCTTCCAAACCAATTTCGGCTTTCTTAAATTAGAAATTTCTTGAATAGTAATCGGTACTTTTTCATCTATTGTGTTTTCGGGAGATGTGAAATCGTCAGAGTCTAATTCTTGTTCCATATTTTTCGGTGACGGCACCATTTCAAAATCACTCATTTTAGATGAATTCGTCGTTACGGTACTAGCTTTTTCTGAATCTTTTTCGCTGTCATTTGCATCTTTTTGTGTTTTTTTTATATCTTCTTTAATATTTTTTGTGAATATTTCTGTATTTTTCGTTTCTTTTTCAGCATTTGTTACGTCAATGATTTTAGAAGCGTTCATATGCACGACTTCAGTTTTTTGCGGAATTATAAATTGATCAGTACCAAACTTGACAATTTCGTTTAACACGTCTTGATTAAATTGAAAATCCCATTCTGTATCACTATCAGACTCGACAACAGGAACTGATCTAATTGGCTGTTTAAACATCAACGAATCGGCCAGCTGGTTATGATTTTTAGATCCATTTATAGGGCTCTTCGTTTCCTTTTCCCATTCATTTTCTTCTAAGTCTGATGATGTAGGCTTTTCTTTTCTTTTAAAATCTAGTTCTTCTAAATAAACAATTTCGTCTGCATCTTCTTGAGCCATGTTAAAATCTATCATTGCTTTGTTGATAATGATATCGTGTTCGGTTGTCGTGTCAACCATCGCGATTCCATATTTGTGACCGCCGGTACATTCGGCTATTTCTCTGGTAAAATATTTCGCGTATAATTCTTTTAGATCATTACTAGAGCCTTCGAAACACTGGTCACAGAACCAGTTGGCACTGTACTCCGTCCACGCGCTTCCTCCTGGTTTAATACCTACTAATCGGCATTCTATTGCTTGGAAAGGCAATTGCGTTACAAATTTCTCCGTCATCGGAACCACATCTTTGTTCGGTACTACTCTCCAGTCTCCATGATCAACGAAAAAGCACTTTACTTTATTAGCGTCAAGAATTTGGTCAATCCTAGCTCGGTAATATAAAGAATCATCGGGAAATTTTGCCAAAACAACTACATGTTTGTTCACTGACGTCACGGACTCGGGGTTTTCTTCGGCTATATACTTTTGGATGTCTTTTGTCAACAGATTTAAGCAATCTTCGAACTTTTCAAGTCTAATAAAGAATTTGTCTGGGTTCTCTGCTGAGGCGAAATAAATAAGCTGCATTTCATCGCTTTCTAAATGTGCCCACTGGGGTTTTGGCAGCTCTTTAACAATTGTTTTTTGTTCAAACACCCCATTGTCTTTTTCTGCAATTATTTTTAGACTATCTCTTTCACAAAGTTTTTGAAGCTTTGCTATATGGTCCGGGTTGGCAATGGCATGTGTTTTCAGGAGCTCCTCTCTAAAGTTATAGCGTACAACGGTCTCACGCATTGATAAGAGGTCTTGACAAGCTTCTAGGTTGTCAACTAACACTATTTTGCCAATTGTCATAACAATTTTCGCTCTCAAGTAGACATCATTGTCTTTTTCAGTTAGTTTCTTGAGTTGATCCCTAGCGAGATCAGAAAAAGTAACATCTTTGTCTTTTGGTTGGATGTTAGCAAGCTTTACTTTAACCACATGTGAATTAATTTTTTTTAAATCTTCCGGCAGATAGTATAGATTCACATCTCGCGTCCTCTCCCATTTCTCTTCATCTATCAAATTAACTAGCACATAATGCGGTAGTCCATTTTTCTCATAGGTGTCCAATATTTTGATCACTTGGCATCTTACAAAAAAGCTCTGCTTTATTAAAACAGCGCAAATATCACCAACTTTTGGAGTACCATGCTGCATTTTATTTCTTTCTTTGCTAAAATACATCCCCATTTTCAAGGATAGGGTGTCGTAAGTCTGAGGGTACTTGTTGATTTTGCCATTGGTATTGTTCGTGAGTAGCCTGGCAGAGTAGGTGACTGCAGTGTGATAGTGGAGGATTCGGAAAGTGATCACTCCAGTTTTGGGGACCCAATCTTCTGGTTCATCGGGATTTTGAAACAACCTGTGCCTTTCCTGGCAATTCCAAAAATCTGGACATTCCCCTAAAGACAATGTGTTATCGCAAATCGGCACGAAATTTTTCGCTTTAACTGAATCCTTTTCAGCTAAAACCTTATCGCAGATCATTTCCAATGATTCAGGCACATTATCTGTGCATCTCTTGATGAAATTGAGGATTTTAGGAAGTTGCTCTACGTTTGTTTCGTCAAGGAGAACCTCAATTTTGAGAGCTTTGTTTTCTTCTTTAAAAATCGATGGGTAATGGTCGATGAGGACAGCAAATCTTTTTGCAAACATCGAGAATAAACTCGGCAATGAGAAATGCAGTAAGTTGTGTGCATCCGTAATGTTTAAATGCATTAGATTCCCGTCACAGCACACCAATATTGGTCCAATAGTTGGGTCTTCATAATCAGCCCACTCACTGTTTAGAGCAAACAAATTTTCAACGGTCATGTCATTGTTTGTCGCGAAAACCTTATACTTGTATTTTGTAAGCGCAGCTCCTATAAAATCGGCTTCTTCATTTGAGCGGCAAACCACAACAGTTTTTTTTGACTTGTCAATATCTTTTAGAAAATCGAGCACCGTCTGAAGTCTTTTTTCTTTACAAACGAATTTCACAGACATATTCGTTTTGGAATACAAAACACACTCTTGGAAAGAACTGATGCAAATCAGTGATTTCGGCGCCTTCTTCGCCAAATGCTCCATGAAGTCGCACCATAGCCTCGAAGCAATGATGTATTGCACTTTTAATTCCTTATTGACTCGGTTTTTCAGCATTTCTTTGATCCTTATAAGAAAATACTTGACTTCGTTCACGTACACCTCGTTCAATCTCTCGCAATCATCCAGCACGAAAGTCGCCAGCCTTCTCAGGTCTACGCCAAAATCGGGAGTATTTAACAAGCGAACCAACGTCAAAGGCGTGCACACTAATACGTCGCATCCATTTAAAAGCGACATTATTACATCGCGCTCATTCACTCCTGCAAAACAGGCCACAACAATTTTACTCTGTCCCAAAAACCTTCTACACTGCCTCTCTACTTGAACAACTGACTTTGCCGTCGCGCAAACGATTATACAAATTGGTCCTAAGCTGTCTGGGACTTCATTTACATCGTAGTCTAAAACCAGGCGACATACCGCCGGTGTATAGCCCAAAGTCTTCCCACTGTCCATAGGACTCACCATGAATAAGCTATAGCCGCGTAGAATCGTGAACCAGGACACTGTTTGAAGAGTCATAGGATGTGTAACCGACATGTCAGTCAGGGCTGCCAGGATTTGTGGACTAAAACTGACGTCCCTAAGGTCATGGATAGGCTGAATACGTTTGTTCAGTTTCGTGTGAACCATTATTACGGGGCTAACAAGTTTTTCAACAAATTTAGAAATGCTCGGGTCTAAGTTTTTGAATGGATTCACGTGGTTTTTATCAAAAGATGTGATGGGTATTTCTGAAGTGACATTTTCTGTAGGGATTTCTATGACTTGATCTTGAAGATCAAGTCTTTTAACAATGCACGACAATGTAGTTTCGTCGTCGGAGTCTTCGACGGGTATTTTTTTCAAGTGTGATAATTTAGACGGTTTTGTTTCTTCAGTACTTGAATCTTTCTGGCTCGTATCACTAGTTGATGGGCTTTCTGCTGTCTTGATTTTTTTGTGAATTTTTAATTTTTTCTGTAATATACCAGAAATACGTCTAGGCTGGAACTTGTTTTCAGGCAAGTTCGTTTGTTTTGGTAAATCTATGTTTACATTTTCATCGGCTTCAACCGGTTTAGGGTCTGAAATTGTAATATATTCATTTTTTACATCATTTTTCTGGATAGATTGGACTGTCTTAACTAAATTCTCTATTCTAATTATAGGGAAATTTACTTCCGAGTCCAAACTTCCCAAAATGTTGTCGCTCTTCTTAGGTTCAGTATATTTCAGGCTATCTTCTATTTGTACGTCTTCTATTTCTTCTTCGGTTTCATCCATTCTCACAATCTTCAGGGTTAACTTCGAGCAGTCAATTTCCGGAGGTCCATAAGCTACTCTTACCTCTTTGTTCACGTCGTAATCAGGAACTATTCTTTTTAGAGATTTCTTGGATGCTGAAACAAAAACATAATAATAAGGCAATAAAGTCCATGGGCCAGCCAATATGTCGGTATAATTTGGGGGTAGTAATTTTCCTTTTCACCGCAGTTATACAATTTTGTTAGGATGCAAAAAACTATGACGGCTCTCAAAGTGGCAGCCAATAGAAATTATGGCGTCATCGATCATTTTCTGTAGGGAACTTTTAAATTTATTTTTTCTGAAATCGTGTGGTGTATCAAATGAAAGGGCTTACTGAGCTGATTGTAAAAATATAGTATATCATTACATTTCAGCCACTTGTTCTCTAAAAAACAAAAAAAAACATTTTCAAACACCAAGTTTAGGATCCGAAAGAATTTTTGTAAAACATACTTCAAATTACTCATAAAATCCCCATGTCTATGGTCAGTGACAAAATATACGTTAATATTTTCAAAACTCCATGAATGAACTTTATAAGGAACAAACTATTTTCTATATAAATTAAAGAAAGGAATTTTGCCAATATTAACATTTATTATCTTTGTATTTATTTTCTTTCATGACTTCAGACATGAGGATATTAAAAGCAATGTGAAGTATTTTATAAATATTTTTTATTAATATAGATGTTATATAAAAATTACTTTAACCGTTTCCCACCTGAAGGATCCTAAACTTTGTGTGCTGTGAAAATGTTCTTTTTTGTTTTTTAGGACAAAGTGGCTAATGATATTAGATATATATATTAATCATCAGCTCATGAAGCTATTTCATTTAATACGCCATACGATAGCGTTCAGAAACAAAAAATACATGTCGTCATCATTCCTAGTTGTCAAAAAAATAACCACGAAAGTTAAGTGTAGAACGACTCACCATACCTAACTTCTAACCTAACCTACCGGGTCTCAACTGCGTTGAAGGATTTCTAAAAAACTAAAATCGGGTTTGTCCGATACAAATTATTAAAATTAGAAACTATTTTGAAATAATTTTCACATAGTACAATTTCACAGGCCAAAGGGCAGCTTAGGTGTTTAGCCGACTGATTAATTGATTATTATTTATTTATTTATTTATTTAGGAAATTAACAGCGTTAAAAGTAAAACTAAACAATATTTCAAGACTATGACTAAGACCAATAACAAATTTCCCCAACTATTTAATAAAATAACAATTATGTCGCTAACGACTGGCTTGAAAATAAAATGAACTAGATATGTTAAACAGCGATTATATATAACCATTGCTACTCAGGTAGATAAAAAGCCTTTAATTTTGACTTACTGTTCCTGGCTGGTCTCTTTGAAACAAAATCCTCATCAAAATCGTAAGTCACTTTTCTTAAATTGTCTTGTAGTCCAGGATTTTCAGTGTCTTCAAAGCCCAATTCTTGCACAGTTGACACTCTTTCAGTATGAATGGGATTTTTCTTCACAGGAGATGGTAATGCATCATCTTCAATGGAAATCTTATTTTGATGCAGATTTTTCGGCACAAAAACATCATCAGCTGTTCTTTCCTCAAAACCAATTTCTTCTTGAACATTTCTTTTATCAAGCTTGAAAGGAACATCCATAAGATTTTCCTTCATAGGAGATGGTGCTCCATCATCGTCAGTACAAATATTCTTCTTACTTCTAGCCACTTCCATCAATTTATTTTTTGTTTCCATTAGAATATGAAAAGTGTCTAAATTCTTTCTTGGCGTTTCATTCTCGACTGTTTCTCTTTTTGGCACTTTACTTTTAGCTAACTTCATCAAGTCCATTTTCTTTTTTAATACATTATTCTTTTCTGACTTCTTTCTTGGGGAAATTTTACCTCGCCCAATGGATTGTTCATCTACATCCTTGCAAAGTTTAAAGTCCTGTTCTTTCTTTAGCATTACTTGCCTAAAGTTATCAGTTGCAGAAAGATTCTTTGTTTTTCTGTTATGCTGATCTAAATTTGCATGTGTTAAATCGCTTTCAAATTTCAGTGCAGTGTGGAATACTGTTGTATGCTTCTCGACAGATTTTTCCCAACTGGTTTTTGGGTTTTCTTTTTTCGTGTAACATTTTTCTAAAACTGAAAGAAAGAAAACGTTTAATTATTTTTAACTGTGTTCAGTATGCTATATGCAATCGTACTCAGCCAGCTATCAAAAAAGAGATTTATTAATGAGAATCGAAATGCGCGAATGCAGAGTGTCGTAATATCGCCCTTCACAACCCAAAAGTACTAAAAAATATTGAATCAGCAATGTGAAGTGACAAAAGCTTGGCCCTATTTTTTCAAAATGTTGAGTTTAATGGTTATTATAGTATGTTCGAGTTATCATGATATGGGTGGCAGTTCAAAATTTACAGTTATAGTTATGTGCCCTAACGAAATAGAATCGATTTTTATTAGTATCGGGAAACTTAACAAGGGCTATCAAATCGATTTCTTATTTGATTGATCTTTGATTATCCAAACTGCTTTCTGTTAATTTCTAAATTAATTAAATTAAACGAGCCAATAACGCCCGAGCTTGAGAGTTCAAAGATTTTTTTTTGTTTTTCTCTGCATTTCACCAAAAACAAACAACAAATATCAACAAAAACTGTAAAAAACGTCAAAACAAATAGCACGTAGTGCAACCGCAACGAAAACATAAACCGCATACAAGATGAACTCATACTGACGCGATCCTATAAGATGGCCGCACCGATTCATCGATGTATTTTCGATTATGTAGTGTCAGTCAGTGGCGGCTGGTGCCTCAGAGAACCGGTGGTGCACTGCATGGTTTTATTAAAAAGATCAAATAAAATGCCGCAATTTAAGGAAACAAATTTTATTTATATTCCGTCCAAATCGCTTCTCCGCCGAAAATAACACAAGGAAAGCAAAAAAAAAGCATTTAGTCTCTCACATCCACATAACCATTTCTTTTTAACATACATTTCACTTTTGAACGTTCTCGTGAACGATTTATTTTTTGTTTTGCATTCCTGTTTTATATTATGAATAGACCGGGTTTTCATAAGTCCTGTTGGTTTTAATAAAGTCAATATTGTAATTTAGACTCATTATTATCACTCTTTGGTTTACTTTTTTACATAATTATAGTAATTAAATAAACAATTACTCCTCCTCCGCAAGCGCGCGCAAAAAGTGACAAACTGACGACAAAAGCATCGTGCGTAGGTCAAGGCCTCGGGGTAACGCGAGTGAACTACTCGTTTCGCTTCGTATTCTTTCGGCAATTTCCGGTCGCGTGCGGCGCACGAATCTAACCTAAAACTGCCATACATTTTCTACTACGCATCTTCTGTCTCACGCGCCGGGCTGTTTACACCGTGTTTCATAGAAGTTGTATGAGCTCGCTGCGTGCGCTTTCCCGAGCGCACGCGGTACGGGGCCGATTTTGTTCAAGCAAAAATAAGATTTATTTCCTTTGCAGTAGAAATCTATACATTTTTATTTACCTCGTAATAACAAAACATGTATATATATGTACTATAATCAGATATTTAATTTCCGTATATGGCAGTATGGATGGATGGGTAATGATAGGTATAGGACATTATTGTGTAAGTTTAATTTAAATGGTAGTGCGGCGCACGGGCGCACTTAAGGTGCAGCCGCCACTGGTGTCAGTACCTATGGGTTAACGTTCCGATCCACGCATCAAGTAGCAAAAATAAGTTTTTCTTTCCTGAATCTTTTTTAGTTAAATTTAACGAATACACTGTAATTATTGTTTCAATTTCTTATAGATAAATAAGTTATTGTATTTTTGCAATAATGATATACATTCTTTCTAAAACCTAATATTTTCTTTTGTACCTGGGTGTATGTAGTATGGTGTGAGTGGTATAAGTGAAACGGAAAATTACGAACTGTCACCCATATCATGCTAACTCGAACATACTATAGTTATTAGTATTGTACTGAGGCAAAAACTTCAATTTTTGGAATTTTCGTCTGTCTGTCTACATGTATGTTCTGTTTTAACTTAGAAACGTTGAACGGATTTGGATGCAGTTTTTTCATTATCATCGTTGTGCCTCTGGTCAGCACGTTCATAAAATAACGCCTAAGCCGAAAACGGGGCAAATATTGAATAAACGTTGGCAGAGCCGCGGGCAGAGGCTTGTTCTGAATACGAACGACAATAACACCCAAATGTTATACTTTCACAGTTACAATACTCATAAAGTCATAAACTAGACTAAATGTAGAAATAGATATTTAAAAAACTGGAATTTACCCTGACGAAAACATAAACATGTTTTCTGAAACTTATGATTTATTATTTATATGTATTTGTCTACCAAACTAACAAACCCACAAATACCTCTTTATATCGTGCAGGTAGATATCTACTTAAAGAGGAGTTTATGGGTTTGTTAGTTTGGATGTAGGGGGTAATCTCCGGAACTACTGAACTGATTCTGAAAATTCTTTAATTAATAAGAAGCTACATAATCCCTGAATGCTATAGGCTATTGTTTGACCCTTGAGAACGGGCAGTTCCCTAGGGACATTGCTATTAATTAGATTCGCGGGGGTTATCTCTGGAACTATTAAACCATATTGAAAATTCTTCCACTGTGTTAATAGTTGGACTCTTCACTTTTACATAAGCTATAATTTGTTCCCTGGGGACAAGCAGTTCCCTAGGAACATAGCCATTAAATTCAAACAGGTAATGTCTGGAACTACTTATGATGATGTTTAGGTGGGGCGCCTGCTGGGCTCAGGAGGATGATTGGCTCTCTATTTGGTGCTATTCCATCCAATAATGGTACTACTTAACCGATTTTGAAAGTCATTTCACTGGTTGTATTGTTATGGCATAGGCTTGAGTTTCCTCCAAGGACGGGCAGTTCCCTAGGGACACGGTCACTAATAACAATGAGACCATTTTTAAAATTGTTTCACTGTTGTAATGAATGGTCACTTGGACAAAGGCTGTTTGTTTCCTGGGTATGGGCACTTCTATTGGGACATTGCTTTTAATTAAACTTGCATCAGTAATTTCTGGAAACTACTAAATCTGTGTTGTTTTTTTTTTCACTTTTGTAATGTCTAGTCCCTTTAATTTGACACAGGCTATAGCTTTTTACCTGTCAGTTCTCTAGGGACATAAGTCATCAATAACTACATATCTGATTGTGTAAATTATTTTACTAACAACAATCCTAAAGATGGTTCAACACTTCATTTGGACTTACTAGGGGGGACCAAAAAGTAGTGAGAACGACATATATACTACTTGGTAAGAAAAAGAAAGTACTGGCAGGCATACCTCAGATATTTGTAATATTAATAAAGAAAAAAATCTTCGATTCTCTTTTGTGTTTTTTCTGAATGTAGTCATTTGTTTGCTTCGTGTCAGAACGTGTTCTCGAAAATGGAGAAAAACGAAGTGCAAGCCGTTATTAAATACCTACCTCTGTTTAAAAAAGTTAACAACGTAAGAGATTCACTGCGATTTGGAGGCAACAAGGTGGGCTTCTCAATTTCGAGTAGGGAGAACGAGCACGGAAGACGAACATCGTTGCGGCCGTCCATCGACGTCAGTCACCCAAGAAAATGTTGTGAAAATCGGGAAAATTGTATTGAGCGATCGAAGAGTTACCATCCGTTACTTAGTTCAAGAAACGGCACTTCATATGAAAGTATTCAATCCATATTGAAACAATCTTTGAATATGAGAAAAGATGGGTGCCGAGAACGTTAACCGACAGTCAGAAACAAAATCGACTTGACATTTCGAAGACATCGTTGGGACGAAACATGGGTCCATCATTTTGATCCCGAGACAAAACAGCAATCTTCGCAATGGAAACGGCCATCATCACCGATCCCGAAGAAGTTTCGTGCCGTGGCATCGGCTGGCAAGGTTATGGCCTCAATATTTTGGGAATCAGAAGGGATATTGTTGATTGATTACCTGGAGCATGGAACCACTATTACTGGCCAATATTATACAGCTTTAATACCCAAGTTGAGGAATGCCATCAAAGAGAAAAGGAGAGGGAAACTTCGAAGCGGCGTGCTGTTTCATCATGACAACGCACCCGCGCACAGCTCGGCAGTTGCGATGGCTGCCATTCAGCAAGCTGGCTTCGAATTGGTTGACCACCCCCCTTATTCACCAGATCTGGCGCATAGCGATTTTCATCTGTTCCCTTGAGGGGAAACAAAACGATAACGAGGTGATGGATGCCGTGGAGAGCTTTTTACAGGACCAAGACAAAACTTTCTTTTTGAAAGGGACTAAAGCCCTGGAAAAGCGCTGGAATCGGTGTGTAGAGAGATTCGGAGACTATGTAGAAAAAGAAATGATTAAGTTATCAATAGTCATTTTATTCTATCTCATTCTTACTACTTTTTGATCCCTCCTCGTAAGCTATATTTTGTTTCCTGGACGAGCATTTTTCATAGATATAGACATAGGGTCAGACATATTTTTTTTTATGAGAACCAAGTTTAAATACATAGGTACTATAAAATCATTGGTCCAAAAATATTGACAGATTCGCGGAATAGGAAAAAAAGCCCGAGATCTTTTGAATCTGGTTCTAGAAACTTTTAACGTTGCCTGTGGAGAAGCCGGCATCGAAAAATGAGATAAATGGGAGATTAGTAACGTGCTCAGACTAGGGAAACCAACTCGAAACAAAATACGACCTATCCTTATTTCTGTTACCCTCGCATGGCGCAAAATTGAATTGTTCAAGAACAAGAAATTCCTTCCTCAAAACGCCTACATCAGAGAAGACTTCTCAAAAGAGGTATTGAACAAAAGAAAAGAGCTTAAAATCCAGCAACAGGAAGAAATTAAAAAAGGAAAACTGGCATATATTCGCTATGATAAATTAATAATAAAATAAAAACCCACAGAAAAACGGAAACGTTCGCCATCGAATTCACCCAAATCAGCAACTGACCCCAATGCGCAAACTACAACCGCAAAAACCAAAATCAGCAAGGCACACAAGATAGAACTAATGCACCGCGCTAGATCGAACTCATCATATTCATACATACAGGGTGTAAATGCAAAGTCAAGAATCCCTTTAGGGTATGAAAGTATACACGATTCTGATGTCATTACGAGAAAAAAAAATATACCTTGAAGTTTCACCAAAAAATCCATCATTTTTTTAAGCTATGGCTACGCAGCTCACCGGCCTCCCCAGATACCTAATTGCACCCCGCAACCCGCACCCCTGAGGTGAGGGTGAGGTGAGTGAGGGTGTCCACGCGATTAGTGTATTTTGAGTAAAGAAAATCGACTTATTATGAGGTTCTGGTACTTTATTTAGAGATCCCAGTATTTAAAATAATATCTTTACCGATCATACTAACACACCCTTAAAGGATTCTTGCCTTTGCTTTTACACCCGGTATATAAATATATTATGTACTAATTTAGTACGGTATGTTAGTGTTTAGGGTGTTAGGTTAGGCATACTTTTAGGTTGGTAAGTGTATGTACGTTATCTTATTTATAAAGATATTTAATCTTTTGTACTGGAATTAATTTTCAGAGCCAAATTATAAATATTTTCTCCATCAGCGTTTTTTTTGGTTGTCTGGAAGAAATTTCTTTTAGAAATAAGTCCGCCTTTGCCATGTTTTTCAATAATGTGAATTGTATTTATCTGTGTTCTCCGTGCAATAAAGTGTTTATTATTATTATTATTATTATTATCTTCACCAACCACAATAAACAGAATAGCAACAAAAGGAACAACAGAACCCGGAAACAGACATCAAAAATAATCAAACAGCAACAACTAAAAAAGAAAAACACTCTTTCCCAAGCCGGCTGGTCACCGAGGGAAAGTATGACCAACACCCTCCAACACAATTAACTCATACACAAAAACAAGATAAAAACCAAAAGGACCTCATGTATATATGTACCCTGAATACCAGAACACTAAGAACTGAATAAAATCTTCAAGAATTAGAACTAGCTTTACAAGACCTAAAATGGGACATAGTGGGTATTAGTGAAATGAGACGAGAAGGAGAGGCAATAGAAAAGAGAAAGGACTACACCTGTATAACAAAGGTGGAACTCCTGGGCACCGTGGAATAGGCTTCGTCGTAAAGATAAAACACAAAAAAAGTATCAAAGAATTCGAAGGTATATCAGACCGAATAGCTATACTTCACATGGACATACCTGGCTATAAGAAAGTTTGGACCACAATCCAAGTATATGCACCTTGTAACGTTATTTTGTTACATGTTTATATAATTACATATTAATAGTATTCCCCTTAACGTTTGCACACGACACTATGATGGGTTTTCTCCTTGTGCAAAACAACTTCTTTGTTCAATTTTTTTAACCAGTAATATCTGCTTTTAACCGATCGATATGCTGAGGTTCATGACATCACGCTGGTCGAACTCCGAATTCGAGCTATTGGATTGGCCTAGCAAAATTCACCGTTATCTTTTTGACTGAGTGGGGACAGCATCAACCGCTGTCTTTGCTTAGCTGTCTTGTTCATTCCAGACATTCTCTTCGACGCGACTTCACGTCACCAGTCACGTCGTCATGATTCACATTTTATAATACGCTATAGATGTGTTTTAGTAAGTTCATGTTTGTGAGCTATTTGTTCACTTTATGATATTTAAATTGACTAGTGTGGAAACCCAAATAGTTTTGGGTTCTACGCTGGGGGCTTATACGCAGCTGCCATTTTCTACGCTGGGGGCATATACGCAGCCGCCCTTTCCTACGCTTTGCACGCAGCCGCCACTCTCCTACGCTGCAGCCACTACTCTTCCACCCTTTCTACAAGCAGTCGCTACCCCTTCACTGGCCCAGTCCACACTACAGAAGGTCACACTTCGGACCCTGGAACTCCTACCGCTGCCGTCTTCGATCCTCTCCAGTTACCGGCCTTCACTCAGGAGGATGACCGTACCATCGCGTCACGCACGTGCAACACCAGGATAGTACCGTATATACGCGAAGTGAATCGAGATACCGCACGATACCCATGTAAATAACTTGAAAATATATTTGACAGCAGTTTTATAAAACAGAAATTTACATTTAATTTCGTAATCACACCCTGAGATTCTCTCCGAGTCAATTTTATTTGTTAACGAGGTTTAACCGTTTCAACCAACAGAGCAAGCCAAAGAGAGCGACGTAGAACATTTCTATGACTCCCTTTCAGAAGTCGTGGGGAAATACCTCAATAATTACCTCATCGTGATGGGGGATTTCCATGCAAAAGTAGGATCAAAACAAGCAGGTGAGGGACAAATTATGGGGAAATTCGGCATTGGCAAAAGAAGCACCAATGGCCACAAGCTAATCGATCACCTAATGGAAAACAATTTGACGTTACTCAATTCTGTCTTTAAGAAACAACCTAAGAACAAGTGGACATGGATATCTCCAGATGGAAGAACTAAAAACGAAATTGATTTCATTTTGTCCAACAAACCCAAACTATTTAGCGACACACATGTAATACAAAGCCTAAACTTTAACACAAACTACCGAATGGTACGTAGTTGCGCATACCATACCCCGCCAAAAATATCAAGGAAACTCATAATAAACAAAAATCTCATACCCTCCGATCACGGGTTTAAGAAGCTAGACACAGTGAAAACTAATACAACAAACAAAAACAACAAGCTCAGTGAAAGAACTACCAATCTCTTAGAAGAAAGGAAAAAGATAATAGCAGTGAACAAGAACGAGAACCTAAACAAAATTTCAGAACTCAGCAAACAATTAAGACAAAGCATGAAAAAAGATAGAAAAACAAGAGGACAACAAACTCTCGAGAAACACATAGCAAGGAAAGGAGGCGTAAAGAAAGCTCTAAAAGAGCTAAGGAAAAAGGAAAAGAATGGATACCTGAAATAAAAAAAAACCAAACTAACAGTACAAAACGTAAAGAAATACAAAGACTAGCCACAGAATATTACCGTTCACTCTATTCCAATAATCGTGCAATTATCGAAGACCCAACAAATCAACTTAAATCAAAAAGCGAAAATGACGTAGTACCCGATATTCTTTCAGCAGAAGTAGAGAAAGCAGTGAACTCACAAAAGCTAGAAAAAGCGCCAGGCCCAGACAGAATTACAAATGTGCTCATGAGAGGAACAACAGAGGAACTGAGCCCAATTCGAGCAGCGCTATTTAGCGACACCCTGCGCACAGGGACTGTTCCAAAACAGTGGGGTGAATCCCACATTATACTTATACATAAAAAAGGCCCTAAAGATGAGATTGGTAATTACAGGCCGATAAGCCTCATGTCAAGTGTGTACAAAGTGTTTGCAAAAATGATACTACAAAGAATATCTAAAACGCTAGATGAAAACCAACCCGTAGAGCAAGCAGGGTTTAGGAAAAACTTCAGCACAGTCGACTACATACATACTTTGAAACAAGTTATACAGAAGTACAATGAGTACCAGAAACCCCTATACATAGCATTCATCGATTACTCCAAGGCTTTTGACACACTCAATCACAATTGCATATGGTCAAGCCTAAGACAGCAGGGTGTAAATGAAGTCTACATAAATATTATTAAGAACATCTATGGACAAAGCAAAAGCAGCATAAAATTGGAATCAACTGGTCAACCATTCCCTATCAGTAAAGAAGTTAGACAAGGGGACTCATTATCCCCAAAACTTTTCTCAGCAGTGCTTGAAAGCATCTTCAGGGAACTGGACTGGGATAGCTGCGGTCTTAATATCAACGGCTGTCGTCTTAATCACCTGCGTTTTGCTGACGACTTTGTTCTGTTTGATGAGGAACCAAAAATACTAGAGAAACAAAAAACTGGCAACAAAAAGTAAAGAAGTAGGACTAGAAGTGAACAAAAGCAAAACTAAGGTGATGACCAACTCTAAACAGATGGACATAATAATTAATGTTAATCTCTTTGAATATGTTACGGAATATGTCTACTCAGGTTAAATAATCTCTGCCAGTGACCAGATGACAAAAGAGGTTAATAAGCGGATAGCATACGGTTGGAAGAAATACTGGGCTCTGAAAGAGATCATGAAAAGTGATACATATAAAAAAGAAGACCTTCAACACCATGTATCTTACCGTGCCTAACTTATGGCTGCGAAACTTGGTCCCTAACAAAGTACCATAGTGAGAAACTCACTAAATGCCAACGCGCAATGGAGAGAAGCATGCTGGGAGTGAAAATCAAAGAAAAAATACGCAACGAGGACATAAGGTCAGTAACCAAAGTCACCATACTGACACGAGTCAACCAATTAAAATGGAGATGGACAGGGCACCTACTGAGATGCAGGCTGGATAAGTGGAGCAAACGGGTAACAGATTGGTACCCTCGATACGGCAAACGCAAAAGAGGACGCCAGATAAGAAGATGGGAAGATGAAATCCGTCACACCCTAAGACCATTCTGGACGAGAGTGGCAATAGATAGAGTCCAGTGGAGAGAGTTGGAGGAGGCCTTTGTCAAAAGGCAAACAGAGATAAGAGACACAATGTGAAACTTAGATTTAAATGATGCATGAGAACGTCTGTAATAAAGGCTAGACCAGGGTCTGATGATGGGACTGGAAGATGGGTACGGGATTTCCTAAACGGACAACAGCAGACCCTTCGAGTTTAGGCTTATTTGATTGGCATTTGTTAGCGCTTTGGTCAAACATGGTGTCCGTTGCATATAGTCGTTCAAAAAATCATATTCTTTTGTTTTCCTTATTTTCATAAAAATCTTTTCGACGCGGGCAGAGCCGCGGGCAAAAGCTAGTATTTAATATATACGTAATTGTAGCTTTGCAACAGCATATAGATGTACAATAACTTTTCAAATCTAACTTAGTATTTGGGCCTGCAGGGATTGATTGTGCTCGTACAGGGGACTTACAATTCTATGGGTTAATGTTAGTATGAAATGTTTTTCTTTTTCGTTTGCTCATATATTTTTCCTTAAAAGTAAGTTGTTTGATATAATCAATTGGGTATAGAAATGGGCGGCGGAAAGATTCCCGTTAGGGTAGCAACCTAAAATGGGTAGCAACCCGGGTTGCAACCCGAAATGGGTATTTATGTGGGTGAAATCAAAATTAGTGTAACTAAATGACATAACAAATATAAAATGAGTTCTTGATACGTAATAGACTCTAAATATTTAGTTTTGTATTTTTTATTTAATCTCTTTACTTACAGTCATTATTGTAAAATAAAAAGATATAATGATTTTAAAATACTTCAAATCCAACTATGAACACATGCTCACGAACATTGGCGTTCATTTTAATGTTTATGTTCTTTGGTGCTTCAAGTTAAGCAACGCTTGTCTCGATTATTTTAGGGATGGGTGACCGTAAAATTTAATTATCAAAAAGAAACACCTAGGTACTTTTTGACAAATCACAAGAAACAGGTTGAAACAAACTAATCGAAGTAAATTTTTACCACAAATCACATAAATGACTTTATTTTCCAATTTATTGTTCAGCATGTACTAATGAACTGTAATACATTAAGATGGTCCCTAGATTCATATAAAAACCGTGAGATAACTCCTAATATACCACGTAAAAGTAGTGATAAACGTTAATACCCGAATAAATACCCGTCGGGTGGTTTCAATGGGAATCTTTCCGAAATCGGGAAAGATTCCGGGTAGAATCCCATTAATAGTTGAGTAGGTGGTTTCATTAGAAGATACCAGTAGGCCTACCATGATGGTTTGGTCACGATACACGTTACTGACTGCATAATAGTACATTATGATACAAGTGAGGCCGTAATGGAGCCGAGAGTGTAATGTCTAATGCTCACGCGTTTCATACGACGTTTTTCAACACACTTGCGAGGAAAAACAATAAAATGTCACTTTCTTTTTTTTCCACATAATCGAAACCACAGCTATGAACTGACAATTTTCTTTGAAAAATGGCGGCGGAGATTTTGTTTTTTGCGCAGATGGAAATAGAGGCACTGACGCAAAAAGCCAAACAGCCAACAAACTGAATATTTTTGTATTAACAACAAAAAATTGAGTTAATTTGTTGATAAAAATAAATAATTTGATGAAATTAAATGATTATTTATTATATTATAACTGAGACAGTCTATTTATTCGCAAAAACTTTACTATTTCTCAAGACATCAAAACTCTTTGCTAAGATTTAAAAAAAAAAACTGTAATGTAAAAAACACTAGTGTAAAAAGCACACGTGTTTAATATGCTGCATTATGACCCTGAGAACGCTGGAATAAGGGCCACTTTATAAGCAAGTGTGTTGAAAAATATTTTGTTTGAATAATTCTGGTTCCTCATTCCTCTCATAAGCCACTAGGGACACTTCACAATTTCTCATAGGTATAAATATTTTACACGGTTGTTCACATAACGAATATAGAAGCCATTTTGGTTTGGCCTACCGGAACAGATTAAAGATTTTAAACAATGTAGTATTAGAGACGAGACAGGTGTGTCATGACCAAAACTCATGGTAGGCCTACAGTAAATTAACCAGTATGGATGAATGTTACTTTTTTTACCTGAAATCACTTTTAGCGTTTGCAGATTGTCCAGTTTTGTCTTTAGATTGAAGTTAGACAGTTCCCTGTGGAACCCACATTCATCGTAGTAAGCAAAGCAAGTCTTAATGAGCATCCTTGAGAGCTTTTTCAATTGGCCTTCCCTCGTTTTGATGATTATCTCACCGTATTTGTGAATGTTGTTATCAAAAATTGATGTTCTGTAGAGGATAAATTGATTATTAACAATTATAGGATGGCTTAACTAATAATAATAATTGCCTGTAACTCTACTACAAGCATTGAACCAGAAATTAAATGAGGAGCAACAGATCAAAGCATATTAACTCTTGCCATCCAAAAAATAATGCATAAAAATCGTATTACATCCTAAATTATAAAGTGACAAAATGTGTCTAATGTTTCAAAAATATTATAGTATCCTTCAGCTAAGAAGCCCCAGCTGACACATAAGTAAGGGTGTATGTTCATTGTAAATTACCGACATGCATGATACAACTATGAGTATGGTTTTTCAGTTCGAAATAATACTTCTTAAGTCTTAATCCAATACACAACATTTCAAAATTGTTTTAATATTACAATCAATTTATTGCGTTCACTAATTCTTAGGTTTTTAAATAACGTATTGATACATCATTTTATTTCACCGTTATACACTAGGCCTATTTTTTCATAGTGACGAGACGAAGAATCGTTAAATTAAATTAATCGGTAATCGATATGGCGAGTAAACGTTTATGACAAAACGACGCATAAGTAACGAGACTCATTTCAGCCATTTCATTTATAGGGTTCCGTACCCAAACGGAGCCGATGATACCCTTTTACTAAGCCGACGATGACTGTCTTTACCCTTCCCTCATCATTAAAATTAGCACATTTACCCAGTTTTTAAACTTTTTGGTATGTATTGAGATAGACGGCCTGCATTCTTTCTTTCATGACAATGTTTATGGTATGATTGTCATGTTGACACCTGCCTGACTCGTTAAATCTGCAACATAACAGAGTATTTCTTTTCACAAAAGAACACTTCTGTAAAAGAGTACGAGTATGCTGTGTTCTTTCTGAGTCACTGTTAGCGTGATAAGATCTTTGAACTCCATATCTCAATAGTTTCCAATATTAGTAATGTTTTGATTCGATTCTAATCTGTTTGTAATAATAATTGAAAATCGATAGAATATAGTGTCGATTCAAAGTGTCTCTTCACTAAAGCTCAGTTCTGAGAAGTGTCAGCCGGGACTTCTTATATGAAAGATACTTTAAATCCACCTGCATTGCCTTATGGCCATCTTGCTGCAAAAACCAATTATCTAGAACTTTTCTTTCAATGATTTACTCCAATTCTATATGTGGCGGGAAACTGCAAATCTTGTCATTTGCTTGGTTTTGGTTTTAGCACTGGATATCTCATAAACTAAGTGTTTTTGTAAATAACTGGTTTTACCAGGTAGGGAGTGGAAAATGAGTCAATCTTTATATTTATATTTAAATCTTTGCATGACTGCAAAATAGATTATTTAAATTAACATAGTCTACCGCAGTATAAGCAACAACAACATAGTAGCTGTGACGTCATGCTATCGTGTACCACAATCAACACCTCACACTTCTGAGTTTTGGTTTTAAATCTGTATATAATTTGATATATATTAAATAAAGTATTAATAATAAATTAATACTCTTATTCCAATAAAAAGTCTTTTTATTTTATGCATGTGTATAACTTTAGTAGCCCAACTTAAATACAGTTTTTTTTTTTTATTTCCCGTATCATATTTGTTTCACCATAAAATATTATTTTTATACAGATTAGATTTGACATGTAAAACGTATACTTTATGTAACTATTTTACAAATAAACAATTTGAATCTTGAATCTTGCATTATTGCTATAGTAAGAAATAAAAAAGTAAAAAATATTTCCATTAAAATATATCTTGTTTTAATTAAACCTGACCCATCTCTAATCCTACATTGTTTAAAAGCATTGTTCCCGTAGGCCAAACCAAAAGAAGTGTGACTTGTGTGTGCTTATTGAAATATATAATTTAGATACCTATGCATTTCCCATAAAATAGTTATTTTAAGAAGTAAGATTAGGCACTGTGTTTCTCAACTCCTAAGCCCTAGGAAGGAAGAAGACCTACCCACAGCTAATTAATAATAATAAAAGCATACTTACATCAAAATGATCTTCACACGCATATTTTGCGCTTTAAGGACCAATATTAAACCTGGCCTCATTAGTTTACACCAATTTTTCCTTTTTTTATGTCAATCGGAACTAGGAAAAATACTTTATTTGGGGTTTTAAAGCACAAGCTTTCACAAAGTGGAACAATACAGTATTTGTAGACACATTTTTTAGTCTCACTATCATTTACAGCAATATTTTTTCTAAAAATTTACAAAAGATACTACACAAGCAAAGTAACGGAACGCCTATGAACTTTACGAATGCAAACTGCAAAGTAAGTAGCGTGACGTCACCTGCTGGTCCATCGCAAAGGAATGAAAATAATTTTTGATCGCCACTTTGAGGTCCCAAAACTTTTTCAATTGTAGAGATATGTTAGTGCTTTCTTTTACAATTATGTTTCATTATACTTAAATTTATATATTTAGTCGATAAAAATATAGTGGAAACTAGTTCATTGGTTTTTGCAGCAGGATGGCCTTATAGCTTAAAAACTATACATTTCCAGTGGAGGGGGACTTCATGGGGGTAATCCTCCAACACCCCTCCTCCCACTCCCCAACCCTCAACGAATGCATCTGCCAGCAAAATTTTAACAAAATTGTAAATAGTACACCAATACTGGGTCTGGCTGGCTCACAAAATTTAAAAGGCATTCAGTAAGGAAGCAGATACACTGAGACGATGGCAAGTTTTTTTTTCCGTACTGCAACCGTATCTACACCCGTACCAAAAATACCATAAAATTACCTTCTATCAATGTAGGTTGGGCTAAACCATACTTCCGTGGCTTCGTCAATGATCTTTTTCATGATTTGGGCGATTCCAGGCTCCCATTTCAGACCTTTTTGAGTCCTCAAACACTCTTCCACAATATCTATTGTGGATTCCAGGGGTAAAACACCGTAAATACCTATTTGCTCGAAGAAAAACTCTTGATGGCTATCCGAGGAATTTAAACGAGGTTGCATTGTTTCCACCCATATCAAATGAGGGTTTAGATAGTGCAGTACTTCGATCTGGTAGCACTCTTGTTCCATGATGAAGAGTAATGGGGAATTAATGCAGTTTTTACTGGGAAAATGAATTTTCGGCGGATGGAGCAAATTTTTCAAATTTTTTTTTTTTCCTTTTTATTTTCTCATTTTCAATCAACTGACAACTGGCACCCAAACCATAGAGTCACTGCGACACAGATCACTGTGAATAGGGCCGCGTTCAGTTTGATCGCCCGCTCATCACTGACAGCAGGATAGCATATAAAATATCAACACGTACAAAAGAGATGTCATGATCGCCGGGCGTGAGCGGGCGATCAAACTGAACTTAGCCAAGGAGGCAGTGCATTGAATATGACCATAGGCCATAGAATAAGAACTACATAATACTTCTTCCATGAATATGACTGACACCATAAAGTAACATAAAAACTGGGAATGGCAATAATCTGGCCAGTGTTGCCATGTCCAAAATCTGGGCGAAGGTGATACTGCTAAAAAAATACGGTAGATTCTAAGAAATTTCGGTGATTGGGCCCGGCAAAAACGGTAAAAATAACATTGAACCACTTTTAATAAAATAACCATTTCAGAGCACATTTTGCTTCAGTAGTAATAGCTAGTGAAATTATTGCAAGAGAAAATTTTCAACTGGCGTTTGAAATAAAATATGTTATATAAAAAACTTGGAAATTAAAACTAAATAAGAAATTAAATTTTTATCGCTATCAGCAGATTCGAATTCCTTTACATGGGAATTCTTCCATGAAAAGAACTCTAAACCCAATTCACGCTGATCTGGCAGCACTGACTTGAAGTAATCAAGTAAACCCACTTTAAATCAATTAAACAACTAAATGTAATTCTTTTCATATACTTAAAACAATACTTATTATGGAGCACACTCAAATTGTTAGCATTATATCGACACGATGGGAGTGGGGGACTAGTGGTAGAGTACCCGACTACAGATTACAGATTACCTACCTAAACCCGACCCGACCTTCAAGTCAACTCATTCGTATGGATGCATTCATAAACATGCGATTTGTGTACAGATAGATAATTGTTTTTCAACACACTTGCTTATAAAGTGGCACTTATTGCAGCGTTCTTAGGGTCAAAATGTAGCATGTGAAACACGCGTGCTTTTTACTTTGCATTATCGCACTACTGATTTTTACATTACAGTTTTTTTAAATCTTAGCAAAGAGTTTTGATGTCTTGAGAAATAGTAAAGTTTTTGCGAAAAAATTTACTGTAGTTAAAATATCACACTAATATTATAAATGCGAAAGTTTGTGCGTGTGTGTGTGTGTGTTTGTGTGTATGTTTGTTACTCTTTCACGCTGAAACGGCTGAACGGATTTGGATGAAATTTAGAATGGATATAGCTTATACCCTAACTGAACAAATAGACTACTGTTTATCCCGGAAAAATGCATGGTTCCTGTAAGATAGATCAATAACATTGAAAAATCAGGTGTCTAATTAGCGCGGAATATTTTGTTTGTGGCTAAATATATGGCTTTGTTATTTCATACACGAGGTGTCTAATTAGCGCGGTCTTAATCGTTTGTGGTGAATTAAGACAAGGCCATGTTATCTCATCAGTACTCATCTCATCACACTTCACACTAATATTATAAATGCGAAAGTTTGTGTGTGTATGTTTGTTACTCTTTCACGCTGAAAATGTTGGACGGATTTGGATGAAATTTGGAATGGATATAGCTTATACGCCAACTTAACATTTACAACAAAAATGCGGGTTAATTTGTTGATAGAAATAAATAATTTGATAAACTTAAATGATTTTTTATCATATTTTAACAGAGATAGTTTATTTATTCGCAAAAACTTTTGTTGAAACTCATTTGGTTTATGTATTGTTTATGATTTTGAATGACAGATGTTTTCGTTTATAAACAAGTTGACAAAAAATATAATTTTACGAAAGACCACGATTTTGAGCAATTTATTTCACACCAGAGTTATTTCAGCAGTTAAGAAGTCTTTTAAGTAGTATACATCCATTTCCAACAACTGGCGACCGTGAATCTGCAAGGAAACATGGATGAATTACAAAAACTTAAAAGAGATAGAGCAAGCTGGAGAAGCTCATTTACGAGGCTTCTGAATAAGATAAGTCTAGCTCTCGAGAAAACTGAAACGAATGACATCGGAATAAGTATAAAAATCCTCAGAGACAAATATGATAAAATTGAAACGATGGATAATACGATAATCCAAATGATGTTTGACCAAGATCTTCCTCAAGATCAACAAAACACAGAATTAGACGAACAAGACGAATACAAACATAAATTTCTAGATGTCACAGAAAAAGTAAATAAATTAAGGCGAGATATTGATAGTGACGGCTCAGTTAGAGGACCTAGGTACAATATCAAATAAAAGTCTACAAAGTCTAGAGTCTATGAATCAATAAAAGCGGCAATTTAAGCTCCCAAAAATTGATCTTACAAAGTTTTCAGGAGATATTATGTGTTGGATACCTTTTTGGGGTCAATGTAAACGTATTCACAACGACGATAGCCTGGATAAGCACGATAAGTTCCACTACTTACTCACGGCAATACCTGAGGGCTCCAAGGCTTGTGAGCTTATAGATAGTTTCCCACCATTAGCCGAGAATTACGATACCGCTATAAAACATCTACAAGAACGGCTCGGACGTGACGATCTTTTAATAGAGGTTTATGTTAGAGAATTACTGAATCTAATTCTATCACAGGTGAAGAACAAGTATAAACTTCCTGTGTCATCACTCTACGACAAGCTGAATACCCAACTTCGTGCTCTGGAAACAATGGGACTCACTAGAGATAAATATGCAACAATGCTATGTCCCCTCGTTCAATCTGCACTACCAACAGACTTATTAAAAGCATGGAAGCGCACTCGGTAGGGTACTATTCATGATGCCCAAGGTAAAATACTTGATAGTCTTTTACAATTCCTCAAACATGAAGTAGAAAGTAGTCAAAGGATCACTCTTGCTAGAGAGGGGTTTGGTTACGATGAAGAAAACAATACCTCCGTACCAACTGCATCCTGTTTGTACTCTGGAAATTCCAATAACAGAAGAGATAAGTGCGTATTCTGCGAAAAGGACAATCATTCCACTATTGAGTGCAACAAAGCAACTAAACTTAATATAGAAGAGCGTAAGAAACATTTAATTAAAGTTAGGGCTTGCACAAGATGTCTTAGACCAGGCCATAATTCTTACAAATGTCACGCCTTTGTCAGATGTCTAGCTTGCTCGAAACAACATAATATACTTATGTGTCCAGAGATTGCCAAATCGGCTTCAAATACATCAGAAGACAAACAAAGTGAAAAGATAAGACAATCGAGTAATGAAAACAGTGACACTCAACTATCGCTTTCAAATAAATTGAAACCAATGGTTACTTATCTACAGACTTTACTTGTAAAGGTTTGCTATTTAGATAAAGAGATCACAGTTAGAGCTTTAATCGACAATTGAGCTCAGAGGTCATACATTAAACAAGATTTAGCTCAACAACTTGATCTCCCAACTGTCAAGGAAGAGATGATGGGTCACATTGTTTTCTGTGGAATTAACACAAAACCAGAAGTACACCAAGTGTACAATGTGATGTTGAAAAGTATGGACAATTCATTCGACTTCTCAGTCCATGCTTTGAATAAAAACCAAATATGCGGCGATCTTCC
This sequence comes from Ypsolopha scabrella, assembly GCA_910592155.1. Taxonomy (NCBI): domain Eukaryota; kingdom Metazoa; phylum Arthropoda; class Insecta; order Lepidoptera; family Ypsolophidae; genus Ypsolopha; species Ypsolopha scabrella. The sequence goes on along the minus strand of OU342989.1, from coordinate 5,973,045 downwards.
AAGGATTTGTGAAGCAGAACTCCTAGAGGAATTATAGAAACACAATATTACACTCACCGATGTAGGAAAGAAGATTCCCGAAGTTAGTATATTAATTGGGGCAGACTTTTGTGGCAAACTCTTAACCAACAAGATAGTCCAACTGAAAAATGGCATGACAGCCGTAAATACTAAATTGGGCTGGACTATACAAGGTGTGAAAGTAGAAAATTACACATCCTGTCCAGCAACAATCTCAACTACTACCTAACATATTTCACAGTTGTGGGATCTAGAAACACTAGGAATAAAAGACCCAACTGAAGTGAAGAGTGAGACACAAAAGGAAAAGGAAATAATGAAGAAGTTTTCTGATACTATTTTCATGGATAAAGAAAATAGATATGAAGTTAAACTACCATGGAAAGAGGGTTATAAGGAGCTCAGCAACAATATTGAACTAGCAAAGGCAAGATTGACATCTACGACTAAACGTCTGCTACAAACAAATAATTTAGAAGCCTATGATCAAGTCTTTCAAGACTGTTTACTAAAAGGAATAATCGAGGAAGTAAAAGAAGATTACAAAAATGGACATTATCTTGCTCATCACGTTGTTATAAAAAATACAAGTACAACAACATGTGTCCGACCAGTGTTTGATGCGTCAGCCAAAGATAAAAACGGCAACTCTTTGAACAGATGCCTAGAAAAAGGTATAAATCTTTTAGAACTCATACCAAAACTATTGATTCAGTTTCGGCTGAGAGCTGTAGGTATTTCAGCAGATATTGAAAAGGCATTTCTACAAATATCATTAAACCCAAATGACAGAAATTTTCTAAATTTTTTATGGTGGAAAGACGGAGAGGTTATTACTCTAAGACATCGCCGTGTAGTCTTCGGCCTTTCATGAGTCCGTTTCTTCTTATTGCAACATAATCTACCATCTGTCGAATTGTCCAATAACATTACAAAAAACCGCCAAGCACCTCATGAAGTCATATTATGTAGACAATTGCGTGACAAGCCTAGAAAAAGACGACGTTACAGAATTCGTTGAAGAGTCAAAGCATTTGATGGCAGAGGGCAAATTCAACCTCAGAGAATGGAGTATCTCACCAATGACAGGTTACACAAAGTAAGATAAGATTTATATCAATGTACCCGATAATATGAAAGAAAAACTAAAAAAGAGGACACGGTTGTCAATCGCCCAAAAGATATTCGATCCCATAGGATTCACATGCCCCACTACACTTATACCCAAACTGCTACTACAGCGAGCGTGGACTAATGGTGGAGGATGGGACACTGAGTTAGCAGACGATATCAAGGATGAATTAAACCAGTGGCTCAAAAACATACATTTACTGAACCTTTGTCATTTACTAAGAAGACTTACAACGTAAACAGTAGAGAAATGCGAAAACAGTATTCATGTCTTCAGTGATGCAAGTCAGAAATCATATGGTGTGTGCATATTTTTACGCATGGCGTATCAAGGTTCAATTACCGTACAGTTAATTTTAGCAAAAGCTTGAGTTGCCAAACAAGATGTAACCATACCTCGATCTGAATTAATAGCTGGAGTAATAGCAACCAGACTCGCTCAACAAACAATTGAAGCTCTCGACATTAAATGTTCAATTTACTACTGGACTGACTCGAAGGTACTATTAACTTGGATAAAAAAGGAAGCAGTATGGGCGGTCTTTCTTGAGAACAGAGTTAAAGAGATCAAAGCTAACTCAAACCCTGATGACTGGCATTTTGTCCCCGGTACACTCAACCCAGCTGATCTCCCATCTAGAGGTGCGATGTCAAAACTTTAATCGAATCAACCTGGTGGGAAGGACCCAAATGGTTGAAACATGATAAAACACATTGGCCCTCATCAGAAATTGAAACATTTGACGTTAACGCTGACAAAGAATTGAGAAAAACAAACACTGTTTGTTTAAATACAGCACAAGATAATTGTGACAAATTATTTACTGAAGAGAATTTTACACACTTTTCAAAATATACAAAAACTGTCAGAACTCTTCCATATATTTTAAGATTTAAGAAGCGTAACCATAATAATGTAGATACAAATGAAAAAATAATGCAAGAAAATGAACTCAACTGTGCTGAAGTAGAAAAGGCTGAAATTTGACTATTCAAAATGATACAAAATGAATTTGAATTTTACATTAAAAATAGAAAACTTACATGTTTTGAAGATGAAAATGGCCTATTGAGAGTACATACTAAACTTTTGAATAGTAATGAAGAAGATTACTTTAAACGCCCTATTCTTTTGCCAGATAAGAGTACAATAATATATAGATTGGTACGAGAAAAACAGTGATTAGTGAGTAAGAAGCAACGAAAATTAAAATAATATATGAGAAAGGAACTTTGTTTTATTCTATTTTGAATCTGTTTCTGGTTATTGCAAATATAGCTACAGATAGCCCCAGACAGAATTTTTATCTCAACGTGTCTGCCAATCAGGCTATATTTTGCACGTTGAAAAAAAATTACTTCGGTTTACTTATTTATTTACGTCTTTCGTAAAAATGTAAACCGAAGTAAATTTTTTTTCCTGCAATATAGCGTGGTTTGTTGACACATTGAGATAAAAGTTGTCTGGGGCTAGCTGCTAACGATGCTATAGCAGTGTTATACTCGTATATGTACATACTTATGCGTATGTTTACACCAAACATTAGTTGAGAGCTTAGCCGCTTGGCGGCAGCACTAGCATTGCCTGTGAAGTTAGCCAAGTTTCGTATCTATTCCCGGTTTATACTCTTATCTATGAGTCACTGTAACGACACATCACATGAACCGAAAGAATAGTGTCATCTCTTTTTCTCTCCAACACTACTTTCTCTTTCGTGCACTCGCCATCTTGACTTGAATATTTTTGACAACGGATAATGAAATCGTAATACTTACGACTGAAATGTTAAATCTCTGGTTTTATTTGTATTTTGTCCAATTATTGGTGCACTTTCGAAACGCACACGGCGGCATTTTTAAAAAAATTTCTGATATGTAACCCTCACTGTGTTCATATGAGCACTAAAATTCAAATAAGTGAGCTCACCTATTTCACGGTGGAAACATTTTGGCGCTAGCACGATATGGTGAGGGCGTATCTTAACATTTATATCTTTGTTTAATATGGTTAAAGAATCATTAAAATCGCTTCAAGCAATAGGAAGGACCAAGAAAATACTTGCATTTTTTGTAATCATAGTACTTATAGGAAACTTTTGATAACATTCGATTTGTTTTGTCAAAAAAAAAATCTTCATATCTTCGCGGTCACCAACAATGCGTTAGTGTCGGTGATACTATAGTCACAGATCATATATATACTAGTTCAGACTGGTGCCCTCTAAATGCAGGCGTTCTGCAAGTCTTATCTCCCTTATTATTTTCAATTTTTATTAACATTCTCTCCAAGCGACTATCTTCTCTCTACCACTTTTATGCTGATGACTTGCAACAGGGATTTATTAAAAATATCTAAGTGGGCAAAGGCTTTCGGACTCTTTGTCAATCCTGGAAAGGCACAAGCTATAATCATCGGGAGTTTAAGAATGCTTGCCAAAGTAAATATTAGTGATGCTTACAATTAATATAATATTTCATAACACCACCATTCCATTCACTGAATGAAACTGTAAAGAATTTAGGCGTAATTTTTGATAAGACACTGTCTTGGGCACCTCATGTTGAATCACTTAGCAGAAAGATGTTTGGAACCTTCCATTCACTTCGACACTTGCAAAACTTCCTGCCAATTCAAACGAGAATCATGTTAGCACAATCCTTCCTTCTTCCAATTCTCGGTTATACTGACCGTTGCTTCCTTGAGCTCACTTAAGAGCTTCTTATCAAGCTTGAGCGCCTTCAAAATCTGTGCATACGTTTCATCTTTGGCCTCCGTAAATATGACCATGTCTCTGAATTTCGCACACAGCTGAAATGGCTCCTTATTCGTTTTCGTAGAAACACTCACATCCTTTCTCGTCTCTTCACTGTCCTTAACAGTGCTTCTGCACCCAATTATCGACGGAATCGTTTTACTTTCGTATCTGATCGAGGCAGACTGCAACGCCCTGTCAACCACAAAAACTTATCGATACCTACACATAAAACTGGTTTTTACTCAAAAGATTTCAAAGATTCAAAATGTTTATTTGTAAAATAGATACATAAAGTAAAAAAATAATATTTTATGATGAAACAAATATGATACGGGAAATAAATAAAAAAAACTATAGGTATTTAAGTTGGGCTACTAAAGTTATACTTACACATGCATGTGAAATGAAGACTTATTGGAATAAGAATATTATTATGTATACATAATGCATTTAATAAATATGTTGATAAATAAACTGAAATAAATAAATATACTAATGCTCAGACTCTTTAACTGTGCATGCTGCTCGATTAGGGAATCGTCTACCAGAATCCCTTCAAATCTGTCGTACTCTTAACACATTTAAAGCTAAACTTAAAGCTCACTACTTCATCAGTGAGCTACACTACTAATTTTTTCTCTATTTATTTTTGTTCATGCAATACATTTTTTTAAATTAATATATTTGTAAATTTATGTATTTAATTACATATATCTATTCTAAATTTTTTTTTGTGTAAGTTTATTTACTGCATTAGGCATTACTTAATATTAACTCCATGTAGTTTCCTCAAGTTTATTGTACATTTACATGTTCCCCTCTATATTTTTCTTTCACATCTTCTCTTCCACCCAAAGGTTGCCTGGAAGATATTGCTATTAGCAATAAGTGCCGCTTTTGTACAATTAGAAGTCTTAGTTCTTAATATCCTGTTTTACGTTTTTGTGTAAATGTGTAATAAATAAATAACATAAAATAAAATTGTGTATTTTTTTCAAGTCACAATTAAATTCACTTGTACTTGTTTCACTGCTTTTAATTTTAAGGTTTACACGTTAATCCCGACCGTTTTCGGTTAATACACCGTTCTCAAGGGAATACCTTAATGCGGAATGCGGTGATTTTCCAAGTTTCACCAAGTGCCAACAATCGCAAGTATAAATTTTTTTCAAGTATTTGGATCACCAATAAAGGAGGAATAGGCCTTCAAAGACATGTCTCTATTACATTGACCATTATTGGATCTAAACATGCGCGTTTGTTTAAAGCGTCCAAAACGGGATATAATTCAGCTTTTTTGCTTTCAAACAAATAAACTTTGGAAGTGTCCACTGTGCCCTATCTGGGGCCTGTACACACGGCGCGGCGTGTTAAGTTTGCGTTGCGTCGTTGAAATTCTATAGTAATTTCGACGCACCGTGTGGCTTTTGGCACGTTTTTGTATGAAATTTGACGCCGCAATGCAAACGCTACGTGCTGTGTGGACAGGCGATTACTTAATCCTAATCTCCGCTGTGGAGCGAAGGGCTGAAGTACCGTCATTTTTCATGATCTTTAGCTTCAGATAACGAGACCTCCACCCATGTCATTTAGTCTAGTTCTCTCTCAACAACTATGCACTGCTAGGTCTCGCTTGTTCTGCAAGATTCATCTTCGCCCTTCAGGGTGCCATTTTATCGCTTCGTATAAGAAATCTTCATCGCCTGAGAAAGTGACCATTGACCTTCCTATCCAACTCTTTTTGCGTTTCTTTTTGGAATCCATGCCACAGAGGGCAATGCAATTACTTTTTTCTGAGGTAAGCCGCATTTTATACCATCACTTGTACCGACCGACAGACCACTAATCGTTGATATCAATCTATTCTATAGGTAAATAGGGTTTCATTTCGAAACGAGTAAATTTTGCTCGGAGTGATGCGAATTTCACCCTACAGCGTTAGCATTAAAAAAATCGGGGTGGGTGGTGTCAGAGACGCCAGCACGGCGATTTCCGTGAAACGTCTTATGCGTGCGTAACTTGTACATTTAAATACAATTCGAACAGTTTAAGTGTGTAAATTTATTGAGAGTTATGCCTACCCTTCTACACATGGGGGCCACTGATGAGCTGAAGGTCTTATCTCATTCTGTTGGAGCTACAGGTGACTCAGCTGGCTTAATTTAGGCCGCGATAATCCGCTTAGTCCATTAAGGCACGGCTACAGTTCCTGCGCTTGTTGAAATCTGGCGAGCTCCCTTGGTTTTCGGTTCTATTCAGCCGAGATGGCTGGTAGTGATCAGGGTCCATCAGCCTCCTGTCTTCTCTTTTTAGCGATTTTCCACTCTTTTTGACGCATAATGTTACGTCTAGACGGCATGCTAGCTGAAGTAGTCCAAAATTTTCAATAAAATTCAAGTTAAATCCACTATAAATATTGATATATGTCTATTTTTAATTATATTTATATTGGGCGTACCTTTCTAGTACCTTCTGGCAACAAATTCTAACAAATGTGATCACTTTTATCTTAATTTGTATTCGTACTGACGAGTTATAAGTAAACAAACGCCCTGCAAGCCTCTATTTTTGGCTCAAATTGCAACGTTTGTCACGCAGCACTGGCGCTATCTAGCTGCATGAGACAGAGGCCGCGATTAATGGTTAGTTTTCTCTACTCAACGATATATAAATGAATCGCATATGGCATGCGGTAATAGAGCCACAATCATCGCCGAAGCGACGTATTTTCGTTACATGTGGTTTTAGCAAGTGACCCCCTACTTACCGAATTGAAAGACGTTTCACGTCAAAAATTGACCCGAGTTAAGCCGAGGGTAAACGAACTGTTCCCTGAAACCTGACATGACAACTGCACGGAAGTGCTTTGAAACGCTTCCGAACAATGCGAAAATCACATTGGCTAGTGCGATTTTTAACGCAGTCTGGATGGGTACCGTTAAAGTTTGCCTGATAGCCGTTCATAATTTAATACTTTCTTCAGGTTCCGACACTGACAGCAGGATAGCGTATACAATTTTCAAAGCATGCGATAAAGATGGCATTAAAACCCGTGTTGAGACCCCTAATTTATGAACGCAGGACTGACAGTTGTTACTTCAAAGTGTTTTGGACAAAATTCAAAATATTAACGATTAATTCATCGTTTCTAAAGGAAAACAGTGAACATTATTATTGCGAAAGTTGAAAGGTGCTCCTATGAACTCATTTTTATTTATTTTTGTGACTAGATTAAGCAATTTCTGTTTCCTGCCTTTGAATTAGATTTGAGATTGACGTTCGTTTGTTACCTAGATCCGTACTGAAACACTTTTTTGCCGGGAATCACTCGCAAGCTTTCGAAACCAGGTTTTTTCTTTCTCTTTTTCATATGTAACTCTGTCTTTTTCACCCAACGATCGCATGTTTTGATACGCTTCCCAAGTAGTTGGTTTAGTTAGTCACACAGTCAATGATGTCGATTCGGTGTAACAAGACTTAACGTATTCGACTAAACTGAATCAAAGCGTTCTGTCTTTTACTTTCTGTACCGAAAAGACAAGGACAGGACGCTTGGTACACGGTGGTAGAGCTGATGCCAGGCTCGAATCTGGAGGTACCACCAACTTAGATTAACTTAGATTTCTAGGAAATCATTAAATAAAAGTGTGAAATAAACCAGTTAATTAGTGTTAACTATGGTCCGAAACCCATACGCGAATGGATTCGTGAATTCAATAATTGTGAAGTGTGATGTCACTAGATTTTCATCAAGCACGTTGTAGTGAAATGGTGCTGTGAAATTATTAACTTGGGTTTCTTTGGGAAGGCTAGCCTTGGGGCTAGGTATTTGCGTCTAGGATACGAGTCTACATCTGCAAACTGCTGGCTGGGCTGGTCGTTTGTCAGAAACGTCCGTGCTGAGAGCGACGACGGCAACTCCAAAGGAAATACGAGCACGTCCAGGGGATTTGTGCTTTCCTCTGAACCAAGGTTGAGTCGCGACCTTGATTGAGCGCCGAGGTCGCGTCAATGACAGAAAGGTGAACATTCCAACAGAAATGTGAGTTTTTCAATCGTTTACCCATATAACTGGATTTAGTATATAAGTTTCCTTGTTTTGGAGACCCCTTTCTAGTAGGGTTTAGTTTCTGTTTAATATATATGGGCCCAGCAAAAATAAGAACTAAGGTGTACCTGTCTAGAAGGGGGTTTATCAAACATGCTTTTCTATTCTTCTTTATTGTTGAAATTTTTCAAGTTTAATTTTGATGTAGAGTTTTAATGTATCTTAAGAAGCCTGTAGCCGGCGGCTTGAAGTCAGCCGCGCAACTTCAGATTATAGAGCACTGACTGACTGTTATTGGTTGGCCCGAACGTTCATTTCCCAAGCTCGTACAGAACTAACCGAACACTAATCTAACGCGAGAAAAAATACATGTCTTGAAAAAACTTGAGAAGGGTTTTGGGTCTTCCTATGATTTCAGGAGAAATATCCCAAAAATCGAAATAAAACAATAATATTTTTGAGTATTTTAAAATATACTTTGCTGTTTACCTAAAATTATTTGATTTGTTGTATCGCTTCTAGGACATTACGGTACATAAACATTCATCAAAATATGTGTTTAATCCAGGACTTTATAAGCTTGTAACTTTTGTGTGTATGTATGTTTTTGATAAATGTTTTAGGTTCAATTCATGGAAATTGTATGGGATATGTTGAAAAAGAAAAAATAATAAGCAAGTACCTATCAATAAGGATACTTAAGTCTGGCTCCTGAAATATGAACCTAGCAAAGCGCGGCAAATTTAAATAATCTTATGCTGGTATTACAGTGTATCGTAAGAATTTTAGTTTTGATACTTTTCATTTTTTGGAACTAGCATTCGGAAAATTAAATAATCCGAATCTTTAATTACTGTGCATTTATACATGAAAGAAAATCAATACATAAAACCATTGTGGGAACTATGATATGTATTGGTGATAAGAATTAAAAGTTTTTCTATTTTTATTTTTTTGGGATAAAAGGATGGGAGTACGTAAAACAAAACATGACAAAAATATATAAAATTTATTATTCGCTATAATCAAAGTCTGTTTCCAGATATTCAACTTCATATTCATCTGAACTTATATTTTGCATCACATACATTTATAATAAAACTTTCCATTTGATCCATAATTCCATCTTTTTCTTTATATTTTTCTTCAATCTGAATAATATCATTCCTGTGAAGTTATGCTGTCAAAACAGTGTTTTATCAAATTTTCCATTTCAGATGCGGATCTTGCTATATTTTTACTAGCTAATTTTCGTTTTCTTGTACTCCAAATAAGCTCAATAGGATTAAGGTCGCAATGATACGGGGAAGTCTTAACACTTGGTGGCCATGTTCTCTAAGAATTTGATCGGCTTCATAAATTGGCTCAGATTTGTGCTTATCAACCAAGCACAGAAGTTCATCCCTTGATTGAGTTTCTTCAAACGAAACATGATTGCAACGTAGCCAATCTTGTATTTCTGCTTTACGACTGTTGGTGTTCGGTGCCTTATTCACTTGCACTGTATGATAACTCGCATTATCCATGACGATGACACTAGGTTCCGTCAAATTGGGTATTAATTTCTTCCGTAACCATTTATTGAAATTTGAAGCATTCATGTCATGATGATAATCAGCTTTAGTGGATTTCGTACTGAATACCAATAATGCATTAGGTACAAAACCGTTTTCCGATCCAGTATGGAACGATAATAAACCGTTTTCCTGAAGACATATTATCTATAACACCTTTCGTTGATGGTCCCTGCCATGACTTTTTTGGTTTATAATTTTGATGAATATATGTCTCGTCTAAATATACTATTTTCTTCCCTTCTTGTCGTTTTGAAGTAATGGTCCGTAAGTATCTATGTCGCCACGCTGCGATGTCATAACGTTCAGCGAGCACAGAACGTTCATTTTTGTTTTGCTTGAATACAAATGCATTGGCTAATAGGATTTGGCGTAATGTTTCTCTACACCCTGTAAAATCAATGCTTTCCCTTAAGTCTATCAAGAGATTTCTAAGCGTGGGCACTTGCTTCCTAACAACATAATATTCATTAATTTTATTTCTGATTGCTTGAATATCAAAGCTGTCCAAGTTGGATATTGTCGCTTTATGTGGGCGTTTTGTACCTGGAGTGCTGAATACTCCATTATTCAGTTTGCCTTCATTCATTGTTTATTCTTTTTAATGTGGATACACTAGTTTCAATTTCTTGGAAATATTTATTTTGAGATAGATACTCTTGTTGATGCAATTCTTTAATTTTCTTCAGAATTTGTAAAGCTGCACAAGCTTCTTCAGTATTAAAATTCTTTTCTGTAAAATAATAAAAATTATACATTTATGCGAACCAAGTATATTCTTAGGTAGAATATTATAATTTTAATCCACATTCAAGTATATCATAGTAAATACTTGGTAATTTTTGATATGAACATGACATAGTTCATTTTACATTTTAATAACATGGATAAAATTATCAAGATGGGTATGTTACACTAACCTATGAATTCCATTGCAACATGTAAACAATCCTCTTTTTGCTTGATTCTAGCGATATGCTCTTCTTGTTTTTGTTTGTATTTACTAATCATGTTAAATAAAATCTGTCGAACAGCACACTTCACAGTTTTAGTCATGATTTATGATGGAAAATAATAAATTTTATCACAAATTCAAACACAACGTAATTACAAAGACTACGTCAACGACAACAAACGCCATGATGACATTTTCGGCAGGGTTGCCGCTATAAAAATCTCTGGGTTCAGCTTTCGCTAGCCAGTCTCTATCAGCGAACAGCGCTAGTATGGGAGTTAAGGCGAATAGAGTCAATTGGGCAATTGGTATCTTTTATTTTGAGGTAAGCCATGCCCATTTGGCCCCGTCCTTAGCTACGCCCTTGGCTGATTTCAGTTTGATCGCCCGCTCACGCCCGGCGATTATGACATCTCTTTTGCACGGTTGGGTTTGTATTTGCTATCCTGGGCGTTTGATTGCCCGCTCACGCCCGGCGTTCATGACATCTCTTTTGCACGCGTTGATTTTGTTTATGCTATCCTGCTTTCAGTGATGAGCGGGCGATCAAACTGAACGCGGCCCTGCCTGCTGTCAGTGATCGCGGCCCTTGAGTGCCACTAGTGCAAACGTAGAATATTTATAGTAGTGTATTTGTTATTCTGCCGCTGGTGGCATGGTAGACACTTCCAAAAAAGTGACAAAACGAATCGAATCCAGGGCTGGATTTTGTACTATAACTATAGTATTTATACTATAATTTCATGCATCGTACTAGGTACTATCCATATCTAGGGATAGTACAACAAAATACTATAATTTCACAACAGAGTCTATAATTGTCTTTTAGTCGGGAATTCCCGTGAACCTTTTCTTTCGATACTTCACTTGTTCATACAGTATTTTTTCAAATTGCGCTTTATTTTATAATGAATAGAGTTTATAATACTGTGACTTATTTATTATTCTGTTTGTACGAGTGTGCATTGAAGTCATTTGAAGTAGTGTGTGAGTGAAGTCTTTTTAGAAAGAATATTCAGCCAAGTCAACCTAACGAAGACTAAAATAACAAACAAACTGGCAACACAATCTATAGACACCATTTTGTTGTCGCTATCAAAGTCGGTAGCAAAAGTGGGAATTGTACCGACTTTATTCCTAGTGAGGAATATATATGCTAACAAGATTAATTCCTCAGCAGCTTGAATCTAATATGCAAGAGCTAATAGACTTAGAAGAGTAAATTTTTGATGTTGATTTTAAATATTTAAACTATTGTTACATTAGTAATAAAAAGTACTATAATTTTGTACAAAATACTATCCTTTTTGTATTTTTGTGCTATCTTTTTCAACGCACCTAAATCCAACCCTGATCGAATCGGCAATGAATTCGTGGCTTGTTGATAGTTTACGCTGAAAAAATAGTTTTTTTCAGTAAAATTTTGGCTCTATTTATGTTTTTATAAACTCAGGAAAGAATAAAAGCAAGGTGAGTTCCAGTATTTAATTTCATTTATAAATTAACGTGATATTTGCAATAAATGACCCCAGTAATATTGATCAAGCGTGTGCGTACTTATTCATCTCGCAGCAATTTGTTGTTTATTTTAAGCTGTAAAAGGCAGGTCTTGTCATTTCAATCATCAATAATTTATCATCAAACTGTCCCGCAAACCCTGGGCAATTCTATGTGGTTGAGTCCAACATATTATGTGGTAAACTCAACCACATTTAAAATAGCTAGGAATGTATTTGTTTATACGGGTATAACACTTTTGAAACATCTCGGCGCCGCGAAAGAATGCGCTTCACCCGCTCCCGTGTCACACTCACTTTACTCCAGTACAAAGGTTCTGAGACCAAATGAAAATCAAGTAAAAGTGCATTCTTTTTAAGTGCGAAAATATTTCTGAAGTGTTATACTGTGCATCATTTTCAGTGCTCCACTGTAGTTATATTTCAATTAATCGCTCAAATTTAATTATTTTCGCAACTAAACTGCAATTTAATTTGATTATTCTGCTTACATGCTCTTCTGTGAAATTTTGTTTATTTAATTTCTTTTTGTATCACAAAACAATAACATACTCAAACACATTAATTTCAGTTAAACAATGGGAGTCTCAGTGAGCCGCTATTCTGACATCTCCAGCAATGAGCTGGTGGCTCGCTTCTGCTCCACTGATGTCATCTGCCCTAACGATCCTTTCTGGAACCAAATGCTAGCTTTTAATATCAACTTACCTGTAAACTCGTAAGTATTTCATTAAAAGTTAATTGCTGAAACTTATAATTTACTCCACCACTGGGTTCCATTTCGAAACAAGCACAAATCACTTGGAGTATTTGTCGTGTTTAACAGGTTTGCATTGCTGCAGCGATGAGTTGTGCAATGGTTGCAGCGATGGATTTGTGTTAAATGGCCATACTTAAAAATGACAAATAGCAGAAATTATTTACGCTGCTCGATGCTTGTCAAAGTCATGAGAAATGGTTGTTTATAAGTCTTGGCAGCGGCTGCATAGTTCATCGCTGCAGTGATGCAAGGTTGTTAAACGCGACAATTGTGAATTTCACCCTAGAGCATTAAAAAATTGACACTTGTTAAATCCAGGGTAAACGAACTGTTACCTGACAGTTGCTCGAAAGTGTTTTGAAACGCTTCTGAGTAATGCAAAAATCACACTGGGCCATCTGATTTGTGCAACCAGATTTTTCTTTCTCTTTCTCCTATATAGATCTGTCTCTTTCTAATAAAGGAGGAAATTGCGCACTACTATCACACATTTTGAAAAGCTTCCCTAACAGTAGACCATATCTAGCTCTGACAGCTTGATATACCACTGTCTGTCCCTCTTTAGGTAGATCAACAGAGTGAGACATAGCATTTTATTGACCTTGATATGTTCATCCATGTGAGAGGTGCAGACCAGTGTTTTGGTTGTCGTAGCCGACCGTAAGTGCACCCCTGTCATGGTTCAAATCAAATCAAAATATCTATTTTGTAAAATAGATACATAAAGTATACTTTCTACAAGTCAAAGTTAATCTTTACAATATATATTTGGATTGTAAAAGTGTTCAGAAATAAGACCCTTGCCAAAGTGACAAAGAGTCCTATGTGCATTATTTTAATGGTAGTAGTACAAATAAAAATCTCTGTATGCCAAACACATGCACATTCCCTGGTATGCATTCAGGCTACTTCATAATGGATCTCTGATACAGGAAATCTAAGGGATGCACAACTATGGGGGGCACAGCCAATTTAAGGCATTATTTCTTTGTTTGTGTGTGATCTTGTTGTATGGAGGGTTATCTGTATTTATCTATTTATTAATCAGCAGACGAATGGAGGAACATAGAGAGCTTCCCACAGTCAAAGATGATTCTCTCAACTATAGCGTACAAAAAAAATTTGCCTCTGCATTTATAACTTTCAGTGAGGAGCAACTAATGTTCGACTCAGCTACAGAAGCATTCCTACAGAAGTTCCTGGTGAACAACCCACAAACTGGAAACCTGGGCTCACTGGTACAAGTGTTCATCACAAGAGCTACTGAACTACTCTCCTCACCGAGTACTGATAAGTATGTATACATGAGGGATTCCCTTACGAATATCCACTGATGGATCATACATTTGGTTAAAATAGTAATTGTTTTTGTAAATTTAATTTAATTTGAAATGAAAGATATTCATTTATCTACACATAAGTAATAATCCTGAACTCAAAAATAGTGCATAATCACAAATTTTATTTACGATTGTCTCTAGGTACTACGGAAATATAGGTGGTAGAGCTGCTGCCGGGCTCGACTGTGGAGGTACCACCATCTTACTCGCAAATCCTCCTGAAGTGATTCAGGGGAGAGTAAGAGAACAGCTCTTAGGCAAAACCAGGCGGCCCACCATTGCCTGGGACTGATGGATGGCGGTTTATCCATCCTCAATTGCCGGGCCTTATATAAAACAGACTGGTGACGGGCAGCGGCGTCACTGGTGCAAGGGTTTCGGCACCGCGCTCACCCACCCGCCTGCCCAGCGTGTGTGAGTATGGGCATTTATTCCAGGAGGACCGCCAAGAGTGGCGAAATCCTGGAAAGGCCTATGTCCAGCAGTGGACAAAACAGGCTGATGGATGGATGGATGGACTACGGAAAAAAATATATAGTATTAATAGCTTTCTTATCAAGATAAATGCCATACAATATTTTTTTCTGATATTACTGTAGGAAGACAAAAATAACTTTGCCCATGCAGTTAGTCATGCCTGAGGTTTCAATATTTGATACCAAGGAGGTTTTTAAATAATATTATGTAATGTAATACATAATAACTAAACATTGGGGCACGACCAGGGAGGTTAATATTGAATGTAGGACAGTCTCTGAGGACATCAGGTACTGTCCTATACTCAATATTTTTAAAAATAAACTGAAAGAGAAACTACCTTTCAATTTCATAAGTACATGTATCTATGGATAGCACAATATTGTGTGATTCGCTAAGCTCGTGTTTCAAACCATCTTCGTTAGTTATTACCTCCTTACTTCACTCGTAACAAAAACTATTATTGTTATCTCGTTTGACATTTTGAAATTAATCCTTTTGGACATGTAAAATATTTGAATTATGGTTGTTAATAATTTTTTTTTGTTAGGTTAACCAATTAGATTTATTTTTTAAATATTTGTGTGCTTGCTTGGTAGAAAGCATTGGAGCTAACATGTTTGTGCATTTTTTTAACTTAAGACCTAAATTTGTAACATGCTTTCGGACAAATAAACTTTTGATTGATTGATTGATTAATTGATTGATTGATTGATTGATTCTCCTTGCGCTGTATAAATCGCCAAGTATTTAAAAATATATATTTATTTCTATCATAGTTCTTATAACTAAATATTTGTTTAATTACTTCCAGTGTGATGCTAGCATGGCAGACGTTCAACGCTCTGTTCGTGATCCGGGCAGTCCTCAAGTATCTGGTGGAGATGTTGCCGGAATACCAGCTAGGTCAGCACCTGGACGTACAAGCGGGCCGGAGGGTTGTGGAGGACCACCATGCTGAAGAGAATGGCGTCGTGAGTCACATTATATAGGCTGTAAATAGACAGTGATCTTTAAATGTAAACACATTCTCAACTGCTCATATTCAACAACGTTTTCCAAGAAGGGTTCCCGCGCAAATCTTCAGGGAAGAAGATATTCAACTTTAACTTTGGGCGCATAGGCACGCCACCGTTTTAGTACAAAAGGGCATTTACAAAGTCCCTATCTGGCTGAAATGTAAAATTTTGGTATACGTACAATTTAAGGCAAGAAAACAACTTTGTATGTAAATCTGTACAGCTTGATATCCTTAAAACAAAATCAATATTCAAAATTTTTCCAAAATGGTGACTTTTAAAATATCAGTACCAGATTATATGTAGAGGTCTTATACTTTGGTCTATAACGAAAAACAACTGAGAAACGGGTTATCAAATTTTGTACTAAAACGGTGGCGTGCATATGCGCCTGTGGGACTCTATTTCGCAGGAAGAAGGTCTACTTTAAGCTACGCGTAGCTGTTTACGATACTTATCAAGGTGAAAATAACAGAATTCGCGATTGAACCTTATTTTTCAAAATAAATAATATTTTGTGAGAGCTTGTTCTGTCCATACATTTCATACCAAGTTTTTACTATGAAAAATTGGGTGTGACTGATTTGAGTCATTAAATCAAAAACTAGGCTTGGTTACGTGAATCTTTTTATCATACTTGTAAAAAGAACTACTGAGAAGAAGTATTATTGAAAATTAAAACCGAATAAATAATTGTGCTAAGCGTAAAGCCCCACCAGAAGTAGTAAAAACACGCGATTTTTCTAAATTTAGTCTGTATTACGACGTGATAAAGAAAATTTGAGTTCATATTCAGATTCAGCACACAAATTTCTATAATCCATCCATCCATCCATCAGCCTGTTTCGTCCACTGCTGGACATAGGCCTTTCCAAGATTTTGCCACTTCTGGCGGTCCACAGTATGGACTCACACACGCTGGGCAGGAAGGCCCGGCAATGGTGGGCCACCTGGTTTTGCCTGAGAGCTGTTCTCTTACTCTCCCCCGAATAACTTCGGAGCGGTTTGCGAGTAAGATGGTGGTACCTCCACAGTCGAGCCCGGCATCAGCTCTACTACCTATAAACCAGTATTTATATATTAAAGTATTTATAGAAGCACTATATTATCTATAGTTTAGTACTATATAAAAGTATAAATTTAAGTGAAGTGGCGTGCAGTTTTAGATTACACGGACCCTAGTGTAAAGTATATTTTTATGCAAGAAGGACGAAACTGATAGTTCATACTAGTGAAAAGTGCGCTTTTTACTCCTATTACGCATGAGATGTTTCACATTGCAACATTCAAAAGTTCGCGACAATGTGAAATGGCTCCTGCACTATAAGAATTAAAAGCGCATTTCCTACTATCACGAACTATCACGAACCTCCTTCGTACAAAAAAAATATACCTTGTACAAAACATGGTAGTTAACTTGTACAAAACATGGTAGTTAACTTGTACAAAACATGGTAGTTAACTTTTTACATACTTCGATTGCGTTCCAAATCACTTTTCACGATTGAAATATTGCTCGCTGTCAGACAAAAGTAGCTCGATGCTGGTTCCAAAACATCTACTAGGTTTTGGAACCAGCATCAAGCTACTTTTCTCCGACAGCAAGCAATATTTTAATCTTGAAAAAGTGATTTGGATCGCTACCTTAAATACATAAACTTACGCTTGTTTCCAAGAGGGATACTATTTGTCATACTGATTTCCATCTTCTACAATTCCGACGCACCCCCTTCGCCTTTTCCACATCCATTGATGTAATCAAACAACTATTTCTTGTACTTTTTACTTTGCCCTTCTTCAGTATGTCTCCTATTTGGTCGACATACGTCCTTCTAGGGAGCCCCGGTTGAGCTTTACCTTCCACTTGTGCATAAATTTTACTTTTTGTGCATTGGCAAAAAATTGTGCACAATCACAAATTTTATTTACAAACGTCTCAAATATGGAAAAAAAATTAGTAAACATTTCAATTATGAAATTAATAAATGTGCCATCCGGTTTCTCCAATTCCAATGTGACTTACTCAAGACTATTTCCTTCTACAGTTGGACTCAACGACGCCGGAATCCCCGCCCTCCCCTCCGCCGTCTCCCTTCGACGCGCTAGATAAGAGCGAGACAAAAACTTTGAGCACAGAGAGCAGACTGGAGATGCTCTGTGATGCGTTAGTCGGACTAATCTGTGATGTTCCTGTTACGTAAGTATTTGAAAACATACAATAATAATTATAATTATTATATAGCTTTATTTCAGACTAAGATCCATATATTACATTTAAAAATACAATAAATTACAATTATTTTTAAATTAATAAATAATAATGAAAAATATTGTAGTAAAATTGTGTAAAGTTGTAGTAAAAAACCTTGTTGCGAGATAACCCGGGTTTCGCCAGAGTCTGTAAAGCCTGACCAGCCTTTGACCACGACCTTTTTCGCACGTTCTTGTCATACGTAATCCACTTTTCATCACCAGTTATCAGGTTTTTCAAAAATGGTTCGGTTTCATTACGTCGTAATAAAGAATCACAAATGAGTACACGGTTCATTATGTTTCTTTCAGTGAGCTCATGAGGCACCGAAATATAGAGCTTTTTTGTGTATCCAGGTTTTTTCAAATGCGCCAAAACTGTTTTGTGGTCAATCCCCAGTTCTTTAGCTACATCGTAACTACTAATATGACGATTTGCTCCAATTTTTCAAAAATGGCATCTATTTTATCCGCAACAGGGCGCCCAGAGTGACGTGCATCTTCGACATCAAAATTTCCGGATTGAAAACGCTAAACCAAATTTGTGCTACTCTCACAGATACTGCACTAGGTCCATAAACATCACGAATTTTTTTCGCGGCTTGCGTTGCATTTTTACCTTATTTGTTGTAAAATTTTAAAATGTATCGAATTTCTTTATTAGATTCACTCATCTTAACAGTAAGAAAAACAAATGAAAATCAAACATTTTACCTAATTTGAATTTGGAATTATCTTTTTTAAAATTTAAACTTTTTAATAATACCAAAACCAGCCAGGTACAAATGGTATAGCCAAAGAGATTTTATTATAAGTTCATACATACTATTTGCGAAAAGAGTTTTTCCCCAACCTATTATTTTGTGCCTCTATACTTGTTCAAGAACAACCTCGACTCACTTAGTATAGGAAGTCTACATTATTATTTTGCGTATTTATCAGAAAAGGTCTTTGAACCTTGGTCCTGATTACTTACCGAGTCTCCAGTATGAATGGCTACATAAACGAAAGTAACCTTATATTTAAATTCGGCATTCCATGCTACTATTACATAAATTATAATATTATATAATACTGCGTTTCTGCCCTATGATTGATCGACCCAATTTCTTAGATAACCAATTAGCGATGATGGGGGGTAGCCCCATCAATTAGTATTGATGGTTTCGCCCCGCTTCTGCAATGCTTAATGGTTGATTGCTTACAGAAACTAAATTTTATAATAAAGAATACGATTGCTAACATAGGTTCATCGGCTAAGGCGTCATCTCGGCCACGTAAAACGCGGCCGCGCGGCCGAGTTGACACCTTTCGATTAAATCAATTTTATTGCGGGTCAACTCGGCCTCACATACAAAGTACTGTCAATCTAAGAAAGTATTGTATCCAAATACCTATTATAAAACTTCGAATAAAACAATTTAAAAAGTTAAAAGCAATCTCGTTACCAGAAATGGACATGCGTTGTTGAAATCATAATAGGTCTTACCTGTCTCTTCTTTTCAATATAGTATTTGTTTTTGTCTAACGTGTTTTCTTTAAATATATTAAAATAAGGGTATTAAAAAAACTTGCAGCATGAAACTTTGTTATACCTATTGGTGATTAGATTAATTACGGTTAGGTATAGTATTCGTTCATATTTTCGTGATGTTGATTTTTTTCGTATATACCTATTTAAATATTTATATTTTGTTTTATTTTGAAGCCACGTCGTTATTTGTCTTTAGAATTTAAATAATATTACATTTTCTAAGGACTTCTTGTGTTGACTGTACAAAACTTCCTCAAATTTTCACTGTCGGCCGAGTTGACCCCCAATAAAAAGGTGTCAACTCGGCCGCGGTGTATGTGGCCGAGATGACGCCTTAGCCGGTTCGTCCATCTAATTCTACAATCTACACTCGACTGATGACGACTCCACTGAAGGAGTCGAAATATATCGTTTATATTTTTTCCCTTTTTAGTTACTGTATTATAAATAATAAAACTCTAATAATTTTTAATATTTTTTTTTACCAATACTGGTAAAATAAAAAAATATATTTATTTACAAAAAAATATTGTTATACAAAATTACATTTTGTTCTACTGTTTAGTATGACACAATGGATAATAGGATTAAGTTTGATAAGGTGTAGATATTGACCACAAGCGCCATACGACGCCTTAGGTAGCTGGGAGAGGGAGGGGGTCGATCAGGTGTCATTTCGTTCGGCAACGCTCCTCCTGCCACGTCTATCCCCACCCAAGACGTGGTACAACGCTTGCGGTCATTGATAACCATAATGGTCCTTTGTTATCTCACTGAATAATTTGATTTGATCATTTAAATTTCCAATTTTCAGAGACAACACATACTACTTACATCTAGAATGTATAAACACGATCCTAGTGCTGATGTCTGTGTACATGTTCGCTAGTATCCACGGGCAGACGAGATTAGTCGAAAACTCGCTTATTTACAGGTGAGTTGCTAATCCCTTAGTCACAAGTAAATAATTGTCAAAAAAGATTGCTGGGATTGGAATGTTTAAGGCTAGCCGCACAGACAGAATATTATTGACAATATTTCATAGTGTTTCCAATGTTACCCAAATAATTGCCATTATTGAAAAAATAAATTAGACGATATTGTGGCTCACGATAAATAGTTAGATTTTGCTAGTGCCAAACGGGGAACCGTCGCGTAACTGTTTAACTGTTTGCCTCTGAAGAAGCTGTACGAATTACAAGGAAACTAGACAGGCAAAATCTGACTACAGCTATAGTGATAAATATAGCGACTTCGTGTTTTGTCGGCTATGTTCGTTTTATCTTATGTATTTGACAAGTCCATAAAATTTAGTATTAAGTTGTCATAAGACGTCATTAAATAAATACGATTATTCGTAGATTTCGCGAACGCCGAAGTCGAAATATTTCTCATTAGACCTGTTCTCTTACTCTCCCCCGAATAACTTCAGGAGGTTAGCGAGTAAGATGGTGGTACCTCCACAGTCGAGCCCGGCATGAGCTCTACCAACTAAACATTAATACTACGTTTTTTAGGGCTCCGTACCTCAATAGAAAAAAACGGAGCCCTTATAGGATCACTTTGTTGTCCGTCTGTCCGTCTGTCTGTCTGTCAAGAAAATATCAAACTTCTAAGTTAACGTGAAAAAAAGATACGGCCGTTTATGCCACAAAAAAACGTACATTTCGACACCCTCAAGGGAATCACAATTTATAGGGTATTTCCCGTTGACCTAGAACTATGAAATTTGGCAAGTAAAGTATAGGGAAAAATCTAAAAATTATACATTTGTTATCAATCATCATCAATATCAATCAATCAATATACTTATAATAAAACAGTAGAAATCAAGTGTCTGTGCATTGAAGAAAAGAAATAGAAAGGGGGTGACCAAAGAAGAGTAATAGAATACAAATCAATGATTTTTAGGATTCTTTTCTATCTGTCTGTTTGTTCCCGCACATCTCTAAAACTACTGAACGGATTTTCATGTGATTTTCGCTGTACAGAGCTTAATTTGGAATAGAATAATAACTTTATTTCATTAAAATGGATCTCGGAAAAAAAGTTACCGTCATTTAAAGATTTTTGGAATTTACTTTTCTACTGGTAGTAATTAGAAGTTATGGTACGGGATCTCCTCAACGGATACAGAGTTCGAGTTTGGGCTTATTTGACGGGTCTTTATTAGCACTTTGGTAAAACATAGTGACCAGGGTCTGATGATGGGAATGGAATATGGGTACGGGATCTCCTCAACGGACAACAGCAGACCCTTCGAGTTTGGGCTTATTTGATTGGTATTTATTTGCACTTTGTCAAAACATGGCGACCAGGGTCGGCTGATGGGGCTGGCTAGCTGCTAGCCTAAGCGTAATTGATATGAAAATATTGAACCGTCTTGAGGGTGTATAATACCTCACTTCGCTTCGCATGATCCTGTTTTATACCAACAAATAATGCAACAATCACTCTGAAATTGATATATGATAAAGTTGAGGACTAATGCTATGTCCCTGTTGTTGTGAAAACTTGATTCCATTAAATTATCTCGATAGATAAACATTACAACGTTACCTCGATAGCATTCAATGAATACTTGAAATCAGATCTGAAACTTTGCATAATGTAACTGATATTAGTATAAAGCAGCTGCAGACTATTCCATAAAAATGAAAAAACCATCAGTGTAGCCGCGATTTCAAAATAACTGATGTTTTTGCGTGCGCGACATCTGATTAGAGTAGGATAGACAGTTAAAAATCAGAATAGAGCAGGACTGCGAATTGAGGTATTATGGGCCCTTAATTTACAATACTCCCAAAACACTAGGACTTCAGTCTGCCACTAGATTATGTATCTTTGTGTCGGTTGCCAACTGGTTGCCAAGCATCAAAAACATAGATATACTATCGAATTCCAATTATCTAAGGATACGTTCGTGCTTAAAGTGACGTCACAGTTCGTGAACAGTTCAATACACACTGAAAGCAATTTTGAAAGTTCAGTTTTTATCCATTTTTTCATTGTTTGGCAACTGATACAACGTTATATAGGCCCGCTGGACTGTAGCACAGTAGATATATAACCAGTAGTGAAACTCCACGGTATTCTCGAGATAATTACCTACGCCCAATCGGCGCCTTAGGGCTGACTTATGACACTATGCAGCGCTCGTTACTGCCAACCGACGCTAACGTTCCGCGACAATGGCTGAGACGGCGTGTAAAAGCACGCGTCTGTGTGTGTATCGACTCAGGGCGCTTCCTTGAAGTTTACGTACTGATTCATATATCTTCTGTAACTAAAGATTGCAGCTCGGATCCATTGCACAGATCAAAAGAGAATGAAAGTAAAACTGAATTGTTTATGTCCACAGGACGTTGTTCCGCGGCCGCTACGGCCTCCACGCGCCACTACTGGTGCGCACGCTAGTGAACAACCTGTCTAGTGCCACGGCTGCGCCTGCGACGATGTTCGGTACCGCCGACCACACCGGCAGCCTCGTCGTTAACTTGGCTAGTATGTTACTGTCTGTTATTGTACAATACTAGAAGTGACTTATGTATAGCCAAATTCATACTGGAGACTCGGTAAGTGGTTAGGACCAAGGTTCGATGCACTTTGTGAAATTCGTTAATTATTCGTGTTCCTTACAGACGCAAGCCTAGGCCCGATTCAATTACTATGGGAGGTCAACATTTTATGTTGCGAAATTACCAAAAAGTACTATCGACCCGTGTTACTGATCGATCACTTACCAAGCCTGCAGTATGAATTTAATACTTCATTTAACGGGCCGTGACACCAAAAAAATCAAATGTTTGCAGAAAGTTTAAACAGTATTTTTTGTGAAATTAAGCGGTCCATATTTTTATTATTTTTACAATTCTTTTTAATTTAAATTAAATGAATTGTTTGCTAACATATACAGGAGAAGTTTTTCAGGTGGGCATTTTCCCGAGTTTGCCGTATGATATCAGTTACCAGAATGTGATCCATATAAGTGACACTATTGGTTGGTGCAATAATATACAGTGTGTTTTTTTATGAAAATCAGCTGTTTGTATTGCCGGCTAGGGAAATTATTTAATTAAAAATGTAGTGCAAGTGTCGCAACGGTTTATGAGCGGTTATCTTGACTGCACTAGTCATTGTTTCTCTATCGCACTTAGTAATTTTGTGCGCGAGTGAACACATGCGCTAGTCCCCCACCACTTTTGCCGAGCGCTCATAACTCGTTGCGAGACTTGTAATGCAGTTTTAGTTTTTATCAAAATTCTCGCGGTCCCGGGATTCTTTTGATTTGAGCATATTTCGCTATTCCCTATAGTTTTGGATTTGGCTATAACTCTCTGTAAAAAC
Source organism: Ypsolopha scabrella (assembly GCA_910592155.1). Lineage (NCBI taxonomy): Eukaryota > Metazoa > Arthropoda > Insecta > Lepidoptera > Ypsolophidae > Ypsolopha > Ypsolopha scabrella. The sequence continues at coordinate 5,949,316 of OU342989.1, read as the reverse complement.
TAATTCCGTTTAAAAAATACCTAAAACTAGAGCGAGTCTTAAATTTGAATGAATTATAATACTACGAAATTAAGGTGTACCGTTGATGCATAATTTCTACGCTGAAGAGTGATGTTTTGTATTTAGTCAGCATTGGCGTAGCGAGGTGGGCGACGCCCCCCCCCCCCATAAGCCCGGTGCTGCCCAAAGAAAATTGATTAAATATACTAATTTTTAAGAATTTTTGCGTTCTTTATATAAGGTCCTACAATAATAAGTGAAAATAATTCTAGGGTAGATCATGTATCGTTTACTGATCAAATTCCAGTAGAAGAAAAATGTTTTTGCTCTAATAATTTTTTCACTTCCCAGTACAAAGTGGTTCAATCAGCTGACTAAGTTTTTATGGAAGGGTAAAAAAGTATGCGCAAAAAATATTTTTTTTTCGGTGGAATGTGATCTGTTGGGGATACTCTATCATCTGTCAATTTTTTTTCACTTTGAATTGTAGGACCCTATATAACTAATTATCTCAGAACATGGCATCGTAGATTAACTCTTTTTAATACCGCTGCGACTATCATTCATTTTCAACAAAACAAATTTTGTCTCAGGCTGGCCCTTACGAGGCCCGACAACAAAAAACTCGCTACGCCAATGTTAGTCAGGTTATATCCGTCAACATGTGGACAGCTTGACACAAGCGTGTCTTCCTTACAAAAAATCGTTAATCTTATTATGTTCTTATTAAATTTGTTACTTTCGTCAAGTATATCATTGTGTTGCGATTTTTCTATTGATTTTTTAATCTATTTTGACTTATTCGTGTTGGTAATTCAGTACGTTTCAACAAAACGTTGTAACCTTTTCCAGCGGGCCTATGGAACATGCTCACATTCAGCGCTCCCGCCTCCAGGACTCAGACGATCTTCACACATCCCCCTGTAGATAGACAGGAGCTGATGCAGCGGTTGCTGAGAGAGCATCCTGTAGCTAACCAGAGCTGCCTATTGCTGCTCGCGCTGACCAACCACTGTATGAACGAGGACAATTTGTATAGGAGGGCGCTGCTGTGCTGCGAAGATACCGCTGGTATGTCGTTTTTGGGTTCCGTGTACATTGCGCTAGGATTTGAATCTGGGGAAAGTCCGGCCCCTGGCTCCAACTCGTGTAGTCATCAACAAGTGTCTGTTCTTGACATGTAATATTATTTTTGTAATACAATTGAATTTACATATTATTTTAAATTAAGTTATTAATTACTATTACCTAAATCAATTTGTATATAATAATGATGTGTACCGATTGTTGTATACCTACCCCTTTTTGTAAATGACTCGTAATGAATATTATCAATAAATGTATATTATGTGATCGTAAGAAGCTAAGTAGAGATAACCCTCCAAAGAACGATATCACATATATACCAAGAAACAACACAAATAACGTCTAAAATGCATAATTATCTTTTTACATTAATGACAATGAGTCTTAGTTCAGAGCACCTCACGTCCAGACTTACTTTCTAATTTACTATACCGCAATGGTATAAAATTTAATTTATCTCCTTGCGATGGATAAAATCGCCAAGTGTTTAAAATATAGAAATTGATTTCTATCATAGTTTAATGACATCTGGGGGGCGTGCCCCCTGGCCCCTCTTTCACGTTGATCGGATTTTGATGAAATTTAGAATGGATATAGCTTATACCCTAACTTAACACATAGGCTTCTTTTTATCCCGGAAAAAAGCATGTCGATAAACCGAATAACAAGAGGGCGGAGCCGCGGGCAAAAGCTAGTAACGAATAAAATACTGAATTGAACGAAAACGAAAGGTTTATTTAGACCATTTTAACTCTAATGTCGTCAGTTGTGCGTTTTGGAACAAGAATTAATTCCAAGTAGTTTTGTAAGGAAAACGACCAAAAAGATTTATTAAGGCGACTCTATTCGCCTTAACTCCCGTATTAGCGCAGTTCGCTGATAATATCCTGATCGATAGGTACTTGCTTATTATCTTTTTCAACATATCCCATACAATATCCATGACGTGAAACTAAAACATTTATCCAAATCAAATACATACAAAAGTTACAAGCGTATAAAATCCTGGATTTTACACATATTTTCATGAATATTTATGTACCGTAATGTCCTAGAATTGATACAACAAATCAAATAATTTTAGGTTCACGGCATAGTATATTTTATACTAGACAAAAAATTTTGTTTCATTTCGATTTTTGGGATATTTCTCCTGAATTCATAGGAAGACCCAAAACCATTCTCGAGTTCTTTCAAGACATGAATTTTGTCTCGCGTTTCTCGAATTTTGTTCGGTTAGTTCGGTACGAGCTCGAGAAATGAACGTTCGGGCCAACCAATAACAGTCAGTCAGTGCTCTATAATCCGAAGTTGAATGTAGAATGACATAGCAAGCATAGGGACTCCGTGCGCGACTGACTTCAAGCCGCCGGCTACTTAAGTAAACGTGAATGTTTTCAGTGGAAGCCTCGTCGACGACTCCCTCAAAAGACAGCAGCAGTACGGGCATACAGATAACACCGCCTCGAATAGAAATGGCTGCTGTAAGTTTACTTTACTTGTCTTTATCATACCGAAAATAAATGAAAGCTGTTAAAAAGGGGCGGACCACACCGCGTTCCGCGTGGTCAGTAGTAGTTAGTTTATGCTACAAGTGCGGTAAGGAGGCAATAGCTTACGAGGACGATTTAAAACACGAGCGATAAGCGAGTGGTTTGAACGTTACGAGTAAGTTATTGCCCTTACCCACGTGTATCATACTACGTTTTTCAATGCATAGTGTGAGGAAATAAATGAAACGTAAATGAAGAAACAAAAACACAATAAATACTCCAAATTAATTTTAGGCGGGCATTATTTTTCTTTGCACGCAAGTTACCAACTTGACGGAACTTAATTTGAATAACGGAATAATGACGGATAATGACGGAAATAAATTTCAGTTTGATGCGTTCGAAGGCTCCTTTCAGTCACCTCTGACCTCGCATGCCTTGATACTGTCCTCAGTTGCAGGCGGTGTTGTCCGACGATCAAACTGAAAGCAGTTCATTTCCGTCAAGTCTATCTATGGTACACAAGAAAAGACTAGCAATTCTCTTCCAATAAAAAGCACCGGTGTGGTAAAACTTACTTTATACCATTCCCACTCTAAAAAGCTTATTTTACTCACTGAAAACAGTGATTAAAAAGGCCTTTTAATCACTATTTTGGTGTTTGAATTTAGAACACACCAATATATTCGACCTTCATCTCAATGCTTACATAACCTCCTTGCGCAAAAAATACTCGATACATACTCCTTGCGCAAAGAATACTCGACATACAATTTGATTGGATTTTTGATTTGATTGGTCGATATTGCGTGCGACAAGGAGTTTAGTATTAGAATAAAAACTGTTTCGTGTTCTTTGCTGCCATTACAGAAAAAAATATATACTAGTAAATTGGCGCCATTTTGAATACTGTACTTTATACGAACACAAAGTTTGGTGTTACTTTATAATAAATTGATTGAATATGCATTCAAGTGATGAAGAAGATGTGTTAACACCTGAGTTTATGAAAGAGAGGGCGGCCGATACAGTAGAAAACTTGCTACCCAACAAATCACGGCTCGTTTACTTCAAAGCCTACGATGAGTTTTGCAAATGGAAAAATTAACATCAAGCTTCGGGCACATTTTCAGAGTCTGTTTTCCTCAATTATTTTAACCTTCCTTTTTTCTTTATTAAATGTCTATTTTCGCTTAGATTATTTCTTTTCCTCGTAGTCATGGTATAAAGTATAGTATGCAACTCTTAAATAAAGTACGGATTTATATTGAGGGCCATGTATCACTCGCGTCGCTCAGGATTCTAACACTTGAATCACTCGCTAATCACTCCCTGCGGTCGTGATTCAGTCGTTAGAATCCTTTACTTGCTCGTGATTCATCTATGGCCCTCGCTTTAAACCCGTCCTTTATTCACTAGTTGCTTAATATACTATTGCCAACAGTTTTGATGCATATAAAATGGGTCTTTACGAGCACTTGCAATGTTTTTTTTATTGTAATTATCAAAATGATAAAAACAATCAAATCAAATCAAATTATTTATTTTATAAAATAGATACATAAAGTATACTTTCTACAAGTCAAGGTTAATCTTTACAATAAATATCTTTAGAATAAAAAAAATAATATGTATATACTAATAAGGGAAATACATACAAAAAATATTTGGGTTGGGCTACAAAAATTAATTTATACACCTACATAAATTAGAGAAATCTAGGAATAAAAATATTACCTATATATAAATGATGCAACGAACAAACAAGTTGATAAATAAATACGGGAAATACATCCAAAAAATATAAAGGTTGGGCTACTAAAATGTAATAAAGTTATACACCTGCATAAAATAGAGAAATATAGGAATAAAAATATTATATATACATAATGCCTAACCATCCGCACCATTCGATTAGTATTGCTAAGAAGAAAGGCAAGAAACTTAGCAAACATGATTTTTTTTCATTTGTAACATAACCTTAATCTATACAATTTTCTTATACCTACTTAAGTAAAGGCAAATATAAAACTTTCAGTTACATCGAGCGCTGTGCGCGACGGCGAGCTGCGAACACTCAACGTTACTGCTGTACCTAATGTTACACTCGTGCAAGGCGTACAAGAGACACGTGTTCACTGGGAATAATATTGAGACGTTGGTGAGTCCGCCATTTTGTACATCCTTGTTGAAAATTATTTACTTTGATCGCAGTCGTGAAGCCCGGGGTGGTTAAAGGTTCAAATCACAGTTCACCCACGTTTGCTTGACTGGATTGATGGATGTAGAACAAGCAAAGGAGGTGTGTCAGGATCGTATCAGATGGAAATCTGTAGTCTCTGTCCTCCGTATGTGTGTTTTAGATAATAGGTTAGATAGATAACAGTCATTATTGTTATTTTTACTTTATTAGTTTGGACGGGCTACTGTTTTGAATTGAAAAAACAGCCTTCACTTTGCAATTTTTTTTTGATGCTGTGAATTTTCTTTGTCACGTTTTGAGCTCTGTTATCGTTTTGGAAAGGACCTTATTCATAACATGTCATATTTCTTTCGTATAATTTTTCACTTTCACACTCTGAAAACCACTGCCAACCCCCTCCAGCAACCATGTCGTGACGATAAACGTCGTTGTTCCAGATAGTGCCGATCCTACAGTGCCTCTACAATGCGCCGGCGTCGACGTCGCACCACATCTACATGTCGCTCATTGTGCTACTGATACTTACAGAGGACGACGCGTTAACGAAACAAGTCCATCAGATCGTGAGTATCCCAGGGGATGTCCCCAAACAACTAGTTCGCGGAACCCTAAAATGTCAAAGCTAAAATATAGAAGAAAACGCAATGTGACTGGATTTAGAAATCAATGTATTTCGAGATGCTAGGTTATATTTTACACATATAGAGAGGATGAATAAGAGTGACGAAAGAAATGTATGCTGCACAAGTGGAAGATAAAGCTCGACCGGGCCGCCCTAGAAGGACGAATGCCGACCAAATTGGCGACATACTGAAGAAGGGCAAAGTAAACAGTACTCGGAATAGAAGAGCTCGTATAGATTGATGGATGTAAAAGCAAAAGAAGTGTGTCAGGATTGTAGCAGATGTAAATCTGTGGTCTCTGCCTACCCCTCTGGGAGACAGGCGTGAGTGTATTTATGTGTGTATCTGTATTTTACGCATTGTGAATCAGAAGTTTTCGATTTTATTTGCTGTTTACATTATTTTGCACAAAAACCTTACACATTTTGGTTCACTGTATTTCACAGACACTACTTTTTACTATATCACCGAAGCTATACTAATCGCTGCAACTTGAACCGTATCAACACATAGGCTATAAGGGATGCTGATAAAATAACACCCAAGCCGAAAACAGGGCAGACACTGAATAAACGCGGGCAAAGCTAGTTTATAATATAAGTGGTATTTATGATGACAGCGGTGTATCTGTTCCCATACAATAAAGAACTCCGTAGGTTTAGGTGTATCCGTCCCCAGACGATAAAGAACTCCGTATGTTTAGAGGTGTATCCGTCCCCAGACGATAAAGAACTCCGTATGTTTAGAGGTGCATCTGTTTCCAGACGATAAAGAACTCCGTATGTTTAGAGGTGTATCTGTTCCCAGACGATAAAGAACTCCGTATGTTTAGAGGTGTATCTGTTCCCAGACGATAAAGAACTCCGTATGTTTAGAGTTGTATCTGTTCCCAGACGATAAAGAACTCCGTATGTTTAGAGGTGTATCTGTTTCCAGACGATAAAGAACTCTGTATGTTTAGAGGTGTATCCGTCCCCAGACGATAAAGAAATCCGTATGTTTAGAGGTGTATCTGTTCCCAGACTATAAAGAACTCCGTATGTTTAGAGGTGTATCTGTTTCCAGACAATAAAGAACCCGGTGTGGTACACGGAGCGGTCGCTCGCGGAGATCAGCCTGGGCGGGCTCATGGTACTGGTGATCATTAGGACTGTGCAGTACAATATTGTGCGAGTCAGAGACAAGTATCTGCACACGAACTGCTTGGCGGCGCTGGCGAATATGAGCGGTGAGTCGACGTTGTGAACCGAAGTAGCACACCTGTACCATTTAACTAATCCATCTATCTATCGCATCGGCACTGGCGTAACTACGTTTCGAAGCTGGGGGGGCTGGCTGGCATTACTCATGAAGCCATGTATCTGTCGTGTATTATGTGATAGTAGATCACCTAAGAAAACAAAACAAATAAGTATCTTTTTACATCAATGACACTCGTAGTTCTGGGGGGGGGGGGCATACTGTGGGAAGGGCCGCGCCCCCTGACTCCTACCAAGTTACTCTTATGCGCGTGCACCAATAAACACCGAAAAATAGATAAGCATATGTGAAAAAGCGTGCATCTGAGCAGAACGGTAAATCAAGAAGAGAGTGGATAATACTGCTTTTCAATTAACAAAATTTAATATAAACTCACATAGATGCGTTTTAAAAAAAAATCGCTGTGCTATCGTTTAGATAATAGGTTTATATGTTTAAAACAGTAATCATTGTTATTTTTACTTTATTAGTTTCGATAGACTGCTTTTTAATTGAAAAAATAGCCTTTTTTCGATCGAGCCAATTTTTCTCTATCGCGTTTTGGGATGTTACATCATCGCCTCGGAAAAAGCTTTGTTTATAACATGTATTTATTTCAGAACCATATCTATTGTAGTTTGGGAGTACTACTTGTTCCAAAACTCAGTTTTTACCACCTACGTCGTCTTAATTAGAGACCTAACAATGATAAAACTAATTTCAGAAACATGGTTTTCCAATACGGTTTATACATTTTCTGCACTTCGTAAAAATTTGCGAAACATGTCAAAATAACTTTATTTTAGTTATTTCTTATTTTGTTCAGTTTGTGATAGACAATTAAAAAACACGAGCGTTAGAGCAGGACTTTTTCCAACGAGGACACTTAAGGGCACTCTATTCGCCCCAACTCCCATACTAGCGCAGTTCACTGATAATATCCTTATTTATAGGTACTTGCTTATTATTTTTTCTTTTTCAACATATCCCATACAATATCCATGACTTGAACCTAAAACATTTATCAAAATCAAATACATACAAAAGTTAAAAGCGTATAAAAGTCCTGGATTTTACATATATTTTGATGAATGTTTATGTACCGTAATGTCCCAGAAGCGATACAACAAATCAAATAATTTTAGTTTCACAGCTTAGTATATTTTATACTATTCAAAAATATTTTTGTTTCATTTCGATTTTTGGGATATTTCTCCTGAAATCATAGGAACCACCAAAACCATTGTCGCGTTTTTTCAAGACATGAATTTTGTCTCGCGTTAGCTTAGTGTTCGGTTAGTTCCGTACGAGCTCGGGAAATGAAGGTTCGGGCCAACTAATAGCAGTCAGTCAGTGCTCTATAATCCGAAGTTGAATGTAGAATGAAATAGCAAGCATAGCGACCCCGTGCGCGACTGACTTCAAGCATTCTCAGTGCATAGTGCACATCATAATATTGTTTTCCTTACTTTTGAATAAAAAGTATGCAATAAATGCGTTTTATAGCAATTCGCGAAAACTACTTCATAATAGTTAGGTGATCACATGAAAATTATTTCATTTTATGCGTTACAGTTTGACTGCATTACATTACAATTGTCGTTTTTAAGTTTGTTAATGTAATGCAAACAAAATGTAATTCATTAAATTACATAATTTTTTTGTTAAGACTTTATAATTAATAAACTTTTTCGCAAAATGCTTTAAAACGCACTTTTATTCAAAAGTAAAGAAAACTATGCTATGATTTTGCACCGAGCTAAAAAGTTACCCCCTAATACCCCGAGTTGAATGATTTATTGTTGTGTTATTTAGAAACTTCAAAATAGTTGTATAACTTGCAGCGGAGTTCAGAAACCTGCACCCGTACGTGTCGCAGCGACTCGTCTCTCTCTACGAGACCCTCTCCAAGCGGAGAGCGAGGCTCTGCAGCGAGATAGAAGGTAATTTATAGTTTGTGTCAAAATAGCCCAAGTGCATAACGGATTTGTGCGAAACGTCTTTGTGGTTATGTTTAGAAGATGTTAAATTGACTTATTCTACTAAATATTTAAATTGTCTCTTAATTACAATGTGCTTTGCTTTTTTGGAGCAATTTTAATATTTATATGACAAATCATGATTGCAGTGCTGATTTTGCTCTTATCCTGTCGTGTTTTGGTGCTATATTGGTTAAATTAGATAATAGAGTCGATAATGACTGCATTATTTTTAGTTTTAGTGCTGTCAAAACTTAATTTTTTCCAAAGTAATATAGCTTCTGTTATTAACACTAATGAACTATTTTGAAATAAAGAAAATTTAGTTTTGATAGCACTAAAATCAAAATTAAAGCCTTCAGAATCGACTTTAATGTATCATATATTTTATTTTATTTTTTTATAGATAATATTTTGACATGTCTAAGTGTATGAAAAACCAAAAGATAAATAAATAAACTGAAACTGGATTCGCACACAGAGGGTTCCGTACCATTACACAATATAAATAATGGTTTTGACGTATGGCATCCTTTGGGGCGGAACCCTAAAAACATTAGTGAAGAACAACAATATAGATACCATAGCAGCATCAAGGTGACAAAAAAGCGCAGTGCTATGTATTTGCCATAAGCTTCTGTTGGTTATCGTCATAAAATTAATTACGATATATCACGTCTCTTGTTTTTGTTGATAGGAGTATCTTGTTTTCTCTTTTCTTTGTATTATTTTTAGTTCTTTTATGCCCATTAATCCTAACCTGAGGTCTTTCATATTAGTCCGTTTGTCTGTCTCCCTCTAACCATGGGCGTCGGAAGACGAAAGTCTAGGGTGGGGCAACCGCTTTCAAAAAAACGTATGGGGTGCTGCCCCGCTTGCCACACCCTTCCAACGCCTTGATGCGTTTAATTAAATAGTTCCTGTTTTTGTTTCAGGCGGTTGTGATATAAATGGTATAGACTTAGCGCACCACACAGAAGATAAGGCTGAAGAAATTGTAAGTAGCTTCTCTCATATACATTGGGGTCTAGCACGCGTCGTCGATACAGTGTCTTTCCATCTTGCTCTCTGACACGTTGAGAAAGCGGCATGCGTGAGAGTGTAAGGAGGATTATATAAGAAGCTGAATCCCGTGCGTGCTAGCCACACTGATAGTGTCTGTTGTATTACTAGAAACTTGCATTTATACAGCTGTATCGACCTTAGTTTTCCGTTTTAGTTAAACTTGAGCTGTACCTGAGAAAAAAAGGCTTGGCACAAGAACAGATATAACAAAGCGATCCTACAGAGGTTCCGTTTTTATAAATATGTTAATTGTTTTGAGGCCCATAAACTGAAAAAAAAAAAATAGTAATTTTTGTCATGACCATTTCTTATCAAATATTTGCCGATATGATGGCCGTTGGGGCGGAAAGGCGTTAGAATGGAGACCACGTACAGCAAAGCGTAGTGTAGGCCGACCTCGTGCCCGCTGGACCGACGACCTGAAGGACGTTGTGGGTGGCGGCTGGATGAGGAGGACGGAGGACCGACATGAGTGGCGAAATTTGGGAAAGGCCTATGTCCAGCAGTGGACGAACACTGGCTGATGTATGGATGGATGGATTCTTCTTATTATACTGAATAATAATAATAAATAATCGCCATAAACAAATTCGACTAAACTTACCAAAAACTAATGAATAGTCCATGAACAGAGAACGAATAACGATGCTACACGACAAGAGCTAGGCTCTTAAATTATTGGTGATTGTATAATATTAAGCTTCTTCTCAATCAGATTACATATATATCTGAAATAATTTTTATTTCATTTGTAGTATTTTTTTCCTTTCCAGTGGGAACACATCTGCGTCCTAGACGAAGTCCTGAGGATGCTATTAGAGATCCTAAACTCGTGTCTCTCAGCCCAGCTCCCGAACAACCTGAACTTGCTGTACGCGTTACTGCACAAGCGGCAACTGTTCACGGGCCAGCAAGACAAACAGAACCAGCCGGTGTTGAATAATATCGAGATGGTGAGTTTTACTGCCGCATGCGTTTCTGTTGGGAATTACTGAGTTTCACGTCTACGAATACGAAAAATCTTAAAATGATCATAATCTATGGAAAATCACATTATTCTGAAGCTACTATAATATCACTAAAAATATGTTAATGCGTCTACTATTTGTAAACATTTTTCGTAGGGATTTCGGATTCAATTTCGTTATTTCTTATAATTTTGTTACAAAATATTACAAATCCGGAGAATAGACCGCTAATAAGCAGATATACAGCACCTCTAGCATGGTAGAACATATCGAGCTTTGACAGCTCGATATAGCACTGTCTGTCCCTATTTGTAAACATTTTTCGTAGGGATTTCGGATTCAATTTCGTTATTTCTTATAATTTTGTTACAAAATATTACAAATCCGGAGAATAGACCGCTAATAAGCAGATATACAGCACCTCTAGCATGGTAGAACATATCGAGCTTTGACAGCTCGATACAGCACTGTCTGTCCCTATTTGTAAACATTTTTCGTAGGGATTGCGGATTCAATTTCGTTATTTCTTATAATTTTGTTACAAAATATTACAAATCCGGAGAATAGACCGCTAATAAGCAGATATACAGCACCTCTAGCATGGTAGAACATATCGAGCTTTGACAGCTCGATATAGCACTGTCTGTCCCTATTTGTAAACATTTTTCGTAGGGATTTCGGATTCAATTTCGTTATTTCTTATAATTTTGTTACAAAATATTACAAATCCGGAGAATAGACCGCTAATAAGCAGATATACAGCACCTCTAGCATGGTAGAACATATCGAGCTTTGACAGCTCGATATAGCACTGTCTGTCCCTATTTGTAAACATTTTTCGTAGGGATTTCGGATTCAATTTCGTTATTTCTTATAATTTTGTTACAAAATATTACAAATCCGGAGAATAGACCGCTAATAAGCAGATATACAGCACCTCTAGCATGGTAGAACATATCGAGCTTTGACAGCTCGATACAGCACTGTCTGTCCCTATTTGTAAACATTTTTCGTAGGGATTTCGGATTCAATTTCGTTATTTCTTATAATTTTGTTACAAAATATTACAAATCCGGAGAATAGACCGCTAATAAGCAGATATACAGCACCTCTAGCATGGTAGAACATATCGAGCTTTGACAGCTCGATATAGCACTGTCTGTCCCTATTTGTAAACATTTTTCGTAGGGATTTCGGATTCAATTTCGTTATTTCTTATAATTTTGTTACAAAATATTACAAATCCGGAGAATAGACCGCTAATAAGCAGATATACAGCACCTCTAGCATGGTAGAACATATCGAGCTTTGACAGCTCGATATAGCACTGTCTGTCCCTATTTGTAAACATTTTTCGTAGGGATTTCGGATTCAATTTCGTTATTTCTTATAATTTTGTTACAAAATATTACAAATCCGGAGAATAGACCGCTAATAAGCAGATATACAGCACCTCTAGCATGGTAGAACATATCGAGCTTTGACAGCTCGATATAGCACTGTCTGTCCCTATTTGTAAACATTTTTCGTAGGGATTTCGGATTCAATTTCGTTATTTCTTATAATTTTGTTACAAAATATTACAAATCCGGAGAATAGACCGCTAATAAGCAGATATACAGCACCTCTAGCATGGTAGAACATATCGAGCTTTGACAGCTCGATACAGCACTGTCTGTCCCTATTTGTAAACATTTTTCGTAGGGATTTCGGATTCAATTTCGTTATTTCTTATAATTTTGTTACAAAATATTACAAATCCGGAGAATAGACCGCTAATAAGCAGATATACAGCACCTCTAGCATGGTAGAACATATCGAGCTTTGACAGCTCGATACAGCACTGTCTGTCCCTATTTGTAAACATTTTTCGTAGGGATTTCGGATTCAATTTCGTTATTTCTTATAATTTTGTTACAAAATATTACAAATCCGGAGAATAGACCGCTAATAAGCAGATATACAGCACCTCTAGCATGGTAGAACATATCGAGCTTTGACAGCTCGATATAGCACTGTCCGTCCCTATTTGTAAACATTTTTCGTAGGGATTTCGGATTCAATTTCGTTATTTCTTATAATTTTGTTACAAAATATTACAAATCCGGAGAATAGACCGCTAATAAGCAGATATACAGCACCTCTAGCATGGTAGAACATATCGAGCTTTGACAGCTCGATATAGCACTGTCTGTCCCTATTTGTAAACATTTTTCGTAGGGATTTCGGATTCAATTTCGTTATTTCTTATAATTTTGTTACAAAATATTACAAATCCGGAGAATAGACCGCTAATAAGCAGATATACAGCACCTCTAGCATGGTAGAACATATCGAGCTTTGACAGCTCGATATAGCACTGTCTGTCCCTATTTGTAAACATTTTTCGTAGGGATTTCGGATTCAATTTCGTTATTTCTTATAATTTTGTTACAAAATATTACAAATCCGGAGAATAGACCGCTAATAAGCAGATATACAGCACCTCTAGCATGGTAGAACATATCGAGCTTTGACAGCTCGATACAGCACTGTCTGTCCCTATTTGTAAACATTTTTCGTAGGGATTTCGGATTCAATTTCGTTATTTCTTATAATTTTGTTACAAAATATTACAAATCCGGAGAATAGACCGCTAATAAGCAGATATACAGCACCTCTAGCATGGTAGAACATATCGAGCTTTGACAGCTCGATATAGCACTGTCTGTCCCTATTTGTAAACATTTTTCGTAGGGATTTCGGATTCAATTTCGTTATTTCTTATAATTTTGTTACAAAATATTACAAATCCGGAGAATAGACCGCTAATAAGCAGATATACAGCACCTCTAGCATGGTAGAACATATCGAGCTTTGACAGCTCGATATAGCACTGTCTGTCCCTATTTGTAAACATTTTTCGTAGGGATTTCGGATTCAATTTCGTTATTTCTTATAATTTTGTTACAAAATATTACAAATCCGGAGAATAGACCGCTAATAAGCAGATATACAGCACCTCTAGCATGGTAGAACATATCGAGCTTTGACAGCTCGATACAGCACTGTCTGTCCCTATTTGTAAACATTTTTCGTAGGGATTTCGGATTCAATTTCGTTATTTCTTATAATTTTGTTACAAAATATTACAAATCCGGAGAATAGACCGCTAATAAGCAGATATACAGCACCTCTAGCATGGTAGAACATATCGAGCTTTGACAGCTCGATATAGCACTGTCTGTCCCTATTTGTAAACATTTTTCGTAGGGATTTCGGATTCAATTTCGTTATTTCTTATAATTTTGTTACAAAATATTACAAATCCGGAGAATAGACCGCTAATAAGCAGATATACAGCACCTCTAGCATGGTAGAACATATCGAGCTTTGACAGCTCGATATAGCACTGTCTGTCCCTATTTGTAAACATTTTTCGTAGGGATTTCGGATTCAATTTCGTTATTTCTTATAATTTTGTTACAAAATATTACAAATCCGGAGAATAGACCGCTAATAAGCAGATATACAGCACCTCTAGCATGGTAGAACATATCGAGCTTTGACAGCTCGATATAGCACTGTCTGTCCCTATTTGTAAACATTTTTCGTAGGGATTTCGGATTCAATTTCGTTATTTCTTATAATTTTGTTACAAAATATTACAAATCCGGAGAATAGACCGCTAATAAGCAGATATACAGCACCTCTAGCATGGTAGAACATATCGAGCTTTGACAGCTCGATACAGCACTGTCTGTCCCTATTTGTAAACATTTTTCGTAGGGATTTCGGATTCAATTTCGTTATTTCTTATAATTTTGTTACAAAATATTACAAATCCGGAGAATAGACCGCTAATAAGCAGATATACAGCACCTCTAGCATGGTAGAACATATCGAGCTTTGACAGCTCGATATAGCACTGTCCGTCCCTATTTGTAAACATTTTTCGTAGGGATTTCGGATTCAATTTCGTTATTTCTTATAATTTTGTTACAAAATATTACAAATCCGGAGAATAGACCGCTAATAAGCAGATATACAGCACCTCTAGCATGGTAGAACATATCGAGCTTTGACAGCTCGATATAGCACTGTCTGTCCCTATTTGTAAACATTTTTCGTAGGGATTTCGGATTCAATTTCGTTATTTCTTATAATTTTGTTACAAAATATTACAAATCCGGAGAATAGACCGCTAATAAGCAGATATACAGCACCTCTAGCATGGTAGAACATATCGAGCTTTGACAGCTCGATATAGCACTGTCTGTCCCTATTTGTAAACATTTTTCGTAGGGATTTCGGATTCAATTTCGTTATTTCTTATAATTTTGTTACAAAATATTACAAATCCGGAGAATAGACCGCTAATAAGCAGATATACAGCACCTCTAGCATGGTAGAACATATCGAGCTTTGACAGCTCGATACAGCACTGTCTGTCCCTATTTGTAAACATTTTTCGTAGGGATTTCGGATTCAATTTCGTTATTTCTTATAATTTTGTTACAAAATATTACAAATCCGGAGAATAGACCGCTAATAAGCAGATATACAGCACCTCTAGCATGGTAGAACATATCGAGCTTTGACAGCTCGATATAGCACTGTCTGTCCCTATTTGTAAACATTTTTCGTAGGGATTTCGGATTCAATTTCGTTATTTCTTATAATTTTGTTACAAAATATTACAAATCCGGAGAATAGACCGCTAATAAGCAGATATACAGCACCTCTAGCATGGTAGAACATATCGAGCTTTGACAGCTCGATATAGCACTGTCTGTCCCTATTTGTAAACATTTTTCGTAGGGATTTCGGATTCAATTTCGTTATTTCTTATAATTTTGTTACAAAATATTACAAATCCGGAGAATAGACCGCTAATAAGCAGATATACAGCACCTCTAGCATGGTAGAACATATCGAGCTTTGACAGCTCGATACAGCACTGTCTGTCCCTATTTGTAAACATTTTTCGTAGGGATTTCGGATTCAATTTCGTTATTTCTTATAATTTTGTTACAAAATATTACAAATCCGGAGAATAGACCGCTAATAAGCAGATATACAGCACCTCTAGCATGGTAGAACATATCGAGCTTTGACAGCTCGATATAGCACTGTCTGTCCCTATTTGTAAACATTTTTCGTAGGGATTTCGGATTCAATTTCGTTATTTCTTATAATTTTGTTACAAAATATTACAAATCCGGAGAATAGACCGCTAATAAGCAGATATACAGCACCTCTAGCATGGTAGAACATATCGAGCTTTGACAGCTCGATATAGCACTGTCTGTCCCTATTTGTAAACATTTTTCGTAGGGATTTCGGATTCAATTTCGTTATTTCTTATAATTTTGTTACAAAATATTACAAATCCGGAGAATAGACCGCTAATAAGCAGATATACAGCACCTCTAGCATGGTAGAACATATCGAGCTTTGACAGCTCGATATAGCACTGTCTGTCCCTATTTGTAAACATTTTTCGTAGGGATTTCGGATTCAATTTCGTTATTTCTTATAATTTTGTTACAAAATATTACAAATCCGGAGAATAGACCGCTAATAAGCAGATATACAGCACCTCTAGCATGGTAGAACATATCGAGCTTTGACAGCTCGATATAGCACTGTCTGTCCCTATTTGTAAACATTTTTCGTAGGGATTTCGGATTCAATTTCGTTATTTCTTATAATTTTGTTACAAAATATTACAAATCCGGAGAATAGACCGCTAATAAGCAGATATACAGCACCTCTAGCATGGTAGAACATATCGAGCTTTGACAGCTCGATACAGCACTGTCTGTCCCTATTTGTAAACATTTTTCGTAGGGATTTCGGATTCAATTTCGTTATTTCTTATAATTTTGTTACAAAATATTACAAATCCGGAGAATAGACCGCTAATAAGCAGATATACAGCACCTCTAGCATGGTAGAACATATCGAGCTTTGACAGCTCGATATAGCACTGTCTGTCCCTATTTGTAAACATTTTTCGTAGGGATTTCGGATTCAATTTCGTTATTTCTTATAATTTTGTTACAAAATATTACAAATCCGGAGAATAGACCGCTAATAAGCAGATATACAGCACCTCTAGCATGGTAGAACATATCGAGCTTTGACAGCTCGATATAGCACTGTCTGTCCCTATTTGTAAACATTTTTCGTAGGGATTTCGGATTCAATTTCGTTATTTCTTATAATTTTGTTACAAAATATTACAAATCCGGAGAATAGACCGCTAATAAGCAGATATACAGCACCTCTAGCATGGTAGAACATATCGAGCTTTGACAGCTCGATATAGCACTGTCTGTCCCTATTTGTAAACATTTTTCGTAAGGATTTCGGATTCAATTTCGTTATTTCTTATAATTTTGTTACAAAATATTACAAATCCGGAGAATAGACCGCTAATAAGCAGATATACAGCACCTCTAGCATGGTAGAACATATCGAGCTTTGACAGCTCGATATAGCACTGTCTGTCCCTATTTGTAAACATTTTTCGTAGGGATTTCGGATTCAATTTCGTTATTTCTTATAATTTTGTTACAAAATATTACAAATCCGGAGAATAGACCGCTAATAAGCAGATATACAGCACCTCTAGCATGGTAGAACATATCGAGCTTTGACAGCTCGATACAGCACTGTCTGTCCCTATTTGTAAACATTTTTCGTAGGGATTTCGGATTCAATTTCGTTATTTCTTATAATTTTGTTACAAAATATTACAAATCCGGAGAATAGACCGCTAATAAGCAGATATACAGCACCTCTAGCATGGTAGAACATATCGAGCTTTGACAGCTCGATATAGCACTGTCTGTCCCTATTTGTAAACATTTTTCGTAGGGATTTCGGATTCAATTTCGTTATTTCTTATAATTTTGTTACAAAATATTACAAATCCGGAGAATAGACCGCTAATAAGCAGATATACAGCACCTCTAGCATGGTAGAACATATCGAGCTTTGACAGCTCGATATAGCACTGTCTGTCCCTATTTGTAAACATTTTTCGTAGGGATTTCGGATTCAATTTCGTTATTTCTTATAATTTTGTTACAAAATATTACAAATCCGGAGAATAGACCGCTAATAAGCAGATATACAGCACCTCTAGCATGGTAGAACATATCGAGCTTTGACAGCTCGATACAGCACTGTCTGTCCCTATTTGTAAACATTTTTCGTAGGGATTTCGGATTCAATTTCGTTATTTCTTATAATTTTGTTACAAAATATTACAAATCCGGAGAATAGACCGCTAATAAGCAGATATACAGCACCTCTAGCATGGTAGAACATATCGAGCTTTGACAGCTCGATATAGCACTGTCTGTCCCTATTTGTAAACATTTTTCGTAGGGATTTCGGATTCAATTTCGTTATTTCTTATAATTTTGTTACAAAATATTACAAATCCGGAGAATAGACCGCTAATAAGCAGATATACAGCACCTCTAGCATGGTAGAACATATCGAGCTTTGACAGCTCGATATAGCACTGTCTGTCCCTCTTTAGGTAGATCAACAGAGTGAGACAGAGCACTCTATCAAGCGCTATCGAGCTCGCTTCATGTTAGGGGTGCAGCTAGTCTAGCATAGCAAACCATAACGAGCTCGATAGCGCTCGATACAGTGCTCTATCTCACTCTGTTGATCTACCTAAAAAGAGACGGACAGTGGTATATCGAGCTGTCAAAGTTCGATATGGTCAACCATGCTAAGCTTGCAGGTGTATCGTAAATGTTATAATTCGTTGCCCAGGTAATAGGGTACTTCTCGTCGCGGCTCCAGAGGGTCCAAGACGGCGCCGGCGGTGATCTGGGGGTGCAAGAGGTGTTGCAGGTCATCAAGCGCGGCGCGGAGCAGTGGTCCAGCGATCGACTATTGGTACGGTATACCTCGCATCACAGGCAATTCTAGTATTAGGATATTTTATGAAAAATGAAAAAAAATGAAAAATTAATTTATTACCAAAATCAGTTTACAGCACGAGTAATATAATGCAGCGGTCCCCAAAGTAAGCTAGGCCTGAAACTTGGGGGCCAGGTGACACGTATAACAGATACAAATTACATAGTAGTCCTCGACGCCCTGCTTAAGAGCCAGTCCACAAAATGAAACTATCGAAGTTTCGGTAAATACGCTGCGTGACCTCTCATGACCCTCGAGCACGATGCGACGATGTTGCGAATAGCGCGACCTAGACGTATTGATGTTTGCATCTTTTATAAATATTATGATTTTTCAAAATTTAAAATAAAGTGGGTTGTTTGTTAGTATTTATTACTGTACTATTTTTTTTATTTTTGTCGGCCTGTCTTTAACTTAACTTATGTATTTATTCATTGCATTATGTAGGTATATACTTACAATGTTTTAATTTTTTACTCATGTCAGTATATATTTGGTTAGGCATTATATTTATTTATGGTCTATTCAGTTTATTTATCAACTTATTTATTAATTACATTATGTATAATAATATTCTTATTCCAATAAGACTTTATTTCATGCATATGTATAATTTATTATAGTATATATTTTACGCATAAATATTTTTAATCTTGAATCTTGGTACCGTTTAAACCCGATAACCACTCAATGGATTTGGACGCGGTTCTTTTTTACCCTATTGTGTAGGTGTAGGTATTACCTACAAGGTGAGGATGTGGGAGTGAAGGGGTAGTGAAATTAATGTGTGAGGATAATTTTTGTCAAGGTTGTGATGTGATTATATATTAGTGATATATTATTCTGTTTATAAAAAATATTAAAAGAGAGAGTATTTGTAATGTTTTTAAAAAATAACAAACAGTTTACAACAAAAATATAAAGTGAGCTTATGGTAAGAAATGAAAACAAAGTGTACGGGCGCAGGTGTAGCGTATTTTCTTGAAAATGTTATCGGAAGGAAGTGTGTATTGAGTGTTCATAAAAAAACACAAATGTACATCTTACGAAACTTTTAATTTATGAAAATATACATTGGAACAAAAATATATTGGTACCACAGTCAACAAATGGTTTAATTTTACGCTATACTGGGTGAAATTAAATCAACCGACCAAATTCATACTGGAGACTCGGTTAGTCATCAGAAACAAGGTTTAATGACCCACCAGGTGAAATTCGAAAAACATTTTTTTTGCCCCTTAGTGCCTGCACTAGGAATTGTAGTCCAACCAGTAAGGGAGCAAAAAATGTGTTTTTCGAAATTGGCTAAAAGGATTACTGAACCTAGTTATTGATCACTAACCGAGTCTCCAGTATGAATTTGGTCGGTTGATTTAATTTCATTCTATATATATATATATATACCCTAGAGAGACAAGATCAATGCCCTTACGGCAAATATATATATCAATGCCCTTACGGCAAATATATATATATATATATATATATAAGGGCATTGATCTTGTCTTTCTAGGGTCTATTATTTCTTGCAATACGCAATCATGGTAAAACCGAGTCAATTTAGGAAGCATTTTTCCTGCCAAAAAACATCATCTCTGAGTATCCTTAAGACTTTCAGCGGAAAATCCGAGCCAGTCCATACAGCAAATAAACATACATTTAAACTAACACCAAAATATAAGATTATAAATATTCCGAAATAAATACTATTATTTTTGACAACAAACAAAATTGAAGTACGAAAAAGTGTCGATCAATGATCAAAACTCTGCGATCGTATACGAGTATCGCGTACAGAGAGTCGAGACGCAGTATGGCGGGAAAAAACTGACATAGATCCTACCTGATTGAGCGCTCGCGCGGTACTGATCGGTGCGCGTTTGTGCATCGTAATTTATTGGAATTTGGAGTAAAGATAATGATGTTTTTGAGTCTAATTAAATAAAAGGAATGTCAACAAAATTACAGAATACAATTGATCAAAGTCATAGGCTATTTTGAAATGCAATTTTGAATGTAAAATAAGCTGTATTCAATACAAAAACTCGTTGTATACTGGCTACATTAATTGGGAAAATTGACGGAATTCTTTTATTTTTTTGGGGATAATGTGATTATTTATACATATTCTGGTAAATGATGTCACAACAAATTTATATGTCTGATGTACTGGTATTTTTTTTTAGCAAATTTATTGAAATTAATTGACAGAATTAGATCTTTAAAGTTGACAATGTGATCAGTTTTTCGTAAACGAGGTGTGGGAGATTGATCACTACAAAAAATACAAAGTAGTATTTGGAATTGTGGTAAATTAACACACAATACGAAAGATTGGTCCATGTTTATCACGTATTAAACAGTATAAAAATCTTTCCTAAGATGATAAATTAGGCGCTTGAAAATTGAGATTACTTCAGGAAAGTGTAAGATGCCTCTTAACAATTTTGTGTATGGTTAATTAAGAATTATACAACTAAAACTATTTGAAATTTTAAACATGCAATGTGATGTGTGCAGTGTGAGTAAGGATGTTTATGTATGAACGCAAGTGAATGTTTATATATAAATATGTAAGTAAAATATGTGTTATGGGAAATGGTGGATGAAGCGAGGGGATGGATGGGAGGAGGGGAGTGAAACCTGCCTAGATTTAATGTTTTAGTATGTCTTCAGTTTCTTTGTAATTTTGAGTCTGTATCCACCGTTCTATTTCAGTTTTGACCTTGAAGACTGATAGATTTCTAATGTCGCAGACTTTAGTCATCTTGTGTATATGTTTATATTTTACTATTTTTATTATAAATAAATCCCCCTTCCTCCATTTTATAACGTTTGGATATATTATTTCTACTAATTATATATTCTTGGCACTATCCTAAATTATCTTCAACACTCAAGATTAACTGGAAGATAATGCTAATTAGCATTAATTTCGCTTCTGTACTGATCTATTTTAATGTGCAATAAGAAATTTTATCTTTATTAGTAATTCTTTCTGGAAGTGAAAGTTCTCTACATTCCGTTGTCCGGTAAAGTTGTTAGGCCACATGACCAATAACATCAAAGTCATAAGAAACTGAAGTCTGGCTGTCGGAAGAAGAAACAAATTAAAAAAAACTTCGTATGCTTAAACCAGACATTAAAATAGCGGTTTTAATAACGTTATTTAATCAAATAATTTATTCTGTTTAATATGTCTGTTCATTCTTATGTAAAAATAAAACAATATAACTTACACAAACAGCAAAAATGTCTCGGTGTCTTTCTGGACCTCGCTAAAGCATATGACACTGTCTCTATTCTAATCCTAGTAGCCAAGCTACAATGTCTGGAGTTACGAGGGCTACCGTTCTACTCGTTTGAAGATTATCTAAAAGGCCGCATTTAAAGGTTACATTGGATTCTGAAACGATTAGCTCGAGTATCCATATAACCTGCGGTATACCACAGGGCAGTATAATCGATATATCCTAATTGTTACATTAATGACCTGTGCAATATAAAAATACCCCAAGCAGATGTATTTTCTTTCGCAGATACCGTAATAATTTTCAATGGAAAAGACTGGAAATCTCTAAATAAAACTGCTAATTCAAGCCGTAAAATGGTTTCAGAGTGGCTAAAAAGTACCCTTAATGTAGACAAAACCAAATATATAACCTTGATCCTGACCATATACCAAAAACCCAGTATTAATTTGGGTGCATAAATAAGATCTATTCTTGGTCAATATTCTATTAAAGCCAAAATTCTAATAAATTACTTGCAACAACAGAAAATTTATCGGTAATGCTGTTACAATAATAAAAAAATATTGTTAATATCTATCAAGTAGATATATTTTAAAAAATGTATCACATATTATCCTTGCAATATTTGATGGCACTTACAAGAAAGAGGGGCTCTTCTAATACAGGTTTTGCAAAACTTACAAGAAGCCCACAACTTAATGATACAAAAAAATTAAGGAAATAAAGAAAGTTTTTGTTTTTTTTAATTTCCCATCTTAAATGACACGGTGCGAGCAACATCTGTTTTGTTTACATCTACACTCAAATAAAAATAACCAGTGCAAAAAGTGGTCTGTTCTTGGTGAAATTTAGTTCCACATAAAGCTGATACCAGTCTTTATACAAGAAGGTATTTACATTTGAAATTAATCATTTATACAAGGCTTAAATCTTCGTATAAAGTTTATAACCGCCGATATAAACGACCGAAATCTATAGTGTGTAAAGAAAACGCGTAAGCGCCGCGATTTGCATGGCGCTTACGACCTTTTGGACACAGCCTTTGTATTGAAGCCACAAGGTGACGAATACTGGACCTGTGACCGCCTGCTAGCGGTTGCAGTGCTACCTAAGCTTGTCTCGCAAATTCGTATTGGAATAAATATAGCGCTGTACCTTAGATCATAAGAGCTATCACCTGTCTCTGCCGCCGCGCCGCCGCCGCCGTATCGTCGTACCGCTAGTCCGCATCATCCGCATTTCCTGTGTATACGTACGCTCGCTTATTCTACCTACCTACACATAACTGAGTACCTAACTGAATTGATCAATATCAACCCATATAAGATGCCTAATCCTCTTCTACATTCACCTCCGCCGCATGCATCTCAAGCTTACAAAGGCGAAATAAAAGTGCTGCAACCAGTTGCGTTATCACAAAACGATCTCCAATTAGTCGCACCGAGCGGTAACAAAACCCCAGAGAATTTCGACTTTGAGGACAACAGCGTTAATACGCGAAAAAGAAAGCATGATCACGGAATAACAGAAAGAATAGATGACCTTACTCTCATAATGAAAAATATGAATTTAATGATTACCGAAATAAAGGCGCAAAATGATACGATCATGAAAACAAACCAGGAAATCCAGAACTCAATCAATACAATAACCTCAAAGCAAATTGAACTAGAAAATCGTATCGTTACTGTTGAGAAAAAAGAAGAGAAGACGGATAAAACAGTTCATTTCCTGGAGAGGGAACTTGAATTGATGCAGCGAAAAATTTGCGAGACTTCTGTTGAATTCAGAAACATTCCGCAGATTAAAAACGAAAATATAGAGGATACTGTAAACAAAATTCAGAATACACTAATCCCAGGTTACGCCGATGTCACGCCGCGTCAGGTTTACCGAGCACCTGCAAAACCCGATCAAATAAGGCCTATTGTAGCGGAATTTCAGACCATTAAACAGAAACATGCACTACTGACAGCACTGAAGATATTCAACTCGGAGAATAAGGATGGAAAGTTCAGTACTAAGACAATTGGTCTTCCCGTTGAAGAAAAAATCATCTACGCTAACGATTTACTCACAAAAAGAGCGAAGCAACTTCATTACGCAGCTCGTGATTTTGTCAGAAATACGGACTATAGATTCTGCTGGACGTCTCGGGGAAAAGTTCTTATAAGGAAAGATGAAGGAACACCCGCGGTTGAGATAAGATCACTACTACAACTGGAAGATCTGAAAAACCGGCAGAATACCCCAAGAGACACGTTATCGAACGGAAACATAGAAGCATGACTATCTGTCCAGAATGATAAATGTTACTCTTACAATATAAGCTATTGTCCACTTCTATTTATTATCATAGTTATAATCATTTGCATGCTATATTACTTGTCTTTTTATGTTTTCTTTATATTATCCAATAAGTTCTTGCACATACACACATACTCCACGCGTTTACTTGCAAAACTCACAAACACACACACTAAAAGTCCTTACTTTAAAGCACTCTTCGGGATCGGTCTATCTCAAACTCTAATCCTTGGAAACGCGTTTTTTTCCAAGGTATATTTATTCATAGTATTATGAATAATACAAGGGATCTTGGTACAGACATTGATGCAATCAATGTCTCCCAATCTTTCTACATGCCCGAACCCGAACAGTGTAAGACGTATTTGAAATTTAATAGTAGAACTGTCTCAGCAATAACTCTTAATATCAGAAGTGTATACTGCAATAAAAACTTTGATAATCTTCTAGTTCTTTTAAATAGATTGAATACTAAATTTGACTTAATTATTTTGACGGAATGCTGGCTAAACAAAATAGACAACAACCCACCAATCATCCCTGGCTACGACATTTACATTACAAACAATTACATAAACCAAAATGACGGAATTGTGTTATACGTTAAGGGCTCTCTTAAAAACATTAAGATAGTTGAGGAAACAATACCTAATATAAATTGCCTTGCTATTACTTTGGGAAAAGACTATGCTTTTATAGCCATCTACCGACCACCTTTCATTAAAGATACTACCCAATTCTGTGACACGTTAAATAATATCCTGGAAAAATATAAAATGTTTCCCAATATATTTCTGATGGGCGACATAAATCTTGATCTCCTTGAACGCAGTGAAGAGAGTCCTGATCCTTCCCATTACTTAACTTTACTAGCTACGCATGGTCTTCTTCCTGGACATATGTTTCACACTCGCGAACCAACCAAAACCTGTCTAGATCACTGTATGATTAAATCTAAGAACGAATCTACAATATTAGTTATCCCGCCAAGTGCTACAGACCATTCTCCTGTTATTCTAGTCACCAAATCGCAGTCTGTTGTGATCACAAATAAAAACAAAACAACGAAACAATTAGACTACGATTCCATTTGTAAGGACCTAAGCGAAGTGAACTGGGAAAACAAACTGAAATCGACAGACGTTTGCCATGCCACTGATCAATTCATTAAAATTGTTACGAATATAGTTAACAAGCATACGACCATAAAAGCCTTACCCCGTTCTAAACAGAATATGTCACCCTGGATTACTAGTGGGCTCATAAAATGTATCTTAAAACGTGACAAACTCCATTATAAATCTAAAAAATACCCTAATGACAAAGAATTAAAATCTGTATATAGCAATTATAGAAACCATTGTAATGACATCATTAGGAAATGCAAAAATACTTTTTATCAGGCTGAACTACAAAAACATGAAAATGACTCTAAGAAAATCTGGCAACAAGTTAAAAGAATATGTAATGTTACAAAAAATAATAATAAATCAGATGAATTATTAACTTTGGAAGACAATATAAGTGACTCTCTCAAAAAGGTCAATGAGTACTTTTCTACTGTAGGTGCTAAGCTAGCTCAAAGTATTCTTACGACCTTAAATTGCTCAGAGACAGAACTTTCCCATCAAATAACTTCAGAAAATTCTCCCATTCACTCATTTGCGATTATTCCACCAGATGAACATGAAGTATGCGCAGTAATAAGAAGCCTAAAACACGACTCTGCTCCTGGGTGGGACCATATAACAAATAAATTACTTAAGTATGCTATCAACTCACTCTGTAAACCTATATCTATTATATGCAAACTCAGCATAGAAAATGGACATGTCCCTGAGGCACTTAAAAAGTCTATTATCTGTCCAATCTATAAGGGTGGAGATGGGGGCGATGTCACGAACTTTAGGCCAATCTCACTGCTTCCAGCGCTCTCTAAAATACTGGAAAAACTTGTTAACAAAAGACTTATTAACTTTTTAGAAACAAAAAACTTACTTTCAGATAATCAATTTGGCTTTAGAGCTAAGAGATCTACAGAAGATGCAGTGACCAAACTAACTGAATTTATTGTTAACAGACTGGACGACAACAAAAAATGCTTAGGTATATTTTTAGATCTGGCCAAAGCTTTCGACACCGTCTCCATCCCTATTCTCCTTGCAAAATTAGAACGCATAGGAGTTCGTGGTCTCCCACTACAGTGGTTCAAAAGTTATTTGTCCGATAGGAAGCAGAGGGTAAAGTTGAGTGATTTCGAAGGAAACGATACTAATATAAGTTTTGGTGTTCCCCAAGGTAGCATTTTGGGCCCCACGCTATTTTTAATCTACATCAACAACCTTTGTAGTAAAACCTTCATTAAAGGGCAGGTTATTACCTTCGCGGACGACACTGTCTTACTATTCTATGGAGATACCTGGGATGAAGTGCAAACTCGTGCAAACGAAGGTCTATATAATGTCACCCACTGGCTGCAAAACAATCTCCTAACAGTTAACGCCACCAAAACTAAATACGTAACCTTCACAATTACTTCACGAACCCAACCGAACCAGAATTTTAATATTACTCTTCACACTTGCAACAACACGGAAAATTGTAATTGCCCAGCCCTCGAACGCCAAACCACTATCAAATACCTCGGAGTCATTCTCGATGAGAAGCTAACGTGGTCAGAACACATTAAGAACCTGTCTGCTAGAACACGCAAACTTATTCATATTTTTAAAAGATTAAGACATATTGGTAAGCAAAAGGTCGTAATGCTGGTTTACCACGCCTTAGCCCAATCTATACTTGGCTACTGTATCACTGCCTGGGGTGCAGCAGCCAAAAGTCATCTTCTTCCTCTTGAACGTGCACAGCGCGCATTGCTTAAAGTCATGCTGTTTAAGCCTAGGCGTCATCCCACTAGAGAGTTGTATAGAGAATGTCCTGTCTTGACGGTTCGGCAACTGTATATAAAATCAATTATACTACGTCAACACACAAAAGCAGATTATAAAGCACTCAAACCACAGCTTGAAATTAAACGGAGGAAAAATCGTATATTTACTACACCAAAAACCCGTACCTGCTTTGCACAAAATTGCCATATTTTTCTTGGACCATATACTTATAACACCATTAGCAAAAAAATTACTTTAATTTCCCTCACTCGTAGAAGTTGTGGACAATCTATTCACCAATACTTACTAAGGCTAAATTACAGTCAAACTGAAGAGCTTCTTAAAATACCTACCTAGAGTTATGCTCCAATTCCCTTCATTTCATTTTATCTATGTCAATTAAGGACAAACATACAGTCAACAATAAAAATCACATACATCACTATCACACCTTCCACTAATAAATTTACAAACATTTCATCCACCACATATAAATACTCAAAGAACTCACCGCTCATGAATACTCTCCACACAACCACACGCACGCTCACACACTCACTCACTTACACATTTAGTTTTAATGTATGAATTATGTTTTTGTTGTTCGTTGCTTTTTATGTTAAATGTATCAAAATTAATTATAACTCATGCATGTTAGAATAGTCTCTGCTTTAGAATTTAGAAGGATAAGTCTGTGACCCTACGATACACGAATACGTAGGTTAGGGGACAGTGAACATTCTTTAAGTATTATTTTGTATTATGAACAAATAAAGTTATTTATTTATTTATTTATTTATTTATTTAATATAAACATTCTGTTGACAGAAATTCCCCGAGCTAAAGTTCCGTTACGTAGAAGAGGATCGACCCGAGGAGTTCTTCACGCCTTACGTGTGGGGGTTGGTCAGCTCGTGCGGCGCCATCTACTGGGCGAGCGAGTGCAGTGCGCGCGCTGTCAGGGACCTGGTGCAGTGCTGAGTGTTGAACTGGCTCGTTGGACTGTTGTGCGGGTGATTGTTAGTGGCTCGAGTTCTAACGTTGAAGTGACGTGCATAGAACTTTCTGCTGGAAAAGCAAAGAGAAGGTCAAGTTTGACAATAAAAACAACATCAAAAAAATTAAAAACAAATTTGAAAAAAACATTTTTTGTATGAATTCATGTACTCTAGGGTAGGCAGTGCCACAGATAATACAGTGCCAACGCTGGCTGGCGTCATACAAATTATGATTTTTCAAAGTGACTTTTTTTTCATATTTTTTTATTGTCAATCTTTACCTTCTTATTGCATTTCCAGCAAAAAGTCCAATGCACGCCCCTGTTTGTAGGGATGAGCTGACCGTGTGATAAAATTGTAACTAATACATATTAGTTAGAATACAGCTCCAAGCGAAACAGTAATGGCTCCTAACTTATTATTGTATAATTTACCGGCCGCGTTTACTCAATCTTTGCCCTGTTTTCGGCTTGAGCGTTATTTTATTAACCTTTATAGCCTATATGTTGACCAGGGTAGAGTCACTACGATTATAATTGAAAAAATTGGATCCAACTCCGTTGAGTGTTTCTCGAGTTAAAACTGAACATACATACATACTTACATACGTCCGATAGACACAAAAATTCTAAAATTGTAGTTTTGGCTGAGGCTGACTGATTGTACTGAGGTACAATACCAATAAACCAATTAATTTCAAACACAAAAATATTCCTCTATAAATAACCACTTTGAATACATACTCTAAATATTTAAAATGCATTACAAGATGGAAAAATCATTTATAGAAGAATTTATCTGAGTAAAATAATCTTTACGGGACTGAACCCGTCTCCTTGACTATCGCAGACTCGCGAGTTATCCACCTATATAGGGGTCACCAAATACACCAGCTAGTAATGCACATATTTCATTATAACGAGGGCGTCTTTTTTTTTTGTAAAAATGTACGAGGGGTGGCTGATATAAAATCTCCTTTGTTAAAGAAAGTTTAAAAAATGTTACTGGCCACTATATTCTCGTATTCTTTGTTTATTCCTTTTTTAAAAATTATGACACTTATTTGTTTCTACGAGTTCAATTTTTTTTTGGCGCGTCTTCGTTTTTATCAAGTTGCAATAAAATTAAAAATGGATAAAATTGAGTATCGCGCTGTGATTAAATTCCTCGGTAAAGAAGGGAATACGCCGACGCAGATCCGAGAGCGCATGTTTAAGGTGTTCGGAGATTCATGTCCTTCCGAATTTGTAATAAAGTTTTGGTCAAAGCAGTTTAAACAAGGCCGTGTGATCTTAGAAGACGATCCCCGTAGTGGAAGGCCCATTTCTGCAGTTACCGCAGATAATGTGGAAAAAGTGAAGAAACTGATCCTTGCCGATCGGCGAATTAAGCAGTGGGAAATAGCTAGAGATGTTGGCATTAGCAAGGAACGAGTTCATGAAATAATTCATGAACATTTGGGAATGTCCAAGGTGAGCGCACGTTGGGTGCCTAAAATGTTGACCCCGTTTGATAAGCAAAGGCGTGTGGAATGTTGTCAGTCATTTTTAGACTTGGTAAAGGATAAAGAGGAAGAAACTATCTTGCGAATAGTGACCAGTGATGAAACTTGGATTCGTCAGTGGGATCCCGAAAGCAAACAAGAATCGATGCAATGGAAATTTAAAGGGGAAAAACCACCAAGGAAGTTTAAGGTCCGGCTGTCAGCGGGCAAACTAATGGCAACCATTTTTTGGGATGTTGAGGGGATTCTTATGATAGATTACCTGCCAAAAAACACCACGATGAATGCTGAATACTATGCGAACTTAGCACCCACCCTATAGTCCAGACCTGGCTCCCTCTGACTACTTCTTATTTAAAAATTTAAAGATAAATTTGAGAGGGCGCAGATTTTCAACAGACGAAGAGATGAAGGACGCTGTGAATGACTATTTTGACGAACAAAATAATAATTATTATTTTAATGGTATGCTGTCACTTATTGACAAATGTCGTAAGTGCATTTCAGTTGCAGGGGACTATATTGAAAAATAAAAAATAAATTATTAATCCATGTATTTTCTTTCATAGTCAGGTAGATTACTTTTCAGCCACCCCTCGTATATTTGTAGCTCCTAATAGTTGCTATATTACAAGAATCAAATTCCTATTATCAAAGTATATTACAGTATCTTGAATTTAGCAACTATTGGGTGTTATCGCTGAGAGCATTATTTTATCACTTATTTTTGACGATTTTATTACATAATGACGAAATTGGCTCTGTTTAACTTTCAGTGTCTGTTTTTTTTGTAATTTTCTTGCACTTTTATGTCAATTTCAGCACCATCAGTTCCGTAGTTTTTTTTTTCAGACGGACGTGTTTTGTAAAGAAAATTAAAAGGTTTTACTGAATCCTAACAAAACTGGGATATAGTCACAATATTATGTATTTTGTAAAAAGGGTTCTGCAATGTTATTAGAATATTCATTTCTGATATTTAATTCCATTTCATTTAAATGTAAATTTAGGCTCTTTTATATAAAAAATATATGCAAGTCCAAATTAGTGTTATCAGTTTAGACGTTAGATTGTTAATTTATGTTACCTACAAATCTCTTTTTCTCAAAAGCAAATTGTGTAAAAATATATTTTTTATTTAATTACTTTTAATTTAAATAATTATTTGAAATTAAGTATTGACTTACTTATCTTCATTTTAAGACTTATCAAATTCTATTCTGCATGAAGTAGGAGATAATAATGCAAACGTGGAAATGCAATAAGATAAATACAATAAATAAATTATATTTAATTTATAAAAGCTTTTTGTTGTCGTGTTATTTCTTTCCATATCCATTATCGTAACGGAGATGTGCCGTTCAATATGAAAATCATTGATACATGAAAATATTGTTTTCAGAGTAAAACTTTACTTTTCACCTCCGAGATATTAATTGAAAAACGCTTTATCCTGATGTTGTCTCTTTGCAAACTTCATTTTAAACCGTGAAATTGTAATAATTACATTTGCAAAAAAATATATCATGTTATATATTACTCTGGACTTAATATTTCGGCTGTTCGTTATAGATTACTTGCATTTTACTGCAACCAATAACATCGAAAAGGCCTAAACTATGACTTAAATACCATTTCATTGGAGTTATATTAGATTTTAAAGAATAAAAATTATACCTACTAAAAATAAAAGTCGTAAGAAAGATGATATAAAACGGTCGTCACATTAAAAATGCACCCTCTTCAATTCCAAAATAATAAATAAAAACGCCTCGAAATCCATCAGCCTTTATTTGTCCACTGCTGGACATGGGTCTTTCCAGGATATCGCCAGTCTTGGCGGTCCTCCTGGAAGTGATGCCCATACTCACACACGCTGGGCGGGTTGGTGAGCGCGGTGCCGAAACCCTTGCACCAGTGACGCCGCGGCCCGTAACCAGTGCGTTTTATATAAGGCCCGGCAATTGGGGATCGATATACCGCCATCCATCGGTCGCAGGCAATGGTGGGCCGCCTGGTTTTGCCTGAGAGCTGTTTTCTTACTCTCCCCCGAATAACTTCGGGAGGATTTGCGAGTAAGATGGTGGTACCTCCACAGTCGAGCCCGGCATCAGCTCTACCACCTAAAACAGGGTAAGCAGGATAGAAAAATGTAAAAAAAGGGTTGGAGCGGGAAAGATTTCTCCGTTTTTATTATAGATTTAGTATCGTTATAATTGTAAAGAGAAAGAATCATGGGCGTAGCCAGGGGGGGGGAGGGGGATTCAAACATCCCCCCCGAAATTTTCCAAAAAAATATAAGTTGGAACTTTGTAAAATTAGTATAATAACAAATTTGTTCCCCGTATTATTTTTAAATAAGTTTAGCTACTATAATTTTAAATAAATATTTATCATACTTGTGTCCACTGCTACCCCAGAACTGACTTTCTCGAGCTTAAGGGAGGGACTGAAAAACTACTTGCGCAACACAACGAGTGAAAACAGACTGAACGGTTTGGTTTGGCTCTCATGAATATTCACTGTGGGGCAGAAATTGATGCAGATGAAGTAGTATAGTCTGTCAAAAAAGTGTTGAAATGAATATTAAAGAAACAATTTTTCTTTCGCCTGGTTACAAATAAGAAAGTACAAAACAAATAAGTACAAAATCTGTTAAATCGAGTTAACCGTGTTGTTATCTCATAAATATATTACCTAAATTATACTACTTGGACGTTTAAAGTTTCATTTTCATTTCAACGCTTTTTTGACAGACATTTAAAAAGAAAAAAAACGGACAAGTGCGAGTCAGATTTGCCCGACGGGGGTTCCGTTAAGGACTATATTTTTTATGATTTAATTACAAATGTACACTAGTGGACAAAAAAATCAACTCAAGCATTGTTGACCTACATTAAAGGAAATAACCTAATCATACAAGCATAAACATAGATTATTTGTATATTATTTTAAAGGTATATGCCGCCCCCTTCGATTAAATTCATTTTTGTCTTGAAGAATTTGCTATACAGGCTGTAACTTTTTTAAGTCATGAATGCATAAAATATTGAAATGATCAAGGGCTCGAAAAATAGAAGAAAAAAAAACTTTTTTTTACAATACCATTAATTTATTCATTAAAAACGTTTAACATTAGTACGTCGTGCTCCCCCCCTCCTAGCCATTATAACTGCTCGCAGCCGGTTTTTCATTGACCTAATAAGTTTTTTGACTGCTGTATGTGGAATGGCATCTCATTCTACCGTCATTACAATCTTCAAGTCACTGAGTGACACAGGAGCTGGATTTCGCTTTCTTACTCTTCTCTCAACCTCACCCATATGTGCTCAATGGGATTAAGGTCTGGGCTTCGCGCTGGCCAGTCCAATGTGGGTATCCCTACCTCGGTTAAATTAAGCCGCACCGTTTCAGCAATATGTGGCCTCGCATTATCGTGCATTAACACAAAGCTATCGCCGATAAATCCTGCATAGGGCACGACAGGTTGCTGTAGAATATCTTCAATATACCGGTGAGCAGTTAAATTACCCCTATGTCGGTCCCGTAATTCAGAAAAGCCAAGCCTCCTCCGTAGGCAACCATTTCAGTGATCCAGCACTGCGCGTAGCGTTCCCCAGGCCTCCTGTAGACCCGTGCTCTTCCGTCGTTGCCATGCAAGCACATTCGGGACTCGTCAGAAACAAAATAGAGCGCCATTGGTCTAAGGTCTAGTTAACGTGTTCTTGGGCAAATTTAAGTCTAGCTTGCCGATGAGCTATGGTCAGTTGGGGCCCGTTGGCTGGTCTTCAAGCGATCGTCTGCCGACTTACAGCCCGATCTCGTACTTGTCTGAGTTCTTGTTGGATCTCAACTGCTGCGGTCATGTGAAGATTTCTTAGAGAACTTGAAACAATGAAGCGGTCATCTTGCTCAGAAGTGCATCTTCTTCTGCCAGACCCTGACCTCAGAATGACGCCACCGGTCTCCACGAAGCGCCTGAAGACTCTGGAGATAGCTGATTGGCTTAGGTGTAATTCTGCAGCCACGCTTCGTTGGTTTATCCCTATTCGCAATAAGGCAAGTTGAGTGACCTCTAGTGGTTCGGATGACGTAATCACTGGGTAATTAGAGTAGGTGTTAACGGGTTGAAATTCCGTAAGCAACAAAGAGTATAGTAACCGTTCCTTGGTAAGCAAGTGAGGAAAAAAAATTATTGCATGCCCTTTTATCGGGTTAGAAGGCGCTTAACGCGTACGTATCTATCCGAGGTAAAAATTGTTCAAATATGGTAAATGAATTTCACATCCTGTATAGCGAATACTTTTAAACCAACATGCATTTATTCAAAGGGGAGCTTTTAAAATGATATACATATTATCTATGTTTATGTTTGTATGATTGGGTTATCCCCTTGAATGTACGACAACAATGCTTGAGTCGTTTTTTTTGTCCACCAGTGTATAATTTTCAGATTTTTTACTATACTTGTAGTATAAGACGGTATTACTTGCGGAATTTCATAGTTCTAGGTCAACGGAAAATACCCTATAAATTTTGATTCCCTTGAGAGTATCTAAATGTACTTTTTTTGCGGCATAAACGACCGTATCTTTTTTACGTTTACTTAGAATTTTGATTTTTTCACAGCTTCAAGGGACTGTAGACTTGAGTACTTATATGGTTATAATTTCAACTCGAGTTTTGCCGAGACAAAGGGTCTTGAGTCTTGACAGACAAAGGGATGGACGGACGGACAGACACACGGATAACAAAGTCCTATGAATCCTATAAGGGCTTCGTTTTTCCTTTTGGGGTACGGAACCCTAAAAAAGAAGAATCATTCTCTAATGCTTTTGCAGCATTTTTTTCTTCAATATTAACTTATTTTTATGTACTTTTTTTCGTTTTATTTTCTTAACCCCCCCGATACTAAAACCTGGCTACGCCCATGGAAAAAATAGATACAAGGTGAAGTTATGTAATTTAACCGCCCAGGTTTATTGCTCTGAGCGCCCAAAGGATAATGGCAATAGACGACCCTCAATTTTCTCGTTTTAACGGCATGTTCACGAAATCAAAGTACGTGCATTATACAAAAGGTAAAAAGTTATGTCATGTAAAAAATGCAGCAAGTTTTTCGTCTACGGCGGCAGCGTCTTCCAGCGATCAAACTGAACGCAGCCAGCCAGGCTCACTCAGACTAAATAAAATCTCAAAAGACAGCGAGCGCTGTCAACATTGACGTGAAGCCAGTTTCGACTGTGTGCACCAAAGACATTGTATAGAGAACAAGACTGTACACTACGACTACGATACGAAAAACGAGCCGAGTGAGATGGATGTTGGCACTCGTGGGTCCCTTTTTAACACGTTAGAACTCAACAAAACTATTTAAATATAGGAAGTGACTAAAGGACCACAAGCGGCCCTTTGATTTTTTTAATTATTGAACCGTAAGTCATTATTTAAATCTCTTTGAGAGATAAGATCGCTGCTCTACTCAAATTTATGTATTAAATGTTTGTAATCTCCTTTTTTGTGTACAATAAAGAATAACAATATTTAGCTGTTGGAATATCTTCCTTAACCCGAACTAATAAAGTTCCTCGGCTCCCTAATATGTACTTACATGTCAACCTAACTGCTCCTCCTCGCTTCGCTCGTCGTCGCAACCTATCCCTAGCGGTCGAATAAAATTAAAAATAAGGAAGCCGCTAACGGCTATTTAGACACTTCCTTAAATATATTGTATGTACACTGGCAACTTGCTAGACAAGGAGACACGAGTAGCGACAGCTATCTCACCCGGCTCGTTTTTTCGTTTGGAAAAACGTATCATAATTATTACAACCTTATTTAAAGGAAATAAAATCTAGTTCAGTTGAGCAAAAATTGGACAGTGCACAGTCTTGTCTTTGGTGTGCACTCAGTGAGTGTTGCCGCCTAGTAAAAACTGAGTCAGATTACGCATGTGTGAGTTTCAAGCCGAGTACGAACACGGGACCCGTTACATAGAGTAAACTAAGTTTTGGTTTTTTATTTGGTCTGAACAGCCAGGGTTACGATAATAAATAAGAAAGATTAGCGCATTAGCGTCACAGATCTTAGAAAATTGGCGTTATCAATCACACACACCGCTGATAGTTCCGATTTTGGCAACGACCAATCAACGCGCATACAAAGATTTCTCGCTCTGTACGTACATCTTACGTTCGTAAGCACGATGAAAGATGACGACATTTTCCTAACAAAACTATTTAAGGGCCTTTTTATATAAATTCAACATCTTTCACTTTTAAAGGTATAACTTTCATCATTTCTATTCTAGCCAATTATGATACCTTTGAAATATATGACAATACGCTGATGCAGTCGATGCGCAAAACGGAATAAACGGTTGATTCTGAGTTCCGCCCTCAGATTGCCCATGCATACAATCATAAAGCAAGTAAAAATACTTGTACAAGAGTTGCCTCCTCTATAGTCTATAATATTTTCGTACGTGTACAAGAGTTGCCTCCTCTATAATATTTTCGTGATCTGTGCCGACCATAGACAGAATTGGATCCGTTTTTTTTACAAATCAATCGACGAAGGCAAATGCATGCAGATGACGTTTGTTGCGTGCGTGTGTGACGATGTTTGAAAAATAAAAACATTGGTGTTTGCATAAATGACTGATTCCTGAATTAATTTGAGATTGAAATAGTGTAAAAATATTGCCGTGGGACATTTTGCAACAGTTGATGTAAGATAACTATTTTACATACTTGGCTGTTTAGTGTAGGGTAAGTGCATATTTTGTTTGTATTAAATTTGCGGTTCTAAATTCAAAATATGAACTAAATTTTGGTGTTAATTCCAGTACATAATAAAAATCAATATGTAAGTACCTAGTTCTTTCTATGTGTATATCATTTATATCAGATTTGTATAGTTTTATTTGATAGGTAAATTGAAAACAAATATTTATAATATTACTTCTTAAAACTAAGTTAAAATTTTAAATTGAATTTCCAAGATAAATATGCACTGTACCATTATCCATGTAGGCAATCAGATCAAATGGATATGTTCATAGCCGTCTTTATCTTGTATATGTTAAGTCGGGAATAGCACAGCAGATATTTGTGTCTTAACATAATTAAGTCTTGTAGGTACCTACGTATGCCTGCCCCAGACTCTTTAGTATAATATACTTTACTGTACACTCTGGAGCTGGTTTTCTATATTATTTATTTATTTTTGTTTGACCAAACAAACGAATTGTGAAAAATTATTAGGTACAATTATAAGTGCGTTTTGATTAAGTACTGTACAAATTTAAACTGTGGTTTAACCCTTTGAATGTCACAAGTACTAAGTATATCGGCGCTTGAAAAGTTGGGTGCGAGTAGTGTTTGGAGTGCTACAATAGTGCTTTACCGAATTGGAATGATATACGGAGTTGATGCTCGTGATTGTTGGCACTTGGTGGAACTTTTGATACATTTTTGATTGAAAAACACTTGTACTTGTCCACTGATTTATATTATTTCCCTTACCGGTTTCACTGTTACAGCATTATCAAAGGATTTTTGGTTGTTTACGTATAATATATTATAATAATATCATATCAAAAATGGATTTATATACCGTAATATGTAGCAGTTTCGCAAATTGCTTGTTCTTTAATATGAGATGGGTCAAGAACCTTCAAGCATTTAGATGCATTAAGTCTAAGCTGATATAAATGACACCTCCCCCAAGTTCCTTGTTACTTGAGATGTTTACAATGTCACAGGAAGTGAGAATGGGGCATGGTTACAGTTTCACTTATTTAAGTTTGCTACCCTCTTCCCTTAGATGGTGACATAAGAACTACCTTCTTTGGTTACATGTAAATTTAATAAATTTGATATTTTTTATTATAGACCCAAAACTATATTGAATTTCTTTATGAATTACATAATTAAGATTATGTTTTAATTGCGAAATCCATCCCTTTGGAATACTCTTAATATTATTTTAAAAGTGCATTAAAAACTATTCAAACTTCTTGTTATCAGGACAAGCACCCTACCAATTGCGCCACTGAGATACTTACCTAGACCATTGAATTTTGCCACCATACTTACTGGTCCACTGAATATTTTGTAACTATTTGATCTAACCAGCTTGTAATGCACATACTGAATACTCACAAGGGTGTTATACAATTTCACACCTTGTTCTTAATAAACAGATGGCACTGTCATCGCTACAATACGCGTTGCTTCAGACAGTTAAAAAATTCACAGTTCTCTTTAACTAAGATTGTTTTATTACGAAATCCATCACTTTGGAATACTCTAAATATTATTATTAGAGTGCATTACAAACTAGAAAAGATAAATTAGAAGCAAATGTAAAGACAAGAATTTGTACAAGAGTACAGTCCTCATCACACATAGTATAGACACCCCTCTGGAAATGTCATTGATTAATGAATAAATAATATTGATTTATTTAAATTTTATTTTTGTTAGGATGTCTTGTCAGTCTAACTGTCTTTAATGCTGATAAATCTTGTGCAGATAATACTATTCATATGATTTTGATAATTGAAGAACTTGACCGTCTTGATTTTGTTTGCCATACGCATAAAACTTTATTTTTACGAATGGATTCGAATACCTTTAAATGAACCCATTGTCCTTAACGTTAATTACAATAAATTGTCACTTAGGACAAACAGACAGGAAATGCAGTACTGTCCTTAATATAAAGCTTACTCTTGGATGATCAACTGATGACATCATCACAAGTGTACAGACATTGATTTTCGCATTTTAACACTTATAATCTATGTAATAAGGGCTTGGTAATACAGTTTTGATCTGAGTGGGAGTCAGAAAGACCGTCGCCCAAATATGGAAGCTGTTGGTCTGGACTTGATTATGAAGTGTTCGGTGGGATAGGAATATCAGATGGGAATACAAGAATTTAGGTTCTAAATGGTTCATTATCATTCCAAAATTTAAATACAGGTTATTATGATGATATAACTTTTACTTTAAGGGGGTAACTTCTTACCTTGGTACAAAATGCACATCATAATATTGTTTTCCTTACTTTTGAATAAAAAGTATGCAATAAATGTGTTTTAAAGCAACTTGCGGAAATAGTTTGTTAATAATAAAAACTACGTACTTTAATGTATTACATGTTGTTTGCATTACATTAATAAACTTAAAAGCGTGTTTACAGTTGTAATGTAATGCAGCTAAAATGTAACGCATAAAATTGAATAATTTTCATGTGATCACCTAACTATTAAAAAGCAGATCGCGCGAATTGGTATAAAGCGCATTTATTGCAAACTTTTTATTCAAAAGTAAGGATAACAATATTATGATGTGCATTTTGCACCGAGATCCTCCGTTACCACCTTAAGTAAATATCTTTACTAGGGCAAGTATAAAATGATTTAAAAACGCTTTCTTTACTAGCATGAGATACACAAAAAAAAATCTTTAAAAAATACCATGACTGCATTACCTAGGTATAACTAATGCAGTGGTGCAATTATAAATTGTTTTTATTCCTAGGTTTTTAATTTAAAAGCCTAGGAAGGTTGATAGGACATGTAGAATGATCGTAAAGGCTGTTTCTTTGTGAAGTTGAGTTTATAAGGAAATAATAATGACTTATAAATCTTATAATAATAAAAACAAATGGAGATTGATATTGATACATTTATCTACTAGATTTCATTATTTATTATATCATATTAGAACCTTACATAGGTAGGTATATTATATTATATTACTGTTTGCGAGATCTCTATTTATTTGTAACTATGGCAGAGACATGACATAAATACATTGGTGTTTTCCTCATGTTCCTTCTTTACATTCATTGCATAATAATGGTATATTTTTGAAGCGGCGGTAGAACACTGGCCTCTCAATCTTGAGACCCAGGTTCGATCCCCGGTCGGGCATGCACCGATGAGTTTGTCGGAATTTATGAGCATAGTATTTTGTGTTCTTACCTAATACTTACCACTTGCTGAACAGTGAAGGAAAACATCGTGAGGAAACCTGCATGCTCTGAAAAGCGTGTAAATGTGCCCGAAGTACGGCCATAGAGCTCACCACCCATCACGTTGGGACGTAATTGTCGTCGGTGAAACGCAGGTGTAGCGGGTGTGGAGTGTGCTTGCATTTCACAGTTCACCCTCGAGAACACCTCTGACACCCCCTCGGGGATTCATGTCGTGACGATATGTTTTGTATGTCTCTACTTATTTTCCATGTCTAGAAATTTATTATTGTATACTTTGACTCGAAAATGCACTCAATGGCACCACACCACAGAGATGGGTTTTTTTCGCAATTTTGGGGGAAAATTTTAGTTTTGCAGAAACAAAGGAAAAAAAGCTAGGGGAATTTTTGAAGAAGAAAATTTCTATACTGAGAAAGTAGAGGAATTATTTCCACTATGTTCACCCACATTACTGCAGGGAAAACTTTTGGGGAAGAAAATTTCGAAATAAAATAAAATGGACGGCCCTAATAGTTTTTACTTTTAATTTTTTTATTAACATTGTAGTGTGTAAACATTTTAAAAGAGACCATATTAAATTCATTATTATTATAAACAATGTAAAATTTAATATAATAAAACAATAGATAATTTGAAAATATTTGTGGGAAAAAAGTTGCTGAAATTGTATCTTTAGTCTCTTTCGGGGAAATTTCGAAAACTCAATCTGGGACCCCGCAACACAAGTTTATTTTATTACAGAATCAGTTTCTTATGAACCCTCATTGGAGGATTCAAAAAGTTATTAATTTACTCCATTTTAGTTATAAGTACTTAGATACACGGATTGGAGAACCATTTGGTTCAATTATTTATCCATTGACCCCAATGTGGGCCTTTACGTTGTTTCAATAGTTGCTTCTTAACTTCGGATTTGGACAGAGACACGGTTTGAATTCTAATAACTCGTCCATATTTATTGCATTTCCTTTTTCAAATTTGGTCGAGTCAGTCCTTTCTCGCGATAGGTTTAATAAACAGCCAGTATCGAGGTGTGAAACGAAAAGGTTAGAGCGTCTCGAATTTTAAATAAAAGTGAAGTTTGTAAAAAATTATATGACATAATGGATGTGGATTGTTACTGGCCAGTACAAAAAGGACAAAAAAAATCGTTTAAAAAAAAGTAGGTACCGGAAGTGACCAGTGTTGCGTGTTTTTAATTTGATACCAAAAAGTTAATTGCTAAGTTGTGTTGCCAAAAAAGAAGTTGGTTTATTTTTATGGGTTGCTCCATCAAGTTTCCAGCCAATTTTTATTGTTTTCGCTCCAGGCGCTGCCATGCACTTTTGCCAAATGTCGTTCATCGTAGTGCAAGTAAGATAGAAGTTTGGATGCCTGCCAACTCGGATATTGTCTGTCCAACAACATTCTGCTGACGGCGAGATGGTAAACTAAAGTTGTACTGTTTCTAATGTTGACAACGCCATCTCGACATAGGTTGAATGTTGGTCATAGACAACAGGGTTGTTGAACCATTTTTCTTTTTGTTTGTTTTTCCCGCCACTTCGTCTACTCGTGTGCTTTTGTTTGAATGCGACGAGTATAGGTTGAAAAATAAATCTCAACGAAATAAACAAATACATTAAAGTTTAAGGTAATAATTATTTAGAGTGTATGATAAACTAGAAAAGATCAATTCTACCGGCTGAGCGCACTTGTAAGCAAGAGGTAGCAGGTTCAAATCCTGACCCGAATAATTTTTCAATATAGGTATATAAGGTGACTTTAATTTCTGCAGCCAGACTTATACTAGAGGCTTGGTAAGTGATCAGTTACACGGATCGATAACACTTTTTGCCAATTTCGCAAAATGAAATCTTAAGGGGGAACGTTTCGAGCTCAGTGCAAAGTGCATAACATAAGTTTGTTTATCTTATTTTAAAATAAAATGTATGAAATTAAAATAGTTTCATCTTATTTTACGACTATTGTTGAATAATTATTAGGGGTTTTTAGCAGAATTGCGTCATTTTATGCATTACGTATTAAATGAATAGGCATACAAACTTAGAAGCCTGTTTTAAGTTTGTGTAGACATTCATTTACAACGTAATGCATAAAATTACAAAATCTTGGTATAAAAGCCTAATTGACATTAAACAATGGTCGCGAAATGCCATAAATCACATTTATTTAGTACTTTTTATCAAATAATAAGAAAAACAATCATAAGTTGTGCATTTTGCACCGAGCTCGAAACGTTCCGCCTTAACGTCCCATAGTAATTGACTCGGGGCTGGGAATGCGTTTGTAAGGAACACGAAAAGAATAATTTATGAATTGCACAAAAAGGGTCATGATCCATGTTACTGATCACTTACCAAGTCTCCAGTATGAGTTTGGTTGCATAAATTAAAGTCACCTTGTATATTTTGTCTTACTTGAAATTTGTTCTTTCAAGTGTCTTTCAATCTTTGAGTGGTATCATCAGTTTTCGGCTTGACGGCTATTTTATGAACACCCCTATAGCCTATATGTAGACTAGGGTCACTACGATGATAACAAAGAAAGCCGCATGCAAATCTGGTGAGCGATTCTCTGGTTAAAATGGAACATACATACATAAATATAGACAGGAAAAAATAAAAATAAAATGTTTAGACTTTCACTCCATTTAAAATTTCGCAATATAATTGTATTATCACTAATATTCTATGTTCAGACACGGCTTTCTTACGTCTTTATAATCCATATTAGTATACCTATAGGAAATCCATCACTTCGGAGACTTTAAATATTATTAGAGTAAAGATAGAAAAATCAATCAGAAACCATATCTCTAAGATCTCACGATTTCTTTGAGATATATTTTTTTACAATGGGCGTAATGACTCTCATTCTATCTAGCACTCAA
This sequence comes from Ypsolopha scabrella, assembly GCA_910592155.1. Lineage (NCBI taxonomy): Eukaryota > Metazoa > Arthropoda > Insecta > Lepidoptera > Ypsolophidae > Ypsolopha > Ypsolopha scabrella. The sequence goes on along the minus strand of OU342989.1, from coordinate 5,906,867 downwards.
TTGCCTTATTTTTTATGTCCAGCCATTTGTATCAGACTGCTTTGCCAAGTGTCTTCTATTTTGAACAGATTCGTGTAATTTTGTTTTTCTATTTCAAACTAAACTTTCTAAATATACGCCCTGTCAATCAAGTCTTGTGAATATGTCATTAACACTGTCTTGGTATTGCCAAGCATTCCTGAAATAAGAATAATACATTTTGTGTTGAGTTCTTATTATCGCTAAAACAATTGATAGAAACACGTTAAGAAATAAATAGTAGATAAAAGTGTAAAGTGTGAAATCAAATGAATACTTCATTTCTGTACATAAATAGTCTTATTACAAACTTTAAACGAATAAAGTTTTGATCTTACTTATATTTAATAAATTTAAACACGTACATAAACTAAAATAAAGGTATATTTAATGTATATAATGCAGACAATAATATAATGTACTAGCTTTTGCCCGCGGCTCCGCCCGCGTCTTATTTGGTTTAACTACATGCTTTTTTCCGGGATACAAAGTAGCCAATGTGTTAAGTCAGGGTATAAGCTATATCCATTCTAAATTTCATCCAAATCCGTTCACACGTTTCAGCGCGAAAGAGTAACAAACATATACACAAACATTCACACAAACACACACACACACAAACACACACACACAAACTTTCGTATTTATAATATTAGTGTGAAGTGTGATGAGATAACATAGCCATGTCATATTTCACCACAAACGATTATGGATCGCACTAATTAGACACCTGATATATGAAATGAATGAATTAATATATTTATTTATTTCAAGGATAACTTAAATCTAAATACATCCCACAGAACCAAGTAGGAATACCAAATAACAAAGCCTTGTCTTATTTCACCACAAACGATTATCGCCGCGCTAATTAGACACCTGATTTTTCAATGATATTCATATATCCTAGAGGAACCATGCAATTTTCCGGGATAAAAAGTAGCCTATGTGTTAAGTTAGGGTATAAGCTATATCCATTCTAAATTTCATCCAAATCCGTTCAGCCGTTTCAGCGTGAAAGAGTAACAAACATATACACAAACATTCACACAAACACACACACACACACAAACACACACACAAACTTTCGCATTTATAATATTAGTGTGAAGTGTGATGAGATAACATAGCCATGTCATATTTCACCACAAACGATTATGGATCGCACTAATTAGACACCTGATATATGAAATGAATGAATTAATATATTTATTTATTTCAAGGATAACTTAAATCTAAATACATCCCACAGAACCAAGTAGGAATACCAAATAACAAAGCCTTGTCTTATTTCACCACAAACGATTATCGCCGCGCTAATTAGACACCTGATTTTTCAATGATATTCATATATCCTAGAGGAACCATGCAATTTTCCGGGATAAAAAGTAGCCTATGTGTTAAGTTAGGGTATAAGCTATATCCATTCTAAATTTCATCCAAATCCGTTCAGCCGTTTCAGCGTGAAAGAGTAACAAACATACACACACACACACGCACAAACTTTGGCATTTATAATATTAGTAGGAAGTAGGATAGGATAGTGTGAAGTGTGATAAAAATAATGGTTACGTACGAGTATATACTAAATACTAAACGCTACATATATACCTAGTCGGTTCTTAAATACTGTCACTGGCCATTTATTTTAAAAATAGAACACCTAGAAAAAAAAATTAAATGGTGTTCGATTCTCAAATATTTTTTGATTAATAATCTGCCAAATCACAATTACAATCATTCATTTTTTACGATGGAGTGGACTCGCAAAGAGGACCGAGTAGCAGTAATTGCATTGTATCGTTGCGGCCATCCACCGAAGACGATATTCAAATTGCTTCAAAAATTAAAAATCACGAAGAGGTTCGTGTACCGTACCATCAAGAGGTACAATGAAACCTCTAGTGTCGATGACGAGAAAAGAACTGGCAGACCTCGTTCCGTTAGGACTCCAGGGGTCATCAAAGCAATCAAGGCGCGTATTGCAAGAAATCCCGTCCGCAAGCAGAAACTGATGGCTTTGGAGATGGGATTAACCAGAAGTACCGTAAAAAAAGTACTCAATGAAGACCTGGGACTACGAGCTTACCGAAAAAAGAGTGGACATCTTCTGAACGCGCGTCTCATAGCTATGAGAGCCAAAAAATGCAAAGTTTTGCTAAAGCGGTACGCAAGAAACAGACACCGCGATATCCTGTTTACAGACGAGAAATTTTTTAATATCGAAGAGAAGTACAACAAACAAAATGACAGTGAAGCTGAAAATGCCATTCCTAGAGTGCAGCACGGCTATCATCCATCATCAGTCATGATTTGGTTGGGAGTGTCCTACTATGGCCCTACTGAAGTGCATTTTTGTGAAAAAAGTGTCAAAACCAGTGCAAAAGTGTACCAAGACACGGTTTTAGATCGCATAGTAAAAGATCTGCCCCAGACACTCTTTGGAGAACGGCCATTTGTGTTTCAACAGGACTCCGCACCTGCTCATAAGGCCAAAACAACTCAGGAGTGGTTCAAGCGCCAGAATATCGAGCTAATAAGGTATCAAGATTGGCCCTCATCTAGCCCTGACCTCAATCCACTGGATTACAAAATTTGGCAGGAATTCGAGGAGAAGGTCTGTTCTAAACCTCACAAAAATTTGAGCAGCCTAAAGTCATCATTGATTAAAGCAATGGCCGATATCGACATGAATATGGTCCGTGCTGCTATTGATGATTGGCCGCGAAGATTGAAGGCTTGTGTGAAAAATAGTGGCAATCATTTTGAATAAATTTTGTGTTTAATGTAAGCTAATTAAATTACCTTTTAAAAAAAAAAACTTTTTTTGAATATCGTGACTAGTTTTCATTTTATAGCCAATTTTGTTTGTGACAGAATTTAAGCACCGACTAGGTAAATACATGCCTAACTCCGCCCATTCAATAGTCTTGCTGAGAACAAGGGCAAGAAACTTAGCAAAATCATGTCTTTATTTTCAAGTTTAAACAAAAAAATTTTGGTTAAGAAATGGAAGGTACAGAGCAAGAGGAATTGGGATAATCAGATCAAAAGTTTAATAAAATAATAAACGAAATTAATTGATTATCTTTTTATCCTCCTGTTCCCTCGTATCATATAGAGATACTAAGAGGAGAGGGCGTGCTGGTTAGCCTGCTGTATATGTGCTGGACGAGCGGTCGTGTTCCAGTAGTCTGGTGCAAGGCTGTCATCGTCCCGCTATACCGGGTGTAAGTAAATAGAGTGCGACCTTTAAGGGTCCGTATAAGGCTAGATGCACAACTTCAAATGAGCATATCACATTGTGTAACTTGGTTAATCGGTATAGTAAAAATAATATAGACAGTAGACTATATGGCTGATAGGCTGATCTTAGAAAAAAGGCAAAATCTTAAGTTCGCTCGATTGAAAAAAATTACGAAAAAATTATAAATTTCATGTTTTTTTAGTGTTAAAGGACCTTCCTTAAATCATAAAGCCTTAAAATTTGTATTAAAAATAAGTTAACAAATGACATCGTCGGGTCGTCTTAGAATATTAAAAAAATTGCATCTAGAAGCAGAGTTATTAAATAAAAACCCACATTTTTGTGGGCGCTTGTTTCTTGGTGGTCGTATCAACCACGGCTGAGAGCGCGCTATTTTAAACTAAAAGTAAACGTCGTAGAGTTCAGTTCTGATTGATGCAGCCTTAAATAAAACCACATACTCTACTGATCATACTAAACAACTATGTTTATTCCGTTTTAACTCGAGGACCACTCAACGGATTTAACTGCGTTTTTTTATCATCACCCTAGTGACCCTGATCAACACATATAAGGGATGTTCACAAAATAACGCCAAGCCGAAAACGGGGCAAAAATGTAATAAACGGTTTTAACTCAAGAACCACTTAACGGACGTGGGTGCAGCTTTATTTATTATCATCTTAGTGACACGGTTAACACAGGCTATCAGGGGTGTTTATAATATAACGCCCAAGCCGAAAACGGGGCAAAGATTGAATGAACTCGGGCGGAGCTGCGGGCTAAGGCTAGTTTATAATAAAAAGGTCCAAAATCAGTAGATGCACGTCACTGCACCTTGAGCTCAATCCGCGATGCGTCACACTCACACATGAGCAAACAAATAAATAAACGCCTCAAGGCTAAGTGGGATTTTCATATAATTCGGCTACTGGTTTATATTAGACATTTTTCATGAGATTAATAAAGCAAAAATATGAGAATAAGTCCCAATTCTAAGTAACGATTACCTCGTACCACAGGCACAGAGGAATAGTAGTTTATGCTATAAGTGCGGTAAGGAGGCAATTTAAACGAGTGTTTTAAACGTTACGAGTAAGTTATTGACCATACCCACGTATATCAAACTACGTTTTTCAATGCATAGTGTGAGTAAAAAAATTGAACGTAATTAAAGAAACAAACAAACAATAAATACTCCAAATTAACTTTAGGCGTCCATTCTCTTTCTTTGCACGTAAGTTGCCAACTTGACGGAAATAAGCTGCTTTCAGTCATACATAACATACCTGTCCTGCTGTCAGTGGTAGGCGGTGTCTTCCGACGATCAAACTGAACGCAGCCTCCGAACGCATCAACATCAAATTAACTCATTTCTGTCAAGTCTGTCTATTGTACATACACAAGATAAGACTGGCAACTGTTTTTCAAAAAATAAGAAATATCTCAGACATGGGTGTATGGGCTAAGTTACCTTTGCCTCCCCACTATTTGGGAGAACAAAACCAAATAAAAATAAAATGAAAAATAAAACACTAGTGTGCTAAAGTTGACTTTGATAACAGTTTAGACGCATAAAATAGGACTTTACGAGCATTTGCTTGCATTGAAAAATAATTTCCGCTGTGCCTCCTCCTCCTCGTACAAACAAACACACATATCGTCACGACGGGAACTCCTGAGGGAGTGTCAGAGGTGTTCTCAAGTGTGAACTGTGAAATGCACGTCACAGTCCGTCCACACTTCTTACATCCGCTTTTCAAAAACGTGATCTATGTCGGATGTAAATAGACTGAGACCTTTAAATAAAACCATGTACTCTACTGATCATACTGAACAACTTCCTGAAGAAAAATACCCGCGCAAATCTTCAGAGAAGAAGATATTCAACTGTAACTTTGACTAAGACTTTATCACGTAGGAAGAAGGTCTATTTTAGAACGCTATACCGTAAGCTGCTGTTTTACGGAAGACGCTGTTTCAAAAAATGCCCTTACCTATGTCGGTGCGTTAGAGTTCACGCATTTTTGTTTGAAACTCAAATATAGCGTGGGTATGTTTCATGGGAAAAGTGGTTTAGTATGATCCGTAGAATATGTGATTTCGTTTAATGGTAGCACTCTACTTACCGTACTATCGTACTTAGGGCAGAAATAGATCAACGGCACGCAAACTGAACCAACCACGACAGAGTTAGTTTGACAGAAATGTATCGATTGATGGATCAGATCGCTAAAATCAAAATCAGTACCTAAGTTAAATTTTCTTCAATACACAAATTCTTTTACATTTTATTGCAATAAAATATTTTTATTATAACTTAGGCTACTGGTTTCGTATAACACATCATCTGGCCAACAAATTATTAATTTCGATAACGATTTAGAGTATAAAGAGAAAACATCTCAAGCAAGCAAATATGAAGTAAACACTGAATATTTAAATTTTCTTGTAAAAGGCAGTGGTAGCACAGGCGATAGCACGGGCCTCTCAATCCTGAGACCCGGGTTGAAATTAATGGCACCAATGAGTATTTCGGTATTTATGTGCATAGCATTTGTATATGTTACGGGTAATACTAGAAGACAGGGTAAACCTAGGTTTATAAAACTTCGGGGGTCGTCTCGCTCCGCTCAGTTTCGCTCGGTGCCCAATGTTCATTAACATGTCAATCTAACACGATCCTCCTTGCTTCGCTCGTCGTCGCACCTATTTTGGTTGACATGTTTCGGACTTTACCCGACTTCGGGCTTTACCCGTAACATATTATATTTATAGCACACCGTGCGTAAAATGACCGCTTTACGCACGCTGCGCTTGCGTAAAGTCGGCATTTTCCGCACTTGTGCTATAATAGTACATTACGATACGAGAGCGATGAAACGTTTTCTGACGAGTGTGAGTTTGCGGCACAAATAATGTTTAGAGTACCAAACATTTGGTATTTGTATACTTGCCATTACCACTTCCTGAACTGTGAAGTTACACTGAGATAAACCTGTTCCAGTAACAGTCCACACTCGGTAACACCTCTGACACCCCCTCTAAGGTAAATGTGGTGACGATATTTTTTATACGTAAATATTATTGGTAAAGGGCCCTAAATCAGATGAGACATTTTAGGATTAAATCTAAAAGCGCATCGTCTAATCTAAAACACGCTTGACGAAGACCATTGCCAAAAACTTCGATCGGGAGAACCTGACGACGTTTCTAAATTATTGTTTGCAGTATATTGAAAAGAATAAGATGAATCTACAGTTTGACGTTTACTTTCAAAGATTTTGGAGAAGTAGTCGGAAGAAAAAGAGTTTGAAAATAGAATAAGCAGACATTTTGTAGCGCAAGGTTCGATGACAGTTTAATCTGTCGATTTTACGTTTTCTTCTTCAGCATTTCATCGTGAACTATAATTAAACATTGTGGCTTCCCCGAAAAGATTGTATTTTCATGTGAATAATCTCTCTCTCGCATCAGTAGCCGTGTTTTACTTGGGAAAGACTGACGCTTGGAGTTACAGGACTCTTTTTGCGTGCTCTTTACCTTTGTGGTATTTAAATGCACATTTTTGCCGCGTTCTATCTTCAAATACTTTATTTTTCTTGGTCTGTTCTGTGCTAGTGGCCAGTGCTGAGTTGACTTAAGAAACGGAAGTGCATTCAAAAATGGAACAAGGCAAATAGCGCGTGGAAGACAAAAGTGATTTCATCTTCCTTTGCGCGAAAATTTGTTGCAGTGGTTTTTATTTTTTGTGCTATCGTTACATTAGCGCATTAGCGCCTTTTTGTTTTTTTTTCTCTTTGCACTTGTGCTTTCAGTTCCCGGTTCTATTTTTCGTTTAAGAATTATGACAGGCGCGTGTTGCAACCTATTTTGGTAACATTTCCTCATTCTTATCTCTGTCGCCCGTATTTCAGGTAACTTTCTTTTGGAAGTTGTCCAAGAGATTTGGAATATTGCATCAGAGAAGTTTAGTTTACACTCTATGGTTGTTGAGTCTGTTTTATTTTCTTCTGGAGGAAATTCTTGAGTGTCACATGGATTTTTGGATTTCTCTTGACTAATTTTACGTACCCATCTAATAATAAATGCCTAGTTGGCATTATATTGCTTGAAACCATTGAATACAAGTATTTTTATATATCTTTTACTGTTGTGATCAGATTTAGAACTGTATGACTCACGCGTACTCGCTTTCAGTTTATTTTCTTCTTCCTTGTCTGCCATGTTGATTTATTTATGGCTGTTCTTATTGGTCTTCATCCGACATTAGTTCTATTTTATATTAGTACCTGTCAATCAAAACTCCATTCTCAGATTAGTATATACATATGTTACATACATAATATTTCCCTTGCAATGAAGTTCAACGCCCTTAAATGTTGCTTCAGCAAGTATAAACTGAACATTTGATCTTCGTTTTGTATTAAACACATCTTTCTTCTAAGGCACATCTACACGAACGAAAATAGCCTTAACTCTTCAAACATATGTTGCATTCCCGCAATGTGCATCCAGACTAAATGTTTTTTTTTCAGCTTCTAAATTTGAACGTGGCCACGCGCCAGTCTGAGCGCGTGCGCACCCCATAGTGCACTTCTGAAATTCTAATTTCAAATCTGTTGTGTTCCTTTTTCGAAATTTTCCAGCAATGTTTTTGGTAAATATTGATTTTGGAAACTGTAAATAACTCTTCGTCTCGTTTTGTAACCCAATATTTTAACCGCTTTGTGTGCTGTACATACTTTTGAGTTGGATTTTAATTGAACCATAGACTGTAAACTATTTCTAGATGACATTTTAATGTCAGATGGGCATCTAATGTTGTTTTTATTGTGTTCGATAACTAAACCGCGGGACTAATTCGATAGTTACTGAATTAGACTGATTTTTTGTGTTCTTTTTAGTTGAGCCCTATTTAGAGTCCTGTATCGGCCAGCAACAGTCCATCGTGAAGCTATGCGTTGTTCAAATAAAGAACTGAGCAATTTGTGGACAAATAAACTGATAACGATTGGTCATTGTGATATGTGCTTTCGAATTTAGAAGGTGTGACTTTCGCTACCAAAATAAGTATTTCTAAAGACAATAGACAATTTTTGTGTAATTTATAGTGTCAATTACAGTTAAGTTGTAACCATAGTGTTGATGAGATTTTTAGTGAAATCCGTTGAAAATGGGGAAAAAGAAGAAAAATGGTGCTAAAAGAGGCGGTAACAGGTTCTTTCGCTGGATTCGAAGGTAATTAATAACATAACAATATTAAATTGACTGAAATGTAACATTTTATATGTTTGTGACGTAAACTAACAAATTTAAGGTTAATAAAAGCATGATGAGTGTTTTCGTTTTAATGTAACAGTATGAAATGATCTTGAAACATATCGTGCAAATCAACTTGGAAGCCTCGGTCCATAAATTTTAGACAATGCCTTATTATTTTCGTTCATTGCATATTACAATTCCACTTTATACATATTATGATTCCATTACGAATACGGTACAGACAAATATGGCACGTTAACAGAGAAAAATAGTTCGAGAGTAGGGGCCTAGAACGAGGCATAAAAAGTCTTAAAAGAGTCAGCGGGCCTATCATGGTTGCCACTTTAACACCATTTTAAACACCAATTGACAGTAAATTCCATACATTTACTGTCAAATGGTGTTTAAAATAGTGCTGTTTCGGCCACTGTTGCACACAGGCCTTTTCAAGATTTTGCCACACTTGGCAGTCCTCCTGGAAGAAATGCACTCACGCACGCTGGGCAGGCGAGTTGGTGAGCGCGGTGCCGAAACCCTCGCACCAGTGACGCCGCTGCCCGTCACCAGTCTGTGTTTTATAAGGCCGCCATCCATATCGGTCCCAGGCAATGGTGAGCCGCCTGGTTTTGCCTAAGAGCTAGTGTCCTCTTACTCTCCCCCGAATAACTTTAGAGGGGTTTGTGAGTAAGATTTTGGTTCCTCCACAGTCAAGCCCGGCATCAACTCTACCACCTTTTCCCAAACGTAGATCTTAAAAATGTTTTTATTATTTTAGAATAAATAATGTCAAGATCAGATTTATCGCATTACGCGACAATATCTTAATCAAGACTTAATGTGTATTAATCTTTTCTACCAAACTTTCTGTTATTTTATGCATTACTTTGCAAATGATCCGGCACCACAACTATAAATACGCTTTAAAGTAATTCATAACATAACAACTTTGCTACAGAAACCTAATTGACATTAAGGCGCTTAGCCACGCCACCGTTTTAGTACAAAATTTGATAACCCGTTTCTCCGTTGTGTTTCGTTATACACCAAAGTTTAAGACCTCTATCATCTGGTACTGATATCTTAAAAGGCACTGTTTTGCCATAATTTTGAATATTGATTTTATTTTAAAGATATCTAGCTGTACAGATTTACATACAAAGTTGTTTTCTTGCCCTAAATTGTACCTATACCAACATTTTACATTTCAGTCACATAGTGTCCTCGTAAATGCGTGTATTAAACTATAGAGTTCTTAAACTTTAGTATATGATTAAAAATAACAGAGAAACGGATTATCAAATTTTGTACTAAAACGGTGGCATGCCTATGCGCCTTAAGACGCATGTTCCCGCGTCATCCGAAAACTACTCCCATTGATGAAGTTATTTCTCTTTAACGGCTTACTTAAAAATTATTAAAAAAATATATGTCATTATTTAAAGTATAAGAAACAATCTCATTGCAGGAAATTATTCTCGCCTATAAGAAACGCCTTGAAAATATTTCCCAAAGTCAAGCTGTTTTTGGAATAAAATTGGCTATTTCTTGGAAACCGCTAATGTTATTTGTATGGTTCTTTCACTAAAATACAAAAAAAAGTATAGCTTATAAAACTCATTGCAGGAAATTTAAAATTATGTTGATTTACAGCAGAGTTAATAAATAAAAACTAGATATTTTGAGAGCGCGTGGCGTCAACAACGTTGCCGTAAACGGCAAATTTCGGAGCAGTCGATTACAAAATCAAATGCAAGGTTTTAACGTTCATTTTGACTTTGTTTAAAATATCTCAAGGTTATTGGAGACTACAAGGGCCTTAAACCATTATCGCGTAATGCCATAAACCACATTTATTTAATGATTTTTTGAAAAATAAGAAAATAAAAAGTTGTGTATTTGGGAAGGATACCATAAAATAAGATATCATTTAGTACAAATACAACCTTTAGTCTAAAACCATTCTCAATGTCAACTAGCAAATGAAATCATAAATCCATATAACTGAACATGCAATTATAGAACGAAACCGTTTTAAAGCAAAAAAATCTCGTAATTCGTGCGTGGGTAGACGAAAAATCGTCTGTCTTGTAATGTTGTTCGCGCAGAACTTGACATTCTGGTTTCACCCACGGTCGGCGACGGTCGTGCCTTGATTTAGTTAGATAAGGAGATTATGGAGGCTGGGTTGAATTAAGATTTTATTTCAAAAGGTGAAATTAGGTCGGATTGTCGTGATACCTTTTTGATAGTGTGTATCCAACCGCGAATACTATATTCTGTTTATTTTTTCATGTTATAAAAACATCAATACTTAATAATATTTTCTTCGGGTTGTTTCAGAAAATACTCTTTTTTGATTGAAACTAAAATTGCTCCAGTTGTAGCACATAATATGCCAATTGCTATGAGGAAATTTGTATCTTAAAACCGCATCACTTTAGTCATTATAAACAAAGAACAGACACACATAAAGACCTCTTTTTAGGATTACGCGTTTAAAGAGCAAGACTGAGCCCTACTAATGTCATCTCTCCGTCTGTCCGTCCGTAAGTCAGATGGAATAAGTAACAGATCTGAAATTTGTTTGCGTTATTTTATTAACATCCTTTATAGCCTATTTATTGACCGGGGTCGCAACGACGACAATAAAGAAAACCGCATCCAAATCCGTTAAATGGTTTTTGAGTCTTGAGTTAAAACGGAACATAAAGACAGACAGACGAAAATCCTGAAGGGATGGTGTTGGCTTGAGTACAATACTACAAGTAATATAATAACCCATTACATTTAACATTTAGAAAAAATATTCAATACACAGAAACTATGTACTTTTTAACTACTTTATTATTAGTATAGATCAGTGGTGCCCAACTGGTATTGCTCAGAGGGCTGTTTTGAAAATCTTGACATGCTTCGTGGGCACCGCTGAGTTTAAAGAAACCTAAGTTGGATAATGGAAACTACATTAGTTCCTGTTTATTGCGCGAGTGTGCCCATAACTGTCAGCGTTATTTAAATTTTCAGAGTTTAGTTAGTGTTTATTTAATTTTATCAATTTAATAAAGCCGATTTTGAAGGCTTTAGTTTTAGTTTGACATACATAAAATTAAACTTAAGTATGGTTAAAACGAAGAGCCATTTTCAAGTCACCATTTTATAAACGTCAAACTAAAATTTTAGTTTGACAGCCATAATTTACTCAACTTAGTGATTTTAACGTGTTTTGCTAATTTCAAAGCACATTTTAGAACTGTCATTTGATTGAATCAAAAAGAATTAGTTTGATTTAAGAGCATTTAAAAGACTTGCTAATTTTAGTTGGTGTGCCCTTCAGAATATCAAAATATAGTGCTGTCACTTAAAATTACGTTTTTTAGTAAGTTTCTTAGATTAAAATTAAAACCTTCAAAATCGGCTTAAATGTGTGCTTAAATTTTTATCCCATTTTGTTCACGGGCGCCTAGAAAACAGGCCGCGGGCTACTAGGCGCCCGCGAGCTACCGGTTGGGCACCACTGGAATAGATTAAAGAAAACAAATTCGGTATTATGTGCATTTTGCACCGAGATGAAAAGTTACCACTCTATTTTCCGAGTGCTTTAGAATAGGCCCTTTACTATGACTATTCCTGCTGTTTAAAATTTAATAAAAATAGATATAGCCTGACCGTTACCGCTGCGCTGTGCACGGCCTTTGCGCCGCGCGGCGAGGCGGGGGGAGGAAAAGAAAGAGTAGCATGAGTTCACATCATTCAAGTTACTAAGTACGATAAATTAAAATTATACCTTTTTATATTTGATTTCGATGCTGATTTGAATTATATGTTTAGCTTTTTAATAAAACACGACATATTGAAATGAAAAAAATATAATTTTAATATAACGTACTTAGCTACTTATTTCACTTATAGTAGTATCATATTTCCTAATAAATGTATAAAGTTTATATACTTAAAAATATTGTAATCCAATCTCGTAAAATCCGACAATATCGATCTCAGGTGAACTCATGCTAGTTCCTTTCCTCCCCCCGCCTCGCCGCGCATACCTCAGAGAGTGCACAGCAGTTATGGCCAAGCTAGCTCCAACTGTAGGGGACTATTATGAGTAACAAAATGTTCATTAGCATTATCTTCCAGAAAACCTTTGGCAACAACACTCACGTTAAGAGCCAAAATAGTTTTATCGTCGATCCGAATCTGTTATTTAGTTTCCCAGTTCATTGCAATATTGCAGAATTATTCACCGTACAATACTGGGGCAAATGCAGTTGGCCATCTTGAAATTAGCGAAATTTTAAATGTACAGTGCTTCCAAAGTTATAATGCGCATAGAAATCAATAGCCGAGCGACCGGACGTACCACGTGACCTTACTGCTTGTATACAAAGTGTAGGGAAATACGAACTTTGCCGAACAGTAGCGAAGATTCGCATGCGCATTTTAAGTTTGGGAGTATCTACTGTACCCCATCACTAAACGCAACTGTCATATTTTCCATCTGTCGTTGATTTTAGTGTTATAGATAGCCTTTTTAGGGTTCCGTAGTCAACAAGGAACCCTTATAGTTTCGCCATATCCGTCCGTCTGTCTGTCTGTGGCTTATCTTAAAGACTCTCAGTACTAGAAACCTATAATTTGGCATAAATATACATATCAATAACGCCGCCATCCATCCATTAGCCTGTTTCGTCCACTGCTGGACATAGGCCTTTCCAGGATTTCGCCACTCTTGGCGGTCCTCCTCCTGGAAGAAATGCCCATACTCACACACGCTGGGCAGGTGAGTTGGTGAGCGCGGTGCCGAAACCCTTGCGCCAGTGACGCCGCTGCCCATCACCAGTCTGTTTTATATAAGGCCCGGCAATTGGGGATGGATAAACCGCCATCCATCGGTCCCAGGCAATGGTGGGCCGCCTGGTTTTGCCTGAGAGCTGTTCTCTTACTCTCCCCCGAATAACTTCGGGAAAATTTGCGAGTAAGATGGTGGTACCTCCACAGTCGAGCTCGGCATCAGCTCTACCACCTATAATAATAAGTAATATTTATGCATTTTTTTATATATTCATGTAGGTAATCATAAATATTGTAAAGGAAGAGCTTGCCGCCTATAGCACCGGTACATACACCCATGTAGGCGTCAAGGCAATCCTAACCTTTTTGTTTAAATTTTACTATGAATAAAGCATATTCTATTTCAATGCTACGGAACCCTCAGGCGCAAGTCCTCGCACTTGACCGGTTTTTTATTGATCGAGGTAACAGCCTCAAACGATAGAAGAAAATAGAACTAAAATCATGTCATCAAAATTAAGAAAACCTACCACATACCAGTCTAAAAACTATTGTATTCATTTTAGAAGTAACCAAGGAGCTCTGTTCAGTAATAAATAGAAACAACAATACTCGTTCGTCTGTCCCACCCACATGAAAGTTTTGAGGTTATAAAAGCGTGGCATACCGCATAATGCTCCCGCAAACCACACAGCCCGGGGCAGCGACCAGAAACTGCAAATAATAGAAGAAAAGTCGGCGGAGTCCGTTGCACGGGCGTAGCCAGGGGGGGGGGGATTGGGGTAGGTTCAAGCATTTAAGTAGTTCAAGGAGCATCCTAAATGTATTTATTGAAAGTCTGAATCAATAAAAGATAATTATTTTATTTAGAAAAGAAGCCTGTCCATTTGCTAATTTTCCAGTCTCAAGTCCAAGTCAGTGTCAAATATAAAGTTATGGTCGTTTTGTGGCCAGCCGCGAAGGAGTCCGTAACATCCCGGCCCCCAGTATTGCAAGTCAATACTCTAGTTCAGAGCGGACGTCCAGTTTACAGAGCTTCGCTACTGACCGTCGGTATTGTCCCAGTCTTGTCTTAACGTCAGCTACGCGCACTCCACCGTCAGGTTCTTCATATACTTTGGTCACTATACCCCGAAGCCAAAGGCCACGAGGTGCCTGCTCATCGACGATTACGACAATGTCGTCAACTTTTAAGGGCTGGACAGCGCCGAACCACTTAGTTCGTTTAGTGAGCGTTGGTAAATATTCTTTTAGCCATCGCTTCCACGTAAGGTCAGCTAAGCGTTGTGATTCTCTCCAGTTTCGTCGGAGCATATCCCCGTCGCTAAATGACCCAATGAGTAACAATGGTCGTTGATTGTAGCTTGTCATGTCATTGTCTTTTACAAAGTCCGATAGATAAGGAAAATTATTTACAAGTTTAGAAATATTTACAGTATGCATAGGAAGAGATAAATTATTGACAGACCTAACATTTTTTAAATTAAAAACCTCATTGTTATTTTGTCCTCGAATGGAGAACGATACGACCTTCGAGCTCGTTTCGTTTGTCGTCATGCCGGTGGCGCCACGTAGTTGCAGAGTGGTGCTCGGGCCGGTGATACCGGCGCGCTGCAGGAGAGACTCATCAACGAGAGATAAGGCAGCGCCTTCATCAAGCAGGGCTAGTGTCTCGACGTCTCCTTGAGGTCCAGAAATCACGACGGGAGCAACTTTAAGAAGTATCGTCGCGGTCGAATTTTTGCAGTGATGAACTGGAGCTGGTATGCATACGCCACTTGATGTCTGATCTCCCGTTGTCTGGTCAGAACCGTGGAGCGGAGCGGCGTGTAGCAGGGGATGATGGATTCTATCACATTGTGGCTCTGTACATTTTTGCTTTCTTCTACATCCTTTTAGTTGATGTTTCGAGGAAAGGCATGAGAAGCATAGCTTGTTCGTCGTTATAAGCTTCCAACGATCGTCAATAGAAAGCCGTTTGAAGTCAGCGCAGTCCTTCAAGTCATGATGACTATTACATATGATGCTTGCTCTTTTCTTCGTAGCTATAGTCGTGGTCATGGCTAGTATCGGCTTCCGTTCGAACTTGGAATGATGTTTTCGTTCATTGTCTGTAGATGGTGATGGTGCGACATGTGTGGCAGCTCGTGCGACCATCATCAACCAATCAGATAAACTGTCTAGTGTAACGATTTTGATCCCTCTATTTTCAAGGTGAAAACTCCATTGATACTTTAAATTTGATGGTAGTTTACTGATGATCTCTCGAATTAAGGTTGGATTTGTAAGATGTCCAACCTCATTTTTCATTGTCATAGTCGCTACAACGTTTTGCACTATGGTTGCGAAGTCTATTAGGTGGTTGATGTCATCGTGACGTATGTTACGAGTGTCACGGATTTTTGTCAACATAACCTCGATCAAGTAATCAGGTCGACCGAACCTCAATTTTAGTGTTCCTATGATTTTGTTTAGGTTTGTCGCACTCACCAAAAGAGCGAATACGGAGTCTCGAGCACGTCCTTTGAGGCACTTCGATAATCTAGCGATGTTCTCGTCGTCACTGTACTGGCATAATCTAGTCGTAGATACGAATTGACTGTAAAACATGGGCCACTCCTCCGGGTCCCCAGAAAAAGGTGGAAGGTCTTTGACTGATTGTTGTCTTGCCAGAAACTTGCTGATATCGTCTTGTCCTGGCTGTCGAATAGATGAACTCGTATTGTTAATCGGCGCGGCCGAGGTGCCGCAGCACGGTCGAGCTGTAGCAGCTGTCGTAGTCTCCGCGGCATTAGCGGCAGGGGTGATCTTATTCTGATTCTGGTCTTCATATCTGTCATGTCTGTTACGACTCACGAGTGATGTTGATGAGGTTCGAGATGAGACACGAGATGAGGCTCGGCTGCGCCGCTCGTCAGCTTTGATGGCGGCTGTCTGTATCTCAAGCTTTTTATTTATCAGGTCTTGTTTAATTTGTGCCATTTGTTCGGCAGCTTCTAACTGCAGGTCAACTAGTCGTCGACGTCGTATTGTTGATGCAGTTGAAGCTGCAGATAATGTTATCAGGTCGGATGGTGACGGTGATAGGTCTCGGTCTCTGTCGGAGACGCGCTCAGGTTCGAGGGTCGTGTCGGGATTCTCCCTCGAAGGGTCGGCGAGTGGTTGGTCATCGTCATTATTGAACTTCCTCTGTATCTCCATATTTTAGTTGTTTTTAGTCTCGAAGGACCACTTTATTGAAAGTCTGAATCAATAAAAGATAATTATTTTATTTAGAAAAGAAGCCTGTCCATTTGCTAATTTTCCAGTCTCAAGTCCAAGTCAGTGTCAAATATAAAGTTATGGTCGTTTTGTGGCCAGCCGCGAAGGAGTCCGTAACAGTATTTAAGACCTAAAAACCATTTAGTGTCTTGCACAACTTTATTTTAGTTGCTAGTCATATTTAGCGAGCTGTCAAACTTTTTACTTAACCTAAAAGTTTCGTGTTACTGAAAACAAAAGCTATAAAAATGGATTTATTTTCCAATGGTGACGAAGAAATTATTAAATTTATGGAGAGACCGATCGCAGCGAGACAATGTTTCGAGAATAGTAATTTATTTAAAAATCTTCCCGAAGCTAAATTTGTGGTGTTTTCGTTCATTAAATTCATTTTTAACACAAAATTCCTTACTCTATGCAAAATTATAACCAAACCTAACTAAACAGAGACGAGAAGACGGAGGAAAAGTTATTAAAAATAACAGGAACAATGTTGTGCAAGACGCTACTAATTCCATTTAAATTAAATGGATATTCGTGGTTAGTTAAACAAAATTACTGTTAATTTAAATCAAAAGTTGTGCAAGTGGCCCTTAGTGTAACCGCCATGACTGAGCGGGTTGTTTTAGCAGATTCGATAAATGCGGAACCGCGTACATTAAAGTAGTAGGCGGATCCACTGTCAAAAGGGCAGGGTAAAAAGCGGTGTATCTGGCAACGCTGATTTATGTACTTTTTTTTCGTTTTATTTTCTTAACCCCCCCCCCCCCCCCCCGATACTAAAACCTGGCTACGCCTATGGTCCGCTGTACTATAATGTGTGGGTGCCGGTCCTCATTAAGTGTTACAGTCTGAGGTTCCGTCATAAAACATTCGAGCAACACTTCTTCGAAGATGTCACATAACATGAAATAAATTTAGTTTTGTAGCACTTTAATTTGTCTTAAAACAAATAAAATAAAGAAGTTGATAGTTGAGATTGTCGGCACTTGGTGGAATTTATCAAACATTGTTGTGATGATAAAACACTTTTACTTTTCCACACATAATATTTAATACTACAAAACCCAACCGGTTTCACTATATAAGCATCATCAGGGGCTTTTTAATTAACTAATATACATAAATAACTTGCGGGTAGAATTGTCTGTCATGCGTATTCAATTTATATTTATATTTTTTTATTTTGATATAGATGTAAGATAAAGAAAATAAGTTTTCGTACCAGTTTCGCTAGTCTAGTTCGCTGAAACTACAAAAGGTTCGTTTTAATGATCCCTAAAAATCTCTTCTCTCCGACTTCCTTGAAAAAAACACGCTCCTATTAAATGCATGAGCGGTCAAAGAAGCCAGTGGAAAATTGCACCCTGCCCGACTTCGTAACTTAATTTAATTAATTATTTATTGCTCCACTAATTAATATTTTGTTACGAACATAATGTTTTATAAGCGCTCAGGGTAATTCATCAAGTTGCACGCAAATTACAGCCTTTTGTACACAATAATTACACACAATGAAACTGCTCGCGTTATAAAAATGGAGTAAATAAACTGAATATAAACTATACACACAAACTCTTGGACTTTTGTTCAAAACTAGTCTATGCTTGCGACTCCGCCGGCGTTTAATCAATCTTTGGCCCGTTTTCAGTTTGGCCGTTATTTTTTGAACACCCCTTATAGCGTATGTGTTGACTAGGGTCACTAAAATGATAATACAAAAAACCGCATCCAAATCCGTTGAATGATTCTCGAGTTAAAAAAGATCAAACAAAAATATAAAAAAAAGGTTTTTCTTGAGTACAATAATAAAAACCCATTTCATTTAAAATTCATCAATCTAGCCGTACAAGCTCTTCTACTTCTGCTCTTCGTACTTTTTACTTTGCTCTTCTTCAGTATGTTGTATATTCATGTATTATATTCATTTAAATTTTCGCAAAAGTATCCAATGTACAGACACGACTTTATACTACTTTATTATTAGTAATATACCACATGATCTTGAAATTTCATAGTTTTATTGTCATTGGTTTGATACACTTTATAATGGAAACGAATAGTTTTTATAATTTTTCTACAATCCATGCGTACTTCCGTCAATATGGCCTTATTAAAACATCTCTAGCATGCTCTACATAAGGCCATATGAAGTATATTACTTCAATGTCAAATCCTAGTTCCGGCGCCACATAGATCACGAAACCAAGCCTATGTAACAATTCTGAGTAATGGTAACGATGAATGCCCGGATACAAGATACAATAGCCAATTAGAGACATAACTGCGACATGCTCATTGCTGCTGATTGAGATATGACATCTATAAATACTGTCTCTATGGTTTATTGTTTCGAACGTCTTCGTAGTCACTCGTTTTCGGTCTACGTACTTATATTAATTATTACTTAAGGGTGTATAATACCTCACTTCGCTTTGCATGATCCTGTATTATGCCAACAAATACTGCAACAATCACTCTGAAATTAATATATGATAAAGTTGAGGACTAATGCTATGTCCATGCTGTTGTGAAAACTTGATTCCCTTAAATTTTCTCGATGGAAAAAAATTACAAAGTTACCTCCAAACCGTACAATAAACCGATAGCATTCAATGAATACTTGAAATTAGATCTTAAACTGAATAATATAACTGATATTAGTATACTGTTCCATAAAAATGAAAAAACTATCATTGTAGCGGCGATTTCAAAATAACTGATGTTTTTGCGTGCGCGGCATCTGATTAGTGTAGAATACACAATTAAAAAGCAGAAGCGTTAGAGCAGGACTGCGAATTGAGGTATTATGGGCCCTTAATATGAAACTTGTTTTCTAGTAATTTTATAAATGTATTGGTTTTTAAAATGCAAGAAATTCAATAAAACTTCCCGATTGTTTCACACGAAAAACGTACGTTTGTGTGACATCTCCAGTTGTATTTTTGTTTCTTGTGTTTGGAAACGAGACTACACTATACAACAATGGTTCTGCCATTAAAAAACGCCAAGTTCAAAAAATTTGACATTCCTTGTTCTTTCCCTGCACCTTTCAAATAACCTGTAAAAATATGATTTTGTTAACGTTACTTGTTTCAGTTTATCTTAAAGACTGTGATACACACAAGTTTCAAATTTAATCAGAGTATTGTACTTATATATTCTAAAGTAAATAACAAATAATTAGGGTTCCGCACTCAGCGAAAGCAGAATTGTTTGTCAGGCGCGGTCCGGGGCTACCATTTAGCAGCTTGTTTTTTGTTGCCTTCACACACTTATCCAGGGGGGTGGATAGGTGGGATTTATCCCCCCCGAAATTTGGCGTGACATACACGGGTCCGGAAATGTTTATTTATAAACACTGTAAAGTACGTTTTAATAAAAAAAGGTACGATAATTTGATACTTAATAATATTATAGTGCAGTGATTACACAGGTTTCTTTCACAATTCACATTGTTGTTTCAATTGTAATTCTTTGAATTTTTATAACTAAATTTTTGTTTAGCCTAATTGAAACTCTTTATTTACTTAAGGCTACATTTATTTATCGATGTATAAATGTTATTATTGTATGAATAAATACAAATTATAATGTATATATTTTAACCTCCATAATATTTATATATCTAACAGTCAGTCAGTTCACTACACATCCTATTCACCCTCTCTCACACACACTCACGTACATCTTCATTTCACACACAGAGAAGACTGAAGTTAACATGGTTTATTATTTATAATTTACATCCTTTTTCTATTTTGTTAACATTTGATTATATCCCTTGCACGCCTGAATTGTTTTTAAAATGGGCTTTGTAATATAACTATATATCTGAGGATAGAGGCGCTGTATGCTGAAATACAGGCTAACAACCTACTCAGCAGCAGATGCTACATATGTGATACACAAAAATATGTTTGATAAGCAGAGTTCTTTCTATATGTATAACCTGTGTTATGTTAATTTTTTTTAAATCAAATAAATTTATTCTATTATTTATTTTATTTATTTAATGAATGCCCCCCTCCCCTCCCCCCCGAAACAAAAGTCTGGATACGTGCCTGTTGATGTTGCTATGACATCTACATGTCAAAACAGGAACGTCAGGAACGGCAATAGGAGGGCTACCGTGGGTATTGGACATGATGAACACGCGTAGACGAACAATACAACTTTTATTGTGATCAAAAACAGTCTTACAGCACTTTTAATTACAAGGAACAAAACTACGTGGCGGGAACGGACAAGTCTCTTGGCACATGAGTTACCTCGACCCCTTTCCGAAAATAAGTACCCTGAAAATTATCTTTTTCCTCGGAAGTCGTACGTAACCCTCGCCAAGAGCCATGTCCAAGCGCGGTAAAACTAGGCGCTTGCGTTTCCACCAATAAAATAAAATTAGGTACCAAAGAAAACAAATACTTCAGATCTGATTGGATAACATAATCAGTCCTGCCAACCTTACAATCAAACAGAACATCATACAGACTCCTAAGTCTATGGTACAGACAATCTACCAACTTAACACAACAATTCTTTTCAAATGTGGTTGGGCAATTTAATCAGTTCATCCAACATTACAAATCAAAATATTTAGAACAGAATAAAGAAATAAATCACCACAGACCCACTTAATTTCTATTGGCGTATAGCGCCATCTGTCGGCAACGATTGTAAATCAAAAGAAGAGAGAACCGACCATAGATAATGTTTTCGTTCGGTTACTCATTCGATCAAACCGATTCTTAGCTCGTTCTAAAATATTCGCTGTCGACTGGTGGCGCCACACATCTCAATTCGACACGGCCATCTTGACATTTACACGCCCTCGTGTGTCTGATCTGTGGACAAAACAATCGAAAAGTAATATGCTCGGCTATCCTGCCGTACGATCTTAACAGCTATGACTATAATGAAAACAGTCTCAATAAAATCTCAAAGCTAACAGGTAATTTAGAGCTTACAGACAGAATGTTTAGCATGCTCATACAACAAACAATACACAAGGAAAAAGTTACTCTATAAGTCAATCTAATATTAAGTCAGGTCAGGACCAAACGAACAACAGGTTCAAGTTTTACAATCTCAGTAGCGTTTCAATCCTAGAAACATAAAACATGAGTGGGATTACTTTAAACAAACGTTATCACAATGCTTTACCAGTGCGTCGGCATATAGCCAGTCCGTCGGCTTGTTATGATTTGCCAGTCTATCGGCAGGTAGCCAGTCCGTCGGCTTGTCACAATTTTGCCAGTCCTTCGGCAGGTGGCCACCACATCGGTTTGTCATTATTTGCCAGTTCATCGGCAGGTAGCCAGTCCGTCGACTTGTCACGATTTGCCAATCCATAGGCACTGTGATCGTCCGCAGAAGCTAACCATCTCAGCCGCGTAAGTGCTACCCCTCGCAAAGGATATCCTGCACATAAAAAGCAGGCCACGCGCACCTCTTACATGCTCCGGCGCAACTGGAACGCTCACAAGACACACACCAGCTCATGGAGTGTACATGAAGTTTGAATAAAGTGAACCCCCTTACTTACTGACAATCACTGATAGCATCATCATTCTCATCATTATTATTGTACACGTCCAATTCGAGGGGAACCTGTTGGTCGAGTACCTTCCTGACTATCATGAGGGTACTTGTATGTCCTTTTTGAGGTTAACGATTTTAGCAAATATCTATCACCATCTAACACTTTGATGACCTTTAAAGGTCCTTTAAATTTAGTATCTAATTTGACTTGATTCCGTTCCTCGTTTTCAATTAGAACAAAGTCGCCAACTACGCATTTCTGGATTTTAGCCTTAGTCGTATCGAATCGCTGTTTATCGTAGTTAGCGCTTTCAACTAAACCACGGGACGCTTGCTCCCTCATGAAATCGAGGTCAATAATTTCGTCATTGTCATCTACGGTCATGAGGTTAAGTGGTCGAGCAACCTTACCTACTAACAACTCCAGAGGACTTGCTTTTGTGACTCGGTTAATAGTCGAATTCATGGCCAATTGAATGTCACCTAGCGCATCCTGCCAAGAATGTTCTTTAGCAGACACTAGAGGGGGGCGGAAGCTTCGTTAATGCCTCAATTTTACCAGGATTTGGCTGTAAATCACCATCTTCAATAACGAAACCCAAATACTCAATACGCTTCTTTAAAAAGGAGCATTTGGTCAAATTTAAGGAAAACCCTGCTTTAGTCAACACTTCAAGCACGAGATGGAGACGTTCAATTCCTTCTTCTACTGTGGAGGATAAAATCAGCACATCATCGATGTAAACGACTACGAACGAATAAGCAAGATCACCTAACGCCCTCATGATCGCCCTCTGATAGACAGAACTAGCATTCTTCAAACCAAAAGGCATGGTCAAGTATTCCCATTGACCTTCTGGTGTGACGAACGCAGTCTTCTCTATCGAATCTGGTGCAACAGGGATTTACCACTAAGCATGTCAAGTGCGTGAACCACTTAGCTTCTCCTAATCTAGCCACCTGATCACTGATTAGAGGCAAAGGATACCTATCGGCCACTGTGTTGTCGTTGAGCTCGCGGTAGTCCACACACATTCGGTCAGATTTGTCTTTTTTTTTGACTAACAACACGGGACTCGAAAATGGTGAACAACTTGGACGAATAACTCCTGCATCCAACAGCTCCTTCACTTTCTCGCGAACAACCGCCTTCTCTTCTACACCTAACCTGTAGGGACGTCTCTGAACTGTGCGACTAGGATTAACAAGACGAATATCCAGTTGTCCTGTAGTGACACGTGAAATAGCCACCCCAGTTGAAAATGAATTCCTAAATTCTTGCAGAACGCAAACTAATTGCTGCCTATACTCAACAGGAACGTCAGTAACGATGTCACAAAAATCGATTTTATCTACCTCCCAGTCACCTAACTCACACGCATTAACACTAACGCAACGAGTGATAGTCAATTTATCTGAAGTCATGTTCACATTAAGGCCTTGGGTTAAAATTTCACGTCCAATCATGACGTCACTTTTTAAGAATTGGTCAGGCACCACGTGAAATAAAATTTCCAAAGTCAATTCATCTATCCTAATCTCACACAAAATTTGTTCTGTACTGTACACGCATGATTGACCAATACCAGTTAAGGTCACAGTTTTGTTAAGTCGCTGTCCAGGAAATTTTAATGCAATAGATTCTTTCATGAGAGAACACTCAGCGCCCGAGTCATAGTGAAATACAAAACGCTCACCAGAAATGGTTAGTTGTCCAGTAGGGTTGCTGATGCTACACAGGTCCATTCGACGCTGGTTGCCGTTGCTTGCTGCCACGCTGGTGTTGTTGCCGCCGAAACCACTTGCAGAGCCGTTGCTGGAACCATTCTTCCACGAAGTGGAGGAAGGAGCACGAGTGCATTTGTTAGCATAGTGGCCAACACTACCACACCTGTAACAAGTAACGACAGGCGCATTTGGTCGTTGCTTGGCTACATGAGTAAGGCTAGAAGGATTGGAACGATCACATGACCTTTTAGAATCCTTGGAGCGGCAGTCGGCACTGCGATGTCCCAATTTCCCACACGTGAAGCATCGTAGAGGGCTTGGAGATCCAGCAGGCCTCGGGAGCTTGAAATTTGACGATCCATCGCTTGAAGGGGCGTCATTCTTCCTCTTGAGGTAGGAACATGCTTGAAGTTCACGTTGCATTTGCTCACGAGTCTTGATATTAGTGGTGAAAGCAATGTGTTGTAA
This sequence comes from Ypsolopha scabrella, assembly GCA_910592155.1. Classification (NCBI taxonomy): domain Eukaryota; kingdom Metazoa; phylum Arthropoda; class Insecta; order Lepidoptera; family Ypsolophidae; genus Ypsolopha; species Ypsolopha scabrella. Next base: position 5,882,548 of record OU342989.1, on the reverse strand, counting down.
CCTCCCATCAAACTGAGACACGTGGGCTAGAACCATGGCTGAAGTTATCTCTTCCACCGTCATGTCCTTGAACCGAGCCATCAATGTCGTTGAAAGTCGCGCAGCGAAAGATGCCATACTCTCGCTGTCTTTCGGTTTGCTATTATGCATGTTAATTAATGTAGCAGCAGGTGTTTCGATCATGCCATAACGAGTCAGGAAAAGATCGTTAAAATGGCACCACGTCATGCCAGCAAATGATATCTGGGATAGCCATCGCGAAGCATTTCCCTTGAGAGCTCCACTAAGCGCAATGATAAGTGCGCTGCCTTCTTGTTGTTGCATAGACAGACATAAGTCTGAAGTAGCACACCATGCCCTTGCGTCTACGTCGGGCTTATCGGGATCAAAATCTGGTAGAATAACCTTTCGGGTACTCACGGGACGCATGGCGTTGATTAGAGCCATCATGTTCTGATTTTGTGATTCCAGCAGCGTGCGCAGAAGATTTTCATCCACACGTGGTCCATCGTTCGAAGTCTGTTCGCATCCGACTTCTGATGTCAAAACAGGAACGTCAGGAACGGCAATAGGAGGGCTACCGTGGGTATTGGACATGATGAACACGCGTAGACGAACAATACAACTTTTATTGTGATCAAAAACAGTCTTACAGCACTTTTAATTACAAGGAACAAAACTACGTGGCGGGAACGGACAAGTCTCTTGGCACATGAGTTACCTCGACCCCTTTCCGAAAATAAGTACCCTGAAAATTATCTTTTTCCTCGGAAGTCGTACGTAACCCTCGCCAAGAGCCATGTCCAAGCGCGCTAAAACTAGGCGCTTGCGTTTCCACCAATAAAATAAAATTAGGTACCAAAGAAAACAAATACTTCAGATCTGATTGGATAACATAATCAGTCCTGCCAACCTTACAATCAAACAGAACATCATACAGACTCCTAAGTCTATGGTACAGACAATCTACCAACTTAACACAACAATTCTTTCAAATGTGGTTGGGCAATTTAATCAGTTCATCCAACATTACAAATCAAAATATTTAGAACAGAATAAAGAAATAAATCACCACAGACCCACTTAATTTCTATTGGCGTATAGCGCCATCTGTCGGCAACGATTGTAAATCAAAAGAAGAGAGAACCGACCATAGATAATGTTTTCGTTCGGTTACTCATTCGATCAAACCGATTCTTAGCTCGTTCTAAAATATTCGCTGTCGACTGGTGGCGCCACACATCTCAATTCGACATACATATATTCTTGTTTTTTACCATGTTTCGTACTGGTGTGGTGGTACTGATTTGTACGGACTCGCGCTTGGCCTAATAATTAATTTACTATACACTCTTAGATAAGATACGTTATAGTGTATAACTGGTGTTGCACCGAGGGCTGTTTTGAAAATCTTGACATTCATCGCGGGCACCGCTGAGTTTAAAGAAACCTAAGTTGGATAATGGAAACTACATTATTTCCTTATCCATCCATCCATCAGCCTGTTTCGTTCACTGCTGGACATAGGCCTTTCTAGGATTTCGCCACTCTTGGCGGTCCTCCTGGAAGAAATGCCCATACTCACACACGCTGGGCGGGCGGGTTGGTGAGCGCGGTGCCTAAACCCTTGCACCAGTGACGCCGCTGCCCGTCACCAGTCTAATTTATATAAGGCCCGGCAATTGGGGATGGATATACCGCCATCCATCGGTCCCAGGCAATGGTGGGTCGCCTGGTTTTTTGCCTGAAAGCTGTCCTCTTACTCTCCCCCGAATAACTTCGGGAGGATTTCCGAGTAAGATGGTGGTACCTCCACAGTCGAGCCCGGCATTAGCTCTACCACCTAGGAAATAGGAAATTTCCTTATATTCCTGTTTATTTACTATGACATACTACAAAAACGATAGACCGGAACAGCACAAACTTTGTGATACTTGGCTGTTCACATTTTCAGAAAGCTTCTGAAAGTTTGGTAATCTTCTGTGCATCCCAAAAATCGTAAAATTTTTGACATGCTCGTTTGTTAACATACTTTTGTACTTGATCTTTATAATTTTTAGTTGAGATGAAAAAAGCCGCAGCACAGCACTGATGTGCGCGAGAGTGCCTTCTAATGTCAGCGTTATTTAGATTTTCAGAGTTTAGTTAGTGTTTATTTAATTTCATCTAATTATATCAATTTAGTGTGTGTGCTTGGTGTATAGTAATGGTGTATGGCATAGTAGGTATAATCATGATCTTTGAGAATGAGTAAATATGATCTCTCCGCTACTTTAGCAAGCACCGTTTCATGGAACAATTTAAAACTAGTTCATTGCCTCCAGTTTTAATTCCATGCTATTTTATTCCAAGATTTTGAGATGTTTTGGTCCTTACTGTTATTTGTATTTCAGAGAGATAAAAATGCCAAAAACGTGAGAACGGTTTTTCTTTTTTAAACTGTATCATAAGAATCATAACAGGATGTTAGACGGGCAATAAATTGCTTAACTTATTGACTAGATTACGATACTCATGATTATCTCTTCACGCCGAGCCCATAAACTAAGTCTATTGGATAGAAATTTCGAAAAAAACTTACTTCAGAAATTCCTATTAAATAGCTTGTATTTTGAGTTTCTCAGCTCCATTGCTATAACAATTTGGAAGGCCAGAACTAATTCGTAAATTGATTCCAATAATTCCAAATAAGCTTCCTCGTCGTGGGTCAATAGGTCCACTTTTTATTTACGAAACACTTCAAGTTCATTGAACTACTTTATGAGGGTCTGTAAAATTTGAGAAAGCTAGTGAGATGTACTTACTCAAACCTATAAAAAAGCATATGCAAACACAACATCAGGTCGTGTTGTCTGTATTATAAAAACACTTCTAAACACTGGCTATCCCTAAAATAAACTTCTACCAAAAAAAGCGGCAGTAAAGGTGATCAAATCATAAAACAACTGCATCTGGAACTTTAACACTCCATGCCTTTTCTTAGCACGTGCCAAGAAAAAAAAACTTAAACCATATGACACTGTTACTTGCCTTACGCAAAACCAACCATATTCTACCGTAATAAGGTTCAGCAAAAATAAAGTATTCGAAGGTAAATTGGCCGGATCACGAAGCACCTTTTCGAACATAAACAATGGTTCAAACCCAGTCGATGCGTCTGCGCTACTTTGCCGCTTACATTTCCCCTACTCTCTAGAGCCTCTACCAGTTTTACCACCTAAAACGTCGATTCTAATACGCTTTGCATCCATTGCACGTTTGTAAAAGGAGATAGCTTGGAAATTAGAAGTGGCCAAAGCAATGAATACCACGCGTCACAGGCTGTTGGTTGCTGTAAGGTAGTATAACAGGATTTTATATTAAATTTCAAGTCCACGTCATATGGTCTTACCGCCCACAGTCAGCGGTCGTGCGCGCGCTTTGTACGGTCATATTTTCCAAGTGAAATTATCGGAATACCGCAAGGTTACATCTTCGGTCCGTTCCTTTACGTCTGCTTCTTACTGTTTGTTTTAATAACAAATTGATAGGTTTATCACAACACTTTATCTAAATGTTTTACCATATAAACCATAAAATAGTGTTATCTAAAGTGAAATTTCGACGATTGTAGTTGTGTTTTCGTAAATTTGAATGGGCTATTATCATTTTTATGGTCATATTAAAAACTTCTAGGTTATCGGACGAAAAAAAAAGTTTACTTATAATTTTTCTTGTATGTAAAAGCAGCAAGTAGCACTTAAACTGTACTGTGTAAATTTTACGTATATAAGTAAAAAACCGGTTGATATCATAATATAATAGGTCCTTTTTAGAAAAGCCAATATGGAAATGAAAATGTACTGACAGGAACAAGCCAATTAACATAGTTGAAGACCAAACGTGAAATGTGTAAGTATAAATAAAGTTTCTAACAACAGGAATACTACATAGAAATAATTCTAGTGTTGACATGTTTACATTTAAGTACTTTTTTAAACTCCTAACTTTACAAGACGAATGGGAATTCATGACTAACTCTGTTGCGAAAGAAAAATAAAGGCGGTCGATGACGCTTAAATCGTAGGCATATCAAAATGAGCTGTAAATCTTCCCTGTTAAGACACACAGTTTCTTGAATAATCTTAAACAATTGATGAATCATTGACAATGATAGTAAAACCATGCCTTGGAGAAACTTTTTTTTGATCTGCTCTTTGATGCATTTTACTTGCGCCTTTCGCTTTGCATCTCATGGCTTGTTTATACACTGGTGGACAAAAAAATCGACTCAAGCATTGTTGTTGTACATTTAAGGAAATAACCCAATCATACAAGCATAAACTTACATAATCCGTAAATCATTTTAAAGGTATAGGCTCTTCCGTAGTTGCCATGCAAGCACATTCAGGACTCGTCAGAGAACAAAATGGAGCGCCATTGGTCCAAGGTCCAGTTTACGTGTTCTCGGGCAAATTGAAGACGCGCTTGCCGATGAGCTGTGGTCAGTTGGGGCCCGGTTGCTGGTCTTTTTAGTGTCAGGTTAGCTTACTTTAGTCTTCTAGCGATCGTTCGCCGACTTACAGCCCGATCTCGTACTTGTCTGAGTTCTTGTTGGATCTCAACTGCTGTCATGTGACGATTTCTTAAAAACTTAAAACGATGAAGCGGTCATCTTGCTCAGAAATGCATCTTGTTCTGCCAGACCCTGGCCTCCGAATGACGCCGCCGGTCTCCACGAAGCGTCTGAAGACTCTGGAGACAGCTGATTGGCTTAGGTGTAATTCTGCAGCCACGCTTTGTTGGTTCCGCCCCAATCGCAATAGGGCAAGCACTTGAGCGGCCTCTAATGGCGTGGTGTCCATTTCCGGGTGACGTAATCACTGGGTAATTAGGGTAGGTGTTAACAGGTTGAAATTGTGTAAGCAAGTGTGGAAAAAAAAATATTGCACGTCCTTTAAACGGGATAAAGGGAGCTTAACGCGTACGTTTCTGTACGAGGTAAAAACTGTTCAAATACGGTAAATGAATTTCACGTCCTGTATAGCGAATACTTTTAAACCAAAATGCATATATTCAAAGGTGGAGGCCTATACCTTTAAAATGATGTATATATTTCGTATGTTTATGTTTGTATGTTTGGGTTATTCCCTTGAATGTAGGACAAAAATGCTTGAGTCGATTTTTTTGTCCACCAGTGTATTTAGCTATTTGCGGAATCATAATAGGTAGGTATGTACCTATTTAAAAATATCCACCGAGTAAAATCATTCATGACAAGAAATAAATAAATACAAGTCTTTGACTTATTGTTTTGCATTAAAACAATCAATATTCTACGTATTGTATTTTCATAATAGACCAAAAGGAACCTCAGAATAAAAAAGACGTCATTTACTTCTTTATGCTTTTTAAATGGTATGAAGATACCATTTAAAGAAATCTTATGTTGCATTCACTTTACATCACATGACGCACGAGCAAGGAAAATCTACGCATTCAAGACTTCTTATAGGTACCTACGATTTGTACTCAAACTGCAATTTAGACCTATCTTTGAAGGCCTACTCATCCTACTATACGTGTGGTTCAAACACTGAAAAAAATAAACAATGGGCATAACATAATCAAAAATAAAATTCAAGTTCGATAAAAAAATATCTTTACTTTTGACAAAAATAAATTGAAAGTTATTGAAACCTGTGATTTACGCAATAGTTTTCCTACTCCTTTCGAATGCTTAAAGCGATTATAATTATTCTTTCACCAATACGAAAGACAATTTATAGATCTACAAAACTATTGTTCAACATATTTTTTCCGTCCCATCGCGTCCATGTGAAAAGTATAAATTTCTCCTATTTTGCGGTATCCGGAGACGCAGCGATCGTCGTAACAGCCACTTACGCGCTGATATGAATGTTATTACAATGTCGTTTCCGTCGATTTTTGTACTGACACATATCGAGTTGCTAATTTCGCGTGGGCATGCACCTTAAAGCAGTGTACTGGTCCATATTCTAGTTTTAGTTTTTATATTATCCAAAGCTAATGACTAATTGGCCTCCACTAACCCATTTTTGGATACCATTGAGTAAACTTGTTTGATACAGTTTCAAACTTATAATCCGAGTTGATTAAATGAATGATGTCGGGCTCGACTGTGGAGGTACCACCATCTTACTCGCAAATCCTCCCGAAGTTATTCGGGGGAGAGTAATAGAACAGCTCTCAGGCAAAACCAGGCGGCCCACCATTGCCTGGACCGATGGATGGCGGTATATCCATCCCCCATTACCGGACCTTACATAAAACAGACTGATGATGGGCAGCGGCGTCACTGGTGCAAGGGTTTTAGCACCGCACTCACCAACCCGCCTGCCCAGCGTGTGTTAGTATGGGCATTTCTTCCAAGAGGCTGATGAAACAGGCTGATGGATGGATGAATGGTAAATATTTATGAAATAACGAAAAGTAATATAAAAAAGAAGTGCTTGGAAGTTTCTGGGTGGATTTTAAGTCGTTGAAAATCCGAAATCTAGAGATGGTACTCGTCCATAGAAACAACTTTTATTAACGAGACAACCGTGAAATCATGGAAAAAAAACTTTTTTTTTCTTATTTCATCTTTCTGCATCCGTAGTCCACATGCACACACGTGTGGTAAACTACTTCGAGAAGTGATTGTCTACTTTTTAGTATACGAGTATTTGTACATATATTTTTAGTGTATACTCGTATTATGTGCATTTTTAGCTAACATTTTTCTTAGGGTAAATAATTTGTAAATAAATTATTTGTCTACCATGTTATACGCATTGGATTTATGTCTGTAATGTATTTCATGTGTGTGTTAAATAAATAAATAATAATAATCTTCAATTCCATATAAAAAGTCTAGGTACTTGACAAAATATTAGAGCCAATGAGTAAAAAGTTCTGCAATGGCTTCTCGGCAAGGTTGACTGAAAAATAACTTTGGAAGAAGCCAAAAGTGATGATTGTGAAATTATGTTGCTCGTCTGTCATCTTGTTTAGCAATCACCAACAAAACCTCTACTAAGCTTATGCATGCAGATGTGTTAATACATTTTAAATGCTTGCAAGATCTCTTAAAATTTTCGTTTTTCAACACTACGAAATGTGAATGAATGATTGTTGTGAAATTCACGCCTTTGTTTTTTTTTATCTTCAAAGTCGAGATTCTTTACTATTGTGAACGGGGTAATAGATATTAAGTAATTGTGCCAAACGTATTATTATGAAAAAATATTGCTTGCTATTGCTATACAGAACAATGAATTGCTCTAGATTCTGCATCATAATCTTTCTCTATCGTAGTTATGTCAAGCCATTATTCATTAAATTCAATACAGAGGTTTAAAAGTTCCTACATTAAAAACTCTAAATAGATTTCACTATTATAGCTACGTAGCTACGATAAAAACAAATTTCGTGCTAAGTTCACAGAGTTAAGTGCGAGTTGCCTATCGAATAACTTACAGTGCAGAAGGTGAGACTGTAGAATTGCGATTGTGTGCGTGCATACTATTGACATTGTGGAAAACAACCTTATAACAGTCCAGCAAGGTCTGTTTTCAAAAAATTTTGGTTTGACTTTTATCTTATTCTTTTCAAAAATAGACCTTGCCTGCACTGCTATAAGAGTTGTTTTCCACAATGTCAATGGTGTGCACGCACACAATCGCAATTCTACAGTCTCACCTTCTGCACTGTAGTACCGCGTGAATCGAGTTATGCTGGATCTCCAGCGCGTGTTTTGCCCTACACGCTATCTACACAAAAACGTCTACAGAAAATATTGTTTCTTTACATATTTTTGTTGTTAAGCTGGGTTTCCTCCATTAGCAAAAATGTGTAATGAAACAATGTTTTGTGTAGACGTTTTTGTTTAATGTGTAGTACAAAACACGCGCTGGAGACCCGGCTTAACTCGATTCACACGGTAGCTAAGTTATTATTATTAGATAGGCAACTCGCACTTAGCTCTCAGAACTTAGCACGGAAATTGTTTTCACTCGTAGCTACGTAGGTATTTATAATATACAATATTTATGTTAAGAGTTTTTAATGTAGGAACTTTTAAACCTCTGTAGGTATACTAGGTGAAATTAAATCAACCGACCAAATTCATACTAGAGACTCGGTTAGTCACCAGGAACAAGGTTTAATAACCCTCGAGGTGAAATTTTTTTTTTTGTCCCGTAGTGCCTACATCCTAGGTATTGTACTAAACATTTTTTTTTCGAAATTGGCCAAAATGATTACTGAACCTAGTTCTTGATCACTAACCGAGTCTCCAGTATAGAGTTCTAATATTTTTTTTGTTCCCATTACCAAAAGTGGATGAGCGATAAATCGCAGCAATAGTAACATCTGTACAATTTGTATTTTTCACGTTCTTTACTTCTCCGTATTAAAAAAAAAGTCAGCAGATTGTTACTTATTGAACTAGCCCTTGCTGATATGTTTGTCTTCTGCAGTTTACAGCAGACCATGAAATAGCGTTAAATTGTAAACGTTACGAAGATGACTCCACTAAAACGTTATTTTATAGCAATCACGCATAAAAAACGTTACATGTTGCTTTTATATCGATTAGATACATTATAATCGACAACATTACAAATTAATAATTGGTACAAAACTAAAAACCATTTCGAGATATTGGCCCCCTGAGTATCATATATTTTTTTCAGAATTAAATCATTATCAAATAAAGAGATTAAAAAAAAAGTTGGTAAACACAGGATTTTAAAAATTAATTTTAATTTCAAGTTCATTTCGTATTAAAAAAAATCAACTGTCATGTCATTGCGACTGTTGACATTGACAGCGAATATACAGGGTGTCCCATAAGTAGTGCTCCAAACGAAAACCATAGATAGCTGAGACCATGCCCTGTCAAAATAACTCAACATAAGTCTAACAAATGTCGCATGGTTTTCGAGATTTTTGAACTTTTATGAAATTTCTAGTATTTGCTACCCTTAGTTCATTTTAGTTTAGTTTTAGTTTCAAGCCGAAGTTTTTTTAAATAATCCCTTGGCAATGAACATCGAGTGTGAAATTCTCAGTTGCGACTTACGTTCTTTTAGAATTAATGAATAAGAAAACATTAAAATGAGCATTAAAAACACACAATAAAACAAAATGAAAAATACGTAAACTTTATTTTTACGCAGACTTTCAATATAAATATTGAAAACAAATGGTTACCTGAAATGAAATGATGTCCATTATAACGAATCAATTATCATAATGCTATAAACCATTTGATACCGGCATTTTTTACAACGTTATCATATCAAGGTCTAGTTTGCAGTATCAATAAACTTGTACCTTTTCTGACTGCTCTCTCCCTCTTTCTAATACCTACTCTCTCTTTATTCCGGTGTCATTTTACAACTCTCCCATACTGAAGGTTCCGTTAAGAGGCTATGTAAATAAAATTTTTGTCACTCACATTTTTATTGGAAATATTTTGAACAATTTAAAAATTTCCAATTTTTTTACACCATATTGTGTATGCAAGTGAATGCTATTTTTGTGGCAAATTTCAAATTCGAATTCAAATTCAAATCATTTATTTGTGAGTCACAGGTTAGTGGTTAGATAGCAAGTACATAGGTTTCGTCTCTCCGTGCTCTGCCACATGGCGTACAAATATTCACACAGAAAATAAAATATACACAATTATGTCACATTTTATATAAAATAATTAGTCTCTTAAAATAAAATGAACATGCACTCACTGTGCATCGGACAAATATTCATTTACGCTATAATAAGTTTTGTCGTCTAAATAGTTTTTAAGATTCGTTTTAAACATTTGGATGTCTTCTGCATCTCTTATAGCCTTTGGTACCTTATTATAGATAGAGGGTGCCATTCCAAAAACACTTTTTCTGAAGAGTGCTTTTTTGTGTTGAAAGCTACAGATTTTGTTTCCGTAGCGTTTGCTTTTAAAGTGGTCAAAAAGATTAAAATTTAATTTTACAAATACCATATTAAACATAATATTAAAATTTAATTTTTCAAGCCTATCTTTAACGGTGTTAATTATGAGGCTGTGAAATACGGACGGACAGACAACGGAGTCGCACCATAAAGGTTCCTTTTACCTTTCACCTTTACTAGGGAACCCTAAAAACGCGTAGTGTGAGAGGGGCGGGTTCAGTGCAAAAGAGAATAAAGTATGTTTTTTAATTTTATTCAAAGAACTAAAATAGCTAGTAAAATTTCCGAAATCAAAAATCTAGATATTATTGTTTAATTAAACCCATTATAAAATTTGTTTGAGTTCTGTTCATGATTTCTATTAGTCGTAACGAGGAGAAATAATGTGTTTAAAGACTTTATTTCAATAATTATTTATATCCTGGGAAATTTACTCCAAACGTGTTTTCCAAAAACAAAACCCTAGATTATATAGCCAAAATGCAGAAATATGCATTTTGAAAAATGCAGAAAAACAGAAATTTCTAAAATATTTCTGTGTACTTCATGAAATACAGAAACAAATCATCCATATTTTATTTACATAGCCTTTTAAGGCGATACACAAATTTTTGGCGGGTTTTCTTGTTTCCTGTAACTTTACCAAACCACAAGTTATGAATCTGATATTTGCATATGTGTTTTTTGACTATATTATCTAGGGCCTTAAGAGGCTGTTCATTCATTACCTAGACGTTTTAAGGAAATGGATCAGACTAAATCTTATTTTTTCTTACCAGGGGGAGGGAGAGGGTCTAGAATCTAGACTAAATGTTTCAAATGTAAGACAATATAACATATTATCTAATAGCCAATCCTTTATCTGATTAGCTTTTCAGCTCTTGGGCTAGTCTAGATTCATTGATAGATTTTTTCTCCTTAATTTTATTCATATTTTGTACGCCCAGTGGCGTAGCTATCGTAGGGCCGGGTGGTGCAGTGAACCAGGGCCCCGGAGCTCAGGAGGCCCTCTAATCTAAGCTTTGAAAAGAGAGGGTCAGCCAAGAGGGGGTGAGGGCCCGATTCTTTCTTTATGCACCGAGGCCCTTGCCCACCTAGCTACGCCACTGTGTACGCCTGTCAATAAATTAATCTATTTTGGGTACCTACATATTTATTAATATTTCCTTTAAAATTATATCTTACGTAACATTAATTGAGGTAGGGGGTTCAAACAAATATTATAATTTCTTACATAGGAGAGGAAGGAGGTCATGAAAAAGCCAAAACTGTTATACGTAATAATTGAACAGCCCCTAATTAGGATTCTGTCTAAACAGAAATCCTGTATTGCATTCATTACTAAACCTAAACTGTTCTGCAGTTGACTTTATTTTTCGGTTTTAATTTTAATATCCCCTTAAAACCATGTGTTTCCCTCAATAGGTTTATGTTTGGCTAAAAATTCATTTATTTTCGGGAAAAAAGAAGTCGACAAAAGTATACATAATTATTTTAAACTTTTTAGTGAATGTCTGCTGAATATCTCACATTTAATCAAACTTTTTTGATTTTTTATTTTTTTATTTTGGACTTAAGTAATATAATAACATGAAAATGTCGAACTGCTTCAATAAAAAAATTTATAACTCAACCCTTATTAGACTATCAAATATGTACATATCCAATTGATATTGATTTGAAAATATTAATACTTGTCGATACCTCAATCTCCAGTGGCTAAAGTTCAATTCCCAACGGCAACTAAAGCCCCCACTCAACCAAATACAGTGTTAGCAAGAAACGGTTGGTGACAATCCATTACTTTCCTTTCTAAGTCCGGCTTTTACTAGTTTATAGAGCAGTTGCATTGTATAGGAGGCAAGCTACCTTGAGCGAATTATCCAATGGATCCTAGTCTCGTCCTCCACACCCGATGAAGCGAATAGAGAATTTTTATCTCTCGATGAAGCGTCTGACTAATGGAAACGCAGGACGTGTCTGATGTCGAGGCGATGGTCACGTGATATATGTAGCTTTCCTGCGTTTCCATTTGTCACACGCTTCGTCGAGAGACAAACTTCTCTGCTAGTTTCATCCATGCTACCCGGGCTGCTCAGCAAGTAATTGAGGAGGGTAGAAGTCGTGCTACTACTGTCAGTTTTTTTCCTGAATTAGATGATTTCCAAAGAGGTTAAGGATCTCTTTGGATGCCATGTCAAAATTTTATTTTAACTGTACCTAACAATTGTACGTCATAAACCGTGACGAATTGCAGGATTAGAATATTTTTTGATTGCTCAGTCCCACGGTTTATGACGTCATCGCGGGGGTTGGAGAGGGCCAAAAATATATTTTTGTGTTGACACCGAATTGATCTTCGGAATGATATAACCATAATTTTTTGTAACTTTTTAACAAAATTCAATTCAGATTCAATTAGTTTATTTTGTAAGTTATCTACCTATATAAAATATACGTTTTACACGTCAATATTAATTTTCTAAAAACAATTGAATAATAAGATAAAATAATACATATAATACGGGGATACACAATGATTTGACAAAAAAAATAAGTTTGGCTTACTAAACTTATACAGGCTGTAAATGCATAGTCAAGAATCCCTTGAGGGTATGAAAGTATACACGATTGTGATGTCATTACGAGAAAAAAAATACCTAGAATTTTTACCAAAAATTCCATCATTTTCTAAGCTATGGCTACGCAGCTCACCGGCCTCCCCACACACCTAATTGCACCCCACAACCCGCACCCCTCATCCGAGTGGCCAGCGACCAGTGAGGGTGTCCACGCGATTAGTGTATTTTGAGTAAAGAAACTCGTCTTATTATGAGGTACTGGTACTTTATTTAGAGATCCCAGTATTTAAAATAATATCTTTATCGATCATACGAACACACACTTAAAGAATTCTTGACTTTGCTTTTTCACCCGGTATTATAATAAATGATTTTGCGCAAACCTGTCCGTTACGCGTCCATTGGATAATACATTCAAGCCAATATCTATCTTACCACAACCACCTTTAACCATATAAACCTAATGGTAGTTTTTGAGTTGCGCTTAGAATGTCCAGTTAGCTCTAGGAAGAAAGCGTAGATATTGTACGGACTTGAGTGGGAGTTGAGTGACAGCTTTTGTTTTAAATGATTGTCGAAGAACCACTAGTCTAGTCGGGCATAGACAACGATGCTCTCATTGCCAGCCACATAAAGACCAAAATCGGATGCGAAGTTAATGTGGAGTGCAAGCAGTTAGCAGTGTCAGTACAGTTGCTTTTGAGAAAAGTGTATTGGATTTTGTCCATAAAAAAGCAGAAGTCCCTTTCCCATGGCGCCCCCTAAACCCCTTCATAATAAAAAATACCCATTTTTTTGTCTACTTGTATCTGTGTTGTCTCAAGCCACGCAGGAGCTATTGAAATAAAGGCGTGTTTGAAAAACACTTTCTATAAATAAAACAGGAAAACTATAGCGATGTTCCCATACTCAGAACCCTCGCAATTTTGTCCGTACCACGAAAAAAATGTCACAAGTAGTAGATTTCTGTTATCTGGTAACCCTACGTTCGACGAGTAAAAAGAACTTTTTAAATTAAGAAATGTAAGAAAAAAAAATTTTTTTTTTTTAAAGCCCGACATTACTTTCCAGTATTTTATCCTTATAAGTGACATAAGTGAGATTTTTCTTTTAAATCAGCGGCTGCGATTTTAGGATTTTAGACTAAGGCCGACTTGCACCAAGCAAACTTAACTCGGGTTAACTAACTTTTTATGTTTTGTCCCTTTCACATCAAACCATACAGATAAGGACAAAGCATAAAAAGTTAGTTAACCCGAGTTAAGTTTGCTTGGTGCAAGTCGGCCTAAGTGCGAGTCGGACTCGCCCACTGAGGGTTCCGTTTAAGTAGTAGAATATATATAATAGATATTTTTTTCTCTAACACCTTATTAATTCTTATCATATTGTTTGATACTATCCATATTTTTAGGTATTAATATTTAATTTAACATGTGGGTAAAGACACGTTCCTTATTACGATCTAAGTAGCAACGAATGTACAGTCAGCAAGGTTCCCGCCTGACTACCATAAGGGCCAGTTTAGTGTGCAGTGGCTCTCGGCAACTTCCGCTAGGTCCCACCCTGCTAGTGTTTGTCTACCAATAGTCTGACTAAAGTGACCGATGGACTCTGATGGCCATAAAAAGTGTCTCTCATAAACTCTCATTTGTAAATAGAATAAAAGGCTTGGCTAGCTGAGATCGCCACATGCAAGCAATAAAGTTTTGAAACTGGATAGGCGGGAGCCTTGGTGATGGTGCATGTATGTCTAGACTCTAGAGACTTCTGTTATTTTTACTCTCGCTGGAACTAATCGTTTTGTGCAACATGGCGACCAAAAAGGCAGCGTGTCCGGTGTAGGAAGCTGGGAAGGCAGTCATCATTTCATATTTCATCCTGCCTTACGGAATTATGCCTTGGTGATGGTGCATGTATGTCTAGACTCTAGAGACTTCTGTTATTTTTACTCTCGCTGGAACTAATCGTTTTGTGCAACATGGCGACCAAAAAGGCAGCGTGTCCGGTGTAGGAAGCTAGGAAGGCAGTCATCATTTCATATTTCATCCCGCCTTACGGAATTATGCCGTGGTGATGGTGCATGTATGTCTAGACTCTAGAGACTTCTGTTATTTTTACTCTCGCTGGAACTAATCGTTTTGTGCAACATGGCCACCAAAAAGGCAGCGTGTCCGGTGTAGGAAGCTAGGAAGGCAGTCATCATTTCATATTTCATCCCGCCTTACGGAATTATGCCGTGGTGATGGTGCATGTATGTCTAGACTCTAGAGACTTCTGTTATTTTTACTCTCGCTGGAACTAATCGTTTTGTGCAACATGGCGACCAAAAAGGCAGCGTGTCCGGTGTAGGAAGCTAGGAAGGCAGTCATCATTTCATATTTCATCCCGCCTTACGGAATTATGCCTTGGTGATGGTGCATGTATGTCTAGACTCTAGAGACTTCTGTTATTTTTACTCTCGCTGGAACTAATCGTTTTGTGCAACATGGCGACCAAAAAGGCAGCGTGTCCGGTGTAGGAAGCTAGGAAGGCAGTCATCATTTCATATTTCATCCCGCCTTACGGAATTATGCCTTGGTGATGGTGCATGTATGTCTAGACTCTAGAGACTTCTGTTATTTTTACTCTCGCTGGAACTAATCGTTTTGTGCAACATGGCGACCAAAAAGGCAGCGTGTCCGGTGTAGGAAGCTAGGAAGGCAGTCATCATTTCATATTTCATCCCGCCTTACGGAATTATGCCGTGGTGATGGTGCATGTATGTCTAGACTCTAGAGACTTCTGTTATTTTTACTCTCGCTGGAACTAATCGTTTTGTGCAACATGGCGACCAAAAAGGCAGCGTGTCCGGTGTAGGAAGCTAGGAAGGCAGTCATCATTTCATATTTCATCCCGCCTTACGGAATTATGCCGTGGTGATGGTGCATGTATGTCTAGACTCTAGAGACTTCTGTTATTTTTACTCTCGCTGGAACTAATCGTTTTGTGCAACATGGCGACCAAAAAGGCAGCGTGTCCGCTGTAGGAAGCTAGGAAGGCAGTCATCATTTCATATTTCATCCCGCCTTACGGAATTATGCCGTGGTGATGGTGCATGTATGTCTAGACTCTAGAGACTTCTGTTATTTTTACTCTCGCTGGAACTAATCGTTTTGTGCAACATGGCGACCAAAAAGGCAGCGTGTCCGGTGTAGGAAGCTAGGAAGGCAGTCATCATTTCATATTTCATCCCGCCTTACGGAATTATGCCTTGGTGATGGTGCATGTATGTCTAGACTCTAGAGACTTCTGTTATTTTTACTCTCGCTGGAACTAATCGTTTTGTGCAACATGGCGACCAAAAAGGCAGCGTGTCCGGTGTAGGAAGCTAGGAAGGCAGTCATCATTTCATATTTCATCCCGCCTTACGGAATTATGCCGTGGTGATGGTGCATGTATGTCTAGACTCTAGAGACTTCTGTTATTTTTACTCTCGCTGGAACTAATCGTTTTGTGCAACATGGCGACCAAAAAGGCAGCGTGTCCGGTGTAGGAAGCTGGGAAGGCAGTCATCATTTCATATTTCATCCCGCCTTACGGAATTATGCCTTGGTGATGGTGCATGTATGTCTAGACTCTAGAGGCTTCTGTTATTTTTACTCTCGCTGGAACTAATCGTTTTGTGCAACATGGCGACCAAAAAGGCAGCGTGTCCGGTGTAGGAAGCTAGGAAGGCAGTCATCATTTCATATTTCATCCCGCCTTACGGAATAATGCCTTGGTGATGGTGCATGTATGTCTAGACTCTAGAGACTTCTGTTATTTTTACTCTCGCTGGAACTAATCGTTTTGTGCAACATGGCGACCAAAAAGGCAGCGTGTCCGGTGTAGGAAGCTAGGAAGGCAGTCATCATTTCATATTTCATCCCGCCTTACGGAATTATGCCGTGGTGATGGTGCATGTATGTCTAGACTCTAGAGACTTCTGTTATTTTTACTCTCGCTGGAACTAATCGTTTTGTGCAACATGGCGACCAAAAAGGCAGCGTGTCCGGTGTAGGAAGCTAGGAAGGCAGTCATCATTTCATATTTCATCCCGCCTTACGGAATTATGCCTTGGTGATGGTGCATGTATGTCTAGACTCTAGAGACTTCTGTTATTTTTACTCTCGCTGGAACTAATCGTTTTGTGCAACATGGCGACCAAAAAGGCAGCGTGTCCGGTGTAGGAAGCTAGGAAGGCAGTCATCATTTCATATTTCATCCCGCCTTACGGAATTATGCCGTGGTGATGGTGCATGTATGTCTAGACTCTAGAGACTTCTGTTATTTTTACTCTCGCTGGAACTAATCGTTTTGTGCAACATGGCGACCAAAAAGGCAGCGTGTCCGGTGTAGGAAGCTAGGAAGGCAGTCATCATTTCATATTTCATCCCGCCTTACGGAATTATGCCTTGGTGATGGTGCATGTATGTCTAGACTCTAGAGACTTCTGTTATTTTTACTCTCGCTGGAACTAATCGTTTTGTGCAACATGGCGACCAAAAAGGCAGCGTGTCCGGTGTAGGAAGCTAGGAAGGCAGTCATCATTTCATATTTCATCCCGCCTTACGGAATTATGCCTTGGTGATGGTGCATGTATGTCTAGACTCTAGAGAATTCTGTTATTTTTACTCTCGCTGGAACTAATCGTTTTGTGCAACATGGCGACCAAAAAGGCAGCGTGTCCGGTGTAGGAAGCTAGGAAGGCAGTCATCATTTCATATTTCATCCCGCCTTACGGAATTATGCCTTGGTGATGGTGCATGTATGTCTAGACTCTAGAGGCTTCTGTTATTTTTACTCTCGCTGGAACTAATCGTTTTGTGCAACATGGCGACCAAAAAGGCAGCGTGTCCGGTGTAGGAAGCTAGGAAGGCAGTCATCATTTCATATTTCATCCCGCCTTACGGAATTATGCCGTGGTGATGGTGCATGTATGTCTAGACTCTAGAGACTTCTGTTATTTTTACTCTCGCTGGAACTAATCGTTTTGTGCAACATGGCGACCAAAAAGGCAGCGTGTCCGCTGTAGGAAGCTAGGAAGGCAGTCATCATTTCATATTTCATCCCGCCTTACGGAATTATGCCGTGGTGATGGTGCATGTATGTCTAGACTCTAGAGACTTCTGTTATTTTTACTCTCGCTGGAACTAATCGTTTTGTGCAACATGGCGACCAAAAAGGCAGCGTGTCCGGTGTAGGAAGCTAGGAAGGCAGTCATCATTTCATATTTCATCCCGCCTTACGGAATTATGCCGTGGTGATGGTGCATGTATGTCTAGACTCTAGAGACTTCTGTTATTTTTACTCTCGCTGGAACTAATCGTTTTGTGCAACATGGCGACCAAAAAGGCAGCGTGTCCGGTGTAGGAAGCTAGGAAGGCAGTCATCATTTCATATTTCATCCCGCCTTACGGAATTATGCCGTGGTGATGGTGCATGTATGTCTAGACTCTAGAGACTTCTGTTATTTTTACTCTCGCTGGAACTAATCGTTTTGTGCAACATGGCGACCAAAAAGGCAGCGTGTCCGGTGTAGGAAGCTAGGAAGGCAGTCATCATTTCATAGTTCATCCCGCCTTACGGAATTATGCCTTGGTGATGGTGCATGTATGTCTAGACTCTAGAGGCTTCTGTTATTTTTACTCTCGCTGGAACTAATCGTTTTGTGCAACATGGCGACCAAAAAGGCAGCGTGTCCGGTGTAGGAAGCTAGGAAGGCAGTCATCATTTCATATTTCATCCCGCCTTACGGAATTATGCCGTGGTGATGGTGCATGTATGTCTAGACTCTAGAGACTTCTGTTATTTTTACTCTCGCTGGAACTAATCGTTTTGTGCAACATGGCGACCAAAAAGGCAGCGTGTCCGCTGTAGGAAGCTAGGAAGGCAGTCATCATTTCATATTTCATCCCGCCTTACGGAATTATGCCGTGGTGATGGTGCATGTATGTCTAGACTCTAGAGACTTCTGTTATTTTTACTCTCGCTGGAACTAATCGTTTTGTGCAACATGGCGACCAAAAAGGCAGCGTGTCCGGTGTAGGAAGCTAGGAAGGCAGTCATCATTTCATATTTCATCCCGCCTTACGGAATTATGCCTTGGTGATGGTGCATGTATGTCTAGACTCTAGAGACTTCTGTTATTTTTACTCTCGCTGGAACTAATCGTTTTGTGCAACATGGCGACCAAAAAGGCAGCGTGTCCGGTGTAGGAAGCTAGGAAGGCAGTCATCATTTCATATTTCATCCCGCCTTACGGAATTATGCCGTGGTGATGGTGCATGTATGTCTAGACTCTAGAGACTTCTGTTATTTTTACTCTCGCTGGAACTAATCGTTTTGTGCAACATGGCGACCAAAAAGGCAGCGTGTCCGGTGTAGGAAGCTGGGAAGGCAGTCATCATTTCATATTTCATCCCGCCTTACGGAATTATGCCTTGGTGATGGTGCATGTATGTCTAGACTCTAGAGGCTTCTGTTATTTTTACTCTCGCTGGAACTAATCGTTTTGTGCAACATGGCGACCAAAAAGGCAGCGTGTCCGCTGTAGGAAGCTAGGAAGGCAGTCATCATTTCATATTTCATCCCGCCTTACGGAATTATGCCGTGGTGATGGTGCATGTATGTCTAGACTCTAGAGACTTCTGTTATTTTTACTCTCGCTGGAACTAATCGTTTTGTGCAACATGGCGACCAAAAAGGCAGCGTGTCCGGTGTAGGAAGCTAGGAAGGCAGTCATCATTTCATATTTCATCCCGCCTTACGGAATTATGCCTTGGTGATGGTGCATGTATGTCTAGACTCTAGAGACTTCTGTTATTTTTACTCTCGCTGGAACTAATCGTTTTGTGCAACATGGCGACCAAAAAGGCAGCGTGTCCGGTGTAGGAAGCTAGGAAGGCAGTCATCATTTCATATTTCATCCCGCCTTACGGAATTATGCCTTGGTGATGGTGCATGTATGTCTAGACTCTAGAGAATTCTGTTATTTTTACTCTCGCTGGAACTAATCGTTTTGTGCAACATGGCGACCAAAAAGGCAGCGTGTCCGGTGTAGGAAGCTAGGAAGGCAGTCATCATTTCATATTTCATCCCGCCTTACGGAATTATGCCTTGGTGATGGTGCATGTATGTCTAGACTCTAGAGGCTTCTGTTATTTTTACTCTCGCTGGAACTAATCGTTTTGTGCAACATGGCGACCAAAAAGGCAGCGTGTCCGGTGTAGGAAGCTAGGAAGGCAGTCATCATTTCATATTTCATCCCGCCTTACGGAATTATGCCGTGGTGATGGTGCATGTATGTCTAGACTCTAGAGACTTCTGTTATTTTTACTCTCGCTGGAACTAATCGTTTTGTGCAACATGGCGACCAAAAAGGCAGCGTGTCCGCTGTAGGAAGCTAGGAAGGCAGTCATCATTTCATATTTCATCCCGCCTTACGGAATTATGCCGTGGTGATGGTGCATGTATGTCTAGACTCTAGAGACTTCTGTTATTTTTACTCTCGCTGGAACTAATCGTTTTGTGCAACATGGCGACCAAAAAGGCAGCGTGTCCGGTGTAGGAAGCTAGGAAGGCAGTCATCATTTCATATTTCATCCCGCCTTACGGAATTATGCCGTGGTGATGGTGCATGTATGTCTAGACTCTAGAGGCTTCTGTTATTTTTACTCTCGCTGGAACTAATCGTTTTGTGCAACATGGCGACCAAAAAGGCAGCGTGTCCGGTGTAGGAAGCTAGGAAGGCAGTCATCATTTCATATTTCATCCCGCCTTACGGAATTATGCCGTGGTGATGGTGCATGTATGTCTAGACTCTAGAGACTTCTGTTATTTTTACTCTCGCTGGAACTAATCGTTTTGTGCAACATGGCGACCAAAAAGGCAGCGTGTCCGCTGTAGGAAGCTAGGAAGGCAGTCATCATTTCATATTTCATCCCGCCTTACGGAATTATGCCGTGGTGATGGTGCATGTATGTCTAGACTCTAGAGACTTCTGTTATTTTTACTCTCGCTGGAACTAATCGTTTTGTGCAACATGGCGACCAAAAAGGCAGCGTGTCCGGTGTAGGAAGCTAGGAAGGCAGTCATCATTTCATATTTCATCCCGCCTTACGGAATTATGCCGTGGTGATGGTGCATGTATGTCTAGACTCTAGAGACTTCTGTTATTTTTACTCTCGCTGGAACTAATCGTTTTGTGCAACATGGCGACCAAAAAGGCAGCGTGTCCGGTGTAGGAAGCTAGGAAGGCAGTCATCATTTCATATTTCATCCCGCCTTACGGAATTATGCCGTGGTGATGGTGCATGTATGTCTAGACTCTAGAGACTTCTGTTATTTTTACTCTCGCTGGAACTAATCGTTTTGTGCAACATGGCGACCAAAAAGGCAGCGTGTCCGCTGTAGGAAGCTAGGAAGGCAGTCATCATTTCATATTTCATCCCGCCTTACGGAATTATGCCGTGGTGATGGTGCATGTATGTCTAGACTCTAGAGACTTCTGTTATTGTTACTCTCGCTGGAACTAATCGTTTTGTGCAACATGGCGACCAAAATGGCAGCGTGTCCGGTGTAGGAAGCTAGGAAGGCAGTCATCATTTCATATTTCATCCTGCCTTACGGAATTATGCCTTGGTGATGGTGCATGTATGTCTAGACTCTAGAGACTTCTGTTATTTTTACTCTCGCTGGAACTAATCGTTTTGTGCAACATGGCCACCAAAAAGGCAGCGTGTCCGGTGTAGGAAGCTAGGAAGGCAGTCATCATTTCATATTTCATCCCGCCTTACGGAATTATGCCTTGGTGATGGTGCATGTATGTCTAGACTCTAGAGACTTCTGTTATTTTTACTCTCGCTGGAACTAATCGTTTTGTGCAACATGGCGACCAAAAAGGCAGCGTGTCCGGTGTAGGAAGCTAGGAAGGCAGTCATCATTTCATATTTCATCCTGCCTTACGGAATTATGCCTTGGTGATGGTGCATGTATGTCTAGACTCTAGAGACTTCTGTTATTTTTACTCTCGCTGGAACTAATCGTTTTGTGCAACATGGCGACCAAAAAGGCAGCGTGTCCGGTGTAGGAAGCTAGGAAGGCAGTCATCATTTCATATTTCATCCCGCCTTACGGAATTATGCCTTGGTGATGGTGCATGTATGTCTAGACTCTAGAGACTTCTGTTATTTTTACTCTCGCTGGAACTAATCGTTTTGTGCAACATGGCGACCAAAAAGGCAGCGTGTCCGGTGTAGGAAGCTAGGAAGGCAGTCATCATTTCATATTTCATCCTGCCTTACGGAATTATGCCTTGGTGATGGTGCATGTATGTCTAGACTCTAGAGACTTCTGTTATTTTTACTCTCGCTGGAACTAATCGTTTTGTGCAACATGGCGACCAAAAAGGCAGCGTGTCCGGTGTAGGAAGCTAGGAAGGCAGTCATCATTTCATATTTCATCCTGCCTTACGGAATTATGCCTTTGTGATGGTGCATGTATGTCTAGACTCTAGAGACTTCTGTTATTTTTACTCTCGCTGGAACTAATCGTTTTGTGCAACATGGCGACCAAAAAGGCAGCGTGTCCGGTGTAGGAAGCTAGGAAGGCAGTCATCATTTCATATTTCATCCTGCCTTACGGAATTATGCCTTGGTGATGGTGCATGTATGTCTAGACTCTAGAGACTTCTGTTATTTTTACTCTCGCTGGAACTAATCGTTTTGTGCAACATGGCGACCAAAAAGGCAGCGTGTCCGGTGTAGGAAGCTAGGAAGGCAGTCATCATTTCATATTTCATCCTGCCTTACGGAATTATGCCTTTGTGATGGTGCATGTATGTCTAGACTCTAGAGACTTCTGTTATTTTTACTCTCGCTGGAACTAATCGTTTTGTGCAACATGGCGACCAAAAAGGCAGCGTGTCCGGTGTAGGAAGCTAGGAAGGCAGTCATCATTTCATATTTCATCCTGCCTTACGGAATTATGCCTTTGTGATGGTGCATGTATGTCTAGACTCTAGAGACTTCTGTTATTTTTACTCTCGCTGGAACTAATCGTTTTGTGCAACATGGCGACCAAAAAGGCAGCGTGTCCGGTGTAGGAAGCTAGGAAGGCAGTCATCATTTCATATTTCATCCTGCCTTACGGAATTATGTTCACATCCTAACGCACGGTGATTTTTATCTCTAAGCGATTAACACAGGACACACGTACATAATAGTTTACTAGCTTTTTCCCGCGGCTTCACCCGCGTCGGTTTAGTTTTTGGGTAGTCCTATTTGAATGTTAACATTTTTTGGACCAATAATTTTGTAGACGGTATTTTTGTTTAACTTTTGGTTCTCATGAAAATAATGTTGTATATCTGACCCTATATCTATATCCTTAGGGAACTACCCGTTCCCAGGGAACAAACTGCAGCCTATGTCCAAGTCAAGAGTCGTACCATTATAACAATGAAAGAGTTTCAAAAGAGATTAAGGGGGGTTATCCCGGATTTGTTTCTTTTCAGATTCATTTTAGACCATGAAATTGTAATATTATATGTCTGAAAAAAATATATGTCTTAGATGCATCCTGTCTGCAGTTTTGTTAACGGTTAGATTTTCAATACGTTACATTTCGCTCGATAGAAAAAAAATCGGAACCTTTGTCGATTTTTCAAGATTTTTTTCCTTCTATACGAAATTTACATGACAAAGTTAAATGAAAGTTGCAGATAATTAAAGACAAGATACTTTACTAAGTATGTTAACGGTGCTTTATTTTATTTTACCATAAATACGTTTTTTTTGTTGAGAAAAACGCGATTCTTGAGAGCGCGCTATGTTTCGGTTGTCGTAACAGCCACCGCTCAGAGCGCGCTATTTTCAACAATAATAAAACGTCATAGAGTTCAGTTCTACGTGACGCAAAATGAGGTGCTCAATGTCAGGAATAACTGGCGTAATGACTATGTTCCTAGGGAACCGCTCGTCCCCAGGGAACAAACTACAGCCTGAGTGAAGAGTAACCATTACAACTGTGAATTAATTTATAAAATCGGTTCAGTAGTACCAGATATACGCGCACGGACTTAATGTCCCTTGGAAACTGCATTGTAGTGTGTAACTAGGTTAGTAGACTTGCTGAGCAAACACAATGTTGTTTATTTATATATTGATTTACCCTATTGATTACTTTACAACCAAGTGAAAAATAAGGATTGTATTATTAAAATGCATATACCAGCAATTTTTTATAATTTTAAGCATACATATTTTATTTACATAACCTCATAATGATAACAAATCCATGTCTGTAAAACAGGACATTCAGTAAAATACGGGATGCCTAGTCACCCTACTTTCCACCGACGAAGTGTGTGTATTTCTAAAAGTCGAAGAATAAAAGTTTTTCAGTAAAATACGTGGTCAACGTTATACAGGGTGTAAATGCAAAGTCAAGAATCCCTTTAGGGTATTAAAGTATACACGATTCTGATGTCATTACGAGAAAAAAAAATATGCCTTGAATTTTCACCAAAAATTTCATCATTTTTCTAAGCTATGGCTACGCAGCTCACCGGACTCCCCACACACCTAATTGCACCCCGCAACCCGCACCCCTCATCCAAGTGGCCAGCGACCAGTGAGGGTGTCCACGCGATTTGTGTATTTTGAGTAAAGAAAATCGTCTT
Organism: Ypsolopha scabrella; assembly: GCA_910592155.1. Lineage (NCBI taxonomy): Eukaryota > Metazoa > Arthropoda > Insecta > Lepidoptera > Ypsolophidae > Ypsolopha > Ypsolopha scabrella. The sequence continues at coordinate 5,858,305 of OU342989.1, read as the reverse complement.
ATTATGATGTACTGGTACTTTATTTGGAGATTCCAGTATTTTAAAATAATATCTTTACCGATCATACTAACACACCCTTAAAGGATTCTTGCCTTTACACCCTGTCTCATGATGCACCTGCACATCTCTGATACACCTAGTTATGAGAAATCCCGTTTTTCTTACAAAAACAGCAGTAAACATAATTACTAAACACAAAGCATTACTTGCAGACATCATCAGAAGATAATCTTCAGAGTACATTGTTCCTCACGATTGAGGTCGAAGACCCTAAGAATTTGGCGGCAATTGCCCTCGTGACGGCACCGACCATAGATCTTTAGGGGCCCGTCGCGCGTCGCGTCTAAGGCGCGTGTTCCCGCGGCATCCGAAAATTACTCCCATTGATGAAGTCATTTCTCTTAAACGGCTTACTTAAAAATTATTAAAAAAATATATGTCATTATTTGAAGTAGAAGAAACAATCTTGTTGCAGGAAATTATTCTCGCCTATAAGAAACACCTTGAAAATATTTCCCAAAGTCGAAGCTGTTTTTGGAATAAAATTGGCTGTTTCTTGGAAACCGCTAATGTTATTTGTATGGTTCTTGAACTAAAATACAAAAAAGTATAGCTTATAAAACTCATTGCGGGAAATTTAAAAATTTTGATTTACAGCAGAGTTAATAAATAAAAACTAGATATTTTGAGAGCGCGTGGCGTCAACGTTGCCGTAAACGGCAAGTTTCGGAGCAGTCGATTACAAAATCAAATGCAAGGTTTTAACGTTCATTTTGACTTTGTTTAAAATATCTCAAGGTTATTGGAGGCTACAAGGGCCTTAATATTGTTGTTGAAATATTAGCTTTAGGTTGTTGATGTTTTTTTAGCCTTTGCTTAAGGCGACAACTACTGCGGTGGCACATCTCGCGGCGCCAATTTGCCTTTGTTTTGACGAATGCGGTGGTACGAGTAATATCGCTTAGCTTAACAGACTAGCCTTCGCCCGCGGCTCCGCCCGCTTTTATTCGATCTCTACCCAGTTTTCAACTTGGGCGTTATTTTATGAATAACCCTTATAGCCTTTGTGTTGACCAGGGTCACAACGATGATAATAAAAAAACCGCATCCAAATCCGTTGAGTGGTTCTCGAGTTGAAACGGAACATACGTACATACAGATAGTCAAAAATTCTAAAAATTATGGTTTTGGCCTCAATAGAATACTATAGTATGTTCGAGTTATCATGATATGGGTGGCAGTTCAAAATTGACAGTTATAGTTATGTGCCCGAACGAAATAGAATCGATTTTTTTTTAGTATCGAAAAACTTAACAAGGGCTATCAAATCGATTTTTTATTTGATTATCCAAACTGCCTTTTGTTAATTTCTAAATTAATTAAATTTAACGAACCAATAACGCCCGAGCTTGAGAGTGCAAAGATTTTTTTTTTTTTCGGCATTTCACCAAAAACAAGCAACAATATCAAAACAAAAATCAACAAAAACTCATTAAAATTAGAGTGAGTTGACATCATAAATATTTAAAAAACGGATTGGACTCACTTTTTTATCTGTGCAAGGAGGCACAGGTCGAGCTTTCGATGAGATTATGACTCATCATCATCAGGACTCTTCGGGAGTACTTTTGCCCACGGCGGTCAGTCGAGTACTAAGCTTCCTCCCCTCTCTCGTCGCCGCTCGTCTTTCTGCTCTTTGGCTGCGTTCGGAGGTTTCCGCTATCGAAGCCAGACTCGACCGGACATTTGATAAAGTTTTCACTACTACTTCCGGGTCACGTGCGAGCGGCGACGAGAGAGGGGAGGAAGCTTAGTACCCGACTGACCGCCGTGGGCAAAAGTACTCCCGAAGAGTCCTGATGATGATGAGTCATAATCTCATCGAAAGCTCGACCTGTGCCTCCTTGCACAGATAAAAAAGTGAGTCCAATCCGTTTTTTAAATATTCAACAAAAACTGTAACAAACGTCAAAACAAATAGCACGTAAAGCAACCGCAACGAAAACACAAACCGCATACAAGATGAACTCATACTGACGCGTTCCTATATGATGGCCGCACCGATTCATCGATGTATTTTAGATTAAGTAGTGTCACTAACCTATGGGTCGACGTTCCGATCCACGCATCAAGTAGCAAAAATACATTATTTTTTTCTGAATATTTTTTCGTTAAATTTAACGAATACACTGCAATTATTGTTTCGATTTATAGATAAATAATTTATTGTGTTTTTACAATAATGATATACATTATTTTTAAAACCTAATATTTTCTTTTGTACCTGGGTGTATGTAGTATGGTGTGAGTAGTATAGGTGAAACGGAAAATTACGAACTGTCACCCATATCATGCTAACTCGAACATACTATAATAACGCATTTAAAATTTCGCGAAAATATTCAACGTACAGACACGACGACTTTTTACTACTTTATTATTAGTATAGATGTGCGAGATCATAGTACGAGGTGACCTTGGTGCGTGCATCTCACTTTCTCACATGAATCGTCCCATACTGCTCTCTCTGTCGTTCGAGGGGGACTCAAGTTGCGAATGCGCTCTTGTTTACCGAAATAAATAATTACCTACGAATTATAATAAAATAACTAAAATTTTTTAAAAATATTGAAGCGAACTCATTTGTTCTTAATATTTTCAATTTGACTTAGTTTCAATTTGTTTCTTTGCATACTTAGTTTATTAAATCGGATCTTAGTCTTAAATTGGACCTTATTTTAATATTTTTGTTGTTTTTATTCAAGCCGGCCTTATTTGTGACTTCAAGGTGACTCTGCAGTTATAGCCCTCTTAAGATTTGACCATTCGTGACGGTCAGCTAATGGATAAATAAGTAATTTATGACTTCGGTTTAAGGCGAGGCATTGATAAACTTTTAATTTCAAATCGGCGCCTTAGGGGAGTGGAGTGAGGGGGACTTACTCCATACAAATATGCGCTCACGAACTAGCTTATGCCGTAAGGTCGTATGCGGTAAAACAGTATTTTTCATTTAAAATGACAACTATAAGTCATTTAACAAATCCAATCGGCCATATTGAAGTGTATTTGTAGACTAAATTAAATAAAAAACTTAGAGGCTTCATTCGCTCCCGTTTGTCAGTAAAATAGAAATCTCTGTTTTAAAAGAGGTTTTCTAAATATTTTTTTCTCTGCTATGAAAATTAATCAATCAACAAAATCTTCGGGCAAAATTATGTCAATGAAATGCCTAATCTAGTATATCATATGGTAATTACATATGTTTTTATGATGCTGAGAAAAATGGAGATCCATGTCGCCAAAATTTCGTGGCGTCGCCTTAAGTATACCCAAATCAAAAGGTTGTACAGCCCACGGATACAGCCAAATTCATACTTCCTTTTCTTTGTACAACTTTGGGTAAGTGAGCATGTGCTTAGAAACAAAGTTCTCAACTTCGGGTTCACAATAAAACTGTCAGTTTTCGTAATTTTTGTAAATAAAATATGTAGTTTTACTTTAATATGTTTTGTACACTAACTAAATCAAAATCATTTTGTATAAAAAAGTGCAGGTATTATTGTTGTATTATTATAATGTTCTATCAGGGAAAGATCCATCAAAACACTTATCGTGAAGAGGGCTGTTTGGGTACGGAAACCTCGGCCCGCAGTCCCGACTCACGCTTGCCCCGTTCAGCTAATGGTGCGCGCGCGCAGACTCGAAGTGATCAAGTGACTAGAAACTGTTATGATATGACCACTGTTACGTGATCTCTACTTCTCAATTCTCACGGTATTCCTGCTTCCTTATTGTTAACTAGCTTTTTGCCTGTGGCTCCGCCCGCGTTTACTCAATCTCTATCCTGTTTTTGCCTTGGGTGTTATTTTTTCAACATCCCTTATAGCCATGGTCACTACGATGATAATAAAGAAAACCTCATCCAAATCCGTTGAGCGGTTCTCGAGTTAAAACGGGACATACATACAGACAAAAATTCTAAAAATTTTAGATTTGGCTTGAATAGAGTACTATAAGTTCATAAATATATAAAATTTGCCATTTATTTAAAATTATAAAAAATAATTGAATTTATATATACAATTGTTTACTACATAGGTACCTTATTTTATAAGTATAGATCAATTTTATTAGTATAGATATTCCCAGCAATCGTCTTAATAAAAGTCAGCATTTGCTCTTCTAATATATACAGAAGCAGCAAAACATCCAGGAGATTTATTCGACGAAACATGTGCTTATTCAATTGGGCAATCCAGCCAATGGACTCAAAATTGAATTAGCTTGGGCAATTCAAAGATTGGCAGAGTCACGGTGACTCGATTGTATCAGAGGATCCCTAATTTTATTATAACTGCTGTCTTAATGTATGAGGGTTCTTTCGATATTGACTATGTTTAGTTACATGTTATAGAAATTTAACCATATGTTAACTTTTATTTTGATAAAATACAGGTGACTTTCAAATAAACCCCGATAATTTTAGAGGTTATTATGAAACGTTAGTTGAACGCATTTTAAATGTAAAAACAATTAAAATTAAAAGTCAAGATATTATTAAAAAATGTTACTTGGAAATAAAATGTATGGTTATCCCAGCCGTTCCCATACGGAAAACGTTGAAAATAGACTAAAACAGTGGGATACGTAATAAAAATAACTTTGCGCGATCTAATTATCTTATCTCTTCGGGTGAACATGATTTCTTTGGATTTTACGAAAATCTTCAAAGGGCTCCAACTTTAAGAAATAATTATGAATATTATTTTGAATTGTTTTAATAAAACCAGTTTGTATTCTCTTACAAAATACTAAATTATCGGAATAAGGTTAAAAGTCTTCCTGTATAGTGTACACGTATAAATACTTTTTTGTTATATAGGTACATATATTTCGACCCACCTACAAAATACTAAATTATCGGAATAAGGTTAAAAGTCATCCTGTATAGTGTACACATATAAATACTTTTTTGTTATATAGGTACATATATTTCGACCCACCTACAAAATACTAAATTATCGGAATAAGGTTAAAAGTCATCCTGTATAGTGTACACATATAAATACTTTTTTGTTATACATATATTTCGACCCACCTACAAAATACTAAATTATCGGAATAAGGTTAAAAGTCATCCTGTATAGTGTACACATTTAATACTTTTTTGTTATACATATATTTCGACCCACCTACAAAATACTAAATTATCGGAATAAGGTTAAAAGTCATCCTGTATAGTGTACACATATAAATACTTTTTTGTTATATAGGTACATATATTTCGACCCATAATTTCGCGGTCATAATTGTACGGGTGACCAAATCTTTTAATAGATTTTTTAAAACTTTTACTAATTTGTACGGAACCCTCGGTGGGCGAGTCCGACTCGCACTTGTCAGATTTTAAAAAAAATGTGTTTAACGTTGGATTTCCCAACGCTCACCGCCTCAAAACCACAATGAGCATTGAAACTCCTTCGCGTGATCCTCCTTGTTCTCCTGGGAAGGATGTTACAACAAATATTGATTACAAGCAACAAAAAGCGCCTGCTACTTGTAATTTTATATCGGTCGTTGATGATTTATCACGGAATTTAAAATAACTTGGCCAAGTGCGAGTGGGACTCGCGCACAAAGGGTTCCGTACCACCCCACAATTCTGGTGCGGATCCCTATACCTTCATGGTCCAGGGTAGTTTTCGTATTTATTCCTTTACATTAAGTACCTTCTTTGACAGGAAACTTGTTTTGTGGTCTTAATTCTAATCAAACAATTTACTAACGTCTAGTTAACCGCAAACGATTACGATCGATCAATTTAAAGATAATCCATAAGGAACAGTTTTTTTCCTGATTGCGCAAAACTTTGTTGGAACTTTCTATTCAGTGTAATACTTCGTCAGAAAGTAATTTATAACATGAGAAAACTATTCTTTTTGCATATTGTACCGTGAAATTTAGTGATTTAATTAGTCTGTCGATTTTGTTACGCAAATCGATCGATTGTAAAGTGAAATGGTGAAAGAATACGAAAGCTATTAGCTAAATAATTTATTCGTGAGATTAGTCTTTTACATTTTTATTAAAAGATTACAGAGAAGAATATATGTATTTTTGTTCAGTCGAGAAAATAAACCGTTTGACACCTACCTAGTTTACTTTATTTTCTTACGTATGTTTCATATGTTCATATGTACTTGAAAAACACGGAAAATTATAGATGAAGTTGCTTTATTATTTTTCTGTATGAATAACCATAATATGAGCTATGTTTTAGCATTTTGTTTATATTTTTTCTGGATAAAATATGAAATGCAAATAATTAAATATTTTAGATATTTCGATACACTTTATAGATGGTAGGTGGTAGAGCTGATGCCGGGCTCGACTGTGGAGGTACCACCATCTTACTCGCAAATCCTCCCGAAGTTATTCGGGGGAGAGTAAGAGAACAGCTCTCAGGCAAAACCAGGCGGCCCACCATTGCCTGGGACTGATGGATGGCGGTATGGCCTGATATAAAACAGACTGGTGACGGGCAGCGGCGTCACTGGCGCAAGGGTTTCGGTACCGCGCTCACCAACCCGCCTGTCCAGCGTGTGTGAGTATGGGAATTTCTTCCAGGAGGACCGCCAAGAGTGGCGAAATCCTGGAAAGGCCTTTGTCCAGCAGTGGACGAAACGATGGATGGATGGATAAACTTTATTGTTTCAAATTAGGGACGTATTCGTGGATTTGGTCTTTGTAGGGGGTCGACGAAAATTTTAAAGAAAGAAAGAAAAACGTTTATTTGGTATCAGAACTTTAAAACTTTTACCTAGTTATATTAACAGAACATCTTGTAACATATTTTAACTACGTACTTAACAACTAAGTGATACCAAAAAGGTCGCCTCTCAGCATAATGTCGCAGCTATAGCCACGACGCTGATTTTCAGCAAGGGCAAGGTTTGCTACCAATTCAGAATAGTGCCTGTGTAGGGTCTGGACCATAAGGTATGAACATGCTGTCGACTCGACGTCGATTCGATAAACAAAAATGTAGCTCTTGTTTCATCAATAAGAGTTGTCGTTTAGAATTTATCGAGTTTATCTGTCAAATTTATCGAATCGATGCTGACGTACTTGCACTCCAGTTTCGAACCAAATTATCAAGTGGCTGTAAAAAGCGATGAGGTTCGCTCTCGAACCGAATCACGAATAGTTTTAAACTGTCTCAATGGAGCGTTGAGTCCGCGTGACGACACGTCTAGAGACTATTGCATGCATGTACATACATAGTGTTGGGCTTATCGATATCGATCATTCAAGATTTTATCGACTTGGCGCATCTGCAAGTCGCTAACGCTACTGATTTAGTTTCACGCAAATTTAGCATGAGCAGATAGAATTTTAACATACATAAAGGAAGAAAGAAATACATATATTAGAAACTCGGCTTCGCCCGCGTGGAAATATCTTTCAATCAGTAGTATCGACAGTTTTCGGCTTAGTGGTTATTTCATCAAAACCTTTATAGCCTATATGTTGACTGAGGTTGCTATGATGTTAATTAAGAAAAACTACATCCAAATCAGAGTGGTTCTCGAGTTAAAGCGGAGCAGACAGACAAATATTATAAAACATTTATTTATTTAACACTAAATTTTGCCCGCAGTTTCACCCGCGTGAATTAGTTTTTGTGTACTCCTATAAAATCGGTCAAAATTTTTCGGACTATACCTACAGTAAACACAGCTGGTGAAATGTGTGTGTTATGCGCCTCTGTTTCCCATTTTGTATGTCTCTTCTACCTATAGCTTTTCCATGGGAACAAAGGGAAAAAGTAGTTTTTGTCTTATTCTAGATCTAGAACATTATTTGTGCAAAGTTTCAGCCCAATCGGTTCAATAGGTACGGCGTAAAAGAGTGACACATCACTTTTCTATAGAAACTTGAAACCTTCCTAATTTTCTTCCCATGGGAACTGATTTATGGGATATAAAATAGCCTATGTCCATTCATGCAAAACTTCAGCCCAATCGGTTCAATAGTTACGGCGTGAAAGAGTAACAATCCATCCATCCATCCATACATCCAAACTTTCGCATTTATAATATTAGTGGAATGGGATAGTGGGAAGTGGGATTAGTGGGATGTAGTTTTGGCCTCAGTATAATACTAATTTCAACCCAATTTCATTTAAAATTTCGCAAAAATATTCAGTAAGTACACAGACTTTTTAAATAATTTATTATTAGTAGTATAAATAGACGTAATTCACATGTGAAAAGGATTTAAGTCAAGATCATGCCTGCTGTCTTTTAATTGAGCGCTGATTGTGAACTACATACCATTTTTATTTAAATGTTAAAGTGGATACAACGCAACCGCAATTTAAATTTTAAAAAATATTATCTACTGTATTATAGTGCTCACGAACCCGCCTGCCCAGCGTGTGTGAGTATGGGCATTTCTTCCAGGAGGACCGCCAAGAGTGGCGAAATCCTGGAAAGGCCTATGTCCAGCAGTGGACGAAACAGGCTGATGGATGGATGGATGGTATTATTAGTGTAAGTTGTACTCTTACGAATCCATGCAATGCCTGCTACCATATGCTCTCTTGTTATAATTACAAGCACATCGTTTTTAAAACTTGTAGGTAATTTGGATGTACAGAAAAAAACTAGTCGATCAATATAACTCTAATTAGCAAGGGAGAGCCAATAAGTTCAGTTGCCCAACCTATATGGGTCAATTGGCTATTATCGATATTATAACCTACCGCACAACACTAGACCACGTTAAACACAGATAGATAAACCCAGTGAGAATAAATTGTTTGACGACACGCGAAAATAAATCAGTCGAATGTGCCGTCCGTCTGATAGGCAGAAACGTGTATAGGGGGATCTAGGGGGTAGTTGATTGGTAGATTTGATAGCTATCTTAGATGGGACTTAACCTTGAAGGCTAGAGAGTACCTAACTTTTTTCCACGATTTCGAATCCTAGCTGACAGAGATTGCTCTCTGCTAGCTCATAACATTTTTATGTATCCAAATTTACACTGGAAACTCGATAAGTGATCAGGAGCAATGTCCAATAACCCTTTCTATGAAATCACGAAAGTTCCGCTAAATATCCTAAATACCAAACTACTGCATTTTTCAAATATTTATGAACTATCACGGGGTTTATATGTTTTCGAATACATGAAAAAAAAAGTTATTATACAATAGTGGGGTACGCGCCATGAAAGGACAATACATTCCGTGACATCGACGAAAATAAAACAATAATCGCATGTTAAAAAACATTAAAAAAACGTGACTTCAAAGGGCGTACCACCTTGTGCTGCCTGTGGTAAAAACAAACTCATTGATGTCACTGATTCACTGTGACTTGCACTATTTTAGGATACGACCCCCATTTTTCTAAAGCTTGCCACATTCAACTACAATTACCTATTATGTGTCTGCACGGGCTAACGCTCTTTGCTTTCGGCAAAGGCTATTATTGTTTACAAGACTGTCAAAATGTATGAATAATTTAGTCAATGATTTAAAAACAAGTTTAAGACATTTTCGACATTTAACATTTTCTTTGGGACTAAAATAAACACGCACAAAAAATGTTTATAAATTCAAAAATATAATCGCAGTAAAAGCTTTCGTCTTCAGGAAGGTATTATCATTTTAATTACTGTTTACACTGGATTTTTACCTTCACCAATAAGTGATACAAACTTTTTTAACACGATATTGCGTATTCGTCCTTACTGACCAGGATATTTGAACAGTCACCCAGTTTTTGCTATATGCATGGACCAATTCACTTTAAGGGTACCTATTTTATTGGATCATACAATACTTCGTTTATTGTTCTTTTGTATCTGTAAGTATTGTCTTGTATTTATTGTTTTTGCTTTTTGCTTTCTTTTTAATATTTTGTGTTTTTACTAACAAGCATTTGCTCTCTTTTGTTCTTTGTATTAATAACCGGGAATTCAGAATCGGAACGCAAATGTTGCACTTTAATCTCTGGCAGGACTGCTCTAGATTTTTCGATCACTTTCTAAAATATTTTTTAATTCTGTAACCGATAACATTAAACATAGTCCGGGTCAGTAAAGTTTTCAATTTCTGATTATTACTGATTTGTGCCCAAAAATTAGTTAAATTAATTCTTATTTTGTTAACAACACCCCTCTAACCTCTGTTAAATTTTCACAGTAGTCCATTAAATTGCCTTTCTGTGGTTCTCCCAATTATTTTTAACCGACTCCTGTATCTTTCCAGCGATCTACCAGACGAAGAAGACAAGAAATCCCCCGTTCTTCTACTCGGCGTCAACAAGATCTCAGATTCCCCTTACGTGAGGAGGCGTTCCGTTGAAGGAGCACACACTTCTGGCTCAATAAGGTTCTTCAGACCTCCCAAACCTAAATACACTCGAGGGCTCCACGGAGACGAGAGGCTCGAGAAGATTCGCCAAGATCTGCTAACCCACAAACATGGTGCAGATCAGTACATTCCAAATGAGAGAAAGCCGGATAAAGTTCAAGATGACAAGCCAAATAACGCGTGTATAAAGTTGAATTGTGTCGGGAACTGTGTGTGTAAGAGGAAGAATTCGTCCAATCGTGGGTCTTTCTCGTTCCATAGACCTGGGAATAGACAGTCATCTTTATGTCCCTCTGAACCGTATGGAGCTGAAGGCAAGTCTAATGATTGCTCAGAAAACGATATAGAGTTTAAGTACACGGAGTACATTCCCGAAGATCAACCTTCGAGCAGCAAGCAGACTTCTTACAATGTAACACCAAAATCTACCGAAAGGAGGTCTTTGCTGCTCGCAAACTTGAATGAACGATTTCGCAAGACTTTAAGCTTGGACTCGCGCAAAGTTGAAACTAATAGAGTCCCATTAAGTCTGCCAAAGGAATCTCGACCTAAATCTCTTGTTAATACTAGCAACATTTGCGTACAACCTTTAAAATCTGATGATCCATTCCTAAACTCGAATTTTAGCAAAGCCAGCCAACCTAAAAAGAAACGAAAGTCATTCTTTTCCCTGGACACTTTCTTTGATACAAAAAAGTCTGATACATCATCTGTTGATGATTATTGCTCGTCAAAATACAAACGATTCGAGCTTGAAAGTGATGACTCTCCGTTATTCCGAAGAGACGGATCAAATAACAGAGAAAAAACCCCAGATCTTCTTAAACTACCAGTTATAATAGACTCAGTGCGAAAAAAGCAATCAGACACGAAAAGACAACTTGAAAAGCTAGAGAACCACTTCTATACAAGTCTAACTAAATCAGAATGTGCTAAAACAGTTATAGACGCTGTCCCAAAGGATGCTAAAGACGTAGAAGGGCCGAGCGGACATACCAATCATTTATATGTTGATGACGATGACGTGGAATACATAGAACCTATACGAAGCAACTTTACTAGTCAATCGACTTTGATATTAGAGAAAAACATTCCCCAGGACTTTTTGAAGCCTGATTCTATACTAACAATTAACACAGATGAGACTGATATAAGATTGCCAAGTTCCACAGTGTCTCCTAAATCTAATAACACTGATGGAAGGCTGGACCATGATTTGGACAGTATAGGACCTTATGAAATTGAGGTCAAAGAATCTGATTTGCTGAAAGATCGCACGAAAGAGTTGGTAGTAAAGATAATGGATAAATCCGTGGATTCGATCGGTAGTTGCTCTCTAGATGTCGACGCAAGTACAGATTTCTCAGGTAAATATAAGCGTGTTGCATTTTCGATGTATTTTTAGTCTTTTGTATTTTTTAAAGCATGGTTGTGCCTCTGTTGTCGAGTATGCTTATATCTTGTGAATCTTCATTTATTTGTCATTTTAATAAAGTGTATGTTTATCATTTCATATACATCGGTGTTTTCTTTATTTCCTTCACTATTTTTCTTTTTATTCCTTAAAGTTGTGTATGTGTGTTTGCTATGCCTATATATTTAGCGTATCATTATTTTTATAAAATTAATCTAGGTAATGATTGAACCCATAAATCATACTCGTGTGAACAGAACTTACGTAAAGAGATTGTTTGTTTTTATAAACTAATATTTTGCCGCCATATTTGGAAACCACGTAATCCAAGATGACATAAATTCGGCATAGAGACGTTAATCATAATGATAATAAGTTTTGAAACAGTGCGAGTAATGCGACATGGATCTAAAACGTTAACTCAAAAGACCCATCGTTTCTAATCCCTTAAAAAATATAAAGTTATCAAAAATAATACTTAAATAATACCCATCTTGCTGGGATATGTCTGCAAGTGCATTCTTCAAGCTCCTGTATTTTATTATTAAAGAAAGAGAAAGGTTTGCGTTTAAATCAACGGAACTCTGGAACTCTAATAAATCGAACTGTACCCGGGTGGAACAGTTTGACCATAAATTTATACTTCCACGAGCTTCCGAGCATGACCAAACGGCAAGTCATATACCCATAACGGAGATCATTTCAGATCGTGTATGTACTCGTAGGTAGGTCTTTGATTCGTATAAAAACATTTGTAATGCTCCTAGTAGGCCTACTATGAGATGAGTTTGAGTGTCAATCATAAGCTTAAATAAAACAAAAGGAAGATACAATGCAGATCCATTGGACCTATCTTCCTTTTGTTTTATCTTGTGTCGCTTGTCTCGCTCGCCCCACTGTCGAAGCTTGTCACTCCATCTCGTGGTGCTTGTTTAAAAAAGATGCTGTCACCAATGGTTTTTTCAGATGTGCCGAACCCTTTTGTCTTGAGTGTTTACGTTTTGTTTCGAATGCGGCAAAATCGCCGGCACTGCATTTTTGCCGCGAGTTCCTTTTTTTGGGAGACTATTTTTTTGCGAATCCTCCAACTTTATATGGATGCTGGTGACGTCAGCCTTGATCACCATGATGTCGTTCAGCAGCCTTGTGACGTCGAATGTGGTCAAAGGTCACTGGAGGTAACTTGTGAAGATCACGCGCTACATACGTAGGGATGTCGTTAGGGTCGGTCTCCAAAATCACTTTGAAAATGTCCTGGATGTCCTTCTTACTATGCCCATCCCGCTGTCCCGTTATCAGTAGGATGGTTGTTGCGGCGGTTTCATTAGGAACTCTTCGCGTCGAAGTTTTCGGCCTCCAAATAACTAGACGTCAGGATCTAAGTTAGGCTGATCTGCCCCCTGATTCTGTATCGTGAACTCAGTTGCCAAACCAAGTGCCTATCGTCTAAAATATACATATCCGCTTATCTAAGGATAAGTTCGCACTTTTATTTTGGGAGTTCATTTTTATCTGTTTTTGGTGAATAGCAACTATTTATATCAACCGACACTGAGTTACATAATAGCCCGCTAATCCGTGGTATCCAGCTTGCATTGTATAAATGCATGCAAATTGCCTCGTGTTATAATAATCGTATCGGAGCGTTTTGGGTTCGCCATTTTTTCGTCGCGTTTACACGCGAATATTATCTAGGTCGATTCGATATCGAATCAGCCACCTCGAAGTGGCCGTTCGAGCTGAGTATGAAAGCGATCGATGAGGAATTTAAATAAAGTTTCAACAAAAAGTAAAAAATACGACGAGCAAAGTGGAGCGAGGGACCCTCGTAGTTTTAACAGAATTCAGGATGCGCAAAAATCCTGCACCTGTTTCATTAAATAGATGTCTTTTGTGTAGGCGCAAGATCTTAGTTAGCGCACTGGATATTGGCTAAATTCTTTGTATAATTTATTGCTTAAGTTGGTTTATTTGAGTGACAAGTGCTTAAGTTTTTAGTACCTTAGTTAGCACACTAGTTATTGGCTAAATTCTTTGTATACTAATTTATTGCATAGGTTGGTTTATTTGAGTAAATTAAATAAATGTAAAGATTTTGTACCTTAGTTTGCACAATTTTATGGTTATTGTATAATTTTATTGCTTATGTTGGTTTATTTGAGTAAATTAAATAGGTGTTAAGTTTTTGTACTTTAGTTAGCACACTGGTTATTGGCTAATTTCTCTGTATAACGTATTGTGATGCTGGGATAGATCACATGTGATCTTACAGCATCACTGGTCCATTTAAATATTTAATGTAAAGTTAATAAATTTAAAAAAAAAAAAAAAAAAATCTCGGTAGGTACCGGGGCGCCGAAATACTAGTCCTTCAGGGTTAGCGGTGCCATCCGTCTGGATAAAGCCGGACAGTGCTAGGCTTTTTGAACTCTTGTCCGGCCAAATTTTACTGCGTCCGGCCCGTCCGGCTTTTGTTAGGCTTTTTCATTTTCTTACTTTTCACGCAACACGGCCGTGAGTCTTACTAGCTCTGCACTAATACAAAGACAAGATACCGAACATTTTGGCTGGATGACTTTAAAAAATCTTCCAGAACAGAGTGAAGTTTCCGGAACAATTAAATATTCGTCAAATAGAATTGATGACAGCAAATGTTTCGACCAGTTGCAAAATTAATTTTAAGCAATTGTTGGCCTATAATAAATAGATCACATATTTAAATTAATTTAACGTATAATAACTTTCTAGCGAAATTATTGAAGAAACTGAGCAGCTGTCTGGCAAAGAAAAATTATTTAAATGATAAGACTGATTAAAACTTGTATTTTATAAGATATTTTTTTTGTAAAAAGTTCAGTTTCTGGCGTCCGGCCTTGGGACTCAAAAGTCCGGCTTTTTACGGCAAAGTCCGGCTTTCTGATTTTTAGATATGGCAACGCTATTCAGGGTTTAAAATCGCCAAGAACGGAAGGCCGAATTTTTTCAGTTTTTTATATTTTATTTTTAAGGAGGTCGTTAAATATCGTATACAACTCAACAAAAAATGAGAACAACCAAATCTGGCGACAAAACAAGGCGACAAAGTTACTGGATCACAACTTAGGTAGGTACAGGACATTTAGAATTTCATAGAGAGGTCTAATCTCTATTTTTATACTACCTACCCTACTGTCTATATAGGTATGTGCTAGATTGATACTTAAGTACCTACTGGGCAGCGACGGTTTTTTCTGTATTCTATTGTTATCTACTTAGGCAGTACGAAATAAAAATGTGCAATGCAACTCATTGCAACATGAAAAGTGCAAACAAATGACAATAAAATTGTACACACACTAGACTACCTACTTATGTAATCGATATTTTAACCTCGATTCAACCTACACACCATTGTGATGAATGCCCGGTCATTGTCGTATGAGCTACTAACGGGTACGCACAGATACCGTATAATAAATTCATTAAAATAACGTATAATTAAAAAAAAAACGCATTGTATGAATAAATCTATAACTCTGATTTAGAAGTCTTTAACCGTGAAACGGAACGTCTGGCAGACTGGCCGCAAGCAAACGGAGAATCCAACGATTGTGTAGAAAAAAAAAAAAGTTTGACGTTTCGTCCTGTAGAGTCGTCACGGAAATTCAGTGTGTAAAAATTTCGTGAAATTATTGTTACTAATTACTTTCGTGTAGTTAATTTCCTTTTAATAAAATTGTGGATTTATTTCCGATTTTGTTGGTGAGTTCTGATAACCTATATCTTTCGTTTTATGCTTAAAAATCCTCTTTGAAAGTTGCAGTTTTTCTTTCATCTTCTACCTGCATTTTATTGAATAACAGAAAAACAATATGTAAATGAATTATCCCATGATTGACATCGTATTTGTGGGATTTTTGCTGTTTATAAGTATTGTTGCTGTCTTGTGACACATTGAAACTCAATTTTCTCAGCATGGTATATTGTCCACATATAGCTTTCTCAGTAAAGGTGACTAACACAAAATGTTTTCTCACATATTTCAATGCTAGTCGAGATGCCTGGGATGTTATTTTGTTTTTTCTTTATGTTAGTTTAATTAATAACCATTATTTGAGTGGTTATTTCTCAATAAGTAAGCCCTTCATGTTAAGGTAAGTAGGTACTTATGTTTTTGTGGTTCATTTTGGCTAGAGCAGTCATCGTTTATTAGTTGGTTAAATGAGAAGTAGAATTAGGTATTTTCTTTTTTAAAACATTTGCGAAAAAAATAAATCAGCTTTTTTATTTTTCTGTTTTAAAGGAAGGGTATCATGACATTTACATCTAATTTGATGGTTTTCTTAGCAACTCTCTGAATTCAGATGTTTTATAGTACAGATTCATAAAAGAGTTGAATATTCACTCTTTTATGGATTGAGGTTGACATGAAGAACACTATTTAAAATTAAAACTTTGAAACACATACTAGACGATGAATGAAAGGACAATGATGAAAGAAATTCTTAGAAGGTAAAGCTCAACCCAGTCTAGACAAACATATGCAGTGTTGGTCAAAAGTGTCTGGAATAGAAGAGCCTTTATGACTAGATCAATTGATGACAGAAACATGTGTGTTAGGATCGTAGCAGATGGAAATCTTTAGTCTATGCCCACCCATAGGCATCTGAAGGGTGCCATAGTCCCCCCTGGAAATGGAATGGAACATTAAAAAATAAACTAAAGTACACATACAGCGGACATACGAAAGAGAAGACCAATCGGCAGTTTTTGTTTGCACAAAAATAGTATTTTTTTATTTTTCAACTCTAAATCCCATTCATTTTTTAAAGTGGTCACCCCACCCTAGACTTTTGTCTTCTGACGCCCATGTGCCCTCTGACAAGCATGAGTATATGTATAAAACTAAAATCCCATAACAGTCCACTGTTATTTGTTGTTGATAATAACCCCTTAGTGTCAAATGTTGGCATGTGGTTAGAGAATTGCTTTGGGAACATGGAAAAATAAGGATTATCTTCTAGGACTCTCAAGAGGTATCAAATGAAAGATAATTTTCCAGCAGATGACATTTATGTGACAAGGATCTTAAGGGCCTCAATTTCACCTCATTTAATACCTCAATTTGCAGTCCTGCTCTAACGCTTCTGCCTTTTAACTGTCTATCCTACTCTAATCAGATGCCATGCAAAACCATCAGTTATTTTGAAATTGCTACTACACTGATTGGTTTTTCATTTTTATGTTACAGTCTGCAGCTGCTTTATACTAATATCAGTTATATTATGCAAAGTTTCAGATCTAATTCAAGTATTCATTGAATGCAATCAGTTTATTGTAAGGTTTGGAGTTAACTTTGTAATTTTTTTTCCATAGAGAAAACTTAATGGAATCAAGTTTTCACCACAGTATTGACATATCATTAGTCCTCAACTTTTCCATATATCAATTTCTGAGTGCTTGTTGCAGTATTTGTTGGTATAAAGCAGGATCATGCAAAGGAAGTGAGGTATTATACACCCTTAATGAAATAAAAGCAGAACTAACACCGCTTTTACAAGTATATGAAGTGTCACACTTTGACTTTGGCAATGTTTGTACCAGTGCCCTTGCTCACAGTCATTTAGATCATTGTTGCACTGTACATTGCAATTACACAGATGTTGTACTGAAGGTGAAGATGCAAGGATATAGAATGGAAGCAATTCTTTATGGTCATGGAAAGACAATAGGAAGAACAAAATATGTTGCCTGCTTGTGTTGCGTGTCCTCTAATGAGTTAATATGCTTGACGTGCTTCGTCCTAGCAACAATTGTGTTGCCTATAGCAACATTGCATTCAACTTTGTTATAATGAAAATACATTAAATATTTGTTTTTGGTTGGCAATTTATCTTTGTGACTGCGCGATATAAAACGTGACTACATGATATAGCCAGATCCATACTGAAGACTCAGTAAGTACTGAGAAACAAGTTTCAATGACCATTTCTGTGAAAAGTGCAAAATTAATTTTAGGCTTTCTATACTAATCTACTCGGGGTTGTTCTTAAACAAAGGGGCACACCTGATTAAGGCATCACAAATTGTTTTGCAAAAAATGTAATTGAACTATGTTTCTGACCACTTACTGAGTCTCCCTTATGAATCACACTCACACTAAATTATAAATGCGAAATTTTGTGTGTGTGTGCGTGTGTTTATGTTTGTTACTCTTTCATGCTGAAACGGCCAAACGGATTTGGATGAAATTTAGAATGGATATACCTTATACCGTAACTTAACACATAGGCTACTTCTTATCCCGAAAAAAAGCATGTCGTTAAACCGAATAACACGCGGGCGGAGCCGCGGGCAAAAGCTAGTTTAGTTATATCATGCAGTCACCTTATCGAAAACATATATAATATTGTGCATAGACAAGCTATAAATAAACTTACATTGATAATTTTTTCCATGATTCCACTTTAACTGTGTTCAAATGGCCTATTTGTTTTTGAGTTTCGCACCTAGGTAGTTTATTTTGAACCCCTATTCTATTTACAACTAAATGTTGAGGTACGCTTTTCAACATACTATCAAGCATGTTTCAACTGATAACTTACCTGATAAGGTGTGATTTGTTTAATCCTTGTTAATTTATCAATCAGTACTCCATTAGTAAAACATGTGGCCTTCCGGATTTACCTATCCTGCATGATTTATGTTACATAACTTGGTTTTAGTGAAATGTGTGATTATTTTGTTTTTATTAGTGCTTGTAAGTGTGTATAAAGGCTCTGGAATAATATAATATTCTGAAAACAAATTTTAAAATTACATTGTGCAAGTTTTTTGTTAAAACAGGTTGTTGCAATTTAAAACTGTTAAAACTGCCTCTACACGCCTTTGCTAAATTAGCAACTCGATATGTGTCAGTACAAAAATCGACAGAAACGACATTAAAATAACGTTCATATCAGCGTGCATTGCAAAGTGGCTGTTACGACGATCGCTGCGTCTCCGGATAGCGCAAAGTAGGAGAAAATAATACTTATCCCATGGACGCGATGCGATGGACGGAATAGATATTTTGAACAAGAGTTTTGTAGATCCATAAATTGGTGAAAGAATCATTAAAATAGCTTCAAGCATTCGTAAGTTGTAAGAAAATTCTTGCATTAATAATAGGAATCTTTCGATTTGTTTTCTTCAAAAGTACTTATTTCATTAAATTTCATTTTTTACTAGTTATGCCTTTTATGTATTTTTTAGGGTTCCGTAGTACCTAAAAGGTACAAAAGGAACCTTTGTGGTGAGACTCCATTGTCCGTCCGTCATGACTCGCACTTGACCGGTTTTTTTAAGTGTTTAGACCACCCTTAAAGGAGGAGTAGGCCGGTTTGAGTGTCTTGGTCCTACAATAATAAGTGAAAATATTTCAAAAGTAGATCATGTTTTGTTGATCATATGATACTGATACTGATTGATCATATTCAAAAAGAAAAAACAGTTTTGTGGACAAATTGTTTTTTCACTTTCCAGTACAAACTGGTACAATCAGCTGACAAATTACTATGAAAAGGTTAAAAAATAAAGTTTGCGCAAAAAATTTTTTTTTCGTCAGATAGTGGTCTATTAGGGATCTTTATCTTCTCTTGAATTTTTTTCACTTTGAATTGTAGGACCTTATACATTCGCCGTAAAGAAAATGACCTTGCCTTTGAATAATATCAGATTTACATACCTATTTCAATTATTTTGTTTTCTGATCGCCCCTACCTAACGACTCGACAATTAATACAGAGGTCGGGAATTCAAATCCCGTGGGGCCACACTTGTGCCGAAACACGGCGATATACGGCTGGGACGCAATAATCGTCGGTGAAACGTGGGTACGAGCGTAAACTGTGATTTGCATTTCGCAGTCCATACTCGGAAACACGTCTGACACCCCTCGGCGGATTCATGGCGTGACGATGTATCGTTTAACTTTTTCAATCAATTACCTTTTACTATCCAAATCCGCTTTAGACGATGATGAATTAAGTGTAGCAAATAAGTGAATCATAAAAAAACTGCTGTCAGACTAACAATCACCGTAGTTAGAATATTGCATGATTATGTGGTTTTCTCAAATGCGGGGGCTATGCTTGGGATATCTCTGTTCTGATGGATAAAATCCGAAAGTGGCCGACATAGCCTGCCGAATCAGTAAGCTGAAGTGGCAGTGGGCAGGCCATATCTGTCGCCGACGTAATAGCCGTTGGGGCCGAAAGACGTTAGAATGGAGACTACGTGCAGCAAAGCGTAGCGTAGGCCGACCTCGTACCCGCTGGACCGACACGATCTGAAGGACGTTGTGCGTGGCAGCTGGGTAAGGAGGAAGCAGGACCGCCAAGAGTGGTGTAATATTGGAAAGGCCTATTTCCAACAGTGGATGATGACAGGCTGATGGATGGTTGGTTTTCTCCATAGACGTATGATATAGTAGCAGACCTAACATTAATAATAAACGCATAGAGTCGACGCGTGCCAATTTTAGCTCCGTGAACTTCGGGCTCTTTTAAATATAAATATTGCTTGTTTCCAAACAAAATATATACTAGAGATTAGTTTAGGAATTAACAAATATGTTCCAAGCATAAGCCAGCCAAAACAACTTATTTATTGCTTATTTTTTGTATGGAAACTTGCTACGCTATTTAATCCTTATGTTTGGTCTGCTACTTAGTAATAATTATATGTCTGTTTTTTTCTCACGTTTTGGAAATCAATTTCATTTAATTTAAAATAAGTAAATAACGCCATTTTCGCACTTGTTAGCCGCAGCGACTGACGTATTGCAAAGCGATCTTATCACAACTTTTTCGAAATTTAAATCACCACGAAGAATTACGAAGGCATCTGGATTATAACCGGAAATTTTGTTTTTAATACATAAACTCAGTTCCTTTCTGTTATTAAAAGGTAACCAATCACGTAATAACCAAAATAATTTACTGATACTGTACTTGCATACTACAGTGTACGTAGATAATATCTACATTTTATGTAAATCGAGGAATTCACCAACTCAGGAGGATGTCTTAAAATTTGATAAATATTATTAAATATTGTATTCTGTAATGTCTGGATTACTGCGATTACGGAATTACTGCAGGTACGGCTTACCGAGGTCTATAACAATAATAATAAACGTTTATTTCACGCATTTAGGTGGTAGAGCTGATGCCGGGCTCGACTGTGGAGGTACCACCATCTTACTCGCAAATCCCCCCGAAGTTATTCGGGGGAGAGTAAGAAAACAGCTCTCAGGCAAAACCAGGCGGCCCGCCATTGCCTGGGACCGATGGATGGCGGTATATCGATCCCCAATTGCCGGGCCTTATATAAAATAGACTAGTGACGGGCAGCGGCGTCACTGGTGCAAGGGTTTCGGCACCGCGCTCACCAACCCGCCTGCCCAGCGTGTGTGAGTATGGGCATTTCTTCCAGGAGGACCGCCAAGAGTGGCGAAATCCTGGGAAGGCCTATGTCCAGCAGTGGGCGAAACAGGCTGATGGATGGATGGATGGATGGATTTCACGCATATACAAGCTAAAACTAATTGACAATTTATACACATACGGAAAAGAAATGAAAAACACTTATAAATAATGGAATTATTAAATACTTAAATAAAATTAAACAATATCATCAAAATTGGATTAGGAAAGAAAAATACGTCTCACTCGTCAAAAAAAAACTTTTCAAATTCAAATTCAAATTGTTTATTTGTAAAATAGATACATAAAGTATACGTTTTACATGTCAAATCTAATCTGTATAAAAATAAAATTTTATGATGAAACAAATATGATACGGGAAATATATAAAAAAACTATAAGTTGGGCTACTAAAGTTAAACACATGCATAAAATAAAAAGACTTATTGGAATAAGAGCATTATTATACCTACATAATGCAATTAATAAATAAGTTGATAAATAGACTGAATAGACCATAAGTAAATATAATGCCTAGCCAAATATATACTAACATAAGTAAAAAAATTGAATATTGTGTATACATACCTACATAATGCAATGAATAAATAAGTTAATAGATAAATAAACTATAAATAGATATAATGCCTAAATCCGCCCATTCGATTAATCTTGCTAAGAAGAAGGGCAAGAAACTTAGCAAGATCATGTCTTTTTTTATCAGTAATTTTTTTTCTGAATATGGCTTAATACTATTACAGTTTTTTAACTTATATAAAATAATACTAAACAATATATTATAAAAGGATAAAAATATAAAAGACAGAAGGAAATTGTGTCATGAGAAAAAAATATATATATCTTAGTCTACCTATCTAATGAGGTAGTAAGTTAAAATACTAAGCAAAACATCATCCACCTGTATCATATAGTTTATCACTTTTTTTATAGTCAGATTATCAACTAATAAATGCTAAGTTTAAGTTATAAAATGTTCATGTCAATATGTAAAAAGATATGTCAAAATGATAATAAAAAAACAATATAAAAATATTAGTCTACAACTCAAAATTTACTTATTTATGATTGGGACTTATATATTTTATGAGTATATCAGTGGCGAAGAAATCAACCAAGCAACCAAGAAAAACATAAAAAAAATTGTACTTTGCAACTCCCTTGTCAGTATTTGTCGTATTGAGATATACGGAAATGTTCGACAGAGCGAAGAGCACGGAACAAAGAAATGTAGTATGGATTCCATTTCCTAAACAAGCCGATGGGAATCGTGTTATATGGACCCTTTGCCACTAAAGTATATATAACATATATGTATATGAATACATATTACTTAAGTATATGAAACCAACCATACGTCTGGTGTAATAATTGTGACTTATTGTTTTTTTTTGCGTATAGTCCAAAGTTCCCCAAAGTGTAGAATTGTACTGCCATGATTAAGATAGTTTTATTTAGATTTGAAAACCCTTTGCTTGCCCCTTTTGCTTTGGTTTCACCTGAGCTATGAGTTGGCAGGCGATTCGTATGCAATATGTTAATTAATATATGTCTTTGCTAATATAATTTTCAAATTTGATATAAATTTATGTAACATGTTACCTAATTTTGGCAGCAAAATCGGATCAGTTGCTTTCTAAAACCTCAATGGAGTATAATCTAAAAAAAATCACATAACGTAATTCCAAAATGCATAGTCAATACTAGAATATAATTGTAAGCTAAAACTTTGTCAGGTGAGCAATAAAATCTAATAAATTATAGTTTTAATGGTTCGGTGTTGTAAATTTGATTGATTATCCTATTGCTAAACATCTTGTTACGAAATTTTAACAGTTATTTATAACTTGGTATTTACTTGTAAGATTAGGTATTTAAAATAGTTTTCTTGATGAGGCATGCAGTTGTTTATGGGCATGTTTGCCTGATAAAGGTATTAGTTTTCTTATAATTAATTTTAAATTGCCTGACATTAGAATCACTACCGATCTTTTATTTCGTCATTAAATACATTGATACTCTCACAACTGTTCGAGATAAGGGGGCTGAAACTAAAGATGCTGCGATCCTGGTATACCTATTACGCTGCTTCTACATTTATTGAACTAACAAGCCTAAGCTTTCTTCTTTAACTACATATAATTCTTTCTTTTCATCAAGTCTGAAGCAATAATTTTCTATTCAAGTCACATCTTTCAGGCTATATGAAGGGACCCTTATCTTTCAACGTAAAACTATACACATTATGTACATTTCCACTGCATTTACTCTACTTTTGATTATTAGTATTTAAAGTGAAGAGGTTAGGTTGTGATTAGCGGCTGGATGAGGGGGATGGGGGACCGCCAAGAGTGGCGAAATCTAGAAAAGGCTTATGTCCAGCAGTGGACAACCACAGGCTGATGGATGGAAAGTTTAGACTGGTTGCATAAAAAAAATTCACCTCAGTAAAAATCTATCTATTTGTTACAGATACCACATCGGGCAGCTTGAACCTGCTGACTCCCTCGTCCACCACCAGTCGCATCCGGGACTTCACGTCGAGGATCCAGGAGAGGGCTTCCAACCCGCACTCGCGCGCTCCTTGCGGCCCCACCCCCACTATCACCCCCGCGCGGACCCCTGACAACCCCACACCCACCCCGAGACCTCCAGAGCAGAGGAGAAGCGATAACCTGCTGAAACCTCCGCCTAAAGTAGTCGTTGACTCCGCCAGCCATCGGTCCAGAACTCACCACAAGAAGCGAGACGAAGTCCCTCATAAAAAGCCCAGCTATTTGAACCTAGCGTGCTCGGTTAATGGGTACACCAACCTGACCACGTACGATTCGAAGCTCCGCCAAGATATTAATAAATCTAGAGAAGCGTCCCCCATAAGGCCAATAACCCACACGTATCAGTACAAAAGCGAAAATAACTCGCTTTTGGTCCCAGTTCCGGTTAGCGCGAATAAACTGTTGGTCCCTACCTTTGGGTCTCATGATACTAGGGCTGATTTGACAGCGAAAGCGCCTTCCAAGGCGCACACGGATCCTTACTTAGCCACGTCCCCGTTACATGTCTACATGGCGACGGAAAACAAGCAACTGAAGGACGACTTCCTCGGCCCGAGTATGACGACGGCGAGCAGGCCGTATATGTCCAGCGAGAGTAAGAACTTTGCGACTTCCATGCTCCACCAAAAGGACGAAGTCGACAACGTTAAGGAAACTACTTTTAAGTCCAGCTACTCAGAAACTAACTTTAGGAAAACGGTCTCAAACGGACAGAAAGTAGAAAAATTTAGCAGTGAGTCGTACACGATAAGTTCTAATGGCGTAAGAAAAGTTGAAATAACCAAGGAAAATGGAGAGAAGCTAACGAGTCCGATGAAAAGCTTTATACAGCAACGAGTGGAAAGGTTATACGGCCCCGGAGCGTTGGCGCAGGGGTTTTTCAATCAGAAAAGACACAAAATGAAAAGCCAAAGCGAAGACGAAGTATTAGTGGAGAAATCTCTCAACTGTTCAACAGAAAAATTCTTCACACCAAGGAAATCTTATGACAGTTCCGACCAGGAGAATGTGTATACTAGTCCAAATGGGGAGTCAGATCCTAATGTATCTCTACCGGTTCTGAGGCATTTGAGACCGGAATTCCGTGCCCAGCTCCCAATCCTATCTCCAAAGAAGAGCCCAAGAGCGGAGTCTCCGCCGAAACCTGCGCAAGACATTCCAAAATCCCCCGAAAAGACTGAAATTCTGAATTTGAAAGCCGAGGAAGAGGAAATCAAACCAGCCAGTGATGTTATGAACATTTCGAATGGCGTATCTGTGATAAAACTAGACGATTCCAAGCTGAATGGATCTGTGAACGGCGTTAATGGGGAGGAAGCTGAAGGCTGTAAGGAGGTGGTTAAGGATGGGCACTATTTCTTAGATTTGGAGAAGAAAGAAACCGAAAGGCTTATAGCTCTCTCTGCGACGGCTGACAAAGAATTGGAGGCGTTACAGGTAAATATTTTTATCTTTTTTTTGTCTGTTTAGAATTTTGTTTTGTAAAAAGAGGTTCTTTGTCTTCCAGAATACTTTTTTGGATTTCCATACTGAAATTAACCGATCGTGATCACAGATGTAAGAAAAAAATTCGTTGTTGAAACGGTCAAGTACGAAAATCTAACGTAGATATAATTTGTTTTTTAAATTAAGATGGAGGCTGGTCTCTTTCCCAAACGCACAACTTAAGGCGCATAGGCACGCCACCGTTTTAGTACAAAATTTGATGACCCTTTTCTCAGTTGTTTTTCGTTATAGACTAAAGTATTAAGACCTCTATCATCTGATACTGATATTTTAAAATTTTGAATATCGATTTTGTTTTAAATATATTAAGCTGTACAGATTTACATACAAAGTTGTTTTCTTGCCTTAAATTGTACCTAAACCAAAATGTTACATTTCAGCCAGATAGTGACTTTGTAAATGCCTGTATTAAACTATAGAGGACTTAAACTTCAGTCTATAACGAAAAACCTTAAAATCTTACTTATTTTTTATAAAAAAAGTATTAACAAATGTGATTTATGGTATTACGCGACCATAGCTTAATGTCAATAGGGTTTACTAGCACAACAACTAGAAAGCGTGTTTATAGTTGTTGTGCAGGATCATTTACAAAGTAATACAAACACAAAACCTAATTGACTTAGTAAAGCCTAATTGACATTAAACAATTAAATAAATTATTCACATTTATTTAATACTTTTTGTTTAAAAATATGAAAGTATGATAAGTTGTATTTATTATTGCGTGATTCTTTTAAACCTACATTGCTTCAAGGGAAAAGCTATACAACATTGAAATCTCCAATTAAGTCCGTCCACTACACGAAAATTCAAATTCTAGCAATTGCTTTTCTGATGTCGACTTCGTGTTTTACTGAATAAAAGTCATATTTTTGTCATAAAAGTAAAACAGTTTTCACCTTGAATATTGAATAGGTCTCGTACAACCAACCCTGCATCTGAGTATACATTAACTATGCATAATCAATAGCACCAAGGTTGACGAATACGAAACCAAACGTGTAGAAGTGTACCTAGTCCTACCATAAGTTCTGTCCCTGTTTTTATTGATAACTAGCTTTTGCCCGCGTGTTTTACGGTTTAACGACATACTTTTTTCGGGATAAAAAAAGCTTATGTGTTGAGTTAGGGTATAAGCTTTATCCATTCTACATTTCATCCAAATCCGTCCAGCCGATTCAGCGTGAAAGAGTAACAAACATACACACACACACACACGCGCACAAACTTGCGCATTTATAATATTCGTGTGATTAGTGTGATTCTATGGTTCCAAGAAAACCCTAGAAGTCAAACCTATAATATCCACAGGAACGAGTAGGTTTTAACTTCTTAATGCCTGAACCGATTTCGAAGTGTGTGGCATCG
This sequence comes from Ypsolopha scabrella, assembly GCA_910592155.1. Classification (NCBI taxonomy): domain Eukaryota; kingdom Metazoa; phylum Arthropoda; class Insecta; order Lepidoptera; family Ypsolophidae; genus Ypsolopha; species Ypsolopha scabrella. The sequence goes on along the minus strand of OU342989.1, from coordinate 5,831,605 downwards.
TTAGAATCCTTACGGCATCCCAAGTAAAAAGTATAATATAAAATAAATAATGAAAAATTTAAAAACACGACTGTCGGTATAGAGATTTATTTAATTTGGATTTGGGATTTTTTTGATAGTTTTTATTATTTATTTTTGTATTCATCGTATCTGCATGCCTAAACCAATATATTAAGTATTTGAGTTATCAATGAACAGACACATTGAAAGCTAGAAGTAGGTACAGAATACTACAGAATATACATTATGCCTCATACTATCATTCGTTTCAAAGGCGCGTTACATAAGTCTGTGTCACTAGATATGCGACCTTATTTACGGCGCAGTTATTTATGTAAATGCGTTTTAATTTATATTGATTATGCATTAATGAGGTTTTCCTCGAGAATTTTCTTAAATATTTTGATGATGTTATTTTTAGGTTGCGTTTGTTTCTTTTTATTCTGAAAAACAATGGTGGTATTCAATTTCATGCATGACCGCATGAGATATTACGTTATGTTTACAAACAAAGACGTCATCTTTTGATATATTGTATACCCACATACTTTTTTTTACATTTGAACATCTATGTTAATAATACAGTAGTAAAAAGTCGTGTCTGTACATTGAATATTTTCGTGAAATTTTAAATGAAATGGATTATTCTGGGATTATTAGTATTGATGGTAGGTGGTAGAGTCAATGCCGGGCTCGACTGTGGAGGTACCACCATCTTACTCGCAAATCCTCCCGAAGTTATTCGGGGGAGAGTAAGAGAACAGCTCTCAGGCAAAAAAACCAGGCGTCCCACCATTTCCTGGGACCGATGGATGGCGGTATATCCATCCCCAATTGCCGGGCCTTATATAAATCAGACTGGTGACGGGCAGCGGCGTCACTGGTGCAAGGGTTTCGGTACCGCGCTCACCAACCCGCCTGCCCAGCGTGTGTGAGTATGGGCATTTCTTCCAGGAGGACCGCCAAGAGTGGCGAAATCCTGGAAAGGCCTATGTCCAGCAGTGGACGAAACAGGCTGATGGATGGACTAGTATTGATTGTAACGAGGCCAAAACCACAATTTTGAGAATTGTTCTGTCCGTCTGTATGTAAGTTGAAAACCATATTACATTTGGATGCGTTTTTTTTAAATTTTATTATCATCGTAGTGACACCTGTTTAATAAACAATTCAAACAAAATGTGCTGGCAAAATCGCTACGGTCAGTAATTGATTTAATTACATTAATTTGAATGAAAGGTACAATTGGTAGTTCACAATGAAGTGTTGGCTCCTTCACTTATCTATGTTATGCAGTAGAAATGCGTTCCTTATTTATTTATTAAAAAGGAACGCCAACAATAACAACGCAAGCATACTAAATTAACAAACGAATGTGGCCTAGGTCTGGTGTTGCCATTAATAACAGGCGTACACAACATTATCAAATACTAAACATTAATCAATACTTTACAACAAACCAGATAATATAATTCTAATAATAATATTAAATAATACAAATATATAAGGGAAAATAATAATTTAAATTATAATTACAACACAGATCTTAAAAAAATATATATTAATTACAATGAATTCAATTTAAACTTAAAATCTAAATAAATGAAGTACAAAAATATTATAAGTTACAAAAATTACAATTAAATTACGATTAATTTTACAAAAATAAATATATATATTGAAATATATATTATAATTTTATTACAATTAATATATTTGATATTTTGTTCCTTATGGACTATGTGCGATTCGACATCGAATGATGGATAAAAAATCGACGTACGGGATCGTTGCGACCTGAAGGCAGATGTCGTGGCTAGAATAGAAAGAGAAATGCTTCGGAGGTTTTGACATATAGAGAGGATGAATGAAAGTAGAGTGACGAAAAAAATTTATACTGCACAAGTGGAAGTTAAAGCTCGACCGGGCCGACCTAATAGGCGACATACTGAAGAAGGGCCAAATCTAAAGTACCCGGAACAGAAGAGCTTGTATGACTAAATTGATGGATGTGGAAGAGGTGAAAGAGGTGTGTCAGGATCGTAGCAAATGTAAATCAGTCTCTGCCTACCCCTCTGAGAGATAGGCGTTAGTAAGTAATGTAATGTGATGTGAGTGAGTAATGTAATGTAAAAATATTTTAATTTTAATTAAGTATGTACAGTACACATCATATATGATTACTGTTTTTCCTTTTTTATGTATTCCTTATCTTTTTTTACGGTTTGCTGGAAGAAATCCCTCATAGAGATAAGCTCGCCGCTGTACACTAATTTTCATTTTTAACTTGTTTAATTGCGTTTTTTTTGTGAATAAAGAATGAGTAATGTATGTAATTGATTGATTCACGTCACTAAGTGACCCCTTTAAAAAAAGGATGCCGCTGTTAAAACGCCTTTCTATTGAACCATTTGCCTCGTATTCCCTGGGGGCCTAGCACAGTAGATCATATCGAGCTTTAACCGCTCGATACAGAATGTATATCCCTCTCCGCCCTCTGGAGGGAGATCAACAGAGTGAGAGAGCACTGTATCACGCGCTATCGAGCTCGATATGGTTTGCTATGCTAGACTAGCATGACAACTGTCCAATGTATCCATCCATCCTAGAAGAAATGATCCTGGTACAGTGTAGAAGGTGAGACTGGAGAATTGCGATTGTGTGCGTGCACACCATTGTCATTGTGGAAAACAACTCTTATAACAGCCCAGGCAAAAAAATATGGTTTGACTTTTATCTTATTCTTCTTTTGTTACGATGTATACTTTATGTTTCCATGATTTTTCAAAAACAGACCTTGCCTGCGCTGCTGTAAGAGTTGTTTTCCACAATGTCAACGGTGTGCACGGCACGCACACAATCGCAATTCTGCAGTCTCACCTTCTGCACTGTACCGAGTATGAACATGCTATCTCGACATCGTTCGATAAACAAAAATGTAGCTCTTATTTCATAGCAATAAGAGTTGTCGTTGTAAACATGTTATGTATGGTATCCATGATTATAAAGTATTGAAGTTTGAAAAATGCTCCGCGTGTTATATTAGCGCTATTAAAGAACATTGGTCACCTTTCAGGACAGAGAGGACGTAAATGAGGAGATACTCGGGCTGCTGCGGTCGGCGTCTGGCAAGGCGAGGCTGCTGGCCACGCAGAAGATGCAGCAGTTCCAAGGTTTTATATATTATCTAATACTTACACGTGGTAGAGCTAATGCCGGGCTCGACTGTGGAGGGGGAGAGGCACACACAACCAGTTGGCCCACCATTGCCGACTGATGGCGGTATATCATCCCAAATCGCCGGGCCTTACATAAAACAGACTAGTGACGGGCAGCGGCGTCACCAACCCGCCTGCCCAGCGTGTGTGAGTATGGGCATTTCTTCCAGCGGGACCGCCAAGAGTGGCGAAATTTCGGAAAGGCATTTGTCCAGCAGTGGACGAAGCTGGCTGATGGATGGATTTACTACTTGCTAAACGGTGAAGGAAAACACCATGAGGAAACCTGCATGCCCTCAAAAGCGTGTAATTGTGGTTAAAGTACGGCGATAGGGCTTACCACCCATCAGGTTGGGACCCAATAATCGCCGGTGAAACACGGATGTACCGAGTGTGTACTGTGGAACACCTCTGACACCCCCTCGGGGATTCAAGACCGCACCCAATGAAGGAGTAACTACGTCAAAAATGTTTTTTTCTTTTTAAGGCAGGTCAAAATGAAGGGCACAATTTACATTTTAGCTTTTGTTGTATCCTTTGAAAGGAAGTTCGTTGCTTTAAAGTTCTCTAACTGTTTATTAAAAAAGAAAATTGTTTCCTTATTTTTTTTATTTAATGAACAGGAAATCACCTGTACTATTCAATAAATGTATTAGTTATTTTCTGACTGAATTCGACTTTAAACCATTTTCAAAGGAATTAATCATAATATCACTTGTTTATGTATTAAAACCACTGGCATACAGATAATTATAAAAATAATAGTAAAACATTATTTGATACAAATCCCACTAATATTAGAAATGCGAAAGTTTGTATGTTTGGATGGATGGATGGATGGATGTTTGTTACTCTTTCACGCCGTAACTACTGAACCGAATGGGCTGAAATTTTACATGAATTTCAATGGACCTGGAATAGGACATAGGCTACTTTTTATCCCATAAATCAGTTCCCGTGGGATGAAAATGTGGTTTCAAGTTTCTATAGAAAAGTTATGTTTCACCCCTTCACGCCGTACCTATTGAGCCGATTGGGCTGAAACTTTGCACAAATAAAGTTCTAAATCTAGAATAGGACAAACACTACAGTTCCCATGGACAAGCTATAAAAGAGACATACAAAATGGGAAACAGAAGCGCATAACACACACATTTCACCAGCTATGTTTGTTTAACTACAGGTAACAGTCCGAAAAATATTGACAGATTTCATAAAAGTACACAAAAACTAATTCAACGCGGGTGAAGCCGCGGGAAAAAGCTAGTTAAACATAAAACGTTAAAAATAATAAGGATAAACAATCTCATATTGACTTATAGTTATACTTTTTAAAGTTAAATTGTTGACATCCAACCAGCCTGCCCAACGTGTGTGAGTAAGGGCATTTCTTCCAGGAGGACCGCCAAGAGTGGCGAAATCCTGGAAAGGCCTATGTCCAGCAGTGGACGAAACAGGCTGATGGATGGATGGATGGATGGTTAACATCAGTGCAGTCTCTTTTCCTTCTTTTTGTTTTGATTTAATAAAAACCTTGGACCGTTTCTCCCCAATTCCAGGTCTATGCTACAACAATATCAATGAAACAGGCAAGGAGCAGTTTCCGACCACAGCTGAGGACCTTGAAGGGTTCTGGGACATGGTGTGTCTACAGGTCAGTATATACTGGTCAAATTCATAAACGTATTGCGTAAAGGCTAAACCCTTAGCGTCATTCTCGGTCGATTCCTATTTTAAAATACGCTTCGATTGTTATTCGCAAATATGACGTCATCGAAGATTTTCCTTATTTTTCCCGGGAGATTACTCATGACAAATTTTAACTCAACCGTTCGACCCGTTCACGGATAGACTGACTTCAGACGGTCAGAAGACTTCGCTATACCCGTTTTTTGACGAAAACCTAAATCTGATTTTGTATCATGCTACAATTTTCATTAAACTTGTATTAAACTATCTTTCGCCTTTATTGAATTTGAACTTCGTCTGCCTGAACACCGATTTAAATTTAAACCATCAAAACTTGACCCATGACCTAGATTGTGTAACTTTTGTGTCGGTTGCCAACTGGTTGCCAAACATCGAAAAGGTAGATAGATTTATTTATCTAAGGATACGTTCGTACTTAAAGTGACGTCACAGTTCGTGAACAGTTCAACACACACTGAAGGCAGAAGGTTTTTATCTGTTTTTAGTGTTTTGCTACCAGTTGGCAACTGATACGTCACATAATAGCCCCGCAGAAGGGGCTTCTAAGAAAATGTAGTTCAAGACATAACTATAGTTCTAGTCACCATACCGTGATATTACTCCTTAGGACGCTAAACTTATTCCACAATTTTCTAAACGGTTGGTCGGTTAAATTGTCGGCAAGTGTCACTTGGCCTATTCTTTTTTTTCGCCAATATTTACAATTCGAATACCGTTTCAAGGAATAACCTTCCTTAACTGTTATTAGCGGACTGATTTCAAAATAAACGTGCATATAGGTACTTTATTATTTGAAAAAGGCGATGTCTGTCATTTGATCTTCAGTGACGTCATCACATCCCATTTCCATCAGCATATTTTAATTTTCTTGAACGCATTCTCAATTCTCAAACTACTGACCATTCAACCTGATAGGAAGACGTCACTACCTGTGAATACTAAAATACTTATAAAATCGATTTAAAACTACGAAAAAATGGATCATTGAAATTACATAGCAGAGAAAAATTGATTGCAGATTGAAGTTTAAAAACGACTGAATTGTGTAATTTTGGTATACACTTAATTTTTAGTAATCAAAAAGCTAAAATACCGGGTGTAAATAGAGTGCTGCCATTAAATGAAACCACATATTCTACTGACCCTACTGAACCACTTTTCCCAAGAGTCATACCCGCGGACATCCTTAGTTTGGGAAATAATTGAGTTCCAAACAAAAATGCGTGAACCCTAACGCACCGACATACGGGCGAATTTAGAGAGAGCGACGTCCGTGAAACAGCTGTTCCGGTGCAGCGTTCTAAAATAGACCTTCCTCCTACGAGATAAAGTCTTTTAGTTACAGTTGGATATATTTTTCTCTGAAGATTTGCGCGGGTTTTTTTTCTTGAATGGTGGTTCAGTATGATCAGTAGAGTATGTGGTTTTATTTAATGGTCGCACTCTATTTACACCCAGTATAGCTACTGTTATCATTATAAATACTAATTTATAACTTAGAATGTATTTTCTCAATTCCAGGTGACAAACGTAGACGCGCTGTACGAACACATCGCTGCACTCAAAGCGAATAACTGGAAAGAGGTAACGAAATACTTACATTTATTTAGATTTTATAACTTTTTTAAGGATTAATAAATCATTGAAGTATGGATACATTATATTCACGTCTGTCGCAGAGACCACAGATTTCAATCTGCTACGATCCGACACGCTGCTGTCGCGTTTTACATACAAATTCTTCAGTTCCGACGGGGTTCTGTTTTAAGTTTCCATACCTCAAAATGGAAACCTTATAGAATCACATTGTTGTCCGTCTGTCAAGCCTAGGCCCCAATATGAGATGTTAAGGGGGTAACAGAGGATCTCGGTGCAAAATCCGTTTACAGTTGTAATGTAATACATAAAATGACGAAATTTTCTGCAGCCTTGAAATGTGTATTAAAAATAAGTTAAGAATATTTAAATTGAAACCAATACCTCCTGCAGAAGCCTATGGCCCCATGGTGCTGTTAAAAAAATAAAACTTGTGGATGAAAAATTAAATTTTGTAATTTTATTATGGTGAATTTCTCACCGGCGAATATTTTTCCTGTAATCTTTACGGAATCCCAAATTACCATGATTTTTTTCATATTAAGAGATATTTTCAAAAAACTAAAAATATGGTAAACACAGGATTTTAAAAACAATTTCCTTTGTTTTAAGTTCGGTTTGTTTAAAAAAAAATCAACTGTCATGCCATGTGACAGCAGACATAAACATGCCAAGCTTTTATTTTTTAATAATCCATTGGCAATGAACATCGACTTTTGAAATCCTCAGATGCGACTTACGTCCTTTTAGAATGAGTGAATAAGGAAACATTAAATTATTCAGGGAAAACATAAAATAAAACAAATTAAAAAAATACATAAGCTTCTTTTTTACGCAGACTTTCAATATAAATATTAAAAACAAATGGTTAACTAAAATGAAATGTTGTCGATTCTCACCTTCGTTTAGGAAAATAACGTTGAAATTGCCGACATGGCTAATATAAAGGGTAATGAACAAAACCCGACAAATTCAACGCTTTCGAGAAAATGCTCGTAAAATGAAAGAATAGAGAATGTAAGCAGGTATACCTAGGTGTGTTTTTTTTTTCAATGTTCACATATCGTTGGGTATTACTGCAATGCGTCCAAGACAATAAGAGTCTACGTTTTGTAACTTGCAACGACTTTTATTTTTGTGAGTAAATACTTAGGTTTCTATGTAATGCCATTATAATCGCTTCTATTGAAAACTTAAAAAGTATTGGTTTGGATTTTTATTGTTCTGTTCTTTTTAATTAGTTAGTTATGTCCGCTATAAGGTGATTCATGTATATAAGATGACTTTTATTTATCCAGCCAAATTATTATTACTAAAGACTCGGTAAGTGCTCAGTAACAAGGTTCGATGACCCTTGTTGTGAAATTCGTAAATTTTTCATTTCGTGTTCCTTACAAACGCAAGCCCATCCCGGAGTCAATTACTAAGAAACGTCTATATTTAATTTTGCGAAATTAGCAAAAAAGTGTTATCGATCCGTGTTACTGATCACTTACCAAGCCTCCAGTATGTGTTTTGCTGTATAAATAAAATTCACCTTATATAAATTGACTTTCGTTTATATAGCCAAATTAATACTGGACACTCAGTAAGTGCTCAGGTCTAAGGTTTAACCCTTTCTGTGAAATAGGTATGCAAAATAAAATTTAGACTTTCTATAATAATTCTGTCGAGGTTGTCCTTGGTTGTTCTTCAAGGTTATCCAAATTCATAGTGGATACTCTGTAAGGTTCAGTGACTAGGGCTTTCATTCGAATAATAAAAAAGTGGTTTTATCTACCATTTGCTAGGGCTTGCAAAATATTAGAAAATTTTTGGTATTCGATTTTTTTTTCGGGCATCAGCTCTACCACCTTGATATAGGGGCACAAATTTTATTTTGCGCTTTTCACAATAAGGTTCATTGAACGTTGATCCATACCACTCACCAAGTATCCAGTATGAATTTGGCTATATAATTAGAAGTTACCTTAATAAGAAAAGAAAAATAAGTTTAATTCAAAAATAATAAAATTACAAAATAAAAAGAATACACATTTAAAAGGGGCCATTGATATACCGCCACCAATCGGTCCCAGACAGGTGCAACTTCGGAGAAGTAAAATGGTGATATCTCCATAGTTGAGCTGGGCATCAGCTCTACCACCTTAAGTGGTTAAGGGGCTATTTCGATAAAAATGGCACTATTTGAAGTCGTATACCTGCTTTTCAGGTGAAGCCACTAATTTGATAAATCAGTATATAAAATTCGGAATCTTTTTCTAGTTTTCTTCAGTACAGAAACGCGATTGCGTAACTTTCGCTCGATAGAAATAATTATTGAAATGAGGTCTTCTTCTACACTTTTTTTCATTGTATGACAAACAGGAATTAAATACAGACCTGAACGATATTTTATTAGACCGATTTTAACGATATCTAAATTTTCTCAGTTTGAAATTTCTATAGCTATTTTAGTTCATTTTATATTCATTTAAAACCGACATTTTGCTAATTTTTCCGGAATCCGTCTCTCTCGCACTACGGGGCGTTCCGCATGGAGTAACAGTGACCTTTGCAAGCGCGACATATCCTCTTAAGAGGCTATGTAAACCTTATTTTTGTCACTCTCACTCCAAGCGAAAAAACGCGCAGTGCGAGAGGGACGGATTCAGCGCAAACGAAAAAAGGTGTGTTTTTAAATTTTATTAAAAAATCTAAAATAGCTACGAAATTTTCCAAAATCAAATATCTACTCGTAGATATTGTTAGAACCCATCTAATAAAATATGTTTGATTTCTCTACATGATCCCTATTCGTAAAACACACTTCCGCAAAGATACAAATATCTAAGTACCTACCTGTAATGAATACTGCACGCGGTACTCTCTCATTGAAATCAACGAAATATATTTCAACTAGCTTTTGCCCCCGGCTCCGCTCGCGTTTTATTCGGTTGAACAAAATGCTTTTTTTTTTTCGAGATAAAAAGTAACCTATGTGTTAAGTTGGGGTATGAGCTATATCCATTCTAAATTTCATCCAAATCCGTCCAGCCGTTTCAGCGTGAAAGAGTAACAAACATACAAACACACGCACACACACACGCACGAACTTTCGCATTTATAATATTAGTAGGAAGTAGGATAACCATGGTACATGTTGAAAACCAGCGTTATTTGTTGTTGTTTTTTTTTTCAAAAACAAAACGGATGGCATTAGCTGAGCATGTAGCCATTTGCCAAAAATATATATAACTTTTTTTTATTATTAAAAATGTATCTGTTCTCTTTATAAGTTAGTTTAAGTTATCTATTTCTTCTTTTTTTTTCTTTATAATGTGTTTTGGCAATACATTTCCATTTTCTTTCTTTTCTTTCTTTCTAAAACGAGGAAAAAAGTGGGTTTGAAGATCTCATTTCAATAACTATTTCTATCGAGGAAAATTTATCCAAGCGTGTTTTCTAAAAACAAAACCCTAGATCCGGACCGCCGACCTATTTTGTGCGGACCCAGAAGAATCTGAGAATATAAATTTTCAGAATAAAAAAATACTTTTTCGCATTAGATCCTTACTTTATTTCTTTAATTAGATGTATCTTTAATAATAAAGTATTCTGATTTCTTTTGGTTCTATTTATTCAATGACATTTTACCTATAAATCTAGGTTGCCATTTATCATCTGGCAAACGGACCACGACAGATTTAATTTTGTTATAAACGGACCCGCAATGAAACTAATTCTTGATCCCTGCCCTAGATTATAGTCGAAATACATTTTTCCTTCTACAATACACGGAAACAAAGCATCCATTGACACCTATTCTCGTGTAGGAAATATTAGATTTAGAGCTGCCATAACCCAAAACTTTTCATTGCATAATAGGCTTTAACGCAGATGGATAAAAGTTAAATGAGCTTATATTATTTTAGGTTTTTCAACTCTAAATTTAAGGTTTGCTGCACGAGAATAGGTCACATTATATCATTTACATTTATTTACTTAGCAAGTAATATTTCTCTAGTTCTGAAACTAGATGGCGCTGCTGGCAGTTACATCGCGATATCAAATTGTTGCTGCTTTTGAGTAAGACGAGAAAGTTCCATCGCCTTAACCGACGGACGGAAACGGACGGTACAACGTTACCGCGGGTTCCGTAATTTGACATACATTTAATTATTTTTGTAGGCTCGTTAAGTAATGAGCTTTATGAACTAAGAAATAGGGATGATCCGATACCTACTCGAATGAGTAGTACTCAAATCGTATTACGATACCACTCATTTGAGTATCTGAAAGGTATCGATACTTGCTCATATCGATACATTTTTTCAACTTTTTATAGGAATGAGGTAAACTTAAATAAATTATTTATATTATGCACATAGTCAAATAAAACACATAAATGTGTTAATTTATATAGTTATCATCATTACAATCTTAACAGTTTTAAGGACTGCGCGGTACTTACCTAAAAAGCACAGTTAATCTACAGGTTAACAAAATAAATCAGCTTTTAAAAAGTTTAAAAAAAAATAATTTATTACTGATATTTATCACCTTAAAAGCACACACGACACGAGCTCGAACTGCGCAGTTTTTTGCAATGGTGGATGGGATGGTGCATTCGATCGAAATGACGCTAGATTTATCATTTATGGCGCCGGCCCATAGCTAAGATACGTTATATGCTGGCACCAGGATAGCGTATAGAATTTTCCACGCGTGTGACAGAGATGGAATAAGAACCCGTGTTGCGACACCTATCCATAAACCTCTAGGTTTCGTTTCATAACGATTAGTTCGGTAATTATTCGGGATCGTGGTGCAGGTGTCGACGCAGTAAGGATCATTCAGAATTTAGTGTCGCTTGCGCGATTCGATTCGATACAAGTACTTATTTTCCGATACCAAGTAAGTATCGAAAGAAGGGATTCGATACTAAAAGTACTTGGTATCGAAACGAAAGTATCGAGTACTTACTCGTATTTACTTGTATCGGAATAACCCTACCAAGAAATTTAGTGGTGTTAGTGTAGGTGTCCGTTATATGATAGAAAGAATGACTGAAGTTTAACAATTTTGTATCGAATTCAATTTTGCCTACGTAAACAAACTAGCGATGCGCGATTATGAGACATTTCATTCAACAATCGAAATAATCGCTATTGTTCAAAATCAACCATCGACTCGCTAACCGACTGAATGACCGAGATATTATTCGATTGTTCCGAGATGTAATATAATGACTTATAGTAAAACCATTTGATGCGCAAGCCGACAAAAAACCGGACAAGTGCGAGTCGGACTCGACCGCCGAGGGCTCCGTTAAAGACTACTATTTTTTATGATTTAATTACAAATGTATAGTTTTCAGATTTTCCCCTATACTTGTAGTATAAGACGCTATTACTTGCCAAATTTCATAGTTCTACGTCAACGGGAAATACCCTATGAATTTTTATTCCCTTGAAAGTGACGAAATGTGCGTTTTTTGCGGCATAAACGGCCGTATATTTTTTTTACGTTAACTTAGAAGTTTGATATGTTCACAGCTTCAAGGGACTGTAGACCTGAGTATATGGTTTTAATTTCAACTCGATACGTCCACGTGTTCCCGAAATAAACGGTCGTGACAGACAGACGGACAACAAAGTGATCCTATAAGGGCTCCGTTTTTTTCTATTGAGGTACGGAGCCCTAAAAACTAGTCAATAAAATGGTACTGCCTGGGTATCTAGCATAGTAAACCATATGGAGCTTTCACAGCTCGATATAAACTGTCTGTCCCTCTCTAAGTAGATTAACAGAGTCAGACAGAGCACTGTGTCAAGCGCTATCGAGCTCGATATGGTTTGCTATGCTAAACTAGCTGACAAGCAATTGAGCACCCCCTGAGTACTGAACCCTAATTTTAATATTTAATGTTTTACTTCAGAGTAAGTACAGTGGAGCCCACATCAAGCTAAACACTTTCAGTATAAGCTGACCTCCCATTGTATAGGCTTCCCGTACAATGAGAGGTCAGCTTATACTGAATGTGTATAGCTTGATGCGGGCTCCACTGTACAATATTTTTTTGTAAATTTTAAACTTGTCTGTCTTTGAGATAGAGTTGAAACAAATAACTTTAAAAATATGCTATTTTTTTGAGGTTTATTGTTTGGGTTAATTTTATTTTCTCGTTTTTATATTTTTCTGTGGTAGAGGCCATAGTAACACGTATTTTGTTAAAATTTCAACTTCCTACCTATTACGGCTGAAGCTGTAGACCCCTGTGACAGACGGACGGACAGACTGACAGCGGAGGCTTGGTAATAGGGTCCCGTTTGGCACCCTTCGGGTACGGTACCCTAAAAACTAAAGTGTTAGAGCAGGACTAAAGTTTAACATTGTGGAGTACCTTAGAATAGACCTATGCAATGCAGATCGATCATTTTTGACGACCCGGGTCGATCTTGATTGGGTGATAGATCGATGGTCGCGAGATTCGAGCGACCGAGTCCACAAATCAGACAAAAATACAACTTTAGGTGTTTGTGCATAAATAAAGTGTTATTTTGCGAGCGATTATATCACGCTTTTACGTACGGCGGCAAAAATTTTCGTAGTTTTTTAAGATCGATGGTTCAATCAATCGCTACCCGGTCGTGATTACGTGTTATTTTAAAACAACTAGACACAGTCTCTAAGAAAAGTTCGTCAGAAAGTGTCCGAACGTGCGACGTGCATAATAGCAAAAATGCTTAAACCAAATTAAGGGGGGCTTATTCCAATTTTGTCTCTTTTCAAATCCATTTTAAGCCATCAAATTGTAACATTTAGAGTCTGAAAAAAATATATGTTTTAGATACATCTTTTCTCCAGTGTTATTTACGGTTCAATTTTCGATACGATAAACTTCGCTCGATCGAAAAAAAATCTGAAACTTGGTCGATTTTTCAAGATTTTTTCATTTTGTGCAAGGTGTACTTAACCAAATTGTATGAAAATTACAGATAATTAAAGAAAAGGTACTTTAGTAACTATTTTCGCGGTTACTTTTTTGATAAATATAATCGTTTTTTTTTTCTTTAATTTAAAAGGATAAGTTGACTGGCGAATACTCGCGCCAGCAGCCTTCAGTCGGCTGCTAGCCGTTGTCGACGCAAGACCTGTGTCAGTTTTCTGAGCCCCGTTCCCCCTCGCCTCTAAGCTTCGAAGCTATTCGTTGTGTGTAAATATATTATGAGTAAGATAGAGTTGTGTGTAGGTAGATAAATTGTATATATATTAAATCGTATGTATATAATATTATTATTAGTTAGATAAATCCTAAAATAATCGTGTAAATAAAAATTATTTAGCTTTAGCTTGGATGTTCTAAAAATGGGAATTGAAGAAGAACAAAGTGTCAAATCTGAAATCGCGGAAGCTAAGAAAACTAAATGGGTAAGTGTACTTTGGATAAATTTATTAGTTTAGGGCACATATAAGTATCAGTGCATCTAAACCAGTTTTATGGTTATCTTTGTTCGAACTTCAAGATACCAGGTGTATCAGTGACCTGCTTTCAAACTGTAACCAGATGGTTTACTGATCGTACAGAACAACTTTGTTGTATGATATGATATTTGAAATTACGCGGGAAAACTTTAAGTGACCAGTACAAGTATAACAGTACAACAGTAAAACATCACAATACTTACTCTTGCAGTCACAAATGCGATTGTATCCAGGTGGTATTATTTTTTTGTAAACATATGTACGTACGAGTAGTATCTTACCAGAAGACTAAATTAAATTTGTTAATTTCAGCTCATTAGCTCATCGTTCTGATCGGGGCACCTTCGCATCGAAAAAATGCCTATAGGAAAGGTAAGTGACTTTATCCTTTTTAGAGTTCTCTAACTAACCATATACTCTTATATTTTCGCTATGTTCGTCTGTCTGTCCATTCTGTAAGCCGGCACTCATCCTATCTCAGACGGATACTGTAGCTAAAGTTATTTTGAAATCGACCATTTCTTTGCACACGTGCAAATTTCACAACATAAAATATTGCGTACTGCGTATAGTCGAAGATTATATTGTATAGAGTATTTTTATTTTTATAAATATTAAGCTCGTGATTTGCAATAAATCCTACTTCCTACTAATATTATAAATGCGAAAGTTTGTGCGTGTGTGTGTGTGTGTGTATGTTTGTTACTCTTTCACGCTGAAACGGCTGAACGGATTTGGATGAAATTTAGAATGGATATAGTTTATACCTCAACTTATCACATAGGTTTTTTTATCCCGGAAAAAAGCATGTCGTTGAACCGAATAACACGCGGGCGGAGGGCAAAAGCTAGTAATAAATATTTTGATATTTTATATTTTTCAGAGAGTCGGAACTGGTGCCACGTAGCATTGAAGCTGATGTCCCTGACAACTCCATTGCTTCCCCTGGATCCCGTAGAACCTGTCACAACTATTGGGTTAGTTACTACAGGTCATTTTCAGGTCACTTCCTAAAGTCCCTTATCTATATTTTAATTTTTAGGTGGACCGAACCGGAAGTGGAGATCCCTACACAGAAAAAAATCTCAAATTGATTAACTTTTTTACCCCGTACTGAAGAAATTCTTCTATAGTTTTTACTTTTGGTTTCAGAAAATCCCAAGAAATTACCGAACCTTTAGTGATAAAAATACGAAGACGAAGTATAACCAGGTACAGGGACAGCTTCACGTGACGGAACGGCGATTGTGTCTCTTCGGTATTTGGGTGGGAGAAAATGAACCTGTACATATTGAAAGGATTACGAGAGATGAAAATTTTTGGCTCACGAAGATGGAAAAAAAAAGTAAAATTTTAAACAAAATGTTTATTACCGGAGATAGTAAACCCACGGCATATATGTGGGATGCCTATAAGAACTCTGACTTTGCTTGGTAATGAAAATAGGTGTGAGAAAGAAAACGCAGAGCCTTTACCTATCTCACAGCAACAATCAAGCTATGATTATTCGCTACCGGGACCTAGTACACGTATAATTGATTTCTAATTTTGTCAATGTTCCGAAAGTTTATGAGATAATTTATTGGCGTGTTCACAAAAAAATATATAAAATTAAAATTAGCTAATCGATTGAGTTTTCAGCGAAAAGGTAAATTCACGATTTTTGTGAATGGTTAAAAGGTCGCCTACCTATTTTCATAATATTGGTATGTCGAAAACATTTTTCGATTTTTCTAGTAAAAGATTGTTCGTAATTTTCTTCGCTTTTCTAGAATGTCAGTGGAGTCAAATTATAAAACGTTTGACCCACATTTACGCAGTAAATAAATAATTAAGTTCCCCGTAAACTATGGCGCTAAAATTCAAAAGTCCACTACACACGCGCCCTAGTGCGCGCCACCAGTCATAGATAATGTAAGAGCGAAAAAAAATTAACTGTAACCTTTTTATTTCCGAAATATTGTTTTGTACGTATTACATAATATTATAAGATTAGAATTGATAAGTTTACAGATACCGATTTGTTTAGTTGTTCTTCGACGGAGTTCACAAAAACTGCTTTAAATATAATTAGTTACCAATCGCATTAGGTGTAAGCCTGTAAAGATTGTATAGCATAAAATGTATATAAGGTGAAATTAAATCAACCGACCAAATTCATACTGGAGACTCGGTTAGTGATCAAGAACTAGGTTCAGTCATCCTTTTGGCCAATTTCGGAAAATAAATATTTTTGCTGCCTTACTGGTTGGACTAGTTTAAATACAAATCCTAGTGCAGGCACTACGGGACAAAAATATATTTTTTTTTCAAATTTCATCTGGAGGGTCATTAAACCTTGTTGCTGATGACTAACCGAGTCTCCAGTATGAATTTGGTCGGTTGATTTAATTTCATCTAGTATATATAAATATAAATATATAAATATTTATTATAATATCAAATGTTCGTATTACAATATCATACCTCATTGGTATTAGTTATTAAAACCTTGGACATGAATGTATGGTATAAGTCCCTGTTGCCTTCCTACTTGAAAAGAGGAACCAGAAACTTTTTTTTATAGTTTGTGTACATATTAAAATGAAATAAATAGTGTTATAAAAATATTAAGGAATTATTATTTAACGGTATATTACTTCTACGTCTACCCTCTTAAACACATGGTAGAAAGGTAAAGTTGATTAATATACAATATAACGTATTTTATTAATGTAGGAATATGGTGTTCAAGTGTATTATATTTTTTCTTTTTGAATGTATATGTAATGTATATGTAGTGGACTTTAAGTATATAAATAAATAAATACATATAAATGCCACGTTTAAGTTATAACAATCTGAAATTTATATATATTATTTCGGGTCCTATCTTGATCTTGTCATTTATGTATATTTTATTTTATTATTTACTCATAGCTCTACCTTTATTTCAATTTTTGTCCGATGTAGTGAATTCCCCTAAATTTACAAAGTAGCGCTGTTAGCAAGAATAGTTTATTTGGTTAATTTATGGGAATCAATTATTAGTACGAAGTACATTTACTGCCCAAGCCCATTTTAATGTGTGGCGGTTCACGCGAAGTCGCGTCGCTCGGGCGCATCGCAATAAAATACGTCGCGGTCAACTGGCGGGGGCGGAGGTAGCGATAAATGCCTACAGGGCCCGAATAACCTGCCCTTAAGACGTTATGTCGTTAATATAAGATGCAATGTCAGTTGTACGAAATCGTCATTCGATTTTGTCACCCCATAGCAGTGACAAGATGCATCGCGGACACTTTTTGAGCGAGATTGTGAGTCTAGTTGTTTATTGTCTAAAAGCCGTAAAAGTACTTCCACTTGAGGATGATAACGCATAATCTCGCACTCCAGTATTAGGTATTTTTCAGTCTCCGTACATTAACATACTATTTCCTCCTTCCAGATATCAGCTCCAGTAAAGCCCGCCTCGACAAGCACCCCGCGCGCCGCGCCCCGCCCCCGCGTCACTCCCGCACTGAACGAGAAGGCACGACTCGTCGCTGAGAAGAGGGAGCAGGACAGGCGAGCCATGCTCGAGCATAGGAGGTACGACTCTTAAATAAGAGCATCTCTTAACTCTTAATTAGGGTAGTTTTTCAATATCGAAACTGTGTATCTCTTAAAAGCTTTCTCTTTTAGGCATAGGCGTTTTATTACAAAATTTGAAAACCCTTTTCTCTGTTATTTTTCGTTGTAGACGAAAGTATGAGACCTCTATCATCTAGTACTGATAATTTAAAGGGCACTATTTTGTCAAATTTTGGAATATTGAAATTATTTGTAATAAAAAATATATAGAATCTATATAAACGCAAAAACTAAGTTGTGAGGTGTTGTGATGATTTCTACTTTGTACTTTAAATAGGGTAACTGTAGGTCCTGATAAAAATTAAAAGACAGTGATCTTTAGGAAGCACACATTATAATTTAACACTGACCCGGAATATGTGGTTAATAAAATAGCTTAAATCTTAAAACACATAAACTAATTACAACTTATTGACCCGAAGTCCATACAAGTTGACGTAGGAGAAACTCATGTGGCTCCCGGACTATAAATTTAGAACATCTAAATTAAAACTTCGCCTGATATGCATTGACATTCGGGCTGACCTAAATAACGCTTCAAGCTATATAAATTCCACAAACATTATGTTCCCTACGCATATGTTTACACAGTCTCTGGTTCACTTTGACTCGGCACTGTCGCTATTTCACTCAAGAATCCCGAGTTTCAATTGGCAGCAGATCCGTAGATGGGGTTCACTAATGGCACCGGATGCGAGTTACGAAAGGAACAAAGTAACTTACAGTTTGTGACGTCACGGGCATTCACCATCAATAACCGTTATGGCGGTGTACTGACTGACCACTGATTACTGTACAAGAAATCGGATCCCAGACCAAGGCTTGGTGTCCCTTAGTGAACTTTGTCGCAAGGGGCGTTACTTTCAGGCTGTAAGTTACATATTACACATTTTAACCTTACAATATAATTTAATGTGAATCACTTTGTCTATAAAAATAATTTCGGAAAACTTACCCCGTGACAACGTTTTATATTGCACTTATTATCTTACACAACTGTGTTTATGCAAATATCGCCAAAGATAACAAAACACATCAATTTTGCAATTATTTCAATAAAGATTCTTTAATTTCCACTTTTGCGAACCAATGACAGAAAATGAATGATCATCGCCGATTACCCTCCGATTATTTCTTTAACCTTTTCTTGTTTCGACCGTCAACTTTCATACCGTACAAAATTGCTCAGAAATTTTACTATTGGTGCCATCTATTGGCGAGAAGCAGAAATAAACATTACAGTGTCTATGTAATGTTTTTTATAATATTTTAGGCTGAGTCCATCGTCATTTTCTAGATCTATGTCCGATTAGAACTAAAAATCGGGAAATTTGAATCATATCCTACCAACTAACCCCTAAAAACGAAAATTTTCCGGCTTTTTTTACCAAAAGTGTGGGCGAATTTGATTTCTTTTTTATCGTTTTCGAAAATGTTAACTAGATTAATATTAACCAAAAATATGTTCTAAAAACGTCCACAATTTCCCAAAATCATGTTTCTCCTGACACAAGTTTAAAGTTTTGCGCCGGCGACGAAATCTACACAAAATGAAACGACATTACTTTTGTCTTGTATATCTCTTAAAAGTCATCTGGTTAAAAAACCACCCCTGGATAAACGCTCTGCAGGAAAACTTAAAACTACGAAACAGGTTTTGATGGTGTTTGAAGTGTTGTGTTTATGATTTTTTAGTGTTCCGTAGTCCGACAAGGAACCCTTATAGTTTCGCCATGTCCGTCTATCCGACCGCGTCTTAGCGCAGACTATAAGAACTATAAAGCTGTAATTTGGCATGGATTAATCACGCCGACAAAATAATTAAATAAAATCTTGAAAAAAAATTTGTATGGGTACCTCTCATACACGTAAACTGGGGATGATTTTTTTTTTCTCGTCTATCCCATAGTGTGGGGTATCGTTGGATAGGCCGTTTAAAAATATTGTGGGTGTGCCCCCCCCCCTGACGGCCAAACGGTTGTTTCTAGAAATGTGAAAAATTCACAGAAGTAGTATATATAATGAATTTAAAGGAAAACTATCACAGCTAAGTAGGCTTTACAGGTTTACGAGTACAGGTCGCGCCAAACTTTTGGTCCCCTATAATGTATGGGACCAGAAGCTTTGCGCGGTCTGTATTAGTAGACCAACTTATATGTACCGGGCAACTACGGAACACTACATTGCGCGTGGCCTGACACGCACTTGGCTGGTTTTAACATAGAATTTTAAAATTACGCAACCATGTTACCTTGTTAATCGAGATCTTACAAAGAAGTTATTTTTATTTCCGAAATCTTTAAAATTAAGGACCCGTTCTCCCTGACATTGAGCACCTCATGTTGCGTCAGGCAGAACTGAACTCTATGACGTTTCATTATTGTTTAAAATAGCGCGCTATGAGCGGTGCCTGTTACGACTGGTTACGACAACCGAAACATCGCGCGCTCTAAAGAATCACGTTTCGATGCCGCCCTCCATAGTAATTTGTATGGAGAAATCGCACGCAAAAGTTGGTGATGTTTAATGGATAAATACACCAAGTAACAATTTTTGTTTGGCAAAAATAAATTAATCTCACCATTCTGTACACTTTTAACTTACGGGAGCCTGAATTTCAGTTTCCAAAATTATCTGAGAAATCGCCAATGAGAAATACGCGAAGAGCAGTTTTACGTGATTTTCAGCAACTTTAGATTTTTTTTCTAGCTTGCTATGAATTCTATGCAAAAATCAAATTAATTAGGTTCTAATACAACTCTTCGACAACTTGTGTGATTATTTATTTCTCATTAAACAAATATTTTCTGTCATGAATCAGCAATACGGTGGGGCACGTTTAGGTGGCATGGACCCTTAACTGTGGCCATTAAATAAAAATATGCCGTGTCTCGAGCGTACGACGATTAGACACCTCGCTCTGTACTCTCGTGGTCGTGTTTATCGTGGTAAATGCTGCCCAGCCATACTAAAAATGTAACGCAATAAATCGTATTTAAATTGCCAGGCAATATTTCTAAAATGTAAGTCGGACAAATTGTAGTATATACTTTGGTGATTGTTTGAAATTAAGTTTGAGGTAAAATTCCACAGTTAAGTTGTTAAAATTACTTAAACACCAATACGCCTTTGTTACATTTTGGGCTTAGTTTAAATAGTTTTGTTTTATGAAATATAAATTATTTTTAATTTTTGTTTCGGATAAAGTGTACATACATTTTCTGTGATACTAAATATGTTTTTCCTATTTTTATTAATGAAATATTAGTCATTAAATCAACTTAACCATGACTGCCGATTTAGCTTATTTTGGTCGGCACACCCTTAAATTAAAGTATGATTGTCTGTGACGAAATACACCAAAGATGTAACAATTTACTTACTCTTACCTAAATATTTATTGCCATAGTCCAGGAGAAACCAGCGAAATATGTAAGAAAACTAACTTCCTTTCTAATTTTTATATTATTGTACATTTTAGAAATGTATGGCCCTGCTCTTGCATTCCCTGCCTGACCAAATTTCAATTATTTTTAATCTGGTTACAAAATCAATTTGATTTGATTGTTTCGATATAAATTTGTAATGTCAAATTACCCCACTGTAATGTAATGCATAAATAGGCATGATGACTAAATATTTTTATTAGCCCGTCAGTTAGATTATCAGAAAATATAGGACACGTATTTTTTATTTTTCAATTAAACAAAAAATGATTAAGATATAGCCCGCTGAAGTTCCGCGTGACGTCACATCTAGGTACAATTTTACTTAGAAGTGACGTCATTTTCCCCCACTCCCAAACTTTGAAGCGCTTTATCTCTGTCATTTCTAGTTTGATTGACAAAAGAAAACATACGTGTCCAATATTTTTTGATCTAAATGACGGAATAAATATAATAATATTTTGTTTACCGTCTACAAGCCTATAGTTACGTTTAACGATAATTTTCATATTTATCCCCAAATTTCGCTAATTTAAACAATATTTTAATGGAACATGTCGGAAATGGTTGGATCAAGATTTTTGACTTCAGGGTTGTATTTAGAATAGTAAGGAGGTAAACATAAAGTCCTCGGAACTAGGGTTTGTGCTGGGGGTAGGCGAGGGTCCAGGAGGTCCCAATTTATAGTTTTTCGCTTCAAACTCAAGAGCGGTGCGCTGTAGCTAAAAACCGGTTGAGAATAAAATCAAGTCTACAAAATTTCCTACAAGACTGCTCTTATACATCATCCCGCATCTCTTGTATTTTCAGAGACAGCGACCTACCAAACTTGACAAAAATCTTCATGCAAGTATTTCTATCTAGACCCACGGACAGAATGACTAAATAGATGAAAAAAGGAGCCTGTTCTGTAACAAAAAAGTGTGTGAAGCGTATGTCGGGCCCAATGTGTTGGTTCCGTCAATAGATAGGCTCGGAAATATTGTATCGGACTAAATACTGGAAGAAATGCAAATACTCACACAAGCTGGGCAGGCGGGTTGGTGAGCGCGGTGCCGGAACCCTTGCACCAGTGACGCCGCTGCCCGTCACCAGTCTGTTTTATATAAGGCCCGGCAATTGGGGATGAATATACCGCCATCTATCGGTCCCAGGCAATGGTGGGCCGCCTGGTTTTGCCTGAGAGCTGTTCTCTTACTCTCCCCCGAATAACTTCGGGAGGGTTTGCGAGTAAGATGGTGGTACCTCCACAGTCGAGCCCGGCATCAGCTCTACCACCTTTTAAACAAAGAGCCAGTTTCTGAAAATGTCGTTAAGAGTCGAGCGACGAATCAACAATGGCATACTCAAATACCCCTGGAGATTCTCAAATGTGAAATCGGGAGAAAGGAACGTAACCAAAGGTGATGTTTTGTCACACGTATTTTATTGTAATTGTCTTCCACGTTCCCAATTGACCGCCGTCCAACTTCCCTGTCAGTATGACCAGAGACACCTAACGAACATTTCTCAATGGTAACTGTATATAAGACACTTGTGTCCACTGCAGGCGCGCGGCCCGCGAGCGCCAGTTAGCCGCCAAGTGCGCGACACCGGGCGTCTCCCAGACGCAGAGCGATGCGGCCGTCGACGGTGCCCAGGTAAACTCCGCTTGTTTATGATACTGTATAAGTCAACGCAGATAAAAAGAGCTCTGGGGCGTCAGTGGAAGGGATATGTCAAAATACAGTCACGCGCAAAAGTGTATTTGTGTAAATGTTTTGTGGGTTTGCAGAGAAAAGAAAGAAAAAATATTTACAATGTTTACTGTTGCATGAGGAACGAAGCTGGTAGAAATATTTTGTTTTTGTATGCATTTTTTTGGAATAAGCATCATGTGGGTATATGAACATTCATGTGACGCAAGTTGTGGACCAAATCAACACCCACAGTATATTTTTATTTCTAACCTGTAAAAAAATCATTTTATTTTATTTTTTAAAAGTTCGGAGATATAGAGAAATAGCTGATATGCCGATGTTATTCTACAATTAACATTTTACTTAGGTACATAGTCAATATTATACTCAAGCCTTTTTGTCTGCGACTGTATTTTGAGATCGACCGAACGTGGACACTGCGCCGTGAAGCACGAGACAGCAAATCCACGCGCCAGGTACTTTCCCCACCGCGGCCGCCCGCGCCGCACCTCATACCACCAATTTGGTCGGTTATTCGCTTACTGCGCAGGTACGTCGCTCGGAGCTCTTTTTACCTGCGTTAACTACTGCCCACGGACTGAGAATAGATGATAAGTTTACAGAAAAAAAATCTTCTGTTTATGCTTTTAAGATTTAATCACCCGCGATGCGAATACCGGTTGAAAATGAACCCTCTAGCTATAACAAAGGAAACCGTTCTATGTTAGAAATAAAAAAAAACATGTTTTGTTACTTTTGTCATGATTCATAATCAATAAAAAAGATATCGACCGCCAAAGAAGCACTAATACTCAGGTGACAGAGACGGCGCTCTACAAAACCTAATGTATACAAAGCTTATGTGCATTATTTACCGCCGGGAATATATAAGGTCCTACAATTCAAAGTGAAAAAAAATTAACAGATGATAGAGTATCCCTAATAGAGCACATTCCACCGAAAAATTGAAAAAATTGCGCGTATTTTTTTTACCTTTCCATAGAAATTTAGTCATTACATTACATAAGGTGGTTAAACCGAATCCCGGTCCAAAATGCACATCATATATTGTTTTCCTTACTTTTGAATAAAAAGTATGTAAAAATTGCGTTTTAAAGCAATTTGCGGAAATTTATGATTTAAATTTTGATTGCATTCGATTAACAAACTTAAAAGCGTATTTAACGTTGTAATCGAATGTTATCAAAATGTGAAGCAAAAATAAGATAATGTTAATGCGAGAACCCTACTGTTAGTAATTAATTTCCGCTAATTACTTTGAAACGCAATTTTTGCATATTTTTTGTTCAAAAGTAAGAAAAACAATATTATGATGTGCATTTTGCACCGGGATTCTGTTTAACCACCTTAACTTAACCACTTTGTACTGGGAAGTGAAAATCGAGCTCGAAATGGTTTCCCTTAAGGGGGATGGTCCAAAGCCGCTCTCCACACCAACTTGTTGGAACGAAAAACCACGAAAAAAGCATTAAATTTCGTTGTTGCTTTTTTACACGTTTCATCATTATACATCCGCAAATAATAGGTTTATCACCAAAAAAAATGTTTTTAATATCAAATTTTTCTGTTTAAAAAATGTATGAAAGTATTAAATTGCAAAATTAGATTGTAAAAACTTTTTTTTGTGAAAAGATCGATTATTCGCGGGTGTAGAATTCATTGAAGCAGAAGAAAAAAGTAAAAGAACGAAATTATAATGCTTCTGTCGTGGTTGTTTGTTCGCACAAGTTTCTATGGAGATCGGCTTTGGACAATCCCCCATAAGGACGCCTTTTTTAGTCATAACATAAAAAAACCGGACTAACTTGGTCTCTCGAAGTGACGCACCCGGGATCTAGAAGAATGGACATAAAGTGCTATGAGTTGCTTAATTTTTAATTAAAATTGGCGATTCTAGCGCCCTCTACATGATCATAGCGGCAGCAGAACGAAATGTGGTGTGGTTCCTTAGCGCCATCGTGAGATGGAAGCGGCGCTAGCATCGCTGATTTAATATCTCAATGAGATGATGACAAGGGAAGGTGTTGAAATTTTCCGCAATGTTTCCGCCATTTGTGATGTGAATCGCTTTTGACTGTATATGTGTTATTTCAGGAGGTGGAAATCTTTGTAGGGAAAAGCGCGAAGTCATCGAAAGTGGCGCCACAAAGCGACTGCACAAGTTTACACCAATCAGACGGCTCGATTGCTTCAGAGAGCTGATTCTACAAACAAACGACTAAATTTACCGTCTTACAATCAAATATGAAGCTTATTGCATGTTACTACAGATCATTTTATTACTGAGAAAGTTATGTTTTATATTATCCAAGCAAATTAAATGAATTCATCTTAATTTTTAGTTTCTTTAATGACTTAACTTATTATGTGATGAAATATTTTGTATATACAAAGGCTCGAGTCTGTTTTCATTGAACAACTGAAATTCGTATTAAAAAAAATTTGAACTCGTGTTAGCGGAAATGAAATCGTTTTTTTTTTGTATCTATCGCATTTTTTTTAAATTTATTTATAGAGTATCGATTTAAATTAATGAATTTGTTTTTTTTTCTTTATAGATAGGTTTTTAAAAACCTTTTTTTTGTATAGTATATTTCCAGGTGATATTTTGTTGTAAATAAATTAAAACCATTAGAAAAATACGATTTTTAGAATCCCCTTGTTTGTTTTAAAATGATGTAGGCTGTATTTATAAAGAACTTCGAATTTCTCGTGCATGAAGCTTTTTCTAATATTTAAATTAGTTAAGGAGAAGAGAAACGAATAAAACCTAGTTTTAAACTGTATATGTGAAAAAATATTGTAATTAAAAAAACTATCATAATAATAATAATATTTTAACAATCTATTGCACATTAGTTCCCGTACCGTTCACACTTTCTTTTAAATTAGTTCACTTTGACAGTTTATTATTGCAATAATATTTTAACAATCTATTGCACATTAGTTCCCGTACCGTTCACACTTTCTTTTAAATTAGTTCACTTTGACAGTTTATTATTGCAATAATATTTTAACAATCTATTGCACATTAGTTCCCGTACCGTTCACACTTTCTTTTAAATTAGTTCACTTTGACAGTTTATTATTGCAATAATATTTTAACAATCTATTGCACATTAGTTCCCGTACCGTTCACACTTTCTTTTAAATTAGTTCACTTTGACAGTTTATTATTGCAATAATATTTTAACAATCTATTGCACATTAGTTCCCGTACCGTTCACACTTTCTTTTAAATTAGTTCACTTTGACTGTTTATTATTGCAATAATATTTTAACAATCTATTGCACATTAGTTCCCGTACCGTTCACACTTTCTTTTAAATTAGTTCACTTTGACAGTTTATTATTGCAATAATATTTTAACAATCTATTGCACATTAGTTCCCGTACCGTTCACACTTTCTTTTAAATTAGTTCACTTTGACAGTTTATTATTGCAATAATATTTTAACAATCTATTGCACATTAGTTCCCATACCGTTCACACTTTCTTTTAAATTAGTTCACTTTGACAGTTTATTATTGCAATAATATTTTAACAATCTATTGCACATTAGTTCCCGTACCGTTCACACTTTCTTTTAAATTAGTTCACTTTGACAGTTTATTATTGCAATAATTTTTCAAGACTGAATTTAAAATTTAAATTATTATGAATGTTTTCCACTCTACATACATATATTGTTACGAGCTGATTAACTTATTAACGTTAATTTATGGTGGTAACAGAGGATTTTGGTGCAAAATTCACATCCTATTGTTTTCCATAGGTATTTTTAAATAACAAGTATGCAATAAATGCGTTTTATGTGTATTCGCGAAAGTTGCTTAGTAATAGTTGTTTACAAGAAAATAATGTCATTTTATGCGTTATATTTTGATTGCATTACATTACAATTAAAGTTTGTTAATGTAATGCAATCAAAATTCAATTAATAAGATGACAAAATTTTCTTGTTATATCATAATCTATTATAAAATGCATCATTTGCATACTTTTTAATTAAAAGTAAGGAAAACAATATTAAGATATGCATTTTGCACCAAGAACCTCTGTTACCCCCTTAAATCTAAATTTAACTGACTTCGTGTAATGCTCAATAGATTATAATTTTCGCGACAATAACAAATCATTTTAATGAACGCATTATACAAATGTAATTGTACATCTTACTTTCCAAATTTAAATATTTACCATAGACAAGAACAAAGATATCGCAATCAAACCTTTTTCCGAGTGTCAATGCTTTGTTATAGCTGCTTCTTTAAAAATTGATTTGTATAAATGTAATATTAAGTAATTACTGGCCCACGATTGGTCAATTTGATAAGAGTATCTCAGAAATAATTTGTATGGAAATGTTGTCGAGATGTGTTGTTACGTTTTGTATGGTAAATGTATGTGTTTTTGTATGAATTGTTGTGTTTATCCATTATCTATATGCGATGGTGTATCTCTGAACGTTGCCCTAAATTATGAAATGGTGTATTTTATGAAATGTCCTTAAAGTATTCGAAATCATAGAATGTTTTTGCAATAATTTGACTTGTTCATTTTAGTTTTGTAAAGTCTTAAAATTGTTAGTTTAATAATACAAACGAAGAACTGATTTAATAATTAATCGGCAGTTTGTAAGCTTTTTATTATTTGTCGAAATTTTCTAAACTAAAGCAAAGTTAATCTTTACAAAAATCATGCTAATTCCACAGCGATATATCATTAGGACGTTATTGAAAAAAGTATATTTTATTTATGTATTTTGTAATCGCACTCTTATTTTAAGTTTTAATGCATTTTTTCATCAGTGGACTAAGATTGCGCATGCTCTATCTACTAAACTTTGAAATATTCTACTGTAATATAATTTGTAATAAAGGTCTACCATAATAAAATAATGCTTTTATTAAAACTGAGAACCCCACGTCTAAGCCTAGGTTACGGAGCGCCCACCTCCTCCTTCGTGGCTCCAAAAATGCGCTACTGCCACCACCGTTTACTTTGTCATCATGTTTGAACTCATGGACGTATATTCCCCTCGTGTTTAGGGAGTCCCTACAGACTAATTTGATACTGCATGCACTCTAGTGTTAAGGCGTAGTAGGTCGATCGCATAACGAAAGAGATAAGCATATCTGAAAAAGCGCGCGTCTGAGCAGAGCGGTGAATCAAGAAGGGAGTGGATAATGTTGTTTTTCAAGGAATAAAATTTAATATAAATTCACACAAGTGCGTTTTAAAAAAATCGCTGTTCTATCGTATAGATAATGGGTTTATATGTTTTCAACAGTAATCATTGTTATTTTTACTTCATTACTTTCGATAGACTGCTTGTTTGAAATTAAAAAATAGACTTCACTTTACAATTTTTTTCGATCGAGCCAATTTTTCTCTATCGCGTTTTGAGCTGTTACATCGCCTTGGAAAAGGCTTTGTTTATAACATGTATTTATTTCAGAACCATATCTATTGTAGTTTGGGAGTACTACTTGTTCAAAAACTCCGGGGGATAGGCCCCGCAGAAACACCACGCGCGGTCGTTTTAGGTTTTTGGCTTCCCCTCTCCACGTTCCCCCGCCCACACGCCCTTATTCTGGTTAGCGACAGTCACGCGACCGTATTCTGAGTTTACAAACGCCTGTAATTCTACTTTTAGTTTTAAAATATTTAATTAGAAACTGCGTTATTAGTAAAAGAAATAGAATGCCGTCCAGTAAAGTGCGTAAAAGTTAGGTAACTTTATTTTGAGGTATGAATAAGGGACTTTTGACAGCTTAAGTTGCCTAGATTTTAGATTTTTAATCACACGTTAGCGCCCACGAAATTAACTATTTTATTGTGAAGCAATATTGAAGAGAGCGGTAAGTATATCATTTTCTATGTCTTTTCGTCTAGGAGTTATAATATGAAGTAGATTTTTAGGGTTCCAAACGGGACCCTATTATTATGCTAGTACCCCGTTCCAGACATAATATAGAGAGACTTCCTGTTTACATTCCGATGTGACGTAGTAACCCCACCATTACGGCTCCAGGTTAAAGGAGGTGACGTCGACGACAAAAGCGCGGTAGCCTCCATTGGTAAGATGCGCTTAAATTGCTTCTTCATTGGCGTTTCTGTTTCCGTTCGATGTAGACGTGTCTAGAGAATTTCACTTAAAATTCTTTATTTTTAACATTTATCTTTGGAATTTATATTTTTAATAAATTTTGTATCATTAGCGTTATATTTTCGCAACAATTAACGTATTTTATGAATAGTTTAACGCGATAAGTGAATATTTCGCGTGAATGCCCCACCACCTGGTGTTTCGCTGACAAGGGAGTCGCCCAGCAGTTTCCAGCGCGGGATCTTTGACGAATCAGCGAGAGAAGGCGAGGAGCTCGTCGCAATCTTAATACGATAAGTAAACGGATTCTGTCGGTAAGGTGCCGGAATTGGTAAGTTCTTATTATCTATATCCATTCCTTTCCAACCACGAATGCTTTCTCTCTCCCACTTCTTTCTAGTTCAAGCCAGCCTTCTCTAGTCTCAAGCCGTGTTGTTGAAACTTGGCAACGTCGCGAAGGAACCGGGTCTAATTTTGACATTTCTGAGAGATAATCTGGCCAAATTTAAAATCACGTACTGCAACATTTGTTATCTAATTTATGTGACAACTAAACTCAGTCGATATTGATATGCTTACTATTTATGTTGGTCATTGGATTTGTTCAATTTGGTAGAACAAAAGTACTATTTATAGGGGAAGGGTTATATCTCCGCGCCGATTCCGCTCTGCGCCCCGGTGCAGAACGGTCGCGCTCTCAGTCGGTCCCGCCACCGACCGAGTGCCGCCTTGCGCCGACGCGCGAAGCTGCCTCGCAGCCGCCGCCGTAGTCGCCCTGCGACAACGCGCGAAGCTGCCTCGCAGCTGCCGCCACTGCCGCCGCCGCAGCGCCCGCACCTGCGGACCGTGAGCGAAGCTGCTCGCAGCTGCCGCCACTGACGCCACCAGCTCGCCGGAGAGTAAGAAAACACCCCCCCCAACAACCTCCAGCACCCCCAACACCCCCCATACACCACCCCAAACTCCCCCCAACTGCCCCAAAACTCCCCCCAACTGCCCCAAAACTCCCCCCAACTCCCCCAAAACTCCCCCCAACTCCCCCAAAACTCCCCCCAACTCCCCCGAAATCACCATGGAAGTTGCTCCTATAATAGAGCTCTTCCAAAAGTTCTGCGTAGCCCAAGGCTACAGCATCGAGAAGGCCGTCTTCTCACAATTTCTAGACGCGATCAACACGTCTCCTTCCCAAAAAGCCCCGGCCCCAGAGGCAGACTCCCCCGAGTCACCCTCACCGGTCCCCCCCCAATCAATGGAGTTCTCAGACAGCTCGTCTGTGAACTCCGAACGGAAAAGGTCAGCCCCCTGCTTTTCCTCCTCATCGGACGCTGAGTCCGACACCCCAACCCTCACCGGTTCCATCGGCGACGACGAATTCGTCATAGCCGAAAACCGGAAAAAGAGGCACAGGAAGCGCAAAGCGCTCTCCCCCCTCCTCCTGACGACGGTAACCCCCGCCCCCGCCCCCACCACGGCCACCCCGCCGGCCCCTAAGGCACCTTCCCGGTGCGAGCCTGTCCTCGCCCGGAAGCAGACCCCGCCACCTCTCTACCTCAGAGACAAGTCCGTATGGACCGCTCTCTCCAAAATGTGTAGTGATCGCAAGATCAACTTCACAAAAGCCACCAACACCGAAGTGGCAATTAGGATCTCGACCGCGTCGATCACCGACTACAGGAGTCTCACTAGACTCATGGATGTCGAAAAAATCCCCTACCACTCCCACCCCCTTAAGGAGGAACGCAAAGTCCGCGCAGTACTCCGCGGGATACCATTCGAGGTACCCAACGAAGAGATCATGAATGATCTCAAAGCCAAAGACTTCCCTGTCGAAGCCGTGCACAAAATGCACAGCAGTTCGGGAAAGAGGTTTCCTCTTGCCCTCGTCATAATGACGAACACCCCCAAAGCCACAGAGCTCTTCAAAGAGGAACGCACGATCTGCGGACTCTCTAAAATCAAGGTCGAGCGCCCAAACCGCCGCGGCTACCCCGCCCAGTGTCACCGTTGCCAACTTTATGGCCACGCAGCGGCAAACTGCACTGCCCCTCCAAGGTGCCGTAAGTGCCTCACCCCCCACCTCACCAAAGAGTGCACGAGGAATCGCGATGATGGAACCCCTCCATCCTGCGTCCTCTGCAACCAATCAGGCCACGCGGCCAACTTCAGAGGCTGCCCTCGAGCTCCTCGCCCCACCCCCCCCAAAGGCAAAACCCCTCAAACAGTCACCACCTCCGGCAAAAAGTGTTGCCAACTTCCCCCCACTACCCGCAGCTGCAGCCCCACAGCCGAAGCCGATCCCTAACCCAGCATGGGGCCCGAAAAAGCCCATCACCCCCACCCCCACACCACCTGTAGCAATCCCACAAGTGCTACAGCCACACCCAAACGTCTTCACGCCGTCCCTGGCTGATGACATGAGACTCGTCCACGATGTTATATCTAACATCAACATCTCTGAAATCTCAGTCCTCGCGCAAAAACTTCGCGCCTCCCACTCTCCTCAACAGCGCCTTCTGGCGCTAGTAGAGCACTCCCACCTTCTCAACTCCTTGTAAAGCCCCAAATGCAAACAGGTCGTTTGAAACCCAAGGGCATCTCGCTCATCTCATTCAACACCAGAGGATTACGCTCAAATCTCCCTGAGCTAAAACTCTTTCTGAAAGAAAATGAAGTAGACTTACTACTACTCCAAGAGACGTTTCTCAAGCCTAAGAACCTTAAGGGGTTTTCGATACCGAAATACTCCCTCCTTCGAAATGATAGGACTGATGCCCCCCGAGGAGGCACAGGAATTTACTATAGGAAAGCACTCCACTGCTCTTCCCTCCCCACGCCACCGCTCCAAACCATGGAAGCCACCATATGTAGACTGGCAATGTCAGGACACCAAACCATGATCATTGCTTCTGTCTACATCCCTTCGGGCAAAAGCCCAGTAAAAAGAGACTTCCAAACCATTCTCTCAATGGGGGAGTCCGTCATTATGTTTGGAGACTTCAACTCTAAACATACAGACTGGACCTGCCTCAATACCAACCCAAATGGTATAAATCTCCTTTCTATAACCGACGAACTAGAACTTAACGTTCTTTGCCCATATGCCCCGACACATTACCCCGATAATACGGACCACTCACCGGACGTATTAGACTTCGCACTCACAAAGGGTGTCTCCCTAAATCTCAGGGCAATTGAAACACTGGACGACCTTGGCTCAGACCACCGCCCAGTCTCCCTTAAACTAGGTCCCCCAAATAATATACCACCCCCTCCCAAAACCTTCACAAATTGGGAAGGCTTCAAAAACACCCTAGCCTCGGCCATGGATGCCCCTGACTCCCCTCTAAAATTTTCATCTGACTACTTTGATAGTACAGATAAAATCGACTCCACAATTGATTCACTTACGGAGCTTATTAACTCCGCCCTCAAAGGCAACGAAAAGACCTCCCCTGAGCCATCTGCTCAACAACTTCCCACTGAAATCGCCAACCTACTCAAGGCTAAAAGAGCAGCCCTTAGGAGAGCGGCGATCTACCCCACTCCGGAATATAGAGCGACAGCGAATCAATTGATCCGCAAATTAAAGTCAGCTCTATCGGAACTCAATGACTCCCGTAAAAGCGAGCTCATGGAGCAGATATCCCCTTCTCACACTGCGTTCTATCGAATGGCGAGAGCCCTCAGGATAGACGCAATCACTCACATTCCCCCTTTGACCTGCCCCGATGGCTCAACTGCCTTCGAGGATGAAGAAAAAGCTGAATGCTTTGCGGACAGCATTGCCTCACAATGCTCCCCCAGCTCCCAACCAGTTGTCCCCTCCCATATCCAAGAGGTAGAGGATGAGATTCACTACAGAAACTCCCTCCCACTCACCTCCGACCCCATCACAGTGACCGAAGATGAAATCCTATCCTTCATCAGAGGTCAAAAGCCCAAAAAAGCGCCAGGCGCGGACGGGATCTCAAACAGAGCCCTCAAACATCTGCCCCAACAAGTACTCACCTTGTTAGCCCTCATCTTCAACGCCTGCTTCGACTACGGCCATTTCCCCAAAGCGTGGAAAGAAGCCATCGTCATAGGCATACCCAAGCCAGGGAAGCCTCTAAACCTCCCTGCTAGCCATCGGCCAATCAGCCTCCTCAAATCAATGGGGAAACTACTCGAAAGGGTTATACTTTCCCGCATGAAAAGGCACCTCTTCCCTACAGACGGTGACCCGATCATCAACTCCTACCAATTCGGATTCAGAGCTAAGCACTCTTGCCCCCAACAAGTCCACCGAATAGTAGAATATATCCTAAGCGGATTCTACCCAAAACGGTACCCTACTGTTGCCGTCTTCTTCGACGTAGCTAAAGCGTTCGATAAAGTCTGGCACGAAGGCCTCATCTATAAACTATATAAGGCAGGCCTCTCCGACCGCCTTGTCCGCTTGGTGGCATCTTATCTTAAAGATCGCACCTTCAGATTCAGACACGAAGGGCTGCTCTCCTCCCCACGCCCCCTAAGAGCTGGAGTCCCCCAAGGATCAGTTCTCTCACCCATACTATACTCGTTATACACAAACGACATCCCTATCCCCGAGAACGGGGTACAGCTATCCCTCTTCGCAGATGACACTGCACTCTATACTAAAAGCCGTCTCTCACAGACAATACTTAAAAAACTCCAAAAGTCCATCGACGCTCTTGGAAAGTGGTTCGCACGATGGCGTATCGATGTGAATCCTGAAAAGAGCGTCGCAATCCGATTTGACCATAAACGTAGGAGTCACAACGACCCCAACCTCCGCATGTTAGGTACCCCAGTCCCCTGGAAAAACACTGCCAAATATCTAGGAGTCACTCTGGACTCTCGTCTATCCTTCAAACCTCACATAAATAGAGTGACGCGTACAGCCCGTTTCTATCTGAACAGGCTGAACAGCATGTTAGGCAGGCACAGTAAGATGTCTCTCAGAAACAAGCGAACACTATACAAGGTCTGCATCCGACCTGTATTAACGTACGCTTCCCCCGTCTTCGCACATGCGAAACCCAATATCCTGCATAAAATGCAGGTAATCCAAAATCTATTCTGCCGGAAAGCGGCCAATGCACCCTGGTACGTGCGCAACGCTGACCTCCATCGGGACTTAGAGCTGCCCACCCTCCAACAATTCATGAAATCCCTTTCAGAGACATTCTTCAAATCTGCCGAAGAACACCCCAATCCGTTAGTACGCGAGACAGTTTCGTACACTGCTCCGACTATATCTCGTTACAAGGTTCGAAGGCCGAGAAACGTCCTCACCGATCCCCCTAACAAACTCTCAGAAGCTTTAAATAGGCTTCTAGAAGCTCATGATGAGCTAAAAGCTCGAGCCACTCATACAGAGCCTAGCTCTTCCCTCCAACTAGTATAGATCCCTGTTGGGATCCTTCCCAGCGGATGTCCCTTTAGGACCCCGCTAGCACCCCCTTCCCCCCAAAGGTGGGTCGCTCAGATAAAGGTTTTAAGACCCCCCCAGGGCCAAACCAACTTACTAGGTGGAGTTTAGTGGGTAGGCACTTCTAGTGAGTCCCACATAACCAATGCAGTCGGCTGTGTTGGTATGCTATGAGCATTCTCCACCTCCCTCCCACCGAGACCTCCGGAGGGTGCCTTTTGCTTGGGCGCAAAAAAAAAAAAAAAAAAAAAAAAAAAAAAAATCTCCGCGCCTGCATAGAATATACGTATTATTTTTGTGGCTTTGTGGTGACAATTGTTTAGGAAAACAAGTGTTTATTCGCCAATAACCCAAAATCTCATTGAATACACATAGCAAGCTGTCGACAAGGCACGTATTGCAGCAGTATTCGCAAGTTTACCTCTATTTAACGGAAAAATTCTACCTAACCTCAGTTTGTCAAGTGCTTCATAGGTTAAAATCATTTTTTTTATTATTCTGGCCTTCGTGTAACATGAGTGAGTATATGAGGTGAAATTTAATCAACCGCCTGAAGTCATACTGGAGACTCGGTTAGTGATCAGGAACAGGCTTCAATGATCCTTTTCTTCAAAATCGTCAAGAACTTTTTTGTTCGCATTCCTACTTCACTAGTTCAAATACATTAGAATAGGCAATATAGAAACAAAATGAATTTTTTTTTCGTATTGCACCTGGCAGGTCATTGAAAATTGTTCCTGATTACTAACCGAGTCTCTAGTATTAATTCAGGCGGTTGACTAAATTTCACCTTATATAATCACGCCTGTCTCCCAGAGGCGTAGTCAGAGACTACAGATTTTAATCTGCTACGATCCAGACACACCTCTTTCGCTTCTTCCACATCCATCAATCTAGGCATGAGAGTATAATCTTTATTGAAATGGGCGTTACTTTTTTACCTATTTCACCACCCTCCCATTGAAGTATGTAGTTGTGACTACATATATTGTTATTTTTTATATACATATAAAATATATAATTGTGTAATAAAAAACTTATTTATAAGAAAAAAAAAATAGTTTCATTCTATCAGAAATCCATAAAATAAATATAACTACAGCATTTGCTAGCAGTTTATAGGTAAGCTGAGATCGGAGCCTAGGCCTCCTTATGGTCAATAAATGAGCTTGATGTTTTATGTATGCCATTATTGAGTTATTTCTTTTTTAAAACTATTATCTATTCAGTTTTAGCACTAAATAATAACGGTTTAGCATTCATTATCAGTGCCTTTAATTAGGTGAGCTCTATGAAAGATCGGTTCCCTTTTCGCGAAAATGCGACGTTGCCAATTCTAATAGCACGGCTTGAGACTAGAGAAGGCTGTGGTTCAAGTGACGTGATCTTTCTAGAACCCTCTCGCACATTGTGGAACGCACGTCAAGGACCCCAGCCTATATCCTTTCCTTTCCAACCCGAATGCTTTCTCTCTCCCACTACTTCGGTTTGGCAAAGGAAAATTTAGGTGCCACAATGGGCAAATTTCTAGGGCAGCGTATGACATTTTATTGCTTTTACAAATTAATAACGCAGTTTCTAATTAAATATTTTAAAAGTAAAAGTAGCATTACGGCCGATTTTCCGTACTGTAAACAGGCGTTTAGAAACTCGGAATACGGTCGAGTGACTGTCGCTACGCTAACCAGAATAAGGGCTCGGCCACGACTTTGCTTTGCGCTTTTTGTGGAGCTGTTCCCTTCCCCGCGAGAGAGAGCGCTAGAGGCTAAGCCTCGCAAAGCTTGAAGTCGTGGCCGTGGGAAAAGGGCGTGTGGGCGGGGACGTGGAGAGGGGAAGCCAAACACCTAAATCGGCAGCGTGTTCTGCGGGGCCTATCCTCTTAACACTTGAGTGCATGCATTATCGTCAATGAACTCGCCAAATCAGTCTGTAAAGGTACTACTGAAAGGTGTATTTATTTAAAAGACAGTCTTCAAAAGGAATAAAACCAACAGATGGAACAGAATCTTCGCTTTATTCAGCAATTTCCAGTTGAAAAAAATACTCAACATAACTCCACTGAAATCCTGAACATGACTATTTTTACAAACAATTTACAGCGATCATTATTTTATTTTACCCAGATCCCTGACCGTTACTTCGACAAAAATGGCGGCGAAAGACTAAACGCACTCCTAATAAAAAAAAAAACAAAAAAGTTACAAACGAAATTATTTACAAGAAAAAAAATATGCAGCAGCAACGCACGCAGCGTTTGGTGAGAGGAACAGCCTGGTTTTGTCGAAGTAGGTGCAGCGGAACTGGTTCTACACTAAGACCAAGAGCTTATGAGGTAAACACCGTCTCCTATCCACTTTACTAAGCGTATGTTATCGGCCCCAAAAAATGAGACCTAATCTTTTTTACATTTTTTTCCCAAATTTGCAGCCTTTTTGTACAGTATATGATACTTACTAGTTTAAATATGTATAGACATAGTTAAAACTGTTACACTTTATAATTACTTTTTTTTGTTGCGTACGCTTTTTCGTAAAAAAAATTTCTTTTATTTTATACGAAAAGTTGCACGCAATTTTTTTAATTGTAACAACAGGACACTGCGTACGAAGAGTCGTATAGTTTCGCATAGCTATTTTATTTTAAACCCCAGAATTTAGTTATACATAATAAACACACGCTTTTTAGTTTTTTTTTTGTTTTTTTTTTAATCTTGCATGATTCCGAATTACTTACGAATTTTACAACAGTATAATAATCGAGAAGTTTTGATATTTTAAATCCGAAAAAGAAACTACATTTTAACACTGAAATAGGGTTACACTTTAAGGAGTTTAATAGAAGACTTTTATCTCTAAATATACGATCTATGGACACATTTACAAATCACTACTGTATATTTGATTGAATTTCTATAACGATAGACAATGTAGTGAAAACTTCGCTATTACATTTATATGGAAAAATATAAACAAATCAAGGTTATTGTTATAAATAAACATTTTATCTTAGTTCTGTGTTAGAGATAAGGTTACGATGGCATAATTTGGACAAAAATCTCATCTTCAGTTCTCTTTTTCACACAGCAATGAAACAGACGTAAGTCACTCAACATAATGCAAAACGTTTCCAAAAATATCTATGTGTGGGTAGTTCATTTTCTCATCTCACTAGTGTCATGTATCAACAACTTTTAACCATATAACAAACACTACGTTTATCAAGTAGGTACATATAAAAAAGAAGCAAGCCATATACTGCAAAGGAAAGAAAACTATTTAAAGTTATTTAAACTGTAGTTTCTTTATCAGTTAAAAACCCACGGAAAATGCTAGTTATTTATCTAAAAATTTCCATGTAATTCAATGCTCTCTAACGTACTGTGTTAATATAAAAAGCATTTAATTTAGTCCTTGAGGCAGAGCTATGCCGAGTTTTATAACATTTAAGCGATTTTTTAAGTGATTTTATGTTATCGAGCCGATTACAGGAGGCGAGAGTTCTTTTATTTGGACGCCATGGCGAAAATTGCCATTTATATATTTTATTTATTCAACGTGTATTGTAAATTTGTTATCAACCTACGATACAATCAATGTGAGAATGTTTATTTTGTATTAAAGAAAAAAAAACTTTGTTTAAATGGTGGTACAATGTACAGTATGATACAAATAAACTGATATTTTATTTTCCGACACACAAAATTTACCACGAAAAACTTTTTTTTTAATCATATAAGTAGCTAAATTAACCCTGTATAATCGCATTTACAGATAATTAAAAATTAAAAGCCGTTTGGAAATTTACAATATGAACAGCAATTCAGTTAAAATGTATGTCGGGCGCTTTGCGGGCAAATTTTACTAGGTGTTTAAAATATACTGGACCTGCCAGTTAAGTATTATTACAATTTTTTAAATTAATTTAATCATGTTTTATACAGATAACGCTATATGATACAGAAGTATGTGGGTATAATACACGTCCGTAAGTTAAGATACATTTAACATATTCGTTTATTTTTTTCGCATTTAGTTTTTTCAAAACTAGGAGAAAACGCTAGAAAAACGGGGTGCCTACGCCAGCCTCGGCTTAAGGCGCATAGGTACGCCACCGTTTTAGTACAACATTTGATAACCCGTTTCTCTGTTGATTTTCGTTAAAGACCAAAGTACAAGACCTCAATCATCTGGTACTAATATTTTAAAAGGCACCATTTTGCCAAAAATTTGAATATCGATTTTGTTTTAAAGATATTAAGCTGTACAGATTTACATACAAAGTTGTTTTCTTGCCTTAAATACCAAAATTTTACATTTCAGCCAGATAGTGACTTTGAAA
This sequence comes from Ypsolopha scabrella, assembly GCA_910592155.1. Lineage (NCBI taxonomy): Eukaryota > Metazoa > Arthropoda > Insecta > Lepidoptera > Ypsolophidae > Ypsolopha > Ypsolopha scabrella. The sequence goes on along the minus strand of OU342989.1, from coordinate 5,792,971 downwards.
ATGCCTGTATTAAACTATAGAGGTCTCGAACTTTAGTTTATAACGAAACACAACAGAGAAACGGGTTATCAAATTTTGTACTAAAACGGTGGCATAGCCATGCGCCTTAAGTTATAATGGTGGTAATTTGATAATTTTGCAAGTTTTTGAGGCTGACAAAGCTGATAAATGGTTTTTATAAATGTATACCTAGGTCACAGCCACTTACATAACTTATTGAACATTGTTTTAAGAGACTTCTCTACACGTATTGATACATATCAAGTCAAAAGATCTTTCGATAATGATAAAACAATGGAAAGGAGTAAGGAATAGTTCTTTTATAATTCTTGTTGCATATTTAGGCAGCTGAGGTATAGCAAAAGAGTATATTGAGTTATCTTTAAATAATAATTGAATTTTGCAACATCATGTATAGAAGTCTCAAAACCAGACCATTTTATTTAGGGCCTCAGTTTACTAAACTGATTTTTATAACGGTTTTAAAAGTTATTAGCTTACGCGAAATCGATTTAATATTTCAGATAAAACATCAAGATATTCGAGGTTTGTTCTAAGAGTGGCAGGCAGCTGTTAAAAGTTTGATATTTTAGTGTCATAAAGCCCTAAAGTAAATGGAGAATTTAACCAAAATATGATAGAACGTTGTTGAAAACTGCAATATTGTGTCTATGTTTGAGTTTTTCATTACGGTTCTTGGGCTTTTTTTACCAGAACAGATGTGCAATTGTGTAAGAGAATAGTATTCATTTGACGGCCTAAGGCTTGGCCCATGGTGCACGATAATCTTACTGAGTGATTTTAAACTTCAGTATGTTGTCAGAAAGTCTACATTAGAACGCTCGCTTCGCGCTCTGCCGGCACGCATAATCAGCGAATTTTCGAGGTTTTTCTGGATTTTACGAATAAGTATTTGGTGCAGGTATTTTCTCACTTTACATTTGAAAATAAACTATGTTTTAAAGTTAGAAAATAAAATCTATTGAGTGAAATGTGTCCAATTAGGTAACTGAATTCAGAAAAGAAAGTTAAAGGTCTGAAAAAACATGTCTGAGATTTACATTGATCAGGTAAATAGTTTTTGCATATTGAATCAAAAAGCCTTGAAATGTAGAAGACCAAGCCTTAAAACGTACGATTTCGATTGTCAAACGGCGGATAAGCAAATTACCGTGTTTGATAATTTAAACCCTTCATTTTTAGCGGTAAATTGAATACAACTTTATTTCACAATTCCACAACAGGTGTGTTTCCCGCGTTGACGGCAGCCATTTCTAATTCAAACGATGCAATGTAATGGCGTTTCAGTTTTGCAAAGACCGCAAGATGGCGCACGAATCGAAAGAAATTAAATAAACTAATATTTCTTTACACAATTTAATTTTGATTTTTTTACACAATGAAAATACTTTTTACAAAATTATTTACACTTAAAATTCCATAAACGTAATATCACACTTAACCACCAACAAAATCACTTATCGTTTCGATAAAATCAATAAAAAAAAGAGACAAATCAACCAACGGATTCAAGGAGACCTACGAAGCGTAACAAAAAGTAAACCCACCGCGAGAAACAGCACCTCACAGGTAAGCCGGTCAATACCGTGTTATATACGCTAGAACACGAGTATGGGTAAGACGGTCGTCCTGTCGACGTCTTCGGGAGAGGTTTCGTCCGGTCGGACGGCGCGCGCGGAGTTGCCCGGACGTCACGTGACCTCCATCAGCGCGTCGGTCGGCCGCCGCCGCACGGCGCCGTTGGTGACGTCACCGGGGTCCGCTACGGCTTCCAGGCCGGGTTCCGCAGCCGACGTCGACGCGACCGGCCGCACCGCCGTCGGCGCTTCCACCATTTCGCTGGAAAGGGAAATGCTTGTTAGATTTATGGAAAAAGGTTGTAGATATTACTTGTCTTTTTATATCCAAAGTGTGCAACGCCGCTTCTGTCAGCAGTACTTTTTACTTTGGTGCAGAATGCACATCATAATATTGTTTCGCTTACTTTTAATAACAAGTATGCAATAAATGCGTTTTAAAGCAATTTGCCGAAATCGTTTATTAACAATAGTCTTCACAAAAAAAAACATGTAATTTAATGTATTACATTTTGTTTCCCATTACATTAACAAACTTTAAAGCGTGTTTAAAGTTGTAATGTAAAGCAGTCAAAATGTAACGCATAGAATGGAATAACTTTTAGTTTGCGCAAATTTGTATAAAACGCTTTCAAAATGAGGTGGTAGAGCTAATGCCGGGCTCGACTGTGGAGGTACCACCATCTTACTCGGAAATCCTCCCGAAGTTATTCGGGGGAGAGTAAGAGAACAGCTCTCAGGCAAAAAACCAGGCGACCCACCATTGCCTGGGACCGATGGATGGCGGTATATCCATGCCCAATTGCCGGGCCTTATATAAAACAGACTGGTGACGGGCAGCGGCGTCACTGGTGCAAGGGTTTCCGCACCGCGCTCACCAATCCGCCTGCCCAGTGTGTGTGAGTATGGGCATTTCTTCCAGGAGGACCGCCAAGAGTGGTGAAATCCTGGGTTCAGCAGTGGACGAAACAGGCTGATGGATGGATGGATGGTATAAAAGGCGTTTATTGTATACTTTTTATTTTAAAAAACTAAGGAAAGTAACATTATGATGTGCATTTTGCACCGAGATCCTCTGTTACCACCTCAATGTCTGTCAAATCAAAGACTGTCTGACGTTCACAATGTACGTGTTTCGTCGATGTACACATTGGACTTTCCTTCACTATACTGGCTACTGTCGTACTGCAGGTATGCAACTTGACGTTCTCTTGAGTGTACTGTTTTTATTTATGAAGTTGGGTTAATATTAATTCAAACATTATTTAAATGTATAATATATACCTACTATATGATAATGATAGCTGACCTATACTAAATACTAATAAGTTATTGACTTTTAACCTAACCCCGGTAATTTAATATTTTGTAGAAGAATACAAACTGTAAATATTATTATTAGAGTGCATTACAAACCAGAAAAGATAAATTAGAAACAAGTGTAAAGACAAGAATTTGAAAAAATTCCTCGGGCCAGGATTCGAACCTGCGACCTCTTGTTATCAGGACAAGCACGCTACCAATTGCGCCACCGAGGTACTTACCTAGACCGTTGAATTTTTCCACCTTACTTGTCCACCGAATATTTTTGTAACTATTTGATCTAACTAGCTTGTAATGCACATACTGACGCTCACGAGGGCGTTATGTGATTTCACGCCTTGTTCATACAAACTGGTTTTATTAAAACCATTCAAAATCATATTCACAATTATTTTTTAAAGTTTGAGCCCTTTGAATATTTTCGTAAAATTCAAAGAAATCATGGTCACCCGAAGAGATGACATAAATAGATCGGGCTAAGTTATTTTTATTATTGATCCCACTATTCTGGACTATTTTCAACTTTTTCCGTATCGGAATGGCTAGGATAAATTTTTATTTTCAAGTAACATTTTTATTAATATTTTGACTTATATTTTTAATTGTTTTTACATTTTAAACGTGTTCTACTAACGTTTCTTAATAACCTCTAAAATTATCGGGGTTTGTTTGAAAGTCACCCCAAGAAACTTAGCAAGATCATGTCTTTTTAATGTTTAATAATAATAATAAATCGACTGCATTTTAATGAAACCTCTAGTAATGTCAAAAATCGCGTGAACTGACACACAAAAATAATTTGAAAACGGATACGAGCCAACTGACTCACTGATACAATTCCGGCATTTTCAAGGCGAATCGGGTCATGGAAGATGCTACACCGAGAAGAGTCTTAAATAAATGATGATAAAGATTTATCGGGTCCAATTTTTTCCAAGTCCCCAATGGATCACTCAAGGTCGTCACACATTACAAAGGATCGGCACCAGACCACCTTTAAGTAAAGCATTGTAAAATGAGCTTTAAATTATGTGTACGTGATATTTTTGTACTAGAAGACGGCGGGACCGCGCGTCTTACACACGCAAAATGTCACGTACGTAGCACGATTTGAAGCTCATATTTCAATGCATACTTTGAGATGGTCCGGTGCCGAGGTGTTGTAATTTGCGACAGCTTTACGTTTCATTAGTACAAAAAAATTAGTACACATCCGTATTTGGGCAATTCCATTGAAATGCGACATAAAGAGCTAAAAATGAAATTATCTATATGTGCACGATTCGGTCTGCAAACATAGTTTTTTAAATTTAAGTATGGCAACAAACACAGAAACGTTTCTTTTTCGACCTGTCAGAGCGGGAGATTTGATATTCGAAAATTGCTATAAAAGTCGTGAAAGTAAAATGTGTTCCAAGATGTATGCAACGTGAGTGACCAGAAATTAATTATGTAAAAAAATAAAAAACTGCATGGAAGGCAAGAAATTTATATATAAACTTGTTAGGCATTACTAAAACCGTATTTAATTAAGGCATTTGTTATACTTCAAACCGAACAGAGTTTTGCTTCAACTTATACTAGTCTCAAAAGCTATGTCGCCGAATGTAACGTGAGTTATCAAAAGTTTTATCAATATAGAACCCAATAAAATTTGTCAAGTTTAAAGGAAATTGCTCGAACTCATTTTTTGTTTATTCAAGAGTTAATATTTACATTAGGTTGATAAGTTATATAATCAAATGATTGACATATTATTAAAAGTATATCGTAAACTGGAGCAAAAAGTAACATGAGTTACCGTGGAATTACCCATTTTCATAAAACCCAAAGAGTTACAGCCGATAAAAATAGTTTATGCTATAAGTGCGGCAAGGAGGCGATAGCTTACGAGGACGATTTGAAACGTTACGAGTAAGTTATTGCCCTTACCCACGTGTATCATATTACGTTTTTCAATGCATAGAGTGAGTAAATAAACGAAACGTAAGTGAAGAAACAAACAATAAATACTCCAAAGGAATTTTAGACGGGCATTATTTTTCTTTGGGTGCAAGTTGCCAACTTGACGGAAATAACCTGCTTCAGTTTGATGAAACTAGTGTTGTAAAGTTGTCTTTGACAACAGTTTTATGCATCACACTAATATTATAAATGCGAAAGTTTGTGTGTATGTTTGTTACTCTTTCACGCTGAAACGGCTGAACGGATTTGGAAGAAATTTAGAATTGATATAGCTTATCATCTAACTTAACACATTGTCTTTAAACCGAATAACACGCGAGCGGGGCCGCGGGCAAAAGCTAGTATAAATAGATCTTTACGAGCATTGAAAAAGTTATCTCACCTATGCGTCTGCGGCCTCGGCTGCGAGTGAGACGGCGCTATAAGCCTTGCCTGTCTCGCTTTCAGCTGCGCCGTCGTGAACGCAATCGCCTGCACATTGGCCGAGAGCTGCTGTCCCGCCGCGCCGCTTATCGCTATCTTCTGTCCCGGCTTCGGGATCTGCACGTTCTTCTGCAGCAAATTGGCCACTACGCTGCTCGGAATAGAGGCGGTTTTCGTCGGCGCCGCGATCGTTATCGACGTGGATGCTTCCGACGTTCTCATTTGAGGCGCGGCCACTTGCAGCGTTCTGTTCTTCAATTGTATCTGGTGTCTAACTGGAGCCCTCACTGGCGGTAAAGCGGCCCTGACTATTTGTCTCCCGTCCAAACTAACTGAGACTCTATGTGGTCGCGTGGTCGTCGCTATGTTCCCTTTTAGCTGCGTTCCATCGAAAGTGGCCACTACTTGCCGCTTCTTGGCATCGTTTAGATCCAATCTCGCTACGGTGGTCTTCCCAGGCTGAGGTTGCCGGACGACGTTCACCAAATGAGGCCCTTTTCCCAGTTGCCCCCCTTTAATTTCGAAGAACTGAGCCACGGAGCCGGGAGTAGCTTTCAATTGAAGCTGCGTTGGCGTCGCTTTCGCTTCCCCCAACGTGGCTAACGACACGACCGTTGGTAGCTGAGTGATACCGGCCGCTCGACTTTGGGCTAGCAGCTGAGTTCTTTGAGTCTGAAATAAGAGAGTTTTGTTTTATAAACGTGAATGTCTTGTACTGAATTTGACCCGGTGTCATTTCCATTAATCCGTGATATTCAATTAATTCAATCAAGTTAAATGTAAAGGATTCTGCCCAAATAAAAGCTGTATCAAAACCATAAATATCTAAAAGTTTGTGGCATGCTTTGCACATGAATTTGTACAAAGTGACTCGGCTTGTACACGGTACTATACTAGAGCTATATAGTGACCTGCGTGAGAGGGTGCGCGTGCAACACCTTCAGCTTGTTCGGCTGTATGTGGTGCAGGTGCGACTGCGCGACCACGACGGGCTGCTGCGCGTGCTGCAGCTGGATCTGCTTCTGGTGCAGCGCGGCGGGCGCGAGGTGCACCACGGGGGCGGTGACGCGCCGCGGCGACGACGTGCCCGCGCCCATTGCGTTCACTGCGCCTGCAACGAACGATACTCGATTACTATCGAAGCAATAGGACATAGGCCTCTCCAAGGGCAGGCCACATTTTCTCTTTGAGATCGTTAATCGATGGAGCTGGCGAGCGTTTTACACTGCGTCGATGGATGGATGGATGGTTCGTATATATGACTACCATCTCTTGTTTTCTGCATTTCAGCAAGTAAAAATCCAGCGCGTATATAAACAAGTTCATTAATTAAAATTAGAGCGAGTTGACATCTAAATGTATAAAACAGATAGGACTCACAGCACAGTGCAAGGAGTCAAAGGTCAAGCTTCGATGAGATTATGACTCATTATCATCAAGACTCTTTGGGAGTACAGGCGCGCACGGCGTTCAGTCGAGTACTAGCTTCCCTCCCCTCCTCATCGCCTTTCCGCTGTTCGGCTGCGTTCAGAAAGCTTGACCTGTGCCTCCTACCTGTGCACCTATTTTGTTTTATATTAATGAACAAGTGTAGTTTGACTGACCTTGGTCCCGCTGCGCGTTGACGGTCTGCGTGAGGGGCTGCGACTGCGCGAGCACGTTGTGAGCGAACGGCCCGTTCTGAACGAGCCCCACGACCGCGCCGCTCGCCGCCTGCGACGAGAGCAGGTGGTTCTGGAGACGCACCTGGAATATTCGATTTATACATTCAACAATTGACCTCTTCTTTTTTTCGCCAACATTTACGATTCGAAATCCGTTTGACTGTTTTTAGTATACAGATTTTAAAATAAGCGGGCATATACCTTATTAAATTAAAAAAGCAATGTCTTTCATTTGACATTCAGTGACGTCATCACGACACATTTCCATAGGAAAAAAATATTTCTTGAACGCATCCTAAAGTCGGGCAAGGATCCGACCATTAAACCTAATATGATGATGCAAATACTAAAATGCTTATAAAATCGGTTTAAAAGCACGAGAACATGTAATATGAAATTAATTTCTTAAATTTATATATTTCTCCCAAAAAGCACACAAAAATAGCGCATTGATGACAAAAGGACCGAATTGAAAAATCACAGAACTTGTCTGTGGAGCTCGGCCTTAACATAAAGGAGCTCGGTCTTGGCCTTGGAGCTTCTTGGCCTTCGACTTAAATATGTCAAAACTTAAGCTTAAGCTTTGCGTTGCCGTCACAGACATCTGAGTCTGACGTCCGAGTATGGAACAAACCAAACCGCTCTTTGATTTGGCATGGTTCAGAAAGGGCGTAACTCTTTCGTCATACGCAACGCTCGGCCTTCCTGCGCGTAGCTCGGCCTCCGCACAATAAAAGTTTTAAACAAACCCGCAAGCTGTCAGAGACCGCGACGGTCACGATCTGCGGTCTCGGCGAGTCCTGCGACGTAGCCACTAGTGTGACCGCCTCGCCCGCCCGTCTGTGCGTCGCTGACGTTATTATGTGCTTCTTGAGGGGCGAGTGCTTCGTTTGAACGGTCTTCAGTTGCACTCCGTGTGATAGCTGGATCTCCTCGACGGTGTCTTCTTTGATGGGGCGAGCTTGCTTTTTGGGTTGGGGTTGGGGCGCCGGTTCCAGCTGGGAATGGAAATGAAGTTAATCTGATAGTTTATTTGGGGATTTATTAATTCCTAGGTGATAGTTTAGAGCAATTCCATTTAAATGCGACATAAAGAGCTAAAAATGAAATTATCTATATGGGCACGATTCGGTCTGCAAAAATAGTATTTTAAATATAAGTATGGCAACATACACAAAAAGAAACGTTTCTTTTTCGACCTGTCAGAGCGGGAGATTTGATATTCGAAAATTGCTATAAAAGTCGTGAAAGTAAAATGAGTTCCAAGATGTATGCAACGTGAGTGACCAGAAATTAATTATGCAAAAAAAAAAACTGCATGGAGGGCAAGAAATTTATATATAAACTTGTTAGGCATTAATAAAACCGTATTCAATTAAGGCATTTGTTATACTTCAAACCGAACAGAGTTTTGCTTCAATTCACACTAGTCTCAAATGTCGCCGAATGTAACGTGAGTTACCAAAAGTATTATCAATATAGAACCCAAGAAAATGTGTCAAGTTTAAAGAAAATTGCTCTAACACATTTTTTGTTTATTCAAGAGTTAATATTTACATTAGGAGGATAAGTTATATAATCAAATTATTGACATATTATTAAAAGTATATCGTAAACTGGAGTAAAAAGTGGAATTGCCCTTTAGATAAACTTACATCTGGTTTAAGTCTAAAAATGAAACACATTTTGTATAAAGTATATAAGGTGACTTTCGTTTATATAGCCAAACTCAATTAGTATAGAAAGTCAAAATTTATTTTTTTCGTATTTCACAGAAAAGGTAATTGAATCTTGGTCCTGACCACTTACCGAATAAGGTAGAATACAAGGAAGAATGTGGGGCGTTAGATAAGAGCTATCAGATAAATAATTTTTATTTTATTGTTATAATTGATTATAATGATTTATAGGACAGAAAATTCCGCCTGTCAGGTAATTTTTCTGATTGATTCGAAACATTTACAGAGTTCATAATTAATATACTGGTTTCACTGTAATACCGCCGCATAATCCTGTTTGCCTCCGAAGAAACTACGATTAGAATGAAACTAGTCAGGCGAAAACTGACTAACATATAAGTAGCCACATATATTTATTATGAATAAAAAAACACGATATTTTTTGTAATAAAATTTATTAGCTATTGCTGATTTCGGTTTCGCTGAAAATCACAATGTACTTGTATGTTGTAAATTACCTTAATTTGCGGCAGATCGTTGAGTTCGTCGACGACGATCTTGTTGGCGGGAGGGGGCGGCGCCGGGGCGGGGGCAGCGGGGCCACTCGTCACCTGAGAACAGATATATTTGTGATAATCGTACAATGATATACTACTAAAAAATTGCTGACAGAAGGAAGTGAAAAGTCGCTGTACGAGTATAAGTAGGCTATTAGCTGGAAGCAAACATTGATTTGATACTTTGCAGTGTACATTGATTATCCTGCCAGAAAGCTCTGGCCATATATTGGATACCATACTTTCGCCCACTTTGTGAAAAAAAAAACAGTAAAAAATATATGAGTAAATTAACATTTTAATTTCAAAGTTGTTGGAAAAGTCAGATAAATAAAAAAGGACTAAATATTAATAATAAGAAATAAAGTTAATATAAAGAAAATAATAATTAAAAAAAAAATGTTTTTTTGTAGAAAAAAAAATATATATTTTACATTATAATGCAAGTGTTTTTTTTACATACATAAGCTCGGTTTATCTGCCCTATAAAGGGTTAAAGACAGAAATCATGATCGCGGCAACTTAGGTTGTGGGCGTGACTAAAATGTTATTTCATTTCGCTATTACGTGCACGCTCGATGAAACTTGCAAGGGCAACATAACCGCACCGATTATGTCGCGGCCACAAAATTGAAAACGTCATCAGGAGAAATATAATTTTGGCAACACTGTTAAATATTTTTTTGGGAATTCCCCAAATCACTTCGTTGTTATTGTTAGTTTATTGCACGTACTACCCGGTCACATTATCTCGAGACCTGGCGTCGATGACGTCACGTCGCGTCGGCGCTCAGATATGGTGCGCAAAACAAGCATCCTCTAGTAGGATATTATTATAAACAATAAGATTTCCAACAAAACAAATATTGTGTTAATTAATTTAATGTAGGTAATATTATTATAATGATATGATTAAAATGCAGTGACGCATGCCGCAATTCTTTGGCCTCCTTTTTTATTCTCATCAAAGTACATTTTGATATTCCTGTTGCAGCACAGGTTCGTTTAACAACTTGATCTACAGGTATTACGAATTGCTTGTTAGCTTTCTCTGATTCAAAGAAAGCGAGAACTTTCAGGATTAAATTTCTTGCTTCACTGTGAATAGTTTTTCCCATATTTGAAAAAACTTTCACTGTCCCACTTCAAAGCAACGAAATAGTAACAAAAATGTCCAAACTAAACCAAAATGTCCAAACTTAACAAAAATGTCCAACGTTGCAACAAAAACAATATTTTAACGTAACAGCAATAACAAAATAACAATAAAAGTCCAAACGTAACAATGGAATGTTTAAAAATATACCACGAAAACAAGTCGACGCGTATCGGCAACGAAAGTGCTAACCGTACTGACGCGCCGTGGCGAGCGCGGGGAGGTGAAAGGAGAACGGGGCGGGTGGTTCGCATTCCAGCGAGGTCTCGAGATAATGTGACCGGGTTTGTAGTGTTATTTGTAAAACTTTAAAATGTTAATAGAATATGTATTAATTTATAATAAAGCCCTTGAGAATGCTGAATAGCGAAACCGGTTGGGTATAATATACAGGATGTAAATGCAAAGTCAAAAATCCCTTTAGGGTATGAAAGTATACACGATTCTGATGTCATTACGAGAAAAAAAAATATACCTTGAATTTTCACCAAAAATTCCATAATTTTTCTAAGCTATGGCTACGCAGCTCACCGGCCTCTCCACACACCTAATTGCACCCCGCAACCCGCACCCCTCACCTGAGTGGCCAGCGACCAGTGAGGGTGTCCACGCGATTAGTGTATTTTGAGTAAAGAAAATCGTGTTATTATGAGGTACTGTCCGCGTTATCATGATATGGGTGACAGTTCGTAATTTTCCGTTTCACCTATACTACTCACACCATACTACATACACCCAGGTGCAAAAGAAAATATTAGGTTTTAGAAAGAATGTATATCATTATTGCAAAAATACAATAAATTATTTATCTATAAGTCGAAACAATAATCACAGTGTATTCGTTAAATTTAACAAAAAAAGATTCAGAAAAGAATAATGTCTTTTTGCTACTTGATGCGTGGATCGGAACGTTAACCCATAGGGCCTGACACTACATAATCGAAAATATATCGATGAATCGGTGCGGCCATCATATAGGATCGCGTCAGTGTGAGTGCATCTTGTATGCGGTTTGTGTTTTCGTTGCGGTTGCTTTACGTGCTATTTGTTTTGACGTTTGTTACAGTTTTTTTTTATTTTTGTTTTGTTATTGTTGTTTGTTTTTGGTAAAAAGCCAAGAAAAACAAAAAAAAAATCTTTGAGATCTCAGGCTCGGGAGTTATTGGTTCGTTTAATTTAATTAATTTAGAAATTAACAAAAAGTAGTTTGGATAATCTAAGAGCAATCAAATAAAAAATTGATTTGATAGCCCTTGTTGACTTTCTCGATATTTTAAAAATCGATTAAATTTCCTTAGGGCCCATAACTATAACTGCCAACTTTGAACTGCCACCCATATCATGATAAATCGAACATACTATAGTACTTATTTAGATCCCAGTATTAAAAATAATATCTTTACCGATCATACTAACACACCCTTAAAGAATTCTTGCCTTGAATTCCATCCTGTATAATACAAATATTTATGTGGATAAGTGTTTAACATAAACATAATACTGTTTAAGTTTTCAAGCATATTATTGAGTAAAATTATTATCAAACATTATAAATAGATTCGGCTGTACTGACAAAACGACATACGGTCCGAGAAATGACCTTTTTTGTGAATTTTTATGTAGATACGCAAAGGTCTTACAGTAAACAGCCAAAATACAAAAAAGTTCACACATCTTGTAACGCCATCAGAGACTGTCGAGGTTCCATTAAAACAGTTTTTAATTTTTGACAAATAACCAAGTCCTTCATAAATCATCATGCAATACGGCAACCAGTAAAGTCAAAGACTAACCTGTATCTTCTGTTCAACCTTAACCTCCTTCTTGAGCTCCACTTTAACGGGCTTTGGGAGTACAGGCGGCTCGGGTTCCTTCACTCTCAACTTATCCACGAAGAGCAGCGCGCTGTCATCCCGCGCGACTACACTCACGGCGCTCGAACCAAAACCCGCCTCCTTCCTCCGTGATTTCAAGCCAGAGTGGGCTTGCCCCGACGCCAAACCCTGGCTTTGCAATAAAAAAGGCTCCTTTGTATCAACGTCTTTGACTAGCTCGTCTAGAATATCGTCCGGGATGATTTTCTTGTCGTCTATAGTCTCTGAGAGGATGGATTCGACTTGGGCGTCGGTCAAGCCGAGGTTCTCGTTGAGGAGGTCGTCTCCGCTGATGTCGAGACTGCTTCCGCTGTTGTCCGCCTCTTCTTTGATTAACGCGTCGCCGTATAACTCGCTGAGCGTGAATTCTGGGTAGGATAATGTTGGGGTTATTTCTTGAGTATTATACTGAGACTTGATACTTAGATTTAAATTTAGATTATCCATGTTTAAGTTATCATACTCTATGACGATAGAGAAAATAATATTTTTATGACCTAAAAGTGATTAAATATTATGCTCAAAAGCATTTTCTTACCACAAATTTAAAACTTTTAGTTTTAGCGGGAGTGCGGGCCATTTCATACTGACATGTATGTGCTCGCCCACACTCTCGCCTGAAGCTGTTTAACGGACGACGCTCTCTCTAAACTCGCCCGTATGTCGGTGCGTTAGGGTTCACGCATTTTTGTTTGGAACTCAGTTATTTCCTAAACTAAGGGTGATTCTTGGGAAAAGTTCAGTAGGGTCGGTAGAATATGTTGTTTCATTTAATGGTAGCAGTCTATTTACACCCGGTGTAATAGCAATTTAATAAAATTGTATTACTATAATAGAACGCGGCTATGAAGTTAATCCTGACACATTGCGCAACTATGAAGTTTCTGAATAATGACAATGTCAACCACATAGGAAAAAATTACATAATTACTTATTGCGTGTGACAGAATAGTGAGTGGCAATAATATCACAGACAATATATCGATACACGTTAAAAAGTTCGTATAGCTAAAAATATTGTTATGTTTTATGATGATGTGCATTATTGTAAATAAAACGTAAAATTAGATATATTAGTAATATTCTCCTTCAGTTAATTATAAATATTAATGAATAAATGAGTTTGTTTCTTTATTACTAACCTCTGGGAATTGAACTCTTTTTACCTAGAGAAAACTTTTTGAATTTGAATGTAAAGTACAATATTTCCTGTCAATTAATTCAATGACACGTCAATAGGTATGATAAAACAATTTTAAGTATTGCCTTGATCGCTTTTCCAAAGGTTGATACTTTTGATTGTGCTAAACTTGTGCATGTTTTTGGCTATTAATACCTAGTGCCATCCCCCATCTCACCCATTGACCAAGGGGCAGATTGAAGCAAGGGCTTGAACTTGGAATTTGAAATGCTTACTACTTGGAATTGTTAAAATGCCAAAACGATCGAAGAAATTCGTTCTTAACAGTCAGTCTCGTGAGCTTATCATACGTGTTCGTGACTTTTTTGAACGAGAAGCTCAAAACGGCGGACCGATATTGCCCGTGACATCGGTGTTGGATCGAGTTGCAGATGCTCTCGATATCAGCAAAAAAACTATTATAAAAATCACGAAAGAAAAATTGGGTGAGACTGGCATCGAAGATAATGTTCTATATTCTCCCAACAAGAGAAAAAGAGCGAAGCTTACCGATGTAGATAATTTTGACGTTGACGCCATCCGCAGGCATATTTACAATTATTATTTACGTAAAGAGTACCCAACGTTGTCGAATTTAGTGCAGACATTAAAGGAAACTGGATTATTTTCCGGATCAAAAAAGTCATTGTCAAAGGTTTTGAAAAACATTGGATTCCGATATAAACAATGCAACAAACGAAAGGTGCTAATGGAAAGATCGGATATTGCCATGAAAAGGACTGATTTTTTACGCGAGGCGAAAGCTATAGATGATTGGGATAATGTAGTTTTTTTGGACGAAACGTGGCTAAATGCGAATCACACAGTTGGTCGCTCGTGGACGGACGATACGGCGGCATCGGCATCCAAAGTCCCCTCCGGAAAAGGAGCCAGACTAATTATTTGTCATGCTGGCAACGCCTGTGGTTTTATAGACAACTGTTTATTGGCCTTTGCGTCTAAAACCACAGGTGATTACCATGAAGAAATGGATGGTGAGAAGTTTACCCAATGGTTCACTAATATGCTGACTAGCCTTTCTGAGCCATCAGTTATTATTATGGATAATGCACCTTATCACTCCATGTTAGTTGATAAGCCACCTTCAAACTCTGAGAAAAAAGCCCATCTGGTTGCATGGCTTCAAAAAAAAGGTGTAGACGCAAGTATGTCTATGTTGAAAGGAGATTTGATTAGATTGATGAATATTCACAGATCGAGAGTAAAACGATACGTCATTGATGAACTAGCACTGCAACATGGGCACCGAGTACTTCGTTTACCGCCGTATCATTGCGAGTATAACGCCATCGAATTGATATGGGCACAGATCAAAGGACATGCGGCACGCCATAATACTGAACCTCCATTTTCCACAGCGAAAATGATGAAATTGTTAGAAGAAGCGTGCAATCACGTAACCAAAAATAATTGGAAAATGGTAGTGAATAAAACTAAAGCCAAAATATGGGACGATTGCAACAGAGACATTAAAGTGGATAATATTTTAGATAATGACTTTGAGTTAGTTATTAATACAAACGATTCCAGTAGTGATAATGGTGATGGTGCTTCGGAAAGTGATACATAATAAAGTAAAGAATATAAATATTATCTCTACCATAGAAGTATTAAGTAATTAAACTACTTCTATGATCTCTACCTAGATGTTTTTTTTTTCACTTTCTTCATATACTTACATCTGATAACTGCATTCGACTTTACTCACACTTGACGAATTTTATCGATACAGTGATCGAACGTATAACAACCCTAGAGGCATGTGTCAGGATTGACTTCATAGCCGCGTTCTATTATATGCAGTTGAATTTCATCAAATTTAAATCACGTTATATTAATATATATTTGTCTAGGTGGTAGAGCTGATGCCGGGCTCGACTGTGGAGGTACCACCATCTTACTCACAAGTCCTCCCGAAGTTATTCGGGGGAGAGTAAGAGAACAGCTCTCAGGCAAAACCAGGCGGCCCACCATTGCCTGGGACCGATGGATGGCGGTATATCCATCCCCAACTGCCGGGCCTTATATAAAACAGACTGGTGACGGGCAGCGGCGTCACTAGTGCAAGGGTTTCGGTACCGCGCTCACCAACCCACCTGCCCAGCGTGTGTGAGTAAGGGCATTTCTCCCAGGAGGACCGTCAAGAGTGGCGAAATCCTGGAAAGGCCTATGTCCAGCAGTGGACGAAACAGGCTGATGGATGGATGGATATTAATATAATTCTGTACAATTATTTTGTCTATTTGAATAGAGTAAAGCACCCGGTGTTATTCTGCATTGGCAATATTCTGCAGAAATATTATCTTTTTGGTCACATATAGATAAGAAAGACATTCATATATTGCCATAACAACTTGACTAGGTACCTATAACCATTGAAGTCATAGCCTGATGATTTAAAACCAAAACGACTCTTTTAACACAACTGTGAAAACCACAGATATAGATCTAAATAGAAGCCGCGAGAGTATGTACTTCGCGTGCCCATCGCGCGCCAAAAGGCAGAGCAATGCTCTTACTTTACGGATATCGACTCATACAACTTTAGAGTCTTGTGTATTATGTCTTAAGGCGAGGTTATCTCGAGAAATCTGTCATGCTCTAACGCTTTCATTTTACACATGGTTATCCTGCTCAGCGGAAGCGTGCCGCTCAAAAAACTCGCAGTTTCGAGGTGTTTTTATTTATTATTTTGGAATTAGAGGGACGGGTTTTTAATGTGACGGCCGTTTTATACTACATTTTTCACGAAGTTTATTTTAGTGTAACTTTTATTGTCCAAAACTCAATATAGCTCAAATGAAATGATATTTAGATCATAGTTTAGATCTATCTTTGCGATTTAATTGGATCGAGCATAATGTAAGTAATCGTGTTTCGAACGGCCGAAATATTAAGATGACAGAGTGAAATATGACATATATTTTTTACAAAATTCAATCATCGGCATTTATAGGTTGATAATGAATTTGAAAAGAGACAAAATAGGATAACCCCCCCTTAAGTCTTCCTTCTAAGATTCAAACCGCTGTCAACCGTTTTCATTGTAAAATGTGACACGCTCGGTTTTCATAGCGTTGCATCATCTATGTAGATCTATATTTATCAAGCCTGGGTCAAACTCTGGGCACTCAGATAAACCAAAAATTAACACAAAAGGTTGATGGCTAATAGCCACCCTAAAAAGTCAAGGTAAAGCTATCACGGCCTGCAGGCCAATAGCAAAAAAGTCAGTGTCAAAAAAAAATAGATCTATATTGTGGTGACAACCTTATCAAAATATGTTCAGTAGGCAAACTATCCGACCGCCAGGCAGTTTTTACGCTGGTGCGGCAAGTAGCCTTTGCCTTTGTTTTCAACTTCTGAGAGTACATCAAATTGTTAAATTTTGTTACTCGTTTTTTATCACCTTGCAGTTTTATAGTTACTGTTAATCCAATAGTTATATATAGGCTCTTCGTGTACTTTTTATGAAATAAATTCGTTCATTCATTCAGTTTTCATTACTAATATTATATACTAGCCTTTGCTCGCTAAATTAGCAAAATGTGTTAAATGTACGTGAAATTATAACTAACAAATCCTTGTTTATTGTCTAGAAATGTTTTATCTATTGAAATAAATAGCAACCGACATTGATTTTATGATACAATTACAATACCAGTATAGGTTTTTGACATTGATTTTATCATGAAACTAATCCAGTCTAGGTTTTTGATCAAAGAACTCGATTTTCTCAGGTTTATGATAAGATTAAGACATAATTTTGTGTTCTCCCGGTTCTTGATCAAAATCCTAGGGATTTTAACATAAAACTGGGATATATATAAGGATAAGCTAGTTAACCTGAGGTAGTGAAGGTGTCTAGCGAGGTGGAGGGCGCGTCCCCCGCGGTCCTCAGTTCGACAGCTAGCGCGGTGTCCGCGGTGACCAGTAACTCGTCCTCGCCGGGTGTGGTGAGGGGCGGCGGCGAGGGCGGCGGGGTTTTCGGCCGGAAGTGTAACCTGGGTGACGGATCATAACGTTAATCAAGATTATTATTATTGTTATTCATATCACGTCCCATTTTAGCGTTCTATAAAGGTACTACGGTGAGTCTTCGTTGTCCTTCCGTCGGTGTTTATTTAACAGCCTCGATAACTTTTAATCCGCACAAGCTAGTCTCTTTATGTACAACTGATAGATTCTTATGGGCACCTTAGATAAATTATTTTACAAAGTTTCATTATCCAATTAAAAGCATCTATTGAATTTATTAGCGGTTTATTATACAGTTTGAATGTAACTTTGCAATTTTTTTTTCTATTGTGGAAGTTTAATGGGGTCAGGTTGTCAGATACAGCTACACGCTTTAATTTAAATTACAATCTATTTTAGAGCGCATCGCTCACTGCTAGAGTTGAGGCGTGGACGAGACGGGCGCGGGAGTTTCCAAAACTCACCTCCTACACACTATTTAGCAGTGGCGTGCATACGATTTTCAAGAAGGGTAGGCAAAAAACTGTAATTTGTAATTTATACCTTTTCTTATAATATTATGTTTCATTTTGCATACGAAAAATAAGATAGGTAAAAAGTCTAAACTGACCGACCCAACGTGGTTGCTTCAAACAGGCTAGGCGTTGCGTATTTTAATGAGAATGTGTGCGTGCTTAGCGCGAGCCGCTGACGTCATGGGACTATTGTTACAGATGCACACATAGAGAATTGGCATCGAATTTTAGTTATGCGTGTCAACTTGCTTGTGATCACTTTACGACGCCGCGCCGACTCGACTCCGCGCACCTCTTCGTGAAGCGAGCGCAAGCAATTTGATCCTAAATAACCAGCAGGAGGTACCCGACTTACCTGAAAGCGATGCGTCTACGAGCATACTTTGATAGTCCCATCACTCATCATAGCACTCTGCTTCTTTTTTAGGGTTCCGAACTCAAAGGGTAACCAATGGGACCATTACTAAGACTCCGCTGTCCGTCTGTCTGTCACCAGGCTGTATCTCATGAACTGTGATAGTTAGACAGTTGAAATTTTCACAGATGATGTATTTCTGTTGCCGCTATAAAAACAAAAACTAAAAAACAGAATAAAATAAATATTAAAGGGGGCTCCCATACAACAAATGTGATTTTTTTGCCGTTGTTATAGATAATGTTACGGAACCCTTCGTGCGCGAGTCCGACTCGCACTTGGCCGGTGACCGTTAATGCGCAGAAGTCGAAAATAAGCTGTCGTTGCGGAGGAAGCGGCGCGCGGAGCGGGCGTATGTACTCATACTCCCGCCCCGCGCCGATGCGCAGCTATTTTGGTTCAGCGCTAGACTTACGTGCCGCAGGCTGTAGCATTAACCTTTTTATTAAAAAGTTTATTTACGTTAACATCTTTTCTTTCCACCCAAAGGTAGCCTGGGAGATGTTGCTACAAGTACTAAGTTCCACCCTTGTACACAATGTCTATTCTCTTTGTTAAAATGTGTTGTTAAATATGTGTGTACATGTACAAAAAGTGCAATAACTAAAAAAAAATGAACTCACCATTTCTTATTAACCTCCTCGATAAACTTCTCAAACTCTTGTTCAACCGGCTCCAGACTACCTTCCGAATCGTAACTGGAGTCGCTACACCCTGACCAAGACCGCTTCCTCATCACCCGGTCCAAGTTGCACTTCACTTCGTCCTCACTACACTTCTGTTCGTCTACACTACACTTCACTTCGTTGACACTACACTTTACTTCGTCGACGCTACACTTCACTTCGTCGACACTAAACTTCACTTCGTCCGATGTCCTTCGGTCTTCGCTTACACTAATATCACTTATGAGTTTATCACTATCGATGTCCATGAGTTCCGGTTTGATGCTGGGGTCGTCGGGTTTTGTGTCTTCTGTCCACAAGTGGGGGTTTCTGGGGAAACGATACAGCATTAGCATAAGAGTTTCATATATATTTTAAACAATATAAAAGTTTAGACCGTCAAAAAGAGAAAAGTTGCATATCTGGGCCCATATACTAAGACACCACCGATACCATTCCATCCATCCATCAGCCTGTTTCGTCCACTGCTGGAAATAGGCCTTTCCAGCATTTCGCCACTCTTGGCGGTCCTCCTGGAAGAAATGCCCATACTCACACACGCTGCGAAGGCGGGTTGGTGAGCGCGGTGCCGAAACCCTTGCATCAGTGACGCCGCTGCCCGTCACCAGTAAATACCGACACCGATACCTACTTCTGCAATTTATTATGATCAAATAGGTGGATGGCAAAATGAGTGTTAGTCGTAGAAAAGTCAAAGCTTCGTTACGTCCGAGAATGAACGGGAATCGCGAGTTCAGCAAAATATGCAGAGCTGGCTGCCAACCTACAGTGATTGGAGAGAGGCACTTTAAGAAGAATTTTGTTACGCAGGCCTAGTTGAAGAGGAAAATAAATAACAACATAACATAACATATCGTCACGACATCAATCCCCGGGGTGTCAGAGGTGTTCCCGAGTAAGGACTGTGAAATGCAAGTCACCCGGCTTTTCACCGACGATTATTACGTCCCAACGTGATGGGCGGTGAGCCCTATCGCCGTACTTCGGGCACTAATACACGCTTTTTAGGGCATGCATTTCCTCACCATGTTTTCCTTCACTATTCAACAAGTGGTAAGTATTAGGTAAGAACACAAATACTATGCTCATAAATTCCGAAAAACTCAAAATGTGGATCGAACCCAAAATTGAGAGGTCAGCGTTCTACCGCCACTTTACCTCCCAAAATAGGTTAAGCAGAACTAGGTTAAACTGGCCTAGGAAGGTAAAGAAACAATGAAAAACGCCACCAAGCTCTGTCTGTCTGGCGAGTCTTTAGCCAGAAAGGCGTGTTTACCTGTTGAGATGTCTCCGGAAGGCGTGCCGCCACGGATGCTTGCCGCTGGTGTGGTAGTCGCGAGTGAGGGTGCGCGGGTTCCGGTGCTGTTCCGTCTCTAATTGGACTTCCTCATCGCGCTCCGCCTTGTATCTGGAAACACGTCATTCATGTTTATAATAATAAAAATAAAATAAAATAAACCCGCCTCCCCCCTACCCCGATACGGGCTGGTTAATTATTATTAGAGTAGCGGTGTCGCTATACGCTCAAGCACTATCCTGCCGCCACGCGCCACTCGCCGACGAGTGAAGCCCATGCAGTGGGGGTAGGGCTGGTTTATCGTTATAAGAGTGAACTATCTCATACCTGGATGACTTGGTGAAGTTGAATGGTAGTTTCGGCCACAGGTCATCGAGCGGTGTCGCTATACTGTCAAGCACTATCCTGCCGCCGCGCGCCACTCGCCGATGAGTGAAGCCAATGCAGTAGGGGTAGGGCTGGTTATCGTTAAAGAGTGAACTATCTCATACCTGGATGATTTGGTGAAGTTGAAGGATAGTTTCGGCCACAGGTTATCGAGCGGTGTCGCGATATGGTCAAGCACTATCCTGCCGCCGCACGCCACTCGCCGACGACTAAGCCAATGCAGTAGGGGTAGGGCTGGTTATCGTTAAAGAGTGAACTATCTCATACCTGGATGACTTGGTGAAGTTGAAGGATAGTTTCGGCCACAGGTTATCGAGCGGTGTCGCGATATGGTCAAGCACTATCCTGCCGCCGCACGCCACTCGCCGACGACTAAGCCAATGCAGTGGGAGTAGGGCTTGTTTATTGTTATAAAAGTAAACTATCTCATACCTGGATGACTTGGTGAAGTTGAAGGGTAGTTTCGGCCACAGGTCATCGAGCGGTGTCGCTATACGGTCAAGCACTATCCGGCCGCCGCGCGCCACTCGCCGACGAGTGAAGCCGATGCAGTGGGGATACGGCTGGTTTATCGTTGTTAGTGTAAACCTGAAAAATTGAGAAAATATTAACATGGTTGATAAGACAGTATGAAGAAAATCTAAATTAAAAATTGGACAAAGCAGACGTCGATTTTAAACACTACAAAAATAAGATCAATTGACGGCGATATTCTTACTTTTATCAAAAGAAAAGCAACACTTACCTCAACCTATTATCCAGTTCGTGTTCAAAAAGTCCGTCCTTTGAGGAATTATCAGGATCCACGGGGTCGCCATATAACGTTGTGGTGGGCTGAAATAGTAGTTTACGCTATTAGTGCGGTATTTAGGCAATAGCTTACGAGGACGATCTGAAACATGAGCGACAAGCAGGTGTTTAAACGTTACGAGTAATAAATGAAACGTAATTAAAGAAACAAACAAAGTTTTTAAAAACAAATTGTTACAATAAATACTCCAAATTAACTTTAGGCGGACATTCTTTTTCTTTGCACGCAACTTGCCAACTTAATGGAAATAAGCTATTTTCAGTTTGATGCGTTCTATGGCACACAAGAATAACAGGTTTCTTTTTCAATAAATTAAAAAAAATAAACAAAACCCTAGTGTGATAAAGTTTACTTTGACAACAGTTTTGAAGCATATAAAATAGGTCTTTACGAGCACTTGCATAGAAAAAATATTGAACAAATCAATCCGTAAGGTTAGAGCTATTCGAGGTTAATAAAAGGAAATAAAAAATACCTAATAATGTCCAAATACAAGAATATATCCAGAAGTTCGGAAGTTATTAACATGTTTCAGGCAACTTGACGCCGAAAAAATATACTGACGAGCATTGCAGTTTGAATTCTGTGAATTATTTTGTACGCAAAGAGAGTAGATTTATGCCTATACAAGCTGACATTAATTTTCATACAGCCAAATTCATGCTGGTGGCTTGAGTGGTAATCATTACGGATCAATAACATTTTTTGCATTTAAAAAATAAAATTTCGACTTTCCATAGTATTGACTCGGGCCTGAGCTTGCAAGAAAATGATAATTTTCGAATTTCCAAAAAAGGATCATCGAACCTTGGTACCGACTACTTATAAAGTCTTTAGTATGAATTTGGTTGCATAAATTTATACCTCCTTGTATTTCCAAAGTGACCAAATTAACTATCAATTTTAGAGTTTTTTGCATTGGAAAAATGAAATTTCGACTTTCCATAGTATTGACTCGGGCCTGGGCTTGCGTTGGTATGGAACAAGAAAACTTACCGAGTCTTAAGTATGAATTTGGCTGCATAAATTTATACATCGCCTCATATTTCCAAAGTGAACATAATAACCAACAGTTTTCGACAACAAAGTAGTGCCTTACTCACCATTTCATAGAAGCATCCAGCTTTACGCCGAAACGCGAAGGGTCCATCGTCGGGGGGCGAGCTGGTCTCCGCACGCGACACGCCCTCCTCTTCAGATGACGTGTACACCCCAGAGTCTATCAGACACAGATTAAACGTCACAAGTGTTAGGTTACGTTAGGAAACCGGTAATTTGTTAAACCGCCATTACACCATCCGACTTATTAATCCTAACTAGGATAGGATTGGACTTAGGACAATGTAATCGCGTTTAAGACGGTCTGTTTCCTAATTAGGATGCCGATACATCGGATGGTGCAATCCGGACTTTAGTTCGTGGTTCCTGGCACCAATTCTACTAGGATTAAATAAGTCATGAGAATTCTTGATAGATGGGTTAATTTTTTCAATTCGGTAGTGTCCCTTGACAGGGTAATAGATATAAGGTTCCAGCATCCCATTTCGTCTATAATTTTGAATATTTTTCATCAGCCAAAACCATACGCAATGACACGCGTGCTGTGGTAAACAGTTTTAGCTCGTGCTTAGAAGGTAACTAAGTACACTTTGCATAGGTGTTAAAACTTTTGTGTAAGCAAGTTTACTCATTTTCATATTTGTGACGTAAGTCTGTACGATAAGAAGTAACTCGAGATATATTCCTAGACGTACACAATGATTTTCCGGAACGGCTGCAAATGGTGTTAAAGCATGAAAATCGGTCAAATTGATCTTAATGCCATACTAATCAATTTAAGTTGTTTCAATATATTACAAAAAATTAAATACATATATTAAGATTATGTTTTTATCGCCAAATCCATCACTTTGGAATACTCTAAATATTATTATTAGAGTGCATTATAATCTAGAAAAGATAAATTAGAACGAAATGCAAAAACAAGAATTTGAAAAAAATCCTTTGGGCCAGAATTCGAACCTGCGACCTCTTGTTATCAAGACAATATAGACTTGTTTTATATTATATTTTTTGTTTTAGATAATAGGTTTATATGTTTGGACGGACTACTATTTTGAGCTGAAAAAAAACAGCTTTCACTTTAGCAAATATTTTCGATGCAGCGAATTTTTCTCTACCACTTTTTGGGCTCTGTTATCGTCTTGGAAAAGGCCTCACTTATAAAATGATTTATTTAATAAACCTGCTCTAAATATGACAGATTACGTGCCGGTTTAGCGTGCGTAAAATGACATATTTCTTTTTCTCTTTCACTTTTTGCTTTTACTACTGACGCCATCTAGCGGAAACCGGCCACAACATTTAGTAAGCATATAAACCTTTGTTTTACCGGATACTCTAAAAACTGTTTAAGATGATTATTTTCTAACTTTTATATTTTATTATTAATATTAATAAATTATGTATATTAAATTGTAAAAGATGTTTTAAAAATTCAAAACCATTTAGACGTTTATTTATATTCTATTTTAACTATCTTATAAATTATTATTAAAAAGATTTTAGAAAGAGACATTGGTCTTTGTAGTATAGATTGGCGCAAAACAGGCTGCGTTTCTTCTGTCGACTTGTATCTGTTTTGATTTGCAACAAAATTGCTTTTATTTTATTATTCCATGTAATTTTTCGCAGGTGTATTAAAAAACGTCGTTCGATAAACGTGCGAAAGTGTTGATATTTCTCGTCTCGACTGCGTCTCGGCAAAAAAGTCAATCGTGATCGTGACTCTAAATATCAACCTTTTCGCACTTGCATCAAAATGTACTATTTTTCAGAACCCTATCTATTGTACGTAGTATGTGAGTTCTACTGTTATAAAATCGAATTGTTTACTACCCATGTCGTCTTTAACACCATTTGCAGCTTTTTTGGCGTACCGCTATGACAAATATGCATGCGAGTACAGTGCTCCCAAAGTTATAATGCGCATAGAAATCTAATCTATAGCCGAGCGACCGGACGTACTACGTGGCCTTACTGCTTTTATAGAAAGTGTAGGGAAATACGATCTTCGTCGAGCACTGGCGAAGATTCGTAAGCGCATTATAAGTTTGGGAGTATCTACTGTATTTGCCGTTACCACGATTTTCCAACTTAAATATCCTATTTCACTTTCTCAGTCAAATTTTACGGCATACGTAAGACAAATCTAGCCGTAATAAATAAACAATTAATAGCATGTACTTACGTCAATCTCAAAAATAAAAGGACCCCTAAAAGCAGGCCCGGACTTAAAGATACAGGGCCCATGGGCACTTTAAAGAGCGACAGCCAACAAAGCACCAAAAAAAAATCGGTCTAATTCAGTCGGTATCGCCACTGATTCAGTGTTGCCAGATTGGACGACAGCACGCTAATTATAGATAAAAAGAAAGAAAAATAGATTTATTGCAAAAAAGGTTGTGTTACAAAATAATTACAAAAATTTTAATGCACATACATAGTTAGAATACAAATTTACTAGGGGTCCCCAAACTCAGCTAGGCTAGTAACTTGGGGTACCAGAATTGTAATTATTATTTTTATCTTTTTATGATTTCTGTCTCTGCCCTGGCCGGGGCCCCATCGGCGGCTGGGGCCCCTAGACAGGTGCCTTGTGGGCCTCGGTGGAAATCCGGGCCTGCCTAAAATTTTTATACGACTTGGGGCGTTTGTCTCGTGAATCAAAGGCAGCGTCCAATGTAAAATGCACGTTGTTACCTTCGCGGCACGGGCTACAGTCGCCTGGCACTCACCTCTGTGCGGCTGGGCGACGCCGGGCGCGTGGTGGGGGTGTCTGTGTTTACGTCGCTTGTACGGACGCTTCTCGCGCTGGAACGTACACACACTACCGTAACACCACGCAATCACCGACCCTTTCAACCTTATTTACAAACATTGTTGCTAACTTTACCGGATATTTCTTATGGGCCGCGTCGTAGAAGATTTAAGTGTCAAAAAACGCTAGGCTACTTTCGTTTACATAGCAAAATTCAAACTCGAGACTCGGTAAGTCGTCAGGACCAAGGCTCAATGACCCTTTCTGTGAAATACGCAAAATAAAATCTAGACTTCCTATACTAATTGAGCCGAGGTTGTTCTTGAAAAATATTTTTCGTATTTCGTAAACAGGGTCACTGAACCTTGGTAATGACCACTTACCGAGTTTCCAGTGTGAATTTGGCCATATAAACGAAAGTATGTTCAGCAAATAAGTAAGTAGATATAAGGTAATTAATAACTAAAGATTAACAGAAGGTGTGCGTTAAGCTAGCCGTCACTTGCGTAGTACGAGAACCACAGTTCAAAAACGGATACAGTTGTTCAACGAAAGCGCTCAGGCAGAGTAATCGTGCGGTGCCTGCGGGGCGAGACGAGGGGGTAAGCGGCCACCGAGCTACATACAATTTTCAAACAAGCAATTCGGGGTCCCGCACAACCGCTCAGCTGCAGCCTAATTAACGTATCTCTATGAGACGTGACCGCGAGGCTGAAGTGCGTAAAAGTGACAGTCACAGAGCAGCAGAAACTTGGTGTACCATTTTATTTTAATTTTATACTTAATCGACACTTTATATATTTGTTTTAGGTGGTACAGCTGATGCCGGGCTCGACTGTGGAGGTACCACCATCTTACTCGCAATTCCTCCCGAAGTTATTCGGGGGAGAGTAAGAGAACAGCAAAGAACATAAACATTAAAATGAACGCAAATGTTCATGAGCATGTGTTCAAAGTTGGATTTGAAGTATTTTAAATTCATTATGTCTTTTTATTTAGTAATAAAGAGTGTAAATAAAGAGATTAAATAAAAACTACAAAACTAATTATTTAGAGTTTATTACATACGTATCAAGAACTCATTTAATTTTTGTTAATTCATTTAATTACACTAATTATGATTTCACCCGCATAAATAAACGTTTCGGGTTGTAACCCGGGTTGCTACCCATTTTGGGTTGCAACCTGGAAAAATTCCCAAGTTCTAGTTCCCTACGGACAAAAGCATTAATATTTAGCAATTGAAACTTAAAGTCCTTTTCAATATAACTTTCCTCTTTAGTAAACAAACCGTTTTCTCATTTTTTCTCGGTCATCTTTCGCAGGATGTCGCTGAATTAAATTCTTCCTTAAATGTAGCTATTTATTGCTTGTCTAGCACTGCATTTAACTATGAAATATTCAATAAAACCTAGTAAAATAAGCAAAAATCTTGAATTATGTGTATGCGTCAAGATGAGATGTCAATTTTGTTTTCAACGAAAGTTTTTAATGTCTCTGAACGTTAGTGATGATCATGTAAATGAAAGATATCATAATACTATTATTGTAAATTGAACCTTGAAAATTTTGCATTATTTATGGACAGTCGTGTAATAACAACAGTATAGACGCCAAAATAACAACAAGGCGACGAAAACAATTTGCTAAAGGTAGCGCCTAACAATTAATTTGGCATTCTCTGAGTATTGAACCCTTATTTCTACTATTGTTTGTTTTACTTTAGAGTATGTAAAAAAAACTTTTAAAAAAATACTTTTTCGAGGTTTCTGACCGTACTTGGGTTTCAATATGTTTTTATTATTTGCCGTGATACATGATAGAGGCCATAAAAAGTGTTCTGTGACAATTTCAACTGCTTTCGTATTACGGCTGAAGCTGTAGACCCCAGTGACAGACGGGCGGACAGACAGACAGACAGATGCTTAGTAATAGATGGTAATAGGGTCCCGTTTGGCAACCTTCGGGCACGGAACCGTAAAAATAAAGCTATTGGTGCTACAGAAGGATGAAATCGTAACTGAATGATAGGTTACCAAGATTGGTGACGAAGTTATCTCTTTCAAATTCGATTAATTTTTAAATAAAAAAAATGTTTTGTAATCTCAACGGGTTTGTCTATCTAAGTCGTGTATGGGCAACCACCGGCCCGCGAGCCGCATCCGGCCCGTAACGGTTTTTAATTCGGCCCGCGGCGAGGAACAACTTTAAATCGGACTAACATTTTTACCAAAAAGTCGCGATTGGTTGTTTTCCTGCAACTTTAATACTTTCAGGGACATAAAGAAAGAACAAGAGAACCACGTCTATGGGCGGTCCGTGTTACCATAATACCATTATACGTTACATAATCATAAAGCTTAAAGCTAAAAGTATTAAAAATTATATTAAGAGTTTGTTCCCTGGGGACATATACGTTACATAATCATAAAGCTTAAAGCTAAAAGTATTAAAAATTATATTAAGAGAAGACGATATTTTTGGTAGTTGTAGATGAAGTTTTATGTCAAAGCGGAGATAAAATTTGTAATTAGGACACTTGTGCAGCCAATAACGAAATTATGTGACAGTTGCACAAAATACTATTTCAACAACTACCCCGTCACTAGTAAGTTCATCTATTCATAGACAGTGTCAATATGGCGGTTTGTTTACTAGATAGGAATGTTCTATTGAAAAGGACTTTAATTGAAAATTCTTTCTCTGTTGTAATCTCTTCACTTGGACATAGGCTATAGTTTGTTCCCTGGGGACATAGACATAAAGTTAAGACATAATATGTCTTTTTCATTTAATTTTTACATTTTCTTTACTGGGAAACAAACAGTTATCATTTCTTACATAAATAGTGAGAAGATTATAGCTAATATAATTTATAGCACACCTTGCGTAAAATGACCACTTTACGCACGCTGCGCTTGCGTAAAGTCGGCATTTTCCCCACTTGTGCTATAAAATATTATACGATACTCGTGCGAGAAACTTTTTCTCGACTCGTGTGATTGCAGCAATCACCTTCGGGTCGTGCCGCAAACTCACACTCGTCAGAAAACGTTTCATCGCTCTCGTATCGTAATGTACTATTAACTAAAAACAGTTTCCACTTAACAATTTTAAAAACAACATTATTAATCTTAAGTTTTATATTATATTTTTCTTAATTATATTTTAGGTAGTCCTATCGAATCTATTAAATATCGACTATCGAGCGACACTTTCTTTAATACTAACATTATTTGCCTGTAATTGAGCTACATCTCAAACGTACTTTAAAAGTTCTTAGTTAATGCGCAATATATCCATCGCACAACGAAGAGATAAACATATCTGAAAAAGTTCGCATCCGAGTAGTGCGGTGAATTAAGAAAGGTTAGATTAAAAAAACGCAATTCTATGTGTTAGGTAATAAGTTTATATGTTTCCAACAGTTATTATTGTTATTTTTACTTTTTTAGTTTGGACGGACTACTGTTTTGAAATGAAAAAAAAAAACCGTTCTTTTTGCAATATTTTTCGATGCAGCGAATTTTTATCACGTTTTGGGCTACGCTATTGTCTTCCTCCTTTTTCTTTTTTTAACCCTATATACTGTGGTATGGGCGTTCTGCTGTTTTAAAATCCAATTTTTACTACCTATATCGTCTTAAATTATCTATTACGATGTATGTCTGTTGGAAAACCAAGTTTCGCCTGCGAGATGACAGTCACTTATACGCACTCCAATCTCGCGTTCGCGTCATAGAAATGCGGCGATTCGGCTACTAGCCCAAAATTGTACCCTACAATCTGTAATTGGTTAAAGAGATCCACCCCACACACCGTGCTGTCCAAAACACATGGGATCATTTGGAAATTTACCTGCGGGTCTAGTAGCACAACCGTTCGAGGCTCAATCGTCTCATTTTCGTCAAACAACGAAAAGGACAAATATACAAGTAAGCGAGACACATAGCATGTATCCTGCTTACTCGCGTAGGTTTGTCCCTTTTGTCGAGACGAGTGAGCCTCAAACGGCTTTACTTCTAGAGCCGCTGTATTTTCTACCGGTGTACACATTTTAGACTTTTTCAGTCGATGTGCTCTCCTTTTGATCCAAGTAGATCGAAAAGTAATATCTCGGTAGAGAAACAATGTTTGTAAACAAGGTCTGATATTGTAATTCAGATAATCGTAGTTAGAATTTATAGGGATGGTCCAAATGTAGACGGTGAGACGTAAAACACAGTTTTTACTTGAACGGATGAACTATTTTTTTGTTTGACTCGAGGAAGACTAATGTCTCAAGCGAATTCCATAAAAGGGCTGAGAGATACCGCAATAATCTTAGCATGGCACGCTCGATAATAACAGTTAAATCGTACAGGCGCATTTAAATGCGAAAATGAAGTTTCTTTAAAAACAATAAAAATAAATGTATGCTCTATATTCTTTTAAATCGTTCTTTTCAAACGATTGTATAATGTCAAGAAAGCCTGCAGGTTTACCCACCGCATCTTTTTCTGCATGGGAAAAGGCTAAACAGATTTTTAACAACGAAAAAAAATCAAATTGCATTAATGGAGGCTTGCTTTACTAGACTTCGGGATTTATTTATTCCCCAACGTGCCATATAAAAGTACAAAACCATAGTACCAACCCAACGAAGACACAAAAATATCCGCAAATGTGTACATACCATATCCCCTCTTTGTCGGGATTGTTCGGGCGGGGTGGCGGGCGCGCGGGGAGGGGCGTAGTGCGCTGAGTACGACACGTCGCGGAAGCGGGCTGTTTGTGCCGCCAGCGACGCCGCTGTGTACGTTGGTCTGCTGAAAAGGTAATTTTATATTAAATTTTAAGGCATAAAGAAGGTTCATATTTCTACGGAAGGTAGACAAGACTGGGATGCCAAAAAATACATTGGATCAAAGTCACAAACTACTCCTCGTATCGCGTTAAAAGCGAAGGTTTGTCAGAATCATAGCAAATGTTTCTTTGCCGACATTTAAAATCTTAGATAAAACAACAAAAGGAAGATGCGGTACCCTGCTCCTCGCGCGCGGCATTTCAATATAGGTCTTGTCTCGCTCGCGCCACTGTCGAAGGTTGTCGCTCTATCTCTGTCGTTCGGTTTCGCTTGTCAAAAAAGAGGTCATTTTTCAGTTGACGATAAAAGAACACGTACGTCTATTTGAGTGAATGTATGGATGTCAGTTTGACCCAGTCCCGTTTCACGCGCTCATTTCTGGCGGCCAACTGAACGAGATTCAGACCTTACGACGCAGTTAATAAAGCCTACCTCTGCGGTATCTCCGCTATTAGATGTCCAGCGAAGTCCTGCGCCACGTATCTTCGTTCAGCCAACAACGCCATCAGTTTGACCAAGTCCCGTTTTGCGCGCTCTCTTCTGGCGACCAACTCAGGGAGTAGTAGACCTTAGGACGCAGTTAATAAAGCCTACCTCTGCGGTATCTCCGCTATTAGAAGTCCAGCGAAGTCCTGTGCCACGTATCTTCGTTCAGCCAACAACGCCGTCAGTTTGACCAAGTCCCGTTTTGCGCGCTCTCTTCTGGCGACCAACTCCGGGAGTAGTAAACCTTACGACGCAGTTAATGAAGCCTACCTGTGTGGTATCTCCGCTATTAGATGTCCAGCGAAGTCCTGCGCCACGTATCTTCGTTCAGCCCACAACGCCATCAGTTTGACCAAGTCCCGTTTTGCGCGCTCTCTTCTGGCGACCAACTCAGGGAGTAGTAGACCTTACGACGCAGTTAATAAAGCCTACCTCTGCGGTATCTCCGCTATTAGATGTCCAGCGAAGTCCTGCGCCACGTATCTTCGTTCAGCCAACAACGCCGTCAGTTTGACCAAGTCCCGTTTTGCGCGCTCTCTTCTGGTGACCAACTCAGGGAGTAGTAAATCTTACGACGCAGTTAATGAAGCCTACCTGTGCGGTATCTCCGCTATTAGATGTCCAGAGAAGTCCTGCGCCACGTATCTTCGTTCAGCCAACAACGCCATCAGTTTGACCAAGTCCCGTTTTGCGCGCTCTCTTCTGGCGACCAACTCAGGGAGTAGTAGACCTTACGACGCAGTTAATAAAGCCTACCTCTGCGGTATTTCCGCTATTAGATGTCCAGCGAAGTCCTGCGCCACGTATCTTCGTTCAGCCAACAACGCCGTCAGTTCGACCAAGTCCCGTTTTGCGCGCTCTCTTCTGGCGACCAACTCAGGGAGTAGTAGACCTTACGACGCAGTTAATAAAGCCTACCTCTGCGGTATCTCCGCTATTAGATGTCCAGCGAAGTCCTGCGCCACGTATCTTCGTTCAGCCAACAACGCCGTCAGTTTGACCAAGTCCCGTTTTGCGCGCTCTCTTCTGGCGACCAACTCAGGGAGTAGTAGACCTTACGACGCAGTTAATAAAGCCTACCTCTGCGGTATTTCCGCTATTAGATGTCCAGCGAAGTCCTGCGCCACGTATCTTCGTTCAGCCAACAACGCCGTCAGTTCGACCAAGTCCCGTTTTGCGCGCTCTCTTCTGGCGACCAACTCAGGGAGTAGTAGACCTTACGACGCAGTTAATAAAGCCTACCTCTGCGGTATCTCCGCTATTAGATGTCCAGCGAAGTCCTGCGCCACGTATCTTCGTTCAGCCAACAACGCCGTCAGTTTGACCAAGTCCCGTTTCGCGCGCTCTCTTCTGGCGACCAACTCAAGGAGGGTCAACGCTCGAGCTAAGTCCCGTCGAAGTTTCAACATTTTTTCGTATGAGCTCTCATCGTTTTTCCTGGAATTAGAAAGTTGATTGAGCGAGGGGCTTGGTTTAAAGCCGTTATAGAAGGTCATTTACAAAAAGTTCATTTTTGTAACACAAAACTAATAAGTTGTAAAATATTTAGATAAATAGAGCTTTAATTCGCATTCAATCTACTAAAATTATGTAAGTTTTCAGTAATTTCCATCACAAGCATTAAAAAAACTTCAAGAAATGTACGAAAACTTGCAAAAAAATACCAATAGACCACTTTGTCTCATTCGAAGAACGATGTACATCAAGGTTTCGAAATGTAGCATTGGTAGTTTTATTGTTAGAGTGATATTTTAAAATTTATAAATAACCTTCTCCCGACCATTTTCATAGTAATCTATATCACCCAAAGGAAGGCAGTTTAGGCATCACGATGAAATACTGTCATTACCTTTTGCAACAGATGCATAAAAAAACCTATACTTTACTTGAAAACATTTTAATTGTTGTAATATGTAAAATAGTATGATGGGACTGTCATATTGAGACTTGCTGGGCCTGTTTCAAAGCAGTTACAAAAAACCGGCCAAGTGCGAGTCGGACTCGCGCACGAAGGGTTCCGTACCATTATTATAAAAACGGCAAAAATCTCTTATCTGTTGTATGGGAGCCCCCCTTAAATATTAATTTTATTTTTATTTCATTATTTATTTTTAAAGAGAATATATAACTTAATATTCTGTGAATATTCCAAGCATCTACCTGTTGCCGTTATCAAGATCGAGCAAAAACGAGCAAAAATATCACGTTTGTTGGATGGGAGCCCCCAGTAGTATTTATTTTATTCTGTTTTTTAGTATTTGTTGTTATAGCGGCAACAGAAATACATCATCTGTGAAAATTTAAACTATCTAACTACCACGGTTCATGAGATACAGCCTGGTGACAGACGGGCAGCGGAGTCTTAGTAATAGGGTCCCGTTGGTTACCCGTTGGGTACGGAACCCTAAGAACCGGACAAGTGCGAGTCGGACTCGCCCACCGAGGGTACTGTTAAAGTAAAGACTACCATAAACGGCCGTATCTTATTTTTACGTTAACTTAGAAGTTTGATTTTTTTTCACAGAATCAAGGGATTGTAGACCTGAGTATATGGTTTTAATTTCAACTCGATACCTCCACGTGTTCCTGGGATATAGGGTCTTGACAGACAGACGGACGGACGGACAACAAAGTGATGTGTTCCCGCGATAAAGGGTCTTGATAGACAGACGGAGGGACAGACAGACGAACAACAAAGTGATCCCATAAGGGTTCCGTTTTTTCTTTTGAGGTACGGAACCCTAAAAAGCACAGACAACCGAGTGAATTATTTCTTCGGTACGCAAGTTTAACCAACACAAGTTATTCTCGCAAAAATATAATACGTATTAAATTGTTACCAAAGTTCAATACGGGACAAACACTCAGTTGCTTCTGATTTTAGAAAATCTCGTTTGATGATAAATTAGGGCCCATAACACCTCAATTCGCAGTCCTGCTCTAACGCTTCTGCTTTTTAACTGTCTATCCTACTCTAATCAGATGCCGCGCACGCAAAAACATCAGATTTTGAAATCGCGGCTACACTGATGGTTTTTTTTTAATTTTTATGGAACAGTCTGCAGCTGCTATATACTAATATCAGTTATACTATACAAAGTTTCAGATCTAATTTCAAGTATTCATTGAATGCTATCGGTTTATTGTACGGTTTGGAGGTAACTTTGTATTTTTTTCTATAGACAAAATTTAATGGAATCAAGTTTTCACAACAGCATGGACATAGCATTAGTCCTCAACTTTATCATATATTAATTTCAGAGTGATTGTTGCAGTATTTGTTGGTATAAAACAGGATCATGCGAAGCGAAGTGAGGGGCTAGACGGACGATAGTGTGTTGTTGGCGAGCGAATTACTTTGGAAGGAGACACGTTACTATGGACCCACTAGGACTACACAAGTTGCTTTAAAACGCATTTATTGCAAACTTTTTATTCAAAAGTAAGGAAAACAATATTATGATGTGCATTTTGCACCGAGATCCTCCGTTACCACCTTAAATGGAATGAGAAGGTCAAGTTTGACAATAAAAATGATATGAAAGAACTTAAATGTCACTTTGAAAAATCACCAGACGTCAGGGTAGGCACTGCCTACCATAGAGTACATGATTGATTTCATACAATTTTTTTTGTATATTTTTTATGTGTTATTTTTACCTTCTCATTGCTTTTTCCGCAAAAACTTCTATGCAAGCCACTCATAGACATCTTATAATATTACTACGCCACTGCATTAAGCTGAAAAGTGGCGTTGCGTTTTCTGTATTCCACGTCTCATACACCATAACAACATACTATCTCGCCCCTCTGTTTGGCGGGGCCTTATTCTATTGGCTGACTTTCCTCCAGCGACCTCCGTTCGCCCCACCATCAAGTGGTCGCCACGTCCACAAACTTACCAGCGTCGTCTCCAAACCTTAACCGTGTGTCCCTCGTGCCAGCTCACCTGTTCTTCCTCGTCTGCATTTTCTCCGTGCGTCTCCGGAACGCGAGGTAGGGGTTGTTGGTCGACTGGCCCGGACGAGACTCCGTCTTCACTGACAGGATGAGGGGATGTTGCTGCGGGCCAAGCGTCGACAGAAACGTCACATTATTGGGAATACAAAGTTAATTGACCGAACTGGCCCTGAAGAATAATTGATAACTGATCACAAAAATGCTTAGTAAACATATAAATGGATATTACTTTTGTTGACTGAATGCCAAATGTTTACCGATACTGGCCGTTTGAGAACGATGGCTAATGCCACGACGTCAAAATAAAAACGACACTCGTTTTTCTCTAAAGAGCATATATAATCTTCTATTACTATTTCAGTTATTTAATTGTCATACCATTATAATGTATGGAAGCGGCAGAATATCACTGTCACATATAATTGGACAGCGTATGCTAAGCCAGCGCTTTTTCAGCTTATGGGTATTTGCTATGTTCTTAAGTTTTAAATGTGTAGTATCTCGTAATGTTTATGTTCTCCTTGCTTCTTGTATCATACGATAGGCATTGATAATGTTTTCATCTATCTTTTAAATGCCATTATTGTATCGGTGACACAGTTGGAACGTAGTCAACAACAATAATAATTAATGTAATATCCGATTTCATAATATTTTAAATGATCCGTAGCGTATTTGACTAAAAATGATTCTCAATATACACAAATATTTACGAGCATTCTTGTAATAAACAGTTATCAATGATTTTTTTCTGAAGAGGAGCCAATTTATTTGACATTGCTTTATGAAGCTTTATTATTGCTATGGCATATACATATATTCTATCTCACGAAGTCCGTTTGTCTATGGCTGTAGTAGTGACGTGTACAGAGAAGAGCGTTGTGTGTGTGGCGCGGTTTGTAGCGCCCCCGGGGTTACGCACACTTAAGGCGGAACGTTTCGATCTCGGTGCAAAATGCACGACTTATGATTGTTTTTCTTATTAATTAATAAAAAGTAGTAAATAAATGTGATTTATGGCATTTCGCGACCATAGTATGGAACGACCTGCCTCCACCTACACGAGAATGCAAGATGAAAGCTAATTTTCGTATTAAACTCAAAAGCCATCTATTTGAAAAACAAATAACGATGCCTTGATGTTCAGTAAAATCAATGCGTAAACTTATATATATAGTATTTTTATAAATTATGCATCTCGTTTAGTATAACACTATTATTTGTACATATTTATTTCATATTACTATTTATTTTTTCATTATTTGTATGTATTTTACACGATACGCTTTATTAAATTTAATTTAATTTAGATTTTAGTTATATTTATATTAGTTATTAGTTTTATTTATGTAAGGTCCAGCAGAAAACCAGCGCTATGGCTTTGGCTGTGGCATTAAGCTGAGCTGGACTCCCTTTTCGTAACCATAGAATATGCCTAATTTGTTAATAATAATTATTTTTATAATCCATAAAATGACGCAATTCTGCTAAAAACCCCTGATAATTTTTAAACAATAGTCGCAAAATAAGATTAAACTATTTTATTTGAAACATTTTATTTAAAAATGGGATAAACAATCATAAGTTCTGCCTTTTGTACTGAGTTCGAAACGTTCCCCTTTAAACAAACGGACTTCCTGAGATAAAATATCTTTAAGAAAAAAAGAAACCATTCATAAAGGAAAACTATTTTTTTTTCAAGATAAATTTTAATACAATGCCCGCGGCTCTACCCGTGCTGAATCACCCCATAAGGAGCATAGGTATTTTTTTAGTACAAAATTTGATAACCCGTTTCTCTGTTGTTTTACGTTATAGACTAAAGTTTAAGACCTCTATAGTTCAATACAGGCATTTACAAAGTCACTATCTGGCTATTTCAGCATTTACATTTCGTAACATTTTGGTTTAGGTACAATTTAAGGCAAGAAAACAACTTTGTATGTAAATCTGTCCAGCTTGATATCTTTAAAACAAAATTAATATTCAAAATTTAGGCGAATGGTGCCTTTTAAAAGAAGGTTATCGAAAACGGTGGCGTCCTTGCGCCATAACTACTTGTTTACTATTATGGTTACTGCTGAGCTCTATCTGGTCACAGCGCGAAAAATTACTCAAATCAAGGAAACCCTTTAAGGCGACTATCACTGTCGACATTTTAAATTTAACACTTTAAAATGTCGAAGACGTCGCATCCTGTCGATTTGGAAAATTTTAATTTTGCATGAACACACCTTAATCTTTAATTTAAGATAACATGTCTAGAGTTGTTACATATTTATCATTTTAAAACTTTAGGCTTTACAGCACAAAATCATGAGTAAGAAAATTATTCTGCCCCATGTTTTATCAAATACGATATAAGATTTGGTTTATAAAAATTAAGAAAACCATCTCGATTTTTTTGCGTCACATTTTCAATTGGTTAATTCAAAATTTCAATATTAATTTATTTGGAAATTAATTTCCAAAAAAACAAACTTTTTTAAAGACCACAGATTTTAGTGGTTTAGTGTATTTCACGATTTCCCCGCCAATTTGACAGTGCTAGTCGCCTTAAGTAACTCCTAAACCGCACTGCGTTTCGGCGTCGCACGTTTTTGCGATTAAAATTTATATGAGTCCATACTTAAAATCTTGGGGCGAAAAAACGCACCGCGGCATTGACCTTACATCGTAAACAGCTCGCTGACCTCAGATTACAAGCGTACAGAACAGACAGATAGACAAACAGCAAATATTCCAAATGTACAAAGACAAAGCAAAAAGAAGCGACAAAGCCATAAGTAATCAAGTAATCTATGCTCACACACACGTCTCCGGAAACTTTGCCGAATCAGTCGACAAAGCACCTCTCGACCAAGAGCACGTCCCAAAGATATAGAGAAGATAATCCTTACGAATGGCTTGGTCCTCACCGTCTTGAGACGCTTGTTCAGCCAGTAGTCGTAGACGGCGATCACCAGGTCGTCGTGCCGCTCCAGGAGGAGCTTGGCCTCGTTCAGCGTCACGACCGTCTGCCCGGAGCTGCGTTCTAGCTTGTCCATCATCTGCTCGAACTTTAGCTCTGGAAGGGGAGAAAGTACTGTTTAGGAATCATTTGTTTTTGATATTGTATGGTAATTAGTTCGTATATGATACTAAGATATGATATTAACTCCCGTTTTCACTCGGCTTGATCTTGAAATAGTATCCACTTTAATATCAACTTAACGCATAAGTTATGGATATATGAATATAATTTGCAATATTCTGCTAAGCAATGTTAGCGGAATATTGCAAATTATATTCATATATCCATAACTTAATGATGGACTTCCGCAAGGTAACGCCTATTTCAATTAATTAACTTAACGCATGTTTTTCAAAATTTCTTCCTTGCTTGTATACCAATTTGCGGTTTTTGTTCAAATATACTTTGGTACATTGTCCTTTACTATGCTGCCCAGGGTGACTTCGATGATAATTAAAAAAACCGCCTCCAAATCTGATAAGTGGTTCTCGGGTTAAAACGAAACAGATACGAATAGATACACAGACAAAAAATCTAATTATAATGGTAGTTTAGTACAAGAATAATAAGCTATTTAATTTAAAAAAATTGAGTGTACAGACACGACTTTTTTACTACTTTATTATTAGTATAGATGAAAATATATATATACTATGCATGCTACAAAAATCATTCGATGTTATTTAAGTTCTTTTTGGGAAATAAAAAGGCTTATTATAATTATTATATATAAAAAAGTATAAACATATTGCTTAACATCAAATGCATCTTAACTTTTCAGGATAGCATAGCACACAAGAAACAGAGCCTCATAAACTTATAACGACGCTTAGCAATGCTTCCAACAAATTATCTTCAAAACATTTCGACTATACGGGAAATATCAGTATTCCTTTATTATTATCATGTTGGCAACAACCAGCGCAAAAATGTGATAGAAGCAGAGGGTATTAAAGGCTTTATTTGATTAGTTAGACAGTTCAAGATAAATATAAAATATAATACCGTATACTTCGGTTTAATGTCGCATCTACGGATAGTGTAGATTAGTGACTCATTTGAAAACCCAATTAGCTTACAAAGTACATTAATGACTTAATTTAGCCAAGCTCCAATACATAAGCTCGTGGATCATTTGCATTTACATACGGGGTTTGATATAACGGAGATATTTCATTACAAAGCCTTCGTTTGTATGCTGAAACCTTTTGATGAGACTACTGACCACGGAAGAGAAATAGATTCAAGCGGAGATACAAGCTAAGCAAAGACAGAACCGCTTAGTATACAAATGTGACTGGACATAAGCACCATATTTTTTTCACATACTGCTTAAGTTAGGACCATAGCCTTAAATTTTTGGTAGGAATCTTAGCTTTATTAAAATTAGTGATTTCAATATACAGGGTGTAAATGCAAAGTCAAGAATCCCTTTAGCGTATGAAAGTATACATGATTCTGATGTCATTACGAGAAAAAAAAATATACCTTAAATTTTCACCAAAAATTCCATCATTTTTCTAAGCTATGGCTACGCAGCTCACCGGCCTGCCCACACACCTAATTGCACCCCGCAACCCGCACCCCTCATCCAAGTGGCCAGCGACCGTGAGGGTGTCCACGCGATTAGTGTATTTTGAGTAAAGAAAATCGTCTTATTATGAGGTACTGGTACTTTATTTAGATATCCCAGTATTAAAAATAATATCTTTACCGATCATACTAAGGATTCTTAACTTTGCTTTTACACCCGGTATATTGGCTTTTAAAGTACTTATGATCTCCCTCTCGGGGCCTTACGTCCTATTACCATCCACCCGTGGATGTGGATAGAGATCATTTCACATGAGATCATTTCACAACATACGCAGGTGCATATAATATAAGGTGACTTTGATTTATAGTCAAATAAATACTGAAGACTCGATAAAAGGTCAGGACCAAGATTTAATTATCAGTTTAAATTGCAGATGGTAAATAATAATTTCTATGAAACGATGAAAAATTTCAAAGGTTTAGTATACCCTGACCGCAAGCGCTGTAGACGTTAGGTGGCGACAGACGTGGCGAGGGGAACGTTGACGAAAAAAATGACAGCTGCTCGGCCTTCCTCCCCGCTCAGCTAAAGCTACTACTAGCAGCTACCTAAGCCGCGGTATAGCCACAGTATAATTAAACTAAGCAGTATTACGTCTTCGTAGAAACGACCGAAACGACGACGCGCTTCGAAATCTCGGTGAACTACGGTATACGACAGTCGCGAGTGCGCATCTTTCAGTGCACTTGCGCGAATCTCGCCGTGCGCACTTGGCTTATTTGATAGAAAACGCAAACGACATTAAAATCTTCCCAAGATAAATATACGCTATAAGATTGACAAGAGCATTAACAAACAAATGGTGTATTATATAACACGTGAATACGTTCTTTAAATTAAGAAAACAAGATAATTCTTCTACAGATGTCTGCCCCCACCTACCTCATGCCGCGCGGGCGATCCTTCATTTGGTGGTATCTCTATACTTAGGCGCGGTCACAGTATAGGTAACAACGGTAGTTTAACTAGGCGGTGTCCTTGAAATCAATACCTACGGCGGCCGCTCGGCGCCTAAACACGCCCTAGGGCTGCCAACTGACGGTTTACGTATTTGATAATGCTATATTATTATTAGTAGGTATATTTAGTAGGTGGTAGAGCTGATGCCGGGCTCGACTGTGGAGGTACCACCATCTTACTCGCAAATCCTCCCGAAGTTATTCGGGGGAGAGTAAGAGAACAGCTCTTAGGCAAAACCAGGCGGCCCACCATTGCCTGGGCCCGATGGATGGCGGTATATCCATCCCCAATTGCCGGGCCTTATGAAAAATAGACTGGTGACGGGCAGCGGCGTCACTGGTGCAAGGGTTTCGGCACCGCGCTCACCAACCCGCCTGCCCAGCGTGTGTGAGTATGGGCATTTCTTCCAGGAGGACCGCCAAGAGTGGCGAAATCCTGGAAAGGCCTATGTCCAGCAGTGGATGAAACAGGCTGATGGATGGATGGATGGATATTATTATTAAGTTGTATTTAGGCAACCATACAATGCACAACAT
Source organism: Ypsolopha scabrella (assembly GCA_910592155.1). Classification (NCBI taxonomy): domain Eukaryota; kingdom Metazoa; phylum Arthropoda; class Insecta; order Lepidoptera; family Ypsolophidae; genus Ypsolopha; species Ypsolopha scabrella. The sequence continues at coordinate 5,752,224 of OU342989.1, read as the reverse complement.
ACTCTGTAATTTCATGCCATAATTTACGAAAATGCGCGGAAGCGTCACAGTGACAACGTGCGTACGTAACTGCGGTGCGACCGCGACTGTCGTAAGCCGAGTTGAACCGAGTTTTGGGGGGGTTCGTTTCGGCCCGCTTGTATGGAGATAGAATACTATTACTTGTTTATACTATGGCGCTGTATAGCGCTCGCGGTCAAGGTCGAGGTACAATAAACTGAACGCGATGGAGTACCTGTGAGTTCCGGATGCCGCTGCTGCTTGAGCCACCGTTCGTCCTCCGAGTCGATGTCGTACTCCGGCGCCTCGTGCTCCTGCCATAGCGCTGCGGGACAGACAACACATACACTTTTAATGTGGCTGGATAAGCATGTCCGAGGATAGGGAAATATAGCGTGCCTACGTCCAGCAGTGGACGAGTATTGCCTGATGAATTGGAATTGTTTTTTTTATTTTTAGACTACCGTACCTCACTCAAGAGGAAAAAACGGAGCCCTTATGGGATCACTTTCGGAATTTATGTGCATAGTATTTGTGTCCTTACCTAATCTTGCTGAACGGTGAAGATAAACAATCGTGAGGAAACCTGCATGCTCTAAATTGTGCCCGAAATACGGCGATAGGTCTCACCACCCATCACGTAGGGACGTAATAATCGTCGGTGAAACGCGGGTGCACCGGGTGTGGACTGTGACTTGCATTTTTACAGTTCACACACGGTAACACCTCTGACACCCTATCGGGAATTCATTTCGTGACCGTATATGTATGTGTATTGAAGAAAACAACTTTTGTTCTAAAAGAACTAAGAATAAACATAAACATTTATCTAGAATTCGTTTACTGTGTAAAAATCCCGTTTAAGAATTCAGGAGCTTCGATAGAATTCTCTCTGCGTCCGTCAATCACAAAGTTGTCTGTACCATGATAGAAAACAGGAAAAAGATCCGTCGAGAGTGCATCGAACCAAATGTCCGGTTCCATTAGTGGATGTTTTCCTCTAAAACACGCTTCTTCGACTCCACACAAATGAACTTACTAGTTTTTCAAGTGGGCGTGGAGTCTTTTAGTGTAGTTCTAAATGAGAGTAATATTAACTTCAATATAATTAACATAGTATTGTTGTCGATTCGGTGTAACACGACGTAACTTATTTGACAGGGTTAATCCTAATTTAAGCATTCTGTTTTTTTTTCTGCATCGAAAAGACAAGGACAGGACGCTTAAAATAAGGTTAGTCCCGTCAAATAACTTAAGTCGTGATACACCGAATCGATACCAATGCAGCAATATTAAATTTGATTGTTCTTACAACTATTTATATAGGTGCCAAATATCGTCGTATATTTGAACGTAAGGTCTCGTTCAAATTGGATTACATAAGTGATGATAATAGAGACCTCTATGATCTGGTACTGATATTTTAAAAGGCACCATTGTGCCGAAATTTTGAATATTGATTTTGTTTTAAATATATCAAGCTAGATTTACATACAAAGATGTTTTCGTGCCTTAAATTGTACCTATACCAAAATTTTAAATTTCAGCCAGATAGTGACTTTGTAAATGCCTGTATTAAACTATAGAGGTCTTGAACTTTAATCTGTAACAAAAAACAACAGAGAAACGGGTTATCAAGTTTTGTACTAAAACGGTGGCATGGCTATGCGCCTTAAGTCGCGCACGGGGTCGCTATGCTTGCTATTTCATTCTACATTCAACTTCAGACTATAGAGCACTGACTGACTGTTATTGGTATCCCGAGCTTGTACGGAACTAACCGAACACGCTGTGAGAGGCAAGCTAACGCGAGACAACATGCATGTCTTGAAAAAACTCGAGAATGGTTTTGGGTCTTCCTATGATTTTAGGAGAAATATCCCAAAAATCGAAATGAAACAGAAATATTTTTGAATAGTATAAAATATACTATGCCGTGAACCTAAAATTATTTGATTTGTTGTATCGCTTCTAGGACATTACGGTACATAAACATTCATCAAAATATGTGTAAAATCCTGGACTTTTATACGCTTGTAACTTTTGTATGTATTTGATTTTGATGAATGTTTTAGTTTCACGTCATGGATATTGTATGGGATATTTTGAAAAAGATAAAATAATCAGCAAGTACCTATAATTAATAAGGATATGATCAGCGAATCAGCAAATCGTCCCTGCGTTTTTTTTGTAATGCTCACAGATTTCGCTATTAGGGTTCCCGTTTCGTTACGGAACCCTTAAAGCAACAGCTCCCAGTCCACATCTAAGAACCTTCAAACAAGAGAAACCTTACAACGTAACAAACAAATAGTGCTACCGCTGACAACAAAGTTACCGCGTCGGAGAGATCTCAGTGGAACTGTTGTTTTCGGTTTCAAAAATAACGCGTATTTAATTATTCATTTATTTTCGTGTAATACGTAAAAATAAGTTTCTTATTATTTACTGTTCTGCTTTGGCCGGTGGAAAATGTGTTGTCAAAAGGAAAATTTCTGCAGAAGCGTTGGTCGTAAGCTGCTTAGTTCCGGAATTATTCCGAGTACGTATTACATTATACGATTTATATGCATTAGTTTTGGCAAAGAACAGTTCAAACAGCAGAGATAGCACTAAAAAACTACTAAAACTACTCTTAGGTCGTCGAAAACTTCAGTCGATCCGTAGTACGCACCAGCTTTACTCACGGGAAAGCATTCCGTTTTCTTTACATCAAAGCATCGCGCTAATCTATTACCAACATCACAAATATTATTACCCTAACTCGACGCGATAGAATTGACAGCTGTCTCTTCCTTATTTAAACAATAAACAAAACAAAGATGGCAGCATTGTCTTGTATATCAATTGTGGAACTGTACAAGATAATCTTTATCATTTGACAGCTTAAAAAGTATGATTTAAAATATCAAAAGGGCTAATTTACTTCTTCATACGGCCGTTTGATAATAAAACCATACAGTTTAAGCCGTCAAATGAATACGATTTGCAAGTACGTAAGCATCAATTCGGTAAAGACATATTAAGTCGGTAAATCCCAAACGACAATTCCTATTGTAAATAAATAAGAGACACATTTTTGTTTATCGAATTGATTAACAATTTTAAAGTATTATTATCTTAATATTACTTTGATTAATTAAATAAGTATCATTTAATTGGTGAGCGCTTGCAGCTAAACCTCTTTTTGTTTCCGTCAGCTGTGATAGTTAAAAATGTATAGAAATATATTGTTTTGAATCAATAAACGCATTAAAAAAAAGATAGAAAGTTGGTACTCGTAATACTGATGCGGTAAATACGCAAATCGGAACACGACCCCGAGCCAAGCGAGTCGCCTACGGATGCCCTACGTGCCTGCTTCTCGCTCGACGTTCCAACAACAATGGAAGGATACAAGAAGGATTCCGGACATTTCTCAACTGCCGTTCGTTTGTATTCTTCACGTTCCCTTCAATACCGTGATTGTTTTACAGGAAAAAAAACTTGCGAGTTTATTTATGGACTTGGTTCTTTTTCAACCGACTGATACAGGATAGTGTGCAATCGCTCAGGGGTTCCCGTTGACCTAGAACTATAAAATTTGGCAAGTAATACCGTATTATACTACAAGCATAAGAAAAAATCTAAAAACTATATACCCGGTGGGCGAGTCGGACTCGCACTTGTCCAGTTTTTTTACTGTGCAAGTAGGCACAAGTTGAGCTTTAGATGAGATTTTGACTCATGATCATCAGTAAAGGATAGAGATCTGTCTGCCTTGCCTACCGTTTAAGGGACAAGCGTGAGTGTAAGTAATAATATGTTTGTACGTATGTAGCGGGCCATGTGGTTTAATCGTATTTCATGGCCAGAGACCTGTAGGCCTATTCTGTCGAATTAGCCCTCTCGACCGTAAAAACCCGTTGTATCTGTCGAACTTCATACATTTTCAGCTCGACTTTTAGAAATCTCGCGTCGACGGTTTATCCAGATCTCATGCGCTTTGGCTTCTGCCTTCAACAGAGACACCGTTTATAAGATTATAAAAACAGTACTTCAATTTAAAATTCCCTAGCATACATTTTTCGGTGAGACAGTACCAAAAACTTTTTGTTTGGGACCAGAAACTCAATCTCATGTGTGCTAAGTTTTTGAACCTTTCAATCGCACATAAATAATACCAGTAACACTCACACTGAGACGAATCCCTGCAATAAAACATCGCTAGCCTGACGATAACCACTTATATGTCTGTGGCGATAACATCTGTGGGATTTCAGAACGTAGTCCAATGCTTTACGGAGCTTACGCATCTTCAGTAAGATCTATGGCAGACCAGCAGTGAATAATGGCTTGGGCAAATCACTTTTAAAGCTCCCAAAAGGGAGTTCATCGCTCCATTCGTAATTTTTTGCGTTTATGCAAAATTCAACTAAGATTTAAAATATTTAGGAATGGTTTTTTTATAAAATGAAGGACTTTGAACTCGTTTCAGCCAGATGTGGCTGAACAAAACTGTTTGATATCAGGTTGTATTAATTTAGTCATATGTGCAGTTAAATTTAAATCGTATCTTCTACGTTTTAAGGGCTAAATTATCGTGGCATTATCCAGCTTCGTAGACAAAGTATACACTGTTGTGTGTACAAACTGTTAGATAAGTTATATTGGGAAATGAAACTGGGCGTTGTTTTCCACACTTGCAAATAGGTTGTTGTGTTTCACACATTACTTTAGGGATCAGTTGCGAAAAAGGTTTTCCCATAAAGTACCAAACGCAACCGTTGTTGGTGGCTCTGATGTTTCTCAGGTTTAAAATAAAGGATAATGACAGGGGCGGCCCGCAATTTTCCCGTTTTAACGGCATGTTCCATAAATCAAAGTACCATCGAATATATGGCCGCAGACCTGCTTTTCGCTCTTAATACGGAATCGCCATACAATACGGACGAAAAGTAGGTCTGCGGCCATTTCTTGCACTATACAAAGCGAAAAAAAGTAATATCTTGGAAAAAATTGCACAATTTTTCAAGTCTTAGGGTAAAGCTTTTTCTGAAAAATGAATCGAATAAACGGTTCTTACGTACGAATGACTGACTGCCATCAATAAACGTACAAAAAAGGGCGGACCGAGTCGCCGCTAATAAACAACTGAAGCATAGCAATGGCGGCGTTTGAAAGTGTGTAATCATAATCATATTATTTATTTGTACATTAAAGCCACACCTGGCACACAAATAATTTTAGAAAACACACAGTAAAACCATGACACAAATCGATCGATAAAAAATAAAAAGTAAATAATCAAATATAGGTATTAATAGGTAAAGTGAAATTATTAAATGTCTACATTTGTACAAATAAATAGAATATAAAAAAAATTAAAACAATGAAGATGTCAAGAACAAGTAATAATGAAAATAATAATTTTAACAATCATAGTAACAAATGTGAGTAAGTAAACATACTGTGGAAAATAGGCTTACTATGATGTGGATGTGTGCGTGCCGGGCTCGTGCGTACACGCGAGTTGGCTTACTATGGGTGCTTCAGTTTTTTTTATCATACAATTGTTTACGGCTGTGATTGGCGAATGTGCTGTCAAACTGTCTTTTCAACTTTTGCGGTACGCTTTAACGATTGCGTACTATTCTTAACAGGAGAATTCGACAACTAAAAACCTGTAACATATGTTTATTTATTTATTTGGAGCACCAATGTTACATACACAAATAGTATAACAATAGTAGTTAGGGTTTAAATCCGTGTGTTGTAACGTTACAGGTGCACACATATTTCAAAATTTTAAATTTAAATGATCCTTAAATTAAAACAATAAGTAACAAATTATGATAACAATTCTGAAAAAGTAACCTAAACATACACTAACTCAACAGAACATGAGATCATCCATGACTTAAACACTCGAGTATCTTAGATTTAAAACATGGAAGACTAACAAAATGTATGTCCAAATCATCATCAACAGTAGATAACTTGTTATACGTTGTCATCATACGCGTTAATGGCATAAATTTACCAAGATTGCTGTTAAACCGAGGCGTTACAAACGGCTTACGATTTGACCGTCTGGTGGTAGGGCGAGGGACAGAAATATTAATCTGACTTAGTGAATCGGGTGAGTCTATTATGCTGTTTGATATTTTGTATAGTACCGTCATATCTATTAATGTCCTACGATCCTCAAGAGAGGATAACTTATGTTATAAATAAATGATTTTGATTTTTGTTTTTTTTTAATAATTCTAATGAGATGCAGTTAAGCTGTGTAACTTTGTACAAGCCGAGCAACTTTATACAAATTCTCGTTTCTCCATGTTGTTTTTAGACATTTATGGTTTTGATACCGTTTTAATTTACAATTGACTTGGTTAATTAAATTAACGTCACGAATTCATGAAAATAACCATTCGCCTTCGTAAGGCTTCAGTTTTCACAGCGAAATCATATAAAAATAATAAAAGAGAAACATTTCAGTCAAAGAGAAAAGACCCTTCCGTTAGAAATGTTTATACTGCAGCTGTTTCTTAGGGGGAAATTCTTACAGTGTATTTTATATTTTATTCGTCAGTTGTTAGGGTCCATTTTGCGATGTAAACGTACGGAAAGGGCGTAAACCAAGATAACGGGCTCAAAGTAGTTATATCGCTTGAAAAAGCATTTCAGGCATCGGTATGACTAGTAGGGATTTCCCTTTAGTACTGTGCAGAACTTTCTTTGGCCGATAAAGTATTTTTCTTAAGTTTGTTCGGAAATACTGGCGGGTTTTGCAAAAATGTAACCACAAGGTACTTTATTAAAGGAAGGCCTCATAGAGGATTTGGAAAGCATACAAGCAGTCGAGGCTAATAAAATCCCGGCCGCTATTCCATTTTTTATTTATATTCATCTTGCCTTTCTAAACGTACTGGCCAAAAAGGTTTATAAAATAGGTCCCATATCCTAAATCTATGGTTTATACGAGACCTTGTTTGCAAACTGTCCGATTTTGCTGATCCAACATCGAAATATTGTTGCCAGTAGATTGGATAATTTTATTTATAAGTAGCTTTTGCTTGCAGCGGTAGCTCGCGTTGAAGTGTCATTCAATCTTTGAGTAGTATCGATCGAGCAGGGTTCGCAAAAATCCGAGATAATAAATATCAAAATACACGATGTTTGATCTGTTATGTTACCCAATTTTAGGACAAACTATAGTACGTTCGAGTTATCATGATATGGGTGACAGTTCGTAATTTTCCGTTCACCTATACTACTCACACCATACTACATACACCCAGGTACAAAAGAAAATATTAGGTTTTAGTAATAATGTATATCATTATTGCAAAAATACAATAAATTATTTATCTATAAATCGAAACAATAATCACAGTGTATTCGTTAAATTTACCAAAAAAAGATTCAGAAAAGCATAATGTCTTTTTGTTACTTGATGCGTGGATCGGAACGTTAACCCATAGAGACTGACACTACATAATCGAAAATACATCGATGAATCGGTGCGGCCATCAAATAGGATCGCGTCAGTATGAGTGCATCTTGTATGCGGTTTGTGTTTTCGTTGCGGTTGCTTTACGTGCTATTTGTTTTGACGTTTGTTACAGTTTTTGTTGATTTTTGTTTTGTTATTGTTGTTTGTTTTTGGTAAAAAGCCAAGAAAAGCAAAAAAAATCTTTGAGCTCTCAAGCTCGGGAGTTATTCGTTCGTTTAATTTGATTAATTTAGAAATTACGAAAACTAGTTTGGATAATCAAAGAGCAATCAAATAAAAAATTAATTTGATAGCCCTTGTAAACTTTCTCGATACTAAAAAAAATCGATTCTATTTCGTTAGGGCACATAACTATAACTGTCAACTTTGAACTGCCACCCATATCATGATAAATCGAACATACTATAGTTTGTCCTAGGCCAAAGTAGTTGCGACGACGAGCGAAGCGAGAAGGAGCGTGTTAGGTTGCTTGTGAATATAAATTCAGGACGTCTTAAGTTTTAACAAAAATACGATCTTACCAGCCATATCATATCGATCTTAGTTTGGCCTAGGAAACTCTAGTTTGTCCTAAAATCGGGTTTGGCCGGTAACATAATATATCAACGATAAGGAAAAGAGCCAATTTTTGCTCTGGATTAAGTAGTTAAAACTGTCAAAATGGTAAGGTAAAATAATAAAATATGAGCTTGCATTACTTGATGTTTATTTATATTATTTTAAAAAGTAATACAAAACTGAGTATTTGTTTAAGAATATCAAGGAATTACCAAATTTAAATACCCATTGGAACTATTAAGCTAAAAAATCCATCCATCCATCAGCCTGTTTCGTCCACTGCTGGAAATAGGCCTTTCCAAGATTTCGCCACTCTTAGCGGTCCTCCTGGGAAAAATGCCCATACTCACACACGCTGGGCAGACGGGTTGGTGAACGCGGTGCCGAAACCCTTGCACCAGTGACGCCGCTGCCACCAGTCTGTTTTATATAAGGCCCGGCAATTGGGGATGGATATACCGCCATCCATCGGTCCCAGGCAACGGTGGGCCGCCTGGTTTTGCCTGAGAGCTGTTCTCTTACTCTCCCCCGAATAACTTCGGGAGTGTTTGCGAGTAAGATGGTGGTACCTCCACAGTCGAGCCCGGCATCAGCTCTACCACCTGATATACTAAACTAAAAAATATTGTATAATAATTTATCCCATCGAAAACATAAAATGGACAAAAATGTCAAGTCTCGCAACGCAATCCTTCCACCGTATAAAGTTGTGAGATCTTATGTAAAGCCAAGTCAAGTTATTAGGGTTCCGTACCCGAAGAGTGCCAATAGGAACCTTGTTACTAAGCCTCCGTTGTCTGTCTGTCCGTCTGTCACAGAGGTCTACAGCTGCAACCTTAACAAGTAGATTTTTGTTTTTTAAGTATACTGTTACTGTGGCCTCTATCATTACAAATAATGAAAATAAAAAAAGTTTAACCCAAGGTCCCCATACAATGAACCTGTTGATAACCATAGCGCCATCTGAGATGACTTGTTTGATAGCTTTTACCGAGGTAATAGATGGCGCCAAGAGTGCTTGTCAACCATTTTGCACCGACATTAATTAGTACGATGATAGATATAAGATCTATATATAAGATCTTAAGGGCGGTCATTTGTTATGTACCATAAATGTTTTTAGGGTTCTGTACCCGTATTATATGGTGGTACGGAACCCTTTGTGTGCGAGTCCGACTCGCACTTGGCCAAATTATTATAGATTGTATCGAAGCAGCTATTCATTTTAGTTAGTATGGAAGCACCTATTCAACAACTTTTGCATAAATTGTTTACTAATTAGTTTCCTAGCAACATTTAGTGACTGTATCAATATTGGACATCTTTATTTCTATAATATAATAATATAGTGACTTCGCAATCGCATGGCAACATATAACTTATCTACGTAATATCAATTTATTAGCCATCTGAGAAGGTATTTCCACGTAGGGTTACTAGGTGACAGAAATTTTCCTGACATGTCAGGAATTTCGGACCTCTGTCAGGAAAAAATGGGATATGTCAGGAATTTTTAAAAGCGAAAGAATAAATAGTTATAATTATTATATTAATTAAGATGAGAATAATATAAGGTTGGGTATGGACTCCGGCAAACTATATTGTTACGCATGCTACACACGTAACAAAGTCTTTAGTAATGCATTTAATACTGTTGACTTCGACGTCCTTTTAGAGGTATTACGTTGTTTTAAGGGCCCATAATACCTCAATTCGCAGTCCTGTTCTAACGCTTCTGATTTTTATCCTACTCTAATCGGATTCCGCGCACGCAAAAACACCAGTTATTTTCAAATCGCGGCTACACTGATGGTTTTTTCATTTTTATGTTACAGTCTGCAGCTGCTTTATACTAATATCAGTTATATTATGCAAAGTTTCATATCTAATTTCAAGTATTCATTGAATGCTATCGGTTTATTGTACGGTTTGAAGGTAACTTTGTAATTTTTTTCTATCGAGAAATTTTAATGGAATCATGTTTTCACAACAGCATGGACATAGCATTAGTCCTCAACTTTACCATATAACAATTTCAGAGCGATTGTTGCAGTATTTGTTGGTATAAAACAGGATCATGCGAAGCGAAGTGAGGTATTATACACCCTTAAGAACCCGCTCCGTATTTTTCGTCTGTTTGATGCGAAGCATTATTTAAATTATTTTTCTTGTCATAGCCGCGATGTTTTTGTAAAAATCATGGACGTACACCAGTCCATATTGGCCATCTAAATGAAGACCTAAAATTTATTTGATTCAATTGATTCTCCTTTGCGTGTTATTTTAGTACTTAGATATTATGAATAACGATTCGGGGCGGGCTCGTTAGTAACAAAATAACTCACAAAAGAGAAACAATTCAAATAAATAAATTCTAAGCCTTCATTTAAACGGCCAATATGAAGTGGTGTATGTCCCTAGTTTTTCAAGAAACATCGCGAAAAAGTCCAGAAAAATATTTAATCGGGGGCACGGCAGTCGAGCTAAAAATCCGCACGCCGTACCATCCTTTTCTCGAAGCATTTCAGGCCATTTTCGACCCACTATAACTTCATTGTGAATAAAACTAGAAGCCTGAATTTTCGGTAACCAAGCAGGGATTGTATAAACACGGTATATTTCAAATTTCATTCAATTTTAACCAGTAGTTTAAGAATTATAACTAGTGAAAGTTTCTCAATTTTGTCACTCACTACTGACTGACCGATCATCAAACTCTGAGGCACTTCTAGCAGACATAGAAGCTTCAAATTTGGAATACAACTAGTGTTTAGTGTATAAATCAAGGAAAAACTAAAATATTTTGCAATTTCTGTCCAGTGCTCTAGCTGCACCAATTGCATAAATAACTTAGTATCCCATATAAATATGTAGGATTACAAAGTTACGTTTTCAGTTGTAAGTAGAAGGTACCGGAAAGGAAAAAAAGTAGGACTATCTACAAAAAGAAATGAGATGCCATCAAAAACAAAACTTGTAAAAAAAACCAAGTCTCGCAGCTTGGTTCTTCTACCGTAAAAAGTTGTGAGATCCATGTTAATCCAAGTCGGTTAATTTATTCAGTCCCTACTTAAGGGACCTTCTGTCTTAAGTTATTACATAATTAGCTAACCTAATGTATTGAAAACACAATGTATCTCACATGTTTCTTTACAACTTTTGTTTTTGATGGCATATCGTTTTTCAACAAAGTTGTCGTCGTCGCGGACCGGGCTCTAAACATATCTCCAGCGCTAATTGACTGGTTTCGTAGTTATCTATCTACAGGGACGCCGGCAGCGCATTTGTATTGATGATTCTTTCTACAATTGGAGTGGAGTAGACAATAATATTCGGCAAAATCAATCCGACCAAAACCCAAGTTATTATAGTAGGAAGCCCGTATTATATTACTCGAGTTGATTGGCAAAGTTTACCTGCAATTAAATTCGAAGTAGTGAGGTGAAGAACTTAGGTGTCTTAATCGATAGAACTGTATCCTGGAGACCACAACTGGAAGAAGTGTGCCGGAAGATGTTTGCTTCTGCAGTTTCATTCACAGGTTCAGGAACCTTTTCCCAGCGGCCACAAAACTGCACTCGCCTTCCCTCATCTTAGTTTATAATATAACTATTCCATTTAAGTATTTGTGTGTAAGGTTTGTTTTGTATATTTATTTTTATGTACACCGCCTTTACGTTTTTCCCGTACAATAATTCCACCCAAAGGTTATCTGGAAGACATCGCTTTAAGCGGTAAGACCGCTAATTGTTACCGTCTTTAACATTTGTAATATTTTTTTCATGTATTTTTAATAAGGTGCACAATAAAGAGTATTTGTTTGTTTAAACTATGATAGAAATAAATTTATATATTTTTAAACACTTGGCGATTTATCCGTCGCAAGGAGATAACAAATTAAATTTATATCACTGCGGTATAGAAAATCAGAAAAGTAAATCTGGACGTGAGGAGCCAAGAGACTCGCTACTAAGTGAGTACCTATACATATCGTTGTGGTATGGGAAAGCACAAGCGTAAATTCGCAGGTCATGTTGAGAACTAGATAGCTCAGTTGGTAGAGCAACCGCCTGGTAAGCGAGAGGTCCCGGGTTCGAATCCCGGTTCAGAGCTCCTCACGTCCAGATTTACTTTTCTGATTTTCTATACCGCAGTGATATAAATTTAATTTGTTTGTTTGTTTCATTAAGATTGTTACAGAAACTGTTGAAAATCGTGTTAACGCATTAACAAAAACCTGAACGAAAATGTCAGGAAAATGGGTTGATCAGGGATTTTGTCAGGAACTCACGTTACTGGATCTGGTAACCCTTCAGTAAGGTAAAGTTCAGAAAGTTAAATATAAATTGTTATATATCCGCATTGATACATATATCACGATATCAGCCAACCCTGGTATCGACCGTTTTCAGCTTTGCGGTTATTTTATCAACACCCGTCATAGCCTATATATTGAACCGGATCACTACGAGGATAATAAAGAAAACCGCATCCAAAGAGATTGTTGAGACAAGAGAGAGTTGAGTTGTTTATTAGTTAAAACGGAACATACAGACCAACAGATAAAAATTGCATTTTAGAACTCTGTAAAGTAACCCACCTCATTTAAAATTTCGCAAAAATATTCGTTTTGCAGACACTACTTTTTTACTACTTTATTAATAGTATAGATAACACAATTCGCAGACAATCAGACGTTATACTTTATTAGTACAGAAGAAAGTCTTAGTCATAAATGTCGGTAAAAAGAAATCAACCAATAATTTTTAATTGCCACCATTACGATCTCAAAAGGCCAACCATCCTATTGAATTTGTAAAACGTTCCGTCGTCGGTCTACGTGAGCCGATTTAAGACGACGTGGGTAGTAAAAACGGAGTTTTTGAACAACTAGTACTCCCAAACTACAATAGATATGGTTCTGAAATAAATACATGTTGTAAACAAAGCCTTTTAATCCCAAAACGCGATAAAGAAAAATTGGCTCGATCGAAAAGAATTGCAAAGTGAAGGCTATTTTTTCATTTCAAACAAGCAGTCTGTCGAAACTAACACAGTAAAGATAACAATGATTCCTGTTTAAAACATATAAACCCATTATTTATTTATTTGATAGGAGAAAAAACAGAAATAGATACATGTTTGACAGTAACAATGGTGATAACATTAGTTTAAGTATATCTATTCCCTTAACATTCTCACAAATTACATAAAGAGATAAAAATGAAGCAGATAAAGAAGATAAATGGTTTATGACAATATTGGCTATAAACCCAAAGCCAAAAATACAGACTAAGCAAAAAACCTACAGCATGCACATGCAAACTTAAAATAAATAAAAAAATCATTAAAACTAAAAATTAATAAAGAAAAAGATACATTTTATATTTACCTAAGAATAAGACATATATTTCTGCTTTACCCTATTTATTTTGTTTTATTTCCTTTTTTTTTCTTTTCTATGAACGCTTTCTTTACTTTATTTTTATATCTGTTACGAGAGCAGTTAAAGAAATCTATATTTAAAACATTATCATTGTAGTAATTGCACATACGATGTATCGGAGCTCTTTTTCCATTCTGAGTTCTAGTTCTTCTGAGATGAAAGAGATATTTGGGTCTGTTACTACGATGACGGAGACTGGGTAGTTGGAAGTTAATCTGACTTAAGAGGTCTGCACATTTATATTCTCCAACACATATATTTCGAAGAATAACTGAATCAGTCACATGTCGGCGATCTGCAAGAGACATAAGCCCAAACTTGGCAAGAAGATCGCTGTAGGACAGACGGCTGTGATTAAGACGATAGTTCAAGGCACGTACAAATCTTTTTTGGATCATTTCAACCTTCCGAACATAGATATCAAACACCGGATTCCATATTGCTGAGGCATATTCTAATTTTGACCTCACCAGACTCTGATACAAAATTATATATGTGAGGGGGTTTTTAAAGCATTTGGCTACTCTAAGAATAAATCCTAGCATGCGATATGCTTTTTTTATGATATCTTCAATGTGGAGGTCAAATGTCAATTTATCTAAACGATAGTAAAGTAATTTAAAAAAAAAACGCACTTTTGTGAATTTGTATTAAATTTTATTTATTGAAAAACAGCATTATCCACTCCCTTCTTGATTTACCGCACTGCTCCGACGCGCGCTATTTCAGATATGCTTATCTCTTTCGTTGTGCGATCGACTTACTACGCCTTAATTGGAAATTAATACAATACTATCATTAGCAAGAAGAGGTTTTCTGTGGGTTTCTCAATCAGCGGCCCTAATATGTAACGTTGTTAGGTTGCCGAACACTATTCTGGGATTACTTTCCACTCGCAATATCAGTCGTTTGACTTTCAGTATGATAAATGCCATCGTAATACATATAGTGGAGTGACTAAATCTCAATTAATAAAACCGGCCAAGTGCGTGTCGGGCCAGTGTACGATTCCGTAGTTGCCTACTACATTTATTTTTATAAGTTGGTCTACTAATACAGATCGCGAAACTTGCAGTCCCGTAATTTAGAAGAACGGCCTAAGGGTTTGGCGCGACCTATACTCGTAAACCTGTAAAGCTACTTAGCTGTGATAGTTTTCCTTTTAAATTCATTACATATTATACACTACTTCAGTGAATTTTTTCACATATCCATAAACAATCGTTTAGCCGGCAGGGGGAGAGGGGGGGGACAAACAACTCTAACAAAAATTTGCACTTTAAAGTTTAATAAACGGCTCCTTAAATAAAAAAAAATGGTTTTCATACACCCGCAATGTTATTGAACGACCTATTTAACGATACCCAACACTATGGGATAGATGAGAAAAAAAAAATTATCCCCCATTAACGTGTATGGGAGGTACCCTTAATTTTGTTTTTCATGATTTTATTTTACAGTTTTGTCGGCGTGATTAATATGACTCATGCCAAATTACAGCTTTCTAGTACTAATAGTCTCTGAGCTAAGCCGCGGACAGACGCCATTTTTCGCCATGTAAACTATAAGGGTTCCTTGTTGGACTATGGAACCCTAAAAAACTATAGAATATAAGGATTTTTGTAGAATTTTTGTCTGTCTGTATGTCCCGTCTTTATTTATGTATGTTCCGTTTTAACTAGAGAACCACTCAACGGATTTGGATGCATTTTCTTTATTATCATCGGAGTGACCCTGGTCAACATAATAATATAGGCTATACACTTATAAAACAACTCTCAAGCCAAAAATGGGGTAAAGATGTAATAAACGCTGGCAAAGGCTAAATATGTCATGTATGTATTGAAAAAAACTGCACCGATTTCGAAGTAATTATTAACTTTACTTAAAGTCAATTTCTTCTGTGCTAAAGTGTTTATTGAGGAAGATTGGTATGGATGGATCAATATACGCTGTGATTTAAGGTGGTTAAACCGAATCCCGATGCAAAATGCACATCATAATATTGTTTTCCTTAATTTTGAACAAAAAGTATGCAAAAATTGCGTTTTAAAGCAATTAGTGGAAATTAATTAGTAATAATTAGGGTTTTACATTCAAATTCTATCATTTTATGACTCACATTCTGATTGCATTCGATTAACAAACTTAAAAGCGTATTTATCGTTGTAATCGAATGTAATCAAAATATAAGGCATAAAATAACATAATTTTAATGTGAGAACCCTACTGTTAGTAATCAATTTCCGCTAATTACTTTGAAACGCAATTTTTGCATACTTTTTATTTAAAAGTAAGAAAAACAATATTATGATGTGCATTTTGCACCGGGATTCGGTTTAACCACCTTAACGTACTAGCTAGGCTGTGACCATCAGAGATAAAATGGAATATGAAATTAATAAAAATAAAAATATTTTGAAACAAGAAGCGAAACCGCGAAATATTATTGACCTTCTGAGTCCCTGGAATATTTAACATTTCTCGCCACAAAATGGCGAGCTTAGATTCAGCCCACATAAAGCCTTGAACAAAATGAAGATTTATTAAAGTTTTCATTAAAATTACAGCCGACTTGAAAGCAAAACAATATGGTCAAAATCTCCATTAAGTATAAAACAAAATTAATGGTTTCTGTACATTCAATTTAATTGTGGATTGACGAAGATTAATGATGAGCGCTACAGCCAAGGGAATAAAACAGGAATATTTAATTTACCAGGGTTTTGTATTGTAAATACTGAACGTATTTAAATAGGCACAATCGCTTTAAAGTTGTTGTGCACGATCACTTACAAAGTATTGCATAAATAACCCATTTTGGTAGAAAAGCCTAACTGACATTAAGTTATTGTCGCGTAGTGTCTTACGAGTATACCACAAATAAAATATTATTTATTATTATTATTATATATATATTATATATTCTTACTTATTTAAAATCATGCACACACATATACACTTTGTTAGATGTTTATTTATTAAATATACATATTTAGATTAGTAAAAGTTTATTTTAATTAATTTAAGTTAGCACGGGTGGGTGCCTTCTGGCAAACAAATACTTGTGCATCCCATGAAACGGAGAATTCTGGCATGGGAGCACGCATATTCTATTCAGTGACGTGTATTAAGTTAGTTTGTACAAAACTTGAATATGTATAATATTTCATCAGTATTTTAAGTTAACATTACATTAGTAATTTTTTTAAGTTAACCATAGGGTAGCTTTTTGTACCTACTAACATTTAAGAAAAATAAAATTTGTATTTTTATTTTATTTAATATTATTTTTTATAATTATAACAATAAGCTAAACAATCATAAGTATTGCGTTTGGGAACCACCAGAATAACATATTTACGTTTATCTAACCTCATATCACTCATTCCATGTTACGGGCGTTACCATTTGTACGCCTTTGACACTAATTTTCTTTGATGTTCCTATTTCAATAGAGCTAATATAACTAATAAACATCATCATTTTTATTACATTTTTAATTGAACATATAATATTTGGAAATATTGTTAAACGTAATGGGAAATGAATCAAAAAGCACTCGTTACGTGCGTTACATAATTTTGCTTATCTCTTTTGACTAGCGTGACAAAACATAAGAACTCTGCGAATTTTGGTAAACAACTGGATGTTTTTTAATTATTTGTAAAAAGTGTGATAAATTTCCTATTTGCATTACACATTTAAATGGATCCTCTCACTTTAGAGGTATATATATTTAAATCAACATGACGTTACGGGCGTTACAGAAAAATGTTACGGGCATTACTCGTACGAATTTAAAGAAGCTTGCATTACTATTAAGTGTTTTATTGAAAGCCTTAATAACTCTAAAATTGACAAAAAATCCTTATAATAGCACAAATTACATATCATTTTTCAAAAACGTCGACTTCTTGCTTGAGCTCAACCGTCATCATCATGGACATAGCTTTGACAGATGCCAACATATTTGTAAATTGTATTCGATTTGTAAATACTAAAAAACAAGAATAACCCTGATTTACTAAACGAACAAACTAACTTTACCACTACCCCACTGTTACGCATGTTTTCGTCTCCCCATTTTCCCCACCAAACAACTAGTCAGGCCGGTGTATAAAAGGCGAGTTTTGGTCGGCGGCTCGTCACTAGCTGCTGAGCTGTCGGGCGAACAACATCAGTTGCTGCGGAGCGGCTGGGCGAGCAACACATCAGTTGCTGCGGAGAAGCCGGGCTAGCAACACATCCCGAGGATGCCTCGTTCAGAGGCGAAACACGTGTCGATAAGTTTTCTTGCTTGTTATTTAAGATTGCTTTGCTTGTATTGCTTGCTTGCTTGCTTGTTGCATGTTTCTATGCGGGCGGGCGGGCGGTGCACGAGTCTGCATTTTGAATAGCACGACAAGAATTGTTTAGCGGAATATTGCAAATTATATTCATATATCCTTTACTTAGTGATGGACTTCCGCAAGTTAACGCCTATTTCAATTAATTGTATTCGATTTGCGAGGTTTGTCAGAATTAATAATTTTTACTAACACAAACATGTTTGGTTTAATATCCTTTACATTTAGTGTCGTATGTTTGTGTTCATCATCTTCAGAGTCTGTATAAATTTCATTGTAGTTTAGTTTTTTCTTTACTGCGTTAAGAGTTTGAATCAGACCTGAGGATTGAGGTTTAAAATACTCTAGGTCTAATGGTTCATCATTTGATTCAAGAAGCAGCTTTTGTAATGATCGGCTGTTCAAGCATCGGAGTCATCCGAGCTCATCGGTTCATTAATGTCCTCTTATGAGTGCTCTTTTGGCAATGCTGGAAGTTGAAAGTCTTCTTCCCAAACGTCAAAATGTGCGGTTAAGGCACAAGTACTACATGGGAATGTCACGATTTCTACAGAGGATGATGCTGCTATGCGTGCTACAAGGAGACTATTGTCTCGTACTTTAAAGTGATGTTTGGTTTGGATTTGCGGTATCTTTTGCACTCTGTTCCATAAATCATTTAAAATGATTTTTATTTTTCTATTTCCTCTTTACTGACATATTCGGCATGGATTCCCTTTGACTCGTTTTTAACATAATCGTAAAATTCTTTTGCTGAGTTTACTATCACCTTGCGCGATTTTACCGCTGTCCAGACTAGCGTTTTGACCGTCCCCCCAATGCCATCCATCGCCCCTTTGCCATGAGATGACGAAAAAAAATCCCATTCTAATTCTTTGAGGTTTGCGATTTCTTTAAGTCTGCAAAGAGCTGATAGAGTGAATCTATTTTTGAACTGGGCAGCACAGTTATCACTAAATATTTTAATAGCTCTTATAGATTAGCCTTAAAATTTTTGAATGTAAAAAATTACCTTTCGCAAAAAAGACCAAACTGTGTGTTTGCTGTGCGATCTATCATCACTTATTATGACAAGGGATTCATGGACCCCATCACCAAAAAACCCTATACAACATGTGAATATTGTTACTTGCTCATGGTTCCAGTGCGCGGTCCGAATCTCGTCTTGACTTATAAGGGAATAGTTCTCTGCGAAATCAATTTGTACAACAGCTTCATCTAACCTAATATTTTCCTTTGCCTGCTAAAAGTGACGTGATTGCAAACGTTTGACAAAACCGTGAAGCTTGAACTTATTCGTCCTATTCTTTAATTCATGCATTGCTTCAGCGCATGTGCCTGTAATGCTAGTAACCTTTGGATAATTGTTCAGATGTATCCATTGTTTCCATGAAACACTCACTGCTTTAGCATCAGACCTGTTGAACTTTTCCCAAAAATCTTTTGGACATTTCTGACAAGAACTTGTCATACAATTTTCATTTGTGATATCACATGACAGTTGCTTCAACAATTCGTGATGAAAATTAGGGAAATTTGGGATAAACTTCGTAATAGCGTCCATTAGGTAAATATAATTCAAATGCTGTGCCACACACGAACATTGTGGGGTGTCAAAGCTACTGGAAGTACCTCTCTTGGTCGTAAGTCAAAAAATTTCGATGTCTTTATATTAATCTCTGCATGTACAGTTTTAAAATACTCAAATGCTTCTGCAATAGTCGTGACTATATGGCGTTTCTGTTGTTTTGTTCGTTTCCCAGTTATGGGATCTTTAACAGTTTTAAAGTCCTGCATGCCTGGAGCTTGCCTGCTCACATCATCTCTGTAATAGAACTCTTTTACAACCTGTTTAGATTCTTCAGTGACCTTATTGCCTTTGTCTTTATAATAATTTATTTTGAAAAGTTGTTTGCCAATATCAGGACCCAATACATCTGACACAACTTTTTTAACAACGGCTTCAATTTTATTAGGCGAGTTCGGCAGGACACTTTTCACTTTTCTGACAGCTTTTCCAAAGGTTTGCAGGTATTTATACATGCCAAGTGGAGAAGAAACCACATTTTTAGACTTTGTTTCTTTCATTAATCGATGTTTGCGGACCCTATCATGATTCTTCAAGCGAAGGTAATCACGAAGATTTCTATCATCTTTTAGTTTAGCCTTTTGTTTTTCCCGCTTTATTTTATGTCTCTCCTTTTCTTTACGTAAATATTCTTCATATTTTTCTTTATTTTCTTTTAACTTTTCTCTAAATTTCCCAATTCTTTCGTTACCAGTAGCAGGCATCGTAATACTTGTAAATTACCTGCAAAAAAACCACCCACATGATGACCACCCCAACAAAACCAAACAAGCATAGTAAGTAATAAAGAAATAATCATTGCGGAAAACAATTATATAAAAATGCATAGTAAAATAGTTACAATTCCATAAACATCAAAGGGTAACGCCCGTAACGTTACGGGCATTACAAAAGAACATCTAAGTTACGGGCATTACAAAAGAACATCTAAGTAAAAAACTGATTAAATACTTATTTTGAACAAAAGATACTTGATAATTAAGCGAACAAACCATATTTCACTTTTCCCATAACAATAAGCTTACATAGAAGTTAATGGTATTCATATAAAATAAACTCTTACCTCTTTTTCGTTACGGGCATTACAATGAAATGACACGCAATAAATGCTTCATTAAACACATTAAACAAGAGAATTTTAAACAAAACTCTGTATAGAAATGAAGATTAGATTTATAACTTCAAAATTGCGCCATTTTTACAAGTGACAGGCACCGCAATTTTTTTTTTTATTGATCCTGCCACTTGAAGAAAACAACAATAGCATGACAGCGGTTCTAGATTATGTTAACATTCGAAAAAAAGAGAAAAATACCTAATCTTTTTATTATTTTTTAATCAAATTATGAAAGTTCTGTATGTTTATTAATGAATTATGCATAAAATTACTTTATACTTCAATATAAAAATAAAAGTGTTGAGTAGCTTTTGTCATGGAATGAGTCATATCGTAAAATCCTCAATACGAACTCAAACTACTGGCATAATGAAAAATACTTTGCATGAACGTCTCTAAAAAATTAATTTATAGTATAGGTCTCCGAACAACATAATACTCGTACTATAAAAAAACTTTTTCTGAGATTACAGTACATGTGATACTAACTAACCTGACCTTGATTATTGCTGTTGTCCAATCATTGTCAATGGGGACTAGTATTAGTCCCTGACATATGGCAATCGCAATAATGACGCCGGTCACAAGTCCGGAAGCAAGCGGGAACCGAGGTTGGGGGAGCCAAAGTTGCTAGGGGAATACTTTCGGTTCCTGGGTGTAACAGCGAGTGTAAGCTATACAATTAAGATGGGACTTGCACCCCCCAACTAGTTGTATAGCAAGGCCACCTGAGGCCTTAGGACCATCCATGCCTTTACGTGAAGGCGTAGGTGGCCCTCAAAAGACGGGGCATAAGCGATATGGGCACCGCTTATGACTCATGGGCCCAAATTAATAACATCTATGGTTACAGAGAAAGGAGTAAAGTAAATATGGAAAGTGCGAATAACTGTTTGATTGTGCCATGCGACCCGGCTAGCGACCGGCGTTCTGAGGTTTCCGGGCCTCAAAATGTGAAGTTGGCTACCGAAGGAGCTGGTGGTGTAGCGTCCCAGGCGCCACCGGTGCTTGATGTCACTGGACCTACTTATAGTGGAGACGACCAAGTGCGAGACCTCCCAACGAAAGAACTGCCAGAGGATGTGCCGAAGAAAGATGAGGGTGCTCAGGGCGGCATGGGGGGAGGTGACGTTGTGGGGGAAGTTGGCTATGGGGTGGCATCGCCTGCCAACGGGGCGGAACGAATCGCAAGACAGAATTCCGCTTTGGGGGTAGGTGGGCCAAGGAAAGCCAAACGCCGCAATAGACTGACGGGAGGCCAACGAAAAGTAAGAGCGAGGGCCTTCCGTAGACAAGAACAAGAGCGGCTACAAGCCGTCTACGAATTAAAAGAGGCGGGGGCTGTCATGTTGCCTGGCGCGGAGGCACTTGTGCCTTCTGCAGCCAGGGCAACGTGCTCAGCTACAAGTGGAGAGGGTGGATCAGGGCGCGCAGCAATGAAAGCGGGCCCTGATCAACTCACTCTGATGGCGCGAAGTCTGGGGGTGTCCGTACCAAAAATACATACACACACACAACACAAAACACTGGAAAAAAGTGCAGATGCTACAGTCGAGATCCCGGTTGCTATGGACGTGGTGGCCCACGAGACCGCCCTGTCATCCAAGCCCACTGCCACTGCCGCCGCACCTCCCATCAAAAAAGGTGGGAAACGTGGTGGTAGAGGTAAGGGCAAGGGCAAAAGAGCCATGGATGACAATCAGGGCACCCTCGATGATCGGCTGCTACAACCTGTCACACCTCTGACAACAGGTGAACGGGTCTCGACGGTGGTGGCTGACACATCACCTAAAAATACACATACACAACCACATTTCACCCAAACATCAAACAAGCAACACCACACAATAAACAGGAATCAGAAGAGACAGCGCAGCACGGACACTACCTCTCCGACCACTACCGTTGCGGGAAAAAAGGTCCGACTTACAGAGGGTGCCAGAAGCGCTGACTCTTCTGAAAGAAACGATACGGACACGTACGCGACAGCAGTCGCTACCCATCTGAAAGTGGTAGTACTGCAAAAAGATCAGTCCGAGATGGACGAGCTCCGGGCCAGCGTCCTGCGGCGTAGCCTCGAATCCCTGGTGTTCGCCAAGTTTATGGAAGCCCAGGGAGAGCAATCGCTGTGGATGCCAGCCTTTAAGGTGTTTCCTCGTCTGGCAAGCGGGGGTCTGAGAATTCTGTGTCAAGATGACCAGACCCTCGAATGGCTGACATCTCAGGTCGGCCAATTAAAAGGTTTATGGGAAGGTTGCCCGGGGTACTACCTCGTGCAGGAGAACCTCATACCCAAATACACACGGGGTATTGTCTGGGTTCCTGACTTCATGGAGGGGGACGCACGACTCCTCAAAGATTTCTTGGCTGCCATGAACAAAAGGAATCTAGACATGAACTCGTGGAGCCTCATTACGTCCGAGGTGCAAAAAGAAGGCCACACACAGAACATCACACTTATGATGGGTATTCCTCCGGCCGAAGTCAAAAAGCTCAAAGAGATAAGCTGTCGTTTATTTTATAAAATGGCGACAGTCTATGTCAATTTAAGGGGCGACAAAGACAACCAGCCTAAGGGGTCGGAAACACGTGGAAGTGCTAAGTCTGCCTCCAACGCTACAATTGGCAACACGCCAACAGTGGTGTCAGGGGGCGACGGTAACCCAAAAGTTTCCGACACACCCAACCTGGATGGTGCAACTCAGAGCACGGTTATGCCCGAGAGCACGCAGGTCGGAAAGACAATGGAGGACGAGGAAAGAGTCCTAGATCTGTTATCAGGTCTGGACGTCGCCTCGTCCCCTATGTCCCGGTTAGAGGACGACTTGCTGCTCTCTGAGGCTGATTAGCTCGGAGACACCTCAAAAGCCAAACCTACCACATGATTTATAGCCATGCTTTCACACAAGAATATCATGTCATTTGTTACAAAACCTACAATCCCCTCCTCTCACAAAATGGGAGAAGTTTTAGATAGGGAACCAAAAATCACTTCCTGCATAAACATACTTCAAGTCAACCTTCAACACAGCGTCACTGGGTTTGCCGCCCTAAGGAGGACATTGGAAGAGGAACCCAATACCATAGCACTTGTCCAAGAACCGTACTTAACTCGGGGAAGGGTGAGTGGCTATGGAAATCTAAAGGGAACTATCTTTACCTCACCCCTACAATCAAAAACTAGAACGTGTATTTATGTTCCAGCACTCTACAAAGCATCTCTCGTAACCCATTTGTGCTCTGATGACCTCACAGTCATCAAGCTACGGACGGGCCTGGGAGGGGAGCTTGAAGAACTATACTTGGCATCTGCATATCTTGACGGGGAGCTAGAAATCCCAAGACCTGAAATGGAGACGCTGGCGAAACACTGCGCCCAACAGAAGACCCAGCTCATCATAGGATGCGACGCAAACGCCCACTGCACAGTCTGGGGGTGCCCAGACACAAACACGAGAGGTAAGGACTTCCTTGACTTTGCTCTATCTCATGAACTAAACATCTTAAATAGGGGCTCTGAGCCAACCTTTGTAACGAGACGAAGTCAAACAATCATAGACTTAACGTTAGCAACAAACTTAGTAACAGAATACATCAGCGGATGGCATGTTGCGAGCAAGGATACATCTGGATCTGATCATAAAAGGTTAAGGTACGTACTAAAAGTAGGAAGACATGAACCTCGTAAATATAGAAACCCGAGGAAAACAAATAAAACAAAATTCTCTACACTTGTAGAGAAAGGCATAAAGACACTTCCTGAACCTACAGGATCCAAGAGACTCACTGTGGAAGAGATAGAAACACAAGTTAATGCCATCACAAAGTGCATTATCAACAGTTACGAATCGTCATGCCCACTAATCAAGGAAAAGGGTAAGTTTGACGAGAAAAAACATGGGTGGTGGAGCAAGAAACTTCATAAGTTAAGAAAGAAAATGCGACACCATTTCAACAGAGCTATGAACACTAAGCTTGACAATGACTGGGACGACTACAAGAAAGCACGCCTAGCATTCAACAAAGAGGTACGTTTTAGACAAAGCGAAAGCTGGAACAATTTTTGCAGCAGCATTCAAACACAAAGTGAAACTTCACGCCTGAGAAAAATCTTAGCGAGTGATAACCACACTAAGCTTGGGACACTGAAAAAACCCGATGGCAGCTATACAGCAAATGAACAAGAACAGCATGCTTTGCTACTGGAAACCCACTTCCCGGGTTGTCAGGTAAGCAATAACTCTGTATGGATGGACTCGCCGTCCCCATGCCCCTCGGAAGAGGACTGGCAGCTAGCGGAATCCATAGTTACGGAGGAAAGAATTAAGTGGGCGGTAAACACATTCCTTCCATACAAATCACCAGGAGGTGACGGTATCCTTCCCGCTTTACTGCAATGGCCTCTAGACCACATCGTAAAACACCTTGTTGTAATATTCAGGAGCTGTTTGGCGTGGAAACATATCCCAGTCTCCTGGAGGGAAGTTAAAGTAGTCTTTCTCCCTAAGCCTGGCAAGGACGACTACACACAACCCAAAGCATACAGACCGATCAGTCTCTCACCATTTCTACTTAAAACACTAGAGAGACTCTGTGACAGATACGTTAGAGGAGGACCGCTGAAAGAGCGGCCACCTCACCCGAACCAGCACGCCTACCTACCAGGTAAGTCTACAGAAACTGCGTTACACCAGGTTGTACACAAAGCAGAAATGGCTATAGAAGCGAAGCAATCCTGCCTTGCAACCTTCATAGATATAGAAGGAGCCTTTGATAAAACCACGTTCCCCAGCATAGTGCACGGGCTCGAAAACCACGGTGTACACGAGCTTGTTATCAAATGGGTCACCAATATGCTGAGCAAGCGCGCTGCATACATTGAAACATCAGAGCGGACACGCTGCCAGGTAACAAAGGGATGCCCTCAAGGAGGAGTCTTGTCACCACTGCTCTGGGTAGCTGTTATCAATGACCTCCTCATAGAACTGAACAAGGATGGTTTTTGCACGGTAGGTTATGCAGATGACTTAGTTATCATGATATCAGGACTTTTCGAAGGAACGCTGTGCAGTAAGATGCAGTTGGCGTTACGGAAAGTCGAGGACTGGTGTGGCAAGCATAACCTATCCGTAAATCCACAGAAGACTGAACTTATTCTATTCACCAAGAAGAAGAAGTTAAGTCAACTAAAACTTCCTAAATTATTTGGTACCCAGCTAGCTCTCAGTAAGGAGGTAAAATACCTTGGTGTCTGGCTTGACGACAAGTTACTGTGGGGTAAGCAGGTAGAACACATAATAAAAAAGGCAACGAACACACTATGGCAGTGCAGGCGAGCAGTGGGCAGGGACTGGGGACTTACACCCAAACTCTGCAAATGGCTGTACACAGTAGTGGTAAGACCGGTACTAACTTATGGAGCATTGGTGTGGTGGCCAAGAACAGAGTTAATTACAGCCGAGAACAAACTACAGCAACTCCAAAGACTGGCATGTACACTGATTAGCGGATGCATGAGATCAACACCCTCCGCAGCACTGGACATCCTACTAGGGCTCACACCGCCATATCTGCATATACAGCAGGAGGCGATGGTTGCAGCCCTTCGGGTGAAGTCCACTGGTCAATGGAAAGGTAACAATATAAAAACCAATCACTGTCGAATCCTGGAACGAGCTTTAGAGATTGTACCAGAGGCAGTCACAGGAACGGATAGGATACCGAAATCCTACATAATGGACCATAGATACGAGATACACTCTCAGGGAGAACCAAGCTCCAATCGAAAGGTACTGGCTTTTTACACTGACGGCTCCAAAAGGAAGGATGGCAGTGCTGGTTGCAGCTACGTGTCTCCGGAACTAGGGCTCAGTAAAGCAGTTCCACTCAACAGCTTAACAACGGTGTTTCAAACCGAGACGGCAAGTATACTCCTAGCAGCTAAGGCAGCGACCGCAATTTGCACAAGTAGGCCTTTCGACATACAGGAGGTCACAATCACTACAGACAGCATGGCTACATTAACAGCGCTAAGCAAACCTGTAAGTAGATCCAAAATCATAGTAGATTGTCATGGGGAACTACAAAACCTATCAACGATGTGCAAGGTAAATATATACTGGACCAGGGCACACAACGGAAATGAAGGTAACGAACAAGCAGATTCTCTTGCTAAATTAGCATCCCACATGGAAGTAACGGCACATGGCATTAACCTGTGTCGACCATCGGCGGAAGCAATCAGAGGGGAACTCAGAAAACACACACTGACCATACACAACAAAAAGTGGGCGGAACGAAACGACTGCCGTCTATCAAGAAGAATGGTACCGCAGTCAAATGGTAAAGTAACACGATACTTACTAAAATTAAAAAGGTCCGATCTACGTGAAATGGTAGGTATCATAACTGGACACTGTAACCTGAATAAGCACCTTTTCACTACAGGTGGCACCGATAGCCCTCTATGTAGAGGGTGCCTTCTAGAGGACGAGACAGTGGAACATGTGCTACTCCACTGCTCTGCAACCGAAGACATAAGACGAAAAGCAGGGATCGCGACGAACTCCACCTTCCCTTCACTGGACCAGTTTTTGTGTCAGCATGCTGAAGCTGTTCGGCTCTACTTCAAGGAGCTGTCCTGGCTGGGCTGACTGACCGGGGGGAAGTGCACAATACTCACGATCACGGAGAGTCAGTGCAGGACTCATCGCCCCCGCTACGAATTTAGAATTTAGAATTTAGATACTAACTAGGAAGGCAAAGGGAACTTGCACAAACAGCCATGTCTGAGGTTTAATATCAAATACCAATGAGGTTATCATATAATATTCTCTAACACGTACTAAATGTTATTGCGGCGTGATAAAGGAGGTCACAATTACATTTTATTTTCGGCCTGTATTGTCTATGGCTGCCGGCATACGGAACGTGTACACATGCATGGTGGACTGTTGGATTTTGGCGCCATAGCTTACGTGGAAATTACTGTTTACTGTGGTTTTATGAGTCAAACAAAAAGTATTAATTTGTCCTAAAATTACTAACAGCAGTGATGGTGATGATAATTTGACTCCACCATTCTGGAAATAACGACGGAAATTACGAACACTTTTAGAACGAGCTTTTGCGAGAAAAATCAAAAATGGCTAACGACAAATTTTATCATGATTATTATTAAAACACATTGTTAGGCATCAGTTTAGATAAAGTAGTGTATGAAACTATACAGAACTAGGTATTAAACAAAACCCTCGTGTTCTATACCTTTTTATGTACCAGTTTCATAAACTACTATTTCGGTATAATATTATTTCATTGGGATCTGGGGCCTGATTATCTAACTTCAACATTTACCGCTTTCAAAGGTATCGTGATTGGCAAGAAATAAAGATAAAAAGATAACAATTTCATTTATTGTTCTTAAAACATGCAGATTATCCTTACATAAATTACGATACAAAAACAAAGCTTAGTATAAAAAAATTGAACTTTTATAATAAGGATTGCCGTTGGCATCCATGCTAGTGTGGAGCACTGTACAATAGATACCAGCGTCCTACGAAAAATATTTAAATACATTATACATGACCGTTGTATGTATACACATCTACTGATATGTATCAATTAAGGGCCCATAATACCTCAATTCGCAGTCCTGCTCTAACGCTTCTGCTTTTTAACTGTCTATCCTACTCTAATCAGATGCCGCGCACGCAAAAACATCAGTTATTTTGAAATCGCGGCTACACTGATGGTTTTTTCATTCTTATGTTACAGTCTGCAGCTGCTTTATACTAATATCAGTTATATTATGTAAAGTTTCAGATCTAATTTCAAGTATTCATTGAATGTTATCGGTTTATTGTACGGTTTGGAGGAAATTTGGTAATTTTTTTCTATCGAGAAAATTTAATGGAATCAAGTTTTCACAACAGCATGGACATAGCATTAGTCCTCAGCTTTATCATCAAAAAATGCAAAATCTTTAAGTTCGCTCGATAGAAAAAAATCACGTAGTTACCTCTAAATTTAATGTTTTTCGAGTGTCCAAGGGCCTTCCTTAAATCATACAGCCTTGAAATTTGTATTAAAGTTAACAAATGTCACCTACAGCTCGTCCTAAAATATTTAAAAATTTTTATCTAGAAGCAGAGTTATTAAATAAAAACGCAAAGTTTTGTGGGCGCGTGTTTCTTGGTGGTCGTAACAGCCACGGCTGAGAGCGCGCTATTTTAAACTGAAAGGAAACGTCGTAGAGTTCAGTTCTGATTGATGCAAAATGAGGTGCTCAATCTGACCTTATATGCAGCCTTAAGTGTAAATCGTTTATGACTCGTCGCATGAACCAAATACATTGAAAAAAAAAAGACATGTTGCATTAACCGAAACCGGTCGGGAGTTAAAATGTAAAATAAACCTGTGAAACTGGTACAAGTGTAATTGAATCATGATGTTTTCGAAGTTTCACCAAGTGCCGACAATCGCAAGTATAAATTAAATTCATATTAAAGACAATCGACATCATTTCATTTCAGGTAACCATTTGTTTTCAATATTTATATTGAAAGTCTGCGTAAAAATAAAGCTTAGGTATTTTTTATTTTGTTTTATTGTGTGTTTTAATGCTCATTTTATTTTTTTCTTATTCACTCATTCTATAAGAAAGTAACTCGCAACTGAGGATTTCAAACTCGATGTTCATTGCCAAGGTATTATTTAAAAAACAAACTTGGCGTGTTTATGTTCGCTGTCAATGTCAACAGTCACAATGACATGACAGTTGATTTTTTTTAATACGGAATGAACTTGAAAGCAAAGGTAATTGTTTTTAAAATCCTGTGTTAACCAACTTTTGTTTTTTTTTTAAATCTCTTTATTTGATCATGATTTCATTCTTAAAAAAATATATGATACTCTGAAAGTTAATATCTCGAGATTATTTATTAGTACCAATTATTTATTTGTAATGTTGTCGATTCTGAAGGCTTTAATTTTAGTTTTAGTGCCTGCTAAAGAACTATTTTGGAATGAAGAAAATTGAGTCTTGACAGGACTAAAACTAAAATTAAAGCCTTTAGAATCGGCTTTAATTGGCTAATTAGCTCGTAAGGATAAAGTCGTCAAATATAATTTCTAGCCAATCACGGCCCACTTGAAAGCGATGGCGATAGATATTGAAATAATTAGATCAAAAGGCCCTGGTTTTATGTAGGTACCTACCAACAAAATGAGGGATTTCGAACAGAAATTTACATTTATGAGCATCAGTAATGATCACTCTTACGCATAGAAAGCTTAAATATGTATACTGCAGATAAAAAAGCAATTTGTCTGGGTCTTCCTTTAACGGGGACATGATTCCCAAATCACCAGAACATTACCATTACAAAATTAACTTTATTGCAAGCGTTAAAAGCTCAAAATCGGTTGCACATGATGTCGCTATCACAGACGTCTTCAAAAAACGTGTGGTAACCATCAAAATGCGAAAAACACCCAAGAATTTAAAATTAGCAGGGTAACGAACCGAGAGACGGCGTTTAGGGCATTTACAACATTACTTCTCTCTTTATCCGTTTTCCTCGATTCCAAGTAACATTTGCAAAGAATAAACCAACAATTTGCTGTCTTTGCACTTATCTTCTATTATAAAATGCAGTGTCTGTCAGTCAGTCTGTACCACAGGCGGCGATCTTGAAAAGCCGCGATAAAGGCCGATTTAATTCAGATGTTGCCTTAGTTAAATACCATATGAAATAATAAAACTAATATAAAGAACTACAAACAAAGTACAGAACTTTAACTACCTAAATAACTACCAAAAAAATATCAAAATTTTGAAAACTTAAGACTAAAATCTGATTTAACTAATTAAGTTTGCATAGAAATAAATTGAAACTTAGTCCAATTGAAGATATTGTAACTAGAAATGTGTTCCACTGATTTATTATTGAAGAATTTTAGTTATAATTAATATAAATAAATAATTGTAATTATTTCAAATTCCGCAAAAATATTCAATGAACAGACACGACTTTTTTACTGCTTAATTAAATGCTAACGATTTCCGATAACAATTTTGAAGAATAATTAGATAGTAGAGCGCGTTGTAAAGATTACATCTTGCATCTTTGGAAATTGATGACTTCCACAGTCATAAATTTCCAACCTAACTTTAAGACGCTAACTGTATTAACTGTATTATTGTATTATTTATTTAGGATTAATTAACTGGATTCACAAATAATATAAATAATTCAGCATCGAAGTTGTTCAAAAATATGTTTATCTGGGTCATGTCATACAGCTGGATAAAAACAACTTCGACGCCGAGGTTGACAGAAGAATATGCTTGGGTTAGGCAGCATTCGGAAAGTTGCGTCACATATTTACGTCGTCAATACCGCAGTGCTTAAAGGCTAAGATGTACAACCAGTGCGTCCTTCCTGTGATGACGTATGGCGCTGAGACGTGGTCTCTTACAAAGGGCCTGATCCACCGATTTAAGGTCGCTCAGCGAGCTTTGGACCGGGCTATGCTTGGGGTATCTCTGATGGATAGAATCCGAAACGAGGAGATCCGTCGGACATCGAAAGTAACCGACATCCTGCAGAATCAGTAAGTTTAAGTGGCAGCCGGCAGGCCATATTTGTCGTCGACATGATGGCCGTTGGGGCCGGAAGGGGAAAAGCTCTTTTCGCAAATAGTATGTATTAACTTATAATAAAATCTCTTTGGCTATACCATTTGTATCTATAACGAATATATTGAATATCCATTATTATACGAATAATAACTCCCGCACATATAAATAATAAAGCTTTAAATATGGCTGGTGTTGGTATTATTAAAAAGATTAAATTTTAAAAAAGATAATTCCAAATTCAAATTAGGTAAAATGTGTGATTTTCATTTATTTTTTTTACTGTTAAGATGAGTGAATCTAATAAAGAGATTCGATACATTTTAAAATTTTACTACAAAAAGGAAAAATGCAACGCAAGCCGCGAAAAAAATCGTGATATTTATGGACCTAGTGAAGTACGTACCACGTACTACTTGCTGAGAGTAGCACAAATTTGGTTTAAGCGTTTTCAATCCGGAAATTTTGATGGCAAAGATACACCTCGCTCTGGGCGCCCTGTTACGGATAAAATGGATGCCATTTTTGAAAAAGTGGAGGAAGATCGGCATATCAGTAGTTACGATGTAGCTGAAGAACTGGGAATTGACCACACAACAGTTTTGGCGCATTTGAAAAAAGCTGAGAACACAAAAAAGCTCGATATTTGGGTGCCTCATGAGCTCACTGAAAGAAACTTAATGAACCGTGTACTCATTTGTGATTCTTTATTACGAAGTAATGAAACCGAATCATTTTTGAAAAACCTGATAACTGGTGATGAAAAGTGGATCACGTACGACAAGAACGTGCGAAAAAGGTCGTGGTCAAAGGCTGGTCAGGCTTCACAGACTCTGGCGAAACCCGGGTTATCTCGCAACAAGGTAATGCTGTGTGTATGGTGGGATTGGAAGGGCAATATTCATTATGAGCTATTACCGCCAGGCAGGACCATCGATTCTGAACTCTACTGCGAACTACTGATGAGATTAAAGCAAGAAGTTGAGAGAAAGCGGCCGGAATTAGTCAACAGAAGGGGTGTGGTTTTTCATCATGATAATGCTAGACCTCACACATCTTTAGCCACTCAGCAAAAATTAAGAGAGTTTGGCTGGGACGTATTAATGCATCCGCCGTATAGTCCAGACCTTGCACCTTCAGATTTCCACTTGTTTCGGTCACTTCAGAATTCTTTAGGCAGTGTCAGGTTAACATCACGAGAGGACTGCGAAAACCACTTATCGCGGTTTTTTGATCAGAAGCCCCAGAATTTCTATAGCAATGGGATCATGTCCCTACCTACAATATGGCAGAAAGTTATCGAACAAAATGGCACCTACATACTTTAGTTAAATGTTAATAAACGGTATTAAAAATTTTTTTGAATTTTCATGTAAAATGCGAAGAAACTTTTTTCCCACGCTAATATGTATGTATATCGTTATTTTACCAGGTTTGTCATGACTACGCGTGCGATTCCACGCGGAGCTAAGGGAGCGGCACAAACTCAACAAAGGGATTTTAACCAAGTGGTTGTTCGGGTCTCGTGTATAACAACTAATATTTACAAGTTAGAAGAGAATATTCTATTGAAATAATTGTTTTTTATTAATATATATATATGTATGTACACTTTTATATATATGCAAAAAAGAAATAATAACTTCGAAATATATTTCGATCCACTCGGGGTCGTCGTCAGTCGAATATGGAACAGTAGATAAATATAACCATAGATAAAAAGTAGACATAAAAAATTAAAGACTTAAACCTATTTTCTTTACCTATTTAGCTTATTGCTCTCGTCCGAACTGCTTGTGTAAAAAAGAAAAAAATATATATACGTATTTGTGGTTGAGACTGGGTGTATTTATCTACTGTTCCATATTCGACTGACGACGACCCCGAGTGGATCGAAATATATTTCGAAGTTATTATTTCTTTTTTGCATACATATAAAAGTATACATACACATATATATATTAATAAAAAACAAAAAGCTTTTATAAAGCTAAAATATTTACTATTGAAATAATGTTTTGTATATCCCAACATCATCCCCTTTCATTGACGCTCACCCAACGTTAAAGGTAGAATCGTACATAGTTCTTGCAATTCTCGACGACGACTTATCTACTTTGCTTGAAGTATAACGGGTGTAAATAGACTGCTACCATTAAATGAAACCACATATTCTACCGACCCTACTGAACCACTTTTCCCAAGAATCATATCCGCGGAAACCTGAAGTTTTACGGACGACGCACTCTCTAAACTCGCCCGTATGTCGGTGCGTTAGGGTTCACCCATTTTTGTTTGGAACTCAATTATTTCCTAAACTAAAGGTGATGGCGGGTATGACTCTTGGGAAAAGTGGTTCAGTAGGGTCGGTAGAATATGTGGTTTCATTTAATGGTTACAGCCTATTTACACCCGGTTTGTATATATATACATGCAAATATGTATACGCTCCGGCAAGCACGCAAACTGGCACAACGTGCATATACACGGCTTACATTAGTCGTCCTGCACCTTTAACATGGAGGACCATATCGAGCTCGATAGCGCTTGATACAGTGCTCTGTCGCACTCTGTTCATCTACCTAAAGAGGGAAAGACAGTGGTATGTCGAGCTGACAAAACTCGATATGGATTACAAGAACTATAATGGCGCTTTCAATTCCAACAGGATCACGTAGCAGCAATAGTTTGAATACTTCGGAAAAGCTTACATAGGACTCCTTCAGTCCACCTCCTCAGCTGCAGCTGGGCCGATCGATATCCAACCCTATTCCAAAGTATTAGAACTCTAGCTGATTGGATTAGTTTTGGAGATTATAGGGGTCGAAGGTTTGTTTATGGCGATCCAATATCGCAAAGACGATGGGCTTGTGTGATGTCGTCGATATGGCGTTCAGGCATGTATGTGACACATAACATTTCATTACTGAGAGTTATAATCGAGTCCAGTTTTATAGTTGGCATAAGGTTAAAGTTCCCAGGCTTTCGTCTCGCAACAAGAGTTTTAACTTTCATGCCGATACCTGCCGCACGAATTACTCTAAAAATCGATATATGATTCGTGCCCCAAGAAAATATAATCAATTGATGAGTGACATTGATATTTTCTCGGAAAGCTTGCATTCTTATAAAAATAAGGTTTCATTTGTTGTGACAAATAAACAATACATTTCGTATGTATTATTAAAGATTGTTTTTTTTATATAATTTATTATTAGGCACTCTACTTGTTAATTATCATCTAACTGTAATGAATGAGCTACTGTATGTTTGTTTCTTTTTTATGGTTCTTTAGGTTTGTTTGTGTTTATATTGATTTACTTTATCTGTGTTGTAACTGTTTGTCAACCTGAATAAATAAATAAATAAATACTTTACAGAAACACGAGTGTTAGGGCATTTCTCATATTGACCAAATATTTTGTTGTCTATGAAAATATCAGAGCTTGTGATACTATGATGGAGGTATTATATATTATACTAAAAGATAGCCTTTGAGTAGCTCCACTTGGGGCACGTAAAACTGTTTTAATTCAGAAAATAATATATTAACCCTTAATGTCACCATTCCGTGCATGTTACATGTGTAGTTAGTGAAACAAAACCCAAATTGTCGATTTTTTATAAAATTTCATGCCAAAAAGTGGTGTTTTCAATAAATATGAATTGGTAGATAAAATAATTGTAATATGTGTATACAAATAAAGCCACTGGCCTAAGAAAGCTGGAAAGGGAACTTTTGCGTGTTTTTTTGTCAAGTTCCATGGACCATAGTCACGTAATATACCGGGTGTAAATAGACTGCTACCATTAAATAAACCACATATTAGTGGGGAAACGTTTGAGTTTCAAACAAAATGCGTGAACCCTAACGCACCGACATACGGGCGAGTTTCGAGTGAGCGTCGTCCGTGTAACAGCTGTTAAGGTGTAGCGTTCGGAAATAGACCTTTCTCCTACGAGATAAAGTCTATGGGTTACAGTTGAATATCTTTTTCTCTGAAGATTTGCGCGGTTTTTTTTTTCGAATAGTTGTTCAGTATGATCAGTAAAGTATGTGGTTTTATTTAATAGTCGCACTCTATTTACAGCCTGTATATCCTTCGAAAAAACTTGTCAAATTTCTGAACGGTTCTAGCATCAAAACGGTGTACATGTGGCAAAGTTTTATGAAAAAGAAAAATTCAGTTTCAACTTTGAAAACGCGTCAAGCTCAAGTGTCTTTCCGTGGATGCGTTGTAAAAATTAATTTATTTTCATATCTTTTTCATAATTTGATTCTCACAATCATCAAAAACTTCCTTGCAAAAGGGCTGTCCTTAAGTGTAAAATCAGCCTGTTTCGTCCACTGCTGGACATAGCTCTCTCCAGGATTTTGCCACTCTTGGCGGTCCTCCTGGAAGAAATTCCCATACTCACACACGCTGGGCAGGCGGGTTGGTGAGCGCGGTGCCGAAACCCTTGCACCAGTGACGCCGCTGCCCGTCACCAGTCTGATTTATATAAGGCCCGGCAATTGGGGATGGATATACCGCCATCCATCGGTCCCAGGCAATGGTGGGCCGCCTGGTTTTGCCTGAGAGCTGTTCTCTTACTCTCCCCCGAATAACTTCGGGAGGATTTGCGAGTAAGATGGTGGTACCTCCACAGTCGAGCCCGGCATTAGCTCTACCACCTAATTGATTAAGAAAGCACAATTAACCAATGGAAATATTATCACGAAACTGACGCAACAGAAGACCAGTAGTGTTGTGTCGAGATGATTACTGTGTCAACCATGTCAACACAGCGTCACGCTGAGTTGTGGCCAGTTTGATAGCAGTGAATATTTGTTACTCGTTTGTTAGATGTAGTTTGTATTAGTCACGAGTTTCATTTTGTTTAGACCCTCCTTATTTTTAGGGTTCCGTACCCGAAGGGGACCCTACGGGACCCTATTACTAAGTCTCCGCTGTCTGTCTATATGCTGTCATCCATTGAGGAGTTCTGCTGCCTATCTCGGAAGACCATCATCAGATCACGACCAAACTAAAATGGGACAAGAGACTAATCAGCAGACTCGTTCAAACAAAAAAATAAAATTTCAAATCGGTTCAGTTTTGCCAGAGTTACGGTGTTTGGTTAACACACAAAAAAAATACAGTTGAATTCAGAATCTCCTCCTTTTTTCGAGTCGATTAAAAAGTAGGATTCTGTACACAGCCGGTGCCAATTTTTTTCGTCAGGCGCTACCATTTTAGAGCCTTGTTTTTTGTAGCCTTGATCTTCATTTGGCATGTATATATTGTTGTTATATTTACCATTTCGTTTTTAGGGTTTGGCACCCGTGTGGTACGGTACGCACCCGTATTGTGAGGTGGTACGGAACCCTTTGTGCGTGAGTCCGACTCGCACTGCCAAATTATTTTAGTAATTGTTTGTGTGTTACCAAATAAATTTATTATCTTCTCAATTATTCCTCTGCAAAGAGATCACCACTATTAGGAGAGCGCGGGGGAGACTGCAATGCTGTAACTTCAATATTTCTCTCTCTAATGCATTACTGCACAATCCTTGTATACATATTATCGACTAGCTTTTGCCCGCGGCTCCACCCGCATTTGTTAAATCTTTGTCCCGTTTTCGGCTTGGGCGTTATTTTATGAACACCTCTTATACCCTCATATATAAATAAAACCGCGTCCAAATCCGTACATTAGTACTTGAGTTGAAACGGAACATACAGACAGACAGAAAGACGGAAGAAGAGCGAGAAAAATTCTAAAAATGGAAGTTTTGGCTTCAGTACTAATAGTAATAAAGCAATAAACCATTTCACTTAAAATTTTAAAAAATATATGGTAAAAACACGACTTTTTGACTACTTTATTATTAATATAGATACACTTGAAGTCTTACACCACCCCGCCTGGACAGTCAAGTGGTTTGAAAGCCTTTGGAGAGCACCCATTTTATAAGGTGTTCCATGCCAAAAATCTTCAGAGTTCTTGCAGCTAAAAGATGGAGGGACGCCTTCGAAAAGAAGCATCGTTAAAACTGTATGAACCGAAATAGGTCACATGAATACGACACGCTTTTAGATTTACTTTTATTTCCCTTTACAATATTGTGAACCCTCTATTGCTATTTAGGTAGTTGTTTATAACGTTTATATTACTTGAAAAAAAAAGACTCGGTGTGCTGTTGGGTAAAATAGTGTGTGAATAAGAAGCGAGTCTTAAATAACCTTTTAACAAAAAAACCGGACAAGTGCGAGTCGGACTCGCCCACCGAGGGCTCCGTTAATCAGAGACTATATTTTTTATGATTTAATTACAAATGTATAGTTTTCAGATTTTTCCCTATACTTGTAGTATAAGACGCTATTACTTGCCGAATTTCATTATAAAAAATACCCTATAAATTTTGATTATCTTGAGAGTGTCGAAATATACGTTTTTCTGCGGCATAAACGGCCGTATCTCTTTTTCACGTTAACTTAGAAGTTTGATTTTTTCACAGCTTCAAGGGACTGTAGACCTGAGTATATGGTTTTAATTTCAACTCGATACCTCCACGCGTTCCCGAGATAAAGGGTCTTGACAGACAGACGGACAACAAAGTGATCCTATAAGGGCTACGTTTTTTTCTCTTGAGGTACGGAGCCCTAAAAATTCTAACCGACTTCAAAAGTTGCAGCAAACATTCACTAAAAAGTTTAAAATAATTACTAGATTTTGCCCGCAGCTCCGCTCGCGTGTTATTTGGTTTAACGATATGCTTTTTTCCGGGATAAAAAGTAGCCTATGTGTTAAGTTAGGGTATAAGCTACATCCATTCTAAATTTCATCCAAATCCGTTCAGCCGTTTCAGCGTGAAAGAGTAACAAACATACACACACACACACACACACACACACACACACACACACGAACACACACACACATACACCCTCACACCCAAAATTTCGCATTTATAATATTAGAGTGAAGTGCTGAACGATGGTACCGAAATAACACTAGTGCCGACTTCTTTCTTCCTAAAACATTTTTGTTCTCTAGAAGTAATTTTGGTTTGGTTGGTCGGTTGATTTAATCTAAAACAATCAAAACACATTTGACTACACTTTTCATTGTTTAGGGGTTAGTTGTTAAGATATGATTCAATTTTTCCCGATTTTTTACTTCTAATTTGGCATAGATCTCGATAATTTCAATGGACTCAGACTAAAAACATTCCATAGACACGTTTGTATGGAGGTTTGCGCGTGATTGCTGTCTTCAATAAAAGTTCATTACCATCATCATCAGCCTTACTCCATAACCAGAGAAAGGCCCAGGCGCACCACAACCGTACGATGAAATGGTTTCCCTTGATCCTCTTTGCAAATCATTTTGAACCGTGAAATTGTAATAAGTAATTAGATTTGAAATAAATATATATCATATTTCACTCTCTGAACTTAATATTTCGGCCGTTTGATGAATTTGATTACTGCATCCAATAAAATCGCAAAGATATGATATAAATAGCGTTTCATTCGAGTTAAATTAGATTTTAGAAAAATGTATCACACTAATATTATAAATGCAAAAGTTTGTGTGTGTGTGTATGTTTGTTTCTCTTTCACGCTAAAACGGCTTAACGGATTTGGATGAAATTTAGAATGGATATAGCTTATACCCTAACTTAACACATATCCCACTTTTTATCCCGGAACAAAAGTTCATTTTATAAATATAAACGTCGCAAGAAGTGTGATATAAACCGGCCGTCATAATAAAAATCCATCCTCTTATTTCAAGAATAACAATTAAAAACCACTCGAAATCGCATGTTTTCTTAGCGGCCCGCTCCCACTGGGCAGGATAGAATAGTGTCAATTGAAAGCGTTGGAGCGGGACAGATTTCTCTGGATAACCTCGTCCGCCTCACAGTTTTTCTACGACACATGTAGACGTAACCGTTTAGTATTTCAGACAGGTAGTTCAACCTAAACTGGCTTAGGTAGATTTCGTGCTATCCTCGTCTTGTTATTATTCCACACGAGACTCAGGTTCGATCCCCGGTCGAGACACGGGTTACGTGATTATCTCAACTAGCTATTGGGTGTTTTATTTTCATTAGTTTTTATTTAACGAGTTTTGGGTGGTAAAACAATCTCGGTGCAAAATGCACATCATAGTGTTATTTTCCTTACTTTATTGCTTTAAAACGTAATTTTTGCAAACTTTTTATTCAAAAGTAAGGAAAACAATATTTTGATGTGCATTTTGCACCAAGATTCGGTTTTACCACCTTAATACAAATATTGTTGTTATTATTATTATATTCATATACATATTACTTTCAGTATAAGCTGACCTCCCATTGTATAGGCTTCCCGTACAATGAGAGGTCAGCTTATACTCTATGTGTATAGCTTGATGCGGGCTCCACTGTACATCATCCTTACAGGCTAGCCTGATACGATAATGCAACTTAAATACACTACGAGTAATATTAAATTATATAAAAAAAATAAAGGAAAAAGAAACAATGAAAAAAAAAATACACACGAAATATTCACATAATAATTAATCTACTAGACAATAAATAATAAATCTACACAATATACAAAAAACTTAATTATAACACAAAATTTTGTCTAAAATAAAATAATAAAGTCACATAAATTGCAACTAATCATTATAAAATGTATAAATTACTTCTTAGCCCTAAGACCGAATGCCTGAAGATGTATTAAACCAGGGATTCCCAACCAGTGGAGCGCGCCCTATTTGGGGGGGTGTAGTGTATTCCATTGCCGCAGTAAGCGGCTCCCGGTTTAAACTGTATAGATAGTATTTACAGATAGTAATTATTAAAATTTATATTCTTGCGCAGCGCGGACGGTGCCACCGATGCGAACCTTTCGTTTTTCCGGGATTTCTTGCTCGCGATAATTTCAGTTACATGGATTTGAATTAATTTTGTAAAAATTACTATGCCATTTATCCTATTATCGGCAGGGAAGTACTGCGTATTCTTTTACAATTCTCAACTACCTATATTTTTAAAAGTGTTTTTTCAACGCTGTTGGGAATAAAAACGATACGAAGAAACGGAATGCATGTTGAAAATGATCTTTACTGTGTAGTGACACTGTGTTGAAGCCAAGGATTTCCCAATTAGTTAATAAAGTGCAGCCACAGGTGCTCCCACTAATTGCATGTTTCACTTTTTTTAGTTGATGATTAGATTATCAACATGTCATTTGAATAAAAATAAACACAATTTATATTCTCATGGTTTGTTTAATTTTCATATTTCAACTTCCCATTTCGGCTCCTAGAGGGCGTAGTATTTTAGTATAAAGTTGGGTGAGGCGCATAGGCTGAAAGGTTGAGAGTCACTGTATTAAACGAAACCAGTCGCTAAGAGGACAAAATAAACGCCGTGGAACTATAGTACAGTGGAGACCTCGTCAAGTTAAGACAGTTTGGACTTTGTACCTATCTTACATCTATCACTTTAGAGGATAATTTCGTACTGTAAGTGTATAGTTTGATGTGGTCTCCACTGTACAAGTAAGATTTTTCATTGCTATAATGGAGTTCTATCAAGAACCCTCAATCAAAACAATTAATTACTAGCCTTGGCCCGCAGCTCCGCCCACATTTATTCAATTTATTTATAAGTATAGATATTTGATTGTAATCGGCGTCTATAAAACAGCTTTAAGGACTTCGACAAAATATCCTGTAATGGGGTTTTCGGGGGCGAAAAATCGGTCTAGCTAGATATCACCTCTGTGAAAAATAGTTTTGTGCGAGTTTTTACGAGCAAATCACCTGAACGCAAAGTGCGAGTTGCCATCGAATGACTTTACTAGCGCGTGAATTGAGTTAAGCTGGGTTTCCAGCGCGTGTTTTCTCCTACAACACTACACAAAAACGTCTACACAGTATATTGTTCCGCTACATATTTGTGTTTATAAGCCCCGTGTCTCCTGCATGCTTATCAGTAAAAATGTGTAGCGAAACAATGTTGAGTGTACACTTTTTTGTTTAGTGTGTAGTACAAAACGTGCGCAGGAGACCCGGCTTAACTCGATTCACGCGGTAATAAAGTCATACGATGGCAACTCGCACTTAGCGTTCTGTTTTATCGTGTAAGACTGAAAATTTCGCATCAGTTGTTTGTTAAGCACGTAAGCACATCAGTAGCTCAGTTGGTAGAGCGTCTGCCTGGCGCGCAACAGCTTCCTGGTTCGAACCACGGCTGAGTTTGTTTTTCCTAACATGCTTGGGCCTTTAGAATCGTATCCTAACTGTGCTTCTAGATGACGTCACGTGGCATTGGTTGACGACATAGAAAAAGAAAGGAAGGATAATCACAAGTACGTAGTAGGGTACTGTAATTTAATTGTATGTTAAGACTGGCTTTTGCCATGCTCAACCCGCGTTTGTTTAATCTCTGCCCTTTTCCGCTTGGGCATAATTTTATCAACACCCGTTATGGTTCTCAAATTAAAACGGAACATACAGACAGAAAGACAGACAGACAAAAATTCTAACCATGGTAATTTTGCCTTTAGTACAATTTTTGATAAAATATTCAATTTTATCAAAAATTTTAAACGATACATAATTTTGTTAAAAGATTCAATGTGCAGATGTCGTGTTTTTTTAATACTTTATTATTAGTATATGTAGATTAACGCGTATCAGTATAATTCTACGAGGTTCTAACTTCGCTTGCGTAAAAGCATGCCATTTTAGCTCTTAATCGGTTCCGTTGGAAGTTCTGTTAGGAAACTTTTCGAAGCACCGTCGTCGGTAATTACATTTTGTAGGAAACTAGGTTTTGCTGGTGTCAAGTTTGTTAGCGCTCGGAAAAGCTGTATGGAAATGTTACGTTATAGATTTCGTTTTGTTTAAAGACACAGTTTTTAAGGGCTCCGTACCTAGAGGGCAAAATGGAGCCCTATTAATGCCACCCTGTTATTTGTCCGTCTGTAGGTCACGGGTCTCTAGCTCGTAGACGGAATGAGTTACTGAAATTTTGCTATTTTAAGAAGATATTCATAGAAATTAAATTAATAAAATATATATTCTTACCCTGGCCCTGACATGTGGTATTCATTGTCTAGCTGGAGTGTAGAAGCTGATTGAGTTGAGCACAATATATTTTAAAATATTTTTTATCTTCAAAAATAAATAAACAATAGGGAGGGCCGTCAAAATTGTCGTATTAGACCATTTTTAGTACAAGATCCATCTCAAAAACGTAAATAGTTAGGAATTTTGAATTTCTGTATATTATGTATCATACATAAATAACCGTTAGACCCGCCTAATACGATCATGCGTGTAGGGCATGTGCAGACATTACATGACCAACTTAATTTTGCAGTTTCGTTTCATACATTTTGTAGGTAATTTTTATGCAACAAAATAATATTTTAGAGTGAATTACAAATAAGAAAAAAAAAACAAAGGAAATAAAAAAAAATCGGTTCTGTAATTGAACCTGCGACCTCCTGCTCACAAGGCAATTGCTGTGCCAACTGAGCTACCGCGATTGAAAGTAGTTCGTCGAGCGAGTAGTATGAAACAAAACTGCAAATTAGTAAAATGAAGTTTAATAATAATAGCTTTTACAATGGTACAGAACCCTCAGGGCGCGACTTAGTCAGATTTGGTATTTTTAGGGCTCCGTACCTCAATATAAAAAAACGGAGCCCTTATAGGATCACTTTGTTGTCCGTCTGTCCGTCCATTCGTCTGTCTGTCTGTCAAGACCCTTTATCTCGGGAAGGCGTGGAGGTATCGAATTGAAATTAAAACCATATACTCAGGTCTACAATCCCTTGAAGCTGTGAAAGTATCAAACTTCCAAGTTAACGTTAAAAAAAGATACGGCCGTTATGCCGCAAAAACGTACATTTCGACATCTCAGAGGAATCAAAATTCATAGGATATTTCCCGTTAACCTAGAACTATGAAATTTGGCAAGTAATACTGTCTTATACTACAAAAATAGGGAAAAATCTGAAAACTATATTAAATCATAAAAAAATATAGTCATTAACGGTGCCCTCGGTGGGCGAGTCCGACTCGCACTTGTCCGGTTTAAAAAAAAATTGCTATGTTCTTCTCAAACAAACCACTAGTAGTTAGACAGGTCTTTAGCTTAAACCATAAAAGTTTTTTTTGTGACCTTTGGGAATATGTAATTATCATAATAGTGACATCACCTTTAATATTTCAACTTATACAATATCTATACTAATAATAAAGCAGTAAAAAGGCCGAGATCATATTGATATTTTTTTCAAAATTTCAAATGTACTTATTTGATTACTGCCAAAACTACCAAAATTTTTTCAGAATTTTTGTCATCTGTATGTATGTATATTATGTTTCGTTTTAACTCGAGAACGACTCAACGGATTTGAATGCGGTTTTCTTTATTATCATCGCAGTGAGACAACATCAACGTAGGCTATATTTAAGGGGTGTTGATAAAATAACACCCAGCCGAAAACGGGGCAGAGATTGAATAAAGGCGGCGGAGCCGCGGGCGAAAGGCTAAGGTGGTAATTTTTAGGGTTCCGTACCCAACGGGTAACCAACGGGACCCTATTACTAAGACTCCGCTGTCCGCCCGTCTGTCACCAGGCTGTATCTCATGAACCGTGATAGTTAGAGAGTTGAAATTTTCACAGATGATGTATTTCTGTTGCCGCTATAACAATAAATATTAAAGGGGGCTCCCATACAACAGACATGATTTTTTTGCCGTTTTTATAGATAATGGTACGGAACCCTTCGTGCACGAGTCCGACTCGTACTTGGACGGTTTTTAGTACTGGCGAACCGGTTTAAAAAAAAAGTTGTGACGCGCCTTGGTTGGCCTGAACTTAAGACAAACAAAACGGTTTAATTTTACTGGAACCCTAATCTCTGGCACTTCTCGGTACAGGAAGTGCAGCCCAGCAAGTCCGCCATATGTTGCGTAAATAAACCATCTGCCTTGTACAATGAAATCTTCACCGTGTTGTTCGATTGTAGCCTTTACGGCGACGCAATAAGAGCCATCGGCGGTGGCTTTGAACGTACGTTTCGAGGAAATTACGTACGGAATCAGGCTGTTGTA
Source organism: Ypsolopha scabrella (assembly GCA_910592155.1). NCBI lineage: Eukaryota > Metazoa > Arthropoda > Insecta > Lepidoptera > Ypsolophidae > Ypsolopha > Ypsolopha scabrella. The sequence goes on along the minus strand of OU342989.1, from coordinate 5,707,901 downwards.
TTACACAATACTGGAACTAAAGTTACCTCTGTCTAACAAGTTGTGGAGCCTGCGAAATATATCGCACTTGGACATACTTGTAGCGCCACGCGCAAGTTTATTTTCTGTTATCTTCGTGTAGTTTAGTAATTAGTAGTTAAATATTAGAACTTTTTTATAAATAATTGTTTACTCAATAATATCTTTTTTTTATTAAAGGGTAAAACAAAAGCGTTTAAGGACGACCGTTTAACTAGGGGCTGTCCATATATTACGCCATCGATTTTGGCCGATTTTCGATCGATTTCGTAATCTGTAAAACAAAATCAATAAAAATGGTTTAAGCAATTTTTTTTATTGTCTTTTGGCAAAACCCGCCGTTATTGGCATCTATGTACATGATATTACCGTCATCCGCATAGACCAGACCCAGACCGTTACAAATGACGTAGACGGCCCCTAGGCATATTTATATTATTCATGAATGTTATAGTCGCCTAAAAAGATCAGATATCGCGAGTTGATAAACAGACCGCCAGCTATAAAACCTAACTTTTGTCTTGTTCAGTTTGAATGACGCGGCTCTCACGCAAATGGTAACAAATGTGTTGCATGTAACCTCATGCAGTTGTATGTAACTTACGCGAGAATCACCTTAAATAGGAAAGAAAATGGCAGCGCGTTAAGCAAAATACAAAATATACAGGTAGGTCTTCAGAATGAGCAAAGGTTGCTGTTTTACTTTAGAGTATGTATGTACAACAATTTGAACAAATTTGAAACTTGTAAATATCTGTCTTTTAGAGGTTTATTGCATGGGGTCCCCCTTGGGTTTCAATTTGCCGTCGTAGAAGCCATAGTTTAGTTACAAGTATTGTGTGAAAATTTCAAATGTCTTCCTATAACGGCTGACGCTGTAGATCCTGTGACAGACGGACGGACAGACAGACAGCGGAGGCTTAGTAATAGGGTCCCGTTTGTCACCCTTCAGGTACTGAACCCTAAAAAGGGCTACTATAAAATCTTTTTCCTCAGCTCAGACAAAAAGTCTAGTGTAATAACAATCTATATGCACCAGCAATTTTATTTATTTAGCAGAAACTTATACCAAGGGCAGCAAGCCAGCAAGTGACGCGCGTTATTAATGAGTCATTTGTAATTTGAATATTGTATAGCTACAAACGTTTCCCAAGAAACCTTAGAACTAAGTAAGAAAACTGCATTATAATCGGTCAAGTGGTTAGATAGATAGATAGATAAAACATTTATTCTCAAAACACAACACAAACATACACACAATAAAAAAAGTAACGATACAAAATGAATTTAACAAACTAACTTCTACAGAATACACATATTAAATTAATTCTGGTGGTATGTGTGTCGCGGCAAAAAGAAAAGCCTTGGACTCAGCGTATGTCGAAATCCGCGACGCTGTTATTCTGCCGTCGCCTGCAGAGGAGTGCACGAATTCCACCGAGAGTGTGTTATGATTATAAATAGAATGAATATACATGAAATATGAATGTGTAAATATTAAAGTTTTAACTGTGTATAAATAAAAACTAAATACAAATATCCTGTCTGACTAACTGATCTATCATCGCCCGGGGACCGGAACTGACTGACTGAAATGGTTCTTAAATTATAAGTATTAAAACACATATTTAAGAAGTCACCCCTCAGCTAGGGTTGCCAGGCCATTAAGTACAGAAGATGCACTCAGCATTATATTAGGCCGGACGATTACTTTTTTAATATTAAAAAAACTCGTTTACATATAACTTTCCGTATTTGCTTTATTTTTCAAGGCGAGGTTTCACGGATATTATTCGGTCTTTGTATTCTTTTCGGTTTTATTTGTAAATAAAAAGGATTTAAATTTAGAAAAAAATAGATGTCACATTTCACTCTTACGATATTATTTTATATTTCCGTTGTTCGATACACGATTACTTGCATTTTCCTGCATTAAAAAAATCGCAATGATAGCTCTAAACTATGACCTAATCATTTAGGTTATGTCAGATTTTAATAAACGTCGTAACAATGTAAAACAAAACGGCCGTCGTATTAAAAACCCATCCCTTTCATTCCAAAATGATTAAAACTAGCCAAGTGCGAGTCGGACTCGCGCATGAAAGGTTGAAAATTTATAAAAATCTATAATTGCACGAATCTATAAAAACGGCAAAAAAATCACGTCTATTGTATTGGAGTCCGCGGATCCGACTCGCACTTGGCCGGTTTTAGTATTTATTGTTATAGTGGCAACAGAAATACATCATCTGTGAAAATTTCAACTGGAGACATTAGAACTATCACGGTGCATGAGATACAGCCTGGTGACAGATGGACAGACGGACAGCGGACCCTTAGTAAATTGGTTACGCTTTGGGTACGAAACCCTAATAAAAAACTACACGAAGTCTAACTAGTATAAAATGAAAGCGTTAGAGCAGGACAGATTTCTCTGGATAACCTCGCGATTAAATAATGAAATGCAGCGCTCTGATTGGCTGTTTCGTCGCTTCAGAAACAGGTACAGATATATCTTTCAGTGTCACAGATTTTGATAGATGACAAGCCTGCGTGAGAGCTGGCAATCAGCTGATAAACAAAATGGGGTCATGGAGGTCAGGCGGCAATCACTCGGGCTCTTTATACGAAATCTAGACTTGCCAAATCAATACTAGGCCAGCAATGCGGAAAAATAAATTATTTAGAACCAAACTCTTGGGAAGAAACCCATGGTGATTGGTGGAACTTAAGGGTCTGTATCACCTAAAGGTGCCCCACCGTATCTCTGACTCATGACAGAAAATATTTGTTCAATGAGAAATAAATAATCACACAAGTTGTCGAAGAGTTGTATTACAACATGAATGATTTATTTTTGCAAAGAATTCATATCATGCTAGAAAAAAAAATCTAACGTTGCTAAAAATCACGTAAAACTGCTCTTCGCGTATTTCCCATTGACGGTTTCCCAGATTATTTTGGAAACTGAAATTCAGTCACCTGTAAGTTAAGAGTGTACAGAATGGTGTGATTGATTTATTTTTGCCAAACAAGAATTTTTTATTGTTCCATCAAACACAAGCAACTTTTGCGTGCGATTTCCCCATACAAATTACTATGGAGGGCGGCATCGAAACATGATTTCTTAGAGCGGGCGATGTTTCGGTTGTCGTAACAACCACGGCCCAGAGCGCGCTATTTTAAACAATAATGAAACGTCACAGAGTTCAGTTTTACCTGACGCAAAATGAGGTGATCAATGTCAGGGAGAACGGGTCCTTACGTACCTACGCGAGATGTTTTGTTCTGCATGCGTTAGATGCCTGTAAAGCCATTTTTTCACTATGACTGTATACTGGTAGGTATGATCGAACAGAATAGCAAGCAATCGGCTCAAGTTCCTGAACATATGAACAAAAAGTTTTGTGCATAGGTGGTAGAGCTGATGCCGGGCTCGACTGTGGAAGTACCACCATCTTACTCGCAAATCCTCCCGAAGTTATTCGGGGGAGAGTAAGAGAACAGCTCTCAGGCAAAACCAGGCGCCCACCATTGCCTGGGTCCGATGGAGGGCGGTTTATCCATCCCCAAATGCCGGTCCTTAAATAAAACAGACTGTGACGGGCAGCGGCGTCACTGGTGCAAGGGTTTCGGCACCACGCTCACCAACCTTCCAACCCAAAAAGTGGACGAAACAGGCTGATGGATGGATACTTCACTGTATTAGAATCCGAAGTACGGCGATAGGCGTTGGAAGGTGAATCTCGTCGGTGAAAAGGGGATGCACGAGTCTTAAATGTATTGTGACAGTAAATACAAGCGTTTAATAAAAATGTATGATCCAATATCAGTAACGAAGCTTTTATGGTTCCGTACGTTAATGTGAAAAAGAAAAACGGAGCCCTTACGTTATCATATCATTTCGTCCGTCTGTCCAAATGTTACGATCCTTTTTATCGGCCCCCAGTAGAGATGTCAAGTTGACTTATACTTCTTCAGAAGTCTACGGCCCCATGCTGCTGTTAAAAATTAGGCTTCCAACTCATCGCGAAAAAAAGTTATTTTCCTTTACTCTCATGGAAATTGGCTAACCATGGGTACTTCCAGTTGACTAAGAAACTTGAAATGAAACTTGAAGGAGGTTCATTTATTACGTAATACGATTTGGGGAGGGAGGTGGTCCGAACAAGTCTTATTTTTTCTTACATGGGGGGTGGGAGGGGGTCTCGATTGTTCTTAAGTAAGCAAAAATTACATGTTCAAACGCGCGCAGTCCTTTTTTATATTTTTAGCACTTTTTCTTTGCAATTTTGGAACATACTTATTTTTTATTACAGAAAGAGAAAAGGGGGGGGGGGGGTCAGAAGGTGGTTAAAATTGCCTTACGTAATAAATGACCAGCCCCTTAGCGTATTTTTATGCAGATCGGATCTGCATTCACGGAACCCGTACAAAGTGTCTGATTTAAGCAGGACAGTCGAAACAAGTGCATGTCAGTTATCCCCCCAATCAGAGGTGCAATTGTGTAAGCCAGTGGTATTCAAATTAATTGTCATATTTGAAATCGTACATTTTTGGCTGTCAAATGAATACAATTGTCTTATTTTGTTGTTGACAACCAAAAACGTACGATTTCATTTGTCAAACGGGCTAATTTGCTTAGCTGAATAGCCATATGACAATCGAATTTGAATACCATTGGCTTACACAATTGCACCTTTGATTACGGTATCAAAATCACAGAGGGGCCTTCCATAAATTACGTCACACGCTGAGAGGGAGCGAGGGTGTCAACAAAGTGTGACATCATCTGACAAGGAGGCACGAGCGGACGAGTCATAAGCTTTGTGTCGTCACTTATGGAAATCTTAAGTATTTAAAAACTTTAAAATATTTATTGTTCATTTATTTTAAGTATAAATAATTTTGAATGTGCTGTTTCAATTAATTCAAAAATATGTGACGTCACATCAGGGTAGGGGGGTAACCACAGAACAGAGGGGGTAACAGACAACACAAGTGACCACCTGTGACAAGGATGGGGGGAAGGCTACAAAAATCATGAAATTCGTGTGACGTATTTCATGGATGGCCCCAGAGCCAGCCCAGCCGACAATGGCCGAGCAAATCAACAACAGTAACAGTACTATAAATACAGAAACACGTGCTCCTCTCACACTTATACAAAGTACGTAAGTACAAGCCAACCCACCAGTGACGTCATCGTTTAAAACCGGCGCCAGGCTCGAGGCAGGTGTTGGCCGATCGATGGCGGCAAATCTCATTCATGAATCTAGTATTAAGGCGAGGTTATAAAAAGAAATCTGTCCTGCTCCAGCGCTTTCATCACTCTTTTCTATCCTGCTCAGCGGGGGAGCGGGCCACGCAGAAAACTCGCGATTTCGAGGTGTTTGTATTTATTATTTTATATTATTTTTGTATTTATTATTTTATATATATTATATTAGTTTATGGAATAATATTCTTAACAATTAAGAGGATGGGATTTTTAATATGACGGCCGTTTTATATCACATTTCTTACGACGTTTATTTTGACATAAGTTTTATTGCCTAAAATCCAATATCACTCGAATGAAATAGTACATATTGATGCAAGTACGAAAAGGTGGATGTTTAGTCACGGTTGACTTTTTGAAAAAAAAAAAACGGTCGGTGCGAGTAACATCAACACTTTCGCACGTGTATCAAACGACTTTTTAATACACCTGCGAAAAATTACATGAAATAATAAAATAAAAGCAAATTTGTTGCAAATCAAACAGATACAAGTCGACTGACAGCTTCTGGTTGGAGCCAATCTGTACTACAAAGACATTGGGTCTCTTTCTAAAATCTATTCAATAATCATTTTTAAGATAGTTTAAATATAATATAAATTATGACCTCTAAAATCGTTTTGAATTTTTAAAACATCTTTTACAATTTAACATACATAATATATTTAATAATAAAATATAAAAGTTTGAAAATACTCATCTTATTATAGAGTATCTGGTAAAACAAAGGTTTACATGCTTACTAAGTGATGTGGCCGGTTTCCCCTAGATGGCGTCAGTAGGTAGTAAAAAAGCACGAGTGCGAAATAAGTCATTTTACGCACGCTAAACAGGCACGTAATCTATCATATTTTGAGCAGGTATATTAAAATGCTATTTATATCATAGTTTAGACCCATCTTTTAGATTTTATTGGATGCAGTAAAATGAAAGTATTCGCAAGTTCGTATATCAAACGGCCGAGAGAGATAAATATGATATTTTTCAAATGTACTTATCACAATTTCGCGGTATAAAATGTATCAAAGAGACAATATCGGGATAACCCCCCGTTAACTTGAGAGACAGGCGTGCGTGATCTTATATCGCGATCCATATTTTTTTTCTTATCACACTTAAGGGTCCATAATACCTTAATTCGCAGTCCTGCTCTAACGCTTCTGCTTTTTAACTGTCTATCCTACTCTAATCAGTTGCCGCGCACGCAAAAACATCAGTTATTTTGAAATCGCGGCTACACTGATGGTTTTTTCATTTTTATGGAACAGTCTGCAGCTGCTTTATACTAATATCAGTTATATTATATAGGTACAAAGTTTCAGATCTTATTTCAAGTATTAATTGAATATTATCGGTTTATTGTACGGTTTGGAGGTAACTTTGTAATTTTTTTCTATCGAGAAAATTTAATGGAATAAGTTTTCACCACTGTGTTGACATAGCATTAGTCCTCAACTTTACCATATAACAATTTCAGAGCGATTGTTGCAGTATTTGTTGGTATAAAACAGGATCATGCGAAGCGAAGTGAGGTATTATACACCCTTTATACACCCTTAAGGGAATAGTCCCGCAAAACCATAGTTTATTCTTCCTTGTTTTAGCAATACCATAAATATACCTATATAAAAAATAGAACTTCTGCCAAGAATATAATGCACACTCCTATCGGAACAAAATCTTCAGAAGTCATTCCAATATTGAGAAATAAAAACCAAAGATGGCTCAAAAAGAAAGCTGACGTGATTATTTCAGCAAAAACACACACATCTCATTTATGGATTAAAATCTGTAAAAACTTTAATACAAAGTTGAGTTTTTTTAAATGGTGAAATTATTGTTGAATATCGTCTTTTAGACGCTGCTGCGGGTCGTTTCGTATAGAGTAACATCGAATTATGCAAGCGCTACTTATCCTCTTCAAAACTCACAGTAAAAAAATCAAAACCTTCCTATACATAGACAGTAGGTACCTATTCAGCTTTTGCCGTGTTACGATTGTACATTGTCGTCCGCAATCCAGGTTTCCCATTTGTAGTCGATTTTAAGGGCTATGAAACCGAAGTGAGAGCTTATAGCCTGTCATGCTGTCGCCGTACTAAGAGCGAACAGCACAAACTTTCAGAAACATGCATGTAGTGTCTAAGTAGAATGCCCTATAGTACAGCTTTCCCTACGAATTAGGGCGATTTAGTGCTCAAGTCAATGGAATAAAGACTGAGAGAGCTGCCGCCATCTAAACACGCCTACTTCTTAGTTAACAAGGTCAAGGCATCTGCAGTAAGGTTCCGTAGGAATACTAGATAACAGCTAACATTTGGTACGTATTTGACTACGTTCTTGTACATTGTTGCGGGATATCGAAAAACAAACTGAACTTCAATTTATTCTCTGAAAAGTGTCATAATAACTCGTAATTATATTTCAAGTACTAAGGCAGCAGGAAATGCGAACTACTTTATATTTTACTATTCAGTGTTTAACATCACTTTGGTTCATAATCAGTTATACTCTGTAATTTCATGCCATAATTTACGAGAATGCGCGGGTGTGTGCGTACGTAACTGCGGTGCGACCGCGACTGTCGTAAACCGAGTTGAACTATGTTTTGGCGGTGGTTCATTTCGGCCCGCTTGTATGAAGTTGAAGATAGAATACTATTTGTTACTTATACTTTGGGTACATCAACAGAGTAAGACAGGGCACTGTATCAAGCGCTATCGAGCTCGATATGGTCCTTCATGTTAGAGGGTGCTGAAAGGGGTGCCGGGGGTAGGTACTCACGCTGCATGTGGATGTGCTGCTTCGGCATCTTGTAGTCGGGCGGGTAGCATCGCTCGTAGAACTCGATGTCGTGGACCGCGCACACCTCCGGCGTGGGAATGATGAGCCCCGTGCATATCGCCCTCTGGAGATGGTGCTCCTGTTGACGGAGATAAAGAACATTTACAACCGGTACCTTCCTAATTATAATTAGAATTTGAGTCCAGATGTAAAGAATTTAATCAATTATTAGAATAAAATCGGATTTAAGGTGGTAAAACCGAATCTCGGTGCAAAATGCACATCATAATATTGTTTTCCTTACTTTTGAATAAAAAGTACGCAAAAATTGCGTTTTAAAGCAATTAGCGGAAACTGATTACATTAGTATCTTTAGTTATCGCTATAAAATTATATAATTTTATGTCTTACATTTTGATTACATTCGATTACAACGATAAATATCATAAAACGATAGAATTTGAATGTGAAAACTGAATTATTAGTAATAAATTCCCGCAAAAATTTTTATATATTTCCCGTATTATATTTGTTTCATCATATTCTTTCGTTTTTATAAAGATATCTAATAGTAAATTTACCTGAAGAATGTATACTTTACTTAATTTACAATTGCTTTAAAACGCAATTTTTGCATACTTTTTATTCAAAGGTAAGGAAAACAATATTATGATTAATGATGTGCATTTTACACCGAGATTCTGCTTTACCACTAAGGAAAAAAACACTTTTTTTAATAACTTAGCTACCAAGAGTATTTCCGTTAACCCGTTTGCTAAAAAACGAACGAATTCGTCCAACGTAACATTGGACTTTATTGCTCATCGACGACATAGATTAATGTTACATTTGTTTCGTAAGTAAACGTGTTAAATTTTTTAAAACAAATAATTTCTACTGAACTCCTGCTTTTAGATTCATAATGGATTTAACGTTTAGCCATCATCGCGCTTGATGGAAACCGTCAATAAAACTTATGATGAAGGCCTCTTGCACAGAAAGCGGGAGAGTGAAAGCGTTATAAATAATCGGAAAAGAATTGCTGCCCTCTTATTCTCTTACCCTCTTCAATTCGTGATTGGTTAAACGTGATGTGATGATGTCATTTCTAGCCAATCACGGTGCATTTGATTGCGATTGATGTCGAAGTTAGACAATAAGGCCCCCAGACGTTGTAAAAGGGTATTCCGGCCAAATTGGTAATTATCCGACGAAGGTGGAAGAAGTTACCGCGTCGAGATTGTAGCAGATGGAGACTGTCTACCCCTCTAAGAGACATTATATAAGGTGACTTTTGTTTATATAGCCACTGCCAAATTCATACCAGAGACTCGGTAAGTGGTCAGGACCAGGGTTCAATGACCCTGTTTGCGAAATACGAAAAATATTTTTTGTGCCTCTATACTTGTTCAAGAAAACATAGACTCAGTTAGGATAGGAAGTCAAAATTTTATTTATTTTACTTACCGAGTCTCCAGTATGAATTTGCCTGTATAAATCAAATTTACCTTATATGTATTTATATTGAATTAGATAGAATTATGTTAAGTTTTTAAAGAACACTATTGTGATAACTTGATAAGTTATGAAAATGTGTAAGCATGATTAAATAAGTTTATCAATACTACGTCACTAATAACACGATAGCGCGAGATAAGGCATTAAATAAACATTTATCTGTAGATAAACATTGCGTGGGAAATGACCTTAAATACACTTACTTGAAACGGTATTAACTAGTACATAGTGTCAGCCTCCGAGAGTCGGAAAGAAGGGTATTGCCTGACGAGGTGAGTTAGCTATAATACGAGTCAGGCAATACTCGTTTCCGCCAAGGCATATTTGTGTTTTTCTTGAAACAATGCTATTTCAAATGCGTTTACCAAAGAACAAGTAATCTGTTGGCGTCAGCACCAGAATGCGATGTACTCGTATTCGCTGACAGATTGATGAATGTTAGTGAATGTTTGGCGTTTTGCGAACGTGATGTGACACGACTGTCTTATTTTTTAATTAAAATTAATAATTATATATTACTTCTTTATTGTATTCAGAGAGTAATTATGATTGTATTGCTTCAATTTAATTTTGTTATAATTGAATTCGATTTGATTGTGTTTATTATTACTATTGTTATTAGTTTTGAGACTGTAATGTTATACATTTTAAATAAATAAATAATTATTATTATTAATAGAGATAACATTAACTCGGTTATACTTTTTCTTCATTTTAGCTGAAAGCAAGAGTTTTTATGACTGAATTGGCTTCTTCTTTAAAATATATATATTATATTTAAAATATATAATAACAATTAACTGAGCCGCCTTCTCAAAACTTTTAAAATTTTCCGTTTTTTCAATATACCTACATTTGAAAAAGAAAACTAACTCGCACTGTCGCACTGCACGGGCTACTAAAAAAATATTTTATAAATAAAAAGAAAACAAACACGCACTGTGTTGAAAATAGGCCGTATGGAATAATGAATCATATCAAAAAACGAGGCTTGGTTGTATAGCATTTTCTCCTTTATTTTAAATGGTTTATCATAGCGGGAAAAAATGAGTTTACATACATTTATTTTTACCCTAAGGAAAAAAAAAGGCTCTCGGTGTTTTTTTTAAGCGACCATTGCTTTGCATGTTTGAAAAAAAAAATTTCTCTAATGAAAATACAAGTACAGCTACTAATTTAAGTAATTCTGTGGTAATGTTTGCTCCACCCTACTTGCGACTGACTCGAACAATATCTTAAAGAAACAGAGACAGAACAAGTCCGTTCGGGGTACGTCGTACCGTACACAACATGAAGGTTCCGTCAATGTAGATAATAAGATTGGACGCCCATTTATTAATTTATAATATTTGACTTTGAATATGAGACGCGTTCAGATATCTAACTTATTCCCCATCGCAACACAAGCCAAATTTCCGCCGAGCAATTTTTCAAATATGTCTTGAACAGACAAGACATCCGGGCTTCATTTATTAACTTTTAAGACGAACAGCAAGACCGCATATATTTTTTTCCACGAGTGCGAGTGAGATAGCATGAGCACCGGTGTCACCACACACCGAGTTTATGAACGCGATTCTGCGTAAGCGGGATGAAAGCGTGGTGTTTGCGGGCAAATTACTACGGAAGTATGAATAACATCACACAGAACTCTAGGTGGTAGAGCTGATGCCGGGCTCGACTGTGGAGGTACCACCATCTTACTCGGAAATCCTCCCGAAGTTATTCGGGGGAGAGTAAGAGAACAGCTCTCAGGAAAAAAACCAGGCGGCCCACCATCGCCTGGGACCGATGGATGGCGGTATATCCATCCCCAATTGCCGGGCCTCATACAAATCAAACTGGTGACGGGCAGCGGCGTCACTGGTGCAACGGTTTCGGCACCGCGCTCACGAAACCCGCCCGCCCAGCGTGTGTGAGTATGGGTATTTCTTCCAGGAGGACCGCCAAGAGTGGTGAAATCCTGGAAAGGCCTATGTCCAGCAGTGGACGAAACAGGCTGATGGATGAACGCGCGGCGCGATGCCCCGTAACCGCCCCACTTACTTTTTGTGTAGTGTTTCTCATATACTTTTATATAAAGGCGAGGTTATCCAGAGAAATCTGTCCTGCTCTATCGCTTTCATTTTACACTTTTTGTGGGCCGCTCAGAAAACATGCGATTTAGTATTTTGTATTTATTTATTAAAATTGCTAAAAAAAACTGCGTTTTCAAGGTATTTTTATTTATTATTTTGGAAAAAAGAGGATGTATGACGGCCGTTTTATACCACATTCCTAAGACGTTTATCGGAGTATAATCTTTATTGTCTAAAATCTACATAACTCCAATAAAATGGTTAGTTTAGGCCTATCTTTGTGATTTTATTGGATGCTGTAATATGCAAGTAATCTTACATCGAACGGCCGAAATATTAAATTCAAATCGTGATATATAACATATATTTTTTTCAAATGTAATTTCTAAAATTTTACGGTTTAAAATAAATTAGCAAAGAGACAATATCGGGATAACCTTTCCTTAATTCGCCCGCCAACGCCACGCTATCATCGCGCCACGCTTTCTGTGTGTAGTCAGATCACGCAATGCCCAGCGTATCTATAGAAACACCACAAGCACCCTTCATGAGAAAACAAAATGTTATTTGCACTTTAACTTTCAACCATATTCCCTAGCAATAAGGGTTTTGAACAGTTTTGTATATTTTCATTGCGTTTAATCAAGTTATGCTTGTAGCACATAAATTGTATTACGCCCCTAAGAGTTTCAAGAGAGTAGGTAGGTAATTATTAAATTAAGCGTTTTATATTAGGGTTCGTATTTAAATTGCTGTCGAAATTTGATTAATAAATGTATACATAAAAATTTCTAAATTATTAATTAACTAGCTTTTGCCCGCGGTTTCACCCGCGTTGAATTAGTTTTTGTGTACTCCTATAAAATCAGTCAATATTATTCGGACTGTTACCTACAGTAAACACAGCTGGTGAAATGTGTGTGTTATGCGCCTCTGTTTCCCATTTTGTGTGTCTCTTTCATAGCTTGTCCATGGAAACAATTCCTTATTTCATCATAAGTGGCCAATTACAGCAAAACTATAGCGATTAATAAATAGTTGATAACAAATGAGAAATATATAAAAAACTGTAAAATAAATAATCAAATTGTAGATATTAAAGAGCTGATTATAAAAACATATACTTTTACTATATTTACTGGCACCGATTTCGAGAAATCTATGAAAAACCACAAAAAATGCATGTCCCTCCCCTTATTTCCGAAACTAATGAACCGAAAAATATGAAATAAATCAGGGTAATTTGGGATTACGTGAAGGTCACAGGAAAAATATAGCGGGTGAGAAATTCACGATAACAAAATGACAAAATTAAATTTTTCATCCACGAGTTTTATTTTGAGTACGGTATAAAAATATTTGAGTCTCTCTTTTGTGGTACAATTGATTCTATTTTTAGTTATCATTAACAGATATGGGCAAGATTATAAATACCTTCTTCCTGACTGTTCCCAAAACTGTCGAATTACGGAACCCTAGGTATGCGAGTCTGACTCGCACTTGACCGTTTTCTTTTTTCTTATCTTCTGTTTCACCCTAAGGCTGCCTGGAAGATATTGCTGTTAGCAATAAGTGCCGCCACAAAGACAAGACAAGAGTACAAAACTCTATGAAACATTTTTAATATATTTTTTCATGTTTTGTGTAAATAAAATTAAGTGTATTAAATAAAATAAATAAAAATAATAATGTTTGGGTTTTTGCACCAATAAAAATAATTTTAAGCCTCGACATGAAAACTTTTTTTAGAGCCATCGTTGGTTTTTTGTTTCAATATTAGAACGACTTTGAAGATTACGTTACAGAAAGAGTAAATTATGGCTTTGCGGGGTATTTACTCTTAATAAAATGAAAAAAATATATATATAAATACATTGATAGATGGATGAAACACACTGAAGTACACAAATTAGTGCGCTATTTCAGCCGATCCGTATTGATATTCGACGTATTCGAGTAAACTACTGAAACGAACATCGCCGCAACTCGCTCAACGCTCGACCCATTTCTTCAAATTATGACCCGTTGTACCAGTTGGTCCAATAGCGAATAAATCTGCGGTTTAGCTGTAAATGTACCGGACACGGTCTCTGTCCCTCGATAGATAGAGGGACGCAAGTAATGGGCATCCGGTAGATATTTATAGGGTGGATTTATCTTGGTTTGTTACACGCCGGACACTATGAGGATTTGTTAGAGCTTTGCCTGCGGCTCCGCCCGTGCTGAACACAACCTGTGCTCTTGACCGATGTTTAGGGAACTCTGCTGTCTGTCTGCCCGTCCGTATGTACATGTAAAGCTCGTAGACGAAATTAGTTACAGACCCGAAATAAAACTTAATCGTTTGTCACTTTGACATCTGTCACTTTTGATTCTGACAGCTGTGTAAAAAGTATTATGTACAATACCTTTTATTCGTTTTCTTAAACTACTAACCGAACTCTTGCTACTAAAGGGTATCGATAGCTCTGTGTTTTACATCAACCGAACTACTGCAACTAAAGGGAAATTTGACCTCAAAACCGAATATGGAATTGGAAATTAATGTTTTTTTTCAAGGGGGTCTTAAACACGAAAAAGGAGCTGAAAAAAATTCATCTCACTATCCCCGAAAAATACTTTTTTTTACGTCTTTTGACAATATGTACAGTCGAGTTTTTGTAAGGTATCTCCTGTATTCTCATATGTCGTTACTCAATTACTTATTAACACGCAGTATTATTATTTTGCTTATGTAGGTATGTGTCAACCATATAATCCTAGCTGGATAAAAGTATATATTTCGCCGAAGTCCGCGCAAAACATTACAGTGCGTCGACGCGGCAAGAACCCAAACTGCACCGGTCAGCGAGTTAGTGTCACCGTCATCCGACTCCGTTTTGCCGCAGGTTGTTGACCGCCCTATGTCTTCGGTTTCAAATGCCGAAAACATGTCGTCTCAACCTGCAAATTCTGCATTAACTTCAGCTGCGTTGGAAGTTCCATCCCGGCGCCAGAAGACATACGCGCAGGCGTCCCGGGACTCCCGGACATCGTGCCTGCCACCGCCCGTCCAAAAAAGGAATACGGTCGACAAGGACGGATTCACCCTAGTGGAGAAGAAACGTCGACCTCGACCGGCCCGCAACCAACGCGGCACCGCTCCCGCTGCCGCCACAACAACTACACTCCGTGCGGCAGTGCCTCTGTCAGCGATGTACTTGTCCCGATTTGACCAGAACTCATCGGGACAGGACATTGTTCGATATATCGAGGAGAAGTGCTGTAAACGAGTCCAGGATTTATCACAAGTGAGGCTGGAGGCGCTGCAGTCGCCGAGGACAGCAAACTTCAGATCCTTCGCGCTCCGGCTTCCAGCGCAGCACAAAGATATATTCCTGGATCCAAAATTTTTGCCTGAGGGCATCGTATTTAGGCGATACAGGGAGCCACGACCGAAATGAGAAAATCATTGATTCGTAAAATGTACGGTTTTTTATCTTTTGATTTTGTTGTAAATGTTTGTTTATAATTTAACTTTTTGTTATTTCCATGTTTATGTTTTGTTTTACTACTGTTTATAAACTATTATTATTTTTTGAAATGATTGTTGTATGTATTGTAATAGAATTTTATAACGCATTGGATTAACTGTAATGTTATACATTTTAATTTAATAAAATAAATAAATATAATCGGTGTTACTACTAAAAGATTCGTGGTTTAGATTCATACTGGTATTGAAACGGCTACTCACGATGTATTAGTCAGATTTCGCCTGACTAGTTTCACTGTATTCGTACAGTTTCTTGGAGGCAAACATGGTCACGCGGCGGTTCCCCGTTTGACACATATATAACCACTGCTATTAATTTACTAACCAACGACATAGATTGAAGGGTGGATAGCTCACTTGGTCAACAGACCGTGCTTCTTTATAAGCAGGTGTAATCCACAATTCCACAGTGAAGAAGCCGGTATTCACATCTGGTTAAATTCAGTGACTTAACTAAATGACTAGGCTTTTAGTTTAAATGGTGGTCATGAAAAAAACTACGTGGCGCGACTCGCCCTACCTAACCTTCTAACCTACGCTACCGCGTCTCTTCTGACTTCTGCCTGATTTAACGAAATGCCTGCGACATTTACATTACGTAAGGACTTTCTAAGAATTAGGTCACGTTGGCACGGTTGCCGCTGAAATTCTCCGTATTCATATCGGTTGATGACATGTCAAACTGTCACCCACAGACTAACCGGACATGTATGGTAGCCCGCAATTATACCTACATAATGGCGGGCTTTATTGAAACGTTATAAATGTTAAAATCTTATGATATTAGGTAATTTCAATTTGAGGTGACCTACGGCTATATATTTGGGATGCACATCATATTTATTGTTAGGCTATTTTAATTTAAAATAACTTAAGTTTTTTATCGTTATTTTGTGTTACTATTTAATAACTAGATAACTATAACTATAAATTTCTAGGTGGTAGAGCTGATGCCGGGCTCGACTGTGGAGGTACCACCATCTTACTCGCAAATCCTCCTTATTCGGGGGAGAGTAAGAGAACAGCTCTCAGGCAAAACCAGGCGGCCAACCATTGCCTGGGACCGATGGATGCCGGAATATCCATCCCCAATTGCCGGGCCTTATATAAAACAGACTGGTGACGGGCAGCGGCGTCACTGGTGCAAGGGTTTCGGCACCGCGCTCACCAACCCGCCTGCCCAGCGTGTGTGAGTATAGGCATTTCTTCCAGGAGGGCCGCCAAGAGTAGCGAAATCCTGGAAAGGTCTATGTCCAGCAGTGGACGAAACAGGCTGATGGTTGGATGGATGGATTTAATAACTAGTCTTTGCCCGCGGCTCCGCCCGCGTTTATGTAATATTTGCCCCGTTTTCGGCTTGGGCGTTATTTTATGAATACCTCGTCAAACCGCTAATATCCTAATGTTGACCAGGGTTCTTACGATGCCGATGATAATAAAATCCGCTAAATGGTTCTCGAGTTAAAACGGGACACACAGACACATAAACAGCCAAAACTTCTAAAAAATTTAGTTCTGGTTTTAGTACAATACGAATATTCTATTTCATTTAAAATTTCGCGAAAATATTCAATCAACAGACACGACTTTTTACCTACTTTATTATTAGTAAATATTCAAGATTTTCAGTATACATACATAAACGTTATCCATAACGAATTAATCTAAAGAATAACACAAACAAAACAAAGCCTCGCTAAAGATGATCAAACTTTCAAAATAAAGAAACTACGAAAGTATGTCAAACAGACAAATAAAAATCCCATCGTTAATCAAAACATTTGCTTCCATTCCCGTTTCGTTGTACGGATTCTAAGGCGCAGCGCTCACCAGAGTCGAGGCGCGGGTAAGCCGGTCGCGGACGTTTAAATAAAAAGCGTATGTTCACGTCTGATTTAGATAGATATAATAATAGTAATGCGGATAATGCTTTAACAGCGAAACCGGTAAGGGAAATTAATATAAATAAGTGGACAAGTACAAGTGTTTATCAAACAAAAAATAGTAATGCTATTTATAAATAAGAAACATTCTATACTGAAAAGAAACCTACATAAAATCCAACTAAAATAAAAAGTTATTCGTAAATTAAATAACTTGACTAAAAAATTTAGACAAAATCGCTGTCGTCTCGTGGAAGATTGCCTAGGACATACGATATAATAATTATTTTCAAAAAACAATTTCATAGTAGAGACTGAACCAAAAATCGTTAAAACAAGATTTTCATAACTTAACGACCGAAATCGGTAACACAGCGATCAATTTCGTTGTCGAGACGGCAGGTCCAGGAGGTGCGTTTCTTGAACGCCCGCGCCCACTCCTCTAGTTGTGAGCGATGCGCTTACGGAACTTTTTTACGGGTTTCTTATAAGTCTTTCAGTCGTAAGAGTCTGACAAGTCTAACTCGGCAATGGAATAAACAACATACAAATATACATACTCGCGCCTGTCCCCCGGCAGATACTACAAATTTCCATCTGCTACGATCCTGATACACCTAAACTAATCCAGATATCTGTTTATTTGAGTTACATTAGCTTTTGGACTATAGAGCCCATACCAAAATAAGCTTCGTCAAAAATGTAATATAGTACGGCCGCCATACTAATCGCGAGTTTTTGAGCGGCCCGCTTTCATTGAGTAAAGTAACAGATGAAAATGAAAATGAAAGCGTAGGATCAGGACATTCATCGTTTAAGCTAAATTCATACTCAAACTGCAATTTAGACCTGTCTATGAAGGCCTACTCATCCTATACGGGTGGTCCAAACACTTAAATAAAAATACATAATACTCAAAAATAAATTCCATGTTTAATTTTTTTTCATTGTCTTTACTTTTGACAAAAACAAATCTATACGCAAGAATTTTTCTACTCTTTCCAAATGCTTGAAGCAATTTTAATGATTCTTTCACCATACTAATGCTAATTTATAGATCTACAAAACCATGGATATAGTATTAGTAATAGATCGATTATGCAGTAACGAAGACGAGACCAAAAAGCTTGATCTAGGGAGATCGCTTTTTATGGACCCCTGCCGAACATGAAATAAAATATATTTAAATGTTGTCCTTTAGGGAATTGTGTAGTAAAAGACCACAAGTATGATGATAATATGAAATACATAATGCCATGCGAAGTGAAGGCAATGACCAGCTGAAATTCACATACTTTTTATCATTCCAAATTGAATCCGTAGGTATTTAAAGCAATATGTGATTAAATTCGATTACTTTTGCCACCGATTAAAGAACAAAACTTCTGTGTTAATTCTAAAACATTGCATTTATACAACAAAATAATCTACAATAGTTCAATATTGTGTCCATGAGAAATGTACAATACTGTGAGTTTTTTTTTCTAAAATGAATGACATCCAGGCGCTGCACACGTAACCATAATTAATTACGTCTCATAAACACAAAATTACACTTAAAAACCTAAAATTTTGCAAAAATAAGCAAATTCCATACAGGTCCATAGCGTGTACGTGAATGGTCTCTCCTATCTATCTCGCTCTAACATACGCGTATATATATCTTTCTCTTTTGCATTGCCAATCTGACGGTAGTATATACGAAATCTATTACAAAACTGTTGTTCAACATTTTTTCCCTCGCATCGCGACCATGTAAAAAGTATAATTTTCTCCTATTTTGCGGTATCAGGAGACGCAGTGATCGTCGTAACAGCCACTTTTTGTATTGACACACATCGAGTTGCTAATTTAGGGTAGGCATGTGCCTTAAGAATGTTCTTTGTACGTAACGTAGCGCGTCTCGGAACACCCGTGCCAATTACAGTGAATATTTCACAGACTCAAGTAATAAAACTACACGGTGTACCGGTTTTGACGGAGCATAACTTTAGCCATTTACAATAAAGAACTCATCCCTGTCTAGCCAGCATCGCAATGCAACGTTTCTACGGAACTTCTTAATGGATGTTACAAACTAAATGTATCCCGAAGATGGACGTAGTTTTGTGAGCCCTCTGCACGTTAGCGCTCGCCTACACTCGGCCAGCTAGGTGAGTGATGACGAGCTACGGCGAGTGGATGACAAATACGCTTTCTTTAGCCCATAGATAACGAATATACTGGCGTATAGACCAAATGACAGCCCAATAAAGCATGACACATTTTGATTTGTCATTGTGTGCGTTGAGTAGTGATGTGCAGTTACCGTTCAAGAACTGTCGATGTACGCCTTTCGTCAGTATATTTTTAAGCCTGCTATCATGCCAGCCGAGTGAAGGCAAGCGCCAACGTATAGGTTACGGTTACGTATAGGTTAGTTGGACACAGGCAACTTAAAAGGAGACATCAGTCACTTGTAATGTAACCTGTTATGTAATGCCCAAATAAATTATTTTATTTTATCTCGTCGTCGCTCGCGTATCTGGCAGAGTGAAGGCGAGCGATGACGAGCGAGCACTTGCCTTGTATCGATTTGCCTACCCTCGCGCTCCGGTTGACACTCGACCCTCGGCCAACAGGTAAAAGTTGGCGCTTGCTTTCACTCGGCCAGCATTTATTTTATTTGAATTCACCGTGCTCTTCGGAACAATAATCCTTATTATGCAAGAATTTTAAGTTAAGAGGCCGCTTACATTTTCATGCGAAAATCTAAAATTTCCAGCGCCTAATTAACATCTTAGAAAAGACTTGAATACAGTTGAATACATGTTAAACAGGGACCAATCTTTCGTATTGAATGTTAATGTATCACATTTGCAAAGATTATCTTCTTTTTTTGTAGTGTTTAATCTCCCACATCTTGTTTACAGAAAAATAATCATATTGTCAAGTTCATAGAGCTATTCAAGCCATTCAAGGTATTTGCTAAAAAAATTGCCAACCATCAGACATATTGTTGAAACGTAATGTACCAGAATTTTTATTATTTATAACATTGACCGTTGAAAAGAATAATTTACAATAATGCTGTCGGTTTACCACGATTTTTTATTACACTATCACATCACATCACACTAATATATAAATGTGAATGTTTCTGTGTGTGTTTGTTACTCTTTCACGCTGAAACGGCTGGACGGATTTGGATGTAATTTAGAATGGATATTAGCTTATACCCTAACTTAACACATAGACTACTTTTTATCTCGGAAAAAAGCATGTCGTTAAACCGAATAACACGCGAGTGGAGCCGCGGGCGAAAGCTAGTATTGAATAAAGCATAATTAAAGTTAAAATTTCCTATCGCAATAACCTATGATCCCAAACCAAACGAATTCTGTAATTATATTGACAATGCATTAATTTACTTAGACCGTACATAATTAACATCACTCTAAATTCCAAGAAAATTACTATCCACAAAGCACGTCATACAAAAAGCGTAATTTGGTTAAATGTCTCTCAAGATTTATATTATTACCGGGGTACATAAATTGACTTGTATACTATTTACATAATATTTTAGAACTTTCATACCATCAAATCATGTCTCTTTGGTTCAAATACGAACAAGGCTACTATTTCTTATATAAAACACCTCGAAGTTGTAGAAAATCATAATCAAGGAAAAACATTATCTCAAGTAAGAGGAATTTAAAACTTTTAAGGCGTAGTAGGTCGATCGCACAATGAAAGAGATAAGCATATCTGAAAAAGCGCGCGTCTGAGCAGATCGGTAAATCAAGAAGAAAGTGGATAATGCTGTTTTTCAATAAATAAATTTTAATATAGATTCACACAAGTGCGTTTTTAAAACAAATCGCTGTGCTATCGTTTAGATAATAGGTTTACATGTTTAAAACAGTAATCATTGTTATTTTTACTTAATTAGTTTCGATAGTGCTTGTTTGAAATGAAAAAATAGCCTTCACTTTGCAATTTTTTTTCGATCGAGCCAATTTTTCTCTATCGCGATTTGGGCTGTTACTCGTACATCATCGCCTTGGAAAAAAAGGCTTTGTTTATAACATGTATTTATTTCAGAACCATATCTTTTGTAGTTTGGGAGTACTACTTGTTTAAAAACTCCGTTTTTACTAACTACGTCGTTTTAATGTACACGTATAGTAATATTATTGAACCATGCAGGAACCTATCGATCACAAGGGGTTATTTGTCTTCGCGCTTGGCGTTTCTCCTTGAAAAGTTTGGTTATCCAAAACTTTACTATTTATTGGCTTGCTCTTACCTAAAATCGAGGTTTGAAGTCACCTTGTTATCGTATGTCAACATAGCTAGTGTTATTAGGACGAGAATAGTTATCTTTTGTACGGGGGGCGTGTCTCGGTAATCTAATAAAGTGCTCTGTGAGACAGCCAAGGTGTTAAAGACGATAATAAGTAATAACATACAAGTTTCAAATTTTGCCAGATTATAGCACATACTCTAAACAAACAATAAAAAGAAGGGTTCCGTATGAGAGGGTGCCAACATTTTTGTCAGGCACTGCTATTTCATCGGCTTGTTTTTTGTAGCCTTGATGTTGCTATTGCTATGGCATGTATACTTTTATTAATTACTGTAATGTTTTTTTGGGTTCAACTGTCCGACTCGTACTTGGCCAAATTATTAGAATGTCTGTCTGTTTGTATGTATTGTTCCGTTTAAACTCGAGAACCACTCAGCGGACATGGATGCGGTTCGTTTTATCATCATCATCGTAGACATATATGCTGTAATAAAAGAGCTATTGATAAAATAACTCCCAAGCCGCATACGAGGCAGACTGACTAAACGCAGGCAAAGCCGCAATCGACAGGCTAGTACAAAACATACTGATATGATATGCCAGGAGGTGTCTCGCTGTGACGTCACAGTAATACGTTTCCAGCTTTAAGCCTCGCAGGTACCAATAAAGCGGCGCACAGAGCACACCATCAAATCCCATAGTCCCACCTCAATTCGGCATTACGTAACAAGGTCATTGCCCGAGGCCCGCGCCGCCGGTGCTTTGAGGCCGTAAGAGTTGTGTGGATGTGCCGTGCCGGCTATTACATGTAATGGTAAAGCCTGACCAGGAAAATAAAAAACCACGCCACGTTACTAATAGGACTAATTTCTACTAACAACAGTAACTTTAAAAGGTCATTATGTCGATTGCTGTCAAAGTGGGCAATTGTTATTTTCTTGTATAAGTGCATGTGCTATTTTATATAAGGTGGTAGTTGATGCCGGGCTCGACTGTGGAGGTACCACCATCTTACTCGCAAATCCTCCTGAAGTTATTCGAGGGAAAGTAAGAGAACAGCTCTCAGGCAAAACCAGGCGGCCCACCATTGCCTG
Organism: Ypsolopha scabrella; assembly: GCA_910592155.1. Lineage (NCBI taxonomy): Eukaryota > Metazoa > Arthropoda > Insecta > Lepidoptera > Ypsolophidae > Ypsolopha > Ypsolopha scabrella. The sequence goes on along the minus strand of OU342989.1, from coordinate 5,685,419 downwards.
GGACCGTTTGATGGCGGTATATCCATCCCAAAATGCCAGGCCTTATAAAAGAACAGACTGGTGTAGTGACCCTATTACTAAGACACCGCTGTCCGTCTGTCTGTCTGTCACCAGGCTGTATCTCATGAACCGTGATAGTGAGACAGTTGAAATTTTCAGATGATGTATTTCTGTTGCCGCTATAACAACAAATACTAAAACCGGCCAAGTGCGAGTCGGACCTGCGCACTCCTATACAACAGACATGATTTTTTGCCGTTTTTATAGATAATGGTACGGAACCCTTCGTGCGCGAGTCCAACTCGACGACAGGCACTCTGTTTGGCAACTGATTCTACGATACAGAATCGCCTAGAAGGACGTATGCCGACCGAACTGGCGACATACTGAAGAAGAGCAAAGAAAAAGGTACCGGGAATAAAATAACTTATATGATTAGATTAATGGATGTAGATGAAGCAAAAGAGGTGTATCAGGATGGAAATCTGCTCTGTCTACCCCTCTGGGAAACAGGCGTGTGTATACATATATGCATGTATATGTTACGGGTTAAGCCCGAAGTCGGGTAAAGGCCGAAAAAAGTCAAAAATAGGTGCGACGATGAGCGAAGCGAGGAGGAACGTGTTAGGTTGACACGTTAATAAACATTGGGCGCCGAAATTTTGTATAGGGTTACCCGGGTAAACCTAGGTTTACTCTATCTTCAAGTATTATACATACGTATGTATGCACTTTTTCTTGGGTCGTATTATAATAATCATACGAAGCGTGATAATGCTATTACTGAAATAAACCATATTACTATATACTATACTTATAACATAGGGTTTTTAAACTGGGGTCCATCATGGACCCCTTAGGGGTCCGTGACATGAGTGCCAGGGGTCCATAGCTACTCAGTTCACTCTTAACATATTTACTACCGGCTTTTCCCCGCGGCTCCACCCGCGTGTTATTCGGTTTAACGACATGATTTTTCCGGGATAAAAATTAGCCTATGTGTTGAATTAGGGTATAGGCTATACGTGGGACGCACTATAAGTTTCCGGAATGAATATGAAAAAATACTATTAAAGGTACAAAATTAATTTATTGTTTTTCAAAATAATCTCCCTTGGCGTCTATGCACTTTTTCATTCGATCAAACCAGTTTTGAAAACTTTTGTGCCACTCCCCTGTGGTGACCTCTGAAACGTGTTTTTCATACTCCTCGACAGCCTCTTCTGGTGATGAAAATCGTTGACCGCGTAATTGGTTCTTAATTTTTGGGAACAGAAAAAAGTCACAAGGTGCCAGGTCGGGACTGTATGCAGGATGACTCATGAGTTCTACATTTTTCGTCTTCAAAAAGTCGTTTGTCTGTCTGGCCGTGTGAGAACTAGCATTGTCGTGGTGCAGGATGATACGGCGTTTACGGTTATTTTTACGGAGTTCGTCAATAACTTCCGGCAAACAAATGGTCGTGTACCAGTCACTATTCACGGTACGACGATTCTCTAAAGCAACAGTAGCCACGTGTCCAGTTTTATTAAAAAAAGAAGCAATCATCCGCTTAGATGCACTTTTCACGCGCGCCACTTTGGTTGGTTTCGGCTCATCTTGAAAGACCCATACGCTCGATTGCTGCTTTGTTTTGGGATCGTAGCAATAAATCCATGTTTCGTCACCTGTTACTATGTCCCACACCAAATTTGACGCACCTTCGTTGAATCTGGTAAGCATGGCACTGCACCAAGTGACGCGGTCCGTTTTTTGAGCCTCGGGCAAGTTGTGTGGGATCCACCGCGAGCACAGCTTTCTCACACCCAAATGTTTGTGTAGGATTGATTGTATTTGACTCATGCCTATTTCTAAGGATGCGCGAATTTCATGGTAGGTCACATGCCTGTCTGTTTCAATCATACGGCGCACAGCATCGATGTTTTTGTTGGTCACAGCGGTGGACGGCCGACCATCGCGAGATTCGTCACTGAGATTGATACGACCACGCTTGAATTCTGCAAACCAGCTATAAACAGTCGTCTTGCATGGTGCTTCATTGCCAAAAGCTGTTTCAAGCCGAGCGATGCTCTGTTGAGCTGTCAAATTACACTTAAAATCGTAGAAAATCATACTACGAAAATTTTCCCGAGTTAAATCCATGTTGATGCAGACACACAATTTTTTAAATGGCGCCACAAGGTAAAAACAAAAGACAGTCAGATGAAACAAACTGCATTCTACAGCCAAAGAGTTCTATTTTCAAATGTTGCAATAAATTTTTAAATATTGTTTATGTAAGTGGCCAGTTCCGGAAACTTTTAGTGTTACCTATGTATCTATTCTAAATTTCATCTAAATCCGTTCAGCAGTTTCAGCGTGAAAGAGTAACAAACATACACACACACACACAAATTTTCGCATTTATAATATTAGTGTGATGTGATTAGTGTGATTCTGAGTCCAAACAACGGTATCCTTTTCAATAGCTTGCAATTGCACGGACATCTAGCAACAGAAAGATTGTTTAAATAAATAATTATATATAAAATTATGTAATTAAAAAGCCCCTGATGATGCTTATATAGTGAAATCGGTTGGGTAGTGTAGAATTAAATATTATCTGTGGAAAAGTACAAGTGTTTTTTTATCACAACAATGTTTGATAAATTCCACCAAGTGCCGACAATCTCAACTATCAACTTCCTTCAATAGCTTAGTTTTGATACAATTGAATGAGGTATTAGTGTAAACTAAGGGGCCGTCCATAAATTACGTCATCGATTTTTTCAGATTTTAGACCCCCCCCCCCCCTATAATCATCCTATCGTCATTTTTTAATGACCCCCCCCCTTCTCCCAAAATTGACGTCATTACTAGTTTGACAAAATAAAACATTGCAGATTTGAGAAAAATAGGGTATTATATGATTAAAACACTTGGTTATAGAATCACCTTTTATTATTTTTACTTTGGCAATAATCATTGATATAATATAACTACTTATTTTTTACTTTTCTTTGGATAACTCCCACGGAGTTTTCACCCATTCTTTTAAATTCTGGATCACGGGTAATATCTCCGTATCCTCCCGATATTCGTTTTGGCTCGATTCATCCATGACGTCAATTTCGAATCACCCCCCCCCCCCATCTATCATTTACCGTCATCCGCAGACCAACCCCCCCCCCCCCCTAATTTAGAATGACGTAATATATGGACGGCCCCTAACCAATGACATCCATATATCCATATAGGTGGTAGAGCTGATGCCGAGCTCGACTGTGGAGGTACCACCATCTTACTCGCAAATCCTCCTGAAGTTATTCGGGGGAGAGTAAGAGCACAGCTGTCAGGCAAAACCAGGCGGCCCACCATTGCCTGGGACCGATGGAGGGCGGTATATCCATTCCCAATTGCCGGGCCTTATATAAAACAGACCGGTGACGGGCAGCGGCGTCACTGGTGCAAGGGTTTCGGCACCGCGCTCACCAACCCACCTGTATTTCTTCCAGGAGAACCGCCAAGAGTGGTGAAATCCTGGAAAGGCCTATGTCCAGCAGTGGACGAAACAGGCTGATGGATGGAACCAATGACAGTGAATTTTAACGAACTTCAAAAATGGACGAGGTTCTCAATTAGACTGTTTTTTTTTGGGTATGTTACTCGGAGTAACTTACTCCAAAACTTTTTCATAATTTTCTTTTCCTAAAAATTTCTCCGACAGGGGTTCGTGGAATCTTTGAAATCTTGAAAGTGGTCCGTGGCTACAAAAAGTTCAAGAACCACTGCTATAACAAAACCGATAACCCGATAGCAAACAACACGCTTGAATACTAGAATGAGTCAACTTTCGTATCAGATTAGTCATGTCCATTTTAAGATGACGTGGAACCACGACCGGGGCTCGCGCACAATATTTTCACAAGCAATAATCATATATCCACTATCTGAATACAATTCTGAAATCTTACCATTAAACTGCATATCTGTACCATCGGGGAATGTTCTGCTGGACCACTTTTCGCTCTTACTAGGGTTGTACTAAGGGTAAAAAAGTTGTTCTGAGATTTTTTATCGATTATGTATTCCTTTTTAGGTTCTGCGTACCAAAGAGTCCCTGCTACCATAATGATTAATTGAAATAGGCGTTACCTTGCGGAAGTCCATCACTAAGTAAGGGATATATGAATAAACGTTTAGCGGAATATTGCAAATTATATTCATATATCCTTTATTTACCATATTGTTTTTAGGGTTCCGTACTTATATTATGAGGTTGTACGCGAGTCTGACTTGCACTTGGCCGGTTTTCATAACTAACAATGTGCTTTGCTTGGTCAAGCTCAAGCGTCGATGAAACCTAGGACGAAGCGCGCTCGCCCAGAAAGTACCTAAACACTCTCCCGGTACGGCTTTTCATGACGTCATGCCGGAATAAAAGTCTCTTGCGGCAAACCAGTGATAATACAATAAGTACCTATCGAACAATTATTTGGCCAAGTGAGACTCCGACTCGCATATAAAGGGTTCCGTTCCACCACACAATAAGAGTACGGAACCCTAAAACATTATGGTATATAAGGTCCTACAATAATAAGTAAAAATAATTCTGGGGTAGATCATGTATCGTTAACTGATAAAATTGCAGAAGAAAATCTTTTTGTTCAAATAATTTTTTCACTTCCCAACTTCCTAGTACAAAGTGGTTCAAAGAGTTGACTAAATTTCTATGGAAAGGTCCAAATTTTTGTTTTTGTTGTTTAACTGTAGACCACAATTTGACCACATTTAAAAACTTGTATGTATCACCGTTTTTAATAAAGAGTTGAAACGAATAAAGTAAAAAAAAAAGTTGTTTTGTATGGGTGGTTTTAAGTGAAATTTTGTTAATTTATCGAGGTAGAGGCCATACTAACACGTATTCTGTGAAAATTTGTTGTAGACTGTAGACTTCTGCGACAGACGGACAGACCGACAAACAGCAGAGGCTTACTAGCAGAGTCCTGTTTGGCACCCTTCGGGTAAGGAACCTTAAAATCTAACACTTTTCACGTGTTACAATCTTTATTAACCTAAACAGTGGATCAGCGGGCATTTCTTCGATGGTACATGCAGCAGAGCAGTGTAATGGAAAATTAATTTAATGTAAAATAAACATATTCTAGGAAATCCTTTATTTTACAAATTAAAACGTTGAATTTTTCCTTTTTTGTTAAGCAGAGAATAATTCTTCATTGTTTGACCAAAAAGTTTTTTACAATTTATGTAAACCCGTTTTGGAGGATTAAAATGAATGAATTTTGTGTACAGAGTACACACACTGGTTTAGTTAGAATAATGGAAACAAAATGCCGGTTTCGGTCGACGTATTCTGAGATAAATTATGAAAAATAACGACCGTATTTCTCTTTCGATGAATTCTGGGATAATTGGAAAATTATGAAAGACTACCTCTTGGCCGCCGTTTCGCTCGAAATACTATTATCGACACTATTCGGCTTGGCAGTAATGGCTTTATTATTATGTTGGCCTGGAGGGGTCACTACGGAATTAAAACAGCACAGACAGACAGTAAAAACTTATAAAAATTGTAGTTTTAGCCTCAGTACAATACTTTCATTTAAAATTTCGCAAAACTATCCAATTTATAGACTCGACGTTTTTACTACTTTATTATTAGTATCGATAAGTATGAATTTAAAAAAAATTTCGTTTCTCAAGACGAAGTACCGGGACTACTATGTAACTCAGTGTCGGTTGGTAGCTATAGTAGCTATTCACCAAAACAGATAAAAAATGAACTTCCAAAATAACCTTCAATGGCTATTGAACTATTTACGAATTGTGACGTCATTTCAAGTGCGAACTTATCCTTAGATAAGCGGATATGCATGTTTTAGACGACAGGCACTTGGTTGACAACTGAGTTTACGATACAAAATCAGGGGGCTGGACTAAAATTTTAAGACATATCTCATTGCGTTGTGAAAAGAAATCTGTGAGACGAGTCGGAAAACAAAGGATTTCGCCAATACCGAGATACTCATATTTTAACACACATCGTCACGACATGAATCCCCGAGGGGGTGTCAGAGGTGTTCCCAAGTGTGACCTATGAAATGCAAGTCACAGTCCGCACTTGTTACACCCCTTAGAGTATACATAAGTAAGCAAGTTATGTATACTCTAAGTTACACCCTCTTTTTACCGAGGATAAAATTATTAGGGATGCAACGATTCGGCCATTACGATTACGATAATAATCGTTATTCATAACGATAACAGATGCATTACGATTATTTTAAAAATATGTGTGAGATAAATAAAAACAAAATCTCACATATATTTTTAGTTATTAATTTAACTTTTAGTTTTACATTAAATTTGAGTCACATGTTCAATAACACAAATCTTTCTTTTAAATGTAAATCTTCTCAATGATCAAAATTGACACTCATTGAATTTTTGTTTAGGAAACACAGCTGCTGTAAATGATCCTCAGATAATCTATTTATATAATCTGATTAGTAAATTAAATAATTGAATTGACACAACAATTTTCACTCGTAAAATTCTTAACCTCAATTGACTTTTTTTTTATTCTGTCACTATGTGGGAAGGCAAAGGGAACTAAGCCCATACAGCCATCTCTGAAGAACTTTCAATTTAATAATTGTCACGATTACAGATGCAAAACGACGCACCGCTTCGTAATCGTTGCATCCCTAATAATTATGTCCCAAACGTGAGGTGGTGAGCTCTATTGCCTTACTTCGGGCACAAATGGACGAACAGCTTTCGAAGTTCCGAACCACGTAGACTGAACACAAATATTGTACACGCCGCGGATTGAACCCAAGACCTTCAGGTTAGCAGGCGAGCACTCTATAGTTTTCTTTAACCTTGCAAATACTATGTTAGACATACTGCAAGAAAGTATTCCCTAAAAGGCAGAGTTTATCCTAAAGCGCAAGTTTTATAATTTTTTTTCCATGTTTTCACATTATCGTCAGACAAAAAAACTTTCTAAAGTAAATTCCTAATAGCAAAATCCATCCATTTTCAATTTCAATTTAAAGAACGACATGAAGGCAAGATAGAGGATTTCTTAACTTTATTTCTGCCCAAATTCCACGACGGGCGTTGGCGAATAGATTGTACGACCTTGAACGGAAACGTTGGTCTTAGGGCCTGGCCTTATACGACCTACGCCTTCCGTCCCTTTGTAACTGAAACACATTGCAGATGTCGCCACTGTCAGTTTGCTAGTTGCCAGTAACACTAGCTCGTTCTGCATCTTTTTGTGTTGTTTCCAATATTAGTCCATTGATATTAAAATATATCACTTTCTAAGTTACCGTGATTGACTGAAAAATATGTGTAACGTCATTTCTAGCCAATCGCATTACGGTTGATATATTGCGATACATGTTTAAGTTAGGTAATAAGGCCCCAGGCGTTCCTGGGCGGCTATTCCGGCATTATTTTTCGACTTTTCTTTAAAGTAAGATAAATTCCATGCAATGTAAACGGCAAAGACTAGATCTCATCAAACTAAAACCATGAAATACAAGGAACGCTTCTTATAGGTTTTCATTCAAATAAATCAATACATGTAAGCATAAATTCCTTTTTTACACATACATACAAACATAAACTCGCTGCTAAGATCCTGACACACCTCTTTTACTTCTAGATCCATCAATCTAGTCATACAATCTCTTCTATTCCGGGTACTTTTTACTTTGCCCTTCTTCAGTATGTCGCCTATTTGGTCGGCGTACGTCCTCCAGGGTGGCTCGATAGAGCTTTACCATCGTCACTCTACTTATATTTATCATCTCTATACGCCCATCTTAAATTTACCTTTTTAAACGAAATTTGCCTTCACAATTTTTCCACACGTGCCAGAATAGCCGTCTTGGCCCCAGCCAAGCATACGATTTCTATCAAGTAATGACCCAAAGACAAATTTTTTGTTAAAAAGCCCTTGGCCTTGATGTGAGATAACGACAGGAACGCCGGCAGGCGGTGCTACGCTTGATACTTGCGTGGGCCTCCACTTTCGAAGAATATTTTTTATAGAATGGGAACCAAACAAGGTCTGACGGGTCACTGTCCTTTTTGAGTTTAGACTTGGCCTTGTGAGCTTGAGATATGGGACTTGAATAAATATTTGTGAGTTGCGTGACACGTTATCGTAAGAGAAAATCACACTTACCAGTAATCAAAAAATATGGGACCGATTTGTGTATTGTTTTTCGTCTGGGCTAGTTAATTAGAGAGTGGTTTAAGTGGTAAATATATATGGTACCAGCTTCAGCCCGCCCGCTTCGCTCGCGTCTTTCAACCAATATGTATATTTGTAAGATAAAAACTATTATCGGCAGTCTTCGACTTGGTGGTTATTTTATCAGCAACCCTTGTAGCCTACACCCAATGACACAAGTCCGTACGGCCTATAACTCCAAAGTTAAGGGTCGGGGGGAGCGGGGAGTGGTATTTTTGAACTCAGGAGACACAGTTCTATCATGCAATGGTGCTAACTCCCAAGCCGTTATGCTCGACCTATTAGAGTGCAGTATCTGTTGCACAAGTTGCAGCGTGACGTCTATATCTGCACATCGGTCCGATGCACATTACATGTGCATGTAGCCTAGCAGACCGATGGTAACCTAAGCTCGCAGCCAGGTATATACAACAGTTGGGATACCTACTGGACGCGGTGTCGCGTCAGCTTATCTACGTCAATAATACCAGGAAATATTGTACAATAACTTTTATTTTAAAAAGTATAAAAAAACAAATAAGCGTATTGTTCCCCTAAACTTCCCAGTATGTGTTGGGGTCTGGGCCCTCACGCCATCCGATGCGGGTCCCCAGCACCCCGGACTTCTTGACGACGTGCGACTCTGGTGGTCCTTCGGCACTCCGGCGGGACCTGGTGGGATCGGTCATCTGTAAATAGAAAAATTAACATTAATTTCGTTGAAGCTTACAAGACGTACTGAGAGTCGGGGCATAGGACAAACTCTTTGCTTAGTAGTTGCAACGGTAATAAGAAACTTGAATGGGTCGTTGATAGGAGTTTGTAGAAATTCGATACTCACAGCTTTTTGATGGTTGGGCAGCTCCAGCTTTGATTCAGGCCTCGCCGTGACCAGCATGCACACCGCCATCAGCACCAGCAGACTGTTTGGCAGCATTTTGATTCAGTAGCTGCGAATGAAAAGAAATAAAATATTGAATTCAGTCATAAAACAGGCGCTTTATCCCTGGAAAGAAGGCACAGGAGAAGTATAAAAATGCACAAAATAAATAATTTAAATATTCAATACTTACATAGAGCACGGAGGGTCACGAGTCACGGGTCACAGTATTCCTGTGGGCGAACTTGTTCACTCAGTGGCTGTCGGTGGGTTTATGAATATCAAGGAAGATTTGGGCCTTATATAGTAGCCTGCTGATATCAGCGGCCGCAAAATGAACGATCCAATGACGCAATGTAAGGAAAATTGATTAGGCATTCAGGCATTAATCCTGAAATAAAATTAATAAATAATTTTGGTTAAATCGCGAGCGGTTTATACTTTTGCGTCACCCATCAGAAATAATGCCGATACCATTGTAATAATAGGCAACTATTTCTGTGGTTTGGCTGAAACCCTGACGTCAACGGAAATTTCACCATATTAAATAAATGTTATCATACCGTTTGTTTTTAAACTAAAGTTGGGTTTGTACCTAATGTAGCTAATACAAAGTGCATACGTTTTGACATGCTAACTTTTTCAAACTCCGTACAAGATTAACTTGCACGCCGACCAGGTGTAACTCCGTCTTGGCCGTACGTACCACCGAGCTACCGATAAGACCGCTCTGCACGTGACTATCCAAGGCTGCATGGAGATCTCGGTAACGCAACGGAACGAGGTGCAACGAGTGCGCTATCTTTGAAGAAAAAACCATGTATTTTACTCAGGCTTATCGACAGCGGCTTGGCGCCCATCAGCGAACACGTCGCAACATACAAAAGTCCTGCCGTGATTTTGTTTTCAAAGGTGCGCATATAGCAACGGGGCGCGGCGAGAATGTTTAATTAACTACACGATAGACGCAACCTTGGCTGAAATTCAGGTGAATTCCCAGTGACATCATTCGGCCTTGCCACACATGGTCATGCCTAGCGACATACCTTTTAGTGATCGTTATCCTCATTACAACGGGTCGATAAGTCAAATAATTATTTGACCTATACCTATGGGTTTAATCGTTTGGCTAACAAGGAAAAATACTTCGGGAATCACGAAATGACGTAGCAACGAACCCGTGCTAGTTTTTATAAAACCGAAGATAAGGTATTTGGGATTATTTGGTTGCTACACAAAAGTAAAGTTTGACAACGCTTTTCGCTAACATAGCGAAACATCTCGCCGTCCGAGGGTCCGAGCAGAACGGTGACGGATAACACACAGCTTTCATAATGTAAATAATGTTTATGCAACATTACACCATCGATGTGTCTCGAGCGTTGCGGCGCATTGATACAGAGTGCATATATCAGACGTTCGTACTTGCGCTTGCTGCTCCGGCACCCTAACGTTATACTATCATTGCTGACATGCTGACTGCTACATGACGACGGTCGTAGTAAACGTAGTAAAGACATGTTCACGTCATACTATCTTACCTATGCAACATACGTGTACGTGTACGATAACTATATACATACACACACATATACACATACAAACGTGGTATGATCTCTACATTCGTCACGAACGTTTCAAGATTAAGGAATGTCTGTAGCAAAGGTCTACGAGCAGGTGAGCTTACGAACGACGTTACGTTACATATAATCTTAAAAGACTTCGTGTCGGAGTCGTCGCACCATCGAGCTACCGATAAAACCGCGGTGCAGGTGACTCTCCAACGCTGCATGGAGCTCCCGGTCACACAATGGAATCAGGTGCGGCGACTGTGCTATCTTTGAAGAAAAAATCATGTATTTTACTCAGGCTTATCGACAGCGGCTTGGAGCCCATCAGCGAATACATCGCAACATACGAAAGTGCAGTCGAACGTTACACAGCGGGTGCTCGCCTGCGAGGCGCCCGTAAACTCGCCTACGGGCGCCGCAGTGTCGCAGTCATAATTTCTAATTATATCATTACACGCCCACATTCCGCTGAAATTTACTGGGGTTTCCTATTAAGACACTTAGCGTAGCGACACTTCGGGCGCGCCGCACATAATTTTTGTTTATGTGATTCCACGCCCAAGGTACTTGCCGCAACCTTGGCTGAAATTCACTGGAATTCCCCGTTACGACATTGCATGTATTTGCCACATATATTCAGGCGACTTTTATCGATCGTTTCATTTGACGACGGGTCGTTTATAACGAGGAAAAGCACTTTGTGAATCGATAAATGAGGTGCTAACACACCCGTGGAGTTATTATGAAAAACCCAAGATAAAGTATTTGGGTTAATTTCGTTGCTACGGCCACAAAACAAAACTAAAGTATGAAAACGCTTTTCGCTAACATATTTGCTGCTGCTTTCGCCGTCTGAGAGTCCGGCGGGCAAGACGGTGACGGATGACACACAGCTTTATAATGTAAATAAATAAAATGTTCATAAAATGTTCGTACGCTAACTAGACACACACACACACACACACACACACACACACACATATATACACATACAAAAAAAAACGTGACATGATCTCTACATTCGTCACGAACGTTTCTAGATTAAGAAAGCCTAGCTAGCCTAGGATCGACGTTACGTTACTAGAAGTCTAAGTTTTGCGCCGTGGGCTTCATGGGCTATGCAACTGTGATTTTCTTACTTTTGTGCAACACCTGCAAGTCTTTTGCAGAGATTTATGTCTAGAACTTATCCAGGAGCAAGCCCGGAGGCTCGCAACCACCGTTTGTAGTGAAAAAATTCAAGTGCATTTTGAGTGAAATGCATCCTAGTGCATCGGGTTAAGATTGCAATGGCAAGATTCTTAGTCACACCTGAAACTGCATTCAGGCATTATAGACCGGACGGATCTGTGTTCCTGGCTGTATATGTTGACCAGGGTTACTACGATGATAATAAAGAAAAATGCATACAAATTAGTTAGTTCGAGTTATCATAACCTGAAGCATTTTGTGTGCAGCGCTGAGTTAATTTGCACTTATATATTTCAAAGGCTTTACTTACCTCATCAATGTATAGCGCACAGACATGTTTTTTTTATCTTTCTGTTGTAATGTAAAGACAGTTGATTGGATACATTTCGCAGATAGATTTAGATTTTATTTTTGAAAATGATGAAATACGTATTTTATCCAGGCAGCTTGATTTTTCAAATCTGAAGTAACTGCTACAGCAAGAAACATAGTTTATTTTCAGATGTAAGGCCAGAAAATACATTTTAGTAAATCTAGAAAAACCTCGAAAATTCACTGATTATGCGTGCCGGCAAGGCGCGAAGCGAACGTTCTAATGTAGACTTTCTGACAATACACTCAAGTTCAAAATCACTCGACACGATGGTCGTGCCCCATGGGTCAGGCCTTAAGGTGGTTAAACAGAATCCCGGTGTAAAATGCACATCATAATATTGTTTTCTTTATTTTTAAATAAAAAGTATGCAAAAATTGCGTTTTAAAGCAATCAGCGGAAATTTATTGGTAATAATTAAGTTTTCACATTCAAATTATATTATTTTATGATTTACATTTTGATTGCATTCGATTAACAAACTTAAAAGCGTATTTATCGTTGTAATCGAATGTAATCAAAATGTGAAGCAAAAATAAGATAATTTCAATACGAGAACCCTATTAATAGTAATAAATTTCCGCTAATTGCTTTCAAACACATTTATTGCAAAGTTTTTATTCAAAAGTAAGGAAAACAATATTATGATGTGCATTTTGCACCGAGATCCGGTTTTACCACATTAACCAACTCTACCTATGGTACCTAGTGTAATCGTCACAGAAGGGAAGCCGGGCGGATCGCTAGTAAACAATAAAGATTCGTATCCGCGGCACTAAAACATTTTATACACTTTTAATGTACTACATATACATACTGCACAGATTTGGGGACACGCAATCCTTCGTTTACTGTTTTGTACCTCGACTTCGACAATCGATTGTAAACCGTGATTGATTATATTTTTAGAAAAACTCGGCAGAAAAGGATCGCGGTGTTTATTAGGGTGTCTCGAAATTCCACTTTTCAGGGTTCCGTACCCGAGGACTGCCAAACGGGACCCTATTACTAAGTCTACACTGTCTGTCTGTTCGTCTGTCACAGGGGTCTACAGTAGGGTGGAACGAATTTTTTTTTTCTCTCAGATCTTGATCTAATAGTGCGGAAAGTTTGTGAATTAGGAAGGTTATTAATTGTGTAAAATATTATTTCGATTGAAATATTTCTTCTGCTGTCACACACGGCCTCAAGTTTTGCAATTTTAGAAAAAAATCTCGAAATCACTTTATTACTACACATGCGGTACTTGGTTTATTCTTATTTTTGACGAAATTTATTCGCTTAAGACATACGTGCTAAGAAGCAGGGGAGGGATGGCGGGGTGTAGATTCATTCTTATCTTAGTCGTCCCGCTTACGTGAAGGGGAACGCACGTCGCACATACATCCCACGCAAATTTAATTTCGACAGCTAATTATTGATTTTTCTTCATCTTTTTATATTTATAACGTATCTTTTGCCCATAAACATGGCAAGTGTCTCTAAAATGCCAACAAGAACGCAAGTTAAATGTGATATATTTGGGGCTCCGAAACCTTTATGTGAGTTTACTTTACCTACTTACGAGGATGTCATGAAGCATTATTTATGGGTGAAACACACCATCAAGCCTACCAAAGACATGAAAGAGCCATCTTTTCAAGATATAGCTGAGCTTGTTATCGTAAAGATAGAAGAAATCTGGAGAAACGCTTCTATACCTACTGTTTCTTCCACGCGTATTCTTCAGCTTTTACGATCTTATCACGATAAATATAAGAAAATAAAAAAACGACCCAAAAACCGGAAAAAAACGGAAAAATCTAATAAAGACTTGAAAACATTTTCAAATCATGCTTCAACGACTTTGCTCGATGTAGGGTTCTCTTTATCTCGGACATACTTCGCCTTTAGCTGGTTCAGCTAGCTCTATTTCAGCCAGTATTGTCGATTTTATAGACAACGATCAGTTTGACCATTCTAACTTAAAAGTCATAGGGTGCGATGGTACAGTGGTAAATACGGGTCTCAAAAACGGAGTTATTACAAAATTGGAATCCTTTCTTGGACGACCGGTTCAATGGCTCGTGTGCCAACTTCACGCAAACGAACTACCCCTGCGACATTTGTTTCAACACTTGGATGGATCGACTACCGGCCCGCGTGGATTTTCAGGACCCATAGGAAAAAAACTAATAGACTGTGAAAAGCTACCTATTGTGGAGTATCAACCAATCCCCTCTGATTTCCCAAATATAGATAAAAAAGACCTGAGCACGGATCAAAAATATCTTTTGGAAATATGTCAGGCTGTTGCGAAAGGCTCGTGCACCGAAAGCGAATCAATGAAAGATCCAGGCAGAATTTCACATTCTAGATGGCTAACATTAGCAAATCGTATACTACGTTTGTATGTGAGTAGTGAAAATCCATCAAAAAGTCTGGTGGTACTAGCTGAATACATAATGAAAGTTTACGCTCCAACTTGGTTTGCGATAAAATCCAATTCGTCGTGCACAAATGGTGCGAAACATGTTTTAAGGACAATTCAACAGTCACGATACCTGGAAGACCATCTGAAGGCTATTATAGATCCCGTCATTCAAAGAAATAGCTATTTCGCACACCCAGAAAATATTTTACTGGCTATGTTGACCGATCATGACAAAAACGTAAGAGAACTAGCATTTCGCAGAATCATAAAGGCAAGAAATAATTTGAGAGGCCCTCGTACATTCGTGATTTCACCTATCAACTTCAGTGCAACTAAATACTATGATTTGATTTGCTGGGAGACCTGCAATGTGACCGAACCCCCACTTCTATTTGATGTAGAGCAAAAAGAAATGGAAAATATTGTAAATACTGGACAAACTGAATTATTCTTCACTCGGTTCCCATGCCACACACAGGCAGTTGAAAGATGTGTCAAGTTGGTAACCGAAGCCGCTGCTGCCGTGTGTGGAAGCGAAAATAGAGATGGCTTTATCAGAACTAGACTGGAAGCCAGAAAAATAATGCCTAAATTTGAATCCAAATGCCAGTATGTTGTTGGTAAAAATTATGATTAATCCATAGTATTTTTATATGAAAAAACTTCAAGTCAAGTGTGACAGCAGAAGATATTTTTATATTTTTTTTATATTTTGTGTGATTAATGTTAATAACAAACCACAAGTTTTCCGCACTATTAAATCACAATTAAAAATATTTTTTTTGTTTTTGGTCTTTTCGTTCCACCCTAGTCTACAGCCTCAAAAGTAATAGCTATAAAGTTGAAATTTCCACAGAAAAAGTGTTACTATGGCCTCTTAACACAACAAACAATAAAATATAAAAAAAAACAAATTTAATGGGGGACCCTCATGCAAGAAACCTCGAAAAAGTTGCATTATTTAAATGGTTTTAGTTCTTACTTAAAGGCGGTAAAACAGAAATGTTTTAAATTTAGACAGCTTGCAGGAGATACTCAAAAGTAGGGTTCCGTACGCAGACGTTGCCAATTCTTGGCAACATTATTTCGAATATTATGTTTGTGATAGTGGAATTGCTTTTAAAGCGACTATAAATTAAATTAAAAATATTGGACTTCATCTACTGCCCACGCATTAGATTAAGTTTTACAAAATGTTAGGAAGATAACAATTTTTTTTATTCTTCAATTTTGTTTTTTTATGGTTATCAAATTCTGTTGTGTTCCAAGGTCGTATTAAATTAAAATCTCTGAAATATGTATACCACAAAATGAGAAATTCTGTAAAAACTAATGCCCCTGCAGGGAAAGTACTTTACATATTAAACATAGTAAATTTTACTTCAAGGAATCTAATATATTATTTTTAAAGTTAAGGAAACTGCATTCAAAGATTTAAAAAAAATCACCTGCATGAACTGGGAATCGAACCGGACAAATGTGTAAAAAAAGATTATAGAAATATGCTGGCATTGTAATAATAAAACTCTTAACGGTATCCCAAAATTTAATATTGTTAGAAATATGAAAAACAGTATTCATTTTCCTGAACAACATTTGAAAATTACATCCTGATTTGATCCTTAAGATTTACTGTATCGATGTTACATTTTACAATTTTCAAGAAAATAGATAATTTGTTTATCCTGGGCCTTTTACTTACTCCTAACAATATTGAAATTTGGGATACCTTTTAAGAGTTTTGTTATTTAAATGTTAAATTTCATGGTGTTCCTTAAATTTACGATAATATGTTACTTAGAAGAATATGGTTTTTATGTAATTAGGTTTGATGTTTGACCCTTTCCATCGGTATCATAAAAATACAGGCTGTTTTTTTTACACATTTGTCCGGTTCGATGTCCGGTTCAAACAGGCAATTTTTCAAAATACTATGGATGTAGGTTTTCTCTTTTTTAAAAATAAAAAGTTCCTTCAAGTATAATTTGCTGTCTTCAATATTTAGGGCACATTCCCCAACAAGGGGCATTCGTTTTAATAAGCTTTAACCAACAAAAATACAAAAAAAAACACATTTTGTAAAACTTTTTATCAAATGCAGAAGATGTTGTCCAATATTTTTTACTTTTATTTTATTTGGGCTCTTTAATTTAAAGATCTCTTTTAAGTAATTACACTATGAAATTCGAAAAGAGTGGGATTTGGAGCCACCCCGGTGTTTATGTCATCCTAAAATATGCTGGCGCCGCGCCGCTAGACTCTACATAAATGCAGGCGAGCATTCAGGAAACTATGAGTATATGGGCGCTTGCCATGTTTTACCGTCGTCGGTAATATTTGGACAAGTGTTAGAATTTGTCTGGCTTTAGTCAGGCGAAAAATGTAATTTAACAGGGACCCAAACATTCACTAAGAAAATACCTTTGTGTGCCTCCTTGGCAAGGGCCAAGGTAAGGACCTAATGGTGGGTCAATGATTGGGGACAATATGACACGAGACCTGCAGAACATCAAATCCGATAGATCACACCAACTAAATGCTCTCAGTATAGCTAGCACAGATGACACGAATAGATACATTTTGTCTCTCGAATAAACGTTTGACCAATGGACACACAGGACGATCGTTTTATCGAGGTGGTGATCACGTGATAAAGCTTACCTGCGTTTCCATTGGTCGTTTGTTCGAAAGACAAAACTTTTCTATTATTATGAAAAGGCCTAAATTTCGCAAATAAACCTGCTAAGTAAAGGTTTTTAGCGTACGCAGAGAAAAGAGAAGCATCCTTTGTACTGATTGAAGTTGTTACGAGAGCCCTTTTTGTACTGGACCCAGAAAAAGGACGCAATCAAGATTAGCGGGCAATAAAAAACGACCCAGGCTTTTTCCGGGGTAATGACCGGGAATAAAACTCAGACTGACTTACAGTAGTAAATAATGTATAGATACTACGATAGTACTTTCTTTAAAACTTATTGCCAAGTAGCCTTTGACCGCGTGGAAGTGCCTTTCAATCTTTGAGTAGTATCGACAGTTTTCAGCATGTCGGTTATTTTATCAGCACCCCTTATAGTCTCTCTGTTGACCAGGGTCACTACGATGATAAAGAAAACCGAATCTAAATCCCGTTGAGTAGTTTTCCCTAGTTGAAACGAAACATACAGAAGACAGTCAGACTGAAAAAAGTTCTAAAAATTTTAGTTTATTCCCATAAGTAATCTTTACAACCTTCCTCCTTTATTGACACGTACCGCGACAATTTTGATATGAAAATGTGCTTCCGTTATATAAATCTAGTTTAAGTTACTTACATCAACGTTTGGCTGAAACAGCTGTTGCGTTTACCTAGAGCGGGTCAAGTAAATATCCAAAAAGCAAGGTCAGTAAATAAGTGATATTGACAAAGGAATTTTCGGTGTTAGTTTATAGTTTTTTATATTAATAAACTTGACATAATTTTGCCAAATCAGTATACAGTTACATAAACGATACCAGACCTATACCACAGGTTAATTTTTTTAAAGATGTTGACGATGTTTCACCAAGTGCCATATTAATAATATAGTTTAAAAATCAATTTAATTGTCCAACGAAAGCGCTCCGGGGCAAGACGCGCGGGGGGTAAGCCACCGAGCTACATACAATTTTTTAAACAAGCAGTTTGGTGTCTCGCCCCTCACAACCGCTCCGTCCGAACGTCTTCATTGGATTGTGTGGATTTTTAAACTATGCCTATATGAAGTGGCAAGAGGGGGACCTTATTCACGTGATAATGACAAGAGTGATTCTTTTATATGTTACTGTACACTCACCATATATACTGCATTTGAAATGACAGACCGTCAATACGTTGCCTTCATGCCTCCAAATGACATCAAACTTAACTTCACCCGCTCTAGGTAAACGCAACAGCTATAGCTAGGCAGACGTTGATGTAAGTAACTGAAACTAGATTTAAATAGCGGAGCGGCACAAAATTTTTCAACAAAATGACATGACGTTTTTTGTTCAGTGCCTCCTATACTATAGCCCAAGACATTTGGTATAGAGAATTTCCATTTCGAGATTTCATTTCAAACGTGGGCGGTCGACGATATTACGTGCAAAAAATGAATAGATTCTCTTAAAGAAACTAGCGTTACTGGTCTACCTATACTATTAAGAGGGTATTCTGCAGCTTAGATAGGCAATAACAAGAATAAAGTTGTGAATAATGTATGAATTCATTTTTTTTTGCATTATAAAGTTGCTTGTGAGACTCGTGAACATCGAGCTGTGGAAAGTGACTTTAAAAACACAAATTGAGTACTTTATTAAGCCAAAGAACAATTGAACTTGAGGGGGTAATATAGAGGATCTCGGTGCAAAATGCGCATCCCTTACTTCTTAATAAAAAATATACTACAAATTACATTTGCACCCATAGCCGAATGACAAGGGGATCGGAGTCGCCGCTAAGCAACAACTGAAGCATAGCAATGGCAGCGGTTTACAAGTGTGTGAGTGCATTTACTCTGGAATCAGACTTACTATGGTAAGATTGTGTGCGTGCCGGGCTCATGCGTACACGCGAGTAGGCTTGCTATGGGTGCTTCAAGTTTTGGTTGGCGAAACTCCTTCCGATTTTTTTTGGACTTCTATGTTTGCACCGAGATCCTCTGTAGCCACCTTAAATCGAAACTTACGATCTATTTATATCGTCGCAGATGATGCAACCATGGGATACCCAGCCGTATAATATATTATAGAAAGGTTTCCAACATTAATATAGTACGATTTGAATTAGTACGGAACCATTAGAACACTGATCGAACTCGCACTTGCCCGGTTTTTAGGGTTCCGTACCTCAAAAAGAAAAAAATGGAATCCTTATAGGATCACTTTGTTGTCCGTCTGTCTGTCTGTTGACTCAAGACCCTTTATCTTGAGAACGCATTGAAATTAAACCATATACTCAGATCTACAGTCCTTTGAAGCTGTGAAAACATCAAACTTCTAAGTTAACGTAAAAAACAGATACGGCAAAAAACGTATATTTCGACACTCAAGGGAATCAAAATTTATAGGGTATTTCCCGAACTATGAAATGTGGCAAGTAATACAGTCTTATACCACAAGTATAGGAAAATAACTGAAAACTATACACTTGTAATTCAATCATAAAAAAGAACCCTTGGTGGGCGAGTCCGACTCGCACTTGTCCGGTTTTTAGGGTTCCGTAGTACCTGAAAGGTAAAGGAACCTTTATGGTGAGACTCCGTTGTCCGTCCGTCCGTCCGTATGTCCCAACCTCATAACTTTAGCACCGTTAAAGATAAAGACTCAAAATTTGCCACAAAAATTGCATTCTTTTACATACATAATAATATGCTAGAAAATATTTAAAAAAAAATGAAATTGTTTAAAATATTTCCAATACAAAAATTAGAAAAATTAAAAAAAAACCTAAAGATACAATATGGGTATCAAATTGTAGATATTAAAGAGCTGATTATAAAAATACATACTTTTACGAGAAATCTTTGAAAAACCACAAAAATGCATGGCAATATATTAGATAACCTATTACCTTCCTCCTGCCTGTTCCCAAAACTGTCGAATTACGGAACCCTGGGTATGCGAGTCTGACTCGCACTTGACTGGTTTTTTTATTCTAGCCATCCATTGATCACTCGTTGAAATGCCTATGCTCACACAAGCTTAGCAGGCAGGTTGGTGAGCACGGAGCCGAAACCCTCACACCTGCTCACCAGGCTGTTTTATATAAGAGATAAAAACAAAACCAACATGAATTCAGGCGAAACTTGGCAAGTAGATAATATCTCATACTACGTGTATTGTGAGAGTCGTTTTCTACGAATCCAATTCGATTTGGATAAGACTCGTATAAAGGAACTTTCCATAATGGAACATTAAGTGGTTTGTTATTATAGCTGGAATTTCAATACCTATATGGTATTTATATTATAAATATGGGTATTATGGTTTATTTACCTCACTGTAGAAAGGGTTGTCGGGGATAGGCGCTTTACATAGCTAAGCCACTGGAAGGGAAGCCCGCTGCTTTTTCTTGTTAAACTATATGAGAGGCAAAACACGAACTGATCTTATATCTAAAGAGGGTTATTAAGAGCCCGGTCCGCGACGACGACAACTTTGATCAAAAACAATATGTTAAATATTTTTCTGACCTTTATCGCGATGTTTTTGGGAAAACTAGGGACATACACCACTTCATATTGACCGTCTAAATAAAGGCCTAGAATTTATTTGATTGAATTGTTTCTCTTTTGTGAGTTATTTTGATACTTACGAGCCCGCTCCGAATCGTTATTCATAATATCTAATGTAAAGTAACACAACATAATTAAACACAAAAATACATTGAACCAAAATCTGCACAGCGCTGATTTTTAGCTGATTCTGTATCATCTACAATTAAACTTAAAGTTCTATAGGTGATGCACAATATACGAGTAACTACAACATAACCATCAAAAGATATATAAAAATACACACCAAATTACAATTTTGAAGAAACAAAAATAAATTTTAAATAAAACCACATCAGGTACTTACATAATAAACAAATAGAGCATAAAAACAATGTAGTAAGATTAAATAAACGCGGGCAGAGCCACGTGCAAAGGCTAGCTATTTACATAAAGGTTAAGCTCTAGAACCGGTTAATAAACAGTATGTGTAATATAAATATTCCCATACACATTGTTAGGATTCTGTGGAATAGATGATGCGAATCATCCCATGGTTGCATCATCTGCGATGGTATAAATAGATCGTAAGTTTCGATTTAAGGTGGCAACAGAGGATCTCGGTGCAAACATAGAAGTCCAAAAAAATCGGAAGGAGTTTCGCCAACCAAAACTTTAAGCACCCATAGCAAGCCTACTCGCGTGTACGCATGAGCCCGGCACGCACACAATCTTATCATAGTAAGTCTAATTGCAGAGTAAATGCACTCACACACTTGTAAACCGCTGCCATTGCTATGCTTCAGTTGTTGCTTAGCGGCGACTCCGATCCCTTTGTCATTCGGCTATGGGTGCAAATGTAATTTGCAGCATATTTTTTATTCAGAAGTAAGGGATGTGCATTTTGCACCGAGATCCTCTATTACCCCCTCAAGTTCAATTGTTCTTTGGCTTAATAAAGTACTCAATTTGTGTTTTTAAAGTCACTTTCCACAGCTCGATGTTCACGAGGCTCACAAGCATCTTTATAATGCAAAAAAATGAATTCATACATTATTAACAACTTTATTCTTGTTATTGCATTATATTTTATTTTGACTTATTAATTGTCAATTTTCTAATAAATCGACAATCTTTGACACTTGCACACAAAAAAAAACACTATCGAATGCCGGGTGACGTCGATAAGGCGTGTTAGAGCTATTTATTATCTGACGATTATAAAAAAATCCCATTTCATTGTTAATTCTATTAAGGTATGTTGTTAGTTATCGCGAGTAAGACCCCAATACAAAGTTAATAATAATTCCGAATGTTCGGAAATGTTATTTTATCTTAAAAACCATAGTGTAATGTTTACCATGAGCTGCTTGCTTGATTTTTTTATGACTTTATTTGTATTGCTATTGCATTAAATTTTCATTTCATTAAATTCAAAATAAAAACTGCATAATAGGTCCTAAAATAATAAGTGAAAATAATTCTAGGGTAGATCATGTATCGTTAACTGATCAAATTCCAGAAGAAGAAGAAATATTTTGCTCAAATAATTTTTTCACCTCCCAGTACAAAGTGATTCCATCAGCTGACAAATTTTCTATAGAAAGGTAAAACAAAAGTACGCGCAAAAAAAACGTTTTTGTTGTTAGTGGTCTATTAGGGATACTCTATCATCTGTTAAATTTTTTTCACTTTGAATTTTAGGACCTTATATATTTTTCTCGTTCCATGACTACTTATTATGATTTTAATTAATCAATACAATTTTGTGAAGCTCTGGAAACATCAGGTCTGCGAATAAGCAGAGAGAAGACCGAGTACATGCATTGCAACTTTAGTGGCGTCAACAGCAAACACACCATCTGTCTGCAGAACACTCAGCTAAAAGAAGTGGACCATTTCAAGTACCTAGGGTCAGTCATCAGTAAAGATGGGTCAATAGACACTGATGTCACCCATCGCATAAATACCGGGTGGATGAAATAATGGAGAGAACTATCCGGCGTGCTATGCGACAGCCGAATCACAGTATTTTGTTGGCCTTAAAACGGGCAACTTCTGCTTGTACATGAATCAGATAAAACTGTTCATTCCTAATGCGAGAGTAAAACTCCCACGAATCTCACTATCAGTTTCTAAGAAAATCTCGATCAAAGTTTCATGTCCCATATTTAGATAAAATCTATGAATAAGTTTAGCGGCCAAACAATTGCAGAGATTTTATTTGTTGGATCGTGATTTTAATTGTCTTACTTGTAGGTATATTATGAATCCTTTTTGGCTGCGCTAGGACTTACAGGTTCCGAGAAAATGGCCATTTCATGAATTTAGTTTTTGTTTGCTTCATTATATTGCATTAGAGTCTGCAACTAGCTTTAAACCCTAGCCACAAATAAGGACTACAGCCACGAAAAAACACAGGCTCTAACTCCGCATAATCTCTAAAATATACATTTTTGAAATTTATGGTACAATGAAATTTTATGGCACAGTTACGAAAATTTAAAGCTTCGATATTATCCTAAGAGCAAGTCAAGCTCACTTTAAATAAGACTGTCTAATTTTATTTATGTAGGCCTTTAGAAAATTCAAGCGCAAGACTTTGAAAAGAATACCTTTTTGGACGGACGATTTAGTAAAGGCCGCTGGGAGCCACTAGATGATAGCAGCCCATGATTTTTCTCGTTGGAGTTATATGGGGGAAGCCTTTATTCAGCAGTGCCACCCAAAAATCAATTACACTGCGAAGAGATGAAGATACTCACACATAAGAGGCACCTTCAAAGTGAGACCTACGTCTGCGGTGGTACGGGCACGTCATGAGGCGACCATCCGATCACATAACCAGAACAGTGCTAGATATCGAAACTAAACCCCGAGGACGAGGAAGACCCCGAATCACATGGATGTCCATAGTAAATAAGAACCTCCAAGAAACCCAAGTCAACAAAGAGACGACCCAGGACCGAGCTGCCCGGAGACGAATGATACGGAGGGCCGACCCCAAATAAAAATGGGAAAGGGCCAGGCAAAGAAGAATACAGTTTTGTGAAAATAAAATACACACTTAATTTTAAATCACTGATATAAAAAAACAACTGATTTAAATCAATCAAGTGAAAGCTGTTGCTCAAAAAAGTAGAAAAATGTACACAAGACACAATTAATTTCACCTACTGGAGCCTCATAATCACCATGACGCCACAGAGTATAACAAATGAAACCCCAAGCAATCCAATAGTCCGACCGCATCTCTCCACTTCGCAAACATTACCCCACTTTCATTTGATCCTTCGCTATAAAACTACAGTGTACTGCACAAAACGAGATAAGTTACACCACACATATACGTACATACAATGTGGACACAAAGATGGAATATATACATATAATAAATAGCACCACCTGAGATAACTCGTGTGACAGCTTTAACCGAACTAATAGATGGCGCTAAGAGTAGCTTGTCAACCTTTTTGCACACAGGTTTATTAGTAAAATGATAGTAATGTCGTTTGCCATGTACCATAATGTTTTTAGAGTTCCGTAATAGTAATAATGTGGTGGTACGGAACCCTTTGTGCGCGAGTTCGACTCGCACTTGGCCAAATAATTCTGCCTATATCACGGTGCAATAAAAATACAAGTAACTTGCCGCCATTTTCAATGCTTACAATTGTAATGAAGTTTATTATCAACGCCAGAATCTGACAGCAGAACATGTACAAACTCAACGCGTGCAAAAGAGATGGCTTGCAAAGCTTTTTTTTTTTTTTTTTTTTTAATCTTTATTTAAAGGGTTTGGTCACGTAGTGACCATGTCACCCTAATTGTACACATATACAAACTTAACTAAACAACAACACTTCTTAATTTAATCCCGATCTTAACTAACTTAATCAGCACCTTAGCCTCGTCCGAATAAGGGCAAGCCAAAGCACTGTTACATCCACCCAGTTCGAATATTGAGTCGTAATTTATTTGTCTTCTTTGAACCTCGTTCCGCACACACTCCATCAAAATGTGATACACATCTTCCACTACACCACATTCAGTACAGTTTGGTGTATCTGACTTGCGCATCATGTAAGCAAATTTATTTAATGGAATATGTCCGGAACGAAGTCTAAAAGTAAGAACTACATCACTCCTATTAACAATATAATTTTCGAACCAAGGCAAACGAAGAGGGTTACATTGTATGGTTCTGTACCAAATTCCCTTTTCCAAGGATCTCTTGTCAAAATACTCCTTCCACTGGCAATAGCATAGATCTCTTACGATGTGTAACATGTCTGAAAAGAGTGAAGTACATATCACGGGTATGCCCTCAGTAGTAGCAAGTTTGGCCAACAAATCGACCTCTTCGTTTCCCCTAATTCCGACATGAGATGGAATCCACTGCAAAACTATACTTTTATTTTTAGACTTATATTTTAGAATAGTATCTAATACATCGTAGGCTATCGGAATACCTCGACTATTCGAGGTGCACCGAGCCAAATGTTGTAACGCACTCTTTGAGTCAGAAAAAATTACAATCCTTTCCCAGGCAAGAGACTTAGTATATGATAAGCATTCTAAAATTGCCAAAAGTTCGACATGCATTATTGAAATGTTTGATTTAATTTGGAATTTCATATTGGTGTTCAATTGTGGATCATAAAAAGCTGCACCGGCTCCATCCCTGTCTTTCGAACCATCGGTATAAAGTTTATAATATTGTGTATATTCTCCTTGCATCATAATCTTACACTTATCTTTTAAATAAGAAGCACCAAGACATTTTTTAGACCGATCAACTCCCTCTATATCTAGTCTAATGACAGATGATAACTCGATATTTGCAACCCATGTGTCCAAACTATACATTTCTAAAACTTTACTAGAATAAATAGGTAGATTCTTCAAATATTCATGAAGAAGAGATAAAAGCGGTTTTTTTTTTCTAGCCCAATAACTGTCAGTGTTAAGCCTATTTAATTCGTCTATTCTTTCTATGTTCACATTACAAGAAAATGACCTTGACCTCAACCAAAATTTTCCTGCCAAATACCATCGACGCACATTCAAAGGTTGAAGGCTAAGCTCACTCTCCATCACATGGATTGGAGTACTCCTTATAAAGCCCCCTATTACCCGCATTGCCTGGTTTTGAATTTTGTCAAGTTTATAAAGATGACATTTGGCACTACAGTCATATAAAAAACCAGCATAATCTAATCTACTTCTTATTATGGATATATAAAGTCGTCTCAAATGTTTGGGATGAACACCCCATGAGGCCCCAGCTAACACTTTAAGTGTACTTAAAAATTTAAGGGCTTTTTGGCTAGTTTCATTTACATGTTTCCCCCATAATAAAGCCCGATCCAACCAAAGACCTAAATATTTAACATTTTCTACTAACTCTATTGTGTGTCCATTTATAAATATATTAATATTATCTCTTCGAAAGCGGCGACTGAATAGGCAAACTTTGGTTTTCCTAGATGATAATTCTAAACCTAAATTATTTATTAATTTAACAAAAATATCTAGCGCATTTTGCATCCTTAACGTAGCCTCCAAAATATTACAGCTTGTAACATACAACACAAAGTCATCTGCATACTGTGAGATGCCCACATTGACAATATCCTGGCAAAAAGCTACAGTAGCTACATTAAATAATAATGGAGACATTGGATCACCCTGAGCCAATCCACAACCGGTAGCTCTTATTATTTGAGTAGACTCGGAGGAGCGTATTTGAAGAAATCTTAGTGATAAAAAGCTCCAAAGATAGTGACATATTTCCGAACCTATACCCAGACTATCCAGTGTATTGAGCAAACTGCCAATGTCTACATTATTATATGCATTTTCTATATCTATAAAGCATCCCAGTGTGACTTGTTTTTTTGAAAAACCTATTTGAATGCTAGAAACTAAATGAGTGAGACTATCTAAACATGATTTAGATTTTCGAAAACCATAAGTATTTTTCGAAAGCAATAAATTCTTTTCTAAGTACCACTCTACTCTGTGATTTATGATGGAGTGAAATATTTTACAGGGACAAGACATAAGTGCTATGGGTCTTACTTCAGGAGATCTACCTATTGATCCAGATTTCGGCACAGGGACGACCACTACTTTCCTCCATTGTTCTGGTACAAATCCCAGAGAGAAAAACCTATTAAATAGAGATAGAAGAAGACTCTTTCCAGATTCCGGCAGTCTTTTAATCATTGAGAAAGATATGTCATCAACGCCTGGAGCCGTATCCTTGGATTTAATCGCTTTATGGAATTCCTGTGCCGATATCTGCATTGATAGCTGTTCATTTTTAGATACGAACCTAGGTACACATGGGGTTACATAATCAGGAGCCAATTTATGTAAAAGGTTATTGGACTTTTCATTATCAATGTACGTTCCAGTGGATCTATACCCTTTAAGCCATCTCATACGTCGCCACATCTCACTAGAGGAAGTAACATTGTCAATATTATCACAAAATGACTGCCAAGATTTGATTTTGGCATTACGAACGAACTTTTGGGCACTAGATGTCTTTTGTTTAAGCACTTGAAAATTTTGTGGGGTGGGATTTTTCCTAAAATTCACAAGGGCAAGACGTCTTTCCGCCACGGCCTTAGACAAGTCTTGATTCCAGTATGGTTTTGGTCTAAATCTCTGGAGACGTTGTGGGTTATCACATATTTTTGTATAGGGTATGTTTCCATCCGCAGCTTTATTTACCATTTCAATGAATTGATTATACGCCTCTTGTGGATCCAGAGATATACCCGTTGTTGAAATCAACCTATCGATGCTAGATCTATAGCCCAGCCAATCCGCTTTTTTGAAATTTCTCTTCTTTCTACATAACCCCGGTGTCAACAGGTCCGTCGAGAAGTTGATAATCAGATGGTCGCTTCCCAGGTTCTCATTGGTAACTTTCCAACTAAATCTTAGAGCAATGTCAGATGTTACTATTGTTATATCCGGAGAAGACGTCTGCATCCTACCTTCAACCAACTTCATGCGAGTATGGGAACCATCATTCAATACAACACAGTTATTCTCAATTAATGAGTCAAATATAAGACGGCCACGAGCATCAGTCTTGCATGACCAGGTTGAATGGTGAGCATTAAAATCTCCAGCAATTATTGTTTTTTGAGTAACCATAGAAAATATCTGATCCCAGTCTCCTTGAGTCGTACGTACATCTGAAGGACAGTATATTGATAATATGTTCTCTATATGTTCACAATTCAGTAGTTTGATAAGAACAACTTGAACTCCCGTGTTATTGGGTCGAACCGGCAACATTAGGCATTTAATTGAAATATGTGTTACTATTGCAACACCACCGTAAGAATCATCTCTGTCCTGGCGGAATATATTATATCCAGAAAGTTTTAATGAACTGTCAGGTTTCAACCAAGTCTCACTTAAAATGGCTATGTGGATTTTCTCTTGTGCCAATAATTGATCAAAAGTTGCAAATTTAGGACGTAAGCTTTGAGCGTTCCATTGTAACACATTTAACTTGGATTTACTTATTATGTTCTGCATCATATTTAAATAGGAGGTTGAAAACAGGCAGTGCAGTGATGTATTTACCTATGAAGGGTAAAAGCCATTTCCAAAGAGTGATTAAGCAATCCTGAATTTTTGTTTCTATACCACATCTTTTTGATAAAATAATATCTTTAATTTTTATAAACAAATCGTAGAAGGGGTTATTTTGTAAGTCATCCCGATTCACCGTTTCTTGGCGTGTATCTTCCTGCCTTTCTGAGTCTGAAGAATAAATTTCATCTTGCCACTCCATACCTAAATTCTCTCGAGATTTCTTAGGCTGCTTCTTGTTATTATACTTTTTACGATAGATGTTTTCCTTACATGCATTCGGCGGCAATGATTTAGAGCCGCTATTCAAGTTGGTACTAGTATGAGCAGACTGAGACTGAATATTCTCCGGTACAATCTCGCTTTCTCTAATTGTCGACTTTATTACCTCTGAATACAGACTACGGCCCGAACTCGCGACACCTAACCGATTTGTACTCATACCTGCTACCGGCTGTGTTGTTGGTAGAGATGATTCATATTGTTTACTGTTTCTAGGAGAAGGTGAGGGTGGCACATAAACGGTCATAGCTTTGCGATATGTACAGTTAAATTCAGACATTAATTCTCGTATACGTCTCTCCTTAGAGTATGTCGGGCACAATTTTGATAATGCCATATGCTTACCCGTACAGTTGACACACTTGAACTCAGTCGTTTCACAGTTAGCATGACTTTTGCCACATTTTGGGCATATTGTTTTAATAGATGGACACATTTTTAATGAATGACCGAATCTCCAACATCTTGAGCATTGAGTCACTGGGAAGATGTATGGGTCAACTTTTACTCTGATGTTGTAAACATATATATATGTAGGTAACGAGGAGCTTTTGAAACAAAGCCGCACAGACTCACATGACTCCCATTTACCTTCTTCCATACTTCTGCGCTTTAGTCGCTTAGCTGCAACAATATCACATTCGCTACTCAAACTCGCTAGGATCTCTTCGTCAGAAAGCTCCAGTTCAATATTTTTTATGACCCCATAAGATTTTGTAA
Source organism: Ypsolopha scabrella (assembly GCA_910592155.1). Taxonomy (NCBI): domain Eukaryota; kingdom Metazoa; phylum Arthropoda; class Insecta; order Lepidoptera; family Ypsolophidae; genus Ypsolopha; species Ypsolopha scabrella. The sequence continues at coordinate 5,655,903 of OU342989.1, read as the reverse complement.
TTTCCATAGTGCGCTGGCATTTATATCCTTTATTGATAAGGTTTTGATTGGTCGTTAACTTTTCTGCACTTTCATCGTTATTAAATTGGATTATCGCTTTGTACGCATTAATATATTTGACTCTCGTAATATCAAGGATACGTTCCTCATTTAATAATCGGGCTAAACCAATCTGCTTTGGAAGTTTTTGCTCACAGGTCAAGGATATCTCCACCTTTTCTTCCGCTACTATGACTACATCCTCCTCAAAGTTTAAAGCAAACCTTTTACCACCTCTTCCTATTCTTGTCCAAACTTCGTCCTGGTCTATGTTCCTGCCTCTCTTCTCACCGCGATTGTTATTAGATTCTTGTTCTTCTGTCATCTCGCTTCCCGAATTTTGCTCAATATTCACAATATTCTCATTATCTCTCGGCACTTCTAACAAACAGCTCACATCTCCCGCAGACTTATCCGTATTATCTCCACTTAGCTCATTTCCAATCTTGCTACTAATCATATCCACAGATCGTACTGATTAAAGATAAAATAGCAAACATCGTACGAAGCGAGCGATAACAATAAACCGGTTTGCCAAGTTACAAAACAACACGTATGGTCACGACGACCGCCGGCGAATCAATCGGCTTGCAAAGCTTGATCTTCACCTACGATCCTGACCAAAAAAGGTATGTATTGATGCGTGTTATAGGATAGACCCGTTTTACGCTTACGACAACAAAGCTATTCGTAAACATCTATACTAATAACAAAGTACTAAAAATGTCGTGTATGTACAATTAATATTTTTTATAGCACACCGTGCGTAAAATGACCACTTGTGCGGCATTTTCCGCACTTTTGCTATAAAATATTATACGATACTCGTGCGAGAAACTTTTTCTCGACTCACCTTCGGCTCGTGCCGCAAACTCACACTCGTCAGAAAACGTTTCATCGCTCTCGTATCGTAATGTACTATTTCATTAATTAAGAAATGGGTTATTATTAAATATTTATTACCATTATACTGAAGCCAAAACTACTATTATTAGAATTTTTGTCTCTCCCAAAGTTATAATGCGCATAGAAATCTATAGCCGAGCGACCGGACGTACCACGTGACCTTACTGCTTGTATAGAAAGTGTAGGGAAATACGAACTTTGCCGAGCAGTAGCGAAGATTCGTATGCGCATTTTAAGTTTGGGAGTACTGTATGTTCCGTTTTAACTCCAGAACCACTTAACGGAATCGGATTCGAGTAATTACTTTCCCGCTAAGGGCAGCGTATTGCACCGCTGAAGTTAATTACAAACGTCAACTAACGACAGTAGCAATGAGCGTCACGCTTTACCGCAATAGGCACAATTCGCCCGACATCGCACCCCCCAGCTCATCCGCACTATAGGCGTCTTTCGGCACGAGTGAAGGAATAAATTCGATGATCATAAATTTCCCATTCCAAAGGAATAATAATTAACTAAATCACTCTCCGAGGTACGGCTTCTTATGACGTCGTCGTGGCGGTACACGATTCCCCTTGGCAGCCAGGGGTCTAACGTGTAACTCATTTTGACGTTTGAAGCCGAGCCCCCTAATTCTGTATCGTAAAATCAGTTGCCAACCGAGTGCCTATCGTCGAAAATTCGGCTTATCTAAGGATACGTTCGCACTTGAAATGACGTCACAATTAGTAAATAGTTCAATACCCATTCAAGGTTATTTTGGAAGTTCATTTTTTTAAATCTGTTTTTGGTGAATAGCAACCATTGTTGGCTACCAATTCAAAGATACGTAATAGGGCCGCAGGATGGATATTCTGACATTATCTTTCACTCGCAATATCAGTCGTTCAACTATTGTTTACAGTACGATAAATGCAATACCAGGTTAAGTGGAGTAACTAAGCCTTATCAAATAAAAACTGTGGAATATAAGGAACGCCCATTAAAGGTTTTCATTTTTAAAAATCAACACACGTTAGTACAAAATCCCTTTTTCGCTGTGCGAAGCCCTTTCTTGCTTCCTTTTAACACGTTTGTATATTACTAAAAATAAATAAAAATACTGCACTTTTCTCCAATAAATTGCCGTGCCGTTTCACTAATCAATTATTTTTCTAACTTTTGAATACTTTAAGATATTTGCTTTCGAAATAATCACTGAAGTTAGAAATATTTTCTGATTTCATGCATCTACACCTCAAATTGACGTTATTTATTTTCGAGCAAAACACGAATGGTCAGAGAATTTGATAAGTAAAATATTACACAAATAAAATTTTCGAATTAATAATTGCGTCCATGTGAAAATTACAATTTTCGCCTATTTTGTGCTATTTGGAGACGCAGCGATCGTCGCGCGCTGATATAAACGTTATTTCAATGCCTTTTCCGTCGATATTTGTACAGACACAAATCGAGTTGCTAATTTAGGTCGGGGAACCCCCTTAAAATCACCCGAAATATCCCTTTGCAATTTTTTGTGCACGTGCCAGAACAGCCGTCCAAAGCTGCGTTCAATTTGAGCGACGCCCTTCTAACAATCTCTTGTACACGCTGAATTTGTACATGTTATCCTGCTGTCAGATTCTGGCGTTGGTAATCAACTTCATTACAATTACCACCGGACTTACGGTAGACCCGCTGGTTGGTTTTGTCTGAAACCAGGCTGACGGGCTGAAGCTTACAACCAGTTTATTCCACTTACCCCCAAGCGAAACAGCGTGAGTATACAACCCCGACTCTGGACCTAAATTTGTTATGAAACATCACAGATCGAATCAGTTGGCGCCGGCTTTGAACGCGTGCTGGTGACGTCACGACCCACATATGATCGAGGAGAACGTTCAGGGAATAAGGACCGTGTCGACTGGAGTTATAGTTGAAAATTCAATGTTTAGTTGTAGCGTTTGAATTCGCTTGCGGTGTATTTTTCCATTTTTCATCAATCAAAAATGTTGAATATAACGAAAGCTTTACATATACTACCAGATCAATTGGGGCAATGGCAAAGAATTTATTATACTTTGATAGAAGCGATTATTAGTTGGCTAATATTGGCCTAATTTTGATGGTCGGTGAATATTCGTAAATAGGTTTTTCTTTGTAGCTTTTCAAGTGAAATGTGGATTTGATTCGACTTTCGTGCCTTCAAAATCAACTACAAAATCTCTACATTTCTACTATACATATACCAAGTTGGATTTATTCGAAAGAAAAATACAAACAAGTATTTTTAATTCCCGGTGCAGGAAAATATACAGCCATAATTTATTTCTCCCGGTAACAAGTCTGCTAGCACTGTTTTTGTCGCTGCGAAGTCATAGCACAGTGTGACGTCATCCGTGAATGACTAAGTTGTTTTCCATTACGGCCTCTTTGGCTACAGTACCTTATGTAAATACTAATCATGTAGATAAATAAACAGAAAATAGTTTAAGTGAAAAATTGTTTTGCCCTAATTGGGTTCGTACTCAGAGGGTGCCAAATTGTCTAGCAATAACATTTTAACGCCTTGTTTTTTGTCGCCTCGGTGCTGCTTTGCCATCTTTAACGTAATGTTTTTAGGTTTCCGTACTCGTAATGCATAAAATAACACAACGTTGGTGGGAAAGTCTAATTGACATTAGACTACTGTCGCGTAGGGCCATAAACCACATTTATTACACCCGCGTTTCACAGACGATTATTACGTCCCAACGCGATGGGTGGTGAGCCCTATCGTACTTCGGGCACAGTTACACGCTTTTAAGGGCATGCAGGTTTCCTCACAATGTTTTCCTTCACCGTTCAGCAAGTGGTAAGATTAAGTAAACACAAATACTAATTACTATGCACATAAATTCCGAAAAACTCATTGGTGCATGCCCGACCGGGGATCGAACCTGGGTCTTAAGAGTCAACATGACGCAAGAAAAAGAAGTTTTATGTTTTTCAATTGTAGTTTTCTGAAGAAGCTATAAGGTCCATCCTTTGAAAAAAAATATATGACGTTGAGTGATCTTTTGTGAAGTGCAGTAACCTAATTATAATTAAATTAATCAAATATTCAATCGAGAAAAAAATAATTGTAAACTTCAGTTTTCATGATATTTCATGTTTAAAAAATTCATTTCTCCTGTATTATTCAACAGATTCGCTTGGTTTTTATATTGTAAAATAGGTATTATTGATATCTATTGCAGTTCTTACGGCAAACATAGATAAAGAAATCTAAATAATATGTTTTTTTCACGAACGCGAGGCATTTCTGTCGTCGTAATTGCCAGGACGAATAGCGTGCGATTGTAGACTAAAATACAACGTATTAAATGTTGTTTTCGCCTGATGTAAAATAATGTGTTTAATCTTGCCTATGCCATATCCTTAAGATTGAGAGGCCAGGGTTCTACCGCCTGAGCTAACGCCGCTAACTGTTTAAAATAAATATTTTCAAATTTATGACGTGAAGTAATTGAGTGCTACTCAAAGTGGAATTTTTCGAGTGAGAGTGCTTTTAATATTAATTAGATTTCGTCCTTCACGAACATTCTTAAAACCGTAGCAGGTGATATTAATGTTAGGTTTTACTGATAGGAATAAATAATGATAATGTTATACGAAAGGTATACTAAAACCTATATGGGCTGGGCATATTTTAAAACGCGTTCAATATATCTGACTGGGGAGATTTTAGGTTTCTGTAGGAATAAAGTAGTAAAAAAGTCGTGTCTGAATATTAATATTTTAGCGAAATTTTTAATGAAATAGGTTATTAATAGGTGAAACACTGAGGCTCAAACTAAAATTTTTGTCTGCCTGTCCGTATGTTCTGTTTTGGATGCGGTTTTTTTTATTATACATACAGGTTACAAATTAAGTCACTAGCTTTACGTGGGACGCACTATAAGTTTCCGGAATGAATATGAAAAAATACTATTAAAGGTACAAAATTAATTTATTGTTTTTCAAAATAATCTTCCTTGGCGTCTATGCACTTTTTCATTCGATCAAACCAGTTTTGAAAACTTTTGTGCCACTCCCCTGTGGTGACCTCTGAAACGTGTTTTTCATACTCCTCGACAGCCTCTTCTGGTGATGAAAATCGTTGACCGCGTAATTGGTTCTTAATTTTTGGGAACAGAAAAAAGTCACAAGGTGCCAGGTCGGGACTGTATGCAGGATGACTCATGAGTTCTACATTTTTCGTCTTCAAAAAGTCGTTTGTCTGTCTAGCCGTGTGAGAACTAGCATTGTCGTGGTGCAGGATGATACGGCGTTTACGGTTATTTTTACGGAGTTCGTCAATAACTTCCGGCAAACAAATGGTCGTGTACCAGTCACTATTCACGGTACGACGATTCTCTAAAGCAACAGTAGCCACGTGTCCAGTTTTATTAAAAAAAGAAGCAATCATCCGCTTAGATGCACTTTTCACGCGCGCCACTTTAGTTGGTTTCGGCTCATCTTGAAAGACCCATACGCTCGATTGCTGCTTTGTTTTGGGATCGTAGCAATAAATACATGTTTCGTCACCTGTTACTATGTCCCACACCAAATTTGACGCACCTTCGTTGAATCTGGTAAGCATGGCACTGCACCAAGTGACGCGGTCCGTTTTTTGAGCCTCGGTCAAGTTGTGTGGGATCCACCGCGAGCACAGCTTTCTCACACCCAAATGTTTGTGTAGGATTGATTGTATTTGACTCATGCCTATTTCTAGGGATGCGCGAATTTCATGGTAGGTCACATGCCTGTCTGTTTCAATCATACGGCGCACAGCATCGATGTTTTTGTTGGTCACAGCGGTGGATGGCCGACCATCGCGAGATTCGTCACTGAGATTGATACGACCACGCTTGAATTCTGCAAACCAGCTATAAACAGTCGTCTTGCATGGTGCTTCATTGCCAAAAGCTGTTTCAAGCCGAGCGATGCTCTGTTGAGCTGTCAAATTACACTTAAAATCGTAGAAAATCATACTACGAAAATTTTCCCGAGTTAAATCCATGTTGATGCAGACACACAATTTTTTAAATGGCGCCACAAGGTAAAAACAAAAGACAGTCAGATGAAACAAACTGCATTCTACAGCCAAAGAGTTCTATTTTCAAATGTTGCAATAAATTTTTAAATATTGTTTATGTAAGTGGCCAGTTCCGGAAACTTTTAGTGTTACCTATGTATTTAACTCTATGGTTCAAAATCACTAGTAGAACACAAACCCGTAAAAAAAAGTTATTTTTTTTAAGTTTTTTTTTGTTTACCGAATTTCGAAAAAAAAATGGCAATCCTACGCGATGCAACATGACAATAGACCATACATATTCCCGGCGGTAAATAATGCACATAGGCTATGTACACATAGGTTTTGTAGAGCGTCGTCTCTGTCACCGGAGTATTAGTGCTTCTTTGGCAGTCGATATCTTTTTTTAATATGAATCATGACAAAAATAACAAAACATGTATTTTTTATTTCGAACATAGAACAGATTCCCTTGTTTGAGGTTTAATTTTCAACCGGTATAGGCTATAGAATTATAGGTTCATAAAAAACGCTCAAGCTGAAAACGGGATAGAGACTGAAAAAACGCGATTCCACGGGCAACAGCTAGTTTAAAATAAACAGCTATTTAGCCATTTTAGAGTTGTATCCGTGATGAAAATTGTTCGTAGGGACGAGTATTATTACCAAACAATCCTTTCGATAACATCTTTTTCACTGTGTAAAAATAGTAAATATAAAAATAATTTAATAAGGACCCCACGTTGGGCGCCAGTAAAAAAAACGCGGCGTCTATTCACGTGCTGACATAACAAACAAACAACAGTGATAACATTGTGGTGATAATAAGGATGATGACGTCACCAAGCCCACGATGATCATGCAGTTGGTCCAAGTATTAACTTCTCGGATATAAGCAGCCTTCGAGAGGCTTCTGTCTTATAGAGTACGTATTTAGTGGTGGGAAACATACTGAAATATACAACGTGAAATTTACGACATTTTGCTAACGAAAACTGGTGATAGTACTCGTCCATAAGAACAACTTTTACTATGAAGCCAACCCTGAAATCGCAAAAAAAAATCAGCTGTTTCATACATTTGGGTCGAATAGGTATTTCACTTTTCTATGGAACAGCTGATATTTTTTTCGCGATTTCGGGGTTGGCTTCATGGTAAAAGTTGTTCATATGGACAAGTACTATCACCAGTTTTCGTTAACAAAATGACTTAAATTTCACGTTGTATGTTTCCCACCTCTAAGTACGTACTCTATAAGACAGAAGCCTCCTTGCATTTTCCTTGCGTTATACTCGTACAGTACGCGACACGGCGGGAGTGCGGGCGAGTACATACATGTCAGTATGAAATGGCCCGCACTCCCGCATGTCGCGAAATATACCTATGGATATGTTTTCACATTTACTTAATAATTGAAGTGTGTAGGTAAGTATCACATATCTATACCAATAATAGAGTAGCAAAAAAGTTGTGTCTGTAAATTGAATATTATTGCGCTACTTTAAATGCAATGTGTTATGTTAAGGGGCTATTTCGATAAAAATGACACTTTTGAAGTTGTATCTATACCTGCTTTTCAGATGAAGCCACTAATTTGATAAATCAGTATGTAAATTTCGGAACCCTTTTCTAGTTCTGTTCAGTACAGAAACGCGATTGCGTAATTTTCGCTCGATAGAAATAATGATTGAAATGAAGTCTTCTTCTACACTTTTTTTCATAGTATGACAAACATGAATGACGTACAGACCTGAACGATATTTTATTAGATAGATTTTAACGATATCTAAATTTTCTCAGTTAGAAATTTTGATAGCTATTTTAGTTCATTTTATATTAATTTAAAACCGACATTTTGCTATTTTTTCCGGAATCCGTCCCTCTCGCACTGCGGGGCGTTCCGCATGGAGTAACAGTGACCTTTGCAAGCGTGACATATCCTCTTAATGTACAATGACCTAGTTCAATTAATCTTACCTGGCTGACGATGAATTCTTTTCAGTGATATTGAAATAGTGGATAGCTGCTTAAGTATGAACTTACCTGAAAAAAAAAATGAAATTCAAATTAGTCTTAATCTTAAGTCAAGCTTAAAAATTTTAAATTAATTTTCAATATATGTATCTCGAATTAATTCACTTGAACTAGTACAAACAGTCAGTTGTTTACGTCGTTCATGGCAACATAAATTTAAATGTATTAATTTCTCGTAAACATACATCAAGTCAAATCAAAATATTTATTTTTGCAAAATACATACATAAAGTATACTTTCTACAAGTCAAAAGTTAACTTTAACAATATAATATATCTTTAGAATATAAAAAAATATATAATAATACGGGAAATAAAATATACACCTGCATTAATAAATGATAGACGTAAGTTTTTAAATAAATAAAAAATAAATAAAATAGAGGATTCTAGGAATAAAAATATTATATATACATAGGTAACACTAAAAGTTTCCGGAACTGGCCACTTACATAAACAATATTTAAAAATTTATTGCAACATTTGAAAATAGAACTCTTTGGCTGTAGAATGCAGTTTGTTTCATCTGACTGTCTTTTGTTTTTACCTTGTGGCGCCATTTAAAAAATTGTGTGTCTGCATCAACATGGATTTAACTCGGGAAAATTTTCGTAGTATGATTTTCTACGATTTTAAGTGTAATTTGACAGCTCAACAGAGCATCGCTCGGCTTGAAACAGCTTTTGGCAATGAAGCACCATGCAAGACGACTGTTTATAGCTGGTTTGCAGAATTCAAGCGTGGTCGTATCAATCTCAGTGACGAATCTCGCGATGGTCGGCCGTCCACCGCTGTGACCAACAAAAACATCGATGCTGTGCGCCGTATGATTGAAACAGACAGGCATGTGACCTACCATGAAATTCGCGCATCCTTAGAAATAGGCATGAGTCAAATACAATCAATCCTACACAAACATTTGGGTGTGAGAAAGCTGTGCTCGCGGTGGATCCCACACAACTTGACCGAGGCTCAAAAAACGGACCGCGTCACTTGGTGCAGTGCCATGCTTACCAGATTCAACGAAGGTGCGTCAAATTTGGTGTGGGACATAGTAACAGGTGACGAAACATGGATTTATTGCTACGATCCCAAAACAAAGCAGCAATCGAGCGTATGGGTCTTTCAAGATGAGCCGAAACCAACCAAAGTGGCGCGCGTGAAAAGTGCATCTAAGCGGATGATTGCTTCTTTTTTTAATAAAACTGGACACGTGGCTACTGTTGCTTTAGAGAATCGTCGTACCGTGAATAGTGACTGGTACACGACCATTTGTTTGCCGGAAGTTATTGACGAACTCCGTAAAAATAACCGTAAACGCCGTATCATCCTGCACCACGACAATGCTAGTTCTCACACGGCCAGACAGACAAACGACTTTTTGAAGACGAAAAATGTAGAACTCATGAGTCATCCTGCATACAGTCCCGACCTGGCACCTTGTGACTTTTTTCTGTTCCCAAAAATTAAGAACCAATTACGCGGTCAACGATTTTCATCACCAGAAGAGGCTGTCGAGGAGTATGAAAAACACGTTTCAGAGGTCACCACAGGGGAGTGGCACAAAAGTTTTCAAAACTGGTTTGATCGAATGAAAAAGTGCATAGACGCCAAGGGAGATTATTTTGAAAAACAATAAATTAATTTTGTACCTTTAATAGTATTTTTTCATATTCATTCCGGAAACTTATAGTGCGTCCCACGTACATAATGCAATGAAGAAATAAGTTCATAAATAAAAACGGGAAATACATACAAAAAATATTAAGGTTGGGCTACCAAAATGTAATAAAGTTATACACCTGCATAAAATATAGAAATATAGGAATAAAAATATTATATATACATAATGCCTAACCATCCGCACCATTCGATTAGTATTGCTAAGAAGAAGGGCAAGAAACTTAGCAAACATTAATCCCCATATATCCCTTGAAAATGTATACAATCCGAAATCGAGTATGAACACGCTATCGACTTGACAACGAATCGATAAACAAAAACCTGCCAAGTGCGTGTCGGGCCACGCGCAGTGTAGGGTTCCGTAGTTGCCCGGTACATTTGATAAGTTGGTCTATTAATACAGATCGCGCCAAACTTCTAGTCCGCTCGGAAGTTGCTCTCCCGAAGAACGGCCTATACATAGTCGTGTTTAGAGGGGATTAAAAGTATGGCGCGACCTGTACCCATAAACCTGTAAAGCCTACTCCGGCAGTGGGGGGAACACTTGACTCCAACAAAAATTAGCATTTTAAAGCTTAATATTTCGCCAACGGATCCCTAAATCGAAAAATGGTTTTCACACACGGTTTTAAACAACCTATCCAACTATACATCATATTACGGGATAGACGAGAAAAAAAATCATCCCCAATTTACGTGTATGGGATAAACTTTACAGAAAAAAAATCGCACAAAATTTCATTTTGTTGGTGTAATTAATATGTATATCTAAACAAAATTACAGCTTTATATAACTACTAACTAATAGTTTCTGAACTAAGCCGCGGACAGACGGACATGGCGAAACTACAAAGGGACAAAGTCCTTGTCGGACTACGGAACCCTAAAAATTTCATCGCAATAAGAGTTGTTTATTTGTCAAATGTATCTATTCGATGCGCACGTACTTGCAATACAGGTTCGGAGAGAAATTTTAAAAAACATACAAGTAGTGAGATAGTACAAGTGCATCTGATTCAAGATTCCATTTCAAAAAAGTGCAAGTATAAATCATCCATAAGCCTCAGTGGTGAACCGGATGAAGTTAAGCTTTTCTACTTGGAGATCGCGGGAACAAATCCCAAGCTTTTCAAACAAAATACGAGAATTTTTCCTTTGATGAAACTTTAATTTCTTAGCACATCGTCTATAGAACGTTAATATAGAAACATAACTTGCTAATAACCGCTATGAGATAAAACAAATTGCCAAGTGCGAGTTGGACACGCGCAAGCGTTATGGTACATAACAACAACATAGATAGGGTTGCCAGATGATAATTTGATAAAGGAGGGCAGATGGGTCTAAAAAGGAGGATTTTTTGTAGAAAAGGAGGACATTCACAAATTAAACGATTTTTTAATATTTTTTCAATTTATTTTAATCATATTTAGCTGAGCTGCCAATTTTTGCAAGAAGTTCTTGATTTTTCAACAAATAATTATGAAAATCTTCACAAGTCATGTTTTTAAAGTTGTATTGAGTAAGAATTAAGGATTTAACTGACTGCAAATATAGTATGTTCCTCTCTTTGCTCCATTGAGTATTAATCAGAGAAAAAACTCTCCACATTTGCGTTATGTGCGCTTATACAAAAATGAAACTCGCAGATCTTGAGCAGTTCTGAAAAACATTCAATGTTTTAAGCACTTTTGAAGTAAATTTTCCACTGCTCGTGCAACTTCAAATTATAATACGCACGCTCGTTAGACCTTTGAACACGCATGCACACACGCACGTCGCACGATACGAGATTTTGAACGTTTTCAAAAAGGAGGACTTACAGTAGGTAAAGGAGGACGGGAGGACAAAACATGGAAAACTTACCATCTGGCAACCCTAAACATAGATGATATAGCAACAGAAAACAAGGCGCTAAAATGGTAGCGCCTGACAAACAATTCTGTACTCTCTGAAGTAAGGATTAATTCGTATTATTTTACTTTAGAGAATGTAAAACAATTTGACCACATTTGAAACTTGTCTTTAATACAGGCTTGAAATAAACGCAAAAAAACATGGTCCCCATTGCCGCGATAGAGGCCATAGTATCACGTATTCTGTGAAAATTTCAACTGGCTACCTGGTACGGTTGAAGCTGTAGACCTCTGTGATATGACAGCCAGCGGAGGCTTACTAATAGGGTCCCGTTTAGCACCCTTCGGGTACGGAACCCTAAAAATGAGAACTAATCTAAGAAGAGAAGAATTACATGCAACAAATACTAAGTATAATAATAAATATTATTTTGACATGATGTTCTAATCACAGAGTTACCTAAGTACATACTAATACTATAATAAAATATCATCGCTCACAGACTTCCCAGGACGCCTATTCTGACTTCGATAAATTACACATGCTATACATTGATCATGCGATATAAAACCGCGTCGAATGTAGACTAGGGAATTAAATAAGGACCAAGTTTTCTAACTGCGACTTATTTTGTTTTGCTATTCTAGTCTAGGGGACTATCCAATATCGCGGAATACAAAAAGTAGCCTGTTTGTTGGCCCGAGTAATAAATTATCTGATTCAAAAGTTTCATTGCGATCCGATGCAAAGATAAATACTAGATTACAGATGTGAGCTAAAAAACAACAACCTTTTGGATTTGTGACTAACGCCCGTTTTCACGAACCTTATAATGAGACGCCTTAAGGCTGCATATAAGGTCAGATTGAGCACCTCATTTTGCATCAATCAGAACTGAACTCTACGACGTTTCCTTTTAGTACAAAATAGCGCGTTCTCAGCCGTGGCTGTTACGACTACAAAGAAACACGCGCCCACAAAAATATGCGGTTTTATTTAATAACTCTGCTTCTAGATGCATTTTTAAAAATATTCTAAGACGAGCCGACGATGGCATTTGTTAACTTATTTTTAATACAAATTTCAATGCTTTATGAGTTAAGCAAGGTCCTTCAACACTAAAACATGAAATTGAGAGGTAACTTCGTAATTATTTTCTAATATTAATTAAACATTTTGCGTTTTTTCTAAGATCGGCCCATCAGCCATATAGTCTGCATAAATAAAAGTCATTATAGTCATATTTGAGAGATACCCAGGCAAAAACATGTTTTACAACACTTAGGGCGGTTTGCACCAAAACCTTAAATCTAGATTTTGTCGCTAAATCAGGTTTACGATCTGTCAGTCAATATATTTGTCAAATTAAGCTCAGCTTAAGTACTAAATCTAGATTTAAATATTGGTGCAAGTCAGCCTTAGGTCATGACCTTAGATCAGACAACTAAGGGAGATATGGTAAGGGGACGCGGCGCTTGCGCAAGTCAGCCTTAGGTCATGACCTTAGATCAGACAACTAAGGGAGATATGGTAAGGGGACGCGGCGCTTGCGAACGCATCTGGCCTAAAATAGGCTTGATGCGATTTGTGCGTGTGGCGTGTGAGTTTATATACAAAGACCGGGCTATTACTGCATGTGTACTATTTTGTACATTTATTGATGTTGTTAGGTGGTAGATGTGTTTAGGTGGTAGAGCTGATGCCGGGCTCGACTGTGGAGGTACCACCATCTTACTCGCAAATCCTCCCGAAGTTATTCGGGTGACAGTAAGAGAACAGCTCTCAGGCAAAACCAGGCGGCCTACCATTGCCTGGGACCGATAGATGGCGGTATATCCATCCCCAATTGCCGGGCCTTATATAAAACAGACGGTGACGGGCAGCGGCGTCACCAACCCGCCTGCCCCGAGTGTGTGAGTATGGGCATTACTTCCAGGAGGACCCCCAAGAGTGTCGAAATCCTGGAAAGGCCTATGTCCAGCAGTGGATGAAACAGGCTGATGGATGGATGGTTTGATGTTGTTGCTAGTTTATTAGTATGCGTGAGAAATAGACGTGTTCCGTACTAATGGTTTTAGTGTTTGTGGAATAAGTAGGAGAAACGCGGAGACACCTGAATATGAATAATTAGAGTGCCAAGGCAAATCTCTTTGTTTGTCTCTGAAATCATGCATGAATAACTGAACTCTTTGCTCAGTAATATACGCTTATTACCTATACCGGGTGTAAATAGAGTGCGACCATTAAATGAAACCACATATTCTAACGACCCTACTTAACCACTTTTCCCAAGAGTCATACCCGCGGACACCCTTAGTTTAGGAAATTATTGAGTTCCAAACAAAAACGCGTGAACCCTAACGCACCGACATACGAGCGAGGTTAGAGAGAGCGTTGACCTCAAACAGGTGCAGGTTTCACGGACGACACTCTCTCTAAACTCGCCCGTATGTCGGTGCGTTAGGGTTCACGCGTTTTTGTTTGGAACTTAATTATTTCCTAAGCTAAGGCTGTCCGCGGGTATGACTCTTGGAAAAAGTGGTTCAGTAGGGTCGGTAGAATATGTGGTTGGTTTCATTTAATGGTAGCAGTTTATTTACATTTTGTTTGTCATTTGTGAAAATTTCAAAACGGTATATAAGAGTTTTACATTGAAATCCGTATGAAAACCTTTAAAAGATCACTCGACACCTATCAGCAATTTTTCTCGAGTGGTTCAGAATAGCCAGCCGGCCAGGCCATCAGATTACATCTCGGCACATCTGTGCTGCTCCGCGTCTAGTCTAGACATTTTGCTTGACAACTTTCGCACCTCAGAGCTAAATCACAGTAGATCTATGTTATGTTATTTATGAGTATGTAATTTTTTGGGCTTAGTTCCGCTTCTAGAGTATTCTAATTCGTAGGCAGTCACAGAGCTCTGTAGGGGCAAGTACTATTTTTTTCGTGACTAGAAGCACTTTAGAGACAGACATAAAGCTGCGTTCATAAACTAGGTATCGCGAGACAGCTTCTAATGCCAACTCTGTCACAGGCGTTAAAAATTATATACGCTATCTGTAAAGTGTTAGTACCTGACGAAATTGTTAATCACACTAATACTAAAAATGCGAAAGTTTGTGTGTGTGTGTGTGTGTGTGTATGTTTGTTACTCTTTCACGCTGAAACGGCAGAACGGATTTGGATGAAATTTAGAATGGATATAGCTTATACCCTAACTTAACACATGGACTACTTTTTATCCCGGAAAAAAGCATGTCGTTAAACCGAATAACACGCGGGCGGAGCCGCGGGCAAAAGCTAGTTTATGAATAACAATCAGTTCCTAAGGTACCAACGGCCGATTTTTGTACCGAAAATGGATTCTACGACATCAACTTATCCGGAAATGATACCAAACTAGATATACATATTAATTAAACGAAGACACTATTTTTTTTATGGTGCCTTTGACCCCTCTCCGGCTTTTTCCTCCCTAGATGTAATGGACCCGACAACTCCGGGGCTAACGATCTTAATAATTATAGATGATAATTATGAATTATGGATCATAATAAGTATGGAGGACAGTATTATGATGAAGTGCTTATGGGCAATTCCATTGAAATGCGACATAAAGAGCTAAAAATGAAATGATAGATACATGTTATTAACTTTGTATTGGGGTCTTACTCGCGATAACTAACAACATACCTTAATAGATATGTGCTTGACGTTTCGACGCCTCTGTAGGCTGTCGTGGTCACAAGCTAACTGACGAGAGTAGCAGCAAAAATGTCCTTGGCGAGCCGGCGGTAGGTAGCACATTATTTTTATTTTTCCTACCTGCACTTTGTCTTTTGTTAATTAATTGTTTCTTTTGTCACACACGACACTAACATTATCGAGGCAAATATTCGAAGATAAATCGCGAGGTTTAAATTTCTGTATGACTACATGTCATACATGTAGATATACATGGGCACGAGTCGGTCTGCAAACATAGTATTTTAAATATAAGTATGGCAACATACACAAAAAGAAACGTTTCTTTTTCGACCTGTCAGAGCGGGAGATTTGATATTCGAAAATTGCTATAAAAGTCGTGAAAGTAAAATGTGTTCCAAGATGTATGCAACGTGAGTGACCAGAAATTAATTATGCAAAAAAATAAAAAAACTGCATGGAGAGCAAGATAGTGATAATGAATAAACTAGTTAGTATTTAATTAAGGCATTTGTTTTACTTCAATTCATACAAATCTCAAAAGCTATGTAGCCAAATGTAACGTGAGTTAACAAAAGTTTTATCAATATAGAACCCAAGAAAATGTCAAGTTTAAAGAAAAGTGCACTAACACATTTTTTGTTTATTCAAGAGTTAATATTTACATTAGGAGGATAAGTTATATAATCAAATTATTGACATATTATTAAAAGTATATCGTAAAATGAAGTAAAAGGCAACATGAGTTACCGTGGAATTGCCCATATGGTGACCAAAATGGAAAAGAAGAGCTTGTGTGTTTTTAATCGTCGAATGCGGAAGAAGCCTACAAAGATCCAGGATTGTAGTAAATTGCTCTGCAGTTCTGCTCGTCTCCCTGTTTCTTTAATCGACACTGCAGAACTAGCGCTTTTCCACTTAAATTGCTGTAACATTTCTTATCGGACAGCAAAGGAGGGTAAAAACAAAATCACGTTCTTTACAAAATTCTATTTCGGTGCATCCCTGCTTTTATAGGGTTCAGTAGTACCAGACTGGAACCGTTCCAGGGGCCGAACACCGTAATAGAGTTAAATGGTTTCTAGTTTTATGGAGTCGTTACCAGTTGGTATTTCATTAGGCAATGTTTACGAAAGATATGGGTTTATCATTCAGTTTGCTACGATAAGATTAAAGATTTCATATTGATAAGATTCGTTGTTTGATTACGGGCAATATAACTATTCACAGTATCAGCGAACAAAAAAAAAAAATCTAAAAGGAATTCTGGGTTGTCATAAAAAAAATGCTAGGGGTATCTCTGATGGATAGAATCCGAAATGAAGAGATCCGTCGGAGATCGAAAGTAACCGACATAGCCTGCAGAATCAGTAAGTTGAAGTGGCAGTGGGCAGGCCATATTTGTTGCCGACATGATGGCCGTTGGGGCCGAAAGGCTTTAGAATGGAGACCACGTACAGCAAAGCGTAGTGTAGGCCGACCTCGTGCCCGCTGGACCGACGACCTGAAGGACGTTGTGGGTGGCGGCTGGATGAGGAGGACGGAGGACCGACATGAGTGGCGAAATTTGGGAAAGGCCTATGTCCAGCAGTGAACGAACACGGGCTGATGGATGATAAAAAAATAAGCACGAAGGTTAGGTATGGCGAGTCGCGGAACGTGGCTAACCTAACCTACCGGCTCTTTTCTGCGCTAAAGGCTTGCCACCAATGCCACCGACCAATCAGAGAACAGTGTATTATGTTTTATTTATGTTTATAACTATTTAAATATGATTAGTTTAGTACGATACTTATATCACTAGATTGCAACTTTGTCATAATTATATCCCTAGAAAGGTATATATGAACTGCTTTCGTATAATTATATTACGGAAATAACTATCTTACTGCGACATATACACAAATAATAAGCACATTAGTTCGAAAAAAGTCATTGTTGCATGGTCGATTAGCAAGATTTTAACCCTCAAGTCTCAAGACTGACTGAGCTACCGCTGGGTCTATTTCCCCGGATTTGTAATATTTTGTAACGAAATCATAAGAAATTTCTATCGTCCAAAAAACAACTTTTAGCTACGACCAATGTTTACAATTAGTTTAGTGTACATACAAATTTATATTTAATGATAGTAGGTATAGTAGCTTCAAAATAATAGGATTTTCCACAGTCGTGATTACGATCATTTTGAGATTTTTCGTAGGTATTCGTAATCACGACTATGGGAAATCATATTATTTTGAAGCTACTATAATATCATTGAAAATATGTTAATGCATATATCAAACTATTTGTAAACATTGTTCGTTGCTTAAAGTTGGATTTTGGGCGTTATCATTATTTGTTATGATTTTACAAAATATTACAAACCCGGACAATAGAACATTAAGGGGGGGTTATCCCATTTTGTCCCTTTTCAAACTCATTTTAAACCGATACATAGCGATGATTAAATTTTGTAAAAAATATATGCCATATTTTACTCTTTGATCT
Organism: Ypsolopha scabrella; assembly: GCA_910592155.1. Classification (NCBI taxonomy): domain Eukaryota; kingdom Metazoa; phylum Arthropoda; class Insecta; order Lepidoptera; family Ypsolophidae; genus Ypsolopha; species Ypsolopha scabrella. The sequence continues at coordinate 5,638,145 of OU342989.1, read as the reverse complement.
TGATATTTCGGCCATTCGATACACGATTACTTACATTATGCTCGATCCAATTAAATCGCAAAGATAGGTCTATACTATGATCTAAATATCATTTCATTTGAGCTGTATTAAGTTTTGGACAAAAAAGTTGTACTAAAATAAATGTCGTAAAAAATGTGACATAAAACGGCCGTCATTTTAAAAACACATCCCTCTAATTCCAAAATAATAAATAAAAACACCTCAAAACCACGAGTTTTCTGAGCGGCGCGCTCCCGCTGAGCAGGACAGATATCGCTGGATAACCTAGCCTTAAATGAAGTCAGAGGATAAAAGAAGACAAGTAAGTTTTCTTGCAAATGACCTCCGTAACTAGTCTATTAGGGACAATACCACATTACGCAATAAGTTATTTCAAAACCTGTCACCAACACGTTTTGGTACGAAAAGTTAGATAACGTTGCTCTTTTCGAATCTGATGATGGTCAAGTGAATACCAGAAACCGATTGGCTTGCAGCCAGAACAACTGGGCGCACTTTAATTTCAATTTTAAAATTAGTGTCCAAAGCTTGTTAAGTGGCAATTTGTGTTTATTCACTGTTCGCTCTTTTTGTGAACGGACGTTTACGATTACATTCATACATATACTCACGCCTGTTTCCCCGAGGGGTAGGCAGAGACTACAGATTTCCATCTGTTACGGTCCTATAACAACTCGTTCGCCTCTTTCACATACATCAATCTAGTTACAGCTGTTCACACACACACACGCAAACTTTCGCATTTATAATATTAGTGTGATTATTGAAATGAAGTCTTCATCGACACTTATTCTCATAGTTTGACAAATAGGAACGACATACAGACCTCAACGATATTTTATTGGATAAATTTTAACAATATCTGCTAGGTAGTTCGAAATTTTGATAGCAATTTCAAGTATGCCTACTTTACATTAATTTAAAACTAATATTTTTTAATTTTTCCAGAATCCGTCCCTCTCGCACTGCGGATCTTTCGGCATGGAGTAACAGTGACCGTTGCAAGCGTGAAATATCCTTTACCGTTTTCTACAGACAAAATGTACAACAAATAGATTTTCCTGCCGCCATTTAATGGAATTTTCTGCGTAGATCCAAGAAACCTTCACTTTGAAAGTTTCATCTATAAAAAGTGAAACAGAATACGACCCATACCAGAAGGCAGAGATCTTACATAAAGGGTGAATGAACAAAAATCGATACTTGGCAACAAAGTCACTCTAATCTGCCAGCGATCATTACAAAAATCAAGATAGACTTACAAACTACTAAACAATATTATCAATATAATCCTTTGGAGATCGAAAGTAGCCGACATAGCCTGCGGAATAAGTTGAAGTGGCAGTGGGCAGGCCATATTTGTCGCCGACATGATGGCCGTTGGGGCCAAAAGGCTTTAGAATGGAGACCACGTACAGCAAAGCGTAGTGCAGGCCGACCTCGTGCCCGCTGGACCGACGACTGGACGTTGTAGGTGGCGGCTGGATGAGGAGAACCGAGGACCGCCATGAGTGGCGAAATTTGGGAAAGGCTCAGTCCAGCAGTGGACGAATAACGACGATGGAAACAATATTAGTCCAAAATTTTATAATTGAAAGTTTAATTTGTTTGTACCCTAAATGTAATTATTATTTTTTAATTTTTATTTTTCTCTTTGGTAGACGCCATAGTAACATGTATTCTATGAAAATTTCAACTGGCCCCTACCTAAATTCATTAAAAAGTTAATTTTAACCAAAAACAACTTACGATGCTATGAGCGGCGACAAACGGATCACTTTATCCGTAAAAACCTGCGTGCACAAATAAATGAATTGCAGGATAGAATAAAATGTGCAATTCAGAAGCACAATGATAAGTTGTGGGATGCTAAGTTAGCTAAGGTAGATAACCCGAGAAGTGATCTATGGAAAATCGTCAAGTCTCTAAGCCGCAAGCCGGATATAATCCCCCCTCTAATTAAAAATGATGGGTCCTCAACTGATGGATGTTTGGACCAGTGCAACACTTTAGCTGCAGCTTTTAATTCTAACATGCGCCTGACCCATAACTGGCCTGACTCTGAAAGTGAATATGAAGTCACCACGTCGCTTGAAATTTTAAACAACCATTCCATAACTAATTTACTCCACCCTTGCACACCACATGAAATATGGAAAAATATTCAACGGTTAAAACAACGCAAGGCTCCAGGTATGGACGATATTGGCAATATACTTCTGAAGAACCTTCCTCAGAAGTGCGTAGTACTCCTTGCGAAGGTTTTTAATGCTTGTCTCCGGCTTGGCTACTTCCCTGACCGCTGGAAAGAAGCCAAGATAATTTGCATTAAAAAAAGTGGTAAAGATGGTTCTATCCCAACTAGTTATCGCCCAATTAGTCTTTTGCCATCTATTGCTAAACTTTTGGAGCGCATCATTTGTGATCGACTTATGAAATACTTAAGTCCTCATCTAATTGATGAGCAGTTTGGGTTTCGCCAGTGTCACTCTACTACTCAGCAACTTGCTCGCGTTAGTGAGCATATCGCACACAATCTCAATATTAACCATTCAACAGGCATGTTCCTGCTTGATATTGAAAAAGCATTTGACACGGTGTGGCATAATGGGCTCCTTCATAAATTGGTGATTCTTAATGTTCCCCTTGATATCATAAAAATCATTCAGTCTTACCTCCATGGACGTCATTTCAGAGTTCACATTGGCAATATCAAGTCAGAACTGTTTCCTATTCCTGCCAGTGTTCCTCAGGGCTCTATCCTGGGTCCTGTGATGTTTTTGGCGTACTTAAATGATATCCCGAAACAGCCCCGTACTCACCTTGCATGTTTTGCTGATGACACAGCTTCATTCAGTTCATCTAATGATGTTGATTTGGTTATAAGCAGGTTACAACTCTCAATAGAACGCCTAAGCTCCTTCTTTGCCCAATGGAAACTAAAAATCAATGAATCAAAAACGGAGACCATCTTGTTTACACGCCAGCGATCTTTCCCCACTCGTAAACTAATTATCAATGGTTTTGAAATTCCCTGGCAAAAAACAGTTAAATACTTGGGAGCATTATTGGATTCTAAGGTTAATTGGTCAGCAAATATAAATGCGATCCGTACAAAGGGAGCTAGAGCCCTTAATTCGCTTAGCCCCATCCTAAATCGCCGTAGTAATCTCAGCTCATCTACTAAACTTAAAATATACTCCACTCTAGTGCGGCCATGCATCACATATGCTGCTCCTGTTTGGAGCAGCACATGTCGGACCAATTTCGACAAACTACAAGTTATTCAGAATAAAGCCTTGAAAATTGCATATAATACGCCTTTTAAAACTAACTTACATTTACTGCATACACGTATCCTTCTTCCTAAATTACGAGATCACATCATGAAATTATCCAGGAACTTTTATCTTTATAAAAATCCCATCCATAATAATACTCTCGTATCCCGAATTGGTCAGTCTCGCTATCGCGACCTCCCATATGTCGATACTTATAATCGTTACAGACTACCCCATCACTATTGGTTGGGAGGTGATGCATTACTCATACGGCCCGACTAAATTGTCCATGGATCTCGTGCTAACATTTAAACACATTTAAATGTATACCCATAAGCTCTATTTTTATTAAACCTACTATCATAAAGTTATATTTGTAAGCCTTCGTTCTTGTTTAGATGTAGGTAACTTTAAAATGTAAGGTACTTTTTACTTTGTATGTATCCTCTGTGTGCAAATTAAACCTTATTTAACAGGAAGCTAATGTTATAAGTATAAGTAATCACGATATATAATTTTTAGTTTCTGTGGTGTAATACAATCTTCAACATTAAGCTAACGTCCCTTGTCAGTTTGGCGCTCATCCTCCAATCGGGACAAAGCACATTTATTGACTTTGATTGTCACTATCTTACTAGATCTTAAACAGTTTCATTTTGTGTAGTTTATTGTCACTATAGCGAACATATTTTATTATTTGGAGGTAGGTTGAAAAATCAGTGTTCGCCTGCTTCGCGTTTTTATGTATCATACCTACATCATACTTTTGTTATGTACTGTATTTACTTGTCAACCTTCAGTGTATTGTTCAGTCGATGTAGATAGCTATGCTATGTCCCTTAGTTGTACTAATTAATTATATAAGCCTAAAATGTGTCTTCACTCAAAAGTACATGTTAGTTAATTCTCATTTATAATTTTAAGAGTCACAAACTTATGTTGAAATCACATTACCTTACATGTTAAAAATTTCAAGAGGTACTTCTAGCCTGCGAAATGTATGTACTTTTGTGTTTATGCGTTCTTGACTGTGTCTTGAAACTGTATTATGTATATATTTTCCGTTAAATAAAGACTTTTGAAAATGAAATGAAAAAATACGGCTGAAGCTGTAGACCCCTGTGACAGACGGACAGCAGATTCTTAGTAATAGCGATCCGGTACGAACCCTTAAAAGCTAGGAGGCTGTTCATTTATTACGTAAGACGATTTGGGGAGGGAGGGGGTTTTATTTTTCTTACATGGGGGTAGGAGGGGGTCTAGATTGTTCTTACGTAAGATCACAAAAGTAAGCAAAAATTATATTTTTTATTCCGATTTACATTTTCAGTAAAACATGCGTTACCGATTCATATTAAAAAGTTACTTTTTATAACATAAAGTAACGCGTTTTTATATTTTTGCTAATTTTTATTTGCAATTTTGGTAGGTAGTTACTTATCTTACGTAAGATTGAAAGGGAAAGAGGGGGTTCATCCAAGTCTTATTTTTTCTTGCGTAGGGAGGGGGGGTCAGAAAGTGGTTAAAATTGTCTTACGTAATAAATGAACAGCCCCTAGAGAGCATGTAGTGCAATTACACAAGTACTGGGAAAATAATTTAAAAGTTCATAATATGATAAATTCTTCTAACAGATTTCGTACTCTGGCGGAGTCCGCATATTGTTTACGGTGTACCTTTTCTATCATGACAAGGCAGTATAAAATTTAGGCCAGGACAAACGAAGTGCATCCCTTTCGACTTTATAACAAAGGATTAAAGACTAAAACTGTTTGCAGATTTCCTGTGGTACGTTCGAGTAATAAATTACGCAACAAAAACAAATACCACGCATTCGTCATGTGAAACGCGATAGTATCGCACAATAAGCTAAAATTACTATTATTGCGATCATCACATGACGCACCTAAAAGATATTTCACTTGAACGCATTATACAGGTGTAAATGCAAAGTCAAGAATCCCTTTAGGCTATGAAAGTATACACGATTCTGATGTCATTACGAGAAAAAAAAAATACCTTGAATTTTCACCAAAAATTCCATCATTTTTCTAAGCTATGGCTACGCAGCTCACCGGCCTCCCCACACACCTAATCGCACCCCGCACCCCTCATTCGAGTGGCCAGCGACCAGTGATGGTGTCCACGCGATTAGTGTATTTTGAGCAAAGAAAATCGTCTTATTATGAGGTACTGGTACTTTATTTAGAGCTTCCAGTATTAAAAAAAATATCTTTACCGAACACACACTTATAGGATTCTTGACTATGCTTTTACACCCGGTATAATTCATACTAAACGATAAGTAATTTTTCTATTAAATAAAATCTATACTAATAATCAAGTAGTAAGACTCGTGTCTTTAAAATTAATATTTTTATTTGAATATTATTTCACCAAAGTTGTCGTCGTCGCGGACCGGGCTCTTAAGGCGACTCTATTCGCCCGAACTCCCATACTAGCACAGTTCGCTGATCATATCCTTATTTATAGGTACTTCTTGCTGATTATTTTTTCTTTTTCAAAATATCCCATACAATATTCATGATGTGAAACTAAAACATTTATCAAAATCAAATACATACAAAAGTTACAAGCGTATAAAAGTCCTGCATTTTACATATATTTTGATGAATGTTTATGTACCGTAATGTCCTAGAAGCGATACAACAAATCAAATAATTTTTGTTTCACAGCATAGTATATTTTATACTATTCAAAAATATTTTTGTTTCATTTTGATTTTTGGGATATTTCTCCTGAAATCATGGGAACCACCAAAACCATTCTCAAGTTTTTTCAAAACATCAAACTCTGTACTCGAGTAAACTAGGTTTCTATTTTCCCCTTGTCCATTCAGAATTTGCAAAATTACATACGAATCTTATATTAATAACAAGGAAAAATATATATAAATAATAATTATATCAAATTATAATACAAAAATTAAATATACCTACAAATCACACTTTGTAAATTGATGTGTATTTCAAGCCAATTACGTACAGAACGTGTTTTTATCCTTGGACAACGAAAACCAGGCTCAAGATACAAAGGCTCTTCAAAATCACCTCCATTGCTGAGTTTAATTATGTGTGTCAGATACCTAAGCCAAACCAATGCTAAAGACATACGATACCTATACATTGTTGTTGAGACAATAGGTCCTAGCGACTGTTAATTTTGGGTCAAGTATAAAAACACGTACTTTAGAGGAAACGCGAGAGATCGTTCACGACTCACGACGTAAATTTTTGACAAACTTTTATTATTTGTAAAAGAAGGACTTATTACACAAAAGATTTTACTTCAATAGAATTAAGACGCAGCGCAGTTTTCTAAAGATGACGTCATGGGGGAATAACAATTCAAAGCATTTTAGTTCTTAATTTTATAAGGATAAGCGTCTTTTTTAAGGGATCTCTACTAACACAGAGGGTTACCCCAACCAGGGGAATGTTCTGCAGGTGGTAGCATGGCGCCATCGGCACGAAGAAAAAAAATGTGTCGAACGTCTAAGCTGGGTTTTTCTATTGCTTTATTTGTTATAGTTACGTTTTTGTTTTTTTTTAAATGTTTCCTTGATTTAATCTTAAAGGTGTAAACAAAGGTTTTAAGTGGTAGAGCTGATGCCGGGCTTGACTGTGGAGGTACCACCATCTTACTCGCAAATCCTCCCGAAGTTATTCGGGGGAGAGTAAGAGAACAGCTCTCAGGCAAAACCAGGCGGCCCACCATTGCCTGGGACCGATGGATGGCGGTATATCCATCCCCAATTGCCGGGCCTTATATAAAACAGACTGGTGACGGGCAGCGGCGTCACTCACTGGTGCGAGGGTTTCTGCACCGCGCTAACCAACCCGTCTGCCTAGCGTGTGTGAGTATGGGCATTTCTTCCAGGAGGACCGCCAAGAGTGGCGAAATTCTGGAAAGGCCTATGTCCAGCAGTGGGCGAAACAGGCTGATGGATGGATGGATGGATGGTGTAAACAAATACTGAGCACCTCATTTGAACCCCCCTCAATTGAGCTCTATGATGTTCTTTTTTTGGGGGTTCCGTTCCGCGCCCGAAGGGCAAAACGTATTAAGGTCGCTTTGCTGTCTGTCCGTCCGTATGCCACGGGTCTCTCTAGCTTGCAGATGGAATTAGTTGCAGATCTGAAATTTGGATATGTCAGTACAAAATTTTGACCCAAAACCGAATATTGAATTAAACATTAAGTACATGAAAAAGAGGCCGACAATTTTTTCCCCCGGGGCATTTTGGAGTGTCATTTTCTAGCATTAATTAAGTAAAGTTCAAATACATTTTTTATTTTCTTTATTTCCAAAAACAAAGAAATGGAGGGCCATCAAAGTTGGCACTTGTAGACCATTTTTGTTAAGGGGTCTATCTCAAAAACTAAACCAGCAAGGTTTTTGGAATTTTCTGTATATGTGCATACTGTATGTGTTCAAACAACCAACACTGAAAATGCTGATTTTCAATACAGGTTTAGTTTAGAGTTACGTACCCGAATACTCAACTTAATTTTGTAGTTTTGTTTATAAATCTTAGGCAATGAAAAGTTTGTAATTTTTACTCAAATTATTTGTCTATTTATTTATTTGAAGGGTATAAAACCCTCAGGCCTAAACTAGCGCGCTCTGAGCCACGACAAGCGAGAAACCGGCGATCACGAAAAACCAAGTTTTTAATAACTCTTGAATTATAGTTACGTTTATAAAATAACTTCTTGGTGCTATTGTTTATATGGACGTGATATTGTTTAACTGACTTTTGGTTTAGTAGTTTGTACCAAACGAGTATATAGTAGAAATAGAGACTTGTTCAAAGTTAAACTAACTTTCCCATTTCACAAAATCAGTAAGAATAAAAGCTAGGATAAGGATATTATGCCCGCATTATCTCCGAGAGAATTTTATATAAACAGGTTATAATAATAAGTAATTTGCGATAACTATGTACATTCCTAAGTTGATTTTTACCAGACCTTTGACCTCGTAGTTCGAATGACTGAAATGACTCGTCGGTTCTGCGTCTAATCACTCCTTGGCCGGACAACCACGGCATTGCGCACGTGATCGCTGACTCACAGCCGGCGTTTCGTGATAAAAGGTTGTTGTGGAGACTGAATTATCTACACAAGTGATATTGTGCTTTGTTACGACGGAACAAGAGCGGCTTTAGCTTTGTGCCGCTACGTCAGCTGTTTTGACCGTCCGGGCGAAACTAAATAATATAATGCGAGCCGTTCTTCGTTCAGTTCGATATCGGCTGCTTTCTGAGTGTATTTTTTCTTCGTAATTTCTACAATAATGGGCAATTTTTTGTGATTATTTCCGCAGCTGCTTATTCACGTTTCAGACGATTTGAGAAATATCTCTACACATAAAATTATGGTTTAAGGCGAGGCATTGGTAAACTTTTAATTTCAAATCGGCGCGTTAGGGGAGTGGAGTGAGGGGGACTTACTCCATACAAATATGCGCCACGAACTAGCTTATGCCGTAAGGTCGTATGCGGCAGAACAGTATTTTTTATTTAAAATGACAACTATAAGTAATTAAATAAATCCTATAGGCCATATTGAAGTGTATTTGTGGACTAATTTAAATAAAAAATCTTAGAGGCTTCATTCGCTCCCGTTTATCAATAAAATAGAAATTTCTGTTTTAAAAGAGGGTTTCTAAATATTTTCTTCTCTGCTATGAAAATTAATCAATCAACTAAATCTTCGGGCAAAATGATTTCAATGAAATTCTTATCTAGTATATAAATTGAAAAATGGAGATCCATGTCGCCATTTCCAATGCGTAGCCCTAACTGTCTCTTTGCTTATATTACTATAGAATCGCTCAACAGATTTTAATCCGGTTTTCAATTTATAAAGGTGATATTTCATTGTATTACTACTTGGTATATGGATATCATATTAAGTAGTTTTCCATAATAAGATTTCTGCAAATAATCTACATAGAGATAAGAACGCCGAAATAGTAGTAATAGTGGCGTCTTAAAGTGTTGTGTAGTGTTGCCAGTAAAATGAATTAGTTCTGTTTGTTTTCCGCAACATGGCAAGGTTTTTATTTTCCTGGTCAGGGTTTAAAAACAATTCATACCAAATCCATCCACACTTAGGTATTTCAAATATTTCCTTTTCCCTTTACACAAGCAGCCAGTAACCTTTGTTTTTGTTCGCAAAATTAAATCCACAAAGTATCTCTTTGTATCCTGGTTTAAGCAATTAAGGGGGAAGATGACGCGAATGGAAATTACAGAATTTCGATGATTTCGTTCCAATAATCAGAATTGAGGATACCCTAAAAAGTATACCTATGTCCCTCTAACGTTAAGGAAAGTAAGTTTGTGGAAGGTTACGCAAATATAACTAAATTGACAGAATTTTGATGATTTTGTTGCAATAATCAGGATTGAGGATGAAACGGGTAGTGATTTGGCCGGATACCGGATATCCGGCTGGCTCACAAGCCATAAGTATAAACAAAGGCATGGGAAATATACTACTTCAGAAATTCCTATTAAATCGCTTGTATTTTGAGTTACTCAGCTCCATTGCTATAATAATTTGGAAGGCCAGAACTAATTCGTAAATCGATTCCAATAATTCCAAATAAGCTTCCTCGTCGTGGGTCAATGAGGATACCCCAAAAAATACACCTACATATGTTCCTCTGATGTTTATGAAGTAATTTTGAGCAAACCGCGTCCATTGATAAAATCTTTTGTAACCATTGACATTACAAACCATGACTTCGGGTCTAGTATAAAATTTACCAAAAAAGTGTGAAAATATTAAGAAACAAAACATTTTAATTTAAAACGTATGTCAATGCTGCACGGCTTCATTTTGATTGACGGTGTCAATCACCCTTTTTTAATTTTCAATGGTTTTGACTCTCTTTTGGTTCGGACACTTTTGACCCCTGATTCTGTATCGTAAACTCAGTTGCCACACCAAGTGCCTATCGTCTAAAACATACATATCCGCTTATCTCAGGATAAGTTCGCACTTGAAATGACTTCACAATTCGTAAATAGTTCAATACCCATTAATAGTTATTTTCGAAGTTCATGTTTTATCTGTTTTTGGTGATTAGCAACTATAGCTAGCAACCGACACTGAGTTACATAATAGCCCCGCCGATGTCTATTTGGTAGTACGTCAATGTTTGTATAGTCCATTCAGAATTAGCTGGCGTCTTTCCACTTGAGACCGTCATTAGCAATAACAATAGGATTAAGTCGTGGCGGGTGAATTCGCCTGAACGGAACAATAAACACTTGTAAAACACGTGCGGCAGGCGGTGTTTCAAACGTTATTGATACTTTCCTTATGTTATCTTCCCTTTAATAATATACGGAAAAAGAAATACCACTCCGTTGTTTTTTAAACTTCGAAGAGATTAGTTCAGTGGAAAGTATCAACACTGGTTGGTTTGCAACAAAACAGATTAGACCGAAACGGCACCTTTAAAAATGGAGGGGCTCTATGAGTGTTTGGTTTATTACCCCTATTATTTGTGTTCAAGTGGAAAACGCCAGCTAATTCTGAATGGACTATAACCTTCTGTTTTACTCTACTTTAGACATCTTATCGTTTTCTGTTGAGTATGTATTTATTCCGGCATTTAGTTGGTGCTGCTATATAACGCTTTTCTTAATAATATCTAGCGAATTGTTTTTTTTTATTAACGGAGTTATTTAATAAAATCTCAGTTTTCGAGAGCGCGTGATATTTCAGGTGTGTCGTAACAGCCACGGTACAGAGCGCGCTATTTTAAACAATAATGAAACGCCATAGAGTTTAGTTCTCCTTTATCCAAAAAGAGGTGCTTATGGCAGACCACCCATACCCTTAAACGAAGCAAATTACATTTTACGTTTACATAAGTTAAACGGGCCCTGCGCAAGGGATAAATGGGCCGTGTAAAGGGGTCTTTATAATCCCTTTGTAGGGTAATCGGGTTTTGGATTAGCATGTAGCCATTTGTCTCTATTCTTTGTCAGGCAAATGGAAATGAGAGTTCGAAGAGTTATTGACGAATCGATTGCTTTGTTTGGGAAGATTGACGATTGTTCCTGTCGGTTTAGCAATATCCACTCTATCTATGTACGTATGGTTGCCATCTATAAAATAAATGAACTAGGACAAAGAGTTCGAAAATCCCTGGATTTTCCCGGACATATTCGTCCATTATTTTTTTACCTCAGAAATAAAATAAGTAAATTGATATTACTTATAAACCAAAATACGTTTAACTTTGGTAACAATATCGTTTAATAGTTTGGAAAAGTGCGAGTTGGACTCACGCACAAAGGGTTCCGTGCCACGACATAATACGGATATAGAACCCTAAAAACAGTATGGTACATACTTTTATTATATACATCAATTACATACTAACAACATACCATAGACAACATCCATTCATCCATCAGCCTGTTTCGTCCACTGCTGGACATAGGCCTCTCTAGAATTTCGCCACTCTTGGCGGTTCTCCTGGAAGAAATCCCCATACTCACACACGCTGGGCAGGCGGGTTGGTGAGCGCGGTGCTGAAACCCTCGCACCAGTGACGCCGCTTCCCGTCACCAGTCTGTTTCATATTAGGCCCGGCAATTGGGGATGGATATACCGCCATCCATCGGTCCCAGGCAATGGTGGGCCGCCTGGTTTTGCCTGAGAGCTGTTCTCTTACTCTCCCCCGAATAACTTCGGGAGGACTTGCGAGGAAGACAACATTAAGGCGACAAAAAAACAAGACACTAAAATGGTAGCGCCTTACAAACAATTCGGTACTCTCTGAAACCTAACTGAACATGTGTGTATCACCGTCTTAAGATAGAGCTGAAATAGATAACGTTAAAAAAATGCAAATTTTTCAGGACTTATTATATGGGGCTTGAGCTTGATGTTTTTATTTTATTTTTATTTACCTTACCATGGTAACACGTATTCTGTGAAAATTGCAAATGGCTAGTTGAAATTTCAAGGAGAGACATCGTTCTAGTACGTAGGGGTCTGTCTCTAGGGATTAAGAATTCAAAACTAAATTATTTCTCCTTGAAACCAATGTCTTGGCTTTTCTTTGGTATTCTTGATTGATTTTTTTCGTGATATGCCGTCATATTGTTTTAGTCATCCTGTTGATATTCAAAGTTGATAGAAAAAGAGACTGATGCAAAGAGCTGACTGCCAACCTCCAATGATGAAGAGAGAATATAAGACAAATAAGAACCAGATTCTTTACGAAGATTCTCTGATATATTTTACCTACTAATTATTAATTTGATAATAAATAAATAGATAGTGTAGTAAGAACTAAATTGTAAATGTGGTGGCCGATCTTTTAAACAATAAAGTCGATTCTGAAGCCTTTAATTCTAGCTTTAGTGTTGTCAAAACTTAAATTTCCCCAAAGTAATATAACTTGTTGTTAACACGAAAGAACTATTTTAGAATAAAGAAAATTTAGTTTTGACAGGTCTTGAAACTAAAATTAAAGCTAATCGGCTTTATTTATTGTGTACCTAGAGATTAGTGTGTCCACAGACGTATAATATAGTAGCAGACCTAACATTTATAATAAACGCATAGAATCGACGCGTGGCAATTTTAGCTCAGTGAACTTCGGGCTCTTTTATATAAATATACTAGAGATTAGTTTAGGAATCAACAAATATGTTCCAAGCATAAGCCAGCCAAAACAACCCATTTTTATACGTTTCTTCGTACCATGAATCCTAAATGTAGGTTATTTTTTGTATGAAAACTTGCCACGCCATTTAATCCTTATGTTTGGTCTGCTACTTAGTAATATATGTCTGTGCAACGCATACACAACGCATGACGTAGTTCCGTATCACTGACAATCGTGTTTTGCGTCGTTTGTGTACAGCTGCGTATTCACAAAACACGAACATGATCGTTTTGTACTGAACGTCGCATTCTGTATCGGAGGTTATCATCATAATTACGACGAAAATCATTCACAAGACGGTCCGAAATAGAATTATATCCCTCAAACTGTGAGTGAGGGAGAGTGCGATGAGGACGGCATGAATTTGAATGACCTGTAAGATAGTTTACAAATTAATTCGGACCGCGGGGTAAATTGGTCCTTCTTTCACAAACAGTGAATCTATTGCATTTATAAGTTTTTTAATGTTTTTTTTTTAATATAAAGAAGTACGTTACGCGAAACTAATTATAGAAAATCTATACTAATAATAATAAAGTAGTAAAACAGTCGAGTCTGTAAATTGAATATTTTAATAAATGGGTTTATTAGTATGGTCTGAAGAAAAGCAACCATTTTTAGAATATTTGTCTGTATGTATGTAAGTTTCGTTTTAACTTCGGAACCACTCAATGGATTTTTTGTGTGTTGTGATTTGTCAACATATAGGCTATAAGGGGTGACAAAAACGGGGCAGAGATTGAATAAATGCGGGTGGAGCTGCGGGCTCAATGCTAGTATTGTATAAACTTTATGTGTGCGTTCACGCATACAAGTGCGGTAAGCTTTATCTAATGATCTAAATTTTTTAAATATTACTCTGTAAACTAAAATAATGTTTATTTATTCAAATACATACCTTCACTCGATACCTACGCTTTTTATGTTGCTTTGTTATAATATAATGTAATTATAAAAGTTACTAGCCTTTGCCCGCGGCTACGCCCGCTTTTATTAAATCTTCTCCACGTTTTCAGCTTGGGCGTTACTTTATGAGCCTCAACCTATTTGTTGATCAGGGTCACTACGATGTTTATAAAAAACCGCATCCAAATCCGTTGAGTGTTTCTCGAGTTAAAACGAAACATACATACATACAGACAAATAAATAAAAATATATATATTGTTTTGTCCTCAGTACAATACCAATAACCTACGTCATTACAACTATCTGTATGCCAAATTTCAGCGAAATCCGTTCAGTAGTTTCGGCTGTGCGTTGATAGATGAGTCAGTCAGGTTTGCCTTTAGGTGACTTTAATTTATGCAGCCAAACTCATACTGGAGGCCTGGTAAGTGTTCAGTAACACGGATCGATAACACTTTTTGCTCTTATTTCGCAAAGCAAAATCTCGACTTCCTATAGTAATTAACTCGGGACTGGACTTGCGTTCGTAAGGAACACAAAAAGAATAATTTACAAATTTCACAGGGTCATCAAACCTTGTTACTGAGCACTTACTGAGTCTTCAGTAAGAATTTGGCTGCATAAATTAAAGTCAGAAGAAAGATTTTTCGAAAATATTCAATGTACTGTTGTACATACATAACCTTTTTACTACTTTATTATTAGTATAAATAGATATAGATTAAGCGGCTAATAATAATAATTAAACCAATAATTGGTTTATGTAAACGGACTCGTAGAGACTTGATACAATCAAAAGGCTAAATAGAACAAAGGAACAAAAAATATATTTTTTTCTATTGTAACTGTGGCTGGCCACCATTATCCATCAGGCAGGCGTAAAATCCTTCATCGTAGTTATTCCCAGAAAGTGGTACGTTTTCCACAAGCCCAACAACAAAAACAGTGTAACATCGCCATCCCTATCCTTGCCTTCGTGGTTGGAGCAGGATGGGAGATGTGGAAGCACGACGCGGAACGACGTAGCCCTAAGAAGAGTCGTTGACCCTTGAGTTTGTGGAGTATCCGCTTCGAAGGTAATATGGTACAATGGAACTTTTACAAGGGCCTCCAATTTCAATATAGAATGTTGATACTGCTGTTTGTTAGCAATTGATGGAACTTATGGATAATGAACAAAAAATATATAGTAAATCTAGTATTTTCTGACCGGTTTCCTAGAGGGGTAGGCAGAGACTACAGATTTCCATCTGCTACGATCCTGACACACCTCTTTTGCTTCTTCTATATCCATCAATCTAGTCATACAAGCTCTTCTATTCCGGGTAATTCTTACTTTGCCGTTTTTCAGTATGTCGCCTATTTGGTCGACATACGTCCTTCTTGGGCGGCCCGGTCGAGCTTTATCTTCCACTTGTACAGCATAAATTTCTTTCGTCACTCTACTCTCTACTCTACCTCCCTATATACCCAAACAAATAAAAATTAGGTAGTTATCTAAAGAATTAATTATCTAGTTATCTAATTCCAGGAGCAGTTGTACGACAGTTTAAAAATCTATACAGTTGTCCAACGAAAGCGCTCAGACAGCGGCAAGACGCGGGAGGTAAGCCACCGAGCTACATACAATTTTCGAACGAACAACTGTATGGATTTTTAAACTGTGGTAGTACCATTTAAATTATGCGCGTAGGAATCATCGGCACTCTTCGGAAAAGGTCGTATTTCCTAACGCTTTCTGTACAATGCATGACAGATAGTGCACGTCCTGTCGGCTATAGACAGCTAAAATGTCGCCTATAGTTATTGGTTCCTTCCAGTTGAAATTTTTTCACATGTTCTAAAATGACTGACTCCTATTATCTTTGTAATAGGTTCCCAAATGCTAGTGCAATGTTTAGGGCTTTTACAAGTTAATGATTCGGCTCGTTTTCGAGACTACGAACACTGGCTAAGATTGGTATGCGTTTTATACTCGTATCTTTAAGTTTTATCGACACGAAAAGCGGATTTAGTGAAGGGAAAGTAAGTTATAGGTTTAAGACTTCGAGGATCCATAGAAAAGCTAAAGGTAAACTAACTTATTTTTGATCTGTATGTAGTAATCATTATTTAAGGTGCAATATGTCCATCGCACAACGCAAGAGATAAACATATTTAGTAAAGGATATATGAATATAATTTGCAATATTCCGCTAAACAATTCTTGTCGTGCTATTCAAAATGCAGACTCGTGCACCGCCCGCCCGCCCGCATAAAAACATGCAACAAGCAAGCGATACAAGCAAAGCAATCTTAAATAACAAGCAAGGAAACTTATCGACACGTGTTTCGCCTCTGAACGAGGCATCCTCGGGATGTGTTGCTAGCCCGGCTTCTCCGCAGCAACTGATGTGTTGCTCGCCCAGCCGCTCCGCAGCAACTGATGTTGTTCGCCCGTCAGCTCAGCAGCTGGAGCTGTCGGGCGAACATGTTGCTGCGGAGCGGCTGGGCGAGCAACACATCAGTTGCTGCGGAGAAGCCTGGCTAGCAACACATCCCGAGGATGCCTCGTTCAGAGGCGAAACACGTGTCGATAAGTTTTCTTGCTTGTTATTTAAGATTGCTTTGCTTGTATCGCTTGCTTGTTGCATGTTTTTATGCGGGCGGGCGGGCGGTGCACGAGTCTGCATTTTGAATAGCACGACAAGAATTGTTTAGCGGAATATTGCAAATTATATTCATATATCCTTTACTTAGTGATGGACTTCCGCAAGGTAACGCCTATTTCAATTAATCATAAACATATTTGAAAAACTGCAGGTCCGAGAAGTGCGGTGAATCAAGAAAAGGTCGGATATTGCTGTTTTTATGTGAATAATATTTTTAATGTAAATTGACAAAAGAACACGTGGAAAAAAACGCGTTGTCATTATTGTTATTTTTACTTTCTCATTTTGGATGGATTGCTTCGAACTGAAAAAACAGCCTTCATTTTGCAATTTTTTTGGCCGTTATCGTCTTGGAATGGGCCTCATTTATAACATGTTTTTTTTTCAGAACCCTATAGAATAGAGGTTGTAAATGGACTGAGACCTTTAAATAAAACCACATACTCTACTGATCATACTGAACAACTATTCGAAAAAAAAAAACCCGCGCAAATCTTCCTACCTCGTAGGTAGAAGTTCTATTTTAGAACGCTGCGTTTGCACAGCTGTTTTACGGAAGACGCTGTTTTAAAAAAACGCCCGTAAGTCAGTGCGTTAAGGTTCACGCATTTTTGTTTGAAATTCAAATGTTTCCCAAATTATTGTTTCTTGGGAAAAATGGTTCAGCAGGGTCGATAGAATATGTGGTTTCATTAAATGGTAGCACTCTATTTACGGTATATTGTAGTATGTGAGTTCTACTGTTTTAAAATCTCATTTTTACTACCTATGTCGTCTTAAGCAAATCACTGGACTACTCTGGTCCAATTAATTAGTACCCGAAAATGGCATCCATGCGTTGAAAGGAAAGCAACGACCTTTTTAAAACCTTGTAGCAAAACTAATTCACAGATAAGTGGCTGATAAAAGAGCTATTTTGAGATAATTCTTATCATACAGTGTTGCGAAAAGCCCACCAATGTAATTGCTGAAGCCGAGGAGAAAACTCTACTTTTGGACCAGTATTTCGTAATAAAATACTCAAATACTTTTGGTCTTTTTGGACGGCGCCATGCTTTCAACAGAATTTAATGGCTGCATCATTATTTTTTTCAGATACTCTGATATTTCCTAATGATTCAATCAAACAATCAATCAATCAAAAAGTTTATTTGTGAAACATAGGTAAATTAGATTGTACATTTATTATAATTAGTCCTCTATGCTCTGCCTTGTGGCATACTAATATTAAAATACATAATTAAAAACCACCTTCTTACTTGCTAGTCTAAACTATCTTGGTATCACTTAAATTGTATTAAAAGAGTGCTAAAAATATATTTGAAACTTAGCACCAAATCGGACGAGGTTGGGAGTGGGTTTTATTTAGTAAAGGTCTCATCTATGAGAAATTCGTGCATATGATAATATGATTTTTCTATTAGGAATTTTTTGAGTTCATCTTTAAATTTTGACACATTGTGACCTATTCTCGTGCAGCAAACCTTAAATGTAGAGTTGAAAAACCTAAAATAATACAAGCTCATTTAACTTTCATCCATCTGCATTAAAGCCTATTTAGCAATGAAAAGTTTTAGGTTATGGCAGCTCTGAATCTAATATTTGCTAAACGAGAATAGATGTCATTATTTCTAGACCTTATAGATTTCGGCATGTTGTTAAAGATTGAATGAATGAATGAATAAACACTTTATTGCACAGAAAATTAAAATAAAAACACAGAATACAGAATAACAGAAGGCAAGGGCGGACTTATTCATCAAAGAAATTTCTTCCAATCAACCGATGGTATTAGGAATATAAAAATTTTACACATTAATTGTTATTTATGCAAAAAGAAAACCATTTTCTTCATGCCTATTACTTAAATATAATACACTACATACAAATACATAGATAATACATAGAGTTTTGGAGCCATACCAAACACATTATTTTAAACAAAGCAGTTTCGTGTTTTGTTAAGCACACTTTATCACAGTGGCGTTTAGATTTTAGTGCAGTATAAAGATTTGCATTTGTTTTCACCAAGACTGCCGCTTCCAGTATATACAGACAACATAACGTTAATATTTTAAGGCGTTTAAAGTGTGGTCTACAACTATCTCTTCGGCGCGCGGCGCACGCAACTTACAAATCGCACGTACACGCTTTTTTGTGACTTGAAAGCGTTATCTTCATCAGGAGCATTTCCCCAAAATATTATCACAAATCGCAAAATTGAGGCAACAAAACCGCTATAGCCAGTTAAGACCACTTTTTCGTTAACTATCTTTGATAATTGATAGAGAGCATATGCGAATCTTAGTTTGGAACAAATACTGTCTCTCTGGGATCGCCAGTTGAGATTTCTATCTATTTGTATTCCTAGGAACTTACTTGTTTGTGTGTGTTCAATGGTTTGGCCTAGATAGTTTATATTGAGAGAAAATGATTAGCCTAAATAGTGTGCACAAAGCGACACTTTACCGCTCCAGAGCAAAACAGTGCAGGAAACTGTGTATGAAAATCCATTATTGCACTGCTTTTACAGTGCAATAATGGATTTACACACTACTTTATTGTACTGTTTTTGCACTAAAGCCGCAAATCTCAGGTGACCGGTCATGACCAACTAGTTTAAACTTTAAAACCAACCAAGCAGCGAGCCGACAAAAAGCCGCAGGCTATGAGCATAACCTACTCGTTTTAACCCAGCCAATCAGTTCATCGACAACAAGCCGCAGCATGACATGATCTACTGGTTTTAACCCAGCCAGCCAATCAGTGCATCAACAATAAGAAGAAGGCCCAACTATATTTGGACCAGCCAATCAGCGATAGTTTTATTCCCGCAAACAATTTAAAATAAAACCAAACCTAGTAAAAGCTGGAACCTCACATTGATCTAGTGTTCAAATATCACTTTTATTTTTCAAAATAAATTAATATTTTGATTTAACTACAGTTCTTCATTCGGTAGTTGAAAGAAAAGTAAATTATGGACCACGCGAAAGTGATTTTTAATTGCACTGATGTTTTTAGAGCCCTCGCTCGTTCGCTCGCTCGGACTCCAAACTGACTCTGTTCAATGCAACAATCTACTATTTTGTCACAAACAGATTTTGTCATCAGATTTATTGTTCCTACTGCATTTTAGGAGTGGGCGTTGTGGCCTTATTGCAAACGTTTTTCTGAGCGCAACGACGCAACCGTTTTTCATAGTTGGATAAATTAGTTAGTTGCAAAATGAATCAATTTTTTTTTTACGGTACGTCTTCAGGACTTAGTACAGCAGTGTTGCCAGTGCTTTTTTATCAGATTTCATACACATGACTCCCTGATTAATTACACACCATTACATTACATATCATTTTGTTTGTACATAAAAGTTTACTTCTGAATAATTTTGCTTGATATTCGAGATAAACATACAGATTTCAGTGATCATTATCAATCAAAAGTATTGACAATAAAAGTAAATTAATCTCCTTATATCTGCATTACAATGGAGATAAAGCAACATTTAGTTTACTTAAAACTAGTTGCAATGCAACTAATTTTGACACTAGTCTGTGTCACTGAAAATTGCAATGCAACTAATTTTGAAACAAGTCTGTGTCATTGAAGAAACAGTCTCGTTTCGTTGCGGAAAAAAGCTGCAACGACCCACCCCTACCGCATGTTCGTTAAAACAGAATCAAGAATGCTTCAAACGTCAATAATCAATAAAATATTAACGGCCGCATTAAGCTTTCTGGGCTGGACATGAAATGCCCCAAAAGGCTTTTAAATTCAGAGGATATTGATTTTAATTTCTTTGTGAGAAAATTTATTCATGCTTTTATGACCAGTCATATTCAGATCAATGGCCGATTTCGGCTGGTGAGTTTCTAATTAAGTAGGTACGACGGACATAAGTAGATTAATATTTATCAAGTTGGGTAAATAAAATGTTGAAGATTGTGATTGTCGGCACATGGTGGAACTTATTTTATTATACATCTTTGTTTAAATAAGTGGACAAGTACAAGTGCCTTAGTTAAACAAAGATGTGGGGTAAATAAACTTGTGAATTCACTTAAGGCGCATAGGCAAGCCAAACGGGTTATCAAATTTTGTACTAAAACGTCAGCATGCCCATGCGCCTTAAGTCGACATTTTAATTACATGGAATTATGACAGTTCAAGGAAAGAGAGCTGTGTAAGTAAAGGAGTTGTATGTATGAATTCGTATTTAGAAAGTTGAGTTTTTCTCGGCAAATAACAAAATTTTCATAAATATGGATGGCGAAGCCTAAACCAAAGTCCTTTTCAATAGAATCCGGCAATAATGTAAACATACCAATTTAAACTGCATTACTCCGTAATTACTTACATTTGAATATCAATCCTGCTCATATTCACATTTCAAGGAACCATACATTGTTCTTAGAATCATTTCGACACCAAATAACTTCTTTTAGATCGTCATTTTAATAAAAAATACTCGGACGATGAAAATTTCAATAGCTTTGTCAAATTTCATGTTAATTTTTTAATCATCAAAGTCTTATTTGTCTTTGGAAAGTTAGTGTTTTGTTTTGAATTGATTTTAAAAAGATTTAAACATTTCAATCAATGATAGGTACCTACAATGATCATATAACAATAACAGTATGATCATCATAGACAAGTCAAATATTGGTTTATATTATTTCCGGATTCTATTGAAAGGGACTTTACGTAACTACCAATTATAATGTGGTTTCCACTATTAGATACTTTACCGGACAGACCCGTGACAAAACCGGTTCAGTTATCTATTTTCGATAACAATTGAAGAATAGATATGAAGCACAATCGTGCCTTGTCAAATTACTCGGGATTTTTCAAAATGGCTAGATATCAATGAAACTAATTTTATAAAGAAAAAACACCAACGAAATCTCAAAATGGATACTTGGGAGAAAATCAATAAGTCTAAAACAGGGTAAAATAAAGGATTAAAAAGATTTTAATTACTAATTGTAAATAAGTAATAAAATAATACATAAACAATTTATTGTATATGTATATGTTTTTTATGTATTAATAAATAAATCAAATGACGCGGTTTGTTCAAACTTACTACATAAACATTAAATTTCGTGTTTTTCTATACATTTATAAATATAAATATTAATTAAAGACAAATAAGTTTAACAAAAAACATATTTTATTCGATTTACTACATAAACGTTGGAAGAACATAGGCATATTTTTTTGATAACTGGGTATCTTGACTATTGCAACAAAATCCTCCAGTCTGTCTTTTTATCTCTATTTCAGTCGTCTCCTTCCTAATGTTACATACATAAACACACAAACAGATGGATAATTTCGAGCCCAGCACTATTTACAAATCTATAGCCAGGCAATTTTAAAGGTTCGTTTCCTTGGATAAAATTTAGTTTGGGTCTAGGTAGGCAATCTTGTCACGTAGAACCCTAGGGAGGCAAACTAATCAAATATTCGTCGCTTGGTAACCACGCCGTCGATTCTCGATGCCTTTCATCAAAAGTCAAAGTTATTTTAGCCGTCTACCTTTGTAGCCCAGTTAATAAAATGTCTGGAATTCTTGTTTGGTTTACAGAGTTGGATCCAGAATAATCAAAATTTAATGAATCCCTGTTTTGTATGTTTGAACTTAAGTGTTTAATGTAAGTATGTCTGTCCGCCTTTTTCTCGGGCTCCGTTAGAGATATCAAGTTGAAACTAATACCTCCTACAGAAGTCTACGGCCTTCTATCTTAACTCGAAAAAAAGTTGTTAAGTATCCTTTACGTAATAAATTTCATGCGAATTGGCTCACGATGAAGACCCGGCACTTCCAGATGACGTAGAAACTTGAAGCTTCGTTCACAAGTTCGTGAGATAGAATATCTGTACTAGCGTGGCGTCCCATCAAGGAAAATCCCAGGCCAAGTTTCCTCTTCTATTGCAAACGTATTTCCCCGGTAGAACATCAACCAAAATGAATACAGGACGCAAATAGCTGTTCAGTATAATATCCGTGACTGGTTTAATCTCCGAAACGGCGAAACAAATTGCCGAAAATCCTTCCCTTTCCGTAAATTAGGATTCTAGGGAGCTCACGGCGAATGTTCGTTCGCGGCTGTCTTTCATAAAGGGTTCTAGTTACTACCAGACATGCTGCGTGGCAGTTGATTAAAAATAAAGTGGTTTTTAATTAAAATCTGTGATTTAAATCAAACTTAAATTTTCCACGAAACTTGATTAATTAAAATCTTAATAACGAAAAAAGAAATATATTTATTGAAATGTGCAATTTTATTTTTACTGAAAATTTAATAGGCAATATAATTAAGGCAAAGTACAAAATATGAAGTTATAAGAAAATTTGTTAGAAGCTTATTATGGTATACCTACATTACACTACGCTTTTTAATATAAAACTTTTTGAACACAAATTAACCATTCTCAAATAAAAATAAATAGGGATTTTTAGAATTGTCAGATAATAAACTAGACCTAGTGTGCGTGGACCTTACTGACGTCATAACCGGTATTTGACAGTAGATTTTTTGTGTACTAGTGTAAAAATAAATGTTTTATTAGAAAGTTGTCAGTTAACAAGTAAAAACTGCAATTTACGACTGAAATTTTTTACAAATTTATCACAAATACAAAAAGCGTAAATTTTTCTTATTATTTCTTTCATTAAAAAATCCCTCCTGCAATGATGGCATGCATTGCGACTTTGAATCCCTAGAAGCACAAAATGTGAGGTCTGCGTGCCTCACAAAACATAAAGTTAAGCTTTTAGTCGGGTTAAGTGTATAGATCGTTCATAAGAAATCCCCTGATTTAGTACTGGCCGGTACTAAGCCAGGCGACTTCTTATGAACGATCTGTAGTGTCGTTATTTGTCTCTGAAGAACGGCGATAGGTCCATCCCCCATTCTATTACGTTGGAACGTTAGTGACGGTGAAAAGTGCGTACTCAAATCGACATTCGAAACACCACTGAAACCCTCGCCACAGTATAGATGCCCTCGCCGATGCTTGGAGTCACAAGATAATTATTATGCTGGAATAAACGTTCCCATTACGTTCACAACATGCGATACATCCATTGACCTCTCATAAACAACTAGACTCACAGTCTCGCTCAAAATAATCTCGTCAATGGATACATCCTATGGAATTCATTCCAGTCAGTACTTCAAGCGATTCCAACATCTCCCGGCCACAACCAGCATGCTCTCATGTGGACAGAACACCAATTTAGCTATTCCACGAACGGTTGCGTCGCATTCCCTCCCACAGAGCGACATTGTAACCTAGGCACGTGTGAAGCGTCTAGGTATAATGACACCTAGGTATCACTGCACTTCCAATGGCTAAGAAACAACGAATCAATAACCGACTCTATTCGTGGGTAATAAGGATGGCATTATCTGCATAATGTTCCACCGGGATACAATGTTTAGACAAGTTGCAATTTTATTGCTTTAAGGGGTGCCTTGGGCATCATTATACATTTTACCGTTAGGTTGTAGTTTTATGTTAAACAACGAAAACCAAACCAACCATAGAGAAGCTGTCTTTCAGTCTGCAGCATACCTTATGAATGTCTGGGCCGTTTCGAAATAAAACTTGGTATGCAGTTACAGAATTACAATAAGAATCGAGTGAGTCTAGCATCTTCCAATATGCCCGTTCACAAACATGGAATGCGCGACAGCGCAAGGGTTGAAACATCATACGCTTTACCAATGGCGTCATGAGGGTATAGGAAAAATAGGGTTAAGATAACGTCATATTAAAAACAATGGTTATGGTAAGCGTAATTATGGTTATATGAAGCGTAATTATTATTTATAATGTCTATTCATCCAGCATTAACGGAACCCTCACGTAGTGTACGACGTATACCCACTTGGCAGACATTTTTAGTTGTTAATAGAGAAATGTATGACCGAAAATTAAATATAGTTATCTTGATATCTTATTCCATAAACCAGACAGTAAAATTTCATTGAATAAATCTTATACTTATAATAAAATCTGGCACTCACGAGTATTTGAATTTGAGTATTTTAATATAACATGTTATCTAAGTAGACACTACTAGAGCCGGGTTCCGAATGGGGCTGACAGCACTAGAAGTACCATCAAACTACTCACGCCGCACGGCCATCAGTGACTCGGAATGACGATAGACGCGATATAATCGATTGTGTCGTGACTCGGAACGCACTATAGGTATCTAGGAAATAGCATTTGCCGATTTAATTATATACGCTGTATAATGGACTAGTTTAAACCATTAATATATGTAACTACCACAGTAAATATTACACGTACATACAATAAAAAAGATCGTACATACATACGAAGATACGGAAAGTAAATTTTCAGGTTTCCGTACCCGAAGGGTGCCAGCCAAACAGTAGCCTATTAAGCCTCCACTCTCCGTCCGTTCGTCTGAAATTGGGGTTCACTATAGTCTAAAGGCAAATGAAAAAAAACTGAAATCTTCTTCTGAATATATAAAAGGCAAACCTGACTGACTCATCTATCAACGCACAGCCGAAACTACTGAACGGATTTCGCTGAAATTTGGCATACAGATAGTTGTAATGACGTAGGCATCCGCTAAGAAAGGATTTTTGAAAATTCGCCTCCTAAGGGGGTGAACCGAACTCAACGCGGACGGAGTCGCGGGCAAAAGCTCGTAAAACAATAAACCCTCTAAAAAGTTGCACTTTTTTAACCTTAATTATTTTAGCGCCATCTTAAAGACGGCAATATACATACAAGTTCCAAATTTGGTCAGATTGTAGTACATTCTCTAAATTAAAACAACAAATAATAAAAATTTGGGTTCCGTACTCAGCGGGAGCCGAATTGTTTGTCAGGCACTATCGTTTTAGCGGCTTGTTTTCACCTTGATGTTGCTATGGCATCTATATTCCGTATTCGTATAGTGTGGTAGTACGAAAGCCTTTGAGCGCGAGTCCGACTCGCACTTTGCTAAATTATTAATAACTAATTGCACCGGCACCAACATTTTCGAATAAATAGCGGCTAAAGTTTCTAGAAATAACAGAATATGTTCTCCCATAACGCCAATTTTCCTTTTGCTCGGCTTTATAAAAAGGCCTTATGTCATCATAACGGACGCCGGAATAGCCCCCAGACGCACGTTTCGCGATAAAATATCTAATTTCGACCGCCACACCACGAAGTTAATAAATCTAATGGCTTTTTAAAGGAATAACGAGAGAATATTTAGTATTTAATTAACATAAATTAACATCTGATTTCGATTTAACTATGGGATGAAAGATCGTGTGAGTCGTAATTTTTTTACTGACTTCAAAAAAGGAGGAGGTTCTCAATTCGACCGTATTTTTGGGTATGTTACTCAATAACTGTCATATCATAAAGGATTTGTAAAAAAAAAATGTTTGGAAGAGTGTGCATCCAGTTAAGTCCCGTTTTAGTTTGGTCGTGAGCTGATGATGGTCTTTAGAGATATATTAGTGTGAATCCTCTACAGGTGATAGCATATATCACTCGATATTGAGGCAAACGCTTTGTACCAGGATGACGATAGCAGAGTGCTACTTGAAAATTGTCATAACCCACCTGACTTTCGATGCTGGCCTCATCACTATAGAACCCCTCACCGAATGAGAGTACATCACTCGAGATTTCGGCACCGACCAATATATTTCACAATTTAACCCTTGAACACCAAAAAACGTGAAATTAAATAAACTTTTAATAAAGAAATGTTAACCGATTTAGTAATTGACCAGTTGACTTGAAAACTTACTCCGTAAAAAATTAGGTCTTTATGAAGACATCTAGGAGAAAGATCTGAAAATTGCTGATATTTAATTATTTAAGAAGAAATTTGTTTACAAGACCCTTGGGATACTGGAGTTTAATAGATTGTAAGGTGTCAAGTTAGCTGGTAATTTAGAACTGCTTGTGCAATAAATTCAAATTCAAATTGTTTATTTGTAAAATAGATACATAAAGTATACGTTTTACATGTCAAATCTATCTGTATAAAAATAATATTTTATAATCAGCGATACGGGAAATATATAAAAAAACTATATTTAAGTTGGGTTACAAAAGTTAAATGCATAAAATAAAGACTTATTGGAATACGAATATTATTATAACTATACAATGCAATTAATAAAGTTGATAAATAAACTGAATAGACCCTAAATAAATATAATGCTTAGCCAAATATATACTAACATAAGTAAGAAATTACAATATTGTATATACACCTACATAATTCAATGAACAAATAAGTTAATAGATAAATAAACTATACATAGATATAATGCCTAAATCCGCCCATTCGATTAATCTTGCTAAGAAGAAGGGCAAGAAACTTAACAAGATCATGTCTTTTGTATCAGTATTTTTTTTCTGAATATGGCTTAATACTATTACAGTTTTTTTTAACTTATATAAAATAATACTAAACAATGTATTAAAAAAGGATAAAAATATAAAAGACAGAGAAGGAAATTGTGTCATGAGGAAAAAAAATATATATTTTAGTCTACCTGTCTAATGAGGTAGTAAGTTAAAATACTAAGCAAAACATCATCCACCTGTCTCATATAGTTTATCACTTTTTTGATAGGCAGATTATCAACTAAGTAATAAATGCTAAGTTTAAGTTATGCAATGTTCATGTCAATATGTAAAAAGAAATGTCAAAATAATAATAAAAATACAATATAAAAATATGAGTCTACATAAAAACAGACGATTTGAAACACAAATCAGTTAGATAGAATACGTTTGTGTTTTAAACGTTATGTACGGAACCCTTAGGGCACTATTCCTATTAGCACTTGACTTTTTTCTTAAATCGCAATATAATTTTTAAAGTGTTTTTTTTATATTCAAATCCAAACCAAAATAATTATCGAAAAATTATTACCAATCCTTTCCGAAACGTCACCGAACGCTAATCGTACAAGTAATAAATAATCCTAACCGTTTTCATCCCTATTTTAAGCAGTTAAAACATCGTCACGACATGAATCCCCGAGGGGGTTTCAGAGGTGTCTCCGAGTGTGAACTGTGAAATGCAAGTCATAGTCCACACTTGGTACCCCTCTTTTTACCGACGATAGTTACGTCCCAAACGTGAGGTGGTGAGCCCTGTCGCCTTAAATCGGCGCAAAGAATTAAAATAATTGTTTACTATAATTTTGTTAATCATAACAAAAACATCTCAAAAATGCCTTAAGGGCACTCTATTCGCCCTAACTCCCATACTAGCGCAGTTCGCTGATAATATCCTTATTTATAGGTACTTGCTTATTATTTTTTCCTTTTCAACATTTCCCATACAATATCCATGACGTGAAACTAAAACATTGATCAAAATCAAATACATACAAAAGTTACAAGCGTATAAAAGTCCTGGATTTTACACATATTTTGATGAATGTTTATGTACCGTAATGTCTTAGAAGCGATACAACAAATCAAATAATTTTAGGTTCACAGCATAGTATATTCTAAAATATTTTTGTTTCATTTCGATTTTTGGGATATTCCCAAAACCATTCTCGAGTTTTTTCAAAACATAAATGTTGTCTTGCCTCTTACACCGTGTTCTGTTAGTTCCGTACGGTACGAGCTCGAGAAATGAACGTTCGGGCCGACCAATAACAGTCAGTCAGTGCTCTATAAACCGAAGTTGAATGTAGAAAGAAATAGCAAGCATAGCGACTGACTTCAAGCCACCGACCGACTACAGGCCTCTTAAGGACAGAATCGCACGAGGGCACAAGATAAAAAAAGACTAATTTAAACAATGTTTGTTTTGTGGGTTTAAGTATGAATTTCTTATGACGCATACCTAGTACCTTCAGTATAGCTTGTTTGAAAATACGGTTCATTCGACACTATACACGAACGTGGCATAACAAAAGTTTTTATAAATAAATTCTTCCCCTGTATGAATGTGATATAAGCCAAGTGGCGGCCCATCGATCGACCCAGCCCTTCATATGATATGCCCAATAGCTTTGCTATACTGAATCCCAAGTGTGCGTCGTACACAGTGTAAAAAATCCATATTGTTGTCCAACGAAGGCGTTTGGATGGAGCGATTGTGCGGGGCTAGACTCCGAACTGCTTGTTGGAATATTGTATGTAGCTTGGTGGCTTACCTCTCGCTGTTATTATATGTAAATACTTACATAAATGCAACTAGCTACAGTACATACATACATCCTACTATTTAACATTAAGGGATACAATAATAATCAATATACTCATACATTGAAAATAAATAGTATGTGCTCATGATTTTTTCCATACGTACACAAAGTTAAGTTAATAATATACCGGGTGTAATCGTTAAGTGTGACCAGCCGATTATTCCGTACTATTACAGTAATCAAAAAAATTTAAACTGATATCAATAGTATGTTACCTAATCAGTAAAATGAAATGAATATCTTTTTGAAAATCAAACGAGAAGTATTCAAAATTTTGACTTGAAACACTCCAATACATTTAATTTAGTATGAGATTAAACAAGGAGGTCACTTCGAACATCTGCTTTGAATACAAAATTTTGCACTTACTAAGAAATAAATATTATTCAAGATAGTTTTAGTACTTTGTTTGGTTAGGAAACAGTTTCCTTTAATATCAGTACTAAGCTAAAATAACCATTTAAAATAAGGAAACTAAAACCTTTCTACTAATCTCATAGTAAATGTATAGGAGTGTTTAATGTCAAAATTTTGAATACTTTTCGTTTGATTTTCAAAAAGTTATTGATGTCATTTTACTGATTAGGTAATGTACTTTCGATATCAATTTAATTTTTTTAAATATCTGTAATAGTTACGGAATAATCGCCTGTTCACACTTAACGATTACACTGTGTATAAAGTAGGCAGATCATAAACAAGGTTTGTGTTTCTGTTGGTTTGCTTACTATTATAGAAAAGACAATAAAAAGAAACAAAAATATTGCCACAGGTGCCTGAACAGGTTTCGTTGGGCCAACGGGTTAAGTACTAAGTTTCTTTCAGATTAATCAGTCCAGCCAGCCAAAAACAGAGGCTTTGCTATGGGTTTATTTTTTATTTTTTTATGGAAGGCGGAAACCAATTTTATAATTTAGTTAATTTTAGAAAATTTAAATATCTAAGGTAGCCTCTATGCTGTGGCCCAGTGGTAGAACGCTTGCCTGCTAACCCAGAGGTTTTTTTGGTTCAATCTCCGCAGTGCACGTTCATTTGTGTTCAGTCGGCGAGCATCAGAACGCACATTAAACTGATTAGCCGGTAGAAAAACCTAATTAGGTTTAAGTTGGCCTTTATACAATAATTGTATTTTGTGCAATAGAGAACTTATATTATTATTACTGGTCCATTTGTGTCTAAAGTAAAGGCGTAGCGTAATGTTTATAAGCAGATTCTAACTTGATTTTTTTAATGATTTTATTTGTAGTTAGTATTGCCCTTATTCAATATTCAGTAAAAATCGAGCATTTTAATAAGTATTTTTTACCAAAGATTTATCAAAGAAGTTTTTTGGAAAATCACTAGCTAGATTAATTTTAATCACTGATTTCAACGAAAAAAAAAACTTTAGATATAAATCATATAATTTAAATCAACCAACCCTGATAAACACACTACAGTATTTTGATCACTCATAGGTTTGATGAAACTCTATTATGCCAATGAAACATAATAATTGTAGTAATTCTACATTATGTGTATTTTTTTATTACTATGGATTTTTCCTTATTCAGCAGATAAAAATGTGGGTTTACAAGTATGGACTGCGAATTGCATTCACAGTCCATACTCAGAATCCTCTTGGATTCACGATGATGTACATAGAAGGATGTATGGAGACATAGTGAAGAATGGCCGAGTCAAAATCAGAAAACCTTGATGAATGATTTGTCATCCGAAGGTCTATATTGAAAAATTACCATGATTAAGGAAGTAAAAGAAATGTGTCAGGATCGTAGTAGATGGAGGTCTACAGACTAAGGGGGTATCTAATATATGTATGAATGTTACTTTAATAGAGAGATCGCCAAATAAAAAACCAAACTTGTTGCTAGTTGAATGTAAGGGGCAAGCCACACAGAACCGGCGCGGCGCGCTACCGGTGTGTGACAAGATGTGTTCCTCAGCGACGAAGGTGTGGGCGGTGCGCTTTTGGTGCACCCGCGGCGCAACCGTGGCGTACCGTCTCGACGCCTGTCCGATGTTCTTTCATACAAAATGTAGGAGAGGGACATGGGTGAAAAACAGATAGAATAGGTGCACTGAGGGCGCGCCGCCGCCGTTTCTATGTGGCTTGTACCTAATGTTTCGATTTTGTGGAATAATTCAATGTTGTTTATACAAGTTAATAAATATATTTTCTCTAGAAACCAGTAATTGGCTTTTAATTTTTTTGTAAATCGTATTTTAATTAGTAAAACAAAGAAATATAATACTTGTCGTAATGGAATATTTTTTTGTTTTTACTAATTAAAATACGATTTATTAATATTGTTTATATTCATTTATATTCCTAGTCTAGTATAGATGTTTGTGTTTGTCAAAAAAACATAACCCTAATCAAATTACAAACATACATAAAATCGTATCACATTCATTACATTTCTGTGATGTTTACATTTTGTTTGGTTTTATATTGCACTGTCACATTAGCTTCACTCGTTTCATGTGTATCCACTTTTTAACTATTTTGAGGATTAGAAAAATGATTTAAAAAAAAATTTGATTCCTACGATTCACTACCCAACAGTAAAAACCAAATTCAAATCTATGAAATAGTTCTGAACTAGAATGCGAAAGAAGAACCGAGACAAAAATATAGTGCAATGACATACAACCTAAAACTTTCTGTACAAAGAAAACCATGTAAAACACATTAAAAATCAGAAGGTACAACCCTAACCTTCCACAAGCTAACCTAACCTTCATAGCGCACAATAAAAAGTAATAAAATAATTCAAATAGTGGTGTCCAAGATATGAGCAAAAATACGGGTTATTCCCAGAGCTCCAAAAATTTCTTCCCACGGCTCCAGAAATTCAATTTAATATTTATATCATATCATATCAATCATAATTTGGCGGCTCCAAAAGATTAACTGTACATATATGCAGAACAGGACAAACCAGGGTGACCACATATAAATGGTAAACCTACTCTGGCCACATTAAGAATCTACCTAAATCTACCAGAGCCTTGATCAAAAACTACCTCAGATCTACCTCATATCAAATCACTTAATTTTTTAATTATTTACCTCGCTACGTTTTATATATTTTAAGACGGTGCATCAGTTTACTATGTCGTTATTGGCGCCCTCATTGCGTTTTTCCTAATTAGAAAAGAAACGCTTTGTAGTGAACTGTAATATATTTATATGCTTCTACTTGAATTTGTTATTTATGTAGAACGTGACTGTACATAATAGCTTTTGGAGCCGGTGAGAAATGAATATTTTCTACAAATTAATTTTTGAAGCCCTGGGAATCTCTATATGAAACTTTAAGTTTTTGAGAACAATGGATTTTGGAGCTCTGGGAATAAGCCAAAAATACAAACAGACAGATGTTATATTTTATATAAAAGAAGATGACCCCACCATGCGAGAGATTGAGATACGTTGTACAAACCTTTTACTGTTAACTCGTAATTTTTCTTTATTAGCTTTTCATTTTCTTTTAATGATGAATTAATTCCTTAATAAGTCATAAAACAACATAACTTAGCTTAACAGTAATTATCTAATTAGCCATCAGCGATAATGTGAATGAATAAGGTGTGGATTATTTCATAACAGGTCTTTTGTTAAGCTTAATTGTGTCATTTAACCTAATTAGGAAATGAATCATGTTTGTTTCATGAGAATAAGCTAACTTCAGGAAACCTACCAATGGAATATGCTCCAGTCAATTATGTCTTGGTCTAACAGTCTAGTCTAGACTAAAGTAGAATCGGAGTCTCCTATGGACCTTTGTTATTAAAAAAAGCCTGACACATACCCTGAGCACCAGGAAGTCAACGTCACAAATGGAAAGATGACGTCAAAGAGTGGACTGGACTAAAAAGCTTCAGAGACTTGAAGGATAAAACATAGGATCCCAAGGAATTCTGACCTCCAAGCTTCATTATGAAGATGGCACCCAATGATGATGATGACACATATTCACAGAAAAATGACCTTACAATTAGTTAATGTTTTTGTGACAAACTACCATTATTGCTAAGACATAATGTTGAGTATGGAAACGATTTGTAGAATGTCACCGTTTCTCAAACCATACTTTGGCTAGCTAGCAGCACTGTATTATTTACTGATACAGCATATTCTTGGGTCAGAGCATCAAAAAGTAAAGGAAAATAATACTATTACAGTTTACAAGCAATATTACAGCTTATTCAGCTCTATCTACTGGTACTACAACTATTAAAATAAAAAACCATAGCGACATAACTGGACTTCCTCTGAATAGCCATACTATGCCCAAGTTCTAATACCTCATATCTCAGTATTGTTTATTCTCTACCCCCTTACTTTAGATTTAAGAATAAAATTGAAAATGCTCAATAATTTGACTTGCCCTGCCTTCAGGATTTAGAGCAACTAATGAACCAACAATCCACATGTGTAAGTCAAAATATTTAGTGTATTCTATTTGATTAAAAAAATTCAATTTCAGTGATATAAACTGAGATATACAGTATCAAAAGTAAAGTGAAGATTTACTATGTAAAATGCAAAGAAGGTTGGAATTTTTAACATAACAGAGCCAATAATACACTACTGAGTTGAAAGATTGAAATATGCTAAAATAACATGTTTTTAGAGATATTGCTTGCTCTAAGCAATTGTAATAATGTAATTTTCATTGTCAAACAGCACCAAACTTAACACCACCAGTTAAGGCTCGACCTAGTTTTGGGGACCACTGGCAAAATGTATTGAGCTTTAATTTTAAGTTGAAGATCATAATATTGTTATTTAATTTTTGGTAAATAAAAGCTTTTTCTATTCTAAGTCACACTGATTGGGTTCAACTCATGTTGCAATAACCAACCGTTTAAGAATGGCTGTGTCGCTACTAGTGTCGACTTTTCCAACATCAACTCTGAGCAGAGTTCACAAGGTTTGTATAATCAAATCAAATGACAGATAACAAACCATACTAAATCTATCATATGAATAATATCTAAAATGTTAAATTATGTTTGAAGTGTCACTATAAAATTAATTGAAAAACTCAGCATTACAACCCCAGTTCCCTCGCTTAGGGTTCTTTAATGTATTCACGTTCCTCTACGAGTCTTTTATTTATTTCTCTCTATCTGCCTCACCAGAGCTAGTTGACTCAGGCAACTTAAAGTGTAAAAGTAATTTTATTGTTATGCATGTTGTACAAACTGAAATATTTGAAGAGTTTTCTGTTATTTCTTGATCTTTTAGAGGTTCTAAAGTATTGAAATAACATTAAATAGTTGCGCTACCGTTATAATCGATATTTTTTTCAAATATTTACGATGAAAAACACTAACATTCGTTACTAAACATTACGTACCGGCATACGATTTGTTAGTAAACAAATACCATCTGATCGGCTGACCGCCGACGAACAAACTTTCGTTCATAATTCCTGCATGCATCTGTCTAGCAAATATCAGATTTTCAGCTTCGTTGTACACAAAACCGTGGAATAAACGGTATTTGAGTGAATATTGTAAATAATAATCCTGATCGTAAGTAATGTAAACAACATGCGCATTCAAAGCGCGCAATTTTGTATAGGAAATAAAAAGGACGTTATTTTGTAATTTTCGCCACAATATGCAGAAGTATTGGCAAATAAAATAAGATGCAATCGCTGCTATGAGCAAATAAAATAATATTCGCAAAATTAATATTTCTAAGCCTTCGAACGCCCCTAGCGGTAAAAATATGAAACAAAAACATAATGGCGACCGACCAAGTAGTTGAAATGACAAAACCTAAATGCGCATAATACTTACACATTCCTCCTCTTTTTCCATTCCAGAGGGCATCTGAGGTACTGCACGATTTATCGCCGAGTAATCCGGGAGGTCCGGAAGTTCCTCGGCGAGATATATGGGCATTGGTTTCGATGCATCCAGGGCCCTCGCCCTAAACGAGAGCTTCGACATTTTGTTGACAGAACAAAACACGCTAGCGTCGACACACAAATGCACTAATAAAACACTTTATAGCTCCTCCAGGAAGTCCCAAAGGACCTTAAACTGAACTTAACACACTCTAGTTCGTTCCCATGGTTGTTTTTTGCACACACTCAGTCACAATTAATGAAAAACAATAACGAAACATTACATATTGAGCGTACTTTACAGAAAGCCATCATGGCGGCTTTCCGTTTGCCGAGCGACCATGACCAACTTCCACCTTGCACGACGTGCGCGGGAAGGAAACACGCGGGAATAATTTTAATAAAATTCAATACTATTTTAATTGAAATTATTATAAAAATAAAAATTTAACAAACACGAAATTGGAATTATATTTTACAATTTTTAAAGTAAAAAAACACCTGAATTTGAAACAATTTTATTATTTGCTGATAAAAGATATGGAACGACCACTTTGGTATCTACTAGTTATAGACAACATAGATTTTTACACTTCATTTGACGCAACTACAGTAAAAGTGCGTTTTATTGTCTTTATTTTAAGTGAGTTTTTCGCACCTAATGTTATTTTTTTATTGGTAAATAGATCAATTTCACCCTAAAACTATTACGATTTGATATAAAGTCACTGACCTCTCAGTGTATAAAGTGTAGGCTTCTTTTAATTTGTAATAACTTAATTTAACATAGCAGGCAAGCCATATTCCTTGGAACGAAACGTATAACTATAGAATGTAAGAAAAATCAAAGATAAAGCTTTTTTTTTTTGGAAGTGTTTATTCATCAGTGCGCTTTGACAAATATTATTTATCTTTAGCCCCCTCTACACTATTTACGAAGTTAGCCGAAGACGAGAGTTTAGAAAAGAGTACTTTATTCTTTAGTTTAGAAGGTAACTCGTACCGTGCGTTGTTTCCTCACCTCAGTCAGACTAAGGAAACCCGTTCTTTCGCCTCGCCTTGGGTAATTTCCGCCACCCCGTGTTGGTTTTTGATGCCCGAGTTAATTTGCGTGAAGTCTGAGTACAAAATAATTCGCTACACTACTCGGCTTAATTCAGGCAGCGTCTAGCCGTCAAATGGCAAATTTATAACTTTGTTTTCTATTCTATTGAAATCATCCATCATCGTCATTCTACATTTTTCTTTTTTGGTTTGCAAAACATGCACATATCAAAATACCACAAAATACGCAAGCGCACAAGTAGCGGTCAGCTGCTACTTAACATTAAGGGGCTATTTCGATAAAAATGATACTTTTTGAAGTTGTATACCTGCTTTTCAAATGAAGCCACTAATTTGATAAATCAGTATATAAATTTCGGAAACTTTTTCTAGTTTTGTTCAGTACAGAAACGCGATTGCGTAACTTTCGCTCGATAGAAATAATTATTGAAATGAGGTGTTTTTCTACACTTTTTTTCATAGCATGACAAACAGGAATGACATACAGACCTGAAAGATATTTTATTAGGTAGATTTTAACGATGTCTAATTTTTTTCAATTGGAAATTTTGATAGCTGTTTTAGTTCATTTTATATTAATTTAAAACCGACATTTTGCTATTTTTCCGGAATCCGTCCCTCTCGCACTGCGGGGCGTTCCGCATGGAGTAACAGTGACCTTTACACGTGTGACATATCCTCTTAATGTCAGGAAGCATACGCGGGCGGAACTGATTGATATACTCGCGAGGATCGCGAGGTTGAACGAGTGGTGTGACGCTACTTAGCCTCAGCTAACTACACCAAGTACATCGGCGAGGAACATCGACCGAGAGTGCAAAAGCTCTTTATAATGCGGTGCGCGCGTGCATTACTCTTGTACCTTATACACTGTGCTCATTGGCATAATAGCATTGTCGTCAGTAAAATCCCAGTACTGATATAAAAGTGAAAGTCTTATGTTGGTAACTTAGCCGCCAGAGGGGTCCTCGAAGCCACCAGGGGAGGGGTTCGAAAGCCACAAAGGGGAGCCTAGTGCTACTAAACCGGTTGTTACGCCAATGACTGTGCTAACAGCAGTCACGTGCACGTGACTAAGTTTTATACGTTTGATTGATATGTCACATAAGCTATTGAATCTTTGGTGTAGTGGCATTATAGAACGTTCAGTTGACACAATCAAGCCGATTTTGAAGGTTTTAGTTTAAGTTTGACATACATAAAATTAAACTTAGGTATGGTTAAAACGAAGAGCCATTTTCAAGTGCACCATTTTATGAAAGTCAAACTAAAATTTTAGTTTGATAGCCATTATTTACTCAACATAGTGATTTAAAACTTATTTTGGTAATTTCAAGGCACATTTTAGAGCTGTAATTTGATTGAATTAAAAAAAATATTTTAATTTAAGAGACTTGCTAATTTTAGTTATTGTGCCCTTCAGAATAGCAAAATATAGTGCTGTCACTTAAAATTACGTTTTTTAGTAAGTTTCTTAGCCTTCAAAATCGGCTTTATTATGAGGTGTAAACTGAAATGTTCAAAGTGCTATTCTGAGTTTTAAGCAAACTGTTGAGTGGCACTACTTGTTTCCTGGATTTATCTAAAGCTTTCAAATTAGTTTCGCATGAAATCTTGTGGACAAAATTTTAAAAGTTTAAATGCCTAGGTATCGAATTTCTATACTGAAGTTTTGGTACTTTTATATTTTATTTACATTAGAACCTTAGCCTAGTTACAGTGCTTTTCACCAACTCTTAAGCTAAGACAGTATTAACAAACTAATAATAAAACCAAATGTTTAAAAAAACTTACATAAACTTTAAATTTTGGTAAATTGACATTAAAAATGTCTATTTCCGGGTATTTAGTGATGAGCAGATTTAACAGTGTACACGCGTGGAAGGTGGGCGTAAAACGAGTGCAGCGGGGTCATCTACTTGGTTGTGGAACAGCAGATAATAGTATACTAATAACGCTAGCCTACGTCTTATCTCTAGGATGTCTCTCCCTACATTCTGACCACAAAAATGGATGGGAATAAGTAGGGATAATACCCATCATTTTTTTAAACAGATATCGAGCAAATTTACGTTAGGCTCCTTCCACCATGAGCTTGTATTTAGTCTCATGTGGGTCTCAGATGACAGCGTTGAACTCTAATTTACTTCTCACCTAGCCATTGCATAACGCTACAATGTGTCGCGGATCCTTATACCTAGCAGTTTTTTTCATTACAAAGCCTGGTGATTTATAGACTTTCTTACAAGTCAGCTCAATGTGGTCATTTAAAGTCAGTTCACTGTCAAGTGTCAGTCCTAAGTCTCGTATTTGTGAGACTTGTGCGAGGAGCACGTCGTTATTGATGCTGTCAAATGCTTTTTCAAAGACAAATAGGCCACATCAGTTAGGAGTAATCTATCCATGGATGTTGTTGCATAATTTGCGACTTAGTGGATAGAGTGTTCATTTAGACAACGGGGTTCACCTCACTTAAGTATTTAACCTTTATGTAAACGATTATATTGGTAAGCTCAGCCCAACACACGTCTGTTGTCATATTGATAAAACATGCTGAAACAATGTGAATTATGCAGATGACATGGTTTTGCTGAATCCATTAGTCTTTGGTAAACAAAAGCTCACTTAAACCTGTCAGGAATATGCTGTTAATCATAAACATAAATAGAATGCCATTACCAAACAGTTAAAATTTAATAATATTTAGGACACCTAGAAACGGAGGATCTTCGTGATCATGTGGACATTAAAAGGGAGCGAAGGGCATTATCAGTAAAGTCAGAGCCGATATGATAGTGCACAGATATGGTACACAGAATTTGTCACTGCACAGCCCAGATCAAATTAATTGTAAATTGTAATTTCTTCAAAGAAACTGCATATCTTTTTACACATGTAATTTATTAACTAGATCAGGGGTTGCCTAACTTATTTGGGATGCACACATTTTTCAAAAAAAAAAAATCTGCGCCCCCCACCCCTCCGCCCAGATTATTTTAGGTTAATATCAAGTAAGAAAAAACACTGTTCAATAACAAAATAAGTATTTTTATTACTTATTAAATTTATACAAAAATCATAAAAATATAATTTGGTAATACTGTTACGAGCTAGGGTTCGGGATGAATAAATTTAGGCCAAACACAATTTTATACCACACTGAAACTAAATCACAACTGGAATAACTAGCTGGACTACCAACTGGAATCACTGGAACCGCTAATTTAACCGACCATTTATTATTTACAACCACTCACTAGAATCGTTACCGGACAATTCTCGCACTGTACTTCTCACTAGAGTCGCACTTGTACTTTTTCACTTTACTATTTCGCTTTCTGGTCACGCCAGAGTTAACAAAAAACTGCTTATTATGTAACTCAGTTTCGGTTGCTAGCTATAGTTGCTATTCACCAAAAACAGATAAAAAATTAACTTCCAAAATAACCTTTAATGGGTATTGAACTATTTACGAATTGTGAAATCAT
This sequence comes from Ypsolopha scabrella, assembly GCA_910592155.1. NCBI lineage: Eukaryota > Metazoa > Arthropoda > Insecta > Lepidoptera > Ypsolophidae > Ypsolopha > Ypsolopha scabrella. The sequence goes on along the minus strand of OU342989.1, from coordinate 5,598,894 downwards.
TTCAAGTGCAAACTTGTCTTTAGATAAGTGGATATGTATGGTTTAGACGATAGCCACTTGGTTTGGCAACTGAGTTTACGATACAGAATCAGGGGGCTGTTCTGACCTGCATACTCGTCCCGTTTTTATACTCCACCCCAGGCCTCTATAAAGTGGCGCGAATCTACTATAAAGTTCTATGAACTTTCTCGCACATATCGAGGAACCTAGATTCAACGCGTGTCGAAAACTCAAATCCCATATTACCCGCTCTATCTGTGAACATCGCCTAGCGCCAACTCCGCACGACGACGACAACGTCGAATGATTTCGAATCAGTCAGTCGCAATCTTGGTTTGAGAGCGCGCACAGAGCGAGAGAACCTGCGAGATTCCCATCCCATGCGCTAGTATTACGTTACAATACTTATTGGAATGTGATAGATGACCTTGCATCGATTTTACACATACCTACCTACGAACGTTATTTCTTGTTTATCTTTAAATAAGATCCTTAACTTCACAGGTGGCCCGCGCTCCTCTTTGAATGTCTCTACGCCCCCCACTTTGAAAACCCCAATAAATACCTCCGCGTTCTATTCAGAATGTAAGGAAAATTACTGCCATCTTTTCGACCACGTTTATTATATTTATAATACAAGAATTAAAAAAATATAATATTAATGTCTATATTTTTTATTAACGCTTACTTACTAGAAATATGTGACTAATTAGGAAGATAAAACATCTTTCAGTCCTTCCTACAAACAAAAGTAAAATTATTCATAACATAAACCACCCTGGGTCCTTTTGGTAACACCAACTTGTTAATGTTTTTTAAACAAATTCGAAGTTTGTAGATACCTAACTAATCAAATCAGTAATATCATATACTTCTAAAAAGTCAGCGTCATTAAAAAAAAATTTTTTTAACAATATATTTTACTGTACGTGGTAGAAAGCCATGCTAAATAACTGTTCGCGCTAGTAGGTAGTGCGATGTCTGTGCGACAGGGGGCACCACTGAGCTGTGTGCGTGCATTGGGCCACGTCAACCGGGCGCCCCACTATCCGCGTGACGACGGGGTCACGCACGGTCGAAACGCCGTGGCCTCGCGCTTCTTCTCGGACCAGCCCTCGCTTGTGTCACACGCGTCTCGCGCAGCGCAGTGCCGCACCAGATTTGATCCGCTCATAAACGTGTATCGCAGAACTATTTCAAAGTGCAGTTTGCAAGTGTACCACATCAGCCCAGCAGAAAGAGACAGCTTGTCGGCACGCGCCTGCTTCGTGTGGCTATCTTGGACAAAAGAAAGCAGCAACCAAGTAAGCCCACATTCCATATTGTTTTTCCTATCTCCATCTGCCTCTCCATCTCCCTTTTTTCAAAATCCCGCTCTGCATCCTGTGACCATTGCGGTTACAATAACAATAGGTTCATGTAAATACATATTAATAGGAATGATACAAATTGGTGTCGATTCGGTGTAACACGACTTAACTAATTTGACAGGTATGGGGAGGGTGACTTCTCACAACAAAGGGAAACACAGAGATTGTTCACAAAATGCGTCTATTCACTATTTCCACAAATTAGAACTTATCTAGGGCTTCTTTACAATAGTAATTTATGTGTGGGGGTTCGTAAAGCGCGCGCGTGATCGCCTGTTGAAGGTGTGCGACGGACTGTTCGAGAGGTAGGGGTAGGCGTCGGGGCAACGGCTCGCGACGCGAAGCGGTGGTTATCACGCATGCGCTCCACTTCGTAAAACGCACCGGCAGTTTACCACGGGAGGCCCTAGGTGGCAGCACTGAAGGACGGTTTGCTATATACTCCCCCTCTAGTTCAGGAGAACGCCCTCGCTCCTGGACTAGGACTTCCTTTTCTGTCACCGGACGTCCTCGTTTCCTCTTTGGGATCACGGGTTTAGGTGGTGAGGTGTTGGCATTAGTTTTGTAGACAGAGAGATCTCGAATGTGATATTTACCAAGACTTTCGCTGGGCTGGTCCACATGTGTCAAAGTAAAAGTCGTGGGACTTACATACTTTCTATGCGATGCGGTAAGGACCATCGCGCGTCGGGGCGAACTTTGCCGTTACGTTTTTCGCTGCATTGCTGAGCACATTCGATTTAAGAAGAACCAGGTCACCTACCTGAAAGGTTTTTGCAGTTTGTCGGGACAGGTCAGCGTACTCCTTGATCTTGTCTTGCTGGATTTCAACACGCTCACGAATTGCCGAAAGAGAGTTAGTAAACTTCCTCAGGTAGGGTGTTATCTGAGGGATAAAATTTTCTTTGTCTAGTATTGCACGAAGGTCGTGAGTGACCTCTGTGGGAGACCTCATTTCTCGGGCAAAATTCAAATGAGCCGGAGACATACCAGTAGTTCGGCATTTTGCTCCATTTAAGGTGAAACGGATCATCGGCAACTTTTCCGCCCAAGATGTGTGGTCTTCTCCCACGAGTTGCGCTAGCATTGCCTTCAGGTCGCGGTTTTTCCTTTCTGCAGGATTTGCTTCTGGATGATAAAGTGGTAAGAGGTTTTGCTTTATATCCAGGACTGCCATGCATTGGCGCATGACTGCAGACACAAATTGAACACCGTTATCCGATATAATTCTGCGAGGCAAGCCAAATCTCATGAAGTACTCCTCGATGAGGAAACGTGCGCATGCTTCCGCAGTTGCGTCTTTAAGAGCGAAAAATTCAGTAGAATCCAGCGCTCCCTCTGGTTTGCTTCCGGTAGAGGTTCGAAGAGATCTATTGCTAGTACCTCGTTTCCTTGATTCATTGCCGGGGTCTGGAGAACACCAGGTGGTTTGGCAGTGGTTGCTTTGTAGTGTTGACAGTGGATGCAGGCCTTGACGTAGTCAGTAATGATTCTACGCATCCCTGTAAAATAATATGATTGCGCTACCTTTTGGTAGGTTCGGTCGATTCCTGGGTGGCCGGCTAAAGGCGAATCATTTAACTCTTTTAATAAAGCAGTTACTTGATCGGCAGGACTCACCAGTAGTGGGGACTCACTCTCTGAGTCAGGGTTGTACCGATACAGTACACCTTGGTTCATAGGGTATCCTCTTTCGTACCACCTATCCGTTGCAACCTCAGCAGTACCTTCAATTTCTTTTACGATCTTAGCCACCTTCGGATCGGAGAGCTGTTCCTGTCGCAGCTGGTCAGGTGACTTCGTGGGCAGATCACAAATTATGGAGCAAACACCGCCGTTTTCACGATTATCACTGGACCAAATAGGTCTGCTCAGTGTATCTGCTACCACGTTAGCTTTTCCGGGTGTGTATTCGAGCTTGATACCAAAGGACTGGAGTTTCTGGTTCGTATGTTGTTTCTTCAACGGTTTCCAACGATACGGCGGCACCGCTATTGGCGGGTGATTACCTCTCTCAATACGGTGCTCCGCAGAAGTTGTTGGACCTCCCCCTGCTTCAAAAATATTCACGTGTCTGACGGGAACTTCAGCAAGTGCGGAACGTTCAGCTGTGTTAAGAAGAACGTCTTCGTCATCACGGAGCGTGCATGGGGCCGTAGATCATGTCTAGTTTCGCTTTTTCTTTGATGTCATGTTTAGGCAGCCTAGACATGAGTGCACGTTTTCTCGACACAAATATGTCGGTATTTTCTTGACCTTGCTGATTGGCGAAAATGTCTATATAAATACGGGGGGTCACCGCGCCGGGCGAGCTAGTCAGTTGACGTGGTCCAATCCACGTGCACCACTAGGTCGCGCCCCCTAACGCACAGACGTCGCGTCATCAGCGCGAACAACTTGTTAATGGCTTGTTAAATATCCTTATAATACAATGTCATTTAATATTAAGTTAGCTGTAAGTGTTCCGAACAAAAAATTACAGGACGCACCGATGAATAGGAGTATGATTGTATTCCGTTTTGCGCATCGATGCCACCAGGATATTATCTCAGACTAAGCGTTTTCGTTCCGTTTTGTTTGACCATAATAAGTGCACAAAATTAAATCGAACCAAAATGCGAAAGTGTTGCAATCAATATTATGGTTGCAACATTTTGATTAAATATTTATTGTAATAGGCTTGTAGACAGGGTAAGCAAAATATTATTCTATTTAGTCTGTCATTTAGATTATCAAAAAATATTGGACACGTATTTTTTCTTTTGTCAATCAAACAAAAAATGACAGAGATAAAGCGCGTCAAAGTTTGGGAGTGGGGGAAAATGACGTCACTTCTAAGTAAAATTGTACCTAGATGTGACGTCACGCAGAACTTCAGCGGCCTATATCTTCATAATTTTTTGTTAAATTGAAAAAAGAAAAAATACGTGTGCAATATTTTCTGATAATCTAACTGACGGACTAATAATTTTTTTTTAGTCATAATGCCTATTGTAACCAAAATGATTTTAACAAGAAAGGAAACATTTTTTTTAATAATCTTTGTTAGAAAAAGGTTTTGTCGCAGAGCGACGATGTCATCCTTATAAGGCTTGCCCTTCTTTTTAACAAGACTAACTAATCGAATAGGCGGAATTAAACATTATATTTGTTTTAAGTTTATGTATCAATAAACTTATTTATCAATTGCCATAATTATGTATACAGTGAAATTAAATTATCCGACCAAATTCATACTGGAGACTCGGTTAGTGATCACAAACAAACTTCAATTACCGTTTTGGTGAAATTCAAAAAAATATTTAATACAAATAAGTGAAAATAATTTTAGGGTAAATCATGTATCGTTAAAAGACCACAAAAAAAAAATTTTTTTTGGTCGAATAAAAATTTCACTTCCCAGTACAAAGTGGCTCAGTCAGCTGACTCAATCTCTATGGAAATGTAAAAAAAAGTGCGCGCAAAATTTTTTTTTTGGTATGAGGTCTACTAAGGATACTTTATCATCTCTTGAATTTTTTACTTTGACTTGTAGGACCTTATCCATCCATCCATCAGCCTGTTTCATCCACTGCTGGACAAAGGCCTTTCTAGGATTTCACCACTCTTGGCGATCCTCCTGGAAGAAATGCCCATACTCACACACGCTGGGCAGGCGGGTTGGTGAGCGCGGTACCGAAACCCTTGCACCAGTGACGCCGCTGCCCGTCTCCAGTCTGCTGTATATAAGGCCCAGCAATTGGGGATGGATATACCGCCATCCATCGGTCCCAGGCAAGGGTGGGCCGCCTGGTTTTGCCTGAGAGCTGTTCTCTTACTCTACCCCGAATAACTTCGGGAGGATTTGCGAGTAAGATGGTGGTACCTCCACAGTCGAGCCCGGCATCAGCTCTACCACCTACTATGGACCGGACCTTATACCGGGAGTAAATAGACTGCTACCATTAAAATATGAAATCACATATTCTACCGACCCTACTGAACCACTTTTCCTAAGAATCATACATGCGGACTAAGGGTAGCTTAGAAAATAATTGAGTTCCAAACAAAAATATGTGAACCCTAACGCACCGTCATATGGGCAAGTTTAGAGAGAGCGTCGTCCGTTAAGCAGCTTCAGGTTTCATTTATTGGTATATATTCATTTAATGGTATATTTACACCCGGCATAATATTTTAATTCCTTTATTTTTATTTTATGCAGGTTTAAAACTTTATTAAATTTTAGTAACCCTACTTTTTTATGTGTTTTGCGTATTATTTAAGATGAATTTCGTTCGTGGCCAGTTTGTGCTGGGGACTCGCTGGGTTCCGAGTTCCTATTGAGTTCGGACTCATAATGCACTCTGAATCTCAGCCTTAGAAGCCGGGGTTCGGGGACCCTGTTTGCGAAGAGCAAGAGATTTTTTTTGTGCCTACATACTTATAACGTAGTTGGGTCTTTCGGCATGAGACTCGAGCCTAGTCATTACGTTAATATAAAAGGTCTCTTGTTGAACTTCCTAGTTTAAGTACTAACTGAAAGACCTACGTTTGGGAAACTGTATGAAGGCAAACAACGGGATGTGGTAACAAAGATAATCTTATTTATTCATATTATATACATAAGGGTTTTATTAAGGACTAAGGTAAACCCTTTCTTATTTAGGGTTGATAACACTGTGGATGCTGCCTTACGGCAGCGTTGCAACATCCACCAACCTTATGGTAGATCTATGTACATATTTCACCTCCCTTCTACCTATCTACCAACTTCAGTCTCAAATCAGCCTGTTTTTCAAAATATTATGATTTAAATATTTTTTTACGTACATACAATAAAAGGAACACAATTTTAATGGAAATGCAACGTTACCGACTCGTCGAATAGCGTTTTGGCACTCAAAACGGAAAGCTACATGAGTGACAGACGTTCACTCACTTTCGGAACGCAGCGGTCCGAAACGTTCTACAAAGGATTTTGACGCGATGTTTTTCTTCGTGACAACCTGTCTACGGTGACAACTAACAGTGGTGATGACAAGTTGAAAACAATATATTGGTGAGTAAAATTATTGCGAACCGGAACGTTTGGCATTTTGGAATGAAACGTCAGTTCGCACGCTTTGTTTGCATCTTGTTAAATAAGACACTTGTATTTGTCCACAAGATTATAATTTGACGGCGCGCGGTATTAGCGCCATCCATCCGAACAGAATGAACTCGCTCCGGTGAATCATTACGTTGGTAGTGAGTTTGTTCTAGCGGAGCGTCGTATCTATGGTAGCGGGGCGGCCATTACGGTTTTGACAGATTGTCAAAAACAACGGCGGTGCACGCACCAAGTCCGCGACGAATCGCTAAGTTTCGGCTAAATCTTACGACAAAGTGCTCAAAAATTAGTAAGAGCTTTCTGATTAGTCGATTAGTGCTAATATTTGTGAGAATTGTTATTCGATTTTGTGAAATTGTGAAAATTATATGCAGAGGTTCATATGAAGTGTTTTATTTTAGCTCACTGCCCTTAAATGCTAACGCCCCACAATGAGTGACCCAGATAAGGCTAATCCTGTGCCTATAAATTTAACTTAATACATCCGACCGGTTTCGCTTATAAGCATTATCTAGGGCTTTATAACATTAAAATAACTTAAACGCTTTGTTTGCATTTTGTTTGCGGTCATTTTGTTTGTGTTTCTAACGGTGAATGATCCCCTAGTCCCTGGTTCACTGATTCAATAGAAGGTTTGCTTCATACTGTTAAATATGGTATCACCTTTTTTGTCTCCCAACCCTATAGTATTATTAGGAAATGGCAACACTCTCTCCAACCTCCTGTCTGAGTTTCTGGCTCAAAAGGACAAGAATCCAGGGCCGTAAAACAATTAACAAAAAAAAAAAAAAAACCTCCTGTCTGACAATTACGTGTGCTATACTATATTAAAAATGTATCAATTTATAATTAAGGATATCATAGTAATCCAAGATATTTATTATGAAGAATAAATAAAAGGGATTCTCTTCTACTGGCTGACGGTTTTATTTCTGCACCGAAGACACGCAATACCGATTCACACCCTCCAACAGGTTATGAATGCCCAGGCTCAAGCTACAAGCGTGAAATATAAGCGAAATAAGGTGCGTAAATACAATATATATTCGCTAACTAACGTCAGATATGACGCCGAGACCGAATGACGTAGTTAACCCAGCTGAAAGTGGTGAGACCCGACAAGGCGCCGGTAATTCTACTCCAGCGGCTGCCAACGTAGCCATGAATATAGAAAAACTTGAAGGTGCATCTAACTATGTTTCCTGGAAATTTATAATGAAAATGATACTTGTCTTGGAAGGACTGTGGGCTAGCGTTGAGGGCACTGATCCCGACATTCCTCGTGGTCAACGAGCACTAGCACGCATTTGTCTAAGTGTTAGACCTTCATGTTATCAATATGTGCGGTGTGCTGATTCTGCAAAGGATGCATGGCACAACTTGAGCAGAGTATTTGAGGATAAAGGTCTGTACAGAAGAGTGTTACTCCTTAGGCAGCTACACACCACAAGTTTCGATCAATTCTCGAGTATGATGAACTACATTGAAACTGTAACAACACTTGTACAGCAACTCGCTGACATTGGAAAGACCATCGAGGACTCCGAAGTAGCTGAGATACTTCTTAGCGGACTTCCTTCAGAGTACGATGCCTTAGTTTCCAACCTGGAAACAATCTGTGTCACTGGGACATTGTCGAGTGAATTGGTTCGCACAAGGCTATTACAAGAAGACATTAGAAAGTCTAATGGAGATTCAACAAGCAAAGCATATGTCACAAAGCAGAAGAACAAGCCTAATGTTTCCTGTAGCTACTGTAACAAGATAGGACATGTCAAGTCTAGATGTTTTAAACTCAAAAGAGATAAGAAGTAGAAAGTAACTCTAGACAGTGACGCAACATTCATAGCTTCTGCATTCCTAGCTAGAAATGATGGCTGGTTCGTGGACTCCGGATGTACAGCCCATATGTGCAACAATCGAGAATGGTTTATGAACTTTAAAGAAAACAAGTGTGATAATAGTATTATGACTGCTAATAATCAAAAGTTAAAGTGTCTAGGATCTGGTGATATTTACATAACAACTAATGATAATTCGGTAAGAATGATTCAAAATGTTTTGTATGTACCTCAATTATCTGCCAATCTCTTGTCTGTTTATAGATTAATAGAAAGGGGTTACACAGTTTGCTTTAATCAAGATGGTTGTAGCATTTACGAAAGTATTAGTTGTAAAATCTCTGGCAACCCAATTATATTTGCTTCAAATGATAATGGTATTTATAAATTGAATGGGAAAGTGTGTAGGTCAGGTATGTCTTTGCCATCAGTGCACTCTTTGCTTCTGTGTGAAGAAATATCACGTAGACAGAAGTCACCGAGTGCTGCAGTCACTGCATTATTGGCATCAGTGTCCACGGACATGTGGCACAAAAGGCTCGGACATCTGAGTTTTTCAGGTATGTATACTCTTCGTGGTGGTGGTGCAACGGGTATTATGTTTCAGGATGGAGATGGGACGACTTTGAAGGAATGCATTCCTTGTCTTCAAGGGAAGATGTCTGCCCGGCCGTTTCCGGAACGAGAAGCCAAGCGCACCAGCCAACCTCTCGAGTTAATTCACAGCGATGTCTGCGGCCCAATCCAAATGAGCAGTTGGGGTGGGGCAAAGTACTTTGTCACGTTCACAGATGACCATACACGGAAATCATTTGGATATTTACTTCGAAACAAATCTGAGGTAATTACAGCATTTATTAATTTTAAAAAGCTAGTAGAAAAGCAATTGGGTTTACCTATTAAGATTTTGCGCTCAGATGGTGGAGGCGAGTATTGTAATGTTAAGTTTTCATCATTGTTGAGGAATGAGGGCATTATTCACCAAACAACTGTTCCATACTGTGCACAGCAGAATGGTGTCTCAGAACGCCTGAATAGAACTATTATGGAGAAAGCTCGGTGCATGATGTTGGGAGCAGGTCTCTCTGAGAAATTCTGGGGTGAGGCAGTCATGACTGCTATTTACTTAAAGAATAGGAGCCCTACTAAGGCCCTTTCAGGACAGACTCCAGAGAGCGTGTGGACTGGGTCAAGGCCAGACCTAAGTCACCTGCATGTGTTTGGTTGTATTGCTTATTCGCTTGTCCCTAGTCAAAAGCGTCGTAAACTAGACGCAAAAAGTAAAGAGTATATTTTTGTAGGCTACAGCGAAACCTCAAAGGGATTCAGATTATCTGACCCTTTAAATCCTCAAAATGTTGTAGTTTCTAGAAATGTAGCGTTTTTAGAAAACAAATTTTATAAAAATAACATTACCAGTATTAATAATGATGAATTTATTTCTTATGAATTGACTACTGATAATAATTTTATTAATGAATTGAATTCTAGTGGTAATAATATTAATAGTCATAATTTTGAACTGAGTTCGAATTCTTGTAAAAACACTTTGCTGAATTCTAGTCTTAATAAAGAGCCGAATAATAGCAGTTGTACTGTTTTGGATTCTAGTCAAATAATAGGATCAAATTCTGATACAGCTAAAAATAATAATTCCGTTGAGAATAATACCAATTCTTCGGTGATTTCAGACAGTATTGAGTTGTACTGCACCGGCAGCGAGAACGAAGACAGTTCCACTTCGTCGCCGGGTTGCAGCACGCGTCATGAGCGTGTAACCTCATCTCCCGAGGTGTCAGCTGGAGGGGAAGAGATTGCAGTGTCCCCTGTCGGCGCGTGCACTCGGTCGGTTCGTAGTACTCGGTCCAAACTTCCGGTCAGGTATGCGGATTACGAAACTGATTTCACTATGATAGCTCAGGGTCTATCGTATGAGGAACCTTCCACATATGAAGAAGCTATTTCTTGTCCTAACAGTCAAGAATGGCAAGCAGCAATGCAAAATGAATATGATTCTATTACTGCAAACCAGGTATGGAAACTTGTTGACCGACCACCTCATGAAAATGTAAGTGGGTTTTTAAAAGAAAACATGATGCAACGGGTAAATTCGATAAGTTCAAAGCCCGGTTGGTTGCTAGAGGATTTACACAAGTCCAAGGCATTGATTACAATGATACTTTCTCACCCGTAGTACGACATTGTACCATGCGAATTTTGTTCTCCTTAGCTAACGAATTAGACTTGAATATCGACCATGTTGATGTTGCCACTGCATTTCTCAATGCAGATTTACAAGAAACCATATACATGGAGCAGCCTCCAGGCTTTTGTAATAATAATAAAAATAGAGTTTGTTTGTTACTGAAAGGAATATATGGTCTTAAGCAAGCCAGTAGGATTTGGAACGAAAAAGTTCATATATTACTATCTGACAATGGCTATAGTCAAAGCAAATGTGAGCCTTGTGTTTATGTAAAACGTTTAGGTCGCGATTATACAATAATTGCATTGTATGTGGATGATTTTTACATATTTTACAGCTCCAAGAAAAATGAATTGTTACCTTTGTTAGAAAGTAATTTTAATGTTAAGAACTTAGGTGCTCTCAAGAGCTGCTTAGGTATAAATGTAACTAGAGAAAGATCTAAAGGAATTTTAAAATTGGATCAGTCTGAATACATAAAGAATTTGCTTGTACGTTTTGGTATGCAGAACTGTAAATCAGTCAAAACACCAATGCCTGTAAACTGTAAATTTGTGCAGTCAGAAAGTGGTAATAATAACCTAATTAAGGATGAAACTTATCAATATAGGCAACTTATGGGATGTCTCATGTACTTGTCAGTTTGCACAAGACCTGACATTTCATATGCCTGCAGTCAACTAAGTCAGTTTAACAATTGTTTTAACAAAACTCATTGGCAGGCAGCAAAACGCATACTGCGGTATTTAGCAGGGACAATTAACTACTCTCTATGTTTTATAAAAAGTGGTAAATTTAATATTACTGCTTATACTGACGCAGATTGGGCCAATGACCCCACTGATAGGAGATCTTATACTGGGTTTGTTATCAAGCTGGGAAGTAACACAATAAACTGGGAGTCACGTAAGCAGCGTTGTGTCGCTCTTTCCAGCACAGAGTCAGAATATTTAGCAATTGGTGACGTCTGTAAAGACATTTGTTTCATAAAAAATTTCTTATCAGAGATTGTTCCTTGGAACATTAACATTGTGATCTATAATGACAATCAAAGTGCGCAGAGACTGCTAGAAGTAAAAGAGTATTGTCATAAACGCACGAAACATATAGATTTAAGATATCATTATGTGAAAGATTTAATTAAAAATAATTTAATGTCCATAAGATACTTACCTACAAATGTAATGATTGCAGATGTTCTTACAAAGCCTTTATGTTTTGCGAAGCATGCCGAGTTCATAAGCAAAATGAACATTAAATAGATAATGTATGTACATAATTGAAATGAATTGTATACATGCATGTAGTATTTGCATGTATGAGTGTTAAGTGTCAGTGCAATTGTTTTGAATTTTAGCATTTTGAATGTCAAGTACATAATTGCTTGTAATATTTAGCATGTAGAAATTATTTCGCTTATGTATTTTGTATCATAGCTTAAGGTTTGTGAGAAGGGGAAGTGTTAAATATGGTATCACCTTTTTTGTCTCCCAACCCTATAGTATTATTAGGAAATGGCAACACTCTCTCCAACCTCCTGTCTGACAATTACGTGTGCTATACTATATTAAAAATGTATCAATTTATAATTAAGGATATCATAGTAATCCAAGATATTTATTATGAAGAATAAATAAAAGGGATTCTCTTCTACTGGCTGACGGTTTTATTTCTGCACCGAAGACACGCAATACCGATTCACACCCTCCAACACATACTAAGAGGTCCATTTCAAAGAGCGAAGAGCCGAGTGTTGAACATTTTACATTATTCAATAAAAATATGTATAAACATAACCAATAAAACTCTTTAAATGGATATACTCGCATTTTATATATTAAAAAATTACTGATATCAGGGTTGTAGATCTATCAATTTTTCATTTTAAAATCTACCTAATTCTACCAATTTTTGACATACCACCTACTGATTTTCTAAAATTGGTGTGGCAACACTGCCTTACGGTACGGACCCGACTCGGGATTCCAGAGGGGTTGGAACTGAAAGTTCCCTTAGGGCTGCCAATCCTTCCCCTTCTCAGCAACACGCATTCGGGGTGCGAACCACGTCGGCCGCGGAGAGGTCAGGATGATGGCCTCAGTGGAGCAGCCGGTCCTCCCCACTTCCTTTACCAAGCAACACGGTTCGGGGTTCGAAACGCCGGCCGGGGAGGGGTCGGAGCGACTCCTCGTGAGCTCGGTGCGCATGGGCTTATAAAGCCCGCGGCGGTGCGATGCGGGTAGCGAGAGCGGTGCGTCAGCTATAGATGAGAATAATGGTTGAAAATATTTATTGGTTATTAGTTAAATGATAAAAAAATAACGATATTTTTATTGGTTGAAAATATTCATTCAAGTATCTGCAGTATGGTGAATAGTAGAATATTCTACTAATGCATATTGAAATTGTAAAGTTAAACTCAATAACTTTCCTTCATACTTAAACAGGCTTAGGACTGTCTAACATTTATCTTCGTGAGATATTCAAATATTTTTAACACGTGAGAATAGCTAGGCGTATTTAAAAGTTTTTTGATTGTATGTATATTGTTTTGGTACCTATTAACAGTTTTTCACTTGTTCTTGTTCCAGCAGATGCAGTCTGTATTAAATTTGAATACACACTGAGGTGCTTCAATCTTAAATGTGTCTTCAGATTACTGGAGTACCTTTATAAGAAAGATCTTTTTACAATACTTGCAAGTTGCGACTTTCCTACACACACGCCTATCGAAATGATTCCAAGTATCATTATTTCTTCTCGGCGTTTAGTAAAACAACTTCACAATCTTCTCATTAACCGAAAACAACAACAACGCGACACAAGTACCATAACAAAACTAACTAATAACCATATTAACCACCACTAACCGAAATATTTGTCGTTAAAAATATTAATATCAATTCAGTTTCAGTTTGTTTAGAATGAAATATCACCAACAGTAAATCTTTTTTATCATAAGATAGTTAGAGCACACAATTGAATAACCATTATCCGAAATATTTGTTAAAAATATAATTTCCGTTTGTTTAGAATGAAATATCGCCAACAGTAAAATGTGTTTTATCGTAAGAGAGATAGAGCATACAATTGAATGCGTTACGGATTGAATATTTTTAATTATTACCTGGCACTCGCTGGATGCTTAGACTAAACATCTGGATGCAACATGACATTGACACCCCGTTGCCCGATTCCGAGAAATTTCGACCCGAGCGAGTGAGAGAACGCGCATTGTTTGTCGTTGTCTATCTTCCGCCGGAGAAGTTGATATGATATTTTTATTCGATAATGTTGATTTTATTTATTGAATATCAAGTTAATTTTAAATATTCGTTAAATTTAATGGTTGATGATTATATTCATCATCTCTAGCGTCAGCAGAGGGGCCGTCGCGCGTCGCCCGCAGCTGCGTGGGGGCTGCGGCCGGAGGTGGTGGCGTTGTCGCGGCGATACATACTTATTTGAGAACAGAGTTAGTGTAGTATATATAAATTTTCTGCCACATGCAGGGTCTCCGGTATGGGTTTGCCTGTGTTGACGAGAGTCGCCTTATATTTATTTTTTATTTTTTACGTATTCTATTGTTTTCTTTTTTAAAGATTAATATTGACATGTAGAAAGTGTACTTTATGGTAACTATTTTACAGACTAAATTATTTGAATTTAAATTAAGGACCGAAATATGTATATTACAAATTTTAGCATTCTTTTATGCATATGTAAGACGCAATTAGTGCTCAGTAACAAGGTTCGATGCCCCTTTTTGTGATACTCAAAAATTATTCTTTTTGTGTTCCTAACAAACGCAAGCCCAGCCCCGAGTAAATTACTATGGGACGTCAAGATTTTATTTTGTGAAATTAGCAAAAAGTGGTATCGATCCGTGTTACTGATCACTTACCAAGCCTCGAGTACGAGTTTGGCTGTATAAATAAAAGTAACCCATATATTTTAAGTTATCCTACTATTTTAAACGTCTTATATACTATATCCTGCAAAATAAAAAGCTGAATTATAGCTGGATTAAATATATATTTTTAAGTAGGTATGTTGTATATATATTTATTTTTAATTATAAAAATACACACGAAAATTATTTCTAGTAATAATGTTTTCATCAAATAAAAAAAAAATAAACAAGACAATTTATCATTGATAAAAATAAAGTTAATGAAACAGAAAAATATTCACTGTTTGTACGAGGAGGCATCAAAAAGTAGTAAGAATGAGATAGAATAAAATGACTATTGATAACTTACTAATTTATTTTTCTACACTCTCTGATTCTCTCTACACACCGAGTCCAGTGCTTTTCCAAGGCTTTAATCCCTTACAAAAAAAAAGTTTTTTCTTGGTCATGCAAAAAGCTCTTCACGGCATCCATCACCTCGATATCGTCTTCGTACCTGTTTCCCCTCAAGTATTCTTTCAATTTGGGGAACAGATGAAAATCGCTAGGTGCCAGATCTGATGAAAAAGGGGGGTGGTCAACCAATTCGAAGCCAGCTTCCTTAATGGCAGCCACCGCAACCGCCGAGCTGTGCGCGGGTGCGTTGTCGTGATGAAACAACACGCCCTTTCAAAGTTTCCCTCTCCTTTTCTCTTTGATGGCATTCATCGACTTCGGAATTAAAGCTGCATAATATTGGTCAGTAATAGTGGTTCCACGCTGCAGGTAATCAATCAAAATATCCCTTCTGAGTCCCAAAATATTGAGGCCATAACCTTGCCAGCCTATGCCACGGCACGAAACTTCTTCAGGGTCGGTGATGATGGCCGTTTCCATTGCGAAGATTGCTGTTTTGTCTCGGGGTCAAAATGATGGACCTATGTTTCGTCCATTGTTACGAAAAGAGACAAAAAGTTTTCAGAATCTTCTTGAAACTTGTCCAATAATATCTTCGAAATGTCAAGTCGATTTTGTTTTTGACTGTCGGTTAACATTCTTGGCACCCATCTTGAGGAGATTTTTCTCATATTCAAAGATGGTTTCAATTTGGATTGTATACTTCCATATGAAATGCCCGTTTCTTGAGCTAAGTAGCGGATGGTAACTCTTCGATCGCTCTATACAATTTTCTCGACTTTCACAACATTTTCTTGGGTGACTGACGTCGATGGACGGCCGCAACGATGTTCGTCTACCGTGCTCGTTCTCCCTACTCGAAATTTAAAAGCCCACCTTGCGACAGTGGAATACGGCGGAGCAGGCTCTCCTCATGTTGCCTCCAAATCACAGTGAATCTCTTGCTTCGTTTACTTTTTTAAACAGAGGTATTTAATAACGGCTCGCACTTCGTTTTTCTCCATTTTCGGGAACACGTTCCGACACGAAGCAAACAAATGACTACATTCAAAAAAAAAACAAAAGAAAATCAAAGATTTTTTTCTTTATTAATATTGCAAATATCTGAGCTATGCCTGTCAGTATTTTTTTTTTCTTAGCAAAGAGTTTATGTCGTTCTCACTAATGTTTGATCCCCCTAGTATAGCTTTACTAGAATTTACAAAGTGAGTGAATGTCATTTCATTTACAGGTTATATTATTATCTTATTAATAATTATTTGTTTATATTAAAATTTAAAGTGACACCTATTAAGCAAATTTTCAACAAAATCGTTATGAAAGTTAACATTTCTCAATGTATTTATCATCATACAAGATGCAGGTCGCAAAACCTAAGACGCCGAGGATGCGTTGATTCAACCAAAACGGAACAGGCTCAGAACCAGCTGTTTTCTTTTAGTTAAAAGTTTATAACGTCAAACGTGCGTCAAAAGTCAAACTATGTACAATAAAGTTCATTGGTCTAAATAAGATCGAAATTTCTTAAAACGAATTAAATTCAGCCAATGGTCGGAAAACGAAATGAAAACTGGTTTGATTTTTTAATGGCCGCTGCTTCCGTCAGTCGATGTCGTGTTCGAAACAATTTTATTAGCTGCGGATTTATCGAGGAAATCAAGTGTTCTCGTGCCGGATTCACAAATACTGTGTAGATTTTATTATATTCCTTGGAATAGTCACGAAACGGTTGCAAAGATCTTCGATATAACCGCAAATACCTCAAAAGACTACTCAAGGTAACTTTTCATATTTCTCTACATTTCAACGCTATATTTATCGACGAAACGAATCAAAACATAATATTGCACGCGTTTCTTTAATATTTTTCCTATTAAAACATATTTTTGTGGACACGGTACGTTTAAAACCGATACTGTTTGTTGGTGTTATTTTCATTTCTTTTACACTCCCTTCTCATAAAAATTGAGATAAAAGCCGAAAAGCGAATAATTTTCAAGTCCGGTATCGTGCCCCCTTATCGACACTCTGACCCAAATTGTCATTGGTTATTAAATATACAATATTTCCTTTGCCTCGCATCTCTTAGTATCAGTAGAACAAAGTTTATTTATCATTCATTCATATCCGTTATAATCTTTAGGACATGTATTAAATTATTTATAGTCTTATGTAAATCTCCTAGGAATTTATTGTAAACATTTACCTGTTTGGCTTAAAGCTAAGTTAATATCATAAATTGCAGACATTTAGAAAAAATACTGCACAGATTATATCTGGACTGCAATGTGTAACTGAATCTTAGTCATTTGATACCCCAAATGTACGATGGGCTTGTTAATGGGCTGGTTTGACAACCATATTTTTTTGGCTGTCTAAAGATGATTTTTCTAACACAATTCCACAACTTTTTGGTGGAAATTTTTTGTTATCCATATTCAATTGCCCATGACCATACTTGTAATAACTCTGCCAAGTATTATGGATTGAATTAATGTTTACCTTTGTTTTTTCATCAGATTTATATCAAGTCTTGAAAACATGTCCAATAGTTACCGTTGGGTCACCTTAAGGCATACACATTAATTGTTTTAAAATCATTAGTACATATTAGGAAAAATAAAAAGATTTATTATATTAAACTGACTAAAGTGCAGTGATATACACAACATCAGCTTTCAGCTGCTTGTGTATAAACAATAATAATAATAATAATAATAATAATAATAATAATAATAATAATAATAATTAGAGTAGTCATTTAAATGTATTCAGACGAATTTTTGTCAGCACCATTCTGCCATTTATTGTAATGTTACTTATTAATATCAGGGTTTCAAAACTGGATTTTCAAAACAAAAATATAAAAAAAATATTTTTTTATAGATATCCATAAAAATTCAAGATTTTTTTGCCCTCTTTTTGATTTGTTTATTGTTATGCAATATACTCATAGTACAAACTGGTAAAACAAACAGTTGGAATCAGCAGTTGTAAAAAAATGTGTGTTAAGTATGTTAAGAAAAGATTAAATTTTTACTACAACCGAGACTCGCAACCATTATTATGATACAGAACTCAAGTATCAATCAAGAAGATGTGGAACTGACTGGTGGGTAATCAAAACATGGTCTTCTGTCATTTCAGCAAAATATTAAGCAAGAACCCCTATTAGAAAAGCAGTAACAAAACACCTCATTTATATAAAGAAGAAGATAAAAACAAAATGTCTGTTGAAACTTTAGAGCCAATGAGGAAAAGATTGAAAACAGCCAACAGTATGGAAGAAAAAATTAACAAATACATAGAAACCATGGTATCTTCGACTACCAATCTAAGACCAGTTATCAATGAAGATTTGTATCAGCCTATACCAATGATAAAAGCTTACATTGGTGTTATTAAAAATCCAAAAGATATTTCCAAAACTATTTTAACACTGAATCAGAAGGTTCCCATGAAAGAACTTCAGCATTTAAAAAGAGTGCAGAAAAAACAAGTTGTTATATGCCCCACAGATTACTTAGAAGAATTGACCATTGAAGAATTCATAGCAAAAAATACTGAAGAATTAAAGGAAGTATTTGAAGAATTAATAGAATATGCAGTACCATCTTTACCTCCAAAAATAAGAAAACAGTTTGATAATGCAAATAAAATATGGCCATGTAATTTCCACCCTAACAAGCAAAATGAAAAGCTTGTCAGTGGTAATTTTTTCTCTGAGGAAGAACTAAAAAACCATAGGCAGTTTATGGAAGTAGCGTTTGAAGCTGCAAAGTTTTATTTAAAAGACTTTTGCAACACTAATGAAAATCTAGAGAATATCTTAGAAAAAACGAATTGTGCTGTAGTTGTTGATCCTACCGCAAACTCAGTTGTAGCAGTATCATTTGATAACAGAAATAAACATCCAATACAGCATTCAGCCATGTTAGCCATAGACAATGTAGCAAAAACTCAAAATGGTGGTGCTTGGGTTACTGATAAAGAAACACTAGAAACCACAGACACAACTCTACGAGGTATGGAAAAAGATTTGTATTCCCACTTAAAGCAAAGATTTTTGATGATGAAGTTTGGTGCCAAGAGTTTTAAAAGCAAGAAGGATATGAATGACCAAGAGTTGCTGAAAGATACTGATATAGGACCATATTTGTGTACAGGATACTACATTTACATGTTAAGGGAGCCATGTTTGATGTGTTCTATGGCCTTAGTTCACGCAAGGATGAAAAGAGTGTTCTTTTGTTTTGACAATAGTGAAATGGGTGCATTAAATAGTAAAGCTAAGTTGCAGACTGTGGCGTCTTTAAATCATCATTTTGAAGTTTTTACTGGGTTTTTATAGCTTTTTGGCATTATGTGTGTTTCTTAGACATGGCTACGGCCTGACCTTTCCCTATTGGGAAAATAGTACATAAATTAACTAATTATTTGTTATTAATATTATTTTTATGAACCTTTTTATTCCGTAACAGCATATACAGGTGGCCGGGACAGAGACGTCCAAAAATTTTTTTGGCTACCTCGCATTTAGTGGTACCTCAATTACCCCCATGTTTTAGGGGTTTCTCAATCACTCCCATGTATGTTCCGCGATTTTTAGTAGTTTAGGAGATATGATTATTTTAAATGATTTTTATAATAATTTTCACCTGAAATTAGTTTTGATTTTTCCTCTCTTTCTATTTAATATTTGTGAATGTTTTTTCGAGGTTATTTATGAAAACTATGTCAGTAACTACCTTGAAAATTATGGTTTACCTAGGTCTTGTGGAACATGACTAAAATTTAGTCGAAAGTTCAAAATTACTGTTCAATCATAATAGTCATAAAATTTCAAAAAATAGAAATGTGTATTATTATTATGTTGTCAGTGGTTTCAAAGTAATTTCAAAAACTGCTATTGCCCTTCAGCAACAAAAACAAAAGAAAAAAACCAGACCTTTTTTTTCTATAACCAGCCTTCAAAGTTAAAGACCAACTTTTTTTTAAACTTAATTAATAATTGTATGTAATTTTTCGTTAATTTATGATTTTATTTTATTCAAACACGGTTGAATATGATTAAAATTAATTTATTTACAGCTAGTTTTCGAAGTGCTACCCTCCAAAAGAAATGCACAACCTACACCTCCACAAGAAATTTTTATTTTATTTTCCTAAAAGCTACACTGTTGCTTCTTATAACATTTCCAGCTTCTTCAATTTTCTCCCTCAGCTCATTTTCACAAGATGCTTCTTGTGCGTCTGCTATTTCCATATAATAACCCCAAAAAAAAAACGAAAATACCTTATCAGGTGGATCAGAAGACGCGGACCAATCAACTGGCCTCCACGCGCTCCTGACCTTAATCCCATGGATTTTTTGTTTGGGGTTATTTTAAGGAAATAGCATATGCACAATAAGCTTCTTGTGAAAATGAGCTGAGGGAGAAAATTGAAGAAGCTGGAAATGTTATAAGAAGCAACAGGGTAGCTTTTAGGAAATTAAAACAAAATTTCTTGCGTAGGCGTAGGTTGTGTATTTCTGTTGGAGGGGGGCACTTCGATTACTTGCTGTAATGTAAATAAATTAAAGAAAAAATACATACAATTATTTATTAAGTTTTAAAAAAGCTACTCTTAACTTTGAAGGCTTGTTACAGAAAAAAAGGCATATTGAGGTCTCGGTTTTTCGATGGTTTTTGTTGCTGAAGGGCAATAGCAGTTTTTAAAATGACTTTGAAACCATTGACAACTATTCAAATACACTTTTCACAATTTTCTATTTTTTGAAATTGTATGACTATTATGATTGAACAGTAATTTTGAACTTTCGACTAAATTTTAGTCATGTTCCACAAGACCTAGGTAAACCATAATTTTCATGGTAGTTACTGACATAGTTTTCATAAATAACCTCGAAAAAACATTCACAAATATTAAATAGAAAGAGAGAAAAAATCAAAACTAATTTCAGGTGAAAATTATTATAAAAATCATTTAAAATAATCATATCTCCTAAATTACTAAAAATCGCGGAACATACATGGGGGTGATTCGGATACCGCTAAAGGAAAGGCAGCCAAAAATATTTTTTATACGTCTCTGTCCTGGCCACCCTGTATAAGGTGACTTTTATTTATCCATCCAAACTCATATTGGAGGCTTGGTAAGTGATCATTAACACGGATCGATAACACTTTTTTTCTAATTTCGCAAAATAAAATCTTGCCATTCCATAGTAATTGACTCAGGGCTGGGCTTGGGTTTGTAAGAAACATGGAAGAGAATACATTCACGAATTTCACAAAAAGGGTCATCGAACCTTGTTACTGAGCACTTACCGAGTCTTCAGTAAGAAATTGGCTGCATGAATTAAAGTCACCTCATATATCTATCGGGTTATATTATAATCACAATGTTTTGTGTAAAATAGAATTTTTTTCGTAAGGGCTTTTAATAAAATCTTATAGTAAACAAACACTCCTAGTTAATTAATTTGTAACCTTGAAATCCTTATATCCGTTTTTCCTGTATTGGATACCATACGTCTATAGAAGCACAATACTGATGGGTGCGGACTGCCTGAACCGACGAATACATATAATAACATACATAGTACTAGGTACTTTATTAAAAGACATGTTAACAATAGCCTCGATTGCTGCTCTATCTGGAATTACTTTTGGCGGTTTTGAAGCCTGACTATTAAAAATGTTTACAATAATGGATACACTATGGGAGAGACGTCACTTGCCATAGGTGATTGAACTCACAGATTTCCAACTATACTTCTTTACTATAGTGATGTCTTAGTGTTATTGTACCAACTGAATATTTTATTTTCCGTAATCGATTTCATTAATTTCAATTTGTTAACAACGATGTAGGTGTCGTAGCAACATCAAGGCTACAAAAAACAAGACGCTAAAATGGTAGGGACTGACAAAAATTTGGCACCCTCTGCGTACGGATCCCAAATTTTTATTATTTGTTTTTACATTAGAGTCTGTACTACAATCGGACAAGTAATACTGTCTTATACTACAAATATAGGGAAAAATCTGAAAACTATACATTTTTATTTAAATCGCAAAAAACATAGTCTTTAAGGGGTAACGTTTCGAGCTCAGTGCAAAGTGCATAAACATAAGTTTGTTTACCTTATTTTAAAATAAAATGTATGAAATAAAATAGTTTCATCTTATTTTGCGACTATTGTTGAATAATTATCGGGGGTTTTTATCAGAATTGCGTCATTTACAACTTAATATATAAAATTACAAAATTTTGGTAGAAAAGCCTAATTGACACTAAACAATGGTCGCGAAATGCCATACATCACATTTATTTATTATTTTTATGTAATAGTAAGAAAAACAATCACAAGTTGTGCATTTTGCACCGAGCTCGAAACGTTCCCCCTTAACGGAACCCTCGGCGGGCGAGTCCGACTCGCATTTGTCCGGTTTTTTTAATAACATATATGAATGAAGGTAATTTACATTTTGCAATATTTTCCGGAAAAAAGGGACGGACCTTTCGCACTGCGGTTCTTTCCACATGAAGTAACAGTGATAGATGCAAGCGAGACCTATCCTCTAAGAGGCTGATGTCCATGTGTGACGATTCCAAGAAGTTTATTGGACGATTCCATTTGTTCTTTGGACGATTACAAGATCTATCAATTAGTTCCCCTGTGCAATATGATGACCAGTGCTGCCAATAAAAAAATGATCGATTCCCCGTCAATTTCCCGCTTCTTTTTGGTTCATTCCCACAAGTTCCTCGAAATTATATTTTTGGAATAAAAACAGTGTTTTATAAAAAATATATATATCAGTAGCTGCTGCACTTTTAACCACTTTCCATAATTTTATTAAAAAATTTCAACCGTACGCATCAATTTAAAAAATCGACAATCGTAAGCAATGAATTATTTATGTAAAAATGGATGTGTTTAAAAATACAAAATCGTGTTCTAATCAAATGACAGTTACAGGCATATGAGTGGTATTGCCATTCAAAATTATGTTAGTAGTGTCGAGCTGTATCTGCCAAGTCTGAACCCGCGTAAAATAGTTTTAGCCCACCGAAAAAAGTCTGGATTCCGCAAAATTCCCCGATTCTTGTCATTCCCCGCGCTTACCCTCAATTTCCCGCAAATCGGGGATTTTCCCCGCGCTTGACAGCGCTGATGACAACACACGTCATAGCGTGACGTCACTCAGTGACCGGACACAACCAGTACACCGTGGTCGCGGCTGGTTACCAAGTCCATGGACGGACACCAGCATGACAGGGTACCTATTGGCAATCCTTATTGAGGGGTCATAGCTGCTAAAATCGTTTACTACTTAATAGGTAGGTTGAACTGCAGGCTGCAATGTGCTGTCTTCATCACTGTGCTTATTCATCCATCAGCCTGTTTCGTCCACTGCTGGACATAGGCCTTTCCAGGATTTCGCCACTCTTGGCTGGAGAGCTGTTTTCTTACTCTCCCCCGAATGACTTCGGGAGGATTTGCGAATAAGATGTTGGTACCTCCACATAGGTGGTAGAGCTGATGCCGGGCTTGACTGTGAAAGTACCACCATCTTCCTCGCAAATCCTCCCGAAGTTATTCGGGAGAGAGTAAGAGAACAGCTCTCAGGCAAAACCAGGCGGCCCACCATTGCCTGGGACCGACGGATGGCGGTATATCCATCCCCAATTGCCGGGCCTTATATAAAATAGACTGGTGACGGGCAGCGGCGTCACTGGTGCAAGGGTTTCGGCACCGCGCTCACCAACCCGCCTGCCCAGCGTGTGTGAGTATGGGCATTTCTTCCAGGAGGCCCGCCAAGCATGGCGAAATCCTGGAAAGGCCTATGTCCAGCAGTGGACGAAACAGGCTGATGGATGGATGGACCTCCACACTCGAGCCCGGTATTAGCTCTACCACCTGTACTTATATCTATACATATATGTATTTATACTATACCGGTTGAAAATGAACCCTCTAGTTATAACAAAGGAAAATTAATTTAAAAAATACATGTTTTGTTACTTTTGTCATACTCGTGATTCATAATTTTAAATAAAGTAGTAAAACCGGCCAAGTGCGTGTCGGGCCACGCGCAATGTAGGGTTCCGTAGTTGCCCGGTACATATAAGTTGGTCTACTAATACAGACCGCGGCAAACTTCTGGTATCATACATTATAGGGGGCCAAAAGTTTGGCGCGACCTGTACTCGTAAACCTGTAAAGGCTTCTTAGCTGTGATAGTTTTCCTTTTAAATTCATTATATATACTACTTCCGTGAATTTTTTCACATTTCTATAAACAACCGTTTAGCCTGCGGGGGGGGGGGGGGGGCAATCGAATCCCTAAATCGAAAAATGGTTTTCACACACCCACAATGTTTTTGAACATTTTGAAAGACGAGAAAAAAATACATTTTTTTTTCAAATTTTATTTTACCGTTTTGTCGGCGTGATTAATATTTATATCCATGCCAAATTACAGCTTTCTAGCACTGATAGTCTCTGCGCTTAGCCGCGGACAGACGGACATGGCGAAACTATAAGGGTTCCTTGTCGGACTACGGAACCCTAAAAAAGATATTGACTAAGCACTAATATTCCGGTGACAGAGACGACGCGACGCTATACAAAACCTAAGTTTACTTACATAGCCTATGTGCATTATTTACCGCCAGGAATATGTACGCTCTATTGTCAGTCACATGTATCGTCACGTAGGGCGGCCATATCGCCGCGCTGAAATTTTGATTATTTTTCTATTTTTTATTGTTTGTTCTTACATTTTTACAAACTTGGCTTTGGCAGAAGGTGGGCACCTTGCCCCGACGTGCTTATGCTCAAGGACATAGTTAGATTGTGAATGTAATCGACAAGAGCATCGCTCTTAAATCGACGACTGCATATTTTCTCAACCGTACTAAATATCAGTGGCGTGCATAGAAATTTTTGTTTGACAATAAAAATATGAAAAAATTTAAATGTCACTTTGAAAAATCATTATTGCATGACGCCAGGGTAGGTACTGCCTATATGCCAGGCTAGGTACATGATTTCATACACAAAAATATCTTTTTTCAAATTGATTTTTAATTTTTTTCTTGTTATTTTTATCGTCAAACTTGACCTTCTCATAGCTTTTCCAGCAAAAAGTTCTATGCATACCACTGTTAAATACCACTGAAATAATATAAAAAAATATTATTTTGTCTTTAATCCGTCCAATTACAAAGCACGCTCACGCTCAATATTTATTGTTCTTAAAGTTTTTATATAAACTTGATAACAGTAGCCTTAGCATGAAAACATTATGGTTACGTTTAGTTTGAACGTAACGCGGTTTTGTATGGAATTCTGATAAGTTCCGCTACTGACCGCTAGGGGCGGTTATCAGATTTCATACAAAACCGCGTTACGTTCAAACTAAACGTAACCGTAATGTTTTCATACTACGGCTACTGAAAGAGTTAAACTGAAGGTTTAAATAATAAATAATTAATATAATTACAATAAATAATTATGTATACCTTAGTCAGAAAATCTTAGTACAAATTTTTATTGACAGATAGCAAGGAATGCGTCCCCTTAAACTACCGAACTATCAAGTTCTCAATGAGGTCTTTCCCAATTGTGTCTCCCCTCTATCTAACCGCACGGCAACAGAATCAAGCCCATTGCAGTCACAACGTGGCATTTGAACAGTCTTTGCAACAACTAATTTAAAAAATAAAGAGCCATAATCTTCTTTTGTTTTTTGGCGGCAGTTTTTCGGAAAGCGAATATCAGGATGGGTGCATTTTGGAGTAGGTGCGTTTATAACGCCATCTGGTGAGATTTTGTTTGATTATTAATTTTGGATTTATGTTACATTATAATGTGTGGTACGCAATGCACAGTCATCATTTTTAAACTAATTTCTTAAATAAAATAAAAAAGA
This sequence comes from Ypsolopha scabrella, assembly GCA_910592155.1. Taxonomy (NCBI): domain Eukaryota; kingdom Metazoa; phylum Arthropoda; class Insecta; order Lepidoptera; family Ypsolophidae; genus Ypsolopha; species Ypsolopha scabrella. The sequence continues at coordinate 5,573,127 of OU342989.1, read as the reverse complement.
AAGTACATGACTCCTGAAAATTAAAATTAACAACTAGAAATTAAATAAAAATTGTTTCTTTATCATTTTAAACAAAATATTTTTTAGGTTTTGGTTAAATTATTAATTTATTAATGTTATTGAAATAAATATTATCAAGTAATGTTACAGTTTAAGTTTAATCAAAATATCTGGAATATTTTGTTTGACTTCTAGAATATATATTTTTTGTTATTAATATTAAATTTATTAATAAAGCAATCACTTTACAGTCAAACAACAACATTGTAGCCTTTGATCTAAGAATTGATTTTAAGGTGAAATATCTATATAAATATCTACATACTTACTTTCTTCAATTTGAACTTCCAGTTCTATTATTTACTAATACTTATAATGTACAGTCCATTTATTTATGCATATTTTTGTTTTCATTCTATAAATCTGCAGTTTTCCTTAACAAAGCACATACTTATAAAAATCTCTTAGTTTCGGCTGGTCGGTACCTATAAGTTAAACATTCTATTAGACACTGAACTAGCAATAAAACGTCCTTTTGTACATTAAAGATATTATTAATTATCTCGCCAAAACGCTGTCCTTTAATTCTTCAATAAAATTCCATTATACGGACCCCTGAAACCCACCACCACTACACATTCCCGGCGAGAACCCGATAAATCTGGTTCTCATCCATCGACGTAAGGCACTAAATCTCAATTGTATCACCACTTTACCCATCAAAATCAGCTCCACTTTTATTTCCACGTCTTAAAGGCTGTTCTGCAATGGCAAACATGCAAGAATATGTTTGTACTCCTTAATTGGAGTATAACTAGTGACTGCACGTGGCTTGTTGTGGCAAATTGAGTCCATCCTTTATGTGAGAGATTATTTTAAAAAACGTCTGTCGTGCCCACGACATGTGCGGCTTCCGTTTGAAAATCAAAATGCCCTAAATTTTACACTTTTCTAGCTTTTTCCCCTATGCATTTAATTTTAAAGTAAAACACATTTAAGGTGGTAATAGAGGATCTCGGTGCAAAATGCACATCATAATATTGTTTTCTTACTTTTGAATAAAAAGTATGCAATGAATGCGTTTTATAGCAATTCGCGCAAACTGCTTTTTAATAGTTAAGTGATCACATGAAAATTATTCCATTGCGTTTCATTTTGGCTACATTACATTAGGGGCCGTTCAAGTATTACGTAAGCACTATGGGGAGGGGGGGGGTCTTTGTTTTGCTTATTTTCGATGACATGGTAGGGGAGTCTAGATGATGATTACGTCATCGGTATATTTTTGCCCCTTACTCTATGTTGAATACTGTATCAGTAAAATCTAATCTCTATCCTAAATCTATTTTCTTATTTTTAAAATTATAATTATAACATTATAATATAAAAAAAATATATTTATAATTGAAAAATGTTTACGTAAGCATGGGGGGAGGGGGTAAGAGCTTTGCTTACTTTTGCTGACAAGGGGGATGGGGGGTAAATAATTGTAATAAATCTGCTTACGTAATACTTGAACGGCCCCTTACAACTATAAACACGCTTTAAAGTTTGTTGATGAAATGCAAAGAAAATGTAATAAATTAAATTTAATAATTTTTTGTGAAAACTTTATTGTTAGTAAATTATTTCCGCAAATTGCTTTAAAACGCATTTATTGCATAGGTACTTACAAATAAAAACAGTCATGGTATTGATGAAATACAACCTTAACTTAAAAAAAAATGTGCGGAGCAGCTGACTTTATCTTTTTTCCTACTAGTAAACCAATCCTTCAACGAAGGAATATTCCCTGACATCCCAAAAATTGCATTAGTGAAACCAATACATTATAAAAATAATAAAACAGACCCCAACCCCCCAACCACTATCGTCCTATAGCTCTACTACCAACAGCTTCAAAAGTATTTGAAAAGGCAATGTGCGATCGTGTTTACAATTTTTGAAAATGGTTTTCGTAAAAAAAGATCATCAGTCTTAGCCAGTGTATAAATACATAGAAGAAATACTTAAAATAACAAAAAGTATGCAATAGGAATTTTATTAGATATATCTAAGGCATATGGTAAAGTTCAATTCAATATACTTCTCGTCAAATTAAACAACATAGGGATTCGTGGTATTGCCCGTAAATGGTTCACATCATACTTAACAAACAGATTATAGTTAGTAGAAATAGAATATTTTAACCGCGTGACAAACGAAATACAAATAGTAAGATCCGATAGCAACGTACAAAAACATTACAAGAAACAAAGAAAACACAAATATAAACAAAATTAAAAAAAAATCAAAATAATATACAAATGTCGTCGCATGCACTGTAAAATATTAAACTGGCCCTGGCTCAGTAAATGTTGGAGATTATTCTCCAACGCTGGTTTTCAGCCAGTACCATGGTAGTCCTCATAGTACCCGTACCAACTTGAATGAAAATAAATAGTCGATGTTGACTTGTCTAATTAAAAACTAAATTAAAGAAAGAAAGAAAGAAAGAAAGAAAGAAAAGCAATTTATTTTAAATACCTCCAACAATACACAAAATAGACATGAAAAATCACACATAACTAGAATTAACAAAGAGTAAGAATGTATAACATAATAAATATAAGTAGCAGGATTTTAACATTTAGAAAAAGGTGGTAAATAAAAAGGGATTCAACTCAGCTTAGTGCTGCGGTAAGTGCCACAGCGCTGTTATTCTGTTGAACCTTTAATAAGAAAGTTTACAAATGATAAATGTTAGTATTTAATAAAAAGTAATAATACAGAATAGAATGTCAAAATAGTGTCAATGCATACAAAAAAATGTGTGTACAAACAAAAGGTGTGCACATACGAGAAAGCAGTGCAGTGCAACATGTTATATATATTTTTCGTAAGATATTTATGTTTTGACATTGGATGCTTTTCAAGACTGTATAAAGTTAATTAAATGTTTATATTATAATTAAACTGACAAAGTTTACCGTTAACTAAATAAAAGCTAACCTTTTTGCCTCGGTGCAAAATGCACATCATAATATTGCTTTCCTTCCTTTAGAATAATTCAAATTATTCATTTGCGTTATCAGTTTATCACATACATAATAAAGATGACAGGTTTTTTTTGAGATCTTGTGATACCCCGTAGGGGCACAGCAAAACAATGACAATGAGGGGAGGACATACATTGTGTAACATTATTAAAGTATTAATACGCTTACAATATTTAAACTTAAAAAAATAAAATAAAAATCACATTTAACTCAATAGTATTCTTAACTTTCGATAGAAATTATCCGTAAAAATATGATAAACAATCTACTTACATACACTTACTACTAAGTCCATCCATCCATCCATCAGCCTGTTGCGTCCACTGCTGGACATAAAGTTTTTAGGCCTTTCCAGGATTTCGCCACTCTTGGTGGTCCTCCTGGAAGAAAGCGCGGTGCCGAAACCCTTGCACCAGTGACGCCGCTGCCCGTCACCAGTCTGTTTTATACGAGTATAAGGCCCGGCAATTGGGGATGGAAATACCGCCATCCATCGGTCCCAGGCAATGGTGGGCCGCCTGGTTTTTTTGCCTGAGAGCTGTCCTCTTACTCTCCCCCGAATAACTTCGGGAGGATTTCCGAGTAAGATGGTGATACCTCCACAGTCGAGCCCGGCATTAGCTCTACCACCTTTTTGTACCTTTGTGTACCCAGCTTTTTCCAAATCCGCCAAAACTGTTTTGTCGTCTTCAGCTACATCGTAACTACTGATATGCCGATCTTCCTCCACTTTTTCAAAAATGGCATCCATTTTATCCGTAACAGGGCACCCAGAGCGAGGTGCATCTTTGACATCAAAATTTCCGGATTGAAAACGCTTAAACCAAATTTGTGCTACTCTCACAGATACTGCACTAGGTCCATAAACATCACAATTTTTTTTCGTGGCTTGCGTTGCATTTTTATCTTTTTTGTAGTAAAATTTTAAAATGTATCGAATTTCTTCATTAGATCCAATCATCTTAACAGTAAGAAAAACAAATTAAAATCACACATTTTACCGAATTTAAAATTTAAACTTTTTAATAATACCTAAACCAGCCAGATACAAATGGTATAGCCAAAGAAATTTTATTATAAGTTCATACATACTATTAACGAAAAGAGTTTTTCCCCAACCTATTATAAATTCTTAGGAACAAAAAACCGAACGAAACGACGAAATTATCTATAGCTCGCTCTTTTTGGGGTTAAATTTCTAAAAACGCTGAAATACATTTTTTTCATTTATTTTTTTATTATTTTTATTTTCAAAAATCTTAACCTAGGTACATAATATGCACAATCAACAAAAACCCGTAGGGTTTATCAGTGATTGTGGAGGCCGGTACTTATATTTAATTATTATAGCAGCAATAGGCAAGCATCTCACAACCATAGCTGGGCGGTGATCGCGGTCGGTCCGCACACACACACACGCTTCCGCCTGCCCGTGTGTGAGGGCCGCCCGCGATCCACACATATACATACAAAAAAGAGACAATAATTGAGTGCTCGCCTAATAAGACTTTACGCTAATTTTGTTTACATGATATAACAATTTACAATAAAAAGTTGGCATCCAGCAATAACAATAGGTAGCAATGGTAACTCTATTAACAAGGAAAAAATAATAATTCTTTATTTAAAAAAATATAGGCCAAATAACTACCAATTTCCATGGTTTAACAACAGAACTAAGAGAATTCTGCAACATTCAACTATAAAATAAATACGTTTTTTTACGTTGTTTTTTTAACTCTAGCCCCAAACCTTGTTAGAATGCCCCCCCCCCCTTATCGGAATGAAATCCTGAATCCGCACTTGGCGCAGGGGATACAGGATCCCTTGCGCGTGCATGCTATACTGGTCCAGAACTATCCATTTTATGTAATAGACCTGCCTTTGCCCGCAGCTTCGCCCGCGTTCAGTGAATCTTTGCCCCGTTTTCGGCTTGGGCGTTATTTTATGAACACCCCTTATAGCCTGTGTTGACCAGGTTCACTACGATGATAATAAAAAAACCGCATCCAAATCCGTTTATTAATTAGGACGCGTGAAGAGTCCTTAACGCGATTACATTGTCCTAAGTCCAATCCTTTCCTAGTTAGGAACCCAATAAATCGGATGGGGTAATCCTTAGACCATATAACACGGGACTGGGCAAGCGCACTTATCCCCCTCTGCCGAAGTATGTGCATGAACAATTTGTTCATGTAAGTTTCCTTGTGTGCGCGCTTTGTGTTTAGTGTGACATATCAATATTTCGCAGGAGTGTGCGTGAATGAGTAAATGTGTGCTGTGCGTGTTTACCTCCCCTCCGGTGGAAAACGGCAGAATAATTTCAGTACTAAGAGTCGCGCTTTGCCAGGTCCCGTGTTAAATGGTCTAAGGTATAATCGCGGCTATAGCTAGAGGGTCCATTTTCAGCCGGTATATAACGAAAGACTAATAATAAATGTATCTCTTTCATTCCAGAACCAGTAGTAGCGCTTGACCTGCAGGGGGAACGAGACAGCACTACGTGAAAGCAGCGCGCCAGAACGAGATAGATTAGTCTTCAACAGAATTAATGGAATACTGGACTGGTGCTGTTTTTAATCGTTTCCTGGATCCTCTTGGTCTCCTGAAGATATTGTTCTGAGACCAGCTGATATCGTTCTGGTGGATTTCCACCTACAGCTGTGAATGGTAAGTAATACCCTATAGATGTACCACAAATATAAAGCGCATACAAATCTTGGCCAGCGTTCCTATATAAAAAATAAAATCGCCCAAGTGCGTGTCGGGCCACGCGCAATGTAGGGTTCCGTAGTTGCCCTGTACATTTTATAGGTTGTTCTACTAATACAGGCCGCGCCAAACTTCTAGTCCCATACATTGAAGGGGACCAAAAGATTGGCGCGACCTATACTCGTAAACCTGTAAAGCCTACTTAGCTGTGATAGTTTTCCTTTTAAGTTCATTATATATGTATACTACTTCTGTGAATTTTTTCACATTTCTATGAATAACTGTTCAGCCGACAGTGGGAAGACGCTCCACTCTAACAAAAATTTTCACTTTAATGCTTAATATTTCGCCAACGGATCCCTAAATCGAAAAATGATTTTCACACCCATAGTGTTTTTAACGGCCTATCCAACGATACTCCACACTATGAGATAAATGAGAAAAAAAATTCATCCCCAGTTTACGTGTATGAGAGGTACCCAAAAAAACTTTTGTCAAGATTTTATTTTACCATTTTGTTGGCGTGATTAATATTTATATCCATGCCAACTTACAGCTTTCTAGTACTAATAGTCTCTGAGATAAGCCGCGGACAGACGGACATGGCGAAACTATAAGGATTCCTTCTCGGACTACAGAACCCTAAAAAACCGGTCAAGTGCGAGTAGGACTTGCATTCTGATGGTTCCGTACTAATTAAATAAGTTAATAGTTTTAAAAATGATTTGAATAAAAATTACAAAATGATTTGAATAAAAATTACAAAATTTATGAAACAAAACGGCAAAATTAAGATGGTCGACTATTACTCCTTAACTTGTAAAGCGTATTCAGTTGTGATAGTTTCCCTTTTAACTTCGTTATATATAAGGTCCTACAATAATAAGTGAAAATAATTCTAGGGTAGAACATGTATCGTTAACTGATCAAATTCCAGACGAAGAAAAAATTTTTTGCTCTAATAATTTTTCCACTTCTTAGTACAAAGTGGTTCAATCAGCTGATTAAATTTCTATGGACAGGCAAAAAAAAGTACCCGTAATATTTTTTTTCGGTGGATTGTGCTCGCTATCATCTTTTTTTTCACTTTGAATTGTAGGACCTTATACATAGGTAACACTAAAAGTTTCCGGAACTGGCCACTTACATAAACAATATTTAAAAATTTATTGCAACATTTGAAAATAGAACTCTTTGGCTGTAGAATGCAGTTTGTTTCATCTGACTGTCTTTTGTTTTTACCTTGTGGCGCCATTTAAAAAATTGTGTGTCTGCATCAACATGGATTTAACTCGGGAAAATTTTCGTAGTATGATTTTCTACGATTTTAAGTGTAATTTGACAGCTCAACAGAGCATCGCTCGGCTTGAAACAGCTTTTGGCAATGAAGCACCATGCAAGACGACTGTTTATAGCTGGTTTGCAGAATTCAAGCGTGGTCGTATCAATCTCAGTGACGAATCTCGCGATGGTCGGCCGTCCACCGCTGTGACCAACAAAAACATCGATGCTGTGCGCCGTATGATTGAAACAGACAGGCATGTGACCTACCATGAAATTCGCGCATCCTTAGAAATAGGCATGAGTCAAATACAATCAATCCTACACAAACATTTGGGTGTGAGAAAGCTGTTCTCGCGGTGGATCCCACACAACTTGACCGAGGCTCAAAAAACGGACCGCGTCACTTGGTGCAGTGCCATGCTTACCAGATTCAACGAAGGTGCGTCAAATTTGGTGTGGGACATAGTAACAGGTGACGAAACTTGGATTTATTGCTACGATCCCAAAACAAAGCAGCAATCGAGCGTATGGGTCTTTCAAGATGAGCCGAAACCAACCAAAGTAGCGCGCGTGAAAAGTGCATCTAAGCGGATGATTGCTTCTTTTTTTAATAAAACTGGACACGTGGCTACTGTTGCTTTAGAGAATCGTCGTACCGTGAATAGTGACTGGTACACGACCATTTGTTTGCCGGAAGTTATTGACGAACTCCGTAAAAATAACCGTAAACGCCGTATCATCCTGCACCACGACAATGCTAGTTCTCACACGGCCAGACAGACAAACGACTTTTTGAAGACGAAAAATGTAGAACTCATGAGTCATCCTGCATACAGTCCCGACCTGGCACCTTGTGACTTTTTTCTGTTCCCAAAAATTAAGAACCAATTACGCGGTCAACGATTTTCATCACCAGAAGAGGCTGTCGAGGAGTATGAAAAACACGTTTCAGAGGTCACCACAGGGGAGTGGCACAAAAGTTTTCAAAACTGGTTTGATCGAATGAAAAAGTGCATAGACGCCAAGGGAGATTATTTTGAAAAACAATAAATTAATTTTGTACCTTTAATAGTATTTTTTCATATTCATTCCGGAAACTTATAGTGCGTCCCACGTATACTACTGCCGCGAAGTTTTTCACATAGCCAAAAACAACCGTTTAGCTGGCTGTGGGGGGGGACCGTTGACTCTATGAACTCAATCAGTAATTCCCATTACAGGCCATCCATAAATTACGTCGCACGTTGAGGGGGAGCGAGGGGGGTCAACAAAGTGTGACATGTTGTGACAAGGGGCAGGGGGGACGAGTCATAAGCATGTATAAATATACCTATGTCCAGCAGTGGACGAACACGGGCTGATGGAGGATGGATGGACAGGACATGTATAAACGTGAAGTATTATTTTATTGCAATGAAAAGTCTTACTTGTTGCTTTAATGGAGTTCCATCAAGAACCCATCAATCAATCTATAAATTATTATTATTTTATTAATGATTAATTTTTTTTTATCGATTGTGCGTTTGTTTTATCCTGTTTTAAACATTTTCTAAACCTTTTTAAACGTTTTGTTGATTTTATAAAAATAAGATTTTAAATATAAATATAAACAATTTTGGAAGCGCTGTTTTAATTGAATAAATTCTAAATTTAATATTGCTAAATGTGTGACGTCACACCACAGGAAGGGGGGGTACACACAAATGTGACCACCTGTGACAAGGATAGATGGCTTCAAAAATCATGAAATACCTGTGACTTAATTTATGAATGACCTGGTAACCTTACAATAACAGCCAAAATATGCGCGTTTTTATGTCCCCCCCCCCAAAGTGACCGTCAAATTTTGCGTCAACATTTCTTGAATCCGCTTCGCAATTAAAAGACAGTCTTCAGTAATTGAACGGCGACTGACAAGCTCATTGCTGACTCCTAATTGAAATTTATTGGACACAATTAAAAACAGTTCAGTATTTGTGCTCTTAGAGGTCTCGGAAATATAAATGTGTAACAATATAGGTACAGTCGACCGCGTGTCGTGTCATTCTAACCAAATAGCAATTTGTTTGTTACTAGCGTTTCGCCCGCGGCTCCGCCCGCGTTTATTCTCATATATCTCAGCCCCGTGTTCAGCTTGGTGTTATTTTATATACGTGGGACGCACTATAAGTTTCCGGAATGAATATGAAAAAATACTATTAAAGGTACAAAATTAATTTATTGTTTTTCAAAATAATCTCCCTTGGCGTCTATGCACTTTTTCATTCGATCAAACCAGTTTTGAAAACTTTTGTGCCACTCCCCTGTGGTGACCTCTGAAACGTGTTTTTCATACTCCTCGACAGCCTCTTCTGGTGATGAAAATCGTTGACCGCGTAATTGGTTCTTAATTTTTGGGAACAGAAAAAAGTCACAAGGTGCCAGGTCGGGACTGTATGCAGGATGACTCATGAGTTCTACATTTTTCGTCTTCAAAAAGTCGTTTGTCTGTCTGGCCGTGTGAGAACTAGCATTGTCGTGGTGCAGGATGATACGGCGTTTACGGTTATTTTTACGGAGTTCGTCAATAACTTCCGGCAAACAAAGGGTCGTGTACCAGTCACTATTCACGGTACGACGATTCTCTAAAGCAACAGTAGCCACGTGTCCAGTTTTATTAAAAAAAGAAGCAATCATCCGCTTAGATGCACTTTTCACGCGCGCCACTTTGGTTGGTTTCGGCTCATCTTGAAAGACCCATACGCTCGATTGCTGCTTTGTTTTGGGATCGTAGCAATAAATCCATGTTTCGTCACCTGTTACTATGTCCCACACCAAATTTGACGCACCTTCATTGAATCTGGTAAGCATGGCACTGACGCGGTCCGTTTTTTGAGCCTCGGTCAAGTTGTGTGGGATCCACCGCGAGCACAGCTTTCTCACACCCAAATGTTTGTGTAGGATTGATTGTATTTGACTCATGCCTATTTCTAAGGATGCGCGAATTTCATGGTAGGTCACATGCCTGTCTGTTTCAATCATACGGCGCACAGCATCGATGTTTTTGTTGGTCACAGCGGTGGACGGCCGACCATCGCGAGATTCGTCACTGAGATTGATACGACCACGCTTGAATTCTGCAAACCAGCTACAAACAGTCGTCTTGCATGGTGCTTCATTTCCAAAAGCTGTTTCAAGCCGAGCGATGCACACTACGAAAATTTTCCCGAGTTAAATCCATGTTGATGCAGACACACAATTTTTTAAATGGCGCCACAAGGTAAAAACAAAAGACAGTCAGATGAAACAAACTGCATTCTACAGCCAAAGAGTTCTATTTTCAAATGTTGCAATAAATTTTTAAATATTGTTTATGTAAGTGTCCAGTTCCGGAAACTTTTAGTGTTACCTATGTATACATATATATCACATATATAAGGTGACTTTAATTTATGCAGCCAAACTCATATTGGAGACTTCGTAAGTGATCAGTAACACAGATCGATAACACTTTTTAGTAATTTCGCGAAATGAAATCTTGACGTCCCATAGTAAAAGACTCGATTGGGCTGGGCTTGCGATTATAAGGAACCCGAAAAGAATAATTTACGAGTTTCACAAAAAGGGTCATCGAACCTTGTTACTGAGCACTTACCGAGTCTTCAGTAAGAGTTTGGCTGCATAAATTAAAGTCACCAACTAGCAACTAGCTTTGGCCGCGACTTCGTCCGCGTGGAGTTCGGTTCAGGGGGCGAACTTTCAAAAATCCTTTCTTAGCGGATGCCTGCGTCATTACAACTATCCGTATGCCAAATTTCAGCGAAATCCGTTCAGTAGTTTCGGCTGTGCGTTGATAGATGAGTCAGTCAGGTTTCCCTTTTATATATTCAGAGAAGAGATATGTTGCCCACTTCCGCGGTGCCAGAACTCCTCGCACCAGTGACGCCGCTGCCCGTCACCAGTCTGTTTTATATAAGGCCCGGCAATTGGGGATGGATATACCGCCATCCATCGGTCCCAGGCAATGGTGGGCCGCCGCCCCCGGTTTTGCCTGAGAGCTGTTCTCTTACTCTGATTTACGAGTAAGATGGTGGTACCTCCACAGTCGAGCCCGGCATCAGCTATCACCGTACAAAGTACGATAGTTGAGCCAGTTCAGTTCTATTTGCGGCAAGCTCTCTCTAACTGGCGGATGAGTGGAATGTAGCCTATTTAGGCAGGTCTGATGGATGACAGGATAACCAGCGGAAATTACACGTGTGTCGCGGTTTCTTACATTGTTGCCGCGATATTATGTCTTGGTTAAGTTGGTAACAGAGGATCTCGGTGCAAAATGCACATCATAATATGGTTTACCTTACTTTTGAATAAAAAGTATGCAATAAATGCGTTTTATAGCAATTCGCGCAAACTGCTTGTTGACAGTTAGGTTAGGTGACTGCATCAGGTACATGTGAACACGCTTTCTTTCTTTCTTTCTACTTCTTTCTTTCTTTCTACTTCTTTCTTTCTTTCTACTTCTTTCTTTCTTTCTTTCTTTCTTTCTTTCTTTCTACTTCTTTCTTCCTTTAAAGTCTGTTAATGAAATGCAAACAAAATATAATACATTAAATTTCCATATTTTTTTGCCTGACCCTACATAGAATATGAAAAAAGCCAGATTTTCGAGGGTTCTTTTCACGAAAGTAGGACTATCTTAATATTGAAAAAAAAATTTGATTTATTGATCTTTTATCTAGGTGATCTACTTAAAAACCATTTACTAAGATTTATACTTTTGTCAAAAAAAAAATTCCACCCACTTTTTTTTGGTTTTCAAACGTTCGTTTCCAGAACGCGTTTAAGAGATCAACTTGATTTTTTTTTCATAAAATAGGTAATAGAAATATAAAGGTTTTCTACTGAAATCCAATATTTTTTTCCCTACAAAATATTTAAGTATTAGCTAAAAACCCTCTGATCTGCCTTTATTAGTATTACGCGTCCTAGACAGATAGGTCAATTAGCTAACCAATAATCGCCTCTATCAAAAGCTAATAAAGTATTCGACATTGGCCTTTTTGTATTGGACGGGTAATAACATTTTTTTCCTAGGGTATGCCATACTCTTTATAAACAATTTTATTCACATCTATTAAAATGCTACGGAACCTTCTGGACGCGCACTTGACCAGTTTAATCTCATATTTCCCAAGACACGAGTGAAGGAACGGCAAAACGTTTTCCGTTTCATCAAGTAACCTCCAACACAATTTTATCTGCACGTTCTTATCCAACTAAACATTATAATTAACACTTCTATGTCTAAATATCTATTCGCGTGTTCCTTTTAATTAATCCGGGTAATCGGGACAAGCCGTATACGGAAGTTGTACACTTCTTGCTCATCACAATATTAGATATCTGGAGAGTTCCGTCAGCTTCTGTGGTCGAATGGTAGAGCGCTCGCCTGCTAACCCAGAGGTCGTGGGTTAAATCAATCGGGGTATCGCATTTTGTCTCTTTTCAAATTAATTTTGAACCAATAAATAGCGACGACTACATTTTTTTTAAATATATGTTATATTTCACTCTTTGATCTTAATATCTTGGCCGATCGATATATCGTGACCATATCATATAATTGTTCATTTCATGAAATGATCCACAATTTCTTGAAATGGTCGCATTTCATGAAATATTACATTGTTTGTTGACCATTTCATGATATGGATTGACCAAATCAATGAATAGAGATCGTTTGACGATATAATCAACTAACACAAGACCATTTCATAATCTGGTCAAAGATCGTATGATCATATCGTAAAATAGTTACATTTAAACGGTAAACAGCGGTCGTAGGTTGAAAGGACCATTGTTTATTAACTTAATAAATAAGCTACCAGATTGTGTTGTAAATGAGAGAAAGCTTTCCAAAGCTAAAGATTTGCTAAAAAAGTATTATTTGTCATAATTAACTATTAACTTCAAACTTATGTATCAGTTACCAAGTATTATTTATATTAAGTATTAAGGTGTGGTGATAAAAGACAAAAGTAGTTAGGGTTGATTTAATTTAAGTAAAAACTGTTAAAGCTGCTACGTTTTCGCAGACAAACTGCAAAGTTTTGCGAAATTTATGTACTAGCGCTAGCACTAGCGGCGCTGATGACGCATTATTGTTTGTGCGATTTTAGTTTTTCCGTGGCCAAAGTAGGTGCGACGATGAGCGAAGCGAGAAGGAGCGTGTTCGGTTGCTTGTGAATATAAATTCAGGAGCCGAGCGAAGGCGACGTCGAACATTTGATGAAATAGTCGACCATTTCATGAAATGATCGCATTTCATGAAATAGTCAAACGTCGCTGACCAAATCGTTAAACGTTGAACATTTAATGATCTGGTCAGTGACAGTTGACTATTTCATGAAATGCGATCATTTTATGAAATGTTCAATACTATGATCTGGTCATGACAGATGTCCGATTTTGATCGATCCAATTAAATCGTAAAGATATGTCTAATCTATGATCTAAATATAATTTCATTTGAGCTATATTAAGTTTTGGAGAATAAAAGTTATGTACTAAAATAAACATCTTGAAAAATGTGATATAAAACGGCCGTCATATTAAAAACCCATCCCTCTAATTCGGAAATAATAAATAAAAACACCTCGAAACCGCGAGTTTTCTGAGCGATATTGATGTAATTAATCATACTTTATGCTACAAGTGCGGTACGGAGGCAATAGCTTACGGGGACGATTTGAAACACAAGCCAAGCGAGTAAGCTATTGTCCTTACCCACGTGTACCATACTACGTTTTTCTATGCATAGTGTAAGTAAATAAATAAAACACAGGTAAAGAAGCAAACAAACAAACAAAAAATACTCCAAATGAATTTTAGGCGGATATTTGGATTTTGCAATGCGTTCGTTGGCTGCTCTCAGTTTGATCGTCGGGCGACACCCATACATATCTTGATACTGTCCCGCTGTCCGTGGTAGGCGGATGTCATCCGACGACCAAACTGAACGCAGTTTATTTCTGTCAAGTCTATCTATAGTACACTAGGAAAGATTGCCAACATAATTCTATAAAGGCACTAGTGCGGTAAAAATAACTTTGCCTATATTTTTGATGCATATAAAACGGATCCTTACGAGCACTTGCATTGGAAAATATTTTTAATGCATTTTAGCTTTACGTTTGCCTCTGAATTTTGTTTCAGTTTCGCAATATTTTATTTTGTCTATTTGTAATTTTCTTACCTCTTACATATATAGTAAATTGGTATCAGTGGTTGACTGAAAGACATTTCTTTTAGAAATAAGTCCGCCTTTGCCATGTTTTTCAATAATGTGAATTGTATTTATCTCTGTTTTCCGTGCAATAAAATGTTTATTATTATTATTATTGTCTTTAAAAGATTCTATCTCTATTAACTACTATCTATCGTTAATTCCCTCTAATCATCTCACGTTTTTAAGTATATGATAATTATGTTGATACATTTTATCAGCTTTCTTCTTCTGTATGGTCTTGTAAAGTTGCGAATCTCTAAAACGCTTACAAGAATGGTCATTGACATCAATCCTTTGTATCTCTAAGTGGGATCTTCCAACTACTGAACCATTCCATAAATGTTACCCCATCTTGACCCAGCCTTTGTATGACCCTGTTCAAGCTACAAGTGGTCCCAATTGTACATTCAACTGGCATTTTATTCGCGTACGCGATTGGCCAGCCAGTTAATGGCAAGGCGCACTTATTCGTTTGACCGTCTTCCATCAAACAATCAAGCAATTTAGCAATAGATGCTCGGAGTTGGCCCGGCTGTTCACCACTGCTCCTTTGCTTTCAAGACGTGACTTTGATTCTGAATTTGAAATTCTGCCATTTAATCAGCCAGTCTCTTTAGTCTCTTTCTTGTGAGGAAGTCACCTTAATGGTTAATTCAGGTTTAGAGACGAGAGTGTAGTGTCATATCCTGGATGAATAAAATCCAAAATGGTAGACTAAATTCACTGGGATGTACCTGAAGGACGGGGACGGACGTGTAATGGCTGTTCTAATGTGGATTTTCGCCAATATGGCTTTAATATACTGATTCGTGCAAACATTGTGACTGTTGGATAAGTGTGTTGTTTGTGTGTCTGAAGAAGGACTTCTAAAGAAAGGTGAGAAACTTCATTGGGAGTTACCAAGCTGATTTTTGAGATCTTCTGAGACTGGTAAAGCTTTTAAATTAAGATTTTAGTTAGGGTCTATCCAGGGCTACGCATAGGTCTCATATTCTTCTTTTCAATTACTGATGTATTTTTTTAAATTATGTTTATTTTTTATAAAACATTTTTTGGTGTAGATAATAATTTAAATGAAAATTCTTTCATATAAAATATTTTATTACTCCAATGTATTTTATTTATTACACATCGCAGGTCTCACGTCACCTTTCTTTTTTTTTCATTTGTTTAAATATTTTAAAGGATCATGGCATCAAGTCCGGGGGAAAAGTAAGATTTTCGGACAAATTAATCCAAATTAACTGTTCTGAAACGTACAATAATTGCCATCTTACACTCTAAGACAGGGATGGCGAACCTTTATGGTTCTTTTCTAAAGAAGTGTTTAATGAGGGCATATACGTGCCTTCGAATAACTTCGACTTAGTGATTATTAGGAAGATAATAAAACTAAATTAAAACAACTCAAAACTCTTCAAAAACTACCAAAAAAAAACGTTTGATTGGAAGCGTGCCTGAAATATTTTGTCGCGTGCCATTGGTTCGCTATCCCTGCTCTAAGAATTGTCGACGACTGTGATTGGCCAGTGTGCTTTCAAATCACTTTTTAACTTTTTTGTTCCGATTCGTGTTTATCGTGTTTACGTACTCTACTGGTCGTGTACATGCAGTTAAGTTGTGTAACTTTGTACAAGCTGAGTAACTTCATGTGTGTCATAAAAATCAAATATCTCGTTTTTTCCATACTTTAGATATTTATGATTTTGATACAGCTTTTATTTCGGCAGAATCCTTTACATTTAACCTGATTTATAGAATTAAACATCAAGAATTCATGGAAATAATACTGAGTCAAGTTGCAGTACTAGACCTGCCCTAAGCGAGTAAACCAAAACCGTTGCGGCACCGGATCAACGGGGCCCAACTTCCTGTTGCGGGCTGCGACGCCGACCACGGCGATGTACCTGTCTCGCCTACACTACACCACTAAGGCGCAGGACATCGTCGACTACATCCAGAACAAGACCAACTTCTTGTTGAGAGTGGAGCCGCTGGAATCGCGCCACAACGCAAGTTTCAAAGCGTTTGTGGCACGAATACCGACAAGCAGACTGCCCACCTTCATGAAGGAGGACTTCTGGCCGAAGGGCGTGGTATACCGTCGTTTTCGCGGTAGACTTCCATCTACACCACCGGACCGGCACAGTGACGTTGTGCCAAAATGATATTTTAGTTTGTTAGTCTTAGTTTTTAGTATAAAAACATATGTATTAGTAGTATAAGGTATTTATTGTTATGGGCCTTGTTGCCTGAAATAAAGCAATTTATTTATTTATTTATTTATTATTATTCACCTTTACTCCATATTCCACCCATGCTGGTTTACGTTATAGTTACTATCATTTGTCAGGCTCGTGCTGTAAAATTAGATCGGGAGCTACGAATATCCATCCATCCATCAGCCTGTTTCGTCCACTGCTGGACATAGGCCTTTCCAGGATTTCGCCACTCTTGGTGGTACTCCTGGAAGAAATGCCCATACTCACACACGCTGGGCAGGCGGGTTGGTGAGCGCGGTGCCGAAACCCTTGCACCAGTGACGCTGCTGCCAGTCACTAGTCTGTTTTTATATAAGGCCCGGCAATTTTGGATGGATATACCGCCAACCATCTGACCCAGGCAATAGTGGGCCGCTTGGTTTTGCCTGAGAGCTGTTCTCTTACTCTCCCCCGAGGGGCGATTTCGAGTAAGATGGTGGTACCTCCACAGTCGAGCCCGGCATCAGCTCTACCACCTACGAATATAATGTATATCAACTAGAAATTTATGGATAATAATTTATTGCACATCAAATAGAAGTGAGCCGGTAGGTTAGGTCAGAAGGTTACATAACCTTCGTGGTTAATTTTTATGACATCCCAGAAATCTTCCAGCGTAGATTTTTGCCCCCTTGTCAACATTCTGATCTTTTGATTTGCAATTATCATTTTTTTGATGTGCAGTTATATTTTTTTATAGGACACCATTGTTAGCATTCTTAGTATTTTCTACTGTGTGATTAAATACCACCCGAAATTTATTTACTGCCGAAAACTTGACACGTGAAGGTTTATTAAAATTTATATATACAATACATACAATATTAATTTAATTTGCTTGCCATTTGAATAAAAATAAAGATTTAGTTTTCATAAAATCGTTTCGCTTGTTGTATCTGCTTTTTCATTTTGGTGTGCCGATAAAAGATATTCCATCAAAAACAAAACTTGTAAAACAAAACAAGTCTCGCAACTTAGTTCTTCTACCGTCAAAAGTTGTGAGATCCATGTTAATCCAAGTCGGTTAATTTATTCAGTCCCTGCTTAAGGGACCTTCTGTCTTAAGTTATTACATAATTAGCTAACCTAACAACATCTTATAGTGACCATATCAATATTAAAAATATTTTATGTTTATGCACTTCTGCCTTAGAGTTTTGATGATCGGTCAGTTAGTCAGCGAGTGAGTGAGTGAGTGACAAAATTGAGAAACTTTGACTAGTTATAATTCTTGAACTACTGGTTCAAATTGAATGAAATTATAAAAATACCGTGTTTATACAATGCCTGCTTGGTTACCAAAAATTCAGGCTTCTAGTTTTATCCACAACGAAGTTTCAGGTGTCGAAAATGCCTGAACTGTTTCGAGAAAAGGATGGTACGGCCGTGCCGCGTTTTAGCTCAACTTGGCGGGTATATGAAACCTTTTAGTTATTACTGTAAAATATTATTCGATATTTCTTCCTCGATCTTTTGGAAGTTAAGTTTGAACATAGCTTTATTGATAACTAGCCTTTGACCGCGATTTTTTAAATCTCTGCCCCGTTTTCGGCTTGGCGGTCATTTTATGAACACCCCTTATAGCATATAGGTCATTACGATGATAATAAAAAAAACCGCATCCAAATCCGTTGAGTGCTTCTCGGGAGAATCTCATGCACGCATAATTTACGAATCGCAGTGTTAGGACAAACTCATGTGAGTTTAACACTACTCATTTGATGTAAAATATTGTAAACCTACAAATAAAAAAATTAAAATGAAACATCGATACAGACAAACAGACGAAAGGCAGACAAATAAGAAAGCTTGTTGGGGTCCTTGCTACTGAATAAATGTATAGAACTTGACAAGTTTTCATAGGCAATTATATGCATGGATGATGTGTTTTTAAAACGTTTAGACTTTAGCTGTGAAAGTAAAGGATATATGAATATAATTTGCAATATTACGCTAAACAATTCTTGTCGTGCTATTCAAAATGCAGACTCGTGCACCGCCCGCCCGCCCGCATAAAAACATGCATCAAGCAAGCAATACAAGCAAAGCAATCTTAAATAACAAGCAAGAAAACTTATCGACGCTGTGAAAAGTTGCCAAGTTCTACACATCAGTAGCAAAAACGCTAACAAACTTTCATTTAAAACAAATGAGGAATGTTGTACAGTGGAGCCTGCATCAAGCTATACACATAGAGTATAAGCTGACCTCTCATTGTACAGGAAGCCTATACAATGAGAGGTCAGCTTATACTGAAAGTGTTTAGCTTGATGTGGGCTCCACTGTACATTACTGCAGTTATGACTGAAGGAACCTCCATAAATAAGCCTCGGCACCCAATTTGATCTCAATTATTTATTCTTAGGTGGTAGAGCTAATGCCGAGCTCGACTGTGGAGGTACCACCATCTTACTCGGAAATCCTCCCGAAGTTATTCGGGGGAGAGTAAGAGGACAGCTCTCAGGCAAAAAAACCAGGCGGCCCACCACTGCCTGGGACCGACGGATGGCGGTATATCCATCCCCAATTGCCGGGCCTTATATAAATCAGACTGGTGACGGGCAGCGGCGTCACTGGTGCAAGGGTTTCGGCACCGCGCTCACCAATCCGCCTGCCCAGCGTGTGTGAGTATGGGCATTTCTTCCAGGAGGACCGCCAAAAGTGGCGAAATCCTGGAAAGGCCTATGTCCATTAGTGGACGAAACAGGCTGATAGATAGATATTTATTCGGCAAAGCCGACAACCCTACACTACCTTTGTACGGAACTGAGTTGGTCTGCCCATCAAACGTTTTCCCTGGCCTTGGCTGCCCCAGTCCACCTCCCGTATTTCCTTCTTAAGGCTTCTCCCAACGCCAACGACCTTGAACTGAGTAACTTTGTAACTGAAGAAAGATACATAGTAATCTACCTGACACGAAAAGTGATATGGTTTTTCCTGAATTCTTTATAGAAGTGAAGAAAAGAAATTCTAAATTCACCCTTATTTCTCAGTTTTTGTCCACTCTCAACATTATAACTGCCGCAGTTTTTATCGAAACTTTATAAAAAATTTAAAACTTCGAGACAAACATTGTTAATGATATGGTTTTTTCACTTTTTGGCAATTATTTTTATTTTATAAAAATTAAATAAAAAGCCGACCAAGTGCGAGTCGGACTCGCGCACGAAGGGTTCCGTACCATTATCTATAACAGCGGCAAAAAATCATGTCTGTTGTCTGGGAGTGCGCGGGTCCGACTCGCACTTTGCCGGTTTTAGTATTTGTTGTTATAGCGGCAACAGAAATACATCATCTGTGAAAATTTCAACTGTCTAACTATCACGGATCATGAGATACAGCCTGGTGACAGACGGATGGACAGCAGAGTCTTAGTAATAGGGTCCCGTTGGTTACCCTTTGGCTACGGAACCCTAAAAATACACTATTTTCGACTTGTCAGTCGTAGCGCCTGAAGAAGCTAAGTTTGAGCGTGAGCCAATAAGAACTTTATTTTATTAGGGTTTTGTTCAAAATTTAAACCACCACGATTAGAGTTGCTTAATTTTTCCGACGGAGTCACCTTAAGTGGTTCTTACCTTTATATAATTTCAGTCCTCGTCTCTCGGACTATATCTTGTAGGTTATGGGCTCAGATATCACAATCATCTCAAGTTACTGCCTGTTCAGCCATGATCTACACTTGTCTATCTTTAATAGCTCTATCTATGCGTCGCGTCGGTACACGTGCTGTTTATATAATTTCAGTCAGCGCTAAATGAATTTATTGTATTCTGTACCACGAAGTTTCAAATCGAACTCAATACCCATGCCCTGCATAAGATCTTGCAGTAAATACGATGAATATTATAATGACGCTAAACCCTTTTAATGAAAAGATATCCAGATACAAATATTTAATCTGTTCTGTTCCTAAATAATAATAACAGAGTTGCTCATATTTGTCTACTTATGAAATTGTTTTAGCTTAATTGTAAACTCGTGTATTATTGTTTACAACTAGTGAATATCTCTTTTTATTGTGTAATCACACTAATATTATAATATGAACTATTTTTTCATCAGTGGAAACTTCACTGGCATGTGTATTAAGTTTGTGTTTAATTATTTTGATGTGTAAGTTAATGCTTATCCTTAAACAAATAAATGACCGGAACCTCTCACATTTCAGGAGCCGTAGCAACGCAGCGGGCACCACGAAGCTTCCTCAAATACCTCCCCAAGACCTCTAATGGAGTCACGACCTGGCCAGCCAACGTGTCTGATCGGAAACTTCACCAAGAAACTCTACACGGGCCTGATACCCCACATACAATACCACCTCTGCCGTTTCAACGCAAATATGCTCCTGAAAATAGAGAACGAACTGTTGCAAAGTCACAGACAGCGCGAGACCACCGGCATCAAGAAACTGTACAACTCGTTCTTCGTTCTATTCTAACCAGTTCGTTCACCGCGCGTTTCATTCATTCATTCATCCATTCATTCAGTAGAAAGACTTTTTGTGTTGTGCCGGCGATGGCCGAGTGATGGAGGGATATACCAGTGGGGGCAGCTCTAGTGACAAACACCGGAGCATGCATGAGGACTTTAGAAAAGACCAGGTAATTTGTTTGTTTGTTTTAAGGTGAAATAACGTAAGGAATCCTAAGAACATGATAAAAAACAACAATGTAGATACCGTCGCAACATAAAGGCGTCAAAAAATTCGCTAAAATGATACCGCCTGTCAAACAGTCGGCTTCCTTTGAGAACGGAACCCAAATTTTTATTATTTACTCGCGGCTCCACCCGCGTGTTATTCGGTTCGACGACATGCTTTTTTCCGGGATAAAAAGTGGCCTATATGTTAAGTTAGGGTATAAGCTATACCATTCTAAATTTCATCCAAATCCGTTCAGCTGTTTCAGCGTGAAATAGTAACAAACATACACACACACACCCACACAAACTTTCGCATTTATAATATTAGTGTGATTTTTTTGCTTAGGGTATGTATAACAATCTGAGCAAATTTTAAACTTGTATGTATTACCACCGTCTTTAAGATAGAGCTGAAACAAATCAACTTGAAAATAGCATTTTTTCAAGGTTTCTTCCATGGGGACCACCTTTGTTTTCCATATTTTTCAAAATTTTATTATATGTCGTGGTAGAGGCCATAGTACTACATATCCTGTGAATAAAATTAAAATACATACTTTTTCTCTTTTGAGCTGAATCCACCCCTCTCGCACTGCGCGTTTTTTGCTTGGAGTGAGAGTGACAAAAATAAAATTTACGTGCCTCTTAAGCCAAATTCATCGGTTTTGCACACTAAATAATGTATTGTTAGAGCGAAAATCAATATCATTTGTTTTCCGGTTTGCTATCTTAAATGCGCCGTATACCTGGTGTAAAAGCAAAGGCAAGAATCCTTTATGATGGGTAAAGATATTATTTTAAATACTGGGATCTCTAAATAAAGTACCATTATCTCATAATAAGACGATTTTCTTTACTCAAAATACACTAATCGCGTGGACACCCTCACTGGTCGCTGGCCACTCAGATGAGGGGTGCGGGTGCGGGGTGCAATTAGGTGTGTGGGGAGGCCGGTGAGCTGCGTAGCCATAGCTTAGAAAAATTATGGAATTTTTGGTGAAAATACAAGGTATATTTTTTTTTCTCGTAATGACATCAGAATCGTGTATACTTTTATACCCTAAAGTGATTCTTGACTTCGCATTTACACCCTGTATAGATATTTAGGTAATTTGTTTATGATAACATGAGATAATATTATGTTTTTAACGATATCAATCTCTTTTATACTGAAGGGGCGGTAGCTCCTCGGACGAACAAACCAACTGGACAGGCCACCAACAGGCGAACCCCTCTGCCAAAGGTATAAGTCCCGCGGGCATACTGGATCGTAATTTTTTTCGGTCCACCAGTTTCGGAAATAAGGGGGGGACATGCATTTTTTGTGGTCTTTCAAAGATTTCTTGAAATCGGTGCCAGTAAATATAGTAAAAGTATATATTTTTATAATCAACTCTTTAATATCTACAATTTGATACCCATATTGTATTTCTAAGAATTATTTTTTTATTTTTCTCACTTTTGTATTGGAAATATTTTGAACAATTTAGAATTTTTCAATATTTTTTTTGTACCATATTATGTAGGCAAGTGAATGCTATTTTTGTAGAAAATTTCAAGTCTTTATCTTTATCGGTGCTAAAGTTATGAGGCTGTGACATACGGACGGACGGACAATGGAGTCTCACCATAAAGGTTCCTTTTACCTTTTAGGTACTACGGAACCCTAAAAACGATAGATGTCCCTGTGTGTGCTGAGTATTTTGTAGTGTGCGTGCATCGCGACGCTACCTCGTCCCCCACCGAAAATGACAGACTTTTTTGCATAGAAATTAGTGCGCGGCTCCACTCCAGTTGGTTTTCTCCTCCAAGGGTAGCGTAGCTCAGACGGTAGAACCACAAAATAAATATAACCCGCAAGAATAAAGAAAGGAATCTAAAATGTCGCCCATAATCATCCCCTCTCACTCGCACTGTATGTCTGTCTTCAGTCGCACACTTGCGTACTGCATGCAAAAAAGGTAGTCTGGATTTGCCGCTAAAGCTTACACCGTTTCGTTGTCCCATCGTTACTTGTTTATTGTTATTTTGTTTTGTTGTTGTTGTTAATAATTACATACTGACCGATGGTACCAAAATAACACCTTTGCCCACTTCATTCTTCCTGAAACACATGTTCTCTAGAAGTCGTTGCTCTCATATTGGTTTCTGTGTTCTATACAATGGGAAATGCGCCGACTTAACACACTTAACACGGAAAAAGTATAAAAAAGTTAAATGTTACTCATAAAAAATAATACTAAAGAAACATTTATATATGCTGACTCTATCACAATCCAATGCAGACACAAGTACATGCCGCCATTTAAGATTCCTTTCTTTATTCTCACGGGTTATACATGCATGTGTACGTACGACGATCTCGGTAGCATTCGGTAGAATGCCAGTACGACTGGTGACGAGTGCATGCGCTTTGCGATACATGTGATGAGTAGGTATTTAAAATCAAGGTCAGCCGTAGCTGGCCTTCTGTACCTATCTATTTTGTGGTAGAACGCTGGCCTCTCAATCTTGAGATCCAGGTTCGATCCCTGATCGAGCATGCAACAATGAAAAACGCCATGGAAACCCGCATGCCCTAAAAAGCGTGTATTTGTGCCCGAAGTACGGCGGTAAAGCTTACCCCCTATCACTTTGGGACGTAAAAATCGTCGCTGAAACGCGGGTGTGCTGAGTGTTGGCCTCTCAGGAAACACCTCTGACACCCGCTCGGGGATATATGTCGTGACGATATCGTCTTATGTTGTTGTTAAAATAATAATTTGGTTAAGTGCAAGTCGGACTCGCGCATGAAGGGTTCCGTACCACACAATACGGGTACGGAACCCTAAAAACATTGTCAATAAATGGGGGGTTGTTTTAAATAAAATGTATATTAGGTAAGATCAGGTTGACACTATTGTGAGTGATGTTTTATTATAATTTTACTATCTATTTATAGTAAAACTTACGTTGCTAATCTAGATCTAATCAGATCAAAAAAGAATGTGGCAGCGTGTGGACGTGCCATTATAGTAAATAACAACAATATAAAATCCGTGGCAGCATGAAGACGACACAAAACAAGCCGCTAAATTGGTAGCACCTAAATAAATAAAATAAATAAAAAGATGTTTATTTGTCTTCAATCAAAATATACAAAAAAAAACTTCACAAAATAGTGACAAAATTAAAATTAAATTAGAAAAAATAGACATACTTAGAAAAGATTCATTATTTGAAGACAAAAAGGCTTAAGTTTCGGCATGTAGCTGTTGGATATGCAAACAGCTGCCGATTTTCAAACTTAACCTAAAAGGGACGAAGAACACAATAAATCATTTTAATAATAAAATAATAAACAAACACAAATCTGAAATCGGAAATCAACAATATTAAAAAGATGTCATTATAATAAATAGATGTCAATTAACAATAGTAATAACGAAAAGGTAAAATAAATTAAAATGTAGTATGCCGTAAATAACAATTAGTAGTACAATATTATTGAAATAATAATAAATCACAAATTAATTAAAGGGATCCCACTATCCTTGGACTGCTTCAACCTGGCAAACATTTCGGCTCCCGCTGTCCAGGGAATCTAAATTTTCATTATTTATTGTTTTACTTTATAATATCTAAAACATTCTGACCAAATTTGAAATTTGTATGTATTAGCGTCTTTAATTTAGAGCTGAAGTAAGTAACTTTAAAAAATGCAACCTTTTCGGGGTTTCTTGTATGGGATTTTGTAAAATTATTAATTGCCTCCATAGAGGCCATTGCAACACGTATTCTGTAAAAATTTCAACTTTCTACGTATTAAGGCTGAAGCTGTAGACCCCTGTGACAGACGGACGGACAGACAGACAAAGAGACAGGGGAGACTTAGTAGTAGGGTTCCGTTTAGCACCCTTCGGGTACGGAACCTTAAAAATGTATACAACGTGAAATTTAAGTCATTTTGGTGACAGTACTCGTCCATGAACAACTTTTACTATGAAGCCAACCCTGAAATCGTGAAAAAAATATCTGTTGTTTCATACATTTGGGTCGAGTAGGTATTTAACTTTTCTATGGAACAGCTGATATTTTTTTACGATTTCAGGGTTGGCTCCGTAGTAAAAGTTGTTCATATGGACGAGTACTATCACCAGTTTTCGTTAAAAAATGACTTAAATTTCACGTTGTATAAGGTGAAATTAAATCAACCGACCAAATTCATACTGGAGACTCGGTTAGTGATCAGGAACGATGTCGCCGACAAATTGATAAGGCAGGCTTTTGAGTACTTTAAAGGTATTTATTTCGAATTTTATGTTAAAACTTAACTAGCCAAGAAAGATGCCAAACGATGAGTGAAGTAAATTTGCTTAGATGTCTAAGACATATATATAGAACCTATTTACAAAATGATGGCCGGCATCGCCGACATGGCCCAGGTTCGGTAAACCTTTTGGCCAAATTCGAAAACAATATTTTTTTTTTCCCTTTCTGGTTGGACTAGTTTAAGTACAATTCCTAGTCTATGCAATAAGGAAGCAAAAACAAATATCTTTCGAATTTCACCAAAAGGGTAATTGAAGCTTGTTTCTGATCACGAACTGAGTCTCCAGTATGAATTTGGTCGGTTAGTTTAATTTCACCTTGTTTACAGGTTGAAAATGAGCCCCCTAGCTTTATTGAAATCTATGAAAAAGAATCACTAATAGAACACAAAACTGTAAAAAAAGTTTTTTTTTGTTCCCCAATTTCGAATGATTGGTCAACCTACGCGACGTGACATGTGACTGACAATAGACCGTACATATACATTTTATTATGAATCATGACAAAAGTATCGAAACATGTATTTTTTATTTCGAACATGGAACAGTTTCCTTTGTTAGCAATTTCATTTTGAACCGGTATTTTAAAATTCCAGGATCCGT
This sequence comes from Ypsolopha scabrella, assembly GCA_910592155.1. Lineage (NCBI taxonomy): Eukaryota > Metazoa > Arthropoda > Insecta > Lepidoptera > Ypsolophidae > Ypsolopha > Ypsolopha scabrella. Next base: position 5,547,008 of record OU342989.1, on the reverse strand, counting down.
ACTCTTGGGAAGCGTCAGTGAGGCTGAGCTGCGTCGGGAGGGAGGTCGAGGACTTTGGGATGTACCTGGAGGAGAGGGACGGACGGAAACGGAAGTGGCAGGAGGGCGGCGGGAAAATGATGCGGAGGGACGAGGGGGAAGACCGGGACCAACAGAGAATGCCGCCTAAGAAGATTATGGGTGAGCCATTTTGTTTATAAGGAACTTATCTGTGATTTAAGGCGCATAGGCATGCCACCGTTTTAGTACAATATTTGGTAACCCGTTTCTCTGTTGTTTTTCATTATAGACTAAAGGTATAGACCTCAATAGTTTAATACAGGCATTTACAAAGTCACCATCTGGCTGAAATCTAACATTTTGATATAGGTACAATTTAAGGCAAGAAAACAACTTTGTATGTACCAGCTTGATATCTTTAAAACAAAATCAATATTCAAAATTTTATCAAAATGGTGCCTTTTAAAATATCAGTACCAGATGATAGAGATCTTGTACTTTGGTTTTTAACGAAAAACAACTGAGGTACGGTTTATCAAATTTTGTACTAAAACGGTGGCGTACCTTTACCTTTTTACCGACGATTAAGGGGGGTCATCACGACTTGGTCTTTTTTCAAATTAATTTTAAACCAATAAAAAGCGACGATTAAATTTTGCAAAAAGTATAATATATGTCATATTTCACTCTTTGATCTTAATATTTCGGCCGATCGATACAAGATTACTTACATTTTCCTCGATCCAACTAAAACGCAATGATAGGTCTAAACTACGATCTAAATATCATTTCATTTGAGCTATATTAAGTTTTGGACAATAAAACTCATACTAAAATAAACATCTTGAAAAATGTGATATAAAATGGCCGTCATATTAAAAAAACCATCCCTCTAATTCCAAAATAATAAATAAAAACACCTCAAAACCGCGACTTTTCTGAGCGGCCCGCTTCCGCTGAGCAGGATAAACATATGAAAAATGAAAGCGTTGGAGAAGGACACATTTCTCTGGATAACCTCGCCTTAAAGTTGCCTTTATATTGACCTAGCTAGAGCCAGTAATAGTACTACAGAAGATCCACTTTTCAAAGATACGTGAATAAAAAAACTACTCTCTCCACGCGGCAATAAAGTGCAATTCAGCTCGCAAAGTGTTGCATGGCAAAATTTTATTCACCTACGAGGCGCCTCTCTTTCTATCGCGCAGAGTAAGGGGGCAATGAGTTTCTGGCGACGCTCCGTGTATGTGCGCGTGAGACGCACCGGCAAAAGCGAGTGAGAGTCTAGGATGGGCGGAACGCGCGTGAATTTAGGTGTAACCTTTGTATTGTTAAAACAAACACACATTTTGAAGATGTAAAGTGTATCCATCCATCAGCCTGTTTCGTTCACTGCTGGACATAGGCCTTTCCAGTATTTCGCCACTCTTGGCGGTCCTCCTGGAAGAAATGCCCATACTCACACACGCTGGGCAGGCGGGTTGGTGAGCGCGGTGCCGAAACCCTTGCACCAGTGACGCCGCTGCCCGTCACCAGTCTAATTTATATAAGGCCCGGCAATTGGGGATGGATATACCGCCATCCATCGGTCTCAGGCAATGGTGGGCGGCCTGGTTTTTTTGCCTGAGAGCTGTTCTCTTACTCTCCCCCGAATAACTTCGGGAGGATTTCCGAGTAAGATGGTGGTACCTCCACAGTCGAGCCCGGCATTAGCTCTACCACCTTGAAGTAAAGTGTATGCGTTATCAAAAATATGTAGTTTTGTTATTATTCAAAAACTGATGGCCTTCCGTGAAGTATTTACTCTCTACTACGGGTTTATTTTGTTTTTTAGAGATTTTTTTTATAGAGGAATCTACAAGTTGTCGTGTTTCTAAAGTGTATAATTGATGACGTGAATCCTTAAATATGTTACATATTATTTGCACAACTAAAGCTTAAGGAATAACGATACAGCAAGCAATCAAACGAATTATTTCTCAAAAGGCTCGGTGTCCCCTTAACCCGCTGATTGACCCAGCCGCGCGGGTCGCTGATGTACTTGTAACACCTTGTAGCCTTCGCAGAGTGGAACAGGCCTGACTAGAGGTAATACATAAACCTTCGATCATCAATATACAACAAGATGACTGGTCAAGAACAAAAACAAAGCGATATGTTGGCACCGGCTGTCTATACCTTTATAGAGTTGATGCTCGTGATTGTTGGCACTTGGTGGAACTTTTGAAACATTTTTTGTTTGATAAACACTTGTACTTGTCCACTTATTTATATTAATTTCCCTTACCGGTTTCGCTGTTAAAGCATTATCAAAGGTTTATTATCGAAAACAAATAAGTGGACAAGTACAAGTGTTTATCAAACAAAAAATATACCTTTATAGTTATATCTCTCAAACTACTATTTACGCGAAAGCGTCCTAAACTGTTTGTAAATTCAACCTATTTTTAAACTTTAAGCGCTTACGATAAGGTGCAGTATTGTTCGTGTAAGTATTCACATCTAACATTACGTCACACTATCTTGGCAAGAGACGATCGAGTCAGGAACGGTTTATTAAAAATCCAACTTTAATATTTCGTATTTAAAGTACATTTTCAATTCATTCTTCAGAAACACAATCTTCTGAGAAAATTGGAGCCAATGTTTGTGAAGTTGGCGCGTGCGTTGGCTTAGAAACATTTTATTAAAAATACCATGCCATTTACAGATGAAATGATGAAAAATAGAAACTATTACACTAAACACTACCTTTATTTCTAGGGATATTACGGCAGTTTTTAGAGCACATTGAGGCATTGTTACACGTTTCAACCTTGGCGCTGGCACTAACGAACTAAATTCAAATAAGAGCTCACTCTGAAAGTGGGCTGTTATTTGTCGGGCCGTTTTTTACGCCCTAACCCGTCATCTAGTTTTATATTGATGATCGAAGACATAAACATAACACTTTTAGTGTATCCTGAAAAATAAGACGGGAGTAGTTACAAGCATTATAATATTTATTTAGACGGGGATGATGCGATGTGTTTTATTACCTGTTGCTTGAGAAAAGGCACCCGACGTTTCGAGACAGTTGCATGCCTCGTGGTCTAAGTCTAGTTTCCCGTAGACCACTAGATCGCGTTATACCCGTCGTAAATACTAGTAGTTCGCCCCAAACTGTGAACTTGAGCTCGCCCGATTCGCGCTTGACCGATTTGGCTCATGTTCGAACTTAAAAATTACATTTTCCTTATTTACTCGCCTGCCAAATTTCATGACATTCCGATCAACGATACTAGAGTTACCGTCGAACAAACATTCATACATACAGACGCCGGATTGTTCTAGTAGAAACGGAGAACTCGCTCGCTTCGCTCGCTCGTTAAATTATAATGTTTCCAAACGCGAGAGTTTAAAGTTCTATAAAACTTCCGTAGATTTTACGGACTGATAAACGCCTCGGCTGCTGTCCAGTTTCTGGGCTAGCACAATTGAGGCGATGAGAGCCAGAGCGACCTATCTTTACCAGACATAATTAATTATTAATTATACATAATTAATTATTAATTGTGTCTGGAAAAGATAGGCCACTCTGGCGCTCATCGCCTCAATTGTGCTAGCCCAGAAACTGGACATGAGACGATGAGCGCCAGAGTGGCCTATCTTTTCCAGACACAATTAATAATTAATTATGTCTGGTAAAGATAGGTCGCTCTGGCTCTCATCGCCTCAATTCATCCTAAGCCTTATTGACGCTTTCCATCAGCTTTGGTGATAGCCAATCGCAAGCACACTACGTAAAAAAAGATTGTGGCGCCATCTTGTGCAAGAAGTTGTCACTTGATCGTTGAATATCTCACAGACAGGCGGTAGAAAACGATAGACCATCTTTTTCCAGTTTTTTACTGCTTACATGCTCTTGTCTCCTCCTACTTAAGGCTAGGTTATCCAGAGAAATCTGTCCTGCTCCAACGCTCTAATTTTACACATGTTTATCCTGCTCAGCAGAAGCGGGCCGCTCAGAAAACTCGCGGTTTCGAAGGGTTTTTATTTATTATTTTGTAATTAGAAGGATTGGTTTAATATGACGGCCGTTTTATATCACATTTTTGACGACGTTTATTTTAGTATAGGTTTTATTGTCCAAAACTTTATATAGCTCAAATCACACTAATATTATAAATCCGAAAGTTTGTGTGTGTGTGTGTATGTTTGTTACTATTTCACGCTAAAAAGGCTGAACGGATTTTGATGAAAAGAATGGATATAGCTTATACCCTAACTTAACGCATAGGCTACTTTTTATCCCGAAAAAAAGCATGTCGTTAAACCGAATAACACGCGAGCGGATCCGCGGTCAAAAGCTAGTGAAATGATATTTAGATCATAATTCAGACTTATCTTTGCGTTTTAGTTGGATCGAGCATAATGTAAGTAATCGTGTTTCGAACGGTCGAAATATTAAGATTAAAGAGTGAAATATGACATATATTTCTTACAAAATTTAATCATCGCTATTTATCAGTTAAAAATGAATTTGAAAAGGGACAAAATAGGATAACCCCCTCTTAACATTGTGAATATAGAAATTGCGTATAAACATACTTTATACCAGAAGAATTTAACAAACACTTAAAAAAATAATTTGCCGAAGTCGAGTCGGACTCGCGCACAAAGGGTTTCGTACCATCTTAAAAACGGGTGCGGAACTCTAAAAACACTATAGTAAATAACAATATACATGCCAAAGCAACATCAAAGCTACAAAAAACAAATCTCTGAAATGGTAGCGCCTGACAAAAAATTTGGCACCGTCTGCGTACGGAACCCTAATTTTTATATTTTTCTTTAGTCTGTGTACTACAATCTGACTAAATTTGAGACTTGTTTGTGTTACTGTCTTTAAGTAAGAGCCAAAACAAATAACGTTAAAATAATACGACAAAAATAAATTTTAGAGGTTTGTTGTATGGTGACCCCCTTTGTTTTTTTAAATATATTTTATTATTTGTCGGGATTCGTGATAGACGCCATAGTAACACGTATTTTGTGAAAATTTCAACTGTCTACCTATTAGGGTTGAAGCTGTAGACCCCTGTGACAGACTGACTGACAGACAGACAGCGGGGGCTTGGTAATAGGGTCCCGTTTAGCATCCTTCGCGTACCGAACTCTAAAAAGTCTTTCCTCCATTGTAACTTTAGGAACCTACTGCAAATTTTGTGTGGGAAAGTAAAATATTTTAATTTGCACGGGTATACGTTGTTAGTATAATCCGTAGATTACGTGGTTTCATTTGAATATAACTGTATATTTGCATTTTGCAGCCGGTATATTTAATTTATAAAAACGGTCAAGTGCGAATAGGACTCGTGCCTGAGGGTTCCGTAATTCAAATAAGTTAATAGACAAATGTTTCGAATAAAAATTACAAACTTATGAAATGTATGAAATATAACAGCAAAATTTTTTTCTATTGTTTTTTTTTACCACTTTGTCGGCGTTTTAATATGTTTACTCGTACCCATGCCAAATTACAGCTTTCTAGTACTTAAGGTTTCTGAGCTAAGCCACGGACAGACGGACGGACATGGCGAAACTATAAGGGTTCCTTGTTGACAATGGAACCCTAAAAAAGAATATAACAATATAATGACATAACAATAAAACCTACCTCGCGACTGCTTGATAAAATATCCTACCAAGATTTCAAGACACATGGTTGTACTCTTATTGCCGTACAATAGATACCATTTTTGATCGGATAGCGTTTCTTAAACTTTTGGTACTATGGGACGACCATTTCTCGTGAGCTGGTACCACTGACTTTTACAAACTCGTCAATTAGTGGCAGAGATTATGTGCCGTTTCAGACGGTATCTATCTTCGAAGTTTGGACCTTTACCTAATTGAATTTATTCGAAATTTTGTTTGACTCTCTGGCAAATGGTATACATATTTATAAAATATTTAAAACTGTTTATTTTATTGCTGAATCCACGTACTTAAAAAATAACAGAAAAAATATCAAAGCCTAGCTTTTGCCCGCGGCTCCGCCCGCGTGTTATTCGGTTGAACGACATGCTTTTTTCCGGGATAAAAAGTAGCCTATGTGTAAAGTTAGGGTATAAGTTATATCCATTCTAAATTTCATCAAAATTTGTCCAGCCGTTTCAGCGCGAAAGAGTAACACACACACACACACAAACTTTCGCATTTAAAATATTAGTAGGAAGTAGGATTATTCTTTTATTTAAAAATTTAATTACTCTAGTAGAAGTCTAGTTCCTATCACACAGGGAATCCTAATAAGTGAACTAAATGATTAAAAGTATTTTATTTTCATGTTAATAAACTTATTACTTAAAAAAACTAGATCCTAACAACGCTACATGGCTATATTTTATTCCTGCAATCGGTTCTAAGTCCTCACTAGCATTAATGTTTCAACGAATTCTCTCAGAGGCGTTTTCTTAATAGGTATGAATATCTGCTTCGCCTTATTAACGTCATCATTGACAATCCAAAGCTGATAATGAGCAAACAAATTATTGACTGACGTATCTATCTTTTATATTATATGATATGCGCCCGCGCATTGGTGAAGATCGTTCATTGAAGACGCGTGTGTGTCCTTTACCGGAATTTGGATGTTATTTCTTGTGGAAACGTGTAATTTTTTAACGACAGTGCTTTTTCTAAAAGTGAATAAAACTATACTTAAAGTGAAAAGTGCGTCAGTGATTGTGAGAAATGCTACTTCAATATAATGTTATTTAAATAATTTCCTTTTATGCGATGGCAGTAAGATATAGCGATGATTCTAGTTTAGAATGGTTGTTGGTACTTGTATTTCCTCTTATTATCTTTATTCTGATCTTTATACTAATAATAAAGCAGTAAAATTGTCGTCTCTGTACGTTGAATATTTTTGCGAAATTTTATATGAAACGGGTTATTAGTAGATTGTTAAAACTATATTTTTTTTTAGTTCTTCGGTCTGCCTGTCTTTTCCGTTTTAACTCGAGAACCACTCAACGGATTTGGATTTGGTTTTCTTTATTATCATCGTAGTGACCCTGGTTAAGATGGGACTAAAATGGGTGTTCATAAAATAGCTACCATGCCGAAAACTGTTGATAATTGAATGACACTTCAAATACCTTCATGTTTTGTCTTCTTGACCTCATTTCCACCCAAAGGTTGTCTGGAAGAAATCGCTTTAAGCGATATGGCCGCTAATTGTAAACTACTTTGTATTGTTTTCTCCTGTAAGTTTTCTTTTTAAATGGTGCACATTAAAGAGTATTGTTCTGTCTTGTCTGATACCTGCAGAATCTAGTTTTTGATTTTGATTCAATTTAATTGCTTGTTTCTGGCACAACCATGACTTTTGTGTGAAAAGTGTCAATATAAGGATGACTGCTTAGTTTTGGTTTATTTACTCGACACTTTTATTTATCCTGTCCATATCTGAGTCATTTGTGGTTATTTGTTTTGAAGTCTACGACTTTATTTACCAAATCATTTGTTTGTTTCTTTCTTTCTTTTTGTGTAAAGGATTACTTCTCTATTTCTAATTCGAAGTCCATACAAGGTGTATGTCAGTATTTGTATAGCTGGTCAATTGTGTTAGGTATTGTAATTCATTTTTTCATTGTTTGTATTAAGTGTTTTCTAGCGTTGCGTGTTTATTATAGTTTTTAACTTTAGTTGGATGATTCAATTACTAGTTTCTCATTTTTGGTATATTTTGCATGCATTTTGAGTGATCTTTGCATACTTGTCAAAGCAAAATGTGGTAAAAATCTTCATAATATTCGTTATCGACTCGATTGCGTAAATTCTTCTCTAAAATCCAACTATTGCTAGATGCCAAATTTTTAAATAGATTTTTACATCGATGGTAAAAGTTGCAATTAGTTTCCCATCAAAGAAATTGCCCCAAAACTTGATTTTTTAGGCTGTACGAGCTATGTCAGCAAACGCACACTAGGCATTACATTTATGCATAGTTTGTATATACTTAATTAGGCCAACCGTAGATAACTTTATTAGTTTAAGTGTAAAATAATAGTACATTACGATACGAGAGCGATGAAACGTTTTCTGATGAGTGTGAGTTTGCGGCCCGAGCCGAAGGTGAGTGCTGCAATCACACGAGTCGAGAAAAAGTTTCTCGCACGAGTATCGTATAATATTTTATAGCAAAAGTGCGGAAAATGCCGACTTTACGCAAGCGCAGCGTGCGTAAAGTGGTCATTTTACGCACGGTGTGCTATAAAAGTATTCTCGAAACAGCAGCGGTTGAATTTGGAATCAATCTATCAACCTACATAACCTACATATATAGTGTAAATAGACTGCTACCATTAAATGAAACCACATATTCTACCGACCCTTCTGTAAATTTATTATGTTTTACTTATGTTTTATGCTGTTTTAAGGTAGGTTTTATTGAAATTGCGTCATAATGTTTTAGCGCGTTTATTGACAAGACTTTGACAGATGGCTGCATTCCAATATTAATCTTATACATAGGTTAGGATCTGCATACACCTACTGAACCACTTTTCTAAAGAGTCATACCCGCGGACACCCCTTAGTTTAGGAAATAAGAGTTCCAAACAAAAATGCGTGAACCCTAACGGGCGAGTTTAGAGAGAGCGTCGTCCGTGAAACCTGAAGCTGTTTGAAGCACGACGCTCTCTCTAAACTCGCCCGTATGTCGGTGCGTTAGGGTTCACGCATTTTTGTTTGGAACTCAATTATTTCCTAAACTAAGGGTGTCCGCGGGTATGTTTCTTGGGAAAAGTGGTTCAGTAGGGTCGGTAGAATATGTGGTTTCATTTAATGAAATGTGCGTGCAATAGTGGGCAAAGTTATAACAAATAAGAGGGTTATATGGAAAGTGAGCAAACCTCTTCAAATACAATGGGCACCTCAAATTAGGGACAAATGCAGAAAGGGGGCAAGTACCGAACAAATCGTCTATTTACACCCGGTATACCGTAGACAGACTACATAGGCCTTGATGTCCAAAAACTAACTTCCTTAGGTTTAAGATGTGTGTTTTATTTAAGCTACCTACTACGGTTGCATTCTTTGTTAGAATCCACGGTTTTTTACATTTGCAACAGTCTTCTTCTTCTTATCGTGAGGGCTGCAAGACAAGCCCTGGTATCAGAGTTTTTAAACCGCCTTACGGCCTCTGACGTGGTTTATGTAACGACCACTCTACTAGAAAGTGGCCGGGACCAACGGCTTAACGTGCCTTCCGAAGCACGGAATCATCTTACTTATCGGACAATCAGGTGATTCAAGCCTGCAGTGTCCTAACCAAACTGAGAACAATTCACAAAGTGACTTTCCACTATGTGTGTTCCCCGCGGGAATTGAACCGACGACCTCCGGGTTGAGAGCCTAAGGCTCTCACCACTAGACCACGGAGGTAGTTAGTTTGCAACAGTGGTAAATTACAAATAACACCCTCAACTCATCTGAAAGGTTGTAAAGGTCTATTGATAGTTCCAAAAAATACCATCCATCCATCAGCTTGTGTTCGCCCCCCGCTGGACATAAGCCTTTCTCAAATTTCGCCGCTCTTGGCGGTCCTCCATCCTCCCCATCCAGCCGCCAACCGCAACCTCCTTCAGTTCGTCGGTCCAGCGGGTACGAGGTTGGCCTACGCTACGCTTTGCTGTACTTGGTCTCCATTCTAACGCTTTTCGGCCCCAACGGCCATTATGTCGTCGAAAAATATAGCCCGCCCACTGCCACTTCAACTTTCTAATTCGACAGGCTATCTGGTCACCTTCGATCTCCGACAGATGCCGTCGTTTCGGGTTCTATCCATCCAAGCATAGCCCGCACCATAGCTCGCTAAGCCACCTTTACCAGTTGACCAAAACAATACCCCAAAGCCTAGTTTATACGAGTTGAGTAGGCGGTAGAGTACCAAGGATAAAAGGTACTAATAACATTACTAGCTTAGTGTAAACAGTTACAGAATAGTATCTACTAAAGATAGCTGGGAAAGTAGAGTAGATAACGCATATGGTCAAGTAGACTCTACTCTACTACAGGCTTTGAGTCAAAATCGTCAAGCGCCGAATGGTTGAACTAAATTCAAAACAATTTCAAAATTAGCTAGCCTCGTCCTGAAACACATTTTGAATTCTTTGGGATCTTCTATTGCTAATTCTCCAGTAGATTAGCAGATGCTCCTTTCTCCTCTCATCTTTTGGTCCAATCTCTAACCCATATTCTTTTTGTTCTTGATGTTTCTTCTTCTAAAACTTTATTTAACAATGAGGTCGTTAGATTAAATAAACTTCGTCTCAAACGGTGACGACGTCAAACAGCATCCATCGTTTATTTTTTTTACTTACCTATTTCACACTATTTGTTATTAATGTATACGGCTACTAGACAACAGTGAGTAGAGTAGATAGGATAAATAGTGCGCTAGTTACCTACTCTACTTCTAACTAGCCTAAATGTAAACTTAGCTTAAGAGTCAAATCAATCGCTTCTAAAGTGTTTAAGAACCGTTATTCAGAAAGCAGCCTGTACGACCTATTAATTCCGCCATTATGAAGGGAGATAAGAAAATCTGTACAAAAATAATGCGGTTTATCTGTGAGGTCGGGGTAGGGTCGCGATATCAAGAACTGGTATAAAGTCGAAGGTGCCACAGACACGAGCGGGGTCACAGTACCTCTCGCTCGTGGTTTGTGGCCTTCTCTCGATTCACTGACTACACTGACATCTGTGTTTATAGATAACTGGCCTTTTCGGCAGTTTTGTCTGCGCTTGCAACCTTTTTGTAACTACTACGACGCCATCTAGAAATAGCAATGAGCATTGGGCAGTAGTACCATATAAATTATGCGCTTACGAATCATCGGCACTCTTCGGCAAAGGTCGTATTTCCGAACGCTTTCTGTACAATCCCTGACAGATACAAACCATTCACTATAAGAAGTCCCCTGGCACTGCACATAATGTTGCCAATGGCTCACGTAGCATTCACCCTACTATACATTCTTAATATTTACTTAACTGCGTTTTTTATATATTAATTAGATTACTATTTAATGAAAATAAAATGTACAGAATGAAAAAAATCAAAATTATCAATTATTTATTGATTTGTACAATGACAGCAAAAGCTTGACAAGCAGTGATGCCAACATGACTCCAAGGGACAATTTATGATGAATGGTCTGTAATGCACGTCCGATCGGCTATAGATAACAAAAATGCACAATTAGCACATGCTCTAAAATTACTCCTATTTTCTCTATAATACGTTTCCAAACGCTAGTGCAATGTTCAGTAGCTTTAGTATGAAAACAACACGGTGACGTTATAGTTTGAACGTAACTCGATTTTGTATGGAATCTGTTGAGTTCCGCTACTGTCTGGTAGGGGCGGGTACCAGATTCCGTACAATATCTAACGTGAACGCAACTATAACGTAACTATAACGTAACCGTGATGTTTTCATGCTAAGCCTACAGGGCTCTTACAATTCAAGATTCGGCTCGTTTAAGAGAATATGAACACTGGCGAAGATTTGTATACCCATTATATCTGTCTCAGATCTGTATGAACTTATTAAAACACTAGCCTTTGCCCGCGGCTCCGACCGCGTTTTTATTTTTTTTATTTTTGCCCCTTTTTTCAACGTTCCTTTAAAGCCTATATGTTGACCAGGGTCAATTACGATGATAATAAATCCGTTGAGCGCTTCCCGAGTTAAAACGGAACGTATACACATACCTACATACAGATAGACAGACAAAAATTCTAAAAATGGTCGTTTAAAAATATAATAATAACCAATTTCATTTAAAATTTCGCAAAAATACTCAATGTACAGACACGACTTTTTTACTAATTTTAATTTTTAGTATAGATATTTTTGGATGTTCTGTTTGTTTTTCTTCTTACTGTACGTAGAGCTACGACCTCGTTGACTTAGAGGTAGTGGAACGCTGTTCTAAATTTAAATTCAGTGTATACAAAATCTTGCTGTCCCTATCAGAATAATAGTAAGTCATACTTTTAATGTAATGAAATTGATCCAAAGTTCAGGCCTAACACGGTCAATGGTGTCGATTCGGTGCAACACGACTTAACTTATTTGAAAGGACTAACCTTATTTTAAGTGTCCTGTCCTTGTCTTTTCAATACAGAAAGAAAAAGACAGAATGCTTTAATTAAGTTTAGTCGTGTTACATCGAATCGGCACCAATATCGACCATATCTCTTTGCTGTAATTTAGGTTATCTTTTTTTATTTAATTGTGCTAGCAAATTCAACAAGTCCCATTCCAATATCCAACTTCTTGATAGGTCTTAGGGGAGAGTATATTGTTTATCAGTGTGGCTAACACGCACCAGCGATACGGCATATATCTATCGTACCTGCGTTCTCACGCCAGTATGTAAGAGAACACGTTTAATAGAAGGACACTGTATCGAGGGCGCGTGCTGCACCTCCAGCATAGTAGACCATATCGAGCTCTGACAGCTCGATATACCACTGTCTGTCCCTCTTTAGATAGATGAACAGAGTGAGACAGAGCAACGTATCAAGCGCTATCGAGCTCGATATGTTCCTTCATGTTAGAGGTGCTAGACCCGCTGGTCATTTCGTTAAACAATTTTCTTCTTTTTTAGTAAAACAAGTGTATCCAAATGGAATTTGCTTTCGAGGAAGAGGTTAATTAAAGTGCTTACTGAAATACAATGAGAAGCCATAAACAAATATTATCTAAAGACTCTAAAACCAAATTCAACGCGTCAAGAATGTGTCATATATGGACGTATCAGGAACAATCTTATTTATGACAGTGAACTAAACGAGAAAAAATAAGTGTTCTGTGACGCCATCTATTGGCACAATACTAATTTGTATATTTACTTTGCGAATGTTAAACAGATATTGAGTGATACTTCTAGTTTTAAAAATCTTTGGCTGAGAAGCACCAAAACCGTTTTACCAAAATTTCAAACCAGAGCACCAAGTGACTAAATCGCAGACTAACGCCATCTATCGGATCAATTGTGAACTAAGTGGCGCCGCCTAGTGACTGAAACGTGAACTACTTGTCATCAAGTTTTCCGTCATGGTAGAAGATATGGCGGTCCCCCTCTCGGGGCGGGTGTCCGCTGCAGCTGTTCTAGAAGTAGCTGCCAGAGAGGCCAGGGAAGGAAGGAGGTTCGACGCTCACGCCTTTGCAGCCATTTCTTACAACTCTTATGGTACTTATCCCTTGTTTATGTTGAAGCACGAAGCGCGGTAAGTATTTACTGTCGTTGTTTCTAACATAACGCGACTTGGACAGCCATATTCACACTGGAGAGTTGGTCAGTTAGATCAAACAAGACCCATGACCCATACTTGTATCCATATCGGAATAAGTCAGCATGGGAAGCCTTAATTAATATGTTAAATATAGGAAAAAACAAATAACCTTGTTTTGATCACTTACCAATCCACTATGAATTTGGCCGTACATATATTAAACAAGGTGACATTATAAATAAATAAATAAATAAATAAATAAATAAAAATATGTGAATTAACAAGTGTTTTTGAAAGAATATACATACATTTTAATCAATATGAGGATACTACCTCGACTGTATTTTCTCTGAAGCAGAAACTCGCGCTGCGGATTTTCTCTTGTTTGTCTCAAATATTAAAATAATCACGACTTACTCTTGTATTAAGTCACATCGCAACAAATTAATACCTCATCTTCCTCAAGAAACTTCCGAAGTTATAATAATAATTTGGCCAAGTGCGAATCCGACTCGCACACAAAGGGTTCCGTACCACCATACAATACATAGTTGATGCTTGTGATTGTTGGCATGTACGTATGTTATTTATAACACATGTACTTATCCACAATATAGTTGTATTAAAAATAATACCCAACCGTTTTCGCTATTTTATTTGTAGATTCTGAAAATATAATTAAATATGTATTTTAGTAAAGCCCTTGAGAATGCTGAATAGCGAAACCGGTTGGGTATAATATTTAATACAGCTATATTGTGGATAAGTACATGTGTTATAAATAAACATAACCATACAATACGTTTACGGAATCCTAAAAACATACATATCAACAGTATAGACGCTATAGCAATACTAAGGTGACAAAAAAATGTGTTAAAATGGTAGCGTCTGACAAACAATTAAGCACCCTCTGAGTACGGAACCCCAATTTAATTATTATTAGAGTGCATCACAAACTTGAAAAGATAAATTAGAAACAAATTTAAACACAAGAATTTGAAAATATTTCTTGGGCTAGGACCTGCGACCTCTTGTTATCAAGACAAGCGCACTACCAATTGCGCTACCGAGCTACTTACCTAGGCCACGCGCAGTGTAGGGTTCCAGAGTTGCCCAGTGCATTTTATGAGTTGGTCTACTAATACAGATCGCGCCAAACTTCTAGTCCGCTCAAAAGTTGCTCTCCCGAAGAACGGCCCATACATTGTTGTGTTTTAGAGGGGACTAAACGTTTGGCGTGACCTGCTACTCGTAAACCTGTAAAGTCTACTTAGCTGTAATGTAGTTTTCCTTTTAACTTCATTGTATATACTACTTCTGTGAATTTTTCCACATTTCTATAAACAACCGTTTAGCCGGCAGGACGGGACACTACTCTAACAAAAATGAGCACTTTAAATCTTAATATTTCGCCAACGAATCCCTAAGTCGAAAAATGGTTTTCACACACCCATAATGTTTTTGAACGAGACCCCACACTACGGGATAGACGAAAAAAAATCATCCCCAATTTACGAGTACGGGAGAAAAAAGAATTCTCCGTTTTGTCGGCCTGATTAAGGCGAGGTTATCCAGAGAAATATGTCCTGCTCCAATGCTTTCATTTCACACATCTTTATCCTGCCCAGCGGAAGCGGGCCGCTCAGAAAACTCGCGGTTTCGAGGTGTTTTTATTTATTATTTTGGAATTATATCGTGGGTTTAATATGACGGCCGTTTTATATCACACTTTTCACGATGTTCATTTTAGTATAACTTTTTTGCCCAAAACTTAATATAGCTCAAATGAAATGATATTTAGATCGTAGTTTAGACCTATCATTGCGTTTTAGTTGGATCGAGCATAATGTAAGTAATCGTGTTTCGAACGGCCGAAATATTAAGATCAAAGAGTGAAATATGACATATATTTGTTACAAAATTTTATTATAGCTATTTATTGCTTTAGGTGGTAGAGCTGATGCCGGGCTCGACTGTGGTGGTACCACCATCTTACTCGCAAATCCTCCCGAAGTTATTCGAGGGAGAGTAAGAGAACAGCTCTCAGGCAAAACCAGGCGGCCCACTATTGCCTGGGACCGATGGATGGCGGTATATCCATCCCCAATTGCCGGGCCTTATATAAAACAGACTGGTGACGGGCACCGGCGTCACTGGTGCACCGGCTCACTCGGCACCGCGCTCACCAACCCGCCTGCCCAGCGTGTGTGAGTATGGGCATTTCTTCCAGGAGGACCGCCAAGAGTGGCGAAATCCTTTCCAGTGGACGAAGCAGGCTGATGGATGGATGGATGGATTGCTTTAAAATGAATTTGAAAAGGGACAAAATAGGATAACCCCCCCCCCCTTAATATGTATACCCATAACAAATTACAGCTTTCTAGTACTAATAGTCTCTGAGCTAAGCCGCGGACAGACGGACATGGCGAAACTATAAGGGTTCCTTGTCGGACTACGGAACCCTAAATATCATCATCAGTTGTACGTTTGGGAACGAAACCTGAATCAACTATCTTAAGGGGGATGGTCCAAAGCCGCTCTCCATACAAACAACTACAACAAAAGCATTATAATTTCGTTACTTTTTTCCACTCCTTCAATGTATTCTACACCCGCGAATAATCAATATTTTCACAAAAGAAAGTTTTACAATTTAATTTTGCTATTTAATACTTTCATACATTTTTTAAACAGCAAAATTTAATAGTAAATATATATTTTTTTTGGTAAAAAAAAACTGATTATTCACGGGTGTAAAACAATGCTTTTGTCGTGATTGGTGGTTCCGACAAGTTTGTATCGAGAGCGGCTTTGGACCACCCCCCTTAGGACGACTGATTTTGCATTTTATGACGTTGTCACTTTAACTTTTACTTAGGTACTTTAAATTGTTTCGATAATACGCCACCTAGACGCCTAGTTGTTATGACTTCTTTTGAAGATACATGTTTTAAACGTGCGAAACGCAATAGACAAATGATTCCTGCAATTAAAACCCAAACAAATCCGTAGTTAGTAATAACTAGTTCAAATGCGTCCCTTACTGGCCTCAGGTCAAAATGTTATCATTCTGATGCAGCTATAATAACATTGTTTATTCAACTCAATAATATATTTATGCCAATATAGGTCTTATTAATAGCTCAGAAGGGTGTATTATAGTATGTATTGACATAACAAAAGATAATAACTCTATTCTCTATCCAAAGACTCGCTTTAGGAGCAATAAAATTCGGAAGCGAGACGGCACATTTCCATGTTTTGTTGCACTTTTATGCGTCTTATAGGTTGTGTTCTGTTTTGCGTAGCTACTCCATGATGTTGCAGTGCAGGTATGGTCTATTTTTGAAAAATCATGGAAACATAAAGTATACATCGTAACAAAAGTAGAATAAGATAAATAAACCATAATTTTTTGAAAACAGACCTTGCCTGCTCTGCTATAAGAGTTTTTTACCACAATGTCAATGGTGTGCACGCACACAAACGCAATTCTCCAGTCTCACCTTCTGCGCTGCATTGAAAAACGGAACAGATTTAAGGCGAATCTATCGCTGTTTTATTTACTGTTTGAATAGTGCTCGATTGATCGAATGTAACTCGAGTTAAGGCTGTCGAACCAAATCTTGGTGCAAAATGCAAACCATAATATTGTTTTCCGTACTTTTGAATAAAAAGTATGAAAAAATTTCGTTTAAAAGCAATTGGCGGAAATTTATTTGAAATAATTAAGTTTTCACATTTAAATTCTATAATTTTATGATTTACATTTTGATTGCATTCGGTTAACAAACTTAAAGGCGTATCTATCGTTGTAATAGAATGTAATCAAAATGTATGGCATAAAATAACATATTTTTAATGCGAAAACCCTACTATTAGTAATCAATTTCCGCCAATTGCTTTAAAACGTAATTTTTGCATACTTTTTATTCAAAAGTAAGGAAAACAATGTTATGATGTGCATTTTGCACCGAGATTTAGTCAAAAAATAATAAGATAAGAAGCTCGAAAAAAAGAGAAAACATTACCGAATACCGGAACTGAGAGCCTAGTATGGAACATTTTTGTACTCTTTGATTAGTTGGCGTTATATTAATTAATTTTGTAATTTTTGTTACGTTAACGGCTGGTACTTAGCTCGGGCTTACAAACCCGCTTCGATATCAACTTTGTGCAATGGAACTAATAAAATAACGGGCTAGTTTATCCGGGGTTGGGCGTACAACTCGGTTATTAAGGCGAGGCATTGCTAAACTTTTAATTTCAAATCGGCGCCTTAGGGGAGTGGAGTGAGGGGGACTTACTCCATACAAATATGCGCTCACGAACTAGCTTATGCCGTAAGGTCGTATGCGGCAAAACAGTATTTCTCATTTAAAATGACACCTATAAGTAATTTAATAAATCCAATCGGCCATATTGAAGTGAATTTGTACACTAATTTAAATGAAAAATTTAGAGGCTTCATTCGCTCCCGTTTGTCAGTAAAATAGAATTCTCTGTTTTAAAGAGGTTTTCTAAATATTTTTTTCTCTGCTATGAAAATTAATCAATCAACTAAATCTTCGGACAAAATGATGTCACTGAAATGCTCAATCTATTATATAAAATGGTAATTACATATGTTTTATTATTGCTGAGAAAAATGGAGATCCATGTCGCCGAAATTTCGTGGCGTCGCCTTAAAAGAATGACCCTGGCGTCGATGACGTCACTGCAAAAAAGCATCAAAGAATATTTATGAAACTTAAACCAGAAAATGTGTACGAAATATATGAAATACATGCGAACC
This sequence comes from Ypsolopha scabrella, assembly GCA_910592155.1. Classification (NCBI taxonomy): domain Eukaryota; kingdom Metazoa; phylum Arthropoda; class Insecta; order Lepidoptera; family Ypsolophidae; genus Ypsolopha; species Ypsolopha scabrella. The sequence continues at coordinate 5,528,908 of OU342989.1, read as the reverse complement.
GTACTGGTGCGACAGGACGACCCGCGGGGAGGTGAGCGGGGAAGCGGGAGAGGTGTCACATTCCAGCAATGACCATTCTCTTAATAGCCGGGTTGTATATTGGTAGTTATGTAGTATATTTTATAGATAACTATCATGAGTATCGTTTATATTATAGTACATTACTCTACATATTAATAGGTGGAAGGCTTGGCTGTGGAGGTACCCAGTGACGGTCCGAGGGGAGGGGGGGGGATCACAGGGGTCATGACCCCCAAAATCATTCATGTCAACTCGAAAAATCCTACAAGTTTACGAAAATTTCAAACCAACCGTTTTACCTACAAACGTCTAAGTCAAAAATGTCCTATTCCAAACGCTTTAAAAAGTAATTATAAACGGTGCAAACCAAATTTGCAAAGCCACAATCACACTAATATTATAAATGCGAATGTTTGTGTGTTTGTGTGTGTGTATGTTTGTTACTGTTTCACGTTGAAACGGCTGAACGGATTTGGATGAAAACTAGAATGGATATAGCTTATACCCTAACTTAACACATAGGCATGGTCAAGTTGGCCTGTTTAATTGTACTTGAGATGACCCCCCCCCCCCAAATCAGGCAAACCCAGGCCATATGAAGTTGATGCTTGTGATTGTTGGCACTTGGTGGAACTTTCGATACATCTTGATTGAAATGCACTTGTACTTGTCCATCCATCCATCAGCCTGTTTCGTCCACTGCTGGACATAGGCCTTTCCAGGATTTCACCACTCTTGGCGGTCCTGCTGGATGAAATGCCCATACTCACACACGCTGGGCAGGCGAGTTGGTGAGCGCGGTGCCGAAACCCTTGCACCAGTGACGCCGCTGCCCGTCACCAGTCAATTTTATATAAGGCCCGGCAATTGGGGATGGATATACCGCCATCCATCGGTCCCAGGCAATAATGGGCCGCCTGGTTTTTTTGCCTGAGAGCTGTTCTCTTACTCTCGCCCGAATAACTTCGGGAGGATTTGCGAGTAAGATGGTGGTACCTCCACAGTCGAGCCCGGCATCAGCTCTACCACGTACAACTTACTTGTCCACTATTTATTTCATTTACCTAACCGGTTTCGCTATTAAAGTATTTTCAAAGGTTTATTGTATAATTTTGATATACTTCCCACCCCACTAATATTATAAATGCGAAAGTTTGGATGTATGTTTGTCACTCTTTCACGCCGTAACTACTAAACCAATTGAGCTGAAATTTTACATGAATGTAATTATAGCCCTGGAATAGGACATAGGCTACTTTTTATCCTATAAGTCAGTTCCCATGGGACGAAAATAAGCTTTCAAATTTCTATAGAAAAGTGATGTGACATGCTTACGAAACCGATTGGGCTGAAATTATCCTTAAATGTAGTTTTAGACCTTGAATCATAGGCTACTTTTTGTCCCATAAATCAGTTCCCATGGAAATGAGATTCCAAGTTTCTATAGAAAAATGATGTGTCACCCTTTCACGCCGTACCTATTGAACCGATTGGGCTGAAACTATCTAGAATAGGACAAAAAATACTTTTTCCCTTTGTTCCCATGGACAAGCTATAAAAGAGACATACAAAATGGGAAACAGAGGCGCGTAACACACACATTTAACCAGCTATGTTTACTGTAGGTAACAGTCCGAATAATATTGACTGATTTTATAGGAGTACACAAAAACAAAAACAAAAGCTAGTTGATTATATACCTGTCATGCAAAAAACATTTAACTGGGATATAATTAAATAATTTATATAATACTAGGAGAAATTAAATCAACCGACCAAATTCATACTGGAGACTCGGTTAGTCATCAGGAACGAGGTTCAGTTATCCTTTTGGCCAATTTCGAAAAATATTTTTTTTTGCTCCCGTACTCCCGTACTCCCGGACTATTTTAAGTACAATTCCTAGTGCAAGTTATACGGGAAAAAAAAAATTTTTTTCGAATTTCACCTGGAGGGTCATTAAACCATGTTCCTGATGACTAACCGAGTCTCCATTATGAATTTGGTTGGTTGATTTAATTTCACCTTATATATATAAAAGCCAATTCTATCAACCGAGAGGTCATAAACAATAGGTATCATCTTTATATATCGTACTCTAGGGGAGCGTGGCCCCCTGGGTATCTAGCATAGTCGAGCTTTGACAGCTCGTTATATAACTGTCTGTCCCTCTTTAGGTAGATCAACAGAGTGAGACAGAGCACTGTATCAAGCGCTATCGAGCACGATATGGTTTGCTATGCTAGACTATCTGGCCTCTTCCTAGTTACGCCTTTGTCTGATATGAACTAAGTGTAAACAAAAATATTCCAAAATAAAAATGATTATGTTGTTGCCATGTCATTTGACATAAATAAATGGTTGCTTTACAATTATATTATCTTTATAGGTTTCGTTTCCTTGTGCAATACGTTTTTTAAGGCTTGGCCCCTGGTGCGCGATAATCTTACCGAGTGATTTTGAACTTCAGTATGTTGTCAGAAAGTCTACATTAGAACGCTCGCTTCGCGCGCTGTCGGCACCCATAATTAGTGAATTTTCGAGGACTTTCTGGATTTTAAGAAAAAGTATTTGATGTAGGAGTTTTTTCACCTGACATAGTAAAATAAACCGTGTTTTCTTGTTATAGTTATTAAGAGTAATTTCAGACATAAAACTCAAACCATTTTGACATAAAACGAATTAATAATTTAAAAAGCCATAATTTTCTCAACGACCTTAATTCTTACATTAAGGTCGTTGAATTTTCTAAAATAAAATCCTATCGAGTGAAATGTGTCCAATTACGTAACCGACCTGATAACGGGGAGATAAAGGTATGAAAAAACACGTGTCCAAGATTTACATTGGTCAGATAAGTAGTTGAATCAGCATATTAAAGCGAAAATCGTTGAAAACCATAGGTAAGCCCTTAAGGGTGCAAAGTAACAGATTCTCTAAAAATTAAATTTTTGTCTGTTGTTGAACAAAGTTGCCCTATAAATCAATGACTCTGCGATCAACTATAAGCATGTAACAACCAAGTTACGTGACAACAAGCAACCGGATTTTTGACTCGGCATCCTATTTACATTATAACTTCCATCCAAGTTCGTACTACGTTTACAAACTGTGTGCTAGCAAAAAAGCAAATAATTACATAAATTTATCGAATATTATATTTATTATTAAAAATGTTATGTAGTAGCATAGTATAAATAAGTTATAGTTGCCCCCCTGCTGGCCTAACATGGTCTCCACTTTAACATGCACCATTTTAAACAGAATTTCACAGTAAATGTATGGAATTTACTGTCAATTGGTGTTAAAATGTCACCATGCTAGGCCTATATTTTCTCCTTTATAATCCCATATATTTTCTGTCAAAAGGTGTTTTAAAATGGTGTTAAAATTGCAACCATGTTAGACCTGCTGATCGTAAAATTGACCATATCATGAATTCTGTTAAAACTACAGAGTAGCCTCGCTCTGCTCTGCTTCACTTGGCTCTTGAATTTATGATCACAAGTAACATATACCTACCACGCTCTTCCTCGCTTCGCTAGACTTTTTTGTTTAAAAACTTTCGTGTGTTTCTTGAACATATTTATTCGACAAATCATGATACTAGTAATGTATAAAAAAACAGTTTTTCGGTATATTTTAGGCTAACGATTATTAGTTAGAATCACATAAAAAGAAAAACCGTTGCTGTCCAATCGATGCTTTTTCATAAAAAGAAAAACCGTTGCTGTTCAATCGATGCTTTTTAAGGTTCTGTACCCGAAGGGTGCTAAACGGGACCCTATTACTAAGCCTCCCCTGTCTCTCTGTCTGTCTGTCCGTCCGTCTGTCACAGGGGTCTACAGCTTCAGCCGTAAGAGGTGGGAGTTGAAATTTGCACTTAATATGTAGTACTATGGCCTCTACCACGACAAATAATAAAAATGGAAACAATGTGAAAATTAAAGGAAAATTAATTCCCATACAAGAAATCTCAAAAAATGCATTTTTGACGGGCAGCAGCGCCATTCTGGTGAGTTTGCCCTGCGTGTCTGAGTATGAGCAATTCTTCTAGGAGGACCGCCAAGAGTTGCGAAAGCTCAGAAAGGCATCTATGTCCAGCAGTAAACGAATCGGGCTGATGAATGGATAAAGTTTTTAAAAAGTATGGGAATCATACTTTTTAAAAACTTTATCCAGTTAGAGTTATAAACTTATAACCCGTGCCAAAACTCATTGGCGCCACTAGGATTTGCAGCTGGGAGGGGCCGGGCCCCCGGCTCTACTCATGAAGCCATCAAATATCTGTTCCCTATTATATGGAAGTAATAAGATAAATAAAGATAATCCTCTATAAGACCCTACAATTCAAAGTGAAAAAAATTGAAGAGATGATTGAGCATCCCTAATAGACCAGTTTCCAACAAAAATCAATTTAATCGCGCGACCTTTTTTTTCACCCTTCCATAGAAATTGAGTCGGCTAATTAAACCACTTTGTACTGGGAAGTGGAAAAATTATTTAACCAAAAATATTTATTTTCTTCTTTATCAGTTAACGATACATGATCTACCCTAAAATTATTTTCACTTATTATTGTAGGACCTTATATACAACAAGATCACATACAAACCAAAAAAATAAGACATAAACGACACCTGTATCTCTGGGGGGGTCCGTGCCCCTCTGACCCTTACCTAGTTACGCCTATGCCAAAACCTTATGTGAAATTGTAAATCCTCAGCAGCGGTTGGTGAGATGGGTGGCAGTGGGACGTCATCCTCCTCGTCCCACATGTCTCCCGGCTGGCAGGTCAACGACCTTGACCTTGACCTGCCCGGCGAGCTCTCCATGAAGTGAGTACCATTACTAGTATGTGGCGTACGCATTGACCTCTCATAAACAACAAAAGACACGGTCTCTAAGAAAAGTTCGTCAGAAAGTGTCTGAACGTGCGACGAGCAAAGTAGCAAAAATCTTCTACCAAATTAAGACGTTACGTCGTTAACATAAGATGCGATGTCAGTTGTACGAAATCGTCATTCGATTTTGTCACCCTATAGCGGTGACAAGATGCAACGCATACGCTTTTTTAGCGAGATTGTGAGTCTAGTTGTTTATGAGAGGTCAATGGGCGTACGTCTTCAAAAATACGCCTTAATCTTTTTTAATTATTTTTCACCCAAGACCATTATAAATATATTTCATAAATATACAAACCTTTAATGTTCTGACTATTAAATTAGTTTAAAAAAAATATATTAATTTTACGAAAAGTTTAATCGGCTCCCATATTCCAAAATCAATTAAAACGGAACTAACACACGCAGATACTAAAAAAATAATTCAAATCGCATGAAAATATTATAGTTAATGTCCTAATGTAGCCGCAATTTCAAAATAACTGAAGTTTTACGAGCGCGGCAGTTGATTCGAGCAGAATATGAAGCACCATAAGTGCTGTCTGCGGAAAAATAATGTTTTATTGAGATCATAATTAAATTAAAAACGGGCAAAAACAACAAATTAATTTAATTTAAATTGAAGACGAGAATTTGAAAAATATCCTCGGGCCATGATTCAAACGAAAATTCAAAACCTCTTGTTCTCAAAATGAATGAAATCACACATTTCGCTAGAAATACATCATCTTAGTTAATGAGAACTGTGAATTTCTTAACTGTCTGAAGCAACACATATTGTAGCGACGACAGCGCCATCTGTTTCTTAATAACAAGGCGTGAAATCACATAACGCCCTCGTGAGCGTTCAGTATGTGCCTTACAAACTGGTTAGATCAAATAGTTACAGAAAAATATTCGGCGGACAAGCATGGTGAAAGAATTCAACGGTCTAGTATCTCGGTGGCGCAATCGGTAGCGCATTTGTCTTGGTAACAAGAGGTCACAAGTTCTAAGGGGCCGTTCAAGTATTACGTAAGCAGATTTATTACAATTATTTACCCCCCCATCCCCCTTGTCAGCAAAAGTAAGCAAAGCTCTTAGCCCCTCCCCCCATGCTAACGTAAACATTTTTCAATTATAAATATATTTTTTTATATTATAATGTTATAACTATAATTTTAATAATAAGAAAATAGATTTAGGATAGAGATTAGATTTTACTGATAGAGTATTCAACATAGAGTAAGGGGCAAAAATATACCGATGACGTAATCATCATCTAGCCTCCCCTACCCCCCATGTCATCGAAAATAAGCAAAACAAAGACCCCCCCCCCCATAGTGCTTACGTAATACTTGAACGGCCCCTAATCTTGCCCCAAGGTTTTTTTTTTCAAATTCTAGTCTTTAAATTTCTGTCTAATTGATGCTTTCTAGTTTCTAATGCCCTGTAATAATAATATTTAGAGTATTCCAAACCGATGGATTTCGCAATAAAAACATATCTTAAATTTTTGGCTAATATTTAATAATTAAAATAATACTCGTACATGGACTTTGTTCAAGGTTTATTTAATTTATACGATACATATGTATTAAAAACTTACTTCAACAATATATTAAAAAAAACATTTTTTTCGTAATATCCATTATTATTGAAAAAATAACGAACTATTAACATAAATTTACATATTTACATGTTCATTCATATTAATAGTTCGTTAGTTTTTCAAGAATTAGTATAATAAATACCCTATTTTAAATTCTACCGCCTCTAAATCACCCTGTACTTTCGTGGCTGGTAGCGACCAAAAATACAGTATAGGTTTTTTTAACACATCCATCCATCCATCAGACTGTTTCGTCCACTGCTGGACATAGGCCTTTCCAGGATTTCGCCACTTTTGGCGGTCCTCCTAGAAGAAATGCCCATACTCACACACGCTGGGCAGGCGGGTTGGTGAGCGCGGTGCCGAAACCCTTGCACCAATGACGCCGCTGCCCATCACCAGCCTGATTTATATAAAGCCCGGCAATTGGGGATGGATATACCGCCATCCATCGGTCCCAGGCAATGGTGGGCCGCCTGGTTTTTTGCCTGAGAGCTGTTCTCTTACTCTCCCCCGAATAACTTTGGGAGGATTTCCGAGTAAGATGATGGTACCTCCACAGTCGAGCCCGGCATTAGCTCTACCACCTAAACACATGGAAGAAAATAAAGGGGTGCCCCATGGATATTTCGAAAAAAATGCTTTTTCATACATTTTTGAAGCACCCTAATATGACAGTTACCTATAAATATAAAAAATACTAACACGTTTATATACCTATATACATAGGTAACACTAAAAGTTACCGGAACTGGCCACTTACATAAACAATATTTAAAAATTTATTGCAACATTTGAAAATAGAACTCTTTGGCTGTAGAATGCAGTTTGTTTCATCTGACTGTATTTTGTTTTTATCTTTTGGCGCCATTTAAAAAATTGTGTGTCTGCATCAACATGGATTTAACTCGGGAAAATTTTCGTAGTATGATTTTCTACGATTTTAAGTGTAATTTGACAGCTCAACAGAGCATCGCTCGGCTTGAAACAGCTTTTGGCAATGAAGCACCATGCAAGACGACTGTTTATAGCTGGTTTGCAGAATTCAAGCGTGGTCGTATCAATCTCAGTGACGAATCTCGCGATGGTCGGCCGTCCACCGCTGTGACCAACAAAAACATCGATGCTGTGCGCCGTATGATTGAAACAGACAGGCATGTGACCTACCATGAAATTCGCGCATCCTTAGAAATAGGCATGAGTCAAATACAATCAATCCTACACAAACATTTGGGTGTGAGAAAGCTGTGCTCGCGGTGGATCCCACACAACTTGACCGAGGCTCAAAAAACGGACCGCGTCACTTGGTGCAGTGCCATGCTTACCAGATTCAACGAAGGTGCGTCAAATTTGGTGTGGGACATAGTAACAGGTGACGAAACATGGATTTATTGCTACGATCACAAAACAAAGCAGCAATCGAGCGTATGGGTCTTTCAAGATGAGCCGAAACCAACCAAAGTGGCGCGCGTGAAAAGTGCATCTAAGCGGATGATTGCTTCTTTTTTTAATAAAACTGGACACGTGGCTACTGTTGCTTCAGAGAATCGTCGTACCGTGAATAGTGACTGGTACACGACCATTTGTTTGCCGGAAGTTATTGACGAACTCCGTAAAAATAACCGTAAACGCCGTATCATCCTGCACCACGACAATGCTAGTTCTCACACGGCCAGACAGACAAACGACTTTTTGAAGACGAAAAATGTAGAACTCATGAGTCATCCTGCATACAGTCCCGACCTGGCACCTTGTGACTTTTTTCTGTTCCCAAAAATTAAGAACCAATTACGCGGTCAACGATTTTCATCACCAGAAGAGGCTGTCGAGGAGTATAAAAACACGTTTCAGAGGTCACCACAGGGGAGTGGCACAAAAGTTTTCAAAACTGGTTTGATCGAATGAAAAAGTGCATAGACGCCAAGGGAGATTATTTTGAAAAACAATAAATTAATTTTGTACCTTTAATAGTATTTTTTCATATTCATTCCGGAAACTTATAGTGCGTCCCACGTATAAATCTTTTCACTCGACCTATTCAATGAGTTTTGCTAAGAAGAAGGGTAAGATTTTCCACTCGACGTTTTGTCACGATTCCACCCAGCGTAATCTTAGGGAAAGTTAATAGAGTATTTAATTCCAGCGAGGCGTTGTTGTCATTGGCGGTGTTCAAGCAAGAAGCGCCCTCCCCCACAGGGGTGGGCGTGGTTTCCCCCCCGCGCCGCGCCTGGCCCAGACGAGACGATAGACAGGTACGCATTACACTTCCTGGATTTATTGAATAATGAGAATAAAATAAATCCTCTTCCATTTAGGTTTAAACATGTGACGTCACGAAGCTTATGACTCGTCCCCCCCCTTGTCATAAGATGTCATACTTTGTAGACCCCGTCCCTCCCCCTTAACGTGTGACGTAATTTGGGAATGGCCCGAATTGGTTACATTGATTTCGAGTTATGCTGCAGTTTTTTTAGTAATCAGTAAAATATGTTGCTCGGAAATGTTACAAATTCATTTTGTGCTCGGTTTTTGTAACTTTTATTATTCAAACATTAGGAAGCTTTTCAGTCAGAGTTAATTTTAGCAAAATAAAGGTTTCTTGATCCTGAAAAGAATGACTTGAATATCACTGTTAGAAGAAAAAAATCACCTCGCATTTGTTCACAGATAACAAACATGGCGGTAGATCCCCCTCGTGAACCCATGGAGGAAGCTTGTCAAGAGTCCCCCACCCACAACAACACCGTAATGAGCCTGCACGGTATGTATACCGGATGTACGTACTCTTTGTGTGAGCTTGTTTATACTAATCATCACTATAACAGACATGGCGGTAGATCCCCCTCGTGAACCCATGGAGGAAGCTCGCTAACAGACCCCAACCCACAACAACATCGTAATGAGCCTGCACGGTATGTATACCGGATGTACGTACTCATTGTGTGAGCTTGTATGTACTAATCATCACTATAACAGACTTGGCGGTAGATCCCCCTCGTAAAACCATGGAGGAAGCTTGTCAAGAGTCTCCCACCCCCTTCCCCGCTCAGCTACAGCTACTACCTAACACTACCAAAGGCGCGCTACACAACATCTGTACACTTAGGAGGAAGCTCGCTAACAGTCCCCCACCACAACGACACCGTAATGAGCCTGCACGGTATGTATACCGGATGTACGTACTCTTTGTGTGAGCTTATATACTAATCATCACTATAACAGACATGGCGGTAGATCCCCCTCGTAAACCCATGGAGGAAGCTCGTCAAGAGTCCCCCACCCACAACAACACCGTAATGAGCCTGCACGGTATGTATACCGGATGTACGTACTCTTTGTGTGAGCTTGTATATACTAATCATCACTATAACAGACATGGCGGTAGATCCCCCTCGTGAACCCATGGAGGAAGTTCGCTAACAGTCCCCCACCCACAACAACACCGTAATGAGCCTGCACGGTATGTATACCGGATGTACGTACTCTTTGTGTGAGCTTGTATATACTAATCATCACTATAACAGACATGGCGGTAGATCCCCCTCGTGAACCCATGGAGGAAGTTCGCTAACAGTCCCCCACCCACAACAACACCGTAATGAGCCTGCACGGTATGTATACCGGATGTACGTACTCATTGTGTGAGCTTTTATATACTAATCATCACTATAACAGACTTGGCGGTAGATCCCCCTCGTAAAACCATGGAGGAAGCTTGTCAAGAGTCTCCCACCCCCTTCCCCGCTCAGCTACAGCTACTACCTAACACTACCAAAGGCGCGCTACACAACATCTGTACACTTAGTCACTTTTATCTAGGAGTGGGCGTTGTTGCAATTAACTCCTTTTTGCAACCGTTTTTCTGAGCGCAACGATGCAACCGTTTTTAGGGTTCCGTAGTCCGACAAGGAACCTCTATAGTTTCGCTATGTACGTCTGTCCGCGGCTTAGCTCAGAGACTATTAGTACTAGAAAGCTGTAATTTGGTATGGGTATTTATATAGATCACGCCGACAAAACGGTAAAAAAAAATATTTTTTTAGGATGTCTCCCGTACACGAAAATTGGTTTTTTTTTCTCGTCTATCCCATATGGTGGGGTATCGTTGGATAGGTCTTTAAAAAACATTATGGGTGTATGAAAATAATTTTTCGTATTTGGAATTCGTTGGCGAAATATTAAGATTTAAAGTGCTAATTTTTGTTAAAGTCAAGTGTCGGCTAAACGTTTGCTTATGAATATGTAGAAAAATTCACAGAAGCAGTACATATAATGAATTTAAAAGAAAAACTATCACAGCTAAGTAGGCTTTACTGGTTTATGAGTACAGGTCGCGCCAAACTTTTAATCCCCTGTAAACACGACAATGTATGGGCCGTTCTTCTAAATGTATGGGACTAAAAGTTTGGCGCGATCTGTATTAGTAGACCAATTTATAAAATGTACCGAGCAACTACGGAACGGCCGGTTTTTCTTAGTAGTATAAAGTTACAAAATGAAACTAGTTTTTTTTAACATACGTCTTCAGCGCTGTGTTCAGCAGTGTTACAACTGCCTCTCTATCAGATTTTATTTTACATCACATTTCATTTTGTGTGTACATAAAAGTTTACTTCTGAATAATTTATATTTCTGAATAAGTAGTTGCAACTGCAAGTAGTTTTGAAACTAGTCTATGACGCTGAAAAAACGGTCGTTTCAGGGGACTCACAACTACTTTTATCGTAGTCTGCGTAAACAAACTCGCAGGCAATTGCTTCTCAATATATATATTTTTAATTTAAATTGTTGCAATTATCACATAACCTACTTTTAAACAAGTTCACATAATTCAACTTCCAGGCAGTCCCGATGGAATGCAGTGCACACCCTCAGCTGCGCAAAACACCATGTTACAAATGAACGGATACCACTCGCCGGACGCAAGCGCTGACAACAAGAGTGAGTGGAGTTATTTGTCTTCTCTATTTATCATTCATATAACAAAAGGTAGATACGGTACTGAAAAATTGACCTCTTTTTTAAACAAGCGCCACCGAACGACAGAGATAGAGCGACAAGCTTCGACAGTGGCGCCAGCGAGACAAGCTACACAAGAAGCGGGGTGCCGTATCGTACCTTATTATTACTATTTATTTCATTTATTTACTTCATAATGTTTTTTATTATTTACGAATCAATCAATATAACGTCATGATGTTTCAAAACGAGATAAAAGCGATATTTAAGGTGTCATTAGTTGCCAAATTGACACTGAAGACTCGGTAAGTTTTTGGGAAAATCGTTTTATTTTCCTGTTCCTTACACACGCAAGCCCGGCCATAACCAAATACACAAAACTTAGTTTTTCAAATGAGTGGAATCCATAATACTGATCATTCACCAAGCCACCAGTACGAATTTTCCTGAAAAAATAATATCATCTTGTATAACTTAATTAATTGGACATGTTAAAGAATAACGTTATTTGTAAAGCTATTCAAGGTCCGCTCAGAAAGCTCTTTAAACATAAGTGTCGTGATGATATCCCCAGACGCGGGTGGTCTACTGATGTGTTCTCCGGCGGGCTCGCTGGACGGTTTCCTGCACTCCCCCCTGCCGCAGCGACAGGAGTCCAGCTTCAAGGATGACACCAGGTAACTAAACATAAGTGTCGTGATGATATCCCCAGACGCGGGTGGTCTACTGATGTGTTCTCCGGCGGGCTCGCTGGACGATTTCCTGCTCTCCCCCCTGCCGCAGCGACAGGAGTCCAGCTTCAAGGATGACACCAGGTAACTAAACAGAAGTGTCGTGATGATATCCCCAGACGCGGGTGGTCTACTGATGTGTTCTCCGGCGGGCTCGCTGGACGGTTTCCTGCACTCCCCCCTGCCGCAGTGACTGGAGTCCAGCTACAAGGATGACACCAGGTAACTAAACAAAAGTGTCGTGATGATATTCCCAGACGCGGGTGGTCTACTGATGTGTTCTCCGGCGGGCTCGCTGGACGGTTTCCTGCACTCCCCCCTGCCGCAGTGACTGGAGTCCAGCTTCAAGGATGACACCAGGTAACTAAACATAAGTGTCGTGATGATATCCCCAGACGCGGGTGGTCTACTGATGTGTTCTCTGGCGGGCCCGCTGGACGGTTTCCTGCACTCCCCCCTGCCGCAGTGACTGGAGTCCAGCTTCAAGGATGACACCAGGTAACTAAACATAAGTGTCGTGATGATATCCCCAGACGCGGGTGGTCTACTGATGTGTTCTCCGGCGGGCCCGCTGGACGGTTTCCTGCACTCCCCCCTGCCGCAGTGACTGGAGTCCAGCTTCAAGGATGACACCAGGTAACTAAACAAAAGTGTCGTGATGATATCCCCATACGCGGGTGGTCTACTGATGTGTTCTCCGGCGGGCTCGCTGGACGGTTTCCTGCACTCCCCCCTGCCGCAGTGACTGGAGTCCAGCTTCAAGGATGACACCAGGTAACTAAACATAAGTGTCGTGATGATATCCCCAGACGCGGGTGGTCTACTGATGTGTTCTCCGGCGGGCTCGCTGGACGATTTCCTGCACCCCCCCTGCCGCAGCGACAGGAGTCCAGCTTCAAGGATGACACCAGGTTACTAACTGCTGGGATCTGAATACTCCTGAGACTGATAGAGAAATTCAAATTCAAAAAGTTTAAAATATTATAAGAGTGAATTACAAACTAGAAAAGAAAAATTAGAAACAAATGTAAAGACAAGAATTTGAAAATATTCTTGGGCTAGGACCTGCGACCTCTTGTTATCAAGACAAGCGCGCTACCGACTGCGCCACCGAGGTACTTACAGGTGCAGCCGTTGAATTTTTCCACCATACTTGTCCATCGATCTAACCACCAAATATTCGGTGGACAAGTATGGTGGAAAAGGAGCAGGCGTTGTTTTTTTCGGCCATGATTATTAGTATAGCTATATAATATGTTTTCAGATTCCAATATGTCCTCGCCGCCGCCACTTCTATAGCCACGAAGACCAATGAAGAAACTCTTACTTATCTCAACCAGGTATTCTATTTGTAGTGGAGTAACCGCCATTCTTCTGCTAATGATTTAACTTCTTTATACTAATATTCTATCTCACAAAGTCCGTTTGGCTATGGTTTTGTATGTGCGGCACGTTTTTTATGTGTGTGTGGCGCATTTTGTCGCGCTCCTGAGGTTATGCACACTAGAAAAAACCGGACAACTGCGAGTCGGACTCGCCCACCGAGGGTTCCGCACAAATTAGTAAAAGTTAAAAAAAAAATACAAAAAGATTTGGTCACCCGTACAATTATGACCGCGCATACCATTGCTTAACCTTGATGATTTTTTCATGATTTAATTACATTGTATAGTTTTAAGATTTTTTCCTATACTTGTAGTATTAGACGGTTACTTGCCACATTTCATAGTTCTAAATCAACGGGAAATACTCTATAAATTTTGATTCCCTTGAAAGTTTCGAAATATACGTTTTTTGCGGCATAAACGGCCATATCTATTTTTTACGTTAACTGAGCAGTTTGATTTTTTCACAGCTTCAAGGGACTTTAGACTTGAGTATATGGTTTTAATTTCAACTCGATACCTTTACGTTTTCCCGAGATAAAGGGTCTTGACAGACAGACGGACGGACAGACGGACAACAAAGTGATCCTATAAGGGCTCCGTTTTTTCCTCTTGAGGTACGGAACCCTAAAAACCGGTCAAGAGCGAGCGGGAGTCGCGCCCTGAGGGTTCCGTACCCATCTGATAAATTAATAGCCTTAAATGATTTGAATAAAAATTACAAACTTATCACTTCGATCAAATAAACCTTAGATTTTGCGACAGCACACCAAAGCAGCCCGGCAAAAGTCCACTCAATTCAGTTGAGGAGTGGTTCGTTCAGTGAGCGCGCGACCGCCGACACGCAATCATGGGTAATTGTTGTCTAAAAAGTTGCAAAAACGACATGCGAAAAAGGCAATAAAATATTATCAGTATTTATCCTTTTATGACATTAAAGTTGTAGAAATATGCTTAGATAGGATAAATCGTAAATATTCCTGTGCTTTACCGGAAAATATTTGATGAGTCTGTTTCAACTACATATTTATTTATTTATTTATTTATTTATTGGGAAACAAACAGTTTTCTTATCACACAATACAATCAGGAATAGCTAAAATATAAAACCAAAAAAGTTTCCACATAAATCTTAACAACAAAATTAATTAGTGCACGGACATTTACAACAACACAAGTTACCAATAAAAAAAAAACACATACAGCGATTTACTAAAATCAACGGAAAACAAGATACAAAAAATTACTGTTAAAAAACAACATAATACAAGAAAAAGCGTCTACAATTTTAAAATTACTTATTTTTCACAAACGTTTTAAATAATCTTCCTCTAAATTGTCCCAGCGAAAGATGCAATATGTCAAGATCAATAAAGTCTTTATTATAAAGATCACAAGCCCTAACCAAAAATCTATTTTTTGCGTAGTTTGTACCTGCGGGTGGTACACTGAACAAACACTTATTCCGAGTAGTGAAAGCTCGACATTTAAATCCGATGTTACTTAAAAGGTAGGGAGAATCTAACATATTGTGGATAATTTTATATAAAAATAAAATATCACGACAGGCACGTCTATCCTCCAGAGAAGCAATCGTATCACGCTGAAAATGAAAGTCCGAACAATTCCTTTGTCTATAATTAAGATATTTTAAAAATTTGTTTTGTTTTTTTTCCAAAGAGTTTATATGCGTTACATATAAAGGATTCCAGACTACAGAGGCATACTCAAGATGAGATCTTGTCAATGCGTTATAAATACTAATAAGTGTGCTTGCACTTTTAAATTCCTTGCTCTGCCTCAGCACGAACCCCAGCATCCTGTAAGACTTCGCCACAATCTTTTCCATATGAATTCTAAATGAAAGTTCACTATCTAAAAGAACCCCAAGATCCCTCACCTCGGTCACTCTCTTAAGTGTTCTGTCAAATAAGGTGTAGTTATAATTTAATTCAAGTATCTTTCTTGAGAAACTAATCACGCAACACTTATCTATGTTTAAATGTAGTCTATTGGCGTTAAAGAATCTACTTAAATTATCTAAATCTCTGCAGTAGCATGCAGTCTAGTTCAGTTTTAATAATAGAAAATATTTTTTTATCATCAGCATATAACAACACATTTGAATTATGAAGAGACAGGATGACGTCATTGATGAAAATGTTGAACATAAGGGGACCCAGATGAGAGCCCTGAGGCACACCCGAGGTAATCGGAACAAATGAAGATGTATAGCCCTTAATGGTTACAGCCTGCGTACGGTGTTTTAAATAGGATTCTAACCACCGCAGAAGGTCACCATGTATACCAAAATTCTCCAATTTACAAATAAGAATTGAGTGACAAATTTTGTCAAAGGCTTTGGAGTAGTCGGTATATACGGCATCCACTTGAAAACCTTGGTCCATAGCTGAGAGCACCCGGTCTGTAAGCTCACAAAGATTAGTCTCTGTGGAACGCCCACTTATAAAGCCGTGTTGGTATTCTGTTAGATAACGTCTAATGCAAGGAAAGATATTGTCATATATAATTTTTTCAAACATTTTAGCAATTACGGATAATTTTGAGATGCCGCGATAATCTGCAACGTTACGTTTATTACCATTTTTAAAAATAGGCACAATAAAAGACCGCTTCCAGCATTCTGGAAAAATACCGGTATGAAGAGACCTACGAAAGAGTATTGTCAGTGGAACGGCAAGTTGACCAGCACACCGACACAAAAATACGGGGGGAATTCCGTCCGGTCCTACTCCCTTAGATAAATTTAGGTTTTTTAGATATTTTTCCACAATATCGACAGTAATTTTTACAGAATTAATACTAACAATTTGATAATACAATATGTATGTCGCAGTAAAGTAGTTAAATCAGAGAGTTAGTTGAATCTCTAGACAGTTAATTAAAGATCGACATTCAATCAAGTCGCTAAAGTTCCGTCAGACAAGTGAGTGAACGAAACGTTTAACGAGTTTCCTAAACGTTCCTAGGCGCATTTCAACTTTGGTAGGGTGACCTTTGTGAGGCGTCCCCGAGTAGGATACTAAATAGTCGCATAATGGATAGGTCGAAATGTATTTAAAAACACTAGGTTAGGTTAGGTTTGAACATTATGAAACAACTCAGAGCCGAGCGAAGCGGAGCGGAGCGAGGCGTCCCCGAGTAGGATACTAAATAGGTGCATAATGGATAGGTCAAAATGTATTTAAAAACAGTACGTTAGGTCAGGTTTGAACATTATGAAACAACTCAGAGCCATCATCTTGTTTTACATTATTAATCAATCAACACGCTGGCTTTCGGTCAGACAGATAGTTAAATGTTTTCGACGCTGCTTTATTTAAATCAAAATGCTAGCGACTTGATTGAATGTCGATCTTTAATTAACTCTCTAGAGATTCAATTAACTCTCTGATTTAACTACTTTACTGCGACATGTATAATACGTCCTAAATCGACAATATGATGCAACCACTGAGATCTTTATTCGCTGGCTGGTCGATTTAGTTTTACAACTTTTTGTGAGCTATGAATGCAAAATGGAATTTTTCCTTAAATCGATTGTAGAAAACGAATCTTATAGCAGTGCCATCATGGTCTAATTAAAAAAAAATCATCAATTGGCTCTTACGTTATTGTTATTTTGTTTCGATGTATAGATGTAACTATAATTGTGAAACATCGTAAGGTGACTGCGACGATAATAAAAAACGAATATGCATACAGACAGAAAAAATTTAAGGATTGTGGATTTGGCCTCAGTACATAATAAGTAATAAATAACACATTTCATTAAAAAATATATATATTCAATATATATTTTCAATCTGATTTAGTATGGAATGATACATCCAGGGTTTATTTGATCGAAGACTTATCATTACTTAGAAACTGTATGAATCAAAACTGCAAAATTAAATTGGTGGAGTATTCGGGTCGTAACCCTAAACCGATGTTAAAAATCAGCGTTTTTAGTATTTGTTGTTTAAATAGAGTATTTAGCACATAAAATACAGAAAATTCA
This sequence comes from Ypsolopha scabrella, assembly GCA_910592155.1. Lineage (NCBI taxonomy): Eukaryota > Metazoa > Arthropoda > Insecta > Lepidoptera > Ypsolophidae > Ypsolopha > Ypsolopha scabrella. The sequence continues at coordinate 5,511,293 of OU342989.1, read as the reverse complement.
AAATTCCCAACGAAATAGTTTAGTTTTTGAGATAGACCCCGCAACAAAAACGGTCTAATATTGACAACTTTGATGGCCACCAATTTCTTTATTTTTGGAGATAAAACATAAATTTATATATACGAGTAATATTAATGTTTTTTATTGGCTCCTTTTTCATGTATGCGACACCCCCTCCCGCTTGAAAATTCATTTCAAATTCATTGTGTTTTGGGTCACAATTCTACATAACATAGCATACCCAAATTTCAGATCTGTAGCTCATTCCGTCTGCAAGCTAGAGACCCGTGACATACGGACGGACAAGCAGCAGAGCAGTGGCGGTCCGAGGAGGAGGGGGGGGGACAGGAGTCATGACCACCCCCAAAATCATCATGTCAACTCGAAAAATCTCTTATAACTTGACGGTTTTCGAACATTTCAAACAAATGATTGTCTGCCTAAGTCAAAAATGTTGAAAATAACGCTATAAGAATAACTCAAACGGCGCAAACCAAATTTGAAAAGGCCGCGAAATATACTTTTCAACGCGGATGTTGGTGGCAGCGGCCGCATGCATACCCCATAAAATTAGATAGATAGATAGATAAAAACTTTATTCATACCTCTTAACAAAATATTACAAAAAAACAAGAACAACATATATCATACATTACTACATTTTACACATTTAAATAACATTGAATGATTAAAATAACAATAACATTAAAAATCTTTAAAACAAAAAACATATTTGTGACACAGAGGCAGAAAGGGCGCTGGCTCAGCATTCATCACAGAATAATCTGTGACACTGATATTCTGCCAGTACCATGCATTAGGTGAATCTATGTCGGTAATATATTTACGCAATTATGCGCAAAAAAGTTGCTTCTCTCATGCACAGAGTGTGCGGCAGCCACAATACCATTCTGAAAGTAGTGGGAGGCGGGTGCGGGTGTCCTATCAGCCATCACTGGACGACACTACATGCTAATAATAATCATAATATTTAGTAATCAAAATTATATCGTTTTTATTACCGCTTTATTTTAGTTCTATTGTTAATTTTTATTTTTTTGTGTAATCATATGGAACCCAGTTCTGAATTAAATGATTTTTATTTTTATTTATTTATTTATTTAATATTCATAGAAGCCATCCATTTGTTTTATGATTGAGATTGTTCATTTTATTAAAAATGGATATATTTGCTTAACCCGTTTTAATGTTAAAATTGCCTTCTCGAACTGTACTTGAGCTAAGATGACCCCCCCCCCCTTCAAATCTTGAGCTGCGACCGCGCCTGCTGCAGAGCGACATATAGGGCTTCTCCGTGTTGCTTATCGGCTACGGAACCTAAAAAAGTGCGTGCAGCACGCACTACTACAACCATAGCCAAAATGACTTCGGGAGATAGAATATCTGTACTAATATAGTACATTACGATACGAGAGCGATGAAACGTTTTCTGACGAGTGTGAGTTTGCGGCACGAGCCGAAGGTGAGTGCTGCAATCACACGAGTCGAGAAAAAGTTTCTCGCACGAGTATCGTATAATATTTTATAGCACAAGTGGGGAAAATGCCGACTTTACGCAAGCGCAGCGTGCGTAAAGCGGTCATTTTACGCACGGTGTGCTATAATATATATAAACGCACTTCTATCTCCCAGACGGGTAGACAAATCAACTTTCTCCTCCACTTGAGCCTACCTCTCTGTTCTGTATGCGGTATACATTTAATATAAAGATAACTTTTCAACACACTTGCTTATAAAGTGGCCCTTATTGCAGCTTTTTTAGGGTATTATTAAACACGCGTGCTTTTTACTTTACATTATTGTAGGAGCTAATAGTTAAGGTTCCGTACATTTGAAAGAAGTTTAGTTGTAGTTTAGTTAGTTGGTTGGAGCACAAAGAGAAAGAATAGAAGAAACCTCAGTTAAGGTATTAAATTGACGTAAGTACAGAGTTCAGTTTGGCGTTTCTTTCTCTATATGATATGACGTGTCGGTATCGACAGTTAGAATCGTACTACGTTAAAAACATTAAAAATATATAAATTGTCGCTAAGTAAATAAAGTAGGTTGCAACTCAAGCAAAACAATGTGCGGTTGTGAAACCTACAATTATCACACTAGTGTTTTTTATTTTACATTACAGTTTTTTTTTTATCTTAGCAAAGAGTTTTGATCTCTTGAGAAATAGTAAAGTATTTGCGAATAAATAGACTGTCTCAGTTAAAATATATAGGTAATAATCATTTCATTTTATCAAATTATTTATTTTTATCAAATTATTTATTTTTATAAACAATATAACTCTAAACTCTACTCTAATATTCAGTTTGTTAATATTTTATATTTGGCTGTTTAGCGGGTGCGTCAGTGCCTCTACTTCCATCTGCGCGCGCATGCGCATGTGATCTGTGGCCCGCATAAACAAAATCTCCGCCGCCATTTTTTATAGAAAATAGTCGAGTGGTTTTGATTTTGTACAAAAATAAGAGTATTCTATATTATTATTGTTCCTCGCAAGTGTGTTGAAAAACGTTGTATGAAACGCGTGAGCATTAGACATTACACTCTCGGCTCCATTACTGCAATCCCGCCTCGACTGTAATGTCCAACGCAGCTCACTTGTAGCATAATGTACTAAATTAGAACCGGTATTAGATTACTTTCTTTAAGCTTTGTTAGTTATGTTATGAATATACTTGGGTATATGCATTTAAATAAATAATTATTATATATATATTTTTTTATATTTCCACCCTCTTTTCGACTGATTAGGTTCCAAGTGAGCCGGAAGTGAATGGCAGGTCTAATACTGCAACTTGACCCGGTGTTATTTCCATTATTCGTGATGTTTAATTCTATAAATCAAGTTAAATGTAAAGGATTCTGCTGAAATAAAAGGTGCATCAAAACGATAAATGTCTATTAGCCACGGATATAGAAGCAGTCTTTGTCTTGCAAAAGAGAGCAATTCGGTCTATTTATAACATGAAGTACCGAGATTCATTAAGAGAAAAGTTTAAAGAAATTAATATATATACGGTCCCTTGTGAATTTATTTATCAAGTTATTAGATATGTCAGAAAAAAAATTGATAATTTCCCGAGGCTTGGTGTGCACCACTCTGTTGAAACCAGAAACAAACATAAACTAGCTTTTCCAAAATTAAGACTTGCCAAAGTAGGTACCTCTTTTGTAGGACATGGTATAAGATTTTACAATAAGCTTCCAGAGGAGGTCCTTAGTTTGCCTGAAAATAAGTTTAAACTATATATTAAGCAGGGACTACTTAAGAAAGCTTATTATAAAATCAATGATTATTTTGATGATAATGAAGCATGGTGTAATAAATAATAATAATCTTATTCAATATTGTAATTAATAATTAGCATATTTTAATACTGTACGATTCCTCTAAAGGCTTAAAATTAATTAATATGTAAACTTACTTTGTTAAAGGTAATAGACAATATGAGACGGGTTGACTAAGATATATTTTTTTTTCTCGTGACTAATTCCCGCAGTCTTATATTTTTTTATGCCTTTACTTGAGTAGGTATGTATATGATTTTGTATCATATGTTTTATTTTGAAAAAAGGAATGTTTGCTAAGTTTCTTGCCCTTCTTCTTAGCAATACTAATCGAATGGTGCGGATGGTTAGGCATTATGTATATACAATATTTTTATTCCTATATTTCTATATTTTATGCAAGTGTATAACTTTATTACATTTTAGTAGCCCACCCTCAATATTTTTTTGTATGTATTTCCCGTTTTTATTATTTCTTCATTGTATTATGTATATATAATATTTTTATTCCTAGATTCCCCTATTTTATTTATTTAAAAACTTACGACTATCATTTATTAATGCAGGTGTATATTTTATTTCCCGTATTATTATATATTTTTTTTATATTCTAAAGACATATTATATTGTGTAAATTAACTTTTGACTTGTAGAAAGTATACTTAATGTATCTATTTTGCAAAAATAAATATTTTGATTTTGATTTTGATTTGATTTAGTACGAAGAAACGAGATATTTGCTTTTTTGATGCTTAGTACATGAGTTTGTACAAAGTTACTCAGCTTGTACAAAGTTACACAGCTTGACTGCATGTACCATCGAAGAAATGGCCGCAGACCTACTTTTCGCCCGTATTGTAATGGTATTAAGAGCGAAAAGTAGGTCTGCGGCCATTTCTTCGATCTTACAGTAATATAGTACGTAAACGTTAATAGCACATTGGCCAATCACAGCCGTCGACAATTCTAAGATTTTAAAATGGCAGTCAGTCGTACGTTCGAAACCGTTCATTACATAATTCTTTTAGAAAAACATAAATTCTCCCCGTACTTGAAAAAATCATGTAATTTTTTACAAGACTGTTATTGTGCTCTGTATGATGCCCGTACCTACTTTGATTTTTTGAACATGCCGTTAAAATGAGGAAATTGCGGGCAGGCAACTGCCATTATCCTTGATAAAAATTTGTATCTGTACAGGGACAGCCGTATGAAATCAAGTTGAAGAAACTGGGCGACCTCTCACACTACAAAGGAAAGATTTTAAAGGTATGTTTAAGGCGAGGCATTGATAAACTTTTAATTTCAAATTGGTGCCTTAGGGGAGTGTAGTGAGGGGGACTTACTCCATACAAATATGCGCTCACGAATTAGCTTATGCCGTAAGGTCGTATGCGGCAAAACAGTATTTTTCATTTAAAATGACAACTATAAGTAATTTAATAAATCCAATCGGCCATATTCAAGTGTATTTGTAGACTAATTTAAATAAAAAACAGAGAGGCTTCATTCGCTCCCGTTTGTCAGTAAAATAGAAATCTCTGTTTTAAAAGAGGTTTTGTAAATATATTTTTCTCTGCTATGAAAATTAATCAATCAACTCAATCTTCGGGCAAAATGATGTCAATGAAATGCTCAATCTAGTATACGGGGTGTCTCATTTAAATCGGTCAGTATGGGGAAGTCTGAAACTGTAAGACATACGAAGATCTGTTCTTAGGTACCATGTCATCGACTTTATTAACAAGAAAAACTGCATTCATACATTTAAAAAAACCTGTACTCAGCTCGGGAATCGAACCCGGTTGTTTTGAGAAAATAAACTTACACTATTTCTATTTAGATATCGATTGTGTAGGTCTTAAGCAGTAAATGGCTATATGAAACATGATGTCTCAAATGAACAAAATGCATTATGTTTTTACATACTTTCAATTTATTTTAGTAGGTGTTTTGTAAGATCGTTACCTAAACGTGTTGAATATTGTATTAAAAAAAACGGTGGTCACTTCGAACACCTACTAAAATAAATTAAAGTATGTAAAAACAATGCATTTTATTCATTTGAGACATCATATTTCATAGAATCATTTACTGCTTAAGACCTACACAATCGATATCTAAATAGAAATAGTGTAAGTTTATTTTTTTCAAAACAACCGAGTTCGATTCCCGAGCTGAGTACAGGTTTTTTTAAAATGTATGAATGCAGTTTTTCTTATTATTAAAATCGATGACATGGTTCCTAAGAATAGATCTTCGTATATCTTATAGTTTCAGACTTTCCCATACTGACCGATTTAAATGAGACACTCTGTATAAATTGGTAATTACATATGTTTTTTTATTGCTGAGAAGAAGGGAGATCCATATCGCCAAAATTTCGTGGCGTCGTCTTAATATGTAAGGGCCAAGTGGCAACAACACCGACCTAGCGTGTTTTGACATATACTCGTAATATCGCTGAACGCCACGCGTTTCTGTTCAAAGTGGTGCAGTCAGCTAACTCTATATTTTAGAAATAGTGGAAATGAAGTCCGATAAAATAACATATTTTTCATTATACCAACATATCGTCACGACATGCAAGTCACAGTCTACTCCCGGTACACCCTCGTTTCACCGACCATTATTACGTCCCAACGTGGTGAGCCGTATCGCCATACTTCGGGCATCGCCGTACAATTACACGCTTTTAAGGGCATGCAGGTTTCCTCGCGATGTTTTCCTTCACCGTTCAGCAAGTGGTAAGTATTAGGTAAGAACACAAATACTATGTACATAAATTCCGAAAAACTCATTGGTGCATGCCCGACCGGGGATCGAACCTGGGTCTCAAGATTAAGAGGTCAGCGTTCTACCGCCTGAGCTACCGCCGCAATTTAAATTTTATATTTCCATTTATATTTTTAATCATCCACAGAGTGTAATTAAAATCTGCTTCCACGAACGTCGGCTGCAGTACATGGAGCGGGAGCAAATAGCGCAGTGGCACGCCGAGAGACCCGGCGAGAGGATTGTCGAGGTAATATTGTTTTCAATACAAATGCTCGTAAAGACCAATGTCATATGCATCAAAATTGTTGTCAAAGTCAACTTTACCACATAAGTGGTTTTTCAAAATTATTTATTGAGATAAAGTTGCCAGTCTTTTGTTGTGTACTATAACCAAGTTGATAGCAATCTATTGAAATTACTGTTGCAAGTAGAGAAAATAGTAAGTTCTTTATTCGCCTTATAGTAAGATAGCAAAACCTAGCTACCAAGACAGCAAAAGAATCGCTGAGCTAAGGCAGTTTTAAAGTGGGTGGAGACATCTGGGTAGAAACAACTGTTGGACAAATATTCACAGCAAAAGACAGAAGGATGTAAATTGGAGTAAGTTGATATGGTATGTTGCTTGAAAATAGATTGTGCTGTGAATATTTGTCGAACAGTTAGAACACTACATGAGGCATAAAGCTCATCTGTTGGGAATATGAATGGGCGAAATGTGCATACATTAACCTCTCTGTGCTCTCTCGAGTTTTATTATATGTCACTTGGAAGCATTTCCCCATGAGGTGATGCAGTAAGCAAAATTTGATTGCAGAGGGCTGCATATACCATTTTTATAACCCTCCATTTTGCAACATATCTTAAGGTGACTTAAAACATGAATGAGTTTCCGAATTCAGCATGTAAGGAGGTAAATTTAACATGTCATTCTGAAGTATACCCAGTTATTTAATCTTATTATCTTGATCAATAGAATGGAAAAAACACGAAGAGCTAAGATTTTCTGGACAAGTATGAGCAATAATAGAGTACCTTAAAGTTTTTGAGGGCTCACGGATTGCAAATTTTAGATATTTTCTTTTTGTTCCATTTAAAGTAAGAACGTTATCTGCCAGCCACTGAGTCACGACATTAAATCCATCCTATGCAATAGAATACACTTCTTCCCATGCACTAGCAAAAAAGGTTAAAACAGTATCATCTGCATAAGCAAATATTTTGTGGTTCTTGAGTCTGAGGCGACACAGGTCGTCAATATATATTATAAATAAAGTCGGTTCCAAAATAGTGCCTTGGGGGACGCCATGAGATATAGAAAGGTGGTTACTAACATACTGATCAATTGATACGCACTGTGTTCCATCAGACAGGTAATCCTCAAACAATTAATTCTGGTTACCCTTAATTCCAAGCCTTTCCAGCTTTTTCAAATGGAGTGGGATAGAGATCGTGTCAAACGCCTTAGCTAAGTCTAAGAATAAAGAAAGAACACTTTTTACATTGTCTAGCTTCCGTACAACAAAATCAGTGAGATCATTTACAGCATCTGCAGTTGATTTCCTTGCACGGAAAACATTATTTTCTGAAATCAAGCTATTATTTTAAAGGTAATTAACCAACCTCGAGTTAATAATACGCTCTAAAATTTTTGAAAGGGATGTAATAATTGAAATAGGCCTATAATTATTGATACAGTCGCTATCCCCTCCCTTAAAAACCGTCTCAACATGTGACTTCTTGACCAGGAAAACACGACGAGGCAATATTTTCTTACTAATGCACAGGATTAAAATGTGCGAGAGGAGCAGCGCGAGTTCGGTTTTTAGATGTTTTAGAATAATAGGGGAGATATCGTCACTCCTCACTGCACAATCACTCCTCAGGCCCATTTTTTTTTAAATTTTTCACCTCGTCCGTCTCAAAAACAACAAAAGACTTACTTTTACGAACAGCCGGATTTTTTTAGAACTGTTATTCCCTGATACAACTATACTAGCCAGATTAAAAAAATGTGTTATGAAGCGGATGCCTAATCTAAAATTTCCAGCGCCTAATTTACCATCTTAGCAAAGTCTTTAATACATGTTAAATATATAACATTATTTCGCATTGAACATTAATGTTTCACACCGCAAATACTTCTTTACACTTTTTGTACTGATAAAGGGGGGGGCCCTTTACAGAAAAATAATCACATTGTCAACTTGCAACTTCAAAAGCTAAATCTTTCATTTAAGTTTAAAAACTTGAAAAAATTACCGAAACATCAAACAAGACATACAAATTTGTTGGTACATTATGTACCAGAAAGAATTTTTATTATTTATCTCATTCATTGTTGAAAAAAAATACTTCCATAAATTTTTCTGATTAATGTCGCCAGTTTACTCAGATATTTTGTAATGAATAAAGCATAATTATGATTAAAATTTCATGTCACAATAACACATGATCCTTAAAAATCGAATTCTGCTATTATATTGACAATCCATTCATTGAATCAGACCGTAAAATATAATTAACATCACTCCAAATTACAAGAAAATCACGATCCACATGGCCACTTCATACAAAGAGCGCAATTTGGTGGAATGGCTCTTAACTACGCAGCAAACTGTCCAGGCGTATTAGTGCGCCTTACGCCAGTGGCATGTTGGCGCTTTTTAGGATTTCAGCGTGACAGATAATAATTAGTACCTCATCTCGTGTAATTGTGCCCGAAATAAAAAATTAGTGCTTCCAGCCGATCCAAAGATATTCACGAAAAATAGATTCCGCTGGAGTAACGTTACCCCAGCGGCATGTTTTTTTTTTCCTGTAGTCGTAGCGAAATAAAAACCAGCTAATTAGTGCCCAATTGTGCCTCAAAAACAAAATTAGTGCATCCTGAGGTTTCAGAGTTATTCAAAATGCCGCCGTTTAGCCAATTGCTGTATCTCTTAAACTGCATAACATAACTACGATTTTTTTTACTAAGGTGCGTCTTAATTATTTCCTAATTTGTGCAAATTAATTCTTCTATAATCGACATCATTGGTAAATTTTTCAAAAACACTAAAATCGTCCCTTGCGCTTCAATGAGAATACCTAGAAACTTACCAATTATGGTGGTTTGTACCTTTTATCAACTCAAAGCACCTTGTGAAATCAGATGTTCCTATTTCAACTCCTTACAGAGTTATTCCATTTTTATTCAACTCTGGCTACTCTGTAATCAATACATGAGTTTTTATTAAATGACGGTATATTTGATTCTACTAATAAAATAAGTAGGTACTTTTATTACATTATTTATCCTTAAAATTCTAGCTGAAAAAACCTCCTAACAAATGAAACATGTTTTTAGGTGATCTCATTGCATGGAGGATTATCTTTATTTATCTTATTAAGTTGTTCATATGGACCAGTGCTATCGCCGGTTTCATCACCTTTCACACAAGCACACACCCCTTCCTTAAAATACAAATAGGTATATGCACGAAACAATAATTCTTCTTCTTATCGCGTGGGCTGCAAGACCTATCGGTCCAACAAGCCCTACAAACTTTGATATTAAGTATGTACACTTCCGCAAAGATACAAATAATGAATAATGCATGCGGTACTCTCTCATTGAAATCAACGAAATATATTTCAATAACCATGGTACATGTTGAAAACCAGCGTTATTTGTTGTTGTTTTTTTTTTAAACAAAACGGATTGCATTTGCTGAGCATGCAGCCATTTGCCAAAATTATATATAACTTTTATTATTAAAAATGTATCTGTTCTCTTTATAAGTTAGTTTAAGTTTATCTATTTCTTCTTTTTTTTCTTTATAATGTGTTTTGGCAATAAATTTCCAGTTTCTTTCTTTATTACTATGACATAATAGAGAACAGATACTTGATGGTTTCATTAGCTAGAGCCGGGGATCGCCCCCCTCCCAGTTACAAATCCTAGTTACCTACGGCAATGTTTGATAATTAATTTCGTTCAGGTGGACGTGCCGCTCTCGTACGGAGTGATCAAGGTTCAACATCCGACGAGCCTCAACGCGCTGCACGTCTACTGGGACCCTTTCAAGGACGTCGGAGTTTACATCAAAGTAAGTACACGTGTTCAAACACATCTTGGCGCGCGGCTCTATGTGTGCGTGAGCTTGTAAATATGCAGTTATAGTATTAATATGCAGTTATAAGTTTAATCTTTTACAGAATACGTGTTACTGGCCTCTATCACGACAAACAATAAAAAAAAAAAAAAATACCGGCCAAGTGCGAGTCGGACTCGCGTACGAAGGTTTCCGTACCATTATCTATAAAAACGGCAAAAAAATCATGTTTGTTTTGTGTGAGTGCGCGGGTCCGACTCGCACTTGGCCGGTTTTAGAATTTTTTGTTATAGCGGCAACAGAAATACATCATCTGTGAAAATTTCAACTGTCTAACTATCACGGTTTATGAGAGACAGACGGACGGACAGCGGAGTCTTAGTAATAGGGTCCCGTTAGTTACCCTTTGGGTACGAAATCCTATTAAAAACAAGTGCTATCCCAAGTTACAAAATTAAGTTACAAATTAAATTTATATCATTGCGGTATAGAAAATCAGAAAAGTAAATCTGGACGTGAGGAGCTCTGAACCGGGACCCGAACCTGGGACCTCTCGCTTACCGGGCGGTTGCCCTTCCACTGAGCTATCCAGTTCTCAAACTAAATAAAATTATGGATAAATCGCCAAGTGTTTAAAATATAGAAATTTATTTATATCATAGTTTCGATTCAGTTAAAAGTTAACTCAAAAAAGTTGCTTTAATTAAACGTTTTGGCTCTTCCTTAAAGACGGTACTATACTACAAGTTTTAAATTTGATCAGATTGTAGGATATGCTCTAAAGTAAAACAAAAATAGTAAAAAGTAGGGATCCGTACGCAGACAGTGCCAAATATTTTGTCAGCCGCTACCATTTTAGCGCCTTGTTTTTTGTAGCCATCAAGGCTTGCACCAAGTTGCTTTGGCATGCATTATATTGTTGTTAAATTCCATAATGTTTTTAAGGTTCCGCACCCGTATTGTGCAATGACTCGCACATGACTCGCACTTGGCCAAATTATTCTTTATATGCAGTGACTGGTTCTGAAATAAATACATGTCAGTCAACAGCCCAAAATGCGATAGAAAAAAATTGGCTCGATCAAAAAAAATTGCAAAGTGAAGGCTATTTTTTCATTTCAAACAAGCAGTCCGTCGATACTAATAAAGTAAAAATAAAAATGATTACTGTTTAAAACATATAAACCCATTATCTAAATGATAGCAGAGCGATTTTTTTAAAAACGCACTTGTGTGAATTTATTTTTAATTTTATTCATTAAAAACAGCATTATACACGCTCTTCTTGATTTACCGCGCTGCTCAGACGCGCGCTTTTTCAGATATGCTTATCTCTTTCGTTGCGCGATCGACATACTACGCCTTAACGAATGCTTTGTCCCAAAAAATGTATTTCCCGAGCAGAATAATGTCAGATTTGACTTTTACATTTGTCATAAGACGTTATCAGGGCTGTAGGTAGGCGGGGAGGGTAGAATAATGTCAGATTTGATATTTCCATTCGAAGAAGACGTTATCGGCGGTGTAGGCCGGTACAGCTATGCCAGATTTGACGTTTTCATTCGACAAAAGACGTTATCGGCGCTGTAAGTGAGTAGAACAACGTCAGATTTGACGTTTCTATTTGAGAAAGACATTATAGGGGCTGTAAGTGAGTACAGCAACGTCAGATTGACGTTTTCATTCGACAAATCCTTTATCGGCGCTGTAAGTGAGTGGAGCAACGTCAGATTTGACATTTCCATTCGACAAAGACGTTATTGGAGCTGTAAGTGAGTAGATCAGCGTCAGATTTGACGTTTCCATTCGACAAAGACGTTATCGAGGCTTTGAGTAGAGCAACGTCAGGTTTGATGTCTCCGTTCGATAAAAGACATTATCGGGGCTATAAGTGAGTAGAGCAAAAGACGACAATAAGACAAAAGACGGTACCAGGGCTATAAATGAGTAGATCGACGTCAGGTTTGACGTCTCCGTTCGATAAAAGACATTATCGGGGCTATAAGTGAGTAGAGCAAAAGACGACAATAAGACAAAAGACGGTACCAGGGCTATAAATGAGTAGATCGACGTCAGGTTTGACGTCTCCGTTCGATAAAAGACATTATCGGGGCTATAAGTGAGTAGAGCAAAAGACGACAATAAGACAAAAGACGGTACCAGGGCTATAAATGAGTAGAGCAACGTCAGATTTGACGTTTCCATCCAACAAAATACGTTAACTGAACTGTGTCCGGGTAGCAGAGTTATTCTAAGGTTCCTGTTTTATGGGCTCACAGTAATTTTTGCTTCTGCAATTATAACCCGATGCTTTCTTCCGTCTACAGGTGAACTGCATATCGACGGAGTTCACAGCGAAGAAGCATGGCGGCGAGAAAGGAGTGCCCTTCCGTATACAAGTGGAGACGTATCTAGCTAGCGAAGATAATACTCGGCTACACGCCGCCGCTTGTCAGATCAAGGTAACTTGGGGGTGTTTGTTAATGGTGGTTTGACATTTGCATAAAAAGGTTAGGGGGCACGGCCCCTCCCGAAGTACCGCCTGACCCCCCAGAAATACGGGTACCATGAAAACGATGCCTTATCCAATTAAGGCGTTATTTGTTTATTTTTGTTTGTCAGTAATGTAATCTCGTATGGAGGATTATCTCTATGAATCTTGTTACTAGGGGCGTAGCAAAAGGGGGAGGGCAGGTGTGCCCTGCCCACCCCAAAATATTTCTGGCCCATCCCCTTTCAGTACATTTAATACATTTTAGTTCAACTACGTGACTCATGATAGCACAAGTTTAACCTTTGTGGTTTTTAGCTGCTTATGTGACCTATTCTCGTGCAGCAAACCTTAAATTTAGAGTTGAAAAACCTAAAATAATACAAGCTCATTTAACTTTTATCCATCTGCATTAAAGCCTATTTTGCAATGAAAAGTTTTAGGTTATGGCAGCTCTTAATCTAATATTTACTACACAAGAATAGGTGTCATTGTTATTTTTCGTTAAAATTGTGTGTAAATGGTAAAATCATTAAATATTGTTTAAAATCTGGCCCTCTCCAGAAAAAAAATTGCTCCGCCCTTGCTTATTACGATCACATAATCGATAACAGATACTCGGCTGTATGAGTTGGAGGTGAGAGCCGGGCCCCCTAGCTACAAATCCCAGTTACCCCTAATTCCCCCTCCAATTAAATGTCCATTGATAGACGATATAAATGGAACTAAAATACGTCGTCACGACATGAATTCCTGGAAGGGTGTCAGAGGTGTTCCGACTATAGACAGTGAAGTCACAGTAAAGGTAACAACAGTAGTTTAACTAGGCGGTGTCCTTGAAATCAATACCTAAGGCCGCTCAGCGCCTAAACACGCCCTAGGGCTGCCAACTGACTGTTTACGTATTTAATTATGCTATGTTACTACTATAAAAGTTGTATTTAAGCAACCATGCAATGTACAACACACTCTGTAATTTCGTGCCATAATTTACGAAAATCCGCGGGAGCGTCACAGAGACAACGTGCGTACGTAACAGAGTGTCGTAAACCGAGTTGTATCGAGTTTTGGGGGGGGGGGTTCGTTTCGGCCCGTTTGTATGGAGATAGAATACTATTACTTATTTATACTATGGTGAAGTGCAAGTCGCAGCCCACACTAGTACACACTTTTCACCGACGCTTATTACGTCCCAGCGCGATGAGTGGTGAGTTCTAATAGTTGTATGTGTCTTTCGAAGAATGCCTACCGAAAACAAAAGGATTTGAACCGGCGACCTCATAGACCACGGACACGGTCCTTCTAGTACACGGTTTCATTACATTTATACAATCCCGTAACAGAGAAATTTGCGAAATTGTTATTTACTGGAGTTTGCCCGCGGCTTCGATCCCGTAGAATTGTGTTTAAATATTTGAGTAGTATTGACAGTTTCAGCTTGGTGGTTATTTTATTAACACCCCTTACAGCCTATATGTTGAGTGGTTCTCTAGTTTAAACGGAACATACATACGAGTTCATACATACAGACAGACAAAAAATCTAAAAACGGTAGTTTTGGCTTTAGTACCAGTGGCGTGCATCTCATATAGGCAAATACGCAATGCCTACTCTGGGCTTGGCTTAGCTAACTAGACCACTATCTTTTTAAATATAGGAAGGTATACACAACTATTACAATATTAAAATCAGGTAATCACCCTTTCTTTGAAATACCTACCTGCCTGCTCCGCAGCGCTCGCGCTACCGTGGCAACACGCATAACTAAAATTCGATGCCAATTCTCTATGTGTGCATCGATAACAATACTCCCATGACGTCAGCGGCTCGCGCTGAGCACGCACACATTCTCATTAAAATACGCAACGCCTAGCCTGTTTGAAGCAACCACGTTGTTATGATTACTTGCACTACTTGCTACTAGATGGCGCCACACGTTTTTAAATGGTGGATTCGTGCGTAGGTAGTCGGAGATTCATTTTTGATAGTGGGGTTAGAGGGTTTTTGTCAATGAGCTTGGACAAAAGAGAAAGATAGCTGTGCGAGTTATATCGTTTATCGTAATTCTCGTTATAATACGTGCAAAAAACATAACGATAGTTTTGTGCCTACCCTACTTAAAAATCCTATGCACGCCACTGTTTAGTACCATACAAATAACCGTTTAAAATTTCTCAAAAATATTCAATGTACAGACTAGAGTCTTTTAGTACTTGATTAGTATAAATTTGCATATTTTTTATTTCTATACCCTTACAAAATTTGTTTACCTAATTAAGGATCCGCAAGGTTCGTGAATTCTAGTTTAAGGGCTTGCCTTTGATCTTGTAACGGTTTTTTTTAATATGCTGAGTTAACTACTTATCTGATCAATGTAAAACTTGGACACGTGTTTTTTTCAGACTTTTTTCTTTCCTCTGTCAAGTCGGTTACCTAATTTGACAGATTTCACTCGATAGATTTTATTTTTGAAAGTGTGGTCTTTTTAAGTTATTAATTCGTTTTATATCTAAATGGCTTGGCTTTTATGTCTGAAATTACTGCTATAACAAGAAAACATGGTTTATTTTCCGATGTCAGGAGAAAAAACACCTACATTAAATACTTTTTCGTATAATCCAGAAAAACCTCGAAAATTCACTGATTTTGCGTGCTGTCAGCGCGCGAAGCGAGCGTTCTAATGTAGACTTTCTGACAACATACTAAAGTTCAAAATCACTCGGTAAGATTATCGTACACCAAGGGTAAGGCCTTAAGTAAAATTCATACTTCATTTAGCGGCATTAGAGTACTCATTCCGTTATTATTTTCCAAATGGTTGTCTTTTTTGTAAACAGGTATTCAAGCTAAAGGGCGCGGACAGAAAGCATAAACAAGATAGAGAGAAGGTGATGCGTCGCCCGCGCGCCGACCTCGAGAAGTTCCAGCCCGGGTGTGAAGCCACTGTCTTGACCACGGTTAGTTCACTACTGATCATACTGGGGGCCTAGAACAAGGTACAAAAAGAGTGTCTTTTGGAAGAGTCTTTAGCTGTCAAACTTGATATTTTGGTATGTGAAAGATCAAGTTTGACTGGTAAAGACTCTTTCAAAAGACACTCTTCTTGTACCTCGTTCTATAGGCCCTGTCGAACTTGATTTTTAGAGTCCTGTACCTCAAGAGGAAAAAACGGAAACCTTAGAGGATCACTTTGTTGTCCGTCTGTCCGTCCGTCTGTCTGTCAATACCCTTTATCTCAGGAACGCGTGGAGGTATCGAGTTGAAATTAAAACCATATATTCAGGTCTACAGTCCCTTGAAGCTGTGAAAAAATCAAACTTCTAAGTTAACGTGAAAAAGAGATACGGCTGTTTATGCCGCAGAAAAACGTATATTTCGACACTCTCAAGGGAATCAACATTTATAGGGCATTTCCCGTTGACGTAGAACTATGAAATTTGGCAAATCTGATAACTATACATTTGTAATTAAATCATAAAAAATATAGTCTTTAACGGAACCCTCGGTGGGCGAGTCAGACTCGCTTTTGTCTAGATTTTTACATACAAACATATCAAGTTTGACAGCTGAAGACTCTTTCAAAAGACGCACTTTTTAGCAACTGTCTAATGACGCATGCGGGTTATTGTATGCAAAGGCTGAAAAGACGAACGTCCAAAAAAATACATTAATTGTTTTTTTGGTAGCGTTTTGAGTTCTTTATAATTTTGTCTAGGTATCACTAGTATACTGTCAGTCAAGAGATATATGTTTTTTTTTCTATTATAGGTCAGGTAGGTTGCGTATTTCACAGAAAAGGTAATTGAACCTTGGTCCTGACCACTTTACGAATCTCCAGTATGAATTTAGCTGTATTAACGAAATTCACGTTGTATATCAGGGACCACCAGCTTTACGTGCTTTCCGAGGCACGGAGGGACCCAAATGTAAATTGCCACTAATGGTCACCCTTCCAAAGACACCATGTCCACTACAAGCCCCGTCACGGATACATGTCGTGATAATATAAGTATGTTTATTGTCGCCAGTTGTCGAACGACGCGATGATGCCGCCGCCATCTTTGGTCACCAGTTCGCCGCCATATTCCCCAGAGCTGTGGTGAGTACTATTTGTTATTTTAATTTTTGCTTTATACGAGGGAACTGCCCGTTCGCAGGGAACAAACTAAAGTCTATAGCACTCAGGGATTATGTATCTTACTATTAGTGAAAGAATTTTCTGCATCGGATCAGTAGTCCCCTAGATTACCTCCTACATACAAACTAACAAACACACCGAAATATAACCTGACACATTACTAAATTATACGGAATTATTTTCGCTAAAAAGCAGATAAAATCTGTAATAAGCGAGATAATGATACAAGTGAGCTGCATTGGACATTACAGTCAAGGTGGGATTGCAGCCCGAGCCGAAGGATAAGACAGTGAAATTTTATTATTTTCCTGGCAAGTGTGTTGAAAAACGTCGCGTCGTATGACGCGTGAGCATTAGACATTACAGTCAAGGTTTCATACGACGTTTTTCAAAACACTTGCTAGGGAAATAATAAAATTTCACTGTCTTATTTTTCCACAAAATCAAAACCATTTGACAATTTTCTATAAAAAATGGCTGCGAAGATTTTGTTTAAATCACATCACATGCGCGCAGATGGAAGTAGAGGCACTGACGCAACCGCCAAACAGCCAAATATAAAATATTAACAAACTGAATACCTATGTATTACTACAAAGATTAGAGTTATATTGTTGATAAAAATAAATAATTTGATAAAATGAAATTATTATTTATTATTTATATTTTAACAGAGACAGTTTATGTATTAGCAAAAACTAAACTTTGCTACGATTAAAAAAATACTGTAATGTAAAAAAATACTAGTGCGATAAAAAACACTCTTGTTTAATATGCTGCATTATGTATGACCCTAAAAATGCTGCAATAAGGGCTTGTGTGTTGAAAACACAATTACGAAAGTCTTTCAAGAAAAATTTAAAAGTAAGTGTGACGATGAGCGAAGAGAAGCGGAGCGAGAAGGAGCATGTTAGGTTTACGTGTAAATTAATTTGGGAAATGGGTAGGATGGCCAACCTTACGTCCTTATTTTATAGTACATTCGATTAAAAATTATAGTAGGTAATTAAAATATTATTATATCCTTTATTGTACACACACAGAAACTTAAACGAAGATAAAAAAAAGGAAAAAATATGCACAAAGGCGAGCTTATCTCTTCAAGAGGTTTCTTCCAGCCAACCAGTACTGTGGTGAAAGAATACACGAAATAGGTTAGCAGCAAGCATACAAAAGGACAACAACTTATTCTATACAAATAAAATAATAAAAATATAAATTATAGATATAAATATAATGGATATAAATGAATAAATACAAATATATATTAATATATACTTAAATAATTTAAAATACATACTTAAATATTACTCATACGAGAGGAAGTGCTCTTTTAATTTACGTTTAAATTAAGATATTGACGGACTATCTCTCAGAATCTTAGGCAGCGTGTTCCACATTCTAGCTGCTCGTACTGTAAATGATTTAGAGTAAAATTTTGTATTACATTGAGGCACTTGCAAGGTCATGAGGTCACACGATCTTTGAAGCCTGTCACGAGGGGGAAGAAAACCGAAACGTTCGCGAAGATACGGAGGGGCAAAGGGGTTATGTAAAATATTAAACAAGACGCTAAGCATGTGCATATTTCTGGAATTGATAGCCACTTTAGTTTGCGCCTGTACTCTGTAACATGATCATACTTGCGTAGACCAAAGACAAAACGTATGGCAAGATTCTGGAGACGCTCAAGCTTGTTGACAAGTTCCTCAGTGGTATCCATAATGCACACGGCAGCGTAATCTAATAGTGGCAATAACAAAGTTTGTGCAAGCATGACTTTCGTTTTAACAGGCAAGAAATTTTGGAGTTTTTTAAGCGAATGGAACGAGAAGTGCATGCGTCTACTAATTTCATTGATGTGCGCTTGCCAAGATAAATTGCCATCCATGAAGACGACAAGGTTTTTTACCTTGTCAGCAAAGGGGATTATTTCACCATTATACAACACGCATGGTAAAGTTCCGAAGGTGATGGTATCTCTCAGACGCTTACTACCAATGATGATAACCTGAGATTTTTTCGGGTTGACAAGAAGACCGTAGTGTTGCGCCCACCTCAAAATTGAAGTCAGATCATCATTAATGGCATTAATAGCTGCCGAAGCATTTTCTAAGTTTATACCATCACCAACATCATTCTCAGCTCTAACTGCATCGAAATGACGATAGATTTGCAGATCATCAGCATATAAATGATAATTAGAGACTAAAGTGCGGGTTATCTCATTGATGAAAACTGAAAAGAGAGGGGGAGAAAGAACTCTTCCCTGAGGAACACCAGCACTTAAATCAATCCAATCTGATGAAGATTCATCACTGAAGACACATTGCTGACGTCCACGAAGGTAGGAGCTAAACCAATGGATAACGGTTGAAGACACATTATTACATCGAAGGATACCAAGAAAAATATCAAAATCAACGGAATTAAATGCACTACTGAAGTCAAGTAGTGTAACCACGGTAAGCTGTTTGTTATCCATTGCTAGCCCGATGTCATCAGTGACTTTCAACAGTGCAGTGACAGTGCTATGAAAAGGACGAAAGCCGGACTGAAGCGGACTAAGAAGATTTTTTTTGAGAAGATACGAGTAGAGTTGCTTATGTACGGCATTTTCAAGAATTTAGGATAAAATGGGGAGAATTGAAATTGGGCGAAAGTCAGAGTAAGAAGTGGGATTCGGTTTCTTAGGCAGGGGTATGACGTTAGCTTTTTTCCAAGCCGTTGGGAAGACATTGCTGGCTAAAGAGAAATTACAAATGTGTGTGATAATAGGAACAACATCATCCACAATAGGTAATATCATGTCACGACTGAGGCCATCACTACCCACTGCCTTAGTTGTAAAAGAGAAAATACTTTTCCTAACATCAAACTCTGTAACATCACAGAAAACAAATGGATCACAGCATGGTAGAACTTTTTGAGATAAATCGAAGAGAGAAGAAGTTTTAACTGAACTATCAAGATTAACAGGAGGAGTAGAGAAATGACTATTTAAATCGTTGAGATCTTTGGTATTATCCATAGGGGCTGGAGACTTACGCACACCTAACGTTCTTAGAAACTTCCATACTTGAGGAGGGGAAAGGTCTTCAACTGCTGAATGGATATGACGACGTTTCGCATCTCTACACAATCTATTGCATCGATTGCGCAGATTCTTATAAGCGAGAAAGTTCTTTGGTAATGGAAACTTTTTGCACTTATGCTTAGCTCTGTCTCTTTTAGCCATTAGAATTTTGATAGGTTCTGTAAGCCAGGGAGCAGGATAATGTTTAACTCTGATAGGTTTGACAGGAGCATAAATGTCAAATACATGAGTAAGTAATGAAACAAATAGGTCAACCTTTTTATCAACACACTCTGCATTGTACAGGATAGACCAGTCAAGGCCACGTAAATCATTTTTAAGGCTATCAATATCTATATCCTTGAAACTTCGCTGCACAATGACCTTTGCACGACGCTTTGGGGAACGACACTTATACGTTAAGTAAATAAGGTCATGATACGAGAAGGGAGCTGTCATTTGGCCATGAAAGCATACGGAGTTGGGTTTTGAAACAATCATTAAATCTAACAACGAGGGAGCACTATTTGGTGGATGATGGGTAGCAGAAAGTGGGAGAATTTGAAGATCAAAGGAAGATACAAGAGCTTGCAGTTTACTAGAACGTGAATCATTCTTAATAAGGCATGTGTTAAAATCCCCCATTATAATAATTTTGTCATACAGAGGCCTAAAACTTGTGAGAAGAGATTCAAAAGTGTCAAAATAATTTACTTTGGAAGAGGGACTGTAAGCTACACCTAGAAGAATTTTCGAGTGGTTCAAACTAATTTCTAGAAATAAGTGCTCAAAGGAACTCGTATATGGAACGGGACATTGGCTTTGGCTAATCACTGTACATGGTATGTTACTGCGAAGATATACACACACACACCTCCACCAGAGGTTCCGGTTTTATCATTACGCAATAGTCGATAGCCATGAAGAGGAAGTAAAGTCGAGGGTAGCGATGGACGGAGCCATGACTCTGAAACGATAATTCCGTCAATATCTTGATCAGAGAATGAAGTAATAAAATCAACGTAGTGTGCATAAATACTTTCAGCATTGATATGTACCAGGTTTAGGTTTGTAGATGTTTTATTGAAGACTTGAAGATTTACGGGGTAAAAAGTAGCCTATGTCCAGGCCTAGAACTGCATTCATGCAAAATTTCAGATCAATCGATTCAGCAGTTACGGCGTGAAAGAGTAACAAACATCCATCCAAACTTTCGCATCTATAATATTAGTGGGATTAGTGGGATGGGAAGTGGGATGAGAAATGGTGGTTCCTCTCGTAAGCCGCTAGGGGCGCTGCACAATTTCTCATATAAATATTTTACGCAATCGTTAACGTGTTAACCCGTATCGTGACCAAAACTCATGGTTGACCTAGTGATAATGATAACTTGCCGATTCTCCATTACGAATTTGATTATACCAATCAAGTCACCTTATATTCTGCTGATTGAAGGCCCTTGTAGGCTCCAATAACCTTGAGATATTTAAAAAAAAGTCAAAATTAACTTTAAAACCTTGCATTTGATTTTGTAATCGCCTGCTCCGAAACTTGTTGTTTACGGCAACGTTGACGCCACACGCTCTCAAAATATCTAGTTTTTATGTATTAACTCTGCTGTAAATCAATATTTTTAAATTTCCTGCAATGAGTTTTAAAAGCTATACTTTTTTTCTATTTTAGTGCAAGAACCATACAAATAACATTAGCGGTTTCCAAGAAATAGCCAATTTTATTCCAAAAACAGCTTAACTTTGGGAAATATTTTCAAGGTGTTTCTTATAGGCGAGAATAATTTCCTGCAATGAGATTGTCTCTTATTTTTTAAATAATGACATATATTTTTTTAATAATTTTTAAGTAAGCCGTTTAAGAGAAATAACTTCATCAATGGAAGTAATTTTCGGATGACGTGGGAACACATTCACAGTTCCGTAGTCTCTGTCTACCCGTCTGGGAGATAGAAGTGCGTTTATATATATATGTATGATTCGCATTTAATCTTACAAAGTTAAACTTCGGATTCTATTGGACCATAAGAAAATAGAAGTGTCTATTCTTCGTACATTCGTCTCGGCTAGGGTTGTTATCTGACCGTAAGCTACACAATATCTGACCGTCAGAAATGGTAGTTTACCTATAAATTACAGTAAGGTATAGTCAGTAACGTCGCTAACAAATAAGATGAAAATAGAACGCAAAGAGGTTTGAGCTAGGCAGCAAACATAAGCAATATAAACAATAGCCAACCAATGGCAAATATTTCATGCATGACGCTGTCAGACAGGTTAGTTAATTCCGGAGCTTTAAGAATTTAATTAATAACTTTTCACAGTACACGAGTCCAAAACAGTAACATCATTTAATTTTACGATTAATATTGGAAATGTTTTTATTTAGCGCCAGCCCTTCCTCATTATCCAAACCTTTATAATGGGTATGAGCGAGATAGACAAAATTAAAAACACTACTATAGAAAAAGGGAGGATAGTTCCAGCAAAACCTTGCCTAACAGTGAGTTTTAATTGATTTTTCTCAATCAAATCAAATCAAAATATTTATTTTTGCAAAATAGATGCATAAAGTATACTTTCTACAAGTCAAAGTTAATTATAACAATTTATCTTTAGAATATAAAAAAATATATAATAATACGGGAAATAAAATATACACCTGCATAAAATAGAGGAATCTAGGATTAAAAATATAAAAATATGATATATACATAATGCAATGAAGAAATAAGTTCATAAATAAAAACGGGAAATACATACAAAAAATATTATGAGTGGGCTACTAAAATGTAATAAAGTTATACACCTGCATAAAATAGAGAAATATAGGAATAAAAATATTATATATACATAATGCCTAATCATCCGCACCATTCGATTAGTATTGCTAAGAAGAAGGGCAAGAAACTTAGCAAACATTCCTTTTTTCAAAATAAAACATATGATACAAAATCATATACATACCTACCCAAGTAAAGGCATAAAAAATATAAGACTGCAGGAATTAGTCACGAGAAAATAAATATATCAACCCGTCTCATATTGTCTATTACCTTTAACAAAGTAAGTTTACATATTAATTAATTAATTAAATAATACACCTATATCACGCTCACGTTAACTACGTTTCTTACGGTAATTTATTATTTCTGACGGTAACTTACCATTTCTGACCGTAACTTACATGAGTAAGTTAAAGTAAGAAATGGAGCTTACATCTCTAGTCTCGACGCACCGATGAATAGACACATTCTGAAAAAATAAATCAATTTAAATGCCACTTTATCGTTCATACCCTAAATTTAGATGTGCTACGTTTCTACATGTACCTTATGTCAATTGAATGACGAGGCGAGTCATTTGTTACGACAGGAATGGAAATGATACTTGTTTGAACTGGATTTTGTTCAGTAACCGAATTGTTTGAAAGGATATGCTGATTTTCTGTTATCTGGTTCTGTAGCTACTTAGTCATAATGTGAGAAGGTATTATGTAAATATGCAGGTCCAGTAATATTTATACTAATTATAAAATGGTAAAAAGATAATAAAATGTGTATTAGTATTGTACTGAGCCCAAAACTACAGTTTTTAGAGTTTTTGTCTGTCTGTATGTATGTTGCGTTTTAACTCTAGAAGCACCGAACGGATGTGGATTCAGCTTTCTTCATTATCATCGTAGTGACCCTGGGAGTGTATTTTTGAATCATTCGAATTTCAATTCGCATACGAATCCGCATGATTCGCATACGAATACAATACTGATTTCAAGTTTTCGTATGCGAATCATGCGGATTCATATGCGAATTGAAAATCGAATGATTCAAAAATACACTCCCTGGTCCACAAACAGTCTATAAGGGGTGTTTATAAAATACTTAATTGTAAAGTAAAAAAAAAGCTTTACCTACGTATTTAAAGATATCACAAGCAGTAATATAAATCCATGACTCTAGCAAGTCATTGTTGTCTTCAATGAGCTTGAGATGATTTACCTACCTAGTTACGTCTTAACTAAGTATAAATTAGTTTCGCTAGACAAATTCATTCGCATTTTATTGTGGCTCAGTCCACAATGGATAATTGTAAACTTCAGGACGGCGATTCGAAAGCGGGTGATTTTTACAAGCTCTTTATGAAGAAACTTATCAAACTTTTAAAATATAAACCTGTTGTCCGCATTCGTAACATGCTTTACGTGTCTTTTAAGGAGTCATAGTTAATAGAATTATGATCACACGGCATTTATGACGCGATAAACAGAGGCGTATGAAAAGCAAAGCGAGTGAAAATTTTTGCGAGAATCGCCGTCCTGTTTCTCAATATTTCGGACCAATTCAATGAAATATTTGTAGTAATCTTGAAGTCTCGACAGAAGAATAATATTCTAGAACGTTCCGAAAAGTAACATCCCTAGGGTTCTTTAAAAATAAACTAGTAAACAAATGAAGCAAAATGTCCGTGCTACGTAGTGGACGGACAATCAATTCATTAAATGACATTAAAATTACTCAATATGACCCTCAATTAGATGGAGCGTATGTCATTCATAATCTAGGGCGTATACGGGTATATGACAGTCCTAAGTACAAGAGTTCGTAGTGAGGGATTCAACTACTCCATTAAAATTTTTGTACGTTTGATTTGGTTTTACATGAATGATATAACATCGTGTATAGTGACATCCTGTTTATGGTCTCCCCGTGCATTTAGAATAAACATTCAAATCACTAAGGTAACTTTGATTAATGTAGATGCTATAGACGGAAATGTTTACAAACAGCTTTATGAATATTTTAGCAGTGGAAATAAAATTTAGAATATAAATAAATCATTAACGGCCTTGCAACTAATACAATATTTAATGATTGCTTTATTTAGCATACCTGAACCGCGATAGATGATGTTGATAAACAGAGACGCTTTGAAATGCTTTTTCTAATTCAATTCTAGTTAGATATAATTAATCCGAAGTAAGCAAAACTTTCCATTTGTGTTACTAAAACTTATTTGTTTAAAAATCTTGCAATGAAAGGGTACAAGCCGCATACAATTGTATACCGAGTATAAATAGAGTGCTACCATTAAATGAAGCCACATATTCTACCGACCTTACTGAACCACTTTTCCCAAGAGTCATACCCGCGGACTCCCTTAGTTTAGGAAATAATTGAGTTCCAAACAAAAACGCGTGAACCCTGACGCACCGGCATACGGGCGAGTTTAAAGAGAGCGTCGTCCGTTTTACGGACGTCGCATCCCGGATGGTATGATTCTTGGGAAAAGTGGTTCAGTAGGGTTGGTAGAATATGTGGCTTCATTTAATGGTCGCACTCTATTTACACCCGGTATAGATATGAGATCGATATTGACGGCGTTGCATTGTATGAATATAAAATCACATCACTAAGTTTAAATATAGAATAGCTCTCAAGTGCACTCTGAACTCGTAATTTTCTCCAATTCAACATTGCATGCTCAACATTGTTAAAGCACAATTGCTAGCCTTATTGGCGTTTCGTGCTCTGGGGCTAGTAGGGGTCACGTCTCTAGAGATTCCTTTAAGATTGCTGCACAGATGTTCCATTGGTTTGCATTGTGTTTGTATCGCAGCAGTCAACAAATCATGTGTTCATAAACACGCCTTTTGCCTTGTTATCGATGGAAATATCCCGAGCTTAGAGGAAGCAACACTAACATTTGCAGCAGTACAGCCTTGACTGAGTTTCCGTTTATCACAACAAAACAAACCTGTTCTGTTGTTATTGCTTCATTCTCGTTATTTTATTTTTAAACTAGTAATGACCTTAATAAAAGGTACTGGAATATTCTCATGCATCATTTAACTAGTTAATGCCGTTACGTAACGTTTGACCTGTAAATCGGTCATACCAATTCTTCTCTCAAGACGGTCGGTAAATATCCTACATCCTGTTTAATTCTGACTGGTAACCACATCCTGGAATCACAGCACGCCCCCAATCTTTTGTATGTATCTTGTTTTGAACGAAGTTCTATAAATAGATGCTGTGCCCTGTGCTCGGATGAAGCCAAACCTGTTTGGTGCGGTTTTGGCTCTATCCGTGGCCTGGTGACAAAGAAGGCCATTGGGGAGAAAGAGCCGTGTTGTTTATGGTCTTAACTGGATTCAATCATGTGGATGGGATACCATTTATTTGTATATTAGAGATAGTAAGATATGTAGGTACTGTTAGCATCTTTTTGTCTATGATATGATCGCTTTGATGGCACATTGTTACAAATTATCTTGCTTGAACTGGTTCGTACACTGCCATGCAATGTTGCTAAAATTAGATCGATTAGCATTATTCGAGCGAGTGTCTTATTTCGATGACTTGATGCATACATATTTATGCATCTCTCCTTCCTTTTCTGTCCTTGTTCTATTCAGCACGCTCAGCTGAGCACTGTATCCTATTTAGACTCTATGTTAGGTCATTGACACGAAATAACTGAGATCTCTGTGTTATGGTCACGCTTTAGTAAAAAGTGGAATGAATGACTTGTTTAAAAACATTACTTTTGGGTATTTTATGAATTTAATACCGATAAAAATACTAGTTCGTGGGCATCTATCTGTATTCAATACATGTCTGAGAAAGAAGTATTGTTCAACGATAAATGGTATAAAGGAATGGAATAAAACAAAATGTAGTGGAAACTGGCTAAAACCATATTGGACCAAATCGTCAATAAAAAGCAAAATAGAGTAAAAGTTTCATTCTAAATGTCGAGTGAAGGTGGCTAAAACTAGCTTGAACCTACTATCGTCGCTTGGTCGATGCTCGCCAAACTAACGCTTGTCCTATCGTTTATTCAAAGGCTCTTGAATGTTAACATTCTTTTTTATAATCTCTCATTTGCTCGAGATTTATTGTTGTTATGTTTTTGGTTTTTGTTCAAGAGATTGCTAGCATTATTTTTAGTAATCTCTTATTTGTTCGAGATTGATTGTTTTTATCTTTAGTAAGATGATATCGGTCAATAACTGAACAGTTGGTTGGGCTAGCTCTTGAATTACGTGGATGAATTTGTATCACGGTGTCAACTGGTAGAAAAAAATGTGCGTTTATAATATTGAAGTTGCTGTTTTTCCTTAAATCCGTAAGAATAATATTATTGTCTATTATTACAGATTTTGGTCTTAAAGTAATTGTTTAAGGAAAGTACGTATTTCTCTGGTGTGGTATTTGCAGATACAAATCGGTAGATACCTTGTTGGTACCTTGCTGTTACAAAAATAACGAGTTAAAACTAGCTGCAAACATGCATCAGATAAAGAGTGCGGTTATGAGTCCACAATAAACTAAAATTTTAAACTCTCACGATTTTTCAACAAACGTCGAAAATCGTAGGGAATAACGTGTTTGCCAGCTAACTTCAGGCCACAGCAGTGAACGTCATGACCGAAGACTAAATAGGGTAGAGATAGAATAAACTGAAATAAACTCCTTGGAAACAACCTCGTTTATTAATGAAACTGGATAACATGAGTTTCTAAAGAATTAACTCCCAATTTACTTGACTCTCGTGCCTGACTTGGAACCTATATTCTGATGTGCATATCATCTGTAGACTCAGGCTGTGTTTGATTTAATGCCAACCTTACCGGTCTGTTTTGATTTCTGGGGTCTGTAACTCAAAACGACAAAAATGGAACCCTTATACGATCACTTTGTTGTCCGTCTGTCAAGATCCTTTTTCGGGTCCCGTTAGAGATATCTAAACTAATACCTCCTACAAAAGTCTACGGCCCTATACCGCTGACGAAAAATCTGAATGATTGCCCTGTGCGTAATCAATTTCATGAAAATTGCCTCACAATGAAAACCTAAAGGGTACTTCCAGTTGACCTAGAAACTTGACATTCCGTACACAATTAGTTATTTAGCAAACCACTAGGAAAAAATCAAAAAATTACAGAAACATTATTGAATAAGAAATTTGTACACCAATATAATTAGGTTACATTGAATTAATTTGACCGTAAATGTCGTTAGTTTGGTCATTTATAACTGCTCGTGGAATATTTTTGTGTCTCAAACGGTACGTCGGTACGGAACCCTCAGGGCACGAGTCCTATTCGCACTTGACCAGATTTTTTGAGCAAATGTTGTATTGTACAATTTTATTATTATTATTTCAAATATACGATATCGATTCGTGATAAATCGATAAAATAAATAGCCATCACTAGCTGTCACTAACATTACGTTTCGGACTCACGACCGACGATGCACCGAGGCGAGCCGCCCGATTCTCCCGAGAACCGATTACAACCGGTTATAATCCAATAGTGGAGCGCGCCTCACTACTCGACCAATCAACGGCCAGTCGTTGCCGCACCGCCGCATTTGACGTTTCAGTTCTTCCAGTGCTCCCCGATTTTCTTGTTATTTTCCTCTGATAAATCGTGATCGAATTCAAACCGGTGTTATCCTGTAAGCAAAAAGTGCTATAAGCGATTACCACTTTAGTTTTCGCAACGCATTGGACATTTCGCGTTCGAATTCTGCGTGCGTACATGATGTTAGACAAGTGAACGCGATCACTGTACAGAAAACCTTCTATCCATTCGAAAGTCTTCGGAAACCCTGAAACAAATGGTTGTTGAGGCGTGTCGTGTGCCAGCTATGGTGTTTGTCGGCGGCTGGGGCGTCAGGAATACTGCTGGAGCGTTCGTTTTCGCCAACTTGACCCGCCAGGACCACAGCTGACGAGAAGTATGCTCGTCTTAGAGCAAAGACTTAGTGCGCGGCATTTAGGCCGCGGGATCGTGCTGAAGGCCCGCCTGATCCATGGTGTAGAGGCCCGAGGCTGGCGGATGAAGTTTTCCCTTCTGAAAGCTGAAGTGGAAATAGACGCCGACCCAGCCACCTATCTGGACATCGCGCGGCGGCTGAAGGCGGCGAACGTGCACGTCAGGCCAACAAGACGCGCCATCACAGGAAACATGGCGTAAATATCCAGTTTTTACCAACTTTTTCTGCTTTTATCACATCTTGAAGCCTTCAAAGTTTTACTTTTACTGTCAAGTTGGCTTGTAACCTTAGTTCATTGTGCCAAGAATTCAGTTGAGGATTGCTAGGATGTAAAATTAAGCACTTCTAGGCATCACATTTTGATTAGATATTCATAAATATTGTCAACAACCAATTATAAAATATAAGTTGTAGGTGAAGTTGATAAATTTCATGTGTTTTGAAAAGTGTCTAGCTATTGGATTATACCATTTGCTATGCCATGACAAAACAAGGTTGCAAGGGAGAGATGATGTTCAGCAAAAAGTTACATTTGGTGCCTCTTTACATTTCCAGCTCAGTCTCAAATTATTGGTCATTTACACAATTCATTAGTCAATTACAACATGAAATTGACAGCAATTCTGTAGGCAGTAGTGTATTATGCATAACCAGCCATTTGCTAGGAGCTCTCATGCTCTAGAGAAAAGTGCTATGGGCTACCTTTGACTGGGTTTACTCAAATGGTCTCTCTCAGCTCCTTTTATAGTAAAGCAATGGACATACCAGAAAATCCTGAAAGAACTCCCTGGCTAATCATGGAAACTATATTAAAAACTGTTTCATCTATCCATCAGCCTGTGTTCGTCCACTGCTGGACATAGGCCCTTCCCAAATTTCACCACTCATGGCGGTCCTCTGTCCTCCTCATCCACTAAAAACTGGTTATTTAAAAAAAAATTCTAACTGAACTATAAACAGACAGAATATAATGATCAGTTTCCATTAGTGGTGGTGTGATGAGAAGTCAACCCTAGAAAAAACTAGTCATTGTGTAGTATGTACGTATGTGTATGTATGGAATGCAATCAAATATATGAATATGAACTGCAAACTTAGATGTTTACATATTTGTTGATGACATAATACATTCATGAATTCAGGGAAAGAGAGTGTAAACAACAGCACATTCTCTGCATCAAATACCAAAACAAACCTTATAGAGACAACAAAAAAAAAGATGACAAAAGCATTGTGGTAAAGGAACAATAGTTTGTGTTGCAAAACAATGTCTGACCGAAATGGTGACATACTAGAAAGGTCTAGCTAGACAAAAGCATGTGGAATAGAAGAGCTTGCATGAATGTGTAGGACAAATTGTGTCAGGATCATAGGCCATGAAAATCTGTACTAGATTCCTTATAGTAGACAATGCATGAATATTGTATGAATTTTAAAATATTGTAGGTATGTACCTATGTATAAAACTACCATCAACAATTCAATACAAATTTTGATCATGATAATAGGTAAAAACTTCTGGGAACAATTATTATTTGACCACCCTTATTTATCATACTACAGAATATTATTATCCAAGGATGTTTCCTAGATGGCTATTAATCTAAGTTAATGCAACTGTAGTGACTCTTTACTTTGACTCTCTGAAGTACGGCAATATGGAACACCACCCATCAGGTTGGGACGTAACAATCCTCGGTGAAACGAGGGTGTACCGGGCGTAGACTGTGACTTGCATTTCAGGTCACACTCAGGAACACCTCTGACACCCCCTCACACACCCCTTCATGTCGTGACGATATGTTTTTATGTTATGTTTAGTGACTCTCTATGTAATGAAGAAAAACAAAAAACATTTCCAACTACAGAAGTTTGAGACATTTTGGCCAAATCATCACATGTTAAATCTTTCATGGTTCTTCTACCCTACATAGACATATCTTTTGTACCTTAGAATAGTAAAAGGTAAACCTTTTGTTGTGTAAACTCTAGTTCTCAGGGACAGCTGTTTTTCATCCATCCATCCATTCCATTGCCACTCTTGGTGGTCCTCCGTCTTCCTCATTCAACCGCCCCCACAACGTCCTTCAGGTCGTCGGTCCAGCCGGCACGAGGTCGGCCTACACTATGCTTTGCTGTACGTGGTCTCCATTCTAGAGCCTTTCGGCCCCAACGGCCATCATATCGGTGACAAATATGGCCTGCCCACTGCCACTTCAACTTACTGATTCTGCAGGCTATGTCGGTTACTTTCGATCTCCGACGGATCTCCTTGTTTCGGATTCTATCCATCAGAGATACACCAAGCATAGCCCACTCCATAGCTCATTGAGCGACCTTAAATTGGTGGATCAGGCCCTTTGTAAGAGACCACGTCTCAGCGCCATACGTCATCACAGGACGGATGCACCGGTTGTACATCTTAGCCTTTAAGCAGCTGTTTTCTCAAGTTTAAATTAAATATCGAATGTCCCCAAAACTCCTGCCCATTTAAAAAAGCTATGCAGTATCAAGGCTAAACTTCAACCCATTAACATGTAACTCTATCATTTTTAAATGTGTCATGATTGGCTCTAAATGACGTGTGATGTCATTTCTAGCCAATCACACACATTTAAAACAGATAGTGATAGATCTTGAAGTTATGTAACAAAGGAGCAGCCCCTAGATTGGGTTGCTTGCCAACTGGTTGCCAAACATCGAAAACAAATTTATACAATTGAATTCCACATTGAAGTCACAGTTCATGAAGAGTTCAAGCCATCAAAAACAAAACTTGTAAAAAAAAAACAAGTCTCGCAACTTAGTTCTTCTACTGTAAAAGTTATGAGATCCATGTAAATCCAAGTCGCTTAATTTATTCAGTCCCTACGGGACCTTCTGTCTTAAGTTATTACATAATTTTCTTCTACCTACAACTGCAAAAAGTACCTTTGCAATCCTATGTATTTATATGGGATAACAAAGTTATTTATGCAGTCGGTGTATCTGGAAAATTGGACCGAAATTGCAAAATATTTTAGTTTTTCCTTGATTTATACACTAAACACTAATTGTATTCCCAATTTGAAGCTTCTGTGTCTGCTAGAAGTGCCTTGGAGTTTTGATGATCGGTCAGTCAGTCAGTGAGTGAGTGAGTGACAAAATTGAGAAACTTTGACTAGTTATAATTCTTAAACTACTGGTTCAAATTGAATGAAATTTGAAATATACCGTGTTTATACAATGCCTGCTTGGTTACTGAAAATTCAAGCTTGTAGTTTTATCCCCAACGAAGTTATAGGGGGTCGAAAATGGCCTTAACTGTTTCGAGAAAAGGATGGTACGGCCGTGCCGCTTTTTAGCTCGACTTGGCGGGGGCACTCCTGTGCCCCTAGATACACACTGAAGGCAATTTTGAAAGTTCAGTATTTGTCTATGTTTTTGGTGTTTGGCAACCGATACAAAGTAATAGGCCTTGCAAGTTCTAGTTGCCATATACTTGGGTAACTGATGGTCATTTGATGGAGCAATCATCCTGTTGTCCACTGCATTAGGACAATTCCGTTTGGACCAGTTGCAGCTGTCTCTCATCATCATCATCATTACTTATGATGAATGATCTTGTAGTTTTAATTGGGATGATTTTGGTATTATGCAAGCCCGTAGCCAGAATTCGAGGAAGAAGGGGCGGGGTGGGGGGGGGGGTGAAATGTTTAAAAATGCTTGTAAAATATGAAACATGTCTTGTTTAATAAAAAAAAAATCAAGTTATGTTACAAGTGTCGCAACGGTTTATGAGCGGTGACCTTGAAAGCACTAGTCATTGTTTCTCTATCGCACTTAGTAATTTGTGCGCGAGTGAACACATGCGCTAGTCCCCCACAACCTTGTACTGGTGGTTTTCACCGTAAAATTATTTTTTGCAGTGATTATGTTTTAAAAGCAGTTTATCTGTTTATTTTTGACAACTAAAGATTTCGTGGGAGAGCCAACAGACCCAAATCTCCTCCCCAATAGCAAGTTCTTTCTATTGTAATTGGTAGATAAGTCTAAGACTACTATAAATTCACTATTTACTTGGCACTAAACTTCACTAAAGTCAATAAAACACTTTTGTTGCACTTTCACAAACAATTATAGTTAAGTCACTAACATGCAAGAGTAACCATAACAGTTGCTAGTTTTCTTTGCAGTTTCTCTTCGCAAAGTTTTTGTGTCCAGCACCTCTAACATGTAGGCCATATAGAGCTTTGACAGCTCGATATACCACTGTCTGCCCCTCTTTAGGGTTCCGTTTTGAAATGAGCGAAAATCACTCGGAGTGATGCGAATTTCATCCTAGAGCGTTCAAAAATTGACACGAGTTAAACCGAGGGTAACTGAACTGTTATAGAGATGGGATACTAGGAAATGAATTCAAAGTTCCCTGTTTTTCATTTCACTCATACCGTATATGTATACCGAATTGTAGTATGTACTAAGGTACTAATATTAATCTAAAATGCATAAAGCAACCAACGGTGGATCCAGGACTTATTTTTGGGGGGGCCACAAAGGCCAAATAACAAATAAGTATAGATATAAAGTGTCCCGTATAGTATTATACTATATCTTTTAGTTCCACAGGTAGCCCACAAAATGCTGCAAATGTTGTTAAAAGCATGACACAAAAAGCATTATTGAAGTGGTAGGTATAGTGTTAATATCCCTATCGTGCTCCTTGTTTTATTTGAACCGTCTAGAGGGGGGGGGGGGGCACGTGCCCCTGTACCATTTCACTCATGCTGTATATATGTATACCGAATTGTAGGTATGTACTAAGGTACCTACTACCATTGATCTAAAAGCGTCCGTTGGGCATACAGTGCCACCAACCTCGGTTCACTCATCGAGCAACGATGATGGGCTGTTACCTGACAGTTGCACGGAAGTGTTTTGAAACGCTTCGGAGTAATGCGAAAATTACACTGGGCCACCTGATTGGTGCAACGAGATTTTTGTTTCTCTTGCTCCTATATAGATCTGTCTCTTTCTAATAAACGAATGAAATTTCGCTCTATGATCGCACGTTTTATGTAGGCCATACACGCTCCGGCTGACCGGAGAGGTCTACCTGTGCAGATGTGCCTGCACAGGCCAACACGTGTATGGGGACAATCCGGTGTGCCGGAGTGGTCTTCAGTTCATTTCGATATGGCATCGATTGAGGACGACGACGCACTGGCATTGATAGGCCTTGCGATAATCTTGAAAAATAAAGAAACAGTGAAAAAAAAGCGAACAAAGTGGTGTAAAAATTGGTTATTAAAAAAGAAAACTTATAGCCACGTGAACTTATTGAACGAATTAAAATTCGAACCCGTAGATTATAAAAACTATCTTCGAATGGACGAAAAAACATACCTAAAATTACTGGACATGGTTACTCCTATGATAGTGAAAAAAGATACAGTTATGAGAAGTAGCATTTCTCCGCACGAAAGATTATCTGTTACATTGAGATTTCTGGCAACCGGTAGAAGTTATGAGGATCTAAAATTTTGGGCAATTATTTCACCTCAAGCACTTGGCAAAATCATTCCTGAAACTTGTGAGGCCTTGTATAAAGTACTTAGAAGAAAATATTTAAAGGTGAGTAATAAAAATGCAGTTATTGTAATTAATGTTTATTGATAAGATAAGAAATAAAAAATTCAACTGATACGTACAAATTATTCACCTTGAAAATTAGTAAGCAATGACGTAACCGAATTTTCACCAGGCTGGTTTACATGAATTCTAGGTTGTGTAGAGTAGAAATGGAGACTCTCGAGGTTGGCTTGGGGACTGTTGTGTATTGGGCTTATGGGAATGGATTGAGAAAGATACTCTGAATGTCGCCTGGGGGAAGATTGGTAAGATGAGCTAGGACTTGGTGAAGAGACTAAACTTCCAGGAGTATATGATCTATTGGAAGTCGTAGAGGATTGATAGGAAACTTGTTGTTGAAACTGTTGGGCAGGACCATGACTTTGTCGAGTTTGTTCAAAACGTCTCCCATATTAAAATAGGCGTGCTCGGGAGTAAGGTTTCCTATTTCCGCTTCAAAAAGTAAATCATTAATAATTTTTTCTGCGATAAGTAATTGTTTTTTATCTAAAGCCCTCAATTTCATCGCTACATTTTTGCCAATAATATCACAACGGTCTTCTGGTACAATTAGACGAGGTCGTTTAAAGTGATCTCGTACTGATGCTAATACTTCATTTGATAAGGTTTCGTCTATCTTTTTTGCTTTGCCAGGTTTTGGTGGGCGAGCTGAAATATTTTTTGACGATTGCACACTTTGAGCTGTAGTACTTTCAATTTCATTCAAATTCGAAGATGTTAACTGGGCCTGGTTAATATCGATTGATACACTGTGTAATGGATTTTGGTTTTGCTCGTCAGCAGTTAATGAATTCTGGGTCTGGAC
This sequence comes from Ypsolopha scabrella, assembly GCA_910592155.1. Classification (NCBI taxonomy): domain Eukaryota; kingdom Metazoa; phylum Arthropoda; class Insecta; order Lepidoptera; family Ypsolophidae; genus Ypsolopha; species Ypsolopha scabrella. Next base: position 5,476,174 of record OU342989.1, on the reverse strand, counting down.
TTCCTGAAAAACAATATAATATTAATATAGACAAGCTAGTTTTCGGTTGCTAGTAGGTGTATTATAATAATGTTATTTTTATTTTTCAGTTTCCTGCATGTGAAGAAGAATGGAAAGAAATAGCAAAGTTATACGAAGAACGATGGAACTTTCCTCATTGTCTCGGTGCAATAGATGGAAAGCACATTGCAATTGTTCCACCGGCTAATAGTGGATCCTATTATTATAATTTTAAAGGCCATCATAGTCTGGTTCTAATGGCAATCGTTAATGCAAAATACCAATTTCTGTACGTAGATGTTGGCATGAATGGTAGAATATCAGACGGAGGTGTACTACAAAATACATTTTTTTTTGAAAAATTAGAAAATCGTGAATTACGAATTCCAAGCAGCGAAACGTTAACAGGAAGCAATAGAAATTTGCCATATGTATTTGTTGCAGATGACGCGTTTCCATTACGCCCTGACATGATTAAACCGTTCCGGCAAGCAGATTTAACATCACCAGAAAGAAAAACCCTAAATTACAGATTATCTCGTGCCAGGCGCACTGTAGAAAACGCTTTTGGGATAATGGCATCTCGATTTCGGATATTTTATACTCATATTAATTTGGAACCGGAAAATATCGAAAAAGTAGTAAAAGGTTCGTGTGCTTTACACAACTTTTTAATAGAACACTCGAAGAAATCTTATGCGCCTTTGAAATGCTTCTATAGAGAAAATCCTGAAAACGGGGTTATAATTTCTGAAGGGTATAATACCGAAAACAGTACAATGGAAAATTTAGAAAGAAGAAACCCAGGTAATACTTTGAACACAGCGAAAATTGTCAGAGAGGATTTTATGAATTATTTTTATCACGAGGGCAGAGTACCATGGCAAGATGACCATATTAAATGAAAAAAAAAATACATTATGTTTATATTTTGCTACAAATATTAACTTTTATTATTTCAGTAGGCAACATTGACTTGTATGTTTGTAAATTATTATTATTATAAAGTCCTGTAAATTTTAAGGTGGATGGTCCAAGGTAGTTTTTATAAAAACTTGTGTGAACCAATAACGACGACAGGAGTATTATTATTTAATTCTGTTACGTTTTTCCATACGTACCATCAACTTTATATCCGCGAATATTCAGTTTTTCCTAAACACAAAATGTTTTAACAATCTAATTTTGCAATTTAAAACTTTCATACATTGTATTACAAAAGTTTTAAATAACAAAATTAGATTCTAAAAATGTTTGTTTGTATTATTCGCGGGTGTAAAGTTGATGGAACGTGTGGAAAAAGGTAACAGAATTAAATAATAATACTTCTGTCGTCGTTATTGCTTCCCGTACAAGTTTGTATGAAGATTGCCTTGGACCATCCTCCTTAATGTAGGAAATAATGATTTTTATGAATTAAATAATAAATAATACAAGTATTTTTCTTACCTCCAAACTATTTTCGTCGTCACTATCCAAGTTGGATGATGACTCCCTAGGTGCAATTTGATCATTTAGAAATGTTAATAAATCATAGTACCACAATTTAATGCAATACACTTCATCAGCAGACACCCCAGACTTTAAAGATTGTTCATATTTCTTCTTTTCCTTTCTAAAAGTGCTTCGTAAATTATTGATTTTTTTCACAACTGCTCCTTTGTCAGCGTCTGCTTCAATTTCTTTAAATTTTTCTATGAGCAATTTGTATGCAGCATCTTTTTGGTCTCGGTCGTGATATTCTTTACTTTTTATTTTCCAAAGACATGGATGAGCTCTATATATTTCAATAAAATCTCCAAGAACTTTCTTCTCAAGAGTTTTCTTTGCCGCCATCTTTTTTACGCGTTGGTTGCGAGCAACCACTCCTGTCACTTGACAACAACTGACTGACGCGACCTGCGCAGGCGACCGGATGATACGCACACACGCACAGGTTCACCTTACGGTGTCACTCAAAAGAATTGATTTTCGATCTTGCTCCGGTCGCCTGCGCAGTTTAAGAAAACTGCACAGGTCTATTCCAACACACACTCCGGTCTACCTGCGCAGGTATACCTGCACAGGTAGACCTCTCCGGTGGACCGTAGCGTGTGTGGCCGGCATTAAACGCTTCCCAGGTAAGATCAACAGAGTGAGACAGAGCACTTTATCGAGCGTTATCGAGCTCAATATTGGTCCTTCATGTTCGAGGTGCAGGACTTAATCGTTTCTAAAGATATAATTTATACTTGTTATTATCGGCACTTGGTGAAACCTGGAAAGCATCTGGAGGAAAATCACTGAACCCTTGAAAATGAATTGATATTCAAAACCGATTCAGGATTCAAGAGCATTCCTAAAGAAACATTAAAAAAGAAATTGGTTTCAAGAAATTGACCAGGACTCATTTCAAAACAAATTAAAGAATGTTGAAAGTGTTTACAAAGAAAAATTAAACCATTGTGTCATTATAGTAGTATTTTATTTTATTTTCAGTGTGGCCCCAAAGTCTGTTGGAAGCCCTGGTATGGTCAACAAACCAGTCTTGTCACCACCAGGTAAGTTCTATTGATTAAGAGCAGTTTTTGTCTATAATTAGTTTTTCGGAAGTCCTGCAGTGCAGAAGAGAGGCGGTAGCTTAGTTTCGAAGGTTAGGTATGGCGAGTCATGCATTACCTTCGTGGTTATTTTTTTATGACCACCCAGAAATATGATTTAAACCGAAAGACTAGCCATTTAGTTAAGTGACTGATGTAATCAAATGCCGGCGACATTTCCACTTTGATGGTTACCGTTCCCTACGTCTTAATTTAGTTTTGGCCTTTTTAGACCTCTTCCCCTCGAAAATAGGCATGATGACAATTTTTTTTTATTAGTCCGTCAGTTAGATAATCAAAAAATATTGGACACGTATTTTTTCTTTTTTCAATTAACAAAAAATTATGAAGATATAGCCCGCTGAAGTTCCGCGTGACGTCACATCTAGGTACAATTTTACTTAGAAGTGACGTCATTTTCCCCCACTCCCAAACTTTGACGCGCTTTAACTCTGTCATTTTTTGTTTGATTGACAAAAGAAAAAAGACGTGTCCAATATTTTTTGATAATCTAAATGACGAACTATTATATTTTGTTTACCCTGTGTACAAGCCTATTATCCCATATATTTTGTCAGTTTTGGTACTATTAATAGTAATAGACTAATAAAGCATTCTTTGCGTAAAATATGGTTTATGACGAATAGGGAAAATTTCAGTAGATTTAATGAGAATCCAATTTGAAATACCTCATTTGACATTAGTTCAAGATAATCTGTGAAAATGACTAACACTGTTCATATTGTTATGATTTCCCCTCTTTAGCTCTTTCCATCTGGTGTCTGAATTCCGCTTGAAACGGAGAATTACTCCTCATACATTGTGGAAACACTGGGAGGAGTGCGTGAATTGAAGCGAGACTTGGAGACAGAGAAAGTTACTCCTCCCGCTCTTTACCACAGGAACCTACTTGGTTAAAGCTTACAAAAATATGTTACGAAATATGTGCTATTTCTGATTATAAAGCCCATTTTGAAGGCTTTTTTTATAGTTTGACATACATAAAATTAAACTTAGTTATGGTTAAAACGAAGAGCCATTTTCAAGTCACCATTTTATAAACGTCAAATTTTAGTTTGACAGCCATAATTTACTCAACTTAGTGATTTTAACTTGTTTTGGTAATTTCAAAGCACATTTTAGAGCTGTCATTTGATGAAATTTAAAAAAAATAGTTTTATTTAAGAGCGTTTAAAGACTTGCTAATTTTAGTTGGTGTGCCCTTCAGAATAGCAAATATAGTGCTGTCACTTAAAATTACGTTTTTTAGTAAGTTCCTTAGCTTAAAATTAAAACCTTAAAGATCGGCTTTAATATTGGTTATATAACGCTTATTTGGTTTTGGATAAACCAACCCAAAGAGATTTCTATATATTCTGTTTTTTAAGGATCCAGGGTTTGATCCTATTTCTTTTTTGTTCCAGCCATCCTTGCCTCGTCTAATCAGATGAAACCGCTCTACTGCCCAGAGTAAGTATTAAATAGTCTATAAATAATAATTGTTATGTAAACCAATTTTGAAAATGGCACAAGTACAGGTTAAAATAACAAAAACATTGACATTGAAAAGAACGTGTAAATACGCACAAACTTTGGGTCTAAACTAAGTTTTGTCTCTCGAAGAAACGTCTGACCAATGGAAACGCAGGTAAGATTTATCACGTGATCATCGCCTCGACAAAACGACTCGTCCTGCTTGTCAAAAAATGGTGCGACGACGAGCGTAGCGAGGAGGAGCGTTTTAGGTTGATATGTAAATAAATACATATTGGGAGCCGAGCGAAGCGGAGCGGAGCGAGAAATTCATGATATGGTCAGGCAACTTAGAATTTTTATTCGGAGATCTACGATAAAAAAAGCTGACAATAGTTTTCGCTGAAATGTATTTTCAGCTCGTAAAGTAGTATTATGTCAGGTTTTTGATGCATTAAGTTTTCGGAATTTTCAGTATTTCATTCGGTAGTTTTGGGTAGTTGGTAGTTAATTTATTAGCACAGAAGTTTTCGGTAACTTAGTATTTAAAGCAGTAATATTATAAATCCTCATTTTTAATAGTTTTCGGAGCTTTTACCGTTGTACTGATAAGGGCAAAACTAAAATTTATAGAGTTTGTATCTCTATGTATGTATGTTCCGTTTTAACTCGAGAACCACTCAAAGTATTTGGATGCGGTTTTCTTTATTATCATCGTACCGACACTAGCTAAAGTCGTTTGCAATAGAATCCAACAATCATGTAAACAAATATGGCGGACTGACATTGACAGCGTATTGTTTATGCCCATAGTGATGTCATAGTGTTCTAATTTAATTTTAATTAAATTTATTTTTCTAATTATTTTAATTTTAAGTCATAGACTATGGCCCATAGTAGGATAGGTACTAAAATAAAACTGACTAAATAGATTAAATATATAAGCCATAGATTATAAAATAAAACTGATTATATATAAAAAAAGTGTTTATTAAAACAAATTTAAATCTTCGTCTTCGTCATCATCACTATCAGAAGTGTCGCCGGTGACCGTAATTATAAATGGAACCACTGTATCATCGCTTGCCGTGTCTAAAATGCCGTCGAGCTTTTTCATTTCTTCCTCTTCCTTTAGGACGTGACTTACGCATTTCGACCATTGTTCGGCTCCGATTCTCGCCAACCCTTCGTTCAATAAAGTTTTTATTTCCGCCATTTTAAAAGATTTGTTATTTCTCCCAACATACGACTTAACCTGTGCCCAAATGAGCTCAATTGGGTTGAGTTCGCAGTGGTAGGGAGGAAGGCGAAGCACAGTTATTCCTTTCGATGCGGCGAGCATTTTTAATTTTACACACATACATTTCAGTAATTGTGATCTATTCAAATAATTAGTTACGAGGGCAATACAATATTAAAGTGCGTCTAATAGATTTCCGTTGTAGGTAATAGATCTAAATCATTCTTACCTCCTGATTACTCCTTGAGAAAAAATACCAATCGTATGCTATATCAAAGTCCGTGATGCCGTGCAAAGGTCGTCGTTCCAAGAAAAATATGTCCAGCCAAATCGTAAAGCAAAACAAAAGTCCAAAATGAGAATGCAAAGTCGTAGAAATCGGAAACAGAAAACGGAAACAGAAAACACTAATGCACAGCGAACCGACAGAACAGTGAATGACTGTGAATGACAATTCTAACAAAATGGCCACCTGTCAATTTTTAAAAACTAACCATTATTTTTATGGCTTAGGATACAATCCGTTTTGGTTAATTATATTAAGCTCTTGAAAAAATTTTTTTATTGTATTCAAATAATATTAAATTAAAATAATTTATTAAATTAAAAATAAAAGATAACTTCAGATTACGAACAACACTAACTTTTCAATGACTTATAGAGTTCGATGAGTAAAAAACTAAGATGACAGCTTGTCAAATACTTCGAAATTTTTACGTTGCAAATGTTTTAACAAATTTAACTTATAAACACAAGTTAAATCGTGTTGAAGATAATGTGAAAACAATGGTGCGTTCGTTGAAATCAGACTATGTTCATAATTGATCGTCAAATGTATGTGATTACGGAGTAATCGTGACAATTTGGTTTGTTTACATGATTGTTGGATTCTATTGCAAACGACTTTACGTTCAGTTTGATCGCCCGCTCATCACTGACAGCAGGATAGCAAATACAAATTCAACGCGTGCAAAAGAGATGTCATGATCGCCGGGCGTGAGCGGGCGATCACACTGAACTCAGCCCTGGACAACAGCTATAAAGGTTGTTGATAAATCAACGCCCAAGCCGAAAACGGGGCAAAGGTTAAATAAACGCGGGCGACGGGCTAGTGTTTTATATAAATGTATTTTTTTGACAGCGGCAGTGATATAAAAGTGAACTCCCCGCCGTGTCACTCGCCCGGCGCCATCTTGCCCGACCTGCCGCAGGCCACGGCTAACGAAGACTCCGATAAGGTGAGATATAGACACGCCCAGCGCTCCCGTCGTGTGTTAAGATTTCATTTATTACATTGTGTAATTCAAATAATTGATTGTGAAAACTTGCCAAGTTCTACATGGGGGTAACTTCTTACCTCAATGCAAAATGCCACACCATAATACGAGTATTATTTTCCTTACTTTTGAATAAAAAGTATGCAATAAAAGCAATTTGCGGAAATAGTTTATTAATCAAAGTCTTCACAAAAAAAGAAATGTACCATTTTGTTTGCATTACATTAAAGGCCGATACACACCGGATGCGTGTGCGTGGCGTGTGCAGCACGTATGCGTGGCAGTACCAGTTGTATTGTATGAGACTAAATGGAAGACGTCAGACTGAATGCGTTGCGTGCACAATGCGTGGCAGGAGCCGCACGCGTCACGCAGCGCACACGCCACGCGTTGCTCAGAACACAAACCGACTGCGTGCACGCGTGACGCGGAGCGGCAACGTCGCATGCGCGCGAGCTGCGATCACGTTGTAGTATATGGCTTTCCCTGTTCGACGTCAGACCGGGTACGCACGCAACTGTGTTGCGCGTCTCTACGGCGTGTACACGCAAGAAATATTGTATTTTTGTACAAAATTTACCGTGGTTATGCATGAGTGTCACTCTGAAAGAAAAGATAATAGAAATTGTGAGGAACCATTGTTGCTTATTTGACCAGAGCAACAAAGATTATAAAAATACGAATCACAAGATCTGCCCTTCTCGTATTTATATCATGAACCCAAAGTCTTTTTGCAGGCGGTGTATCATTTTCTTCACTAACAACGCCTCTTCATCAGAAGAATTGCTATTTTCTTCAACAAACATTTTAATTTTGCGCAAACAATATGGCTCCCAAAACAGCGAGTACGCATCAGGCTGATGCGTTGCGTAGCTACGCAATCACCTTGCGTGGCGTGCGCAGCTCAGTGTGACAGTACTGACACGCCGTAGCTACGCACACGTGCTGCACACGCCACGCACACGCATCTGGTCTGTATCGGCCTTAAAAAACTTGTTTACAGTTGTAAAGTAATGCAGTTAAAATGTAACGCATAAAATGAAATAATTTTCATGTAATCACCTAACTATTAACAAGCAGTTTGCGCGAATTTCTATAAAACGCATTTATTGCATACTTTTTGTTCAAAAGTAAGAAAAACTAACTAACACCGAGATCCTCTGTTTCCACCATAAGCTATAGACATTATATAGAGTTAGTCGGTTCCGCAGAGTCTCGGCTTGTCCAAGGACGCCACGTCAGCTGAGACGCAGGCGTGGCTGAACGGACATCGCTTCCAGCAGCACGTCGCTACGTTCGCTAACTTCTCTGGCGCTGATTTGCTGAGGTAAGCACTTTTATTGATTATTTTTATGAGTTATCCAGGTTTCGCAAAAGTCAACGTTATCCCTTGGAGGGCTGATAGGCCAGCTCATGACTGTCCAGAATATCAAAATATGACCTCAGTAAAAAGTCGATAGTTTTCGAGTTATCGACACTTATGAATTTCGTAAAATTCGACATCTTAGATGAGTCTTTTCAGTGCCACAGCTGCACAACAAGATTCCTACTGTAAAAGGAGCTCATCTTAAAAATATTTAAATACTTAGAAATTCGAATGAAAGCACTAGTTAAACTTAAGTGGTAGGCATTTACAAACAAAAACTAATGGAAATTAGAAGCATGTGTTTAAACTGTCTGCCACGGCAACTTATTAGAAAGGAGGGATAGATATTGTAATGCATGAATCAGAGTGAGATAGATAGTAACGCCATTTTACAAGAGTTAGAGTGAGATAGTAAGATTGTAAGTCGGGGGCGTATGTGTTGACGATATATTTTTGTAGTTAAGCGTCGTCTATCGCCTTTGTTTTTACCTGTCTATGTCGCTCTGACCAACTGCCGTGCATGCAAAATCTCAGTTATTTTGACGGTTTTTGTAACATTTTTTACGTAGTGCAGAAAATCTATAAATCGTATCGGAAAACTGTTTTCTTTATCATGTTTTTTGATGTGTTACTATGTTTCTGAAATATCTTTTATCATTGTTATGTCTCTAATTTAATCACAATACTAAGAATGCAGCAATGCTATTCGAGAGCTTTTCTCGAAATTCCTGACTTTTTTCTAAAGTCACTATAAAACATCAGAACATTTTATTTTAATGATCTCGCATTTCACTTTATACAGTAGGCAGTGGTATTTAGTTTGTTTAGACATTTTCATATTGACTATCATTTAAAGTGAGAACGCCAAACCCTGTTTTTGCCCGATTTGGAGACTGCGACCCTTTATCAAAAATATGTGACACAATTTATGTAAATGTTTCAGATTGTCTCGGGACGACATTATCCAGATCTGTGGACTCGCTGACGGGATTCGTCTCTTCAATGCTCTACACGCCAAGTAAGTTCTCATTCATAAGTAAATTAATAATTACAATGTATGTTATAATTATAATATTATTTATTTAATTTAAACGTTGTTTTACTAAGTAATTTCTCCTACCAATAGAACGACCGATGTTATAGTTATGGTAATCTAGGAATTTCGACACTTGATAAAGTGATAAAAGTAAATATCGAAAATAGAAAAACTACCCACTTTCAGATAACACAAACTTTTTATTTACTTAACACACACTTAAGTAACCCCAAAATGAAGCATCTCATTTTGCATCAAACAGAACTGAACCCTATGACGTTTCCTTTTAGTTTACATTCATTTACTCTGAGCTGTGGCTGTTACGACCTCCCGAGAAACCTGCGCTCACGAAAAACTGAGTTTTTATTAAATAACTCTTGAAACATAGTTACATTTATAAAATCCCGTCTGAGGGCCCTTGTTTATGTAAACATGGTATTATTTACCTAATTTTTGGCTTTGTAGTTTGCACCATACTTAGTAGAAATAGAAAATCCACCAACGTTAGAGGGGTAACTTCAGGTTTTTTTTCCATCGAGTTAATTTTATCCTTTTACGTTTTAGACGTCAGGGGGCTCTTGGAATTATAATTCCCTAACCATACATATTTCTTTTTACAGTTTTATGCTTAATTTGGTAGTCAGAAATTCAAATTTACGATTGCAATTTTAGGTATGCGCCTTCTTAAGGAAGAGGATAGGGGTGAAAATGTGTATATTGCTGGGTTAGGAAGAAATTGCGTGTTTTTGAGAGAGGATGCGAGAGGGTATGAGTATGTGTGTAGATGTGCCAGAAAGGGCATGTTTGTGTGTCTAAAGTTTAAATAAGATTGGTCTGTGTTCAGTCCAGGGGCCTTATTGTCTAACTTAAATATATCGCCTTCAAAGGCATCGTGATTGGCTAGCCATTACATCACACATAATTTTTAGCGAATCACGACACCTTTGAAAGCGATGAAGTTAGACAATAGGGGGCTGGTCCGCAATGAGCACCAAGCGACCAGATGCAAGAGATACATAATGATAGTTGTAATGTTGTGTACAGACGCATCGAGCCGCGGCTCACGATCTACGTGTCCGCCGGCGGCAACATCTACAGCGCGCTCTACCTGCACGCGTGCCGTGCGCACGAGCTGCTCGGCAAGCTCAACCTTCTACTGCAGCACTCCGGCAAGGTAATCGACGCATCGAGCCGCGTATTGAATGAAACCCTTCTACAGACCATACCGAAGAAATTGATCTACCCATTCAAATCCATCTGCCTGATTTCGTCCACTGCTGGACATAGGCCTTTCCAAGATTCCGCCACTCTTGACGGTCCTCCAGGAAGAAATGCCCATACTCACACCCGCTGGGCAGGCGGGTTGGTGAGCGCGGTGCCGAAACCCTCGCACCAGTCACGCCGCTGCCCATTACCAGTCTGTTTTATAAGGCCCAGCAATTTGGGATGGATATATTGCCATCGATCGGTCCCAGGCATATTTCAAAGTCTTTTCCTAATAACACCAAACGGATAGTATCTCAGTTAACATCACTTGGAGTCACACATTCATCCATTCATCTTGTTGTTCGTCCACCGCTTGACATAAGCCTTTCCCAAGCTTCGCCACAGTTGGCGGTCCTCACACATAATGACCAGAAGTTTTCTTTCCCAGGAATGCGACACGGTCCTGGTGTCCGGCCCGAACGGAACTCGGATCCGTCTGACGGACGAGCTGGTCCGTCACCTACCGGACAATTCCACCTACCGAGTGGAGCGACTGGACGACTGCCTTCTATTGTGCTCCACTAGCCAGTAGGTGGCGCCATCTAGCGACGAGTGGCCCGACTGTGGGACACTATCTTGACCTCTATGTATATGATATGAAAGCAAGGACTAAAGGATACAGATAAATATAAGAGAAGACTGCTTTAAAAAAAATAGCTTATTAGCGGTGGTCGGAAATTCTGGCGCTTTTATACTTAAAGTTGAGGAGTTAGCATGATATGGATATGCCATTTTGAATTAATCTCGCCTTTTTTGTTTCTAATTGATCTTTTCTTGTTTGTGGTGCACTCACATAATATTCAGAGTATTCAGAGGCTATGGATTTCGCAATAAAAAGATAATCTTAGTACACCATGTAGTTGTTATTTACATTTAATTGGTGTTTAAAGACTGTTCAATAAAATAATATTCTTTTTACACTTAAATAAACATAAATTTTTTGATGATTCCATAATCCCGAGACTTTTTCATATCCATCCATCCATCAGCCTGTTTCGTCCACTGCTGGACATAGGCCTTTCCAGGATTTCGCCACTCTTGGAGGTCCTTCTGGAAGAAATGCCCATACTCACGCAGGCGGGTTGGTGATCGCGGTGCCGAAACCTTTGCACCAGTGACGCCGCTGCCCGTCACTAGTCTGTTTTATATAAGGCCCGGCAATTGGGGATGGATATAATATGAGTATAATATCAGTTATTCCAAAAAGCATGTCCATACTATTTTTGTAAAAAATGAAGTTTAGGTATATAAGCGCCCGGATATCCGATTACTGGTAATAAAGTTTATTTTACTGCAGTGGCGAAGGGTGAACATTTATAAAATAGAAGCTGGACGAAAAAATCGTTTTACTCACAAAGCAACCAAGGAAAACATATATTTTTTGTAATATGCAATGCGCTTGGCCAATTACCGCGGCTTTGATGAGGCTTAGGTTGAACAGCGCCCTCAAAGTGGAAGAGTAAAAGCAGGCAAGGCTTTAATCAGTCTGAAAGATGCTGCCGCCTAGCAATGTTGAAAAACTTAATTTTCCATTGTTACATGGGCAAAATGTTTTATAATGAAATGACCCAACACACATAAAAACGGATGTGAGATACAAAATAAGTGTTTTTTTTTCTAACAATCATCTCATCATACATTTAATAACATAAGAATACACTATATATGAAGGCTTTAATTTTAGTTGTTGTCAAAACAAAATTTTCTTCATTCCAAAATAGTTCTTTAGTGTGAACAATAGAAGCTGTATTACTTTGGAAAAAATTAAGTTTTGGCAGCAATAAAACTAAAATTAAAGCCATCAGAATCGACTTTATTATAACGATAATACAAAATAACTTTTCTGTTAGCTACTGCGAAGTCAATATAATTCTTCATTTCCGATTTGTTTGTTTAGTTGTTCAGTATGAGAAGTATAGCATGTTGTTTCTGTAGACATGGGAAATGCCTATGTCTTGTATTTAATTAAGCTTTGTATGTTATATCAATATGGTACAATACTTTAATTTGATGTCTAAGTTTGTGACATTTTGCAATCTTCAGAAAAATGTATATTTTTGGAGATTGTGAGATACAGGTCCAGTGCATAACCGAGTCTGTTCGTGAGGTATGGGAGCGGTACGGGAGGGGTATGTTTACGGAACGTCAAACGACGCGTAACGTAACTTCAGTCGGGCGTCAGCCTTGCTTCACTTGTCACCCCTCCCGTGCCGCTCCCATACCTCAGGAACAGACTCAGTTATGCGCTAGACCTGTAGTCTCTTGTATTGATATTTCCTTATTATCTATACTAATAGTAAAGTAGTAAAAACGTTGTGTCTGTATATAGAATATTTTGCGAAATTTTAAATGAAATGTTTTATTGTACTGAGGCCAAAACTACAAATAGTTCGAATTTTTGTTTGTCTTTCTGTTCCGTTTTAACTTGAGAACCACTTAATGGATTTGGATGTGGTTTTATTTATTATCACCGTAGTGACCCTAGACACGGAATAAACACGTACAGAAGGTCCTCTATTGAAGGACACTCAAATAAAATGCTACTCTCGTACGCGGCAATAAAGTGCTTTCGCCTTCATTTTAGCAACGAACGAGGCGCGTGCGTAAGTAGTAGGTACGTGCGTTCCGAGCAGCGCGCGGCGACCCACAGAACGGGCCCTGCCCTGCCCTGGTCCACCCACATGCAGGCTATAACGGGTGTTGATAAAATAATCGACACGCCGAAAACGGTCGATACTATTCAAAGATTCGAACTACATTTTACGCGCAAATAAAGAATTTAGAATAAAGAAGCCGCTCGCAAAGGCTAGTTATATTAATAAATAAGGTAATATTATATGTTGGTGTTTTGAGATCTTTGAATGTCGTTTTTTTGCGAATATGATTGTTATTTTATTATACAAAAGCTAAGAAAGAAGTTGCATATAAAAATGTATTTGATTTTGAATCTTCGCGCGTTTCGCTATTGTTAGATTTAAATGTTGTTTTTTTATTCATAAGTTGAAATCAAAGCCGGATGTGAATATTCAGCTTACATTTACTGAAACCGCGTATTTTACTAAAAAAAAAACAAAACAGCGGAAAATATTAGTTTATGCAGTATTTGAGTTATGATGTCGATTCGGTGTAACAAGACTTATTTGACAAAACTAAACGTGATTTAAGCATTCCGTCTTTTTCTTTCTGTATCTAAAAGACAAGGACAGCCCCCTGAATCTGTATCGTAAAATCAGTTGCCAAACCGAGTGCCTATCGTCGAAAACATACATATCCGCATACGTTCGCACTTGAAATGACGTCACAATTCGTAAATAGTTCAATATCCATTGAAGGTTATTTTGGAAGTTTATTTTATATCTGTTTTTGGTGAGTAGTAACCATAGATGGCAACCGACACTGAGTTACATAATAGGCCCGCTGGACGCTTAAATAATTAGTCGTGTCAAATAAATTGAGTCGTGACTCGTGTTACACTGAATCGACACCATTGTAAACTTTGTAATCAGAAACTATTTCTTATTCATAATTTCAAATATTTGTTAACAAAACGGTTCAGTTGCGTTGTTCCAGTTAATGTTAGCTGTATTAAAATTCGGTTTATAAAATACTTTACTCATTTATGTGGGTATGTGCAAATGTTTAGGAGAGCAAAACTATGTGTCTCAAATTTTGAGTATTTGTGCTATAAATTTGTTTTTAGGTATAACATGAAATGTTTTTTTTTGGTATAAAATACCTGTTGTGAAATATGGTTTGGCAGCTAAAGCTGTATAAATATATAATTAAGTTGTTTATGTTTAAGTCCACATATCCAAATAATGTAATTTTATGGGCGAAATTATTATTTAAAATAAAACGTATTGAAAATACAAAAACATGTACCCCCAATGTTGGGATAATGACACATATTCTCGTGTAGCAAATATTAGATTTAGAGCTGCCATAACTGAAAACTTTTCATTGCAAAATGGGCTTTAACGCAGATGGATAAAAGTTAAATGAGCTTGTATTATTTTAGGTTTTTCAACTCTAATTTTAAGGTTTGCTGCACGAGAATAGGTCACTATGTGCCTTTATTGTGCCTAAAAATTAGTAAAATATAAAAAAAAACGTGTCCTTCACTGTTAGAAAAGCGCAAGTTGCATCATGGAGTATTAAAATAAATATATTTTGTAATATTTTATACCAATTATATGTTAGTGTTTATGTGTAAGTATGTAGATTAGTAGAAATTAGTCAGTAAATATATAAATAAATATGTTAAAACTTTAATCTTTATTTTTATACTTCCGAATCAGGATACCTTAACTGTACATAAGTTCTCGAATTAGATTGAAAGAAAGAAATAGTTTTTATTGTCAAATTACAAACATATAAAGGGGCATAATTGTTTACAAAAGTAAAAACAAAATATAAATTAAAAAGCTAAAAATAAATTAATTTAACCTGATAAATGGACATACTTTTTTGATAGCGCTGGTTTTCAGTTACCCCATTCTGCCAGTACGATTATTTTCATATAATAAGGACGACAAAATCAAAAGATCTTAGTGAAAAGAACCTAATTAACATCTTGTAAGAAATAAATTTAACAAGGGCTTAACATCACTGAATACCCTAAAATAACAAAACAAAAACACGACATCTGCTTACTTAAAGAAAAACAGAAAAACATACTTAAATAATAATAGCTTTGTCGTCACCACCCTTAAACTATGACCCAGCTATGGTTGTGAGATGCTTGCTTATTGCTATAATAATAATTAAATATAAGTACCGACCTCGACAATCACTGATAAACCCTACGGGTTTTTGTTGATTGTGCATATTATGTACCTAGGTTAATATTTTTGAAAATAAAAATACTATAAAAAAAGTAAAATAACTGTACATATTAGTCAGTTATAACATAACATAGCCATTACATCTTACAAGTCATATGCTATGGCACGAAGCGGCAGCGTCGTATAAATTATGTACTTTTTCAACACACTTGCTTTAAGTGGCCCTTATTGCATCGTTCTTAGGGTCATAATGCAGCATATTAAATACGCGTGCTTTTTACTTAACACTAGTGCGTTTTAAATTACAGTTTTTTTTTAATATTAGCAAAGAGTTTTGATGTCTTGAGAAATAGTAAAGTTTTTGCGAATAAATAAACTGTCTCAGTTAAAATATAATAAATAATCATTTAATTTTATCAAATTATTTATTTTTATGAACAAATTAACAAATTTTTGTTATACAAAAATATTCAGTTTGGCGGATGCGTCAGTGCCTCTATTTCCATCTGCGCAAAAAACAATATCCGCCGCCATTTTTCAAAGAAAATTGTCAGTTTATAGCTGTGGTTTCGATCATTGGCTTTGTACATCCACATCTATGGTTTAGCTTGGAGTGAGTGACAAAAATAAAATAGGTTTACAAAGCAATGAAAATGCCATGTTGCCAAATTTATAATAATAAACATTTGTTTCAGATAAAGTAATTCATATTTGTTAAAAAAATGTACCTATACAAAATTCTAAATTTAATTATAGCAATTTTACCTAAAAATAAAATTGTTATTATGCGTACTTACCCCGTTCCAGACCTACTATAATTGAGAGAGACTTCCTGCTTACATTCGGATGTGACGTAGAACCCCACCATTACGGCTCGTTTTGATCCAGGTTAAAGAATGTGACGACAGACGATAAAAAGCGCGTTAGCCGCCATTGGTAGATGCGCGCGCTTTTATTTGCTTCTTCATTGGCTCTCAATTAATGAGGCATGATTGTGTTGATGGTTGAAACACCATCATGCCGACTTACTATTACAGCCTTTTAGAGAAAAGGATGCAACAGCAGACAGCAATGCAAACGTAGGTCTGGAACGGGGTAAGTACGCATAATAACAATTTTATTTTTAGGTAAAATTGCTATATTATGCTAATACCCCGTTCCAGACCTACTATAATTGAGAAGTGTTTGTTATCGTCGGCTGGATTAAAAAGCCAATGTGCATACTCTCAATGAATAATTTAGTTACAATATAAGGAAAGATTAATAGTACTTAAACACATTAATCCCTTTGAATATCTTGCTTTCCTAAATCAAGTTGGAATGCTTAGTTTCCTGGGGACGGAACAGACTCTCTAGACTAGAACAAGCGCATCAAAGGTATGGGATGGGACTTTCAAAGTTTGTGTCGTCGTCGACCAATTACAACTCTTTTGTCATTTACCTGGGCCAGTTCTTTTAGCAGTGCCTGAAAGTAAAGGCTTGACCATGTGTCGATGAAGTTGACTCTCGAAGAGTTAGAAATTAAACAACACGTGCGTCGTTCGTACAATAAATTTCAGACATTAATTTAATATTCATTTAATATTCATTCCGCAACAGAGTGCTGTAGAATTCCCAGAAATTTAATGCTGATTGACGGATGAATTGGACTACGACTCCAGTTAGGATATCTAATTTGTGAGGGTAGGGGAACAAAAAAAAAACTGATCTTAGCATAGACATCTTACAATATTATTAATTTCTGTCACTAAAGGAGTGAACTGTTTGCCGCGGACTGGCCAGACAAACAACTAGAAAAATGAGCGGATGTCACCGGGATATACTTGAAGATTTGTATGACAAACCGGTGATCTGGTTGGAGGACACCTAGTGCACCCTTTATACTTGCAGATATACGAAATATAAAGGTTGTATAGCTTTTTAATAAAGTCTCATGTTGGGTGACAACATGGTTATCAGATCACATTGTTGCATAATATGATCAAGGGCTTAAATTATTTTGAATTTACGGTAACCTGAATTGAAAAATAATTAGACATTTTGAGGCATTCAATATACACTACTGTGAAGTATGCATGTGTATCTGAATATACAGGTAGTATTGTATATTTACATACAAGTGCACCAAACCTCCTCCAAACCATACCTATTGTTTGAATTGCTAAGCAATCCGCTCTAGATACTTTATTTATACAACCACCGTAGTCACTCGACGAACACGACCGCATATGCCACCAGCTTCAACTACAAGCCTTGCTCAGACGGATTCAGAATTGTAGCGCTATTGAGTAACCCCACATTACTACCGCCACGCTGCGCGTGGACGACATGCTGTGTGACTAGACATGGTGTGCATGGTCTTATGTTAGTGCGCCAGGAGAAATCTAAAACGACGCCACGCACGAGGAGTTACATGGTATGACATGACATGACATGACATGGTGTGGTGTGAATGATGACATGACATGGTGTGCATGGTTACAGTTGATGCGCCAGTAGTAGATGACAACCAGAATGTGCGCGTGGTGTCATATGGAAGTGCATGGTCACTAGTCGATGCATCAGGACCGGATGACAACCACGCTGCGCGCGCTTTTCAAACGGTACGACATGACACTGCACGGTTACACGTCGATGCATCAGCTGCAAGTAAAAGCCCCGCTGTGCGCAGAGTTTCATATGTTATCACTCGAAATTTCCTGATCACTACTTTACGAGGAGTGGGCAAATGCCACGCTATGCACGGGCGTAGGTATTTTAATGTGACGAAATGTGTGGTCTTATCTTATGTGTTCTTACCTATAACTTAGTACGTTGGGGCCTTTGGACGTAAAAGCAATGGACTTCCACACTGCGTGCGGACATAATATGGAATGAGTGGTACGACAGGATGGCTACTTGTCACGCTGTACGGTAAGGAGTGAAGTGGAGTGCAAGGCCAGTGCTGCAAGTTTAGGCAGCCGCCAAGCAAAATACTGGTATCGTACGGGTATATCTATCTTCAACCACTTCTAGCAGTTTACACTTAACTTGATTCGTGGATATGTAGGATCATCTAAGCAAAGGTCAAACTCGGAAAAAAGCACGTTTAATATGTTGTACAACCGCCCAATTATTTGGTGAATACGATTTTAATTTTTATGAAAGAGGAATAAAATAAGAACGTTTTAAAAGTTGCCTTGCATTCGACTGTACAAGGATACAAAAACAAAACCAGTCATATGGACGGCCACGTTGAAGTGATTTTAGTTTTAATTTAACACACTGCGCGTGGTCTAACTAAAAACAGTCACGTTACGAAACGTTTGCGCGATTTTGGTTTTAATATGAAAGTTTTGAAATTGAGAATGGTCTACTATTCAAAACAACCCCGTGACGTAATCCTCTACGTAGAAAAGGTTACAATATCGATTCACTCGAATAAATGAACGAAATTAGATCCTGAAGGTACCCTATAAAACAATAAAAATAACTGACCTAAATCAGCATTACTGCAGTACCCTCAATTTGAAAAATGTTTGCACCATTGCAAATTTCATTTAAAATCATGCGATGTTTCACTATTTAGCCCTGGGATAGACAATTTTATAACTCTTATCAAAAAAAAAGAAAAAAACTGTCCAACCAGAACTACATTCTACTTTGCTCATATTTATGGCAAAAATGAGGCTAGCGATCATTTAAAAAATCATAGTATGTCTCGTAGTTAAGGTAGATTAGATCGTAATCTAGCTCTGTACATAGTTTTTCAAAGGGCCATGGAAATATTAAATTCCAATAACTATGAAATAATAAGAACTTACCAATTCCGGCACCTTACCGACAGAATCCGTTTACTTATCGTGAGATTGTGACAAGCTCCTCGCCTTCTCTCGCTGATTCATCAAAGATCCCGCGCTGGAAACTGCTGGGCGACTCCCTTGTCAGCGGAAGACCACGTGGTGGGGCATTCACGCGAAATATTCACTTATCGCGTTAAATTATTCATAAAATAACGTTAATTTTTGCGAAAATATAACGTTAAACATTCGAAGTTTATTAAAAAAATAAATTCTAAAGATAAATGTTAAAAAATAACGAATTTCAAGTGAAATTCTCTAGACACGTCTACATCGAACGGAAACAGAAACGCCAACGAAGAAGCAAATAAAAGCGCGCGCATCTACCAATGGCGGCTACCGCGCTTTTTGTCGTCTGTCGTCACATCCCTTAACCTGGATTAAAACGAGCCGTAATGGTGGGATCTACGTCACATCCGAATGTAAACAGGAAGTCTCTCTCAATTATAGTAGGTCTGGAACGGGGTACTAGCATAATAAACTTCATTATAACTTAAGTCTGATAGAAATGGGTTCAAGCTCTCTAACTTAACTAGGTGATTGTAAAACACCTCAATAAGAACTGACGATAGGCATACCCGGTCACTGGCATCCATACAATATAATTCTACCAAAAATATCATTTTTTTGTTTAATTTATTGTTAAAATATGTAATATACAGATATTGGTAGGGATTAATGTCGATCTAGATCTACAAAAATAAATCAAGTATCGTTACTGGTATAATTTAATGTTATAATCGGTTAAAACATGGACCAGGGAAATATGACATCGAGAAGGTTATACTGCAGTTCACTGGTTCTCCTGTGACTGGTACCAGGCCTGGCAGGTCTCTGAAGCTATTTCACACAGCGCCCACACTCCTTTACCGACTGTCTCCGACTCTGAAATTTGCAGAAAATAGAATCTATACTAATAATAAAGTAGTAAAAAAGTCGTGTCTGTACATTTTTAAACAATAATTTTTACAATTTTTGTGTCTGTCTGTCTGTCTGTCTGTTCCGTTTTAACTCGAGAACCGCTCAACGGATTTGGATGCGTTTTTTAGTGACCCTAGTCAACGCATAGGCTATAAGGGATGTTCATAAAATAACGTCCAAGCCGGAAACGGGGCAAAGATTTAATAAACGCTTTTATAACTCGAGAACCAATCAACGGATTTGAATGCTATTTTCTTTATTCTCTTGGTCAGCACATCGACTATAAGTGGTGTTCATAAAATAACGCCCAAGTCGGAAACGGAGCAAAGATTGAATAAACGCTTTTAAAACTCGAGAACCAATTGACAGATTTGAATGTGGTTTTCTTTACTATCATTGTAGTTACCCTGGTCAATACATAGACTATAAAGAGTGTCTTTAAAATAACGCCCAAGCCGAAAACGAGGCAAATATTCACTGAACGCAGGCGAAGCTGCGGGCAAAGGCTAGTGTAAAATAAAATAAGCAAGCAACACATCCCGAGGATGCCTCGTTCAGAGGCGAAACACGTGTCGATAAGTTTTCTTGCTTGTTATTTAAGATTGCTTTGCTTGTATTGCTTGCTTGTTGCATGTTTTATGCGGGCGGGCGGGCGGTGCATGTGTCTGCATTTTGAATAGCACGACAAGAATTGTTTAGCGGAATATTGCAAATTATATTCATATATCCTTTACTTAGTGATGGACTTCCGCAACAAAGAACGCCTATTTCAATTAATCATAAAATAAAATGAGTTTAATTTGACACTGAAAAACTTCTTTCGCTCATTCGTTCCGTATTGATGAATGAGGTCATTTATTCCAGATGCTTTTGATCAGTTAAAATTGTTTGCATAATCGCTCGGGGGTCTCATAATTTCAAATTACTTTTTAGGGTTCCGTAGTCCGACAAAGAACCCTTATAGTTTCGCGATGTCCGTCTGTCCGCGGCTTAGCGCAGAGACTATTAGTACTAGAAAGCTGTAATTTGGTATGTATTAATCACGCCGACAGAACAGTAAAAAAGAATCTCTAAAAAAATTTTTTTTAATGTTGTCTCTTGGGCACGTAAATTGGGAATAATTTCTCGTCTTTCCCATAGTGTGGGGTATCGTTGGATAGGTCGTTAAAAACACTATGGCCGTGTGAGAACCATTTTTAGATTTAGGGATCCGTTGGCGAAATATTAAGCTTTAAAGTGCTAATTTTTGGGCGTCAAGTGTCGTCCCCCCCCCCCCCTCCGGGTAAACGGTTGTTTATGGACATATGAAAAAATTCACAGAAATAATGTATATCCATCCATCCATCAGCCTGTTTCGTCCACTGCTGGAAATAGGCCTTTCCAAGATTTCGCCACTCTTAGCGGTCCTCCTGGGAAAAATGCCCATACTCACACACGCTGGGCATACGGGTTGGGGAACGCGGTGCCGAAACCCTTGCACCAGTGACGCCGCTGCCCGTCACCAGTCTGTTTTATATAAGGCCCGGCAATTGGGGATGGATATACCGCCATCCATCGGTCCCAGGCAATGGTGGGCCGCCTGGTTTTGCCTGAGAGCTGTCCTCTTACTCTCCCCCGAATAACTTCGGGAGGATTTGCGAGTAAGATGGTGGTACCTCCACAGTCGAGCCCGGCATCAGCTCTACCACCTAGTGTATATAATGAATTTTAAAGGAAAACTATCACAGCTAAGTAGGCTTCAGAGGTTTACGAGTACAAGTCGCGCCAAACTTTTAGTCCCCTTTAAACACGACAACATATGGGCCGTTCTAAAATCTCTAAATAAATAAATTCTATTCAAAGATAAATCAATTTTTATTTTCAGTTATTACAAAAGAGACAAAATATAAATAAACCTAGTAAATTTCGTAACAAACGAGACAATTTTTTGCGACAAAAAGTGAGAGAATTCTTCCGATGCTCAGCACGGCACTTTCTCGACTAATCTCAAATCTGAGTTGGTGTTGTTCGAGCCGAAATTATTTCACATTTTTCGACAAGTTGTTTTAGTAATGACCGTTACAAAAGTAGACATGTCTCAAAGATATGAAATCGTGGGACAAGCTTTAAAATTGTTTTTTTCGAGAATTATTCATTATTTAAATAAATCATGAATATAAAATAAAACTCAAGATAAGTGCTATTTTATTTAACAACAACAAAAAAATATCTAGAAGAAAAATGTTTTAAAACGCAGTCAGAAGTTACAAATTTCGCCGATGGGACAGTATGAAACCGTCATTTTCTGTATTTCCAATAATCGATAAATCCATTAAATATGTTATGTATTAAAAATGCAATTATAGTAATTGGTTCTCCCTATTTAAGTAAAAAATAAGAAACTTCCGTGGCTAATAGCCTGGAATGGAAATAGAAAAAAATTATATATGCATGGGACACCCAAAAAAGGCAAAAGTGCATTATTTTTAAATGACTGAAGGAACCTCCATAAACCTCAGCACCCAATTTGATCTCAATTCTTTTTTTTGGCGAAACCGACAATCAGGCACGTATCCAGACTTTCTTTTTTTTTCGGGGGGGGGGGGGGGGGACATTCATTGAAAAAAAAATGAATTGTGAAAGAAACCTCTGTAATCACTGATATGTATCAAAAGTACCGAACCTTTTTTTATTACAACGTACATGAACATACTTTACAGTGGTCATGGATAAACATTCTCGGTCCCGTGTATGTCACGCCAAATTTCGGAGGGGGATAAATTCCACCTATCCCTGGATACGTGCTTGCCAACAATCCTGTACTGGCTTTTTACGGCACTGAGCCCTTTTTCACATGTATGTTTTGGATTTTGGTGGGATTTCTTTTTCCGCGTATGCTAAGGGGGGATGATCCGGACTCCCCAACCCTCCTTATATACGCCCATGATGAGGGGGTCCTCTATCCAGCAAGCAGCGGGCCGCTAAGACTGGTAATCATGATAATGAATTAGATACATGGGCGTCGGAAGACGAAAGTCTAGGGTAGGGCGACCTCTTTCAAATATCAACGGGATTTATAGTTGAATAATAAATAGTAGATTGGATCACTTACACCCGTGTGTAATACTCTACTTTTCATCACTAATGCGAGGAAATAAAAAAAACTTGCAAAATTCTAACATGATGATTAACTGCACCTGTACCTAATTGTTTGTTTCGCAGTAATTATATTTATCCCAACCGGTTTCGGTTTTAACTATTATCAAGGGTCTATTAAATAACTGATAACACTATTTTGCAGGATATAAAATTAATCCGACGTGCAGGAAAATAAATGTTCTGCCTATTTCCTTTTTATTTTGTTATTCTGTATTTTATTTATATATTACTATGGAATAATGTGACTTGCGTAAGTATTTATGTAAATATGCTAAATAAAAATAAAGTCTAGACGTTGCTGACACTGGCCAGTAAGCCGCGATTGCACAAAAAAAAGAAAAAGTCACATGAAAATAAAATGGCGGCAGTAAAATTATCTTGTTGAAAACGTTGTTGCAAACATGATTTTATAATCGATTAACGACATATTTCGGGTCTCTATCAGAACACCTAGTTATCAGAAAGATCATTCAGCAGGATAACTTCATTGATTGCACGGTTATTATCTGTGGCACGGTGCACATTTTTCCATAATAATATATAAATAAAATACAGAATAACAAATTAAAAAGAAAATAGGCAGAACAGATATTTTCCATAGTCATTTGGCGAGACGAGTGATTGACTACATAGTTAGTGAGTGTAAGGGACACTCGTTTGATTTTCAAATTTACTTACCTCCCTAGGTAGGTAAATCGAATTTACCTCCCGTATCTCGAGTTATATACGACTTACTTTCAGAGCATTAGTGATGAAAAAACGTATTTTTGTGCAAACAAAAACTGCCGATCGGTCTTGTCCCTTTTATGTCCGCTGTATGTGTCTTTGGTACTATGTTTTGCTGTCCCATTCCGTTACCAGGCGGGGGGCAGTTGCCCCCCCTGCCCCACCCCTCCGGCGCCCATGATTAGATAATACATTACATTACCGACAGTTACGCCTCTCTTCCCGAAGATGGAGCCATTGAAGGGAGTCTTCCGGTAAGTGGCAGCACTGAGCTGCGCCAGACACACCATGATGACGCACCACGCCACTAACATGGGGGAACGCATTTTCATCTCTGGGGAACAAAAAGGAAATAGGACTTTGTAACTGACTACATATAGGCGTAACTAGGTAGGGGCCAGGGTGCACATTTCCCTCCGACTACTGTCTGCCTCCCCCCCAGAATTAAGGGTGTAATTCATAAAAAAAAAATTTAACCGTTTTTATTGGTTATTTGTTTTGTAATTTATTAAAGCGGCGAGATTTAAGGGCTTGTATTGGGTGTTACAACGGTTTTTGTTTTAATATGCTCAGTCGACTACTTATCTGATCAATGTTGGTGTAAAACTTGTAAATGTAAAACTTGTAAATGTAAAACTTGGACACGTGTTTTTTCAGACCTTTCCGTTGTCAGGTCGGTTACCTAATTGGACACATTTCGCTCGAAAGATTTTACTTTTGAAAATGATACCTTTTTAAGTTATTATTTCGTTTTATGTCTAAACGGCTTAAGTTTTGTCAGAAATTACTGCTATAACAAGAAAACATGGTTTATTTTCCGATATCAGGTGGAAAAACTCCTACATCAAATTCACTGATTTTGCGTGCATTCTAATGTAGACTTTCTGACAGCAAACTGAAGTTCAAAATCGCTCAGTAAGATTATCGTGCACCAGGGGTAAGGCCTTAAGTTAGGTTTATTGTCCAGTGCTCATTGTTAGAGTTGTAAAATATGTATTATGCCTTTTTCATTGTTTTTTAATGACATGGAACGAATTGAATCCTAAAACATCCTTTTTTACACAGGACTTTTTGCATTAAGAACGACATTTCCAGACATAATTAATAATCAATTATGTCTGGAAATGATAGGCCACTCTTGCGCTGACCGCCTCATATGTAGTTTTCTCATATTCCAAAATGCGGACAAATACAAGAGCCGGACAAAGTCCGGACTAGACTCAAAAACTCCGGACATGTCTGGACTAATCCGGACGGATGGTAACCCTACTCACGCCTGTCTGCTATAGGCGTAGGCAGAGACTACAGATTTCTGTTTGCTACGGTCCTGACACACTTTTTTTATACACATTCACACAGTCACAGACATACAGATCAAACATTAATAATAAACCCATAGAATTGACTTAAAGCAATTTAAGCTCAGTGAGTTACGGGCTCTTTTAGATATAATATTGCTTGTTTTCAATTAAAATACATACGACAGATTAGTTTAGGTAGGTATTAACAAAATTAAATTTGTTTCAAGCATAAGCCAGCCTAAACAACCCATTTTTAGGGTTCCGTAGTCCGACAAGCAACCCTTATAGTTTCGCCATGTCCGTCTGTCCGCGGCTCAGCGCAGAGACTATTAGTACTAGAAAGGTATAATTTGGCATGGAAACAAATATTAATCACGCCGACAAAATGGTAAAATAAAATCTTGAAAAAAATTTTTTTAAGGGTACCTCACCTCTCATACAAGTAAACTGGGGATGATTTTTTTTTCTCGTCTATCCCATAGTGTGGGATATCATTGGATAGGCCGTTCAAAAACATTGTGGGTGTGTGAAAGCTATTTTTCGATTTAGGGATCCGTTTGTGAAATATTAAGCTATAAAGTGAAAATTTTAGTTAGAGTGGAGCGTCCCCCCCCCTGCCAGCTAAACGGTTGTTTATAGAAAAGTGAAAAATATCACAGAATATATAATGAATTTAAAAGGAAAATTATCACAGCTAAGTAGGCTTCACAGGTTTACGAGTACAGGTCGCGCCAAACTTTTGGCCCCCTATAATGTATGGGACCAGAAGTTTGGCGCGGTCTTTATTAGTAGACCAACTTATATATACCGGGAAACTATGAAACCCTACATTGCGCGTGGCCCGATACTCACTTGGCCGGTTTTTTACGTTTCTTCGTACCATGTAGCTTAAATATCCCCTTCCGGCCGCCATGGCAACTGTTTTTGTATGGAAACTTGCCAACGCTATTTAATCCTTAAGTTTAGTCTGTATGTCTGTGCGCACAATTCTTAACAAGCAATCGTGTCCCAGTGGCTTGCAGTGTGTCATAGTTGCACAAAATACTATTGTATTGCAATGAAATTATACATATACAGGTTGAAAATATAGGTGGTAGAGTTGATGACGGGTTCGACTGTGGAGGTACCACCATCTTACTCGCAAATCCTCCCGAAGTTATTCCGGGGAGAGTAAGAGAACAGCTCTCAGGCAAAACCAGGCGGCCCACCATTGTCTGGGACCGATGGATGGCGGTATATCCATCCCCAATTGCAGAGCCTTTATAACAGACTGGTGACGGGCAGCGGCGTCACTGGTGCAAGGGTTTCGGCACCGCGCTCACCAACCCGCCTGCCCAGCGTGTGTGAGTATGGGCATTTCTTCCAGGAGGACCGACAAGAGTGGCGAAATCCTGGAAAGGCCTATGTCCAGCAGTGGACGAAACAGGCTGATGGATGGATGGATGGTTGAAAATTAACCAAAGGAATTTGGTTCTATGTTAGAAATAAAAATACATGTTTTGTTACTTTTGTCATGATTCATAATTTAAAAAAAGGTATCGACCGCCAAAAATACTCCGGTGACAGAGACGACGCTCTACAAAACCTATGTGTATATAGCCTGTGTGCATTATTTACCGCCGGGAATATGTGCGGTCTATTGTCAGTCACATGTCACGTCGCGTAGGTTGGCCATCCTTTGAAAATTAGAAAACCAAAAAAAAAAACGTATTCTATTACATAATTACTTATAGAGAAAGAAGTGCGACTCCCTCCTCACAGACAAACCAAATTTCTACTTTCCCCGCGGTCCGAATTCATTGTAAGCTATCTTACAGTTCATTCAAATTCATGCCGTCCCTATCGCACAAACTCGTCCTAAAAAATAGTGTGCTATCTCTCACTCTCTCACAGTTTGAGCGATGTAATTCTATTTCGGACCGTACGGTTGGCATCGTACTACGAAATCATGTAAAGTTATCTTTGAAATAAATATATTCATTCATTCATTCATTCTAAGCCTAGAAATCGAAGTCACAGACACTTGTCTGCGCTGGAAGTGAAGCGGCAAAAAGAGTTTTTTTAGAAATGTATGTCAGTTTAAAAAAACCGGTCAAGTGCGAGCAGGACTCTTGCCTGAGGATTCCGTAGCTTTCAAATAAGTTAATAGACTTAAATTATTAGAATAAAAATTACAAACTTTTGAAGTGTATGAAACATAAATGTAGAATTGAGTTGGTCGACTATTAGGTACTCGTTTACTTGTAAAGCCTACTTAGCTGCGATAGTTTTCCTTTTAATTTCGTTATATACCTATAGTACTGCCTTGAATTTTTTCTCATATCCAAAAACGACCGTTTAGTTGGCAGAGAGAGGAACACTTTATTTTAACAATTTGCACTTTAAAGCTTAATATTTCGCAAACGGATCCCTGAATCGTTAAAATGGTTTTTACAAAGTACCCGCAATATTTTTGAACGACCTATCCAACAACACCACTAACTCGATAAAATTTGTACCCCTTATATACGGGATATATTTAACTTCATGGCGCTTTGTCGGCGTTATTAATGTGTATACTTACTCATGCCAAATAACAACTTTCTAGCAGGGTCTCTGAGCTAAGCCGCGGACAGACGGACATGGCGAAACTATAAGCACATGATTTATATAGATATCTACTGTGCTATAAGGGTTCCTTTTTGACTACGGAACCCTAAAAACACCGGCCTCTTTTGGTGCGTAGGCCCAGGCTCTCTACATAAATATTTGAAAAAAAAAACGAAATAGCCAATTGGGAATAATAGCAATAAGTATAGGATTGTAATGTAAAAAATAAATATATTTTACCTGTTTCCTCGTTCACAATGTGTTGTTGAAAGCGCTTGATGCACTGATGCTGAGCCCTGAATGCCTGCAACTTTTATAGTTGAAGAAAGCAACAGATACTAACTCAATTTAAAATCATATTACATGGTTGATGAGAAATCTATTAAATTAGGTGGGGCTGCAGACCATAAATCCCTATGGCTTTACAGTAGTATAATAATTATACTAATAAACAAGTATCTTTAATTTCAAAGAAAAACCTTTATTTTGTTCAGGCTGTCAAACAGCTGACAGGGAAATTCGTGGCGTGGTGATATCCAAAGCTTTGCGTTGTTCTCATTCAAATTACAGAATAAATAAAACATTTAGTGTGTACATGAAAATCTTTTATTTCAAGTTAGATCTTCATACATCTACAA
The DNA here is from genome assembly GCA_910592155.1 of Ypsolopha scabrella. Lineage (NCBI taxonomy): Eukaryota > Metazoa > Arthropoda > Insecta > Lepidoptera > Ypsolophidae > Ypsolopha > Ypsolopha scabrella. The sequence continues at coordinate 5,448,001 of OU342989.1, read as the reverse complement.
AAAGGCGCATAGGCTTACAATATCTGATAAATAAGATAACCCGTTTCTCTGTTGTTTTTCGTTATAGACTGAAGTTTAAGTCCTCTATATTTTAATACAGGCATTTACAAAGTCACCATCTGGCTGAAATGTAACATTTTGGTATGGGTACAATTTAAGGCAAGAAAACAACTTTGTATGTAAATCTGTACAGCTTGATATCTTTAAAACAAAATCCATCCATCCATCCATCCATCAGCCCGTGTTCGTCCACTGCGGGACATAGGCCTTTCCCAAATTTCGCCACTCATGTCGGTCCTCCGTCCTCCTCATCCAGCCGCCCCCCGCAACGTCCTTCAGGTCGTCGGTCCAGCTGGCACAAGGTCGGCCTACACTACGCTTTGCTGTACGTGGTCTCCATTCTAAAGCCTTTTGGCCCCAACGGCCACCATGTCGGTGACAAATATGGCCTGCCCACTGCCACTTCAACTTACTGATTCTGCAGGCTATGTCGGTTACTTTCGATCTCCGACGGATCTCCTCGTTTCGGATTCTATCCATCAGAGAACAAAATCAATATTCTAAATTTGGGCAAAATGGTGACTTTTAAAATATCAGTACCAGATTATATGTAGAGGTCTTATACTTTGGTCTATAACGAAAAACAACTGAGAAAAGGATTAACAAATTTTGTACTAAAACGGTGACGTGCCTATGCATGTTAACCTAAAATTGCTTGTGCTTGGTTAGCCGGTGTCAATTCGAGTATGTTCAGTAGAGGCCGACTTGGCTCAGGATGTGCGTCAGTATGATCTTGTGCACGTCTCGGAAGACAGTCCTCACGTTGTCGGTGTCCGTGGCGGTGGTGAAGTGGAAGAAGCACTCGCGAGCTTTAACCCCTTCCAGCACTATGAACTTCTCCGCTGAAGTAGAGAGCTTCTTGCGCTCGCGTTTCTTTGTTGTTACGTCCTGGGATGATATAAAAATACTTATGAATATAAAAAATGGCCAAGTGCGAGTCGGATTCGCGCACAATAAGGGTGCAAAACCCTAAAACAATATGGTAAATAACATCAAGGCTACAAAAAACAAGTGAGCAAGCAAGCTAAAATGGTAGCGCGTGACAAAAAATTTGGCACCATCTGCGTACAGAACCCTTTTTATAATTTTTTGTTTTATTTTAGAGTTTGTCCTACAACCTGTTTTAATTTAAAACTTGTATGTAGTAAAGCCGATTTTAAAGGTTTTAGTTTTAGTATGACATACATAAAATTAAACTTAGGTATGGTTAAAACGAAGAGCCATTTTTAAGTCACCATTTTATAAACTTCAAACTAAAATTTTAGTTTGACAGCCATAATTTAATCAACTTACCTAGTGATTTTAACCACTCCCCGTTGAATAGATTATCAGCGCTGTTTAATAAACATAGTGCATGTCTCGACCTGTTCCACGGCAATGTACATCACTTTAAGAAATGTGTAATTGAAAATGTTTTTTGTTTGTAAAATTTTTAGGTTCATGACTATCTTTCATTTTAATTTTAATTTAGTTATAAGTTTTAAAAACTGTTTAATATAATTAATAAAATAATTTGATTTTATGTTTTTATTGTAAATATTGTATATAATCTAATCTGTATAATTGTTTTTTTTTTCTATAAATTGTAATAATTATATTGTATTGTATTTATCTTACGAATAACAATTGGTAATATGTGTAGCTGTAGTCTGTACCCTTTTATATAATGCATGTTGTGTCCACCTGTAATAGTCTAGACATTTAATTTTAAACCCTTTTAATTATTATGAAATAATGTATTTGTGTACTAGATGTTGGTGGTCCAAATAAATAAAATAAAATAAAAATTTTAACTTGTTTTGGTAATTTCAAGGCACATTTTAGAGCTGTAATTTGATTGAATTTAAACATTTTTGTTTGTTTTAAGAACGTTTAAAAGACTTGCTAATTTTAGTTGGTGTGCCCTTCAGAATGGCAAAATATAGTGCTGTTACTTAAAATTACGTTGTTTAGTAAGCTTAAAATTAAAACCTTCAAAATCGGCTTTATTATCATGTTTAAGTAAAAGCCAAAAATAATCTCGTTTACATTATGCAAACTTTTCGAGATTTCTTGTATGGGGCCAGCCCTTAAATTAAATGTTTTTTAATATTTATATACAGTATTGCGGTTGAATCTGTAGACCCCTGTGACAGACAGATAGACAGCGGAGGTTTAGTAATAGGACCCTGTTTGGCACCCTTAGGGTACGGAACTCTAAAAATTACACATTAGATAGTCGGTCAGTGATTCAATAACCCTTTCCTAAAGATTTGCGAAATTGATTTTTGTCTTCTTATACTAATCGACTCCTATATAGCTAGCAAAGATGACACGAATAGATGAATTTTGAATTTTTTTTTAGGAGACAAAATAAAACTTCTGTATTATTTTCGTCCACGCTGCTATTCTGAGCTTGAGCTGCGTTCAGTTAATTTGATCGCTGTATGACACTCGCCTAACATGCCATGTCTTTTGCACGCGTTCAATTTGTTTATCTTGTCCAGATAGACGTCATCATGCGATCAAAATGAATTCATGTGTTCAAAAATATGGCATAAAGTGTGTTTATCCTTGGTTCTGATCACACCGAGTCTGTAATTGAACTCGGGTATGAATTAGTTAGCCATATCAATAAAGCCACCTTATTGATAAAAGTAATTAAAAATAGTTCTATAGGGCTCGAACTCACACTTTTACCTATCGTAGGGAGCGTGAGTATGGCACACTGCTGGTACTGCGGGCAGTACCGCTCGATGCCCCTGTATACTCCACACTTACAGCGAACATGGTTCTAATGAACATCTTGGTGCGCGTGTACTCGTCCCCCTGTATGGTACACTGCTGGTACTGCGGGCAGTACCGCTCGATGCCCCTCTATACTCCACACTTACAGCGAACATGGTTTTAATGAACATCTTGGTGCGCGTGTACTAGTCCCCCTGTATGGTACACTGCTGGTACTGCGGGCAGTACCGCTCGATGCCCCTGTATACTCCACACTTACAGCGAACATGGTTCTAATGAACATCTTGGTGCGCGTGTACTCGTCCCCCTGTATGGTACACTGCTGGTACTGCGGGCAGTACCGCTCGATGCCCCTGTATACTCCACACTTACAGCGAACATGGTTCTAATGAACATCTTGGTGCGCGTGTACTCGTCCCCCTGTATGGTACACTGCTGGTACTGCGGGCAATACCGCTCGATGCCCCTTTATACTCCACACTTACAGCGAACTTGGTTCTAATGAACATCTTGGTGCGCGTGTACTCGTCCCCCTGTATGGTACACTGCTGGTACTGCGGGCAGTACCGCTCGATGCCCCTGTATACTCCACACTTACAGCGAACATGGTTCTAATGAACATCTTGGTGCGCGTGTACTCGTCCCCCTGTATGGTACACTGCTGTTACTAAGGGCAATACCGCTCGATGCCCCTGTATACTCCACACTTACAGCGAACATGGTTCTAATGAACATCTTGGTGCGCGTGTACTCGTCCCCCTGTATGGTACACTGCTGGTACTGCGGGCAGTACCGCTCGATGCCCCTGTATACTCCACACTTACAGCGAACATGGTTCTAATGAACATCTTGGTGCGCGTGTACTCGTCCCCCTGTATGGTACACTGCTGGTACTGCGGGCAATACCGCTCGATGCCCCTGTATACTCCACACTTACAGCGAACATGGTTCTAATGAACATCTTGGTGCGCGTGTACTCGTCCCCCCGTATGGTACACTGCTGGTACTGCGGGCAATACCGCTCGATGCCCCTGTATACTCCACACTTACAGCGAACATGGTTCTAATGAACATCTTGGTGCGCGTGTACTCGTCCCCCTGTATGGTACACTGCTGGTACTGCGGGCAATACCGCTCGATGCCCCTGTATACTCCACACTTACAGCGAACATGGTTCTAATGAACATCTTGGTGCGCGTGTACTCGTCCCCCTGTATGATACACTGCTGGTACTGCGGGCAGTACCGCTCGATGCCCCTGTATACTCCACACTTACAGCGAACATGGTTCTAATGAACATCTTGGTGCGCGTGTACTCGTCCCCCTGTATGGTACACTGCTGGTACTGCGGGCAGTACCGCTCGATGCCCCTGTATACTCCACACTTACAGCGAACATGGTTCTAATGAACATCTTGGTGCGCGTGTACTCGTCCCCCTGTATGGTACACTGCTGGTACTGCGGGCAGTACCGCTCGATGCCCCTGTATACTCCACGCTTACAGCGAACATGGTTCTAATGAACATCTTGGTGCGCGTGTACTCGTCCCCCTGTATGGTACACTGCTGGTACTGCGGGCAGTACCGCTCGATGCCTCTGTATACTCCACGCTTACAGCGAACATGGTTCTAATGAACATCTTGGTGCGCGTGTACTCGTCCCCCTGTATGGTACACTGCTGGTACTGCGGGCAGTACCGCTCGATGGCCCTGTATACTCCACACTTACAGCGAACATGGTTCTAATGAACATCTTGGTGCGCGTGTACTCGTCCCCCTGTATGGTACACTGCTGGTACTGCGGGCAGTACCGCTCGATGCCCCTGTATACTCCACGCTTACAGCGAACATGGTTCTAATGAACATCTTGGTGCGCGTGTACTCGTCCCCCTGTATGGTACACTGCTGGTACTGCGGGCAGTACCGCTCGATGCCCCTGTATACTCCACACTTACAGCGAACATGGTTCTAATGAACATCTTGGTGCGCGTGTACTCGTCCCCCTGTATGGTACACTGCTGGTACTGCGGGCAGTACCGCTCGATGCCCCTCTATACTCCACACTTACAGCGAACATGGTTCTAATGAACATCTTGGTGCGCGTGTACTCGTCCCCCTGTATGGTACACTGCTGGTACTGCGGGCAGTACCGCTCGATGCCCCTGTATACTCCACACTTACAGCGAACATGGTTCTAATGAACATCTTGGTGCGCGTGTACTCATCCCCCTGTATGGTACACTGCTGGTACTGCGGGCAGTACCGCTCGATGCCCCTGTATACTCCACACTTACAGCGAACATGGTTCTAATGAACATCTTGGTGCGCGTGTACTCGTCCCCCTGTATGGTACACTGCTGGTACTGCGGGCAGTACCGCTCGATGCCCCTGTATACTCCACACTTACAGCGAACATGGTTCTAATGAACATCTTGGTGCGCGTGTACTCGTCCTCCTGTATGGTACACTGCTGGTACTGCGGGCAGTACCGCTCGATGCCCCTGTATACTCCACACTTACAGCGAACATGGTTCTAATGAACATCTTGGTGCGCGTGTACTCGTCCCCCTGTATGGTACACTGCTGGTACTGCGGGCAGTACCGCTCGATGCCCCTGTATACTCCACACTTACAGCGAACATGGTTCTAATGAACATCTTGGTGCGCGTGTACTCGTCCCCCTGTATGGTACACTGCTGGTACTGCGGGAAGTACCGCTCGATGCCCCTGTATACTCCACACTTACAGCGAACATGGTTCGAATGAACATCTTGGTGCGCGTGTACTCGTCCCCCTGTATGGTACACTGCTGGTACTGCGGGAAGTACCGCTCGATGCTCTTCCCTTGCGCCAGCTTTTGTTGCAGAAGGTCTTGTTTGTTTAGGAACACTATGAGGCCGGCTTCTAGCAGGAATCTGTGGAATAACGGGTTACGCCAATTAAGGAATTGTCATCAGACGCTCCACAATGTTGTAAGGGCTTAGCAGATGTAAAAGTAATCTACACCAGAAAAATTACAGGGTTCTGTAAACAAAATATATAGGTAAGTAATTCGTTTTTGGGGAAAATATCGTAGAAATGTACTCGAATACTACGGAACTATAAACCAGCATTTTACACCATGCATCCCCTAAAAACTACTCTGAACGATATGACGATATAAATTGCTCTGGGCTCATTGTAGTAAAAAATACACAAGTTAGATATGTAGATCCTTTAGAACTGGCTTAGACCATTTAACACGGGACCTGGCAAACGACTCTTAGTAGTGAAATTATTCTGCCGTTTTCCACGGGAGGGGAGGTAAACACGCACAGCACACATTTACTCATTCACGCACACTCCTGCGAAAAATTGATATGTCACGCTAAATCAAACGCTGCAACACAAACACAAAACGCGCACACAAGCAATCTTACATGAACAAATTGTTCATGTAGGGGATAAGTGTGCTTGCCTGGTCCCGTGTTATATGGTCTAAGAAAACTGTTATCAAGGAGCAGGTATTGAAATTCATAAAGTAGTAAATTCTAACCATGACATAACATACCAAAAACTTGACAAAGGCGAAAGGGTCAAGTGATAAAAATTAATAAATTTGAGGACTAATGTAATCCTAGCGTTGTTGCTCTCTTCTGAAAATAGTAGTTATTTATCATATCAGAAATACCTACACGGAGAATAATTACATAAGATTTTTTTATTGTTCTAAATCTCGTGTAGGACAAGGTTTAGTTACTTTTGTTCTACGAACAAAATTTAAAAACCTAGCATGTATGTTTCTAAGGGTGATGAAAAGTTATTCAGTATGACCAGCGGGCCTATTACGTGACTCAGTGTCAGTTGCCACCTATCTATTTATTCTATTTATCTATTTATTTATTTATCTTCAGTGTAACTTAAATATATGGTACATTGTAGTAAAAACCAGATTACATACTAAGTTTAGTCTTATTATATATTGTATTGTATAAAAGTACCTCGGGGAGCCCTGTTCCCTACACTAAGTACTAAAAGTACCTGTACGGTAGGGTTAATATTCACCAAACCTATGGTTGCTATTCACCAAAAACAGATAAAAAATGAACTTCCAAAATAACTTTTAATGAGTATTGAACTATTGACGAATTGTGACGTAATTTCAAAGTGCGAACATATCCTTAGATAAGCGGTATGTATGTTTTCGACGATAGGCACTCGGTTTGGCAACTGATTTTACGATACGCAAGGCTTACGATACGGAGTTCAACCCTTGATACTCTCTAGCGACTGCGTAAAATATTTAGGGAGTGCCTCCGCTGTCGGCACCGGCACCCAAAAATAACGCTGTTGGGAACCGGCAGTACATTACTGCCGGCAGCTGATATCAAAAACATCGGCTGCCGTCCCATAATGGACACCGGCGGCGCTGACGGTAGAAGTTTCTCACGCGCAAAGGACGTTAAATTTCAAAGTGTGAGATTGTGTATGAATTATGTTTGTTTTTTTGGAAATCGTTGAAATCGGCGACTTGAAACTACAAACTTGAGTTACTGTCAAAACTAGGCTCCGCTCCGCTTCGCTCGGCTCCTTATTTTGTCTTACATGTCAACCTAACACGCTCCTCCTCGCTTCGCTCGTCGTCGTACCAATTTTTTTTCTTTTGGTAAAAGTTTTTTTATACTATGACTATAAAGACCCAAAATTACTTCTTATCCTATCCCTGTACTACATAATATTCTAACCCCATTTCCCGCTTCTTCTGTTGCTAATTCAGCAACCGGCGCTGGCAGCTGAGGCACTTCCAAATAGGTATTTATATGAGAAAGTATAGCGCCCCTAGCTGTTTACGAGAGGAACCAGAATTTCTAAAACAAATTGAAGGGTTCGCGGAAAGAGCGTGCGATGTAATTATTTTTTCAGATTTTGATGCCAAGTTGTTTAGATTGCGTTAAAGTATGGTAATAGCTACGAGAAACAGGGAAAAAACGTGCCTAGTGAGTGATTTTATATAAAGGCATTGACCTCTCATAAACAACTATAGACTCATAATCTCGCTCAAAAAGTGTCCGCGATGCATCTTGACAAAAAAGAATGACGATTTCGTACAACTGACATTGCACCTTATGTTAACGACATAACGTCTTAATTTGGTTGAACAATTTTTGCTACTATGCACGTCACACGTTCGGACACTTTCTGACGAACTTTTCTTAGAGACTGTGTGTCTAGTTGTTTATGAAGTCAATGTATAAAGAAAAAAAAATCTGCCATACCAAATTGTTTGTATTTGTAACTTTATAAATGCAATTGTGAAAATATTAACTCACACACTGTCCTTTCAAATATTTTATGCGTCTGCAAGAATCCGTGGTCGCTAACGGGTATCAAACGAGACCAGGGCCTTATTGAAAGGTGTGGAGGCCCCCGCGGCCCTAGAAGTAAAGTCGTTCGGGACTCATTAGAATCGTCTTCGTCAAACGACGAAGGAGACAAATGTATGTAAGCAAGAGAGACAAATAACAGGTATTCTGCTAACTCACGTAAGTTTGTTCGTTTTGTCGTTTGTCGAAGACGAATCGAATGAGCCCCGAACGGCTTTACTTCTAAAGCCCCTGGGCAGGTACGAAGTTAGTTAGAAGTGTTTGAAAACAATTTTGTGTTTTAACATTACTCTTTGAATTAGTTGCAGTTCTTAAAAAAGTAAGATAAAACGAAAAATATTTGTCTCATGTACAAAGCCATTACAAATAGAAAAAAAAACATCGTAACCCCTAACATGTTTATGCAATTTGTACTTACTGTATTTTTATGTAGGTTTGGTTAGTTAAAATTTTAAAAATACTAGGTGAAATTAAATCAACCGACCAAATTCATACTGGAGATTCGGTTAGTCACCAGGAACAAGGTTTAATGACCCTCCAGGTGAAATTCGAAAAAAAATGTTTTTTGAATTGTACTTAAACTATAGAAGAGCCAACGAGAGATGGCCCCTATGACAGCTGCGTTTAGTGATGGGGTGCATTTTAATTTCGGCATAAATAAAAATCAAGTGTGACTAGCGACTTGAATAAATAAAATATCGATTTATTTGACACGTCATACAACATGCATCATCTCTATGCATATAAAATACAACGTCTGTCTGTCAGTCTGTTCGTTTGCTTATAACTTGAGAACCGATCAATGGATTTTGAAGCAGTTTTCACAGAAAGATAAAGCATTTCTTCGGGAAGGTTTAGGGCTATGTATCATCACGCTATGACAAAAGGGAGCAGCGCAATGAGAATTTTGGTGAGACATATGGAAGGTTCACCGCCGTAGCATTGTCGATCGTCGCGGGTTCAAACCCCGACTGGTAAAATTTGTTTTCACTTTTTATTTTTTATTCTTTTATTTTATTAAAAAAAAATATTTCCTTTTGTAAAAAAAATATTAAAGCTGAAATTATATTTCTTGACAGACCAATAACTAAAATATTTTTATTTTCAAGTGCTTAGAAAACACCATCTCTGGGAAGCTATCCTGGGTAAAGGGTCAGTAAGCTGGCGTTGAAATTGTTTGTAAGCTGGCGTTGAAATTGTTTTTATTTTAATACACTAGATGGTGCTGCAGGTTTCAAAATATCGAATTTGATGCAGTCTGGTTCAAATCAACTCACGTTAAAGTTTGTCTACACTATTATATAAAGAAGAAAGATTTGTTTGTTTGTTTGCATATAATGGGTAATATCTAGAACTACTGAACTGACTTAATAATTAATAAGATTTTTAGTTAATCGTATGGTATGTACGCCTTGCGTAGTCGTACGTATCTCTCATCGTCGGGGTGTCAATCATCCACTGGTAAATGTTTTTTTAGGAGACCTCTCAAGTTTAAGTTTATTTGATCGGTATTGATGAGTATATTTGTAGAACATGGTGACCAGGATCTAATGACGGGACTGTGGGAGGTGGGTACGGGATCTCCTCAACGGGTAGGTAACAGCAGACCCATCGAGTTTGTGCTTATTTTATTGGTCTTTATTAGCACTTTGGTAAAACATGGTGACCAGGGTCTGATGATGGGTCTGGAAGGTGGGTACGGGATCTCCTCAACGGACAATAGCAGACCCGTCGAGTTTAGGCTTATTTAGTTGGTATTTATTCACACTTTGGTAAAACATGGTGACCAGGGTCTGCTGATGGGACTAGAAGGTGGGTACGGGTTCTCCTCAACGGACAACAGCAGACCCTTCAAGTTTGGGCTTATTTGATTAGTCTTTAATAGCACTTTGGTAAAACATGGTGACCGATGCATATTGTCGTTGAAAAAATCATATTCTTTTGTTTTCCTTATTTCCACGAAAATATCTTCGACGCGGACGGAGCCGCGGGCAAAAGCTAGTAATAATACAAATGGTAAATGTGCATTTGCTTACATTAACAAAGCAGCCATAAAATCTAGAAAACTGGTTTACAATTTTTTCATCATAAAAAGATATAGTTTGTAAACAGACGGAGCCGTACGATTAAGGTGAATAGAACCCGTTATTTATTGATTACAATTCAACCACTAACATTCCTCATGATCCCTTGTGTTTTGAAAGAATTATAAACTTTTGCTATAGTCTTTATAAAATCGAAAAATGATGATCGAAACGAGTAGTACATCACTTTTTGCTGCCAGCAACAATGAAGTATTAGATTATTTTAGTGACACTTACCCATAAACAATTTTGAAACTTGGTAGGCATTTAACTCTTTATAGGGCAGAGAAAACGGGCTTATGTATGTAAAAAAATACATTTGCATTATAATATAACACATAAAAATAAAGAAAATTTCACAAAAAATAGTAAAAATAATTATTGTTTTTTTTAATTATTATTTTCTTAATTTTTATTTTTGATCTTAAGTAATTTTTTGTTTATCTGACTTCCATCAATTTTGAAATAAAAATGAAAATTACTAGTAATTTTTTTATTGATTTTGTTTCACAAAGTGGGCTAAAATATGTTGTCCAATATATGGCCAGAGTCCTATAAAGGGTTAAACGTCATAGGTGCCATCTCTCGTTGGCTCTAGTTTAGTCCAACCAGTAAGGAAGCAAGAAAATGTATTTTGAGAAATTGGCCGAAGGGATTACTGAACCTAGTTCTTGATCATTAACCGAGTCTCCAGTATGAATTTGGTCGGTTGATTTAATTTCACCTGTATAAATACGGCGAGTTATTAATTCAGAAAAACAATTAGTGTACAATATTAAAAACTTGTGGAGGCCCCTCTTGTGTGCTGGCCCCCTTGTGTGGAGGCCCCTCTTGTGTGCTGGCCCCCTTGTGTGGAGGCCCCCTTGTGTGGAGGCCCCCTTGTGTGGAGGCCCCCTTGTGTGGAGGCCCCCTTGTGTGGAGGCCCCCTTGTGTGGAGGCCCCTCTTGTGTGCTGGCCCCCTTGTGTGGAGGCCCCCTTGTGTGGAGGCCCCCTTGTGTGGAGGCCCCCTTGTGTGGAGGCCCCCTTGTGTGGAGGCCCCTGGGCTTCAGCCCCGGTTGCCCTCCCCTAAATCCGGCGCTGAGCGAGACCTAAACTGATGGTAGACCTACAGCAGGACACATTGTAACATTTTTGCAACGCATCATCAGAAATCCACGATAGACTTTCGTTCCCACATTACCTGCTCTGCCAGACATCCTCGAACAAGTCTAGCGCCTCCTGTAGTCTGTTCTGCGAGGTGTCCTCTCGGAGGGTCTGGTCGAAGTCGCTGCACGCCACCAGGAACCAGATCGCGTGGATACCTTCGAACACCTGGGGAACGTGGAGGAGATGAGCTGGTCCGCAGGCCACAAATACCCAGGCAGGATGAGTCATGATGTGATGGATGGTCGTGATGGAACCCTGAAACCTACTAAGCTGCACAAAAATTGGTGTGTAAGAATTAATTATTAATTATTAGGCAAAGAGCGAGTCGGACTTGCATGGAAAGGGTTCCGTACCACTAAATGCACAGTAACCCTGAAAACATGATAAGTAACAACAATATAGCCGCTAAAAGGAGCGCGCCGTCAAATTATTCGGTATCCTTTGAGTACGGAACCCTAATTTTCATTATTTCTTCTTTTACTTTAGTGTATGTGTAACAATCTGATCAAATATAAAAAACTTGTGCATTTTTTCAAGTTTCTAGTTTTTTATATTTTTATGTCGTGGTAGAAGCCATAATTAGTACCTAATACGTATTTAGTGAAAACTTCATCTGTCTACCTATTACAGCTAACCCTATTACCCGTTACAGACGGACGGACAGACAGACAGACAGCGGAGGCTTAGTAATAGGGTCCCGTTTACACCCCTTCGGGTACAGAACCCTAAAAGATTATGCACTCCTCTAGTCATTAGACCCGTAACCATAAGACATAAGAGCGCCATACCTGTATCCACTTCTTCCTCTCCCCCCGCTGCCCCCCCACGTCGAACATCCAGAACTCTTGCACCCCGCCCTGCATCGACTTCGGTACCTACGCACAAACCATAGACAATACAGGATGACATTAATTTATGCAGTCAAATTCATATGCAATATTCGTTTGGTAATCGGTATAAGTTTTTAAAGAAAGTTTTAGGCAATATCTATTATAAAAAATATATCAAATATTACCTACAACCGCAAGCCCAGTCATAGGTGTAATAGATAGAGGGCAGGGGCAATCTAGAGTGCTATATTGTTGATGGCTTCACGAGTTTCCACAAATCCTTGTTACGCCAATGAGTTCAGCCCCAAATTAAACACTTGGGACATAAAAACTGTCATCGAATCTTAATGTCGAACACTCACCGAGACTTCGGTATATATTCATACGTCAACATTTGTAATCGATGGCTATTAGCCATGAACACTGACCTCTCATAAACAACTAGACACAGTCTCTAAGAAAAGTTCCTCGGAAAACGTCCGAACGGCGACGTGTATAGTAGCAAAAATGCATTCAACTAAATTCAGACGTTATCTCGTTAAAATAAGATGCAATTTTAGTTGTACAGAGACCACATCAAGCTATACACTTGCAGTATGACATTAGCCCCTACAAAGAATAGAATAAGATAGGTACAAAGTCCGAAGTGTCTAACTTGATGCGGTCTCCACTGTACGCAATCGTCATTCTAGTCCGGGAGGTACCGTTGCAAATACAAAAGTCATAGTAAGCCGGCTGATATTGACATAGATCGTAGATCTCACATGACTGATGTATGAAGTGTGAACCGACCGTCAGCTGCTTATTTTTTTTTAAATTTTATTATGGCCTCAGATATCTGTGAGAAAAGTTTCAGCCCTTTTTTTACCACTTCCTCTGCCTCCTACACCCACCGCGGATGCGCCAACTGACGCTTGGTTCTGTTATTAGCCATTCCAGATCTATTGAAAAAGATGGAAATCAATCGGCTTAAAATCACTACCTAAAATGCAACGCTATCGCCCGGGCTATTCGATCTTGTCGTAGCGGTGACAAGATGCATCGCGGACGCTTTTTGAGCGAGATTGTGAGTCTAGTTGTTTATGAGAGGTCAATGGCCATGAAGCCTGAATCAGACTCCACGGATGATGCACCAACCTTCACTTTAAACTCAATCTTCTGAATGCCGGTGGTCTTCTGTCTGCACCGGAGCACGTCCGCGTCCGAGGGGACGTAGTCCGCCTTCTCTATCAGGTCCACTCGATCCAGGAAACTGGAATGTTCGTTTGCTCAAATTAGTTGCACACTTTGATACGCCAACAAACTCAAACTGACAGATTTGACTACCAGCGCAGTTTGTGCTACCAGTGTGAGTCGACGCCTTGATCAAGGGCCAAGAGTCTCAAGACAGGATAGAAGGCTAAATGATATAAAAATACGAGTCTTACTATTCAGCACTGTCAATCAGCTGGTACTCGTTATTCCTCCTGAAGCATTCCTTGACGCCGCCGTCGCGCCACAACGACCTCACGTGGTCGTAGTAATCCTGACATATACAACAAAGTTATTATTATTATTATTATATTATTTATTATTATATTAACAGGTACATCATGTTATGACATCATGTGCACGCAATTAAATTCAAGCGGGTAATCATTAGAACTACTAAACGGATTTTGAAAATACTGTTGGAATGGTTAGATCTTCACTTGGACAAAGGCTATAGTTTGTTTCCTGGACCATGGGAGCCAAAAGTAATGCCAAATACGTACTATAAAATTATTGGTCCGAAAAATACTAACATATTCGTTAGGACTACACAAAAACTAATAAACGCGGGCGAAGCTAGTGTTATATTAATGCTCTCAAAGTAATATCAAATACTGCAATTTGATCATCTTAATGATCTTATAACTACAGACCATTCAACATAACTTGTCCCTTGGATTCATGTTGGCATCACTGCTTTTGCTGTCATTTTGTTTGTCACTCAGATTTTCCAAAATTATTTGATAAATTATGTATTATTATTGCCAAAGCCGTCGAAAAATAGTGCAAAAGAGATTGTGTTGAAGATGCGTCTTTTGTGAGAGAGAAAATGCAAACAATGCACCGTGATTCCTCTTGATCAGGTTCGATCTCGTGTCGGTGCCATGACGGGTTAGTAAAATAGGGTTACCAGCTTTAAGGCTGCGCCGAGCGTACGACGATTAGACACCTCGCTCTGTACTCTCGTGGTCGATTTTATCGTGGTAAATGCTGCCCGGCCATACTAAAAATGTAACACAATAAATCGTATTTAAATTGCCAGGCAATATTTCTAAAATGTAAGACGGACAAATTGTAGTTTATACTTTGGTGATTGTTTGAAATTAAGTTTGAGATAAAATTCCACAGTGAAGTTGTTAAAATTACTGAAACGCCAATACGCCTTTGTTACATTTTGGGCTTAGTTTAAATATTTTTGTTTTATGAAATATACATTATTTTTAATTTTTGCTTCAGATAAAGTGTACATACATTTTCTGTGATACTAAATATTTTTATTTTTATTCATGAAATATTAATCATTAAATCAACTTAACCGTGACTGCCGACTTTGCTTATTTTGGTCGGCACACCCTTAAACATAAAGCCAATTTTACGGGCAAATAATAATTAGCTATTAATTTTCTTTTGTAGGCATATCGGAAAAAAGAGGCGTAGTAGGTCGATCGCAGAACGCATATCTGAAAAAGCGCGCGTCTGAGCAGTGCGGTAAATCAAGTAGAGAGTGGATAATGCTGTTTTTCAAGGAATAAAATTTAATATAAATCCACAAAAGTGCGTTTTAAAAAAAATCGCTGTACTATCGTTTAGATAATAGGTATATATGTTTAAAACAGTAATCATTGTTATTTTTACTTAATTAGTTCCGACAGACTGCTTGTTTGAAACGAAAAAATAGCCTTCACTTTGAATTTTTTTTCGATCGAGCCAATTTTTCTCCATCGCGTTTAGGGCTGTTACATCGCCTTGGCGATAAATATAAACATCGGCTTTGTTTATAACATGTATTTATTTCAGAACCATATCTACTGTAGTTTGGGAGTACTACTTGTTCAAAAACTCCGTTTTTACTACCTACGTCACCTGGAAAAAATCGTCAAAAACCTAAAAACCGGGAGCTCGACGATTTAAAACAAACTTCGTCGTCGAGCTAGAACAAGAAATAACAAATACCATTTTAGTCTTAGAGTATACATAAGGTATAGCTTGCTTATGTATACTCTAAGATTTTAGTACAGAGATACATGTATAGATATTCAGATCATAAGTATTATTTGCGAAATACAAATCAATACATAATTGATAAGTTATTTTTTCATTCTGTAAATTTTACTTTCTTAAAGAGTAGTCTAACTAATGTATAAAAAACGCAGTTAAATAAATATAAGGTGAATGCTACGTGAGCCATTGGCAACATTAATATGCAGTGCTACTATTTCCTAAGCCAGGGGACTTCTTATAGTGAATGGTCTGTATTCAAAATTAACTTAGATATTTAGTGTCTCCTGTGTCTCTTATGTCATTGTTAGTGTCTTTTATAGAACGTGTTCTTTATTATTCTTTTGCTTTGTTTATATTAATTTTATTTGAATTATCTAATTTAGGTACCACCCGATCTATGCTTAACTATTGTTGTGCCTCAAGTTTACTGTGTGACATTAAAATCAGTTTTCTTTTTACGGAATCCAAATCATATCACCATAGGTGTAACTTGGTAGGGGCCAGGGGGCACGGCCCCCTATAGCACTGTCCAACACCCCCAGAAATATGGGTGTCATTGATTTAGAGAAAGATACTTTTTCCAATTAAAGACAGCTTTGTTTTGTATTTTGGTTTGAACTACACGTCGAAGAAATGCGCATGCTGCGCTGGGCAGGAGGTTTCATACTTCTGGACCGAGTCAGAAACGAACACATTAGAGGCTCTTTCAAGGTAGCACCTATTTCTGAAAAACTCTACGAGACCCGTATGCGGAGGTATGGCCACGTAATGAGACGCCCCGAAGACCATATGGTGCGCCAGGTCCTAGAAATGCCAGTTGCGAGACAGGGCCGAGGCAGACCACCTGCCACATGGATGACGACGGTCCAAAGAGACCTTAAAAAGCAAAATATGACGCAGGAAACCACTTTGGTTCGTACTTACAGACTTCGAACCAGGAGAGCCGACCCCAAGTAAATGGGATTAAGGCGAAGACAGAGAGAGAGAGAGAAGGATTATTTCTACTTATCTTATTACGATCACATAATCGAGAACAGAGGAACTTGTTGATGGTTTCATGAGTTGGAGCCGGGGGCCAGACCCCATCTACAAATCTTAGTAACGCTGATGCATATCACCTCTGAATAGTCCGGGGGACCGTCAGGCCCACACTTGAGTATGTACTGCAGGGCTCGCGCGTTGTTAGGGTTCTGCAGTGCGATGCCGAGCGGACCCAGGTGTCGGACAATGTCGAAGATGGACTCGTGGATGTTGTGCTGTATGTACTTCAGCTTCTCCGCTCGTTCGCTGCAATGTTACTGCTTATTTGTGATGTGTACTATGTATTTAGTATGGTATTATTAGTATGGTCATAGTATAAATAAGTAATAGTATTCTATCTCCATACAAACGGGCCGAAACGAACTCCCCCCCAAAACTCGGTACAACTCGGTTTACGACAGTCGTGGTCGCACGAAATTACAGAGATGTTGTGCATTGTATGGTTGCTTAAATACGACTTTTATAATAATAATATACCATTATCAAATATATAAACAGTCAGCTGGTAGCCCTAGCACGTGTTTAGGCGCCGAGCGGCCGTAGGTATTGATTTCAAGGACACCGCCTAGTTAAACGACTGTTGTTACCTATACTGTGGTGTGGTAAAGAGCGTCTACCTTGTCATAGGAGTAAATAGGTAGGAGAAAAGGGGCATGCCCCTCCCATTTACCATGTGCCCCCTAGAAACACGGTTGTCATTGTTGTAAAATTGACGCTTCATCCAGTTTAATGCGTAATTTGTTTTGTTTGTTTTTTGGGTTGTTTGTGTGTGATCTACTACTGCTTAGGTATTTATTTTATTACTATCACATAATAGAGAACAGATACTTGATGGCTTCATTAGTTGGAGCCGGGGGCCGGGCCCCTCCCAGCTACAAATCCTAGTTACTTACGCCAATGTACATTTGGGAAGTATAAAAATATATTCCCGAGGGGACAGGGGTGTTTCCAAGTGTAGATTGTTACTGGAACAGTCAACACTCGTACACCCACTTTTCACCGACTTGGTCACTTCCCATCGTGATAGACGGTCAACTTTAACGCGGTCAACGTGGATATCACAACGGTGGTGAAATCAGTAGGTATTCCTTACAATGTATTGTATAGAAATATTACAAAAAGAATCGAATGTAAGTCAAATAGTGAACACGTTATTTTCTTAACCTTTAAAACGAGATCTCTTAAAATAAGTCATAGTTTTTTTTAATAGGTACATTTTATTCAGAGAAGCTCTCTAGTTTTTTAATTAAGTACGAGTATAGCGATTTTTAAACCTTCCGGTTAAGGTAGTGTTATGTTGGTATCGGTGGCTAGACCACCATCTTGATTTCATTGTAATAAACGTCAGTGCGATTCTAGCTACGACGCGTTTCACTTGTGCTCAACGAACACCTACATACCTACCCGAATATTGTACAGGTAGGTATCTTAATTTTTGCTCGTCGGTGTATATTTATCGCAGGATACTTGGAAAAAAACGGATCATCACGAAAATCCTAGGATTTTGGAACGTTCCGCGTTGCATCGCTCATCGTCGGACTTATTTTTGACTTTCTGTTGAAAAGCAACCAAATCATGCTAGGATGCTCGGATGTATTTATTTTCAGGTCCGTGTCTAGGATGGTTACGTTACGAAGTAGTTTCTAAATATCCGGACCTTTGTAATTATTATTATCCTATTATTTTTGCGTTGATCCGTTTTGTCTGATTATCCGACATATGCACAGGTGCTTCCTTAGCTGACGCATGTAGGTACTGTGTTATTTTATCTAAGTACTATAGTTACCTTGCAGAGAAACCCTGCACATGGAGGATTTTCATTTGCTTTATAATAGTTGTTTTGCCACTTTCTCCGGTGCCCAGCAGTAACAGTTTTATCGCCTGAAAGGAAAGCAGTTTTAGCCAGATTAATGTTCTAAAATTTATACTGCTGTTTATCACGCAGCTTTAATCTAAATCAGTTATTTATTGTCTTTCCTTTTTCTTATTTTTCAGACCCAGTCTAAGAATAACACTTTCACTATTGACATTTCGTGCCTTCACGTCCAGCCTTTTGCCCAGGCTGCGCCTAAAATAGCATGGATGGATGGATGGATGGACGTACCTTCTCTTGGGGCTAATACAAAATTCGTTGTTTGGTGTTCCCGAGTTGTAAAACAACATTCTTTTTCCTATTCTGGTGCTTTGTATTTATGAGAAAGTTGTTCAGTACGATGTGTAGATTATGTGTTGTCATTTTAAGATAGTAAGCTATAGATGCTAGGGAGGGGCATGCCCCCCCTAGAGTACCACCTGCCCCCCCTAGAAATAGAGGATGCTTTGTCCAGTTTAAGGCGTTATTTGTCGTGTTTTGGTTTGTATGTGATCTCGTTGAATGGAGGGTTATTTCTATTTATCTTTTACGGACCCTTAACCCCGGGTGCGTGCGTCTCACTCAACCGCATGACTCGTCCCGCATTGATCTCTCCGTCGCTCGACGCGGAATCAAGTTTCGAACGAGCTAAAATATACCTAAATAGTTAATAACAATTGTCTTAACTAAAATTCTTCAAAAATAATCAAGGGAACTCATTTGTTGTGATAATTATCTTTAATTTGCTTAAGTGTGAAGTTATTTCTTTAAATACTTAATTAATTAAATCGGATATTTAGTCTTAATTTTAAACTTATTTTGTTATTCATTTAAGTTCTAAGTTAAAATAAAATATTAATACTAGATATTCTGTAGTTCAGTATGTTTTTTCTTCAAATAACAAACCGGCCCTTTATTGTGACTTGGAAGGTCACCAGCTATAATCGACAACATTACAAATTATTAATTGGTACAAAACTAAAAACCATTTCGAGATATTGGCCTTCTGAGCATCATATATTTTTTTTCAGAATTAAATCATTATCAAATAAAGAGATTTAAAAAAAAAACAAAATTTGCTTTCAAGTTAATTGCGTATTTAAAAAAAAAACAACTGTCATGTCATTGTGACTGTTGACATTGACAGCGAACATAAACATGCCAAGTTTTTTTTTTAAATAATCCCTTGGCAATGAACATCGAGTTTGAAATCCTTAGTTGGGACTGACGTTCTTTTAGAATGAGTGAATAAGAAAAAAATTAAATAAGCATTAAAACCACACAATAAAACTAAATAAAAAATACGTAAGCTTTATTTTTACGCAGACTTTCAATATAAATATTGAAAACAAATGGTTACCTAAAATGAAATGATGTCGATTATTGTCCTCTTAAGGCGAGGAATTGGTAAACTTTAAATTTCAAATCGGCGCCTTAGGGGAGTGGAGTGAGGGGGACTTACTTCATACGAATATGCGCTCACGAACTAGCTTATTCCCATTGACGTAAAGCTTATGCCGTAAGGTCGTATGCAACAAAACAGTATTTTTCATTTAAAATGACAACTTTAAGTAATTTAATAAATCCAATCGGCAATATTGAAGTGTATTTGTAGCCTAATTTAAATAAAAAAACTTAGAGGCTTCATTCGCTCCCGTTTGTCAGTAAAATAGAAATCTCTGTTTTAAAAGAGGTTTTCTAAATATTTTTTTCTCTGCTATGAAAATTAATCAATCACCAAATCTTCGGGCAAAATGATGTCAATGAAATGCTTCATGTAGTATGTAAATTGGTAATTACATATGATTTTTATGGCTGAGAAAAATGGAGATCCATGTCGCCGAAATTTCCAATGCGTCGCCTTAACGATCTCTGCACACAATCACAAAATGTATAGTAGGTACTTACGTCATTGTAAGATCTGATCCATAGCTTGATCTCTCTATCAATTTGCTTTGAATTTCCGGAATCTTCATCTTCCGGATGCATACAGTTGAATAATCCCATTTCACTGCACTTTAATATGGCCACTAATATATTTCTAAATGATTTCTTGTTGTTTTATTGGCGACACACTAGTTATTTCCAATGTCATTGTGAAATCACAGTGGATTTGAGATTAGCGCATTATGTTTTTAGGGTTTCATTGGAGCCAATGAAACCTAATATGGTTTAATTCAAACCTGATTTAATTGTAGGACCTTCGTCCTATAATTTAACTTTCCCTTACACGGACCGTAATAATCACACTTGGAAACTCTGACACCCTCTCGATGAGTTCACGTCGTGACGATATGTTACATTGCAACAGAGAAAAACGCGAGATCAAAATAAATTAAAATTAAATTCCAAAATATAGATACTAAATTAGCTGATCCGACGTGATTGTATCAGTTTTTGACGTTTCATTTTACCACGACATTTAGGGCATGAATTCTTTCAATATTGTATTTAAGTTTGTAATTATGTATAGTCAGGGAAAGGTCGTTCTTTTGGTAGCATTTCGTGGCCCATCAAGGTCAAGGCTCAAATACAAGTTAATACGAGTTTTTACCTAATGAATTAGGTGGTAGAGCTGATGCCGGGCTCGACTGTGGAGGTACCACCATCTTACTCGCAAACCTGCTGAAGTTATTCGGGGGAGAGCAAGAGGATAGCTCTCTAACAGGCACAACCAGGCGGCCCACCATTGCATGGGACCGATTGATGGCGGTATACCCATCCCTTATATAAAATAGACTGGTGACGGGTAGCGGCGTCTTTGGTGCGAGGGTTTCGGCGCTGCACACACCTACCCGCCTGTCCAGCATATGTGAGTAGGTATGGGCATTTCTTCCGGGAGGACCCGCCAAGTGGCGAAATCTTCGTTAGCTATGTCCAGCAGTGGACGAACTAGGCTGATAGATGGACCTAATGAAATGTCAAAAAACTGAAAATAACCCGTCGCATCTCCATCAGTTTCTACTTTATAAACAGAACCACACTGCTGTTTGAAACACTAACCGTAAGATTTTATTTTATCTTTGATAACGTATCAATTACTTTCGATAATTCGTTTTGATAAAACATTTAACTTTTATCGTTGCGATTAGTCGAAAGTATTTAACCTACAATACAGTGATTATTATAAATTGATGAGCAAAACTTTGAGGCATGATAAATATGAGGTATAGAGTAGGTACCTCATCGCCAAAAAGTGGGTTTATAGATTTGAATTATCAATGTGAATTATTTGATGCAATTACCTATACACATCCACAAGTGGTACTCGCAACACAATATACCAACAGAAACACAAAAAGAAACCTGAAAATTATGCTAACCATAAATTGATTGATTGAATCTGACATTTATGAACAGCTCACCATTAATCTTCAGAACAATTTGAATACGACAAGGAGAAAAAACATCGATTAATATTTTTTAGTAATTTCTTTCTTCCCAAATGCTGTTGTCAAGCCTTAGAACAGCCGTGGGCTGTATAAGAGTATTAAAAGAGCCGAATCGTAGACTTGCACAGCTCTTATAATGCTCTACACCAGCCACTGTAATGCTCAGTGCTGGCTAATTTGGGGCCCAATTTAGCATTACAAGGGCTGTGTAGCCGCTTAGTCTGCCCTTGTACAGCAAGCTAATACAACCCTGAGCTTTCACAGGTACTACTTTCAGAGTACACTCCGTAGTCCAGCTGTCATGTGCTGCTTGGGCGAGCTACATACAATTTTCGAACAATCAGTTCAGAACCACGCCCCGCACAACCGCTCTGCCCAAACGCCTTCGTTGGACAACTGTATGGATTTTTAAACTGCTAACTGTATTTAATTTTTATAAACCAGATAACTAACTTTGCATAACACCGTTTGACGCGTCTGTATTCAAAACACACACGCTCCCAATACATTTGTGTGCGTAGTTCTTATATAAGGTGACTTTAGTTTATACTAAACTCATACTGATGGCTTGGTAAGTGTTCAGTAACACACAGATCGATGATACAATTTGCAAATTTCTCACAATAAAATTTTGCCGTCCCATAGTACAGTAGAATCCGGATATAACGCCGCCGCCGGTCAAGGGACCAGCAAAATTAAGTCGTATTAACTGGAAGACGCACTAAGCGAACTGATGTCCCTTCACATTCATAGTAAATTGCATGAAAACTAGAATAGTGTCCTTCACGCTTTAATCCTCAGTTTTGAAACCTTCATGAAAATCAAATTTGACAATGCCAGAAATTAGTCATGAAATAGTCATAGTCACAAAAGTCAGGAAAATAGTCCTGTCATAATTCCGGAGTTATAGCTATATGTAGGTTGGTGAGGATTATGGTGTGAAGCTCACGCCATAATCTTCACCTCCCATGCGAGCAAACGGCGCGAGATACCGACTTGGTTTCAATTCCAAAAATTAGTCCCGAAATAGTCATGACACCATGCCGAATATCGAAAAGAGTGCTTCAGGGATTCCAGAGTTATAAAGGTACCCCGGTGAGGATTATGGCGTGAAAGTTTCACCTCACCTGGTATCTGCAGAACGCCCAGGTTGTTCAATTTGAACTTGGTGTCAAAAAATAGTCCACTCAAACGACGTCAACATCGGCTTGTTTCATTATGTAGAAGTATGTTAAAACCGCATGTAAACTTCTGTCTTATGTCTACATACATTTTGTGTTGGTACAGTCGCGTACACTGAAACTACGCGACTCGTCGTTTTAAGTGACTCGGGGCTGGGCTTGCATTTGTGAGGAACACAAAAAGACTACTGAGAACTTACTGAGTCTTTAGTGAGATTTGGCTGCATAAATTAGTCACCTTAGGCTTACAGGAAGGCATTATGCAGGAGTGACCCAATTCTATGGATACTTAGATATTACAAAATTCATTCACCAAGTTTCAAATAATTTGAATGAAAGTCAGCCTGTAGTTCAGTTTCTATAAGCTAAAAGTTTCTATGTTTAGGGTGTATAGGTTAAAAATAAACAACAAAATAATATATTACAAACCACACAAATTTATTGTAGGTAGTTTCATAATTATTTTATACACAACTTGACTCATTTTGACAGTGTGAGATCGCTAAGAGCCTATCACAACCCACCATTAGTGAAACAAGAGTTTACATACTTTGGGTGTTCGAAACTTGAACTGAGATAAGTGTGCGTTCGTTAAAGTGGTTAAACCGAATCCCGGTGTAAAATGCACATCATAATATTGTTTTCCTTACTTTTGAGTAAAAAGTATGCAATAAATGCGTTTTATAGCAATTGGCGGAAATTGATTAGTAACAGTAGGGTTCTCGCAATAACATTATGTTATTTTATGCCTTACATTTTGATTACATTCGATTACAAAGTTAAATACGCTTTTAAGTTTTTTAATCGAATGCAATCAAAATGTAAATCTTAAGACGATAGAATTTGAATGTAAAACCCTAATTATTACTAATAAATTTTCGCTAATTGCTTTAAACGCAATTTTGCATACTTTTTATTCAAAAGTAAGGAAAACAATATTATGATGTGCATTTTGCACCAGGATTCGGTTTTACCACCTTAAGAAGTTCACAGAATGTATGAACATTGGTAAAAAAACCCTTCGATTTCGCTACGATGAGAATTTCATAAAAACTTCAAACACAATTGAAATCAAATATAAAGAGTCGTGAACAAACTTCGTTTTCGATTCATTTTGTTATTCATAAAAAATGTTTGCGGAATGTAAAATGTGTGCAATACCAGCTGAATGTTTGCTAACAGAATAAGGACCATATGATTTCTAGGGAAATTTATCCAAAAAAACTTACTCGTACATTAGTTTCTGTGTTTTATTTATACAAGGTTAAATAATGATAGTCAGCGAAACTCAAAACATAGGTAGTATAGTACTGGTCTATATTAAATACTGTTTCTATCGGGGCTAAGCAAAATTCGCAACTCTTTTTCACTCCCTCTCATACAAATTAACCATGTCAACCGTCTGGTTTACTACAAGGCGAATTTTTTTTTTTGAGAATTTGAATAGTCCCCATAGAAAAAGTTGTCCATATAGACGAGTACTACCTGTTTTGAGTTTCGCTGACTATTATTATTTAACCTTACATAAGGGCCGCGCGGTCTTACTGGCATTCAACCGTAGCGATTTTGTCTGCCATCCCAAACGGTTAACTTTATACCTTCTGTGAGTACGCTGAGGACACGTACACTAAAACGCCGTAACGATCTCACAAAATCAACTTACTCATACAAATACCAAACCTTTTAACTCTTTTAGCACCATACCTTTGATATTTCCGAAATTTTCATCAAAGAAACTTTTGTTTGTAACGATTTATTCCTTGATTATTTGTTAAAACAAAGATGTTATTTCTAAAGACACCAGTACACTGCTGCTGGCCAATGAGAAAGAGACAATGTACTGCGTTCTTCTCACTTACTCGGATAGTATTGTCCCTTTCGCTCTGGTCAGCGCCCCAACGCATAGGTTTAAGTGTACTGGGGCCTTAACAGCTCGCTCATTTTCTTATTCAATACGCAACAACTCCGAATTATAATTTTATTTCTTTATACATTCCTTAAATATTCCAAAATATTCCTTTATTTTTTTTAATAGTTCGGGACCTTTTAGTGCCTAATTAAAACTCTAGATATCCTTTTACCAACTTACTATCACAAGAAAAGATTTATGCTGTATTTTTTAAAGTTTTCTGAGAGGTGCGAGTTGCCTATCGAATAACTTACTACCGCGTGAATCGAGTTAAGGGCCCATAATACCTCAAAGTCCTGCTCTAACGCATCTGCTTTTTAACTGTCTGTCCTACTCTAATCAGATGCCGCGCACGCAAAAACATCAGTTATTTTGAAATCGCGGCTACACTGATGGTTTTTTCATTTTTATGTTACAGTCTGCAGCTGCTTTATACTAATATCAGTTATATTATGTAAAGTTTCAGATCAAATTTCAAGTATTCATTGAATGCTATCGATTTATTGTACGGTTTGGAGGTAACTTTGTAATTTTTTTTTCATCGAGAGAATTTAATGGAATAAAGTTTTCAAAACAGCATGGACATAGCATTAGTCCTCAACTTTATCATATATTAATTTCAGAGTGCTTGTTGCAGTATTTGTTGGTATAAAACAGGATCATGCGAAGCGAAGTGAGGTATTATGCACCCTTATGCTCGATCTCCAGTGCGTGTTTTGTCCCACACACTATCTACACAAAAACGTCTACAGAAAATATTGTTTCGTTATATATTTTTGTTGATAAGCTGGGTCTTCTGCATGTCCATCAGCAAAAGCAGTTTTGTGTAGACGTTTTTGTTTAATGTGTAGGACCATGGATGATTGTCTATGGTAGGACGAAACACGCGCTCTCGAACTCGATTCACGCGGTTGTAAAGTTATTCCATAGGCAGCTAGCACTTAGCTCTCTGATAAAACAAATATAATAATACAGATCTAAAATGCTTCTAAAAACGCGCAGTTTAAAAAAATCCCATGGCTATTTATTTACCCTGGAATATGATTTTATAACTTCTTTCATTGCATTACGCGAACATGCGAAATTGTTTTCTGTTAATTCTGTTAAGGGGGTAACTTTATACCTCGGGGCAAAATGCACATCCTAATATTGTTTATGGAATAAATATATAATAAAATGTATATAAATTATACAGACAAATACTAATAATCTCAAGATATAATTCGGGTCCAAGATTGGACCCTAAATATATCTTGAGATTATTAGTATTTGTCTATACAGGGTGTAAAAGCAAATGCAAGAATTCTTCAAGGGTGTGTTAGTATGATAGGTAAAGATTTATTTTTAAATCTTGGGATCTCTAAATAAAGTACCAGTACCTCATAATAAGACGATTTTCTTTACTTAAAATACACAAATCGCGTGGACAGCCTCACTGGTCGCTGGCCATTGATAACGTCGGTATTTGACCGTGTGATCGAGCGAGAGAATGAAAGAGAATTTGCAAGCGCGGCCTTGCACGATTTGGCAACAGGCGGCCACTGCATACCCCGGCGAGGCGGCGGCGCGGCGGTCACGGATGAGGGGTGCGAGGTGTGTGGGGAGTGGGGAGGCCGGTGAGGTCGGATAGCCGCCACGGGATTATTAAATTTCGTTGACAAGAATGCGTAGCCATAGCTTAGAAAAATTATGGAAGTTTTGGTGAAAATTCAAAGATATATATTTTTTTCTCGTAATGACATCATAATCGTGTACTTTCATACCCTAAAGGGATTCTTGACTTTGCATTTACATCCTGTATAATTTATATACATTTTATTTTATTGTACAGTTAGAACAATAAATGCGTTTTAAAGCAATTGCGGAAATAGTTATTAATAATAAAGTCTTCATCAAAAATATGTAATTTAATGTAGTAACTTTAAAGCGTGTTTACAGTTGTAATGTAATGCAGTCAAAATGTAACGCATAAAATTGAATAATTTTCATGTGATCACCTAACTATTAACAAGCAGTTTGTGCGAATTGCTATAAAACGCATTTATTGCAAACTTTTTATTCAGAAGTAAAGAAAACAATATAATGATGTGCATTTTGTACCGAGATCCACTGTTACCACCTTAACATGTACATCTAACACGCTCCTCTTCGCTTCGCTCGTCGTCGAACCTATTTTCGACTTTTTGTTGACAGACTTGTTTAGTTGTTTTAATCTCGATTTTTCGTAGGGTTAATTTTACGACTTTCGTAAAAAAGGCAATAAATAAGTTGGTAAAACAGATAATATAAGTGCTAGGTATTTACTTGTAAAACCAATAACTTTACCTTTTTTTTGTCGAAAGATCACATCAACTTATTGCCTCAAACCCAACTGCTGTAGACAATACCTTAGAACGCATAATACAAGGTAAAAGTCACATACTGAAGCTAATGTCATAATGAGATCAAAAGGGAAAAAAAACTCTTTTCAAAACATATTTGGAAGCAGAGAAACATAATCATAAATATTAAAAATTTATTCTCGTTTCCAATGCGGCATTAGCACATCTCTTTCGTTACGTAATTTTATGAGACATAGCCCTTGTTTTGAGGCTGTTATGTGACTTTTAACTCATGGATGAAAGTACAACATTATACAATAGAAAACACAAAAATTATTATATTTACAAAACCTAAACTGTATTTCATAAAATACAACTCAAAAACCAACTCTCAACGTTCGAAATGTCGAATTCAAATAAAACTTAAATATAAACTATAGGTAACTCATAGATTTCACGGGATAAAAATAAATTTGTTTCTATTTTATTTGGATTGAAAATTCAGGGAATCGTACGAACAGATAGAGCGCGAGTTAAATGCAGTCGGGGGCAAGTGCAGACCCCCGTTCATTAATTTACACTTTCGTCAGGTTCCAACACCGACAGCAGGATAGCGTATATAATTTTCAACGCGTGCGACAGAGATGGTAGTAGAACCCGTGTCGCGACCGCTACTTTATGATCGCGCCTCTGGTGTGTAGCGCTTTGTGGGTAGAGAGAACGAAAGAGTGTGTATATAGCACATTCCTTAGCTCTGCATTAAAATCGCGCGTTATCTGTGCGTACAGATCTGCTAACATAATGGGTATACAAATCATCGCCAGTGTTCATATTCCCAAAAACGAGCCGAATCATAAATTTCAAGAGCCCTAAACATTGCACTAGCATTTGGAAACTTATTACAGAGAAAACAGGAGTCAAAGTCAATATGGAACATGTGCGAAATAATATTAGGTTTCTTTTCAAACTTTAGGATGCGTTCAAGAAAAATAAATTTGTCTATGGACATGTGTGATGACGTCACTGAAGGTCAAATGAAAGACATCACTTGTATTCATTTAATAAAGGATATGCACGCTTATCGAATAATTCGTGAATAAAAGAAGAGGTCCATCATGAAAGTCATTTTGGTTGTCTATATGGTGACTTTCGTTTATATAGGCAAAATCATACTGGAGGCTTGGTAAGTGATTAGTACACGGATCGACAACACTTTGCTAATTTCACAAAGAGGGTCATCGAACCTTGTTACTGAGCACTTACCGAGTCTTCAGTAAGAATTTGGCTGGATAAATTTAAAGTCACCTTATAGAAACGAATGTCACCTTATACCGGGTGTAAATAGAGTGCTAGCATTAAATTAAACCACATATTCTACCGATCATACTGAACCACTTTTTCCAAGAAACATACCCGCGCTAACTATTAGTTTAGGAAATATTTGAGTTTCAAACAAAAATTCGTGAACTCTAACGCACCGACATAGGGGCGTTTTTTGAAACAGCATCTTTCGTAAAACAGCTGTTACGTTGCAGCGTTCTAAAATAGACCTCCTTCCTACGAGATAAAGTCTTTAAGTTATATTTTAACATTTGCGCAGGTATTTTTCTTCAGAAAGTTGTTTAGTATGATCAGTGTGTTTTTTTAAAGGTCGCACTCCATTTACGCCCTGTATAGTTCACCGGCCGTGCGCTATCTGTCACGGATGGTGTAGTAAGCGTTCGGAAATACGTCCTTTGTGAACGAGTGGCGAAGTTTCATACACGCATTATTTAAATTATACTACTGTACCACAAGTGGAAAAATATTTTTAGCCAATGAAATCTACACTTAGGCATACCTAAAATATTTCAAACTGAATAAAATATATGATATTTTTAAAACGCGTTAACATTTTCACTTGGTTTCGGTAAATGCTTCAACATGGCCATATTGTTTTTTTAACAAGAGCATTATTAAAAATTGTAAAAATATAATAAAACAGCGTGCGTAAGTAGGTAAAACGTGAAAAACTTAAAAAAATAATCTCAAAGACTATTCCGTGCGGACTTTGTAAAAAATTATTCAATATAACTATCGATAAATATTTGTAATGTTATGCTTACGACCTACTTTTAAAACATGTACAAAAAGTTTATATTTCAATAAAAAAAAGAAAAAAGCTCAAATCGCTAGTTAACTCTATATTACCACGAAAATATTTTCATTCGATTTTTTTATATACATCTACTTGTACTTGATAGAGTATAAAAATACAGTAAATACATAGCGATCAACGTTACCCCTTATTTGGTAAACCCCTTTACTCCTTTTAAATAACTGTAAAACTTTGAAACGTTGACGACAAATTACGCGATACAGAGCTTGCCCCCAATTTTAAGTTGTCATTTTGTTACGTGTATGACCTTGCGTTTCGACATCCGTCAAAGAACTCTTTGAAAACTGTCAAATAAATCCTTGACAACTGTCAAATAACTCTAGCTCTATGGTGATAAAGAAGTTTCCGCATTCTCAACAGATACGTTGTACTTTTTGCTCTATATTTTCGTGGTAATAATTATGTTTGTGTACTTTGAAATATTGCATTTCATCTACATTTGCGATTGTCAAAGACTAGACTCTTGTTTTCTATTTGTTTATGAAAGACAAGATAAATAAGGAATTTCATTTGCGTATTACGCACTACGTGGTGTTTCTACGTAGATAAATGTATTTGTAATGTGAAAAAACGCATGTCGATTTAATTAATGCAAAAATATTTTTCTTTCGGCCAGTTAAAAATACGATTTTTGTGATCGGTTAAGATTATAATTTTTGCTCTGTGTAAACGTTTTTCCACAAAACATGAAACCTACACAATATGATTATCAAAGACACATATCATTCAATGTTGGAGGTAATGGTGAAGTTTGAGCTACATACATACGTACATTTATATTTATTAGCTTTTCTTTGTTTTTTCTGTATTTGTTCAGCACTCTGTGGCGGTGTGTGGTGGATTTCTGAAAAATAAAAAGCGAACACATTTTCACAGCCTGGCCATAAATACTGTTACAAGAAACACAATCAATAATAATAATAATAACTCATTTCAATTTCGAACCTGCCATTCTCAAATGAATACTCATTGTGTATTGTATTTTCGCAATAATGTTTGTAAAATATTTTTGTGATATCAAAATGGAATGGGGTGATAAAGAGAACCGAATTGCTGTGATAGCATTACACAAAGTAGGTACGGAGCCAAATGCAATTTTGAAAACTCTCCATCAGCTCGAAAACGTACATTTTTGGTTGTCAAATGAATACAATTGTCTTGTTTTGTTGTTGCAACCAAAAACGTACGATTTCAATTGTCAAACGGGCTTATTTGCTTAGCCGAATAGCCATATGACAATCGAATTTGAACACGATTGGCTTATACAATTGCACCTCAGTTCATCCACGTAGCATTCAAAAGATGATCAAAGCAGTGAAGGAATTAATTTATCTTGAGAAATGAATATAGAACTCAGAACCATTTCGTGTATTTTAAAAGATCACCTAGGACTTGCAACTTGGATATTTGTATGTAAAAAATCAAGTTTGTTTGAAAGTTCTAGACTCCCGGACATAACTTAACTGATAATGAAAAAATGAATATGATGGTAAAATCGAAACAACTTCTTAGACGGTACGCAAAGGGAGGTCAAAGAAAAATATCCATCCATCAGCCTATTTCGTCCATTGTTGGACATAGGCCTTTTCAAGATTAAACCACTCTTGGCGGTCCTCTTGAAAAAAATGCCCATACTCACACACGCTGGCCAGACGGGTCGGTGAGCACGGTGCTGAAACCCTCGCACCAGTTACGCCAAGGTCCGTCACCAGTCTGTTTTATATAAGGCCTTGGGATGGATATACCGCCATCCATCGGTCCCATGCAATGGTGGGTCGTCTGGTTTTTTTGCCTGATAGCTGTCCTCTTACTCTCCCCCGAATAACTTCGGGAGGATTTGCGAGTAAGATGGTGGTACCTCCACATTCGAGCCCGGCACCAGCTCTACCACCTACCGAAATGCAGTAAAGACTCACACGACATGGAGGAGCAGGGCAGGTGCGGGGAGCCCATCTGCGTGAGCACACGGTCGAGCCACTGCAGTGGACCGTTGAGGTGCAGCTCGATCCAGCACGGCGTCGACGTCACCGTCTGGCGTCTACGGACAAGCAAATGTCACTTATAGTTCAGATATTGATATGATACCAGGCCGGCTATTCCGCATTCGCAATATCAGTCATTAGATATTTGTTTAAAGTTAGATAAATGCCATGCGAGGGAAATTA
Organism: Ypsolopha scabrella; assembly: GCA_910592155.1. Classification (NCBI taxonomy): domain Eukaryota; kingdom Metazoa; phylum Arthropoda; class Insecta; order Lepidoptera; family Ypsolophidae; genus Ypsolopha; species Ypsolopha scabrella. The sequence goes on along the minus strand of OU342989.1, from coordinate 5,416,521 downwards.
GACTCACTAAATCACATCAAATAGAAGCTATAGGATATAAGGAATGCTTATTATAAGTTTTCAATAAAAGAAATTAATGCATATCCCTACAATATCCCTTTTAAAGTCACCCGCTATCTGCCTTCGCAATTTTTGCGCACGTGTCAGAATACCCGCCCAGGACGGCGATTCTGGCACATGCGACAATTTGCGAAGGTTGAAAGCGGGTGATATTTACAAACACTTCATGAAGAGACGTATCAAAATTTTAAAATATAAACCTGTTGTACGTATTCAAAAACATGCTTTACGTGTCTTTTAAGGAGTTATAGTTAATGGAATTACCATCACAGAGCATTTATGACGCGATAAACAAAGGCGTATGAAAAGCAAAGCGTGTGAAACATTTTGCGAGAATCGCCGTCCAGAGCGTCTGCCTTTTTAGTATAATGTCTTTGCAAATATACCTAGTCCTGCTATAAGTTATGTCCCTGTTTTTATGGATAATTCTAAGGTTCCAAGAAAACCCTAGAAGTCAAATCCAAGGAACGAGTAGGTTTCAAACTACAATAAACAAGTTACTGTAATATAATATTATAAAATATGTCTTTTTTTACGAGTCTCCAAGTAGCAGATCTATATTGTAAAAACACGGTTTCATTTTGGGTCTACAAAATTCCATTGGGATGGGTGAAAACGAGTTAAAGGTTGAATTTTTATGCTAATGATAGGATAAAAAATGACATAATTTTTTAAAAATTATAAGCTATAAATAAATCCTCAAAATAATTAGTAAAATCGCAAGGCAAAATTTTTTTTTTCTTAGACTTCCAGTTGACGTGATTTGTTCATAACGGTGGTGCTGTAAAATGGCTCCCAAAATATTTCAAACTCTCATATTTGTTTTCCTTATCTCCAAGAGGAAATAGTCAGCTTTAAGCCTTACCACAAATTCTAATTGTAAGGGCTATGATTGAAAAAGTTATGAGGCGAAAAGCTGAAATTTTGTCGCGTGTTTTAAGATGTCTGCTTCGGACGCTTCAATGATAATTTTTTTTAAATGATCACTGCTTTGAGCAGCTATAATATTTTTAAAGTGTTTGATTAGCTAGCCAACAAATTCCATTCATTAATTTTACTAGATTCAGTCTGGGATGAAAAACATCCTAAATGTGAGGGACAGAACTTTTGGCAGGACTAGGTATGTATATGTTGGAGACAAGTCATCATTTGACTCGAATATCTCGATCGCCAGCGCCATCTAGTGACGATTAAAGTCTGCGTCGTAGCAGTCGACCGAACGAGAAAACTTCACTTTCCGTATCAGTAGGCCTAACGGCGTCACTTTAGCACCATTTGACAGAAAATTCCATATATTTACTGTCAAATTGTCTTTAAAATGGTGTATAAGTGGCAACCATGTTACGGCCTGCTGGAAGTAGAAAAGAAAGCGTGCTGGCATGACCGTGGAGAGGTGACATTAAAATTATTGATTTGAACACAGACGGAATTGGCTGTTTTTGGCCTTTAAAACTTTGCCCTAGGCGGGACAGGCAGTCCCTGCTTCAATGTTTATTGGTGCACGTGACTTGTGCACTACAGGTCAGAGACTCCAGCGTAAGGGGGCTGGGGTGAATGGGGTCTTATGATGCCGGTACAATCATAAACGAGTGCGCCGTGCACCTTCCACTGAGATTTCGTTATTGTTTTATATGGCTTTTTATCTAGGGCATCAAATTGTATTTCAAGTGTCACATTAAATTACAGACATTGTTAACTACAGATCGTTCACCATAACAAGTCCCCTGGCTAAAGAAATGGTAGCACTGCATGTGGGGTCGCTAATGGTTCACAGGCATTCACCTTACTACACATTCATACTAGTAGTTCGCCCCGAACTTTCAACTCGCGCTTGCCCGATTCGCGTTTGACCGATTTGGCTCATAATTGAACTTAAAAATTCTATTTGCTTTATTTACTTGCCTGCCAAATTTCATGACATTCCGAGGAACGATACTCGAGTTATCGTCGAACAAACATTCATATATACAGTAAGCGAATAACCGACAAAATTGGTGGTATGAGGTGCGGCGCGGGCGGCCGCGATGGGGAAAGTACCTGGCGCGTGGATTTGCTGTCTCGTGATTGGTGACTTTCGCTTCACGGCGCAGTGTCCACGTTCGGTCGATCTCAAAATACAGTCACGCGCAAAAATGTATTTGTGTTACGATGGGTTAGCAGAGAAAAGAAAGAAAAATTATTTACAATGTTTACTGTTGCATGAGGAACGAAGCTGGTAGAAATATTTTGTTTTTGTATGCATTTTTTTGGAATAAGCATCATGTAGGTATATGAACATTCACGTGACGCAAGTTGTGGACCAAATCAACACCCACAGTATATTTTTATTTCTAACCTGTTAAAAAATAGCTGTTATACCGATGTTATTCTACAATAAACATTTTACTTACATAATCAAACAATATTATACTCAAGCCTTTTGGTGCGCGATTATACCCCCATGCGCAAACATATCCCTTCCACTGACGCCCCAGAGCTCTTTTTACCTGCGTTGGCTTCTACATAAAATACAATGAAAAAATCAAAATAATAAATAATTTATTGATTTGTATTTCGCAAACAATACGTATAATCTAATGGTATATCTATACATATTTATTTATCTTTACTTACTACTATCTTTACAGGGTTAACCTAATGCGATAGAGTAGTGACAACTGAACATTATACAATTAACAATATAAATATCTTCCAAAAATTAACAAATTATTATACGGGTATAATAGTAGTTACATAAACAGTCATGCATAACAACTTAAATCCTAATTGAACCAAACACGTATATACATGCCTTTGTGAACTCGTCCAGCGAACATGAGAACAAGTCTGTACCTTCAGCCAATGTGTTGAGCGTCCGCAGAGCGCGTGACAGCGGCGCTCTCTGCAACAAGTTGGTACGCCCGTGCGGCTCGGCCAGCAGTTGCGGCCTACGACGCCGCGACACCATCTGGTCCGGCACGTATAACCTCAGCTCTGCGAGGATGGCTGGGTTATGCAGTTTACCGCGCATTACTTTAAACATGTAAATGGCGAGAGATACTTCTCTCCTCACTTCGAGCTTGCTGTAACCCACCATACCCAGGACAAATAATGTGGGATACAGGAGTGGATATCCAGGATAAATTCCATGTATCTTAAGGTAGATAAACCTAACAAATTTATTTTGTATCCTTTCTACCATGAATTTGTAATTAGCTTCGCTTGGAGACCAAACAGCAGCATTGTACTCTAGGTGACTCTTTACGATAGCTTCGTACAGGGCTCGCAACGCGCTGATATTCGTGAATGTACTTGCTTGTCGTAGTAAAAACCCCAAATTGCGATACGCTTTCTTACAAATATCTATGATATGCTTTCTAAAGTTCATATCGACGGTGAAGCGGACACCTAAATCTCTGACTTCAGTGACGCGCTGCATCGGTTTTTCTTCTATGCGATACTGATGGTGGCGTGGGGTACGCGCGCGGCTGAATGTCAATACCGAGCATTTGGCAATATTAAAATATAATTTATTTTCCTGACTCCACTTGACTACCCTATCTATATCTCGCTGAAGTTTTTCATGATCTGATACTTCTCTCACCTCACGGACCAATTTTAGATCATCGGCAAATAGTAGGCATGTCGACTCGCTTACCACCTCCGGCAAGTCGTTCATCATTAAGATAAATTGGAGGGGTCCCAGGTTACTACCTTGGCTGACTCCTGATATTGTGTAGTAGGGCTCCTAGCAGTGTCCACCGTAGTCAACGTATTGTTGTGTGTCTCGCAAGTTGCTGGCGAAGAAGGTTAGCGAGTGCGGCGTGCAGCCCGCGCTGGCTAACTTCGCAAGGAGGACGTCTTTGTCGACCGTGTCGAGAGCCTTCCTGAAATCGAAGTATGCGACATCCACCTGTAGGCCAGCATCTACTACTGGCACTACTTGCGTCATTAGATTCAGCAAGTTTCCCACCGTGCCCCGCCCAGGACGAAAGCCATGCTGTGCGTCGGACAACTGGGCACTCACTTGATCGTACAAGCAGTACTGTATGGCAGACTCGAACATTTTGGCCGGAGTGCACAACACCGCTACTGGCCTATAGTCGGTAGGTTTCGGACCTCCTCGGCCTTTAGGCGCTGGCACTACTCACGTGAGTTTCCAGCGATCAGGAAAGGTCGCGGATGCAATGCAGACATTAAAAATGTGCAACAACGGTTCCTGTATTACAAACCGGCAATCTTTGAAAAGGAACGGAGGTATTCCATCTGGTCCTACCGGCTGCCACACGCCGCCGGTACGCTCAGCTTGGCTGGCTCCGCATTGTACACAGAATGGAAGTATCCTGCAAATTCCTTGGAGCATTCTTCCATCTGATAGGATTCGTCCGTCTTTTATTAGTCTACGTTGGCTTGTATTGCCCTTTTTTGCTCTCATGTAGCTCCAAAACGCTTTCGGGTCCGTCGCAAGGTGGCTCCGCACGCGGTCCCTGTAACGGTCGTGAGCAAGCTCTGTCTCAACCTTTACTCTAGCCCCGCACCGAGAGAACGCCTCATAATCTCTGACTGATTTGCTAATTTTGTACTTTTTGTGTAGTTCAGATTTTAATTTAATGTCGTTAATAATTTCTAGCGTGTACCACACTGGGTAAGTGTACCTAATATTTATTTGCTTTTTTATTTTAAGAGGCACACATGCATCGAGGATTCCATTAACTTTATCATAAAATAAGTCTAAAACGAATTCAGGGTCATGTGAATTATACACATCGCTCCAGACTGTAGTTGTAAAAAGATAATATAACTGGCTAAAGTCGGCTTTACTAAAATTCCATCGTTTCAATGGTACTTGCGTTTGTCCATGGTCCGCGTGGTGTGGTGACGCGAGGCCGCGGGCGGCAACTGGCGCGTCAATAAGTGGCGGCGGGTGGTACGCGTCCACGGGCTGCAGCGCCGCGCCCGGGTCTCCCTCTCGCACCGTCACGTCGTCGCCACCGTGCCCTCTCAATACCAGGTCGAGTTGTCTGCCGTTGCAGTTAGGTACCTCATTACACTGGACGAGCTCACAAAAGGCCACGAAGTACTCATAATAATTGGTTATGTTACTATTAGACGAAAACAAATTAAAATCCCCTAACACTAGAACATTATTCTTATATTTAACACACATTTTTTCTATTAAATTAAACATAATCATGTACTCAGTCTCTTCAGTTTTTGGTGGAATGTAAAGTACACAACAGGTGAATAAAAATCTTTTATTTCTATGAACTGTCGCACAAATTAATTCGAACTTACAAGTGTCTAAATTAATATCAACATTTTCGGGCATTGGTACTTGCCGCAACTCGAACCGCGGTGTGGCCACTAACAATACGTCGCCCAGCTTACGTCCTTCTGCTCGGTCACATCGCAGTATTGAGTAGCCTGGTAATGTAATCTCGGCGTTCCTGATTGATTCATTACAGCCAGTCTCCGTGATCGCAAATCTCTGTACTATTACGATATTTTTTATTTCTTATTCTACTTCGAAAAAGTTTATTCTAAATCGTCGAACTCCCCTTTTTTACGTTCTTGACGATTTTTTCCAGGCGACTTATTTGATACGCCTGCACAATTTAAGTAAATAGGTAATTGTTATTTGCCCATAAAATTGGCTTTATGTTTAAGCTGGTATCCCTATTTTACTAACCCGTCATGGCACTGACACGAGATCGAACCTGATCGAAAGGAAGCAACGGTGCATTGTTTGCCTTTTCTCTTTCACAGAAGGCGTATCTTTAACACAATCTCTTTTGCACTATTGTTCAACGGCTTTGGCAATAATAATACATCATTTATCAAATAATTTTGAAAAATCTAACTGACAACAACATGACAGCACTAGCTTGACAAGCAGTGAGGCCAACATGACGGCAAGGGACAAGGTATGATGAACGGTCTGTATATAAGGACAACCTTACAACGTCCACGTGGCGTGTAAACCGGTACAGCGAGTGGCGTAATCAAGCAAAATCTACTTATGTCGGTAACGGATCGCAACTGCCTGATACCACTCTCCAGGTTCAGTTTTAGCCACATTAAATGGTTTTTACTTAGTTTTTTTACAGTTCCGTACCCGAAGGGTGCCAAGCGGAACCCTATTACTAAGCCTCCGCTCTCTACTGTCCGTCTATCACAGGTGTCCTCTACCACGACAAATAATAAAAAAGTTATACCCAAAACCCCTTGTGCTTCATAGGGCCAACTGAGATGACTTGTTTGACAACTTTTACAGAGGTTCATTGATCAGATGATGGATGGCGCTAAGAGTAGCTTAGCTGGGAGAGGAGCGCCGGGAACTGTTGCTTGTTGTAATTACCTGTACTCGGCGCCCCATCCCTTGACGAAGCTCATCCGTATGGTGCACATCCGCGTCAGCTGGAACACCGCCTCGAACCCCTGCGACACCGACTGGGAGAGGAGCGCCGCGAACTCTTGGTTGTTGAAGATTTTCAGGTTGCACCCTGGAAATGATCATTCAATATACATTAAAACTCTTTCCCCCTTTTAGGTTACCCGAAGGGTGCGAAACTGGACCCTATTACTACGCTTCCGGGGTCTGTGGGTCTGGCACGGGTCTATAGCTTCAGCCGTTAAGAGGCCTGTAGCCGGCGGCTTGAAGTCAGTCGCGCACGGGGTCGCTATGCTTGCTATTTCATTCTACATTCAAATTCGGATTATAGAGCACTGACTGACTGTTATTGGTTGACCCGAACCTTCATTTCCCGAGCTCGTACGGAACTAACCGAACACTAAGCTAAGGAACACTAAGCTAACGAGAGATAAAATTTATGTCTTGTAAAAACTCGAGAATGGTTTTGGGTTTTCCTATGATTTCAGGAGAAATATCCCAAAAATCGAAATGAAACAAAAATATTTTTGAATGATATAAAATATACTATTCTGTGAACCTAAAATTATTTGATTTGTTGTATCGCTTCTAGGAAATTACGGTACATAAACATTCATGAAAATATGTGTAAAATCCAGGACTTTTATACGCTTGTAACTTTTGTATGTATTTGATTTTGATAAATGTTTTAGGTTCAAGTCATGGAAATCGTATGGGATATGATGAAAAAGAAAAAATAATAAGCAAGTACCTACGGTACATAAACATTCATGAAAATATGTGTAAAATCCAGGACTTTTATACGCTTGTAACTTTTGTATGTATTTGATTTTGATAAATGTTTTAGGTTCAAGTCATGGAAATCGTATGGGATATGTTGAAAAAGAAAAAATAATAAGCAAGTACCTTTATCAGCGAACAGTGCTAGTATAGGAGTTAAGGCGAATAGAGTCGCCTTAAAGTAGACGTGAGTTTCAGCCGTTATACGCAGACAGAACATTTACAGAATACGTGTCACTAGGGGTCTAATATGGCAAACAATAAAAATACATTAAACCTAGAAATACAAAAAACCATGAAAAGGTTGCATTTATTTTGAAGTGATTTGTTTCAGCTCTATCTTAAAGACGGTAATACATACAAGTTTCAAAGTTGAGATTGTTGTACAGTGAAGACCACATCAAGCTATATGCTTGCAGTGCGACATTAGCCCCTACAGATAAGAATATAAGATAGGTACAAAGTCCGAAGTGTCTAACTTGATGCGGTCTCCACTGTACATATTTTTAGCGGCTTGTCGTGTGTAAGCTTGACATTGCTACGACATCTATATTGCATCTATGTTCGTGCTGGGGACTCGGTGGAAAGTCGGGGCCGGGGTCCCGTGACCCTGTTAGCGAAGTGCGAGAAATTTTTTTTTGTGCCTGTATACTTGTTTGAGAATAACCTCGACTCAATTAGTATAGGTCTGAATATAAAATTTGCTTATGTCGCGGGAGCCGTAGCGCTGGTCGCAGTTCGGACTCTGCACGAGTATCGAAGAGTCACTCAAACATTCTGCGGGTACTACACTCTAAAAGCTCAAAATAAAACAAGTTACATAAAAATACGAATTAAAATCAGAAGATAAAACGGTCCCAGGCTCGGCATATAACTGTTTAAGCATGCAAACAAAAAATCAATTGTAATTATCAAATTTCAAATATAAAAATTAATAAATTATAATCAGACTAACAAAAACTAGAAATGTCACAGAAAAAAAAAACGAACAAAACATAATTAATTAGAACAAAAACAATACGTACAATACAGTAAAAATCAAATCAAAGCACAGATTTCCTAATAGGGACTCCAAGATCCAAGGATTGTTTCATAAATAGTAGATAGATATTATAACGATGTAATAGAGTAGCATGTGCACTAACCGGGCGGGATCTTGCAGACAGTGGCGGGGTGCCAGCCGTAGCGCTGGTTGCAGTTCGGACTCTGCACGAATATCGAAGAGTCGCTCAAACATTCAGCGAACACTTCACCTAGAAATAAATTACATTTTATTTACAACCCGCCTTTTCTTGTATTAAGGTTATCCTAACGTTCTGAAGTAAACAAAATATATCCTACCAAAAACATAAATGTGAAAAAAGGGGCAGGTTCAGTACAGAAGCAGTCAGTGCAGAGGTGCCGAGGCTTATGGAGGCGTCATAATTGCAATAATGTATTTTAAGACCAATGATTCCGATTTATGGAGACATTTTTACAAAACAAAAACAAAATATTCTCAACAATGTAAAAATATAAATAAAAAGAAAATAAAACAAAAACAATGATACGCTACACACTCACCGCCAATATAATAAAGGCGCACGCCTTTCCCAATGTGTCGCCGGGTCTGTTCTACCACTTCGTTGCGGTTCACATTGGAGAGCAGGCCCAAGCAAAACCTGAAACGAGAGATATGTATGTCAAATACAATTTCGAGGAATTTTGTAACGCACGTAGATTTTCATGCAATATGAATTGCGTTCAGAATTATTTTTATTGTAAAGTTCAGTCATGTATTGTCGCTACGAGCGTTGGCAGAATATCAGCGCCGTGGAACAATCAACAAAACCAAACTGTAGATGGACCATTTCAAATTTTTTATTTTAGCATTGCATCGGCGAGCGTTGACCGAATATCATCGCCGCGGAACGATCAACGAAACTACTATGAAGGAGCTTTTTTCAATTTAAGTTTTAGCGTTGCAAGTACGGGCGTTGCTAGAATATCAGCGCCATGGAACGATCAACGAAACTATAGGTACGTACTTTGCAAGGACCTGTTCTAAATTTTAGTTTAAGCGTTGCATCCGCAGAATATCAGCGCCGTGGAACGATCAACGAAACTATAGGTACATACATACTTTGCAAGGACCTGTTCTAAATTTTAGTTTAAGCGTTGCATCGGCAGAATATCAGCGCTATACTGGACCTGTTCTTGATTTTAGTTTTAGCGTTGCATCAGCGGGCGTTGGGATGGCAGAATATCAGCGCCGTGGAACGATCAACGAAACTATAGGTACATATGTACTTTGCAAGGACCTGTTCTAAATTTTAGTTTAAGCGTTGCATCGGCAGAATATCAGCGCTATACTGGACCTGTTCTTGATTTTAGTTTTAGCGTTGCATCAGCGGGCGTTGGGATGGCAGAATATCAGCGCCGTAGAACGATCAACGACACTACACAGACCCAGAGTTTTCTTAATTTTAGTTTTAGCGTTGTATCGGCAGAATATCAGCGCTATACTGGACCTGTTCTTGATTTTAGTTTTAGCGTTGCATCAGCGGGCGTTGTGATGGCAGAATATCAGCGCCGTGGAACGATCAACGACACTACACAAACCCAGAGTTTTCTTAATTTTAGTTTTAGCGTTGCATCGGCGGGAGGTGGCAGAATATCAGCGCCGTGGAACGTTTACCGACACTCGCTATTTCCCGGTGTTACCTCTCACTGTTGCTGGGGTCAGTGAACCCGTCGACGGTGATGCTGGGCTGGCTCGCGTGGAAGGTCTCCCCGACCCTCGTGTTCAGCTCGTAGTAGCTGATGGAGCACCAGAACGCCGGCTCGTGGTACAGCACGGGAGCCGCCTCGCCCCCCACCACGCCCGGCGACGGCGTCAGTCGTGTCAAGTCTGAAACGTTTATGGGAATTCTATGAGTATTTTGATTTCTGGAGCTAGTAGTAGATTTAAGGGAAACTATTTTATATATTTTTAATAACGTTTAATATACAATATTTAATATATAGGTACATATATCGGCCATACTTCGTGTTTGTCGATATATTCGGTATCGGCGATATTTTTACTGCCGATACAACGATACTTTTCAAACGCACTTCAAAACTGTAAAGGAAACGCACGTGTTGGTTCGTATATTTCATCGCAAACGAGGCACGAACTATGCCCGGGGAAACACCGCGATTTGTTCAATGTATTGTCTCACTTCGATAGATGCTTTTGTTGGACATTAAATGACGAAGTTAAAATATTGCCATTATACGAAACGAATTAAGTGAGATTAAAATCGCTAATGAAAATTTGTCTCAAGAGCAAAGCAAACTTAAAACAGAGGTTTCCAACCTTAAAAAATAATCAGAATTAACTGAAAACAAGATTGTATCCCTAGAAACTGATTTGAAATTCCTGAAAAATTTACCGTCTCCATCGTCCTCACCATCAGTTACACAGATAACTCCAAAAAGCTACGAGGGATTATTAAGTGAATGTCAGGAGCGATTTCAGAGGGAAAAAAATATTGGTCACTGGAATTGATGAGCCGAAAAATGAAGATATTGCTAACAGGCATTCATACGACAAAAATGAATGTATGAAAATTATTAGATCCATACATGTTGATTATCCAGAACCTTTAATGATGCATCGTATTGGTAAATATGCTGCTGGTAAAAGTCGACCACTGAAAGTTACCTTTGATTCTAATACTACGACTAAATACATCCTACGTCAGAGAAACAAGCTGGAAAAAAAGTACAAAGTTTTCTCGTATCAAACACCTAGTCAACGGCGTTACCTTAATGAAATCAAGGATGAATTGAAAGTGCGGCAAACAAAAGGAGAAGAACATCTTATCATAAAATATATCAAAGGGATCCCTACAATCATTACAGATGTCCCAAAAAACTCCAATTGATCCCAAATTTCACCGTGACTCCTAATACCACCGAAGAAGAAGCCAACATAACTTATAGAATATTTGACGACTATCAAAACATTACTACGTGTCCTTCGTCCTTGAAATTCTTTTATGCTAACGTTCGTAGTATAGTTAAACCTGGTCAATTAGACGAATTGAAGTGTATACTAAAATCTATCCCAAGCACAGTCCAAATTTTATTGTTTACTGAAACATGGATCAAATCTCAAGCTGATATAATATATGTCGAAATAGAAAACTATCACCATTATTATAATTTTATAAATGATTGTGTAGGTGGCGGTGTATCGATATATGTGCACAATAGTCTAAAACACAACTTGATTGAAGATTATTATGTAGGAGGCAATAATTTATGTATGGATCCACCTTCCAAAATACTCTTTAGATGTAGGAGTCGTATACAAACCTGGGAATACTAAGCCCGACGAATTTCTAGAAGCCTACGAAAATCAACTGCAGAAGAGAAAAAGGGCAATAATATATGGAGACTTTAACTTTGATTTAATAAAGCCAGACAGATCAACCAAAAAATATAAAGAAATGTTAAAAGGAATTGGACTACTAAACAAAATTGACCCGTTATATTGTACCCGTGATACGTCGACAAGTAAAACAATACTTGATCATTCATGTTCTAACCTTAAAAACCAAAAGTTTTTATTTTCTATCATCGATTCTGCGCTAGCAGATCACAAACAAATATACTTAGAAATCAAAAAGTTCACTGATGAAAAGAGACAAAAACTTCAGTACAAGGCTATCGATTACGGTAAATTATTTAAAAACGTTAAGGCTACAATAAAAACATTAGAAACTAACAATTACGAAGATATAGATAATTATATAAAAAAGAAAATAAGTGAAAATAAATTTAATAAAATTAAATATTTAAATGCTCCCCAAGACGACTGGATTGATAAAACAATTATAAATGGCATCCATGAAAGAAACAAACTATGGCGTAAACTAAAACAATACCCGAATAATACAAAACTTCGAACAGAATTTATAAACAAAAGAAATTGGTTACTTAAAGTCGTTTGCAATAGAATCCAACAATCATGTAAACAAATATGGCGGACTGACATTGAAAGCGTATTGTTTATGCCCATAGTGATGTCATAGTGTTCTAATTTAATTTTAATTAAATTTATTTTTCTAATTATTTTAATTTTAAGTCATAGACTATGGCCCATAGTAGGATAGGTACTAAAATAAAACTGACTAAATAGATTAAATATATAAGCCATAGACTATAAAATAAAACTGATTATATATAAAAAAGTGTTTATTAAAACAAATTTAAATCTTCGTCTACGTCATCATCACTATCAGAAGTGTCGCCGGTGACCGTAATTATAAATGGAACCACTGTGTCATCGCTTGCCGTGTCTAAAATGCCGTCGAGCTTTTTCATTTCTTCCTCTTCCTTTAGGACGTGACTTACGCATTTCGACCATTGTTCATATTAAAGTGCGTCTAATAGATTTCCGTTGTAGGTAATAGATCTAAATCATTCTTACCTCCTGATTACTCCTTGAGAAAAAATACCAATCGTATGCTATATCAAAGTCCGTGATGCCGTGCAAAGGTCGTCGTTCCAAGAAAAATATGTCCAGCCAAATCGTAAAGCAAAACAAAAGTCCAAAATGAGAATGCAAAGTCGTAGAAATCGGAAACAGAAGACGGAAACAGAAAACACTAATGCACAGCGAACCCACAGAACAGTGAATGACTGTGAATGACAATTCTAACAAAATGGCCACCTGTCAATTTTTAAAAACTAACCATTATTTTTATGGCTTAGGATACAATCCGTTTTGGTTAATTATATTAAGCTCTTGAAAAAAAAATTTTATTGTATTCAAATAATATTAAATTAAAATAATTTATTAAATTAAAAATAAAAGATAACTTCAGATTACGAACAACACTAACTTTTCAATGACTTACAGAGTTCGATGAGTAAAAAACTAAGATGACAGCTTGTCAAATACTTCGAAATTTTTACGTTGCAAATGTTTTAACAAATTTAACTTATAAATACAAGTTAAATCGTGTTGAAGATAATGTGAAAACAATGGTGCGTTCGTTGAAATCAGACTATGTTCATAATTGATCGTCAAATGTATGTGATTACGGAGTAATCGTGACAATTTGGTTTGTTTACATGATTGTTGGATTCTATTGCAAACGACTTTAACTATAACTATTAAAAAAACAAAAAACCTATTTTACAAGAGAACTTCTGTGTGAATATTTGTACGCCATGTGGCAGAGCACGGAGAGACGAAACCTATGTACTTGCTATCTAACCACTAACCTGTGACTCACAAATAAATGATTTGATTTGATTTGATTTGAACTTTAAAAAAATGTATTAAAAAACCAAAAAAGATGTGGAACTTAATTAACGAGTTGACTAAAAATAAACAAAAACAAAATAGTGTACCCGCAAAACTTATCATGGATGGTAAAGAAATAACAGATGAAACGGAAATATGTAAATATGTTTAATAATTACTTTGCTACTATTGGTTCCGTACTGGCTAGTAAAATTCCACAAAAATTTCACAATCATAATTTAAACACAACAGTTACCAGATCAACCGACAACACTGAACTAAGTGAAATTGAATTTTGTACAATTACAGAAATTAATAAAATTATAAATAAATTAGATCCTAACACAAGTACCGGAATCGATGGCATAAGCGCGAAAAGCATTAAATGTATTAAAAAATAAATTTTTAATAAACTTACTAGCTGCATAAACAACTGTCTCGAGGAAGGTCGCTTCCCGGTAAGTATGAAATTAGCAAAAGTAATCCCCATCCTTAAGTCTGGAAAAAAGTCTACACCTGGTGATTACCGTCCAGTATCAGTATTGCCTACCCCGTCAAAAATCCTAGAAAGGGTATTAAATAATCGTTTGGAATAACATCTAATTAAAATAAACTTTCTAATTAATAAACAATATGGTTTTAGGCCGAATTCTAATACACTTTCTGCTACAGTAGATCTTGTCACGGAAATAAAACTGAATATAGATAGTAAAAACATTGCATTAGGGGTATTCATCGATTTAAAAAAGGCATTCGATACCGTTAGTCATACAATTCTACTACAAAAACTAAATAATATTGGCATAGTTGGTAACGCTTATAAAATGTTTGAGTCTTACCTAAGAAATCGGCATCAGTTAGTTAAAATAGGTTCTAGTGAGAGTACTTATAGGCTAGTGGATTGTGGTATTCCACAGGGATCTATATTGGGACTTCTCCTGTTCCTGATTTATGTAAATAACATAAGTACAATTTACTAATAGATTACATGGTAAAGTTTCACTATATGCAGACGACACATGTTTATTCTATTTTCTATCACACCATTCATCAATTAGTAGCTCAGGCTCAAGAAGACTTAGACAAACTTAACATGTGGTTTCAATATAACTTACTTACCATCAATACTTCAAAAACTTGCTACATCATTTTTTCGGCTAAAAACAAAAAAATTCCTCATCATGACGATCTAAAAATTAATGGCGATATAATCTACAAAACCAACGAAGAAAAATACCTTGGACTAATACTTGATTCCAAGTTAAACTGGAAAACACACACCGATAAGATCAGAACCAAACTCACTTCTCTCACAGGTGCTATGCGTGGTATAGTCGGGAGTCTACCTAGACAAGTAAGGTACACTATTTACAACTCGCTAGTTAAATAAATTGAATACTTAATAGAAATATGGGGCTCAGCATGCAAAACATATCTCAAACAAATACAAATAGCACAAAATAAAATTGTAAAGGTCCTATTTCACTATGATTATTTAGAATCAACATCAAAAATTTATAAAGAAACTAATTTAATGCACATTAATCAAATATTTACATTTCAAACCTGTATCTTAATATATAAATTTATTTAAAAAAATATTCATTCTAACTTATCTCTGAAAAGACGTCAACATAAGTATAACACAAGAAGTGCAAATTTCTTAACCCTAATCAAAACTCGAACAAATTACGGGAAAAAAAGTCTGATGTTTCAGGGAGCGCAGATGTTTAATAAGCTGCCAAAAACAATAACAGAATCTAAATCCTTGCCCAAATTTAAAAAACTATTGAGAATTACGTCACTACCAATATTAAAACAATCATTAAATAAACAAAAAAAATATCAATTTATTTTTTAGGATAACATATAGCCAATGTGTTAGACTGTTAGCCTATATCAGAATCATGAATTTTGGTGAGAAAAAGGTAAAATAATAAATTGTCAACAAACTCACTCATATTGTCGTTATGGTCCATTGGATCTCCGTCCTCGCTCATATAGCCTGGCGGCGGAGTTTCCACTGATGATGTCCTGCAAGGAGAAACCGCCTGTAAAACAAACTGCATGCACAGTAAAGATTCCGTTTTCGGCCATATCATTTTTTATGGGAAACTAGTCTTTCGAGGGCGGCTCGTTTTAGGCTTCGGCGTTATTTTCTGAACACCCTTATAGTCTGTGTTGACCGGTGTCACTACTACAATAAATAAACTTTAAGGGTTCCGTTTTTTTCCTTTTGAGGTACGGAATCCAAAAAAAAACCGTATCCAAATCCGTTGAGTGGATCTCGAGTTAAAAAGGAATATACAGACAGAAAGACAATTTTTTTTTGTTTCGGACTAAGGTTAAAATTAAGTATTTTCGTTTATTGCTGTTCAAAACTGTGTAAAGTACAGAGACCCAAAATAACGTAGGATACTTTATTATAAATTACGGTTGGCAACCCTGATAATCGTTCAAAAACTCACACTGGTTTGGGTTCGTACCCCGGGTTCCAACACTAAACCGTTCAAAAATCAACACGGGTCGCGACACCGACCGTTCAAAATAGCAGTGTCGCTACACCGGTGTCGAATTGTTCAACACCAACTCTGAGCAGGGTTCGCAAGGTTCGTATAGAGACGTCAAAATGACAGATAAAAATCAATACGATACGAAATCTATTGGAAATATGTGAAATGACGTTTGGAACGTAGCAACTCGGCCAAACTCGTTCAAAAACTCAGCGTTGCAACCCCAGTGTTCCTACCCACCACCTTTCTTTTATGAACGCACTTCAGGAGTGTAACGTGCGATCGATAAGGAATTTATTTCCAATAAATACATTATATTATTGGCGCCTGTGAGCTAAATTAAAATCTATACAAAGTAGTCAAAAAAAGGTTTTAAGGTGGTGGAGTTAATGCCGGGCTCGACTGTGGAGGTACCACCATCTTACTCGCAAATCCTCCCGAAGTTATTCGGGGGAGAGTAAGAGAACAGCTCTCAGGCAAAACCAGGCGGCCCACCATTGCCTGGGACCGATGGATGGCGGTATATCCATCCCCAATTGCCGGGACTTATATAAAACAGACTAGTGACGGGCAGCGGCGTCACTGGTGTAAGGTTTCGGCACCGCGCTCACCAACCCGCCTGCCCAGCGTGTGTGAGCAAGGGCATTTCTTCCAGGAGGACCGCCAAGAGTGGCGTAATCCTGGAAAGGCCTATGTCCAGCAGTGGACGAAACAGGCTGATGGATGGATGGAGTCAAAAAAGTCGTGTCTGTACATTGAATATTTTCGCGAAATTTTAAATGAAATGGGTTATTGGTACTGTACTGAGACCGAAACAACAATTTTTAGAATTTTTGTCTGTCTGTCTGTAAGTTCCGTTTTAACTCAACGGATTTGGATGCGGTTTCTTTATTAACATCGTAGTGATCCTGGTCAACACATAGGCTATAAGGGGTGTTTGTTGGTATAAAGCAAGATTATGCGAAGCGAAGTGAGGTATTATGCACCCTTAATTACACAAACAACACAATTCTTTATTAAATAAGACACTTGTACTATTTCGATACACCCGCCCGATTTCGCTTGTAAGCATTTTCAAGGGATTTATAAAATAAAAATTAAATAATCACACAACAATGTTTACATGTTTCATGCGTGTGATAAATGTAAAGACGACCCAAAGCAAGCGGGGCACTACGTACCTTTACTCGAAGCGTATCGTCGTATTTTTGAATCCTCATAACTTCGGTCTGGATAATACTAGAGATACCAAATTCTCAAGATAAGATGTAGTAAGTATTTGACATTTATCGCACGCATGAAAGATGTCTTATTCACAAATATATAATTATTACTAAGTAGCAGACCAAACATAAGGATTAAATAGCGTGGCAAGTTTCCATACAAAAAATAAGCTACATTTAGGCTTCACGGTACGAAGAAACGTATAAAAATGGGTTGTTTTGACTGGCTTATGCTTGGAACATATTTGTTAATTCCTAAACTAATCTCTAGTATATAATTTGTTTGGAAACAAGCAATATTTATATTTAAAAGAGCCCGAAGTTCATTGAGGTAAAATTGCCACGCGTCGACTCTATGCGTTTATTATTAATGTTAGGTCTGCTACTATATTATACGTCTGTGGTCTTATTTAACAAAGATGTATAATAAGTTTCACCAAGTGCCGAAAATCACAATCATCAACTGCAACAACAACAACAACAACAACAACAACAACAACAACAACAACAACAACAACAACAACAACAACATTATTTACAATTAATAAGGTCAAAATAATAAATTTAAAAAAACTAGATGATCGGTTATGTTTTGCTCTGCTTGCGAGCACAGGCCTAAAAAGAGACTAAAGGATTTAGTCCAACTCTCCCTCGCTGACTAGGCGTATCTGGGGGGTGCCTTTTGTACCTATTCACAAGCAGATAAAGAATCTGAGGTTCCGTTTCGAAACGAGCTAATTTCACTCGGAGCGATGCAAATTTCACCCTAGAGCGTTCAAAAATTGTCCCGAGTTAAACCGAGGGTAACCGAACTGTTACGTTACAGTTGCTCGGAAGTGTTTTGAAATGCTAATGCGAAAATCACACTGGCTAGTGCGAATTCTAACGCTGTCTGGATACCGTTAAAGTTCGCCTGACAGTTGTCACTTCCGAGTTTTGCCGGGTTTTGGACAAAATTTAAAACTTTAAAAATGGAGTCATCATTTATAAAGGAAAAAAAGTGAAAATATTATTATGAATATGTCATTTATCTATAATTAAGTTTTTTGTGACTACTAAAGGTAATTTCAGTTTCCCGCCCTTGAATTAGATTTGAGAATGACGTTTGACACACAGACCCGAGTCAGTCGCATGCGTTTCAAAACCAGATGTTCTCTCTCTTTCTTGTATTTAGCTCTGTCTCTTTCTATTAAACGTGTGAAATGTCACACTACCATCGCACGTTCTGAAACGGTTCCGTAGTCTTTGTCTAGATACTCACACACGCAAGGTGGTGTTGGTGGGCACTTGCTGCTGCTGGGTCGCCTCGAGGTACATGGCTTGTTGCCGCGCGAGCCCCACGCCGCCGCCGCCTGTCTGCATCACTCTGAAACGTCAACTTCATACATACATGCGCTTCAATGCTCCCTGACACAAAATATACAGCACCAACACAGTACCACAAAATAAATACGCACAGAAGGCCAGCTCCATACAACTGGGTAGGGGCCAAGGTGGGCCAGTACCGTCTGCCCCCCCCCCCCCCCCCAGATATACGGGTGTCAAAAATAATAATCGACTTAAAATTTTATAGCAGACATTCAAAAGTTTAAAATTATTTAATACTGACCGATGGTAACAAAATAACACTTTTGCCGACTTCTTTCTTTCTGAAACATATGTTATCTAGAAGTCGGCGCATTCCCCATAGCATAGAATACGAAAACCAATGTGAGAGCGTCGACTTCTAGAGAACATGTGTAAAAGGAAGAAAGAAGTCGGCAAAGTGTTATTTTGGTACCAGCGGTCAGTATGTAATTATTTGAAACTTAACGTGTGTGAGTATGGGCATTTCTTCCAAGAGGACTGCGAAGTGTGGTGAAATCTTGAAAAGGCCTGTGTCCAGCAGTGGACGAAACAGGCTGATGGATGGATTTAATAATGAAGCGGTGCACTCACGGTTCTTCGTGATGCTGAAGGTATTCGGTGTAGGAGGGCCGCACCTCCCCCCCCTCCACGCAGCTGCGCGGGACTAGGATAGGCGGGAGCGCTGGAATGAGACAACAGATCTTAGGAACAGCCATCACGTGCAAACCTCAAATACAAAATCATGACGTGTCCATGGAATGTTTTTATAATATTTTAGAGTTGAGCCCAATGACATTAAAAAAAAAACGTTTTGACAGAAAAGTAAAATGAAAGGCTTTAGAATCGGCTTTAAGGGGGATGGTCCAAAACCGCTCTCCATACCAACTTGTCGGAACCAAGAACCACGACAGAAGCATTATAATTTCGTGTTACATTTTAGGGCTCCGTCCCCAAAGGGTAACCAACAACGGGAGCCTATTAGGTACTAAGACTCCGCTGTCTATCCGTCTGTCACCAGGCTGTTTCTCATGAACCGTGATAGTTAGACAGTAGAAATTTTCACAGATGATGTATTTCTGTTGCCGCTATAACAACAAATACTAAAACCGACCAAGTTCAAGTCGGACCTGCGCACTCTCATACAACAGACATATTTTTTTTGCCATTTTTATAGATAATGGTACGGAACCTTTCGTGTGCGAGTCCGACTCGCACTTAGCCAGTTTTTCTACACGTTCCATCAATTCTACATTAGCGAATAATCAGTTTTTTCACAACAAAAATGTTTTGACTATCAAATTTTGCAATTAATACTTTCATATTTTTTGTTTGATAAACACTTGTACTTGTCCACTTATTTATATTAATTTCCCTTACCGGTTTCGCTGTTAAAGCATTATCAAAGGTTTGTTTGGTTGTTTACGTACAATATATGAATTACAAATACAATATATTTCATATATTGTACGTAAACAACCAAACAATATATGAATTACAAATATTTCATATATTGTACGTAAACAACCAAACAAACCTTTGATAATGCTATAACAGCGAAACCGGTAAGGGAAATTAATATAAATAAGTGGACAAGTACAAGTGTTTATCAAACAAAAAATGTTTCAAAAGTTCCACCAAGTGCCAACAATCACGAGCATCAACTCCAATACTTTCATACATTTTTTAAACAGAAAAATTTGATATTAAAAACATTTTTTTTGGTGATAAACCTATTATTTGCGGATGTATAATGATGGAACGTGTAAAAAAGCAACAACGAAATTTAATGCTTTTTTCGTGGTTTTTCGTTCCGATAAGTTGGTATGGAGAGCGGCTTTGGACCATCCCCCTTAAAGCCGATTCTAAAGCCTTTCATTTTACTTTTAGTGCTGTCAAAACGAAATTTTCCTAATTCCAAAATAGTTAGTAAGGAAGCGTTTCAGAACGCGCGATTATAGTGCGTTATTTCACTCGTTTTTTAGAAAGAGATAGATCTATAAAGGAGCAAGAGAAACGAAAATCTGGTTGCACCAATCAGGTGGCCCAGAGTGATTTTCGCATTACTCCGAAGCGTTTCAAAACATTTTCGTGCAACTGTCAGGTAACAGTTAATTTACCCTTGGTTTAACTCGTGTCGATTTTTGAACGCTCTAGGGTGAAATTCGCATCACTCCGAGTGATTTTCGCTCGTTTCGAAACGAAACCTTAGTGTTAACAATAGAAGCTATATTACTTTGGAAAATTTAAGTTTTGACAGCACTAAAACCAAGAACTAAAAATGGGGAAATTGAGTCGACTCGTGGCAATTTTAGCTCAGTGAACTTCGGGCTCTTTTAAATATTGCTTGTTTCCAAACAAAATATATACTAGAGATTAGTTTAGGAATTGACAAATATGTTCCAAGCATAAGCCAGTCAAAACAACCCATTTTTATACGTTTCTTCGTACCGTGAAGCCTAAATGTAGCTTATTTTTTGTATGGAAACTTGCCACGCTATTTAATCCTTAGGTTTGGTCTACTACTCTTAGTAATAATTATGTGTCTGTGCCTGAAACCAGATTTGAATTTTGCGCCCGCGACGAAATCAGCCCGATTGTATTTCCTTCAAAAGTTTCGAGGAGCGTGCATGTAATAGTTTGGGAGCTGGCGAGCATTTCGGTATATGATTTGCACGAGTTTCACATCGAGGTGGATTGCAGTTTAGATCAGTACGAATCGATTTGGTCCAGTCAATTAAAGTCCTATGTCGCTGCGTTCTCGCGTTACAGCGGATTGAAGTTGCTTAAAAAAGGGGGTATTAAATCATTTGCACATGTATGCCTCTGAGGTTCATGGTCACGATCATCTTGGAAACGAAGGAAATCGAAGAGGCAGACATTCAGGGCTCTGCATATTATCATGGGACGGAGTTGTAAAAATGTTTGAAAAAAAAGCTCTACTAACTAAGTGCACGCACGGTTCTAATTGTGCCCATTCGATTCATTATGACTCCTTCGATACGAAGAAACATTTGGCAGACACTTTGCTCATTGATTTTTAGCTGTACAACTGTTTGAAATTCACGGAATCAAGGGAAAGCGGGTATTGCATGGGATTGTTGTGATTCTTTAAAGTTTTATTATTATTATTTTCTGACGCGTTTTGAAAATCGTTCCTATAGATAGATTATATTAATTATTTTTAATAATAATCAGTAGACGTAGAATTTTGTACTTGTTGCTAGGCGCGAGCACCGGCTTGAAAACAATAAAACAAATGGTCTTGGAATATCAGAGGCCTGAACGTCTGCCTCATCGATTTTCTTGGTTTTCATAAGAAATTCAAACATCAGTCCAAGAGGCAGACATGTGCGCGTAATATAGTAAATTGACAACGCAGCGCCACCATGGTGGCAGACAAGGTCCTTGACGTTTCTTAGGGTATAATCATCGCTATTAATAACGTCTGCCATGTGTGCTGATTATATCGAAATTTTGCTCGCCAGCTCCCTAACTATAACAGCAAAATGAAACAGCAGCATTGCATTTGGACGCCCTCACAACTGAGTTGTTTGCGTCGTGATGTCTGCTCTTAAGATATGTCACAGGTAGGAATTTCCGCTATTTGACAGGGTCCGAAAACTTCTGCCAAGTGTACAGTCAGCACAATAGATAAGTAACATGATCAACAGACTAGTGATTGATGAAAAAACACTTGGTCAATACATACATACAATGTTTTTCTTAAGGGCTTGTATTGGGTCTTTCAACTGTTTGTTTAATATGCTGAGTCAACTACTTATCTGATCAATGTAAAACTTGGACACGTGTTTTTTCAGACCTTTGTCTTTCCGTTGTCAGGTTGGTTACCTAATTGGACATATTTCGCTCGAAAGATTTTATTTTAAAAAATGATGCCTTTATGCTCTTTAAGTTATTATTTCGTTTTATGTCTAAACGGCTTTAGTTTTATGTCTGAAATTACTGCTAGAACAAGAAAACATGGTTTATTGGTGAAAAAACTGCTAAATCAAATACTTTTTGTAAAACCCAGAAAAACCTCGAAAATTCACTGATTTTGCGTGCCGGCAGCGCGCGAAGCGAGCGTTCTAATGTAGACTTTCTGACAACATAGTTCAAAATCGCTCAGTAAGATTATCGTGCACCAGGGGTAAGGCCTTAAATTAGACTTGCTGTTAATGAGCCCCTTCTTTTCTTGGACGGCAATTCTCACATTACATGCATATACGAATTTAATTGTATCTGTTAAATTCTATCTAAAAACTGTAGAGGGATATGAAAATACCATATCCAACAAATAACATCCTGGGTCCTTCATATGAAAGGATATTCTATATAGAAAACCATGCAATTCCCTTCAAATTCGTAGTGAATACTATTGTTATACCCCAGTTGTCTTAATAAGGTTTATATTTGTTACCCATCTAGTTAATTCTGTATAATATAACTCACCAGGAGAGTCGATCTTGGTGTAATGGTACGGATTGATGCAGACGTCGTCCTTCTTCAGCTGGTATGCAAACTCGCAGTGCTCCACTGCTCTTAGTTCATGTTGGCTCTGAAATCAATTGAATGTTGGTCAGCCTCTTAATTAATTTCCTTTTATACACATAGAGGAAACAGAACCCTTACCTCCTAAGGCCCAGAAGTTTTTTCAAAAACATCCTCCTAATGCCTAGAATCCCATAAAAAGACCCTTGTCCGACTCGGGGTTAACAGCCAAAGCAATTTTTTTGACATAGAGATTTTTTGTTTCCTACCACCTAGGTACCCTTTATAAGTACCAAATATGCTATTAATTCAAAGTCCTTGTAAGAGGACTTTGTGTCATCACATGAGCTCATTTTTTTTAGTCCTATCCCCTGATTCTGTATCGTAAAATCATTTTTATCTGTTTTTGGTGAATAGCAACCATAGATGGCAACCGACACTGAGTTACATAATAGCCACGCGGGCTATGATTCTTTCCTTGAGCCTGTCGAAGGCTTTTGACCTGGTTTCCTAAAAAATCCTATGGCAAAAACTTGAAAAGTGATAAAAGTGAATAAACACCACATGAGATTATGGCTATATTAAAGTATTGGTATGGAAATCGTCTGAAATGGCGTCTGATGGGGAGGCGCGTCATCGGAGCCGTACGGCTTGGAGTGCGGGGTGAGGCAGGGTGGCTTGAGCTCAACCACGCTCTTCAACCTATACGTTGACGGGCTGATCGGCTAGCTGAGCGGCACTCGTGCAGGCTGTCATGTGGACGGTGTATGCGTGAACAATATTAGTTACGACGATGACAATATGGTGCTGCTCAGCGCGTCGATCGATGGCCGCAGGAAACTTGTGGCCCAGCACGTATCCAGGGCGGGGGATTGGTGGGATTTATCCCCCCGAAATTTGGCGTGACATACATATGGGACCGGGAATGTTTATTCATAACCACAGTAAAGTACGTTTCAGTACGTTTTAAAAAAAAAGGTAAGGTACTTTTGATACTTAGTAATACGAGTATTGTACAGTGATTACAGAGGTTTCTTTCATTTCTTTCATTGGGGTTTGCTACGAACCTGTAGCTGCGGCCAGCGCCACAGCCGGCAGTACACAACATGCGGCAAACCCTTGCGGTAATGCCCATTCACACCGTTGTCATTTGGTTTTGCTCTGTAACAGACAATACAATATATCATCACAACATGAAACCCTCACGGGGTGTTGGAGTTGTTTCCAAGTGTTGGCTGTGAAATACAAGACACTCCACACTAATACACCCACTTCACCAATACTTACGTCCCAGCGTCATGGGCGGTGACATTGTTTTGTGTTTAATGTGCCTTCCGAAGCACACAAATGTGCCCCTACAGGAATTGAACCATGCCAGCATCGGACTTAGAGATACAGGCACTTTATAGAGGGGCGGTAAACCAAACAAAAAAAAAATCTACCTCTAATTCAGTCGGTATCGCCACTGGTGCAGTGTTACCAGATTAGGCGACTGCACGCCAATGGAGTGTAATTATAATTTTTTTCTTACTATAATTTTTGTCTATGCCCTAGCCGGGGCTCACTCGGCAGCTGGGCCCCTAGGCTGGTGCCTTGTGGGCCTAGGTGGAAATGTGAGCCTGGTGACCATAGTAGAATACTCAAACCACTAGTTTTTGGAGGTAGAATGTAAAAAACATTAAACAAAATTGTATTGTTTATAATGTAGGGTATAGGTACCAAGGGTAAATAGGTGCAAGGCCGTGCTGTTAGGTTACTCTGTACAATTTTGTGTAACATTCACAAATGTGAAATATTAATATTACTAGCTTTTGCGCGCGGCTCCTCCCGCGTCGAATGGATTTTCGTGGAAATAAGGAAAACAAAAGAATATGATTTTTTGAATGACAACATGCAAGGGTCACATGTTTTTACGAAAGTGCTAATAAATACCAATCAATTAAGCCCAAACTCTATGGGTCTGTCTGCTGTTGTCCATTGAGAAGATCCCATACTCATATTCCAGTCCCATCATCAGACCCTGGTCACCATGTTTAATCAAAGTGCAATCAAATAAGCCCAAACTCGAAGGGTCTGCTGTTGTCCGTTGAGGAGATCCCATACCCACCTTCCAGTCCCATCAGCAGACCCTGGTCACCATGTTTTACCATAGTGCTAATAAAGACCAATCAAATAAGCCCAATATAGGTGGTAGAGCTGATGCCGGGCTCGACTGTGGAGGTACCACCATCTTACTCGCGAATCCTCCCGAAGTTATTTGGGGGAGGGTAAGAGAACAGCTCTCAGGCAAAACCAGGCGGCCCACCATTGCCTGGGCCCGATGGATGGCAGTATATCCATCCCCAATTGCCAGGACTTATATAAAACAGACTGGTGACGGGCAGCGGCATCACTGGTGCAAGGGTTTCGGCATGTGTGTGAGTATGGGAATTTCTTCCAGGAGGACCACCAAGAGTGGCGAAATCCTGGAAAGCAGTGGACGAAACAGGCTGATGGATGGAAATAAGCCTAAACTCAAAGGGTCTGCTGTATCCGTTGAGGAGATCTTATAATTACTACGTGTAGAAAGGAAATTCTAAAAATCTTTAAATGACAATCTTTTTTTTCCGAGATCCAGTTTTTATGAAATAAAGCCTATATTCTATTTACGCAAATAAATAAATATTATTATGAATATTATTATTATTATTCCATTTCTAAATTAAGCTCTGTACAGCTGTGGAAACTACATGAAAATCCATTCAGTAGTTTTAGAGTCGTGCGTGAACAGACAGAAAAGAATTCTAAAAATCGTTGATTTGTGTTCTATTAGTCTTCTTTAGTCACCCCCTTTCTATTTCTATTACTTTTCTTCAATGTACAGACACAGTGGTTTCTACTGTTTTATTATATGTATTGATATTGATGATGATTATTTTACTTATTCAGGTATGTGTACCTGAGTCAACCACAAAATCCAAGCTGAATAAAAAGTATATAATAATTATTATTAATATAATGATCAATGACATATATTGAAGGGTGGATAGTTCACTGAGTCACTTTCACATATAATACAGGTAAAGTAAGCTAAAAAATTTAAATTTAGTTAAGTCCAAAAGGCCAACAACAAAAAAGGGCAATTCAAAAAAAAAAGAAGGTGGCTAAATTTGTACTTCAACACAAGTGTACAGTCATTGTGTTTGATGGCCAATGATTTCAGAGAAGACGAAGAATTCTATGAACCTGAATACATACATTTTCTAGTTGTTTTTGTTGATTACATCCTACTTTTGAATAGAATGTGTCCTTTTTTTTAAATTTTTTACTTGCAACAACTCTCCCTATCTCGCAAAAAAAATATCCTATGAGCACGGTCTCATTTGATTCAGAGCAAAAAATTACAAGGACAACGACATTTCACTTGACCTAGTTTGTAAAATTTGCATTTTTTTTTCAAATTCCCCCCATAGAAGGATGTTGGACACCTACATTTTGGGCGGACTCTGCAGGTACTCACTTCTACTACCAAGATGAAGTTATAAGAAAAGTGTCATTGCCGCCAAAATATTCTATTTTTCCTGTACTAATAAACAATTTTCTGCCCTTTTAAGACTCCAACCAAAGTCACAAAAAGGCAACCTACAAGTTGGGCATGAAGTTTCTGGCTATATGACTCTCAAATGTAAAAGAACAGCCCTCTTATTGTCTGACTTCAACATATTATAGCTATAGCTTTCAAATGTACCTATCATAATTGGCTAGAAAGGACATCACACATAATATCTAGCCAATCATTATACATTTGCAAACGATGGTGAAGATAATAAGGCTCTTGTACTGAGTTTTCTCTTACTAACACAATTAAAGCATGATACTGTGTTATTGAACCCCTTGGTATGAAGTTAAACTCGCACTTGATCAATTTTTGCTTCCAGCATCAGAATCATGTAAACACAGTCAAAACTTGTAAATGAGTAAATATGTAGTGTGTAAACCTTGTTTTTAAAATCATGTGAATATAAAGTTTATCAACATTCATTCAGAATCTTTATTAGATATTATCATAGTTATGAAGGAATAAGTTTATTGTTATCAAATATCACTGATATTTACAAAACGAACGATTTTACACCTGGACTAATTAAATACCCAAAGCTGACTAACTGATTGCATTCATTAATAATCATTATGAAATGCAAGAAACTAGACAAAAACTCCTGAACATATATTAAATATATTATACTAAGATGATATAACTCAAAACTATTGTATTAAATGTCCAAGAACATGAAATAATTAAGACATTTCCTACTCCATGAAGAAATTACCTTGAAAATGAACAATCCGAAAATTCCTTGATCCTGTCCAAGGACGATTCTCAACTCAAATTCTAAATAAAATACTGTTTGAAACTCAGCACAGTTTGTATGAAGAATTCGTTATTTAATTTTAATCAATGAAACAGCGATTAAAATTCATCAAGTATTAAAAAAATTGGCCGCCATATTATTATGGGCTTCGATTTTGTTTTGACGGCGAAATGACCTTTGCGATTTTGCGTCCGTCTGCGGTAAACCGACCATGTTGAAAAGGTAGAGGTTATGACAGTACAATAAACGCCAGACGGATTTTTAATTCAGTCGCGTTGCGAGTCCGTCGCCCGGGTATAACCCGATCGCGATAAATTGTACTCATACGTTCCGTTTCGCGTGTTTGCGAATCTTCAGTTGTGAAAAGTAAACGGAACTGATATTAATTTATTTAGGTAGGTACCATAATCAGAAATTCGTCAAAAGATATTTTGAAAAAGAAAAATTAAAGTCGCCCGGAACGGAAGCAATGGTTATAATATAAGTTACAGCGCTGCTTTTGTTAACCTATAAGGCAAGTGTTATGTTCCTTTTTTTGCAGCGTTTTAGCAGCTCTAAGTAACAAAAACAAAGCAAATTATCGGAACGGACGACAGGAAATCGATGTGAACTTACCGAGGAATAGTAACGCACTTTGTATGGCTATTCTCACTAGAAATAGCTCTTTCCAATTCCTCAAGCGCCTCACTCTTCTTTAATTTCCTCACTAAACTTTTTACAGCCTTTTCAGACCATTTATCTTCAGCCACTGACGACCCTTCGGGGCCCTTTTTCCACCCGAGAAGTCTTTTTACCACCGGTGGTGTAAGCGGAAACATACCGCAACAATGCACTTTCTAAATCATTTACTCAATAGTTCTTCATTTAACTTTTATACAATCTTTAATAGAAATTCAAAACAGAAATCAGGGCTCGTACAAATACATTTTCGGCCATATTGCTGCGCGATGACAGTAGAAAGTTGTTTGTTAGCCAAACAAAGGAACTATTTCTGTCTCTTTTCACTATGGATTTTCAACACATCTTCTACATAGTCATTGTATCCTCGATTTATTCAAAGGAGGTGAAATTATTACAAAAAACACAATTGCGAATAAACATATTCATTTTACAACGACGAAGCACCACAGAAATAATATCACAACAAAAAAACAAAATACTCGTCATCTCTTTTATTCCTTTTTCATTCATTCGCACAATTAACCATAGAGTAGACGATAATATTTTTGCTAGTGATGGACCAACCATATCAGTTTAAGTACCTATTAATGGTCACGCTCATGACATTCAACACGGTCACCAGTGGCCTGAACTCAGATAGTTATGATTCATTTATCCGAGGGCCTGAAGTTAGCAGAGCATTTTTCCCATAGATATAATTTTTCCCTACGATTTTTGACGTTTGTTGAACGTCGCGTGACCTAAGGTGCGGTTATGACTTCCAACAGAATAATCACGTTCAGCTATCGTTGTAATGTCGGTTTCGAAAATAAACCAAATAAACACATTCAACCGACCCCCATAGTACTCAGCATGGTCATTCGTTGTAGCCTGAAATTAGCCAGAGAAAACGTTCGACAGTCCATTATTCAAAGATTTTTCCCAACGATTTTTGACATTTGATGAGGCTCTTGACGTGCGTGACCGAATCGTTGGTGTTTATTGTACAAAATTGTAGTTTTTGTGGACTCATAACCGCAAATGCAATAATTTAAGGAAATCTGTAATATTTATTTACGTACGTAAATTGCAAATTAAATGTAAATAAGATAAAGTTAAGTAATATATTAAGATACTTATAAATTATTTCCTATTGTACAAAATAAATTCATTCATTCAATTCAATTCACTCAATCGTGAGTGTTTTTGGTGGAAAATCGTAGTTTATTGTGGATTATTTTAGTGTATTATTTAACAAAGATGTATAATAAGTTCCATCAAGTGCCGACAATCACAACCATCGGCATAACTGCCTCCAATATTTCTAAAATAAAATACGGCCCTTAATCAAAAATCATTATTTAATTTCATTGGTTTAAATTCATGTTAATATTAAATTCAATTTTTCTTACGATCTTTGACATCCTATTCTAAAGTGCGTTTCATTAAATAGTTCCCCCGGCGTAAAGTTGTTTTGTTTTTTAGTAGCTAGTTTAGTTTTTTCTGTTGTTCCCCTGTAGCGATTGAATCAATGAATAAAGAATCCTATTTCTTAGTCATTAGATTGGATGGATGGTTATGGAAGTTGATTGCATTGCTACAAACATTACGTACGGCAAAGGAACTCTGGTGAAACGCATTACACTTTCTTGGAGATGGTTTTTTAAAAATGTTGTAACGTGGGTTTTATTATCATCAAATATATATTTAGAGAAATCTAGATCCACTCACTCACTGACTGACTCATCAACGCCCAGCACAAACCCTTAGACCTAGGAAGCTAAAATTTTGCACGGAGGTTTTTTTCATATTATAGACAAGGCCGGATTTTTCTAAATTCGGGATCGGGAGAAACGGAATCCACGTGAACGACGCCGTAGGGCGTCCGCTAGTTCGTTAGGAGTTAGGACTTATCCCCTAAGGAATGTCAGTTTTTAATTTAAGCGGCTTAAACTGTGTGCTGTCTGTCAGTCAGTAACGGAACTGTCTCATATTACATACCTATATATGCCGGTGCCAACAGACAATGCTTGTCATGGTAGACTGCTGGCATTATAGCGTAACTGGGATTTGTGCCTGGGGAAGGTCGGCCCCCGTCTCTAAGTCATAAAGCCATCAATAAGTATCTATTCTCGATTATTTGATCGTAATAAGATAAATAGACCCTCCATACAAAGAGATCACATACCACATATACAAAGCAAAAACAAAACATGTTTTTACATCAATGACTCCCATATTCCTGGGGGGCGCAAAATAGTGCTCTGGATTCAGCCGTGCCCTCCTGGCTCTTACAAAGTTACGCCTATGACTTATGCCTTTATGTTTTTTTCCATTGATTGGGGGTGGCTTGCGAGCCATGTATGGAGTCAGTTGATCGAGGCACAGCCTGGACATCGTGGATTTTTTACATCCGATCCTCTTAACTAATAACGCAAAAGACTTTAATTAGGGTTTAAGAATCCCTTCCATTCAAAGCGTCTAACATAGCTTTCTGTCGATAAAATCACTCATGGTGTTTACCTATAGCACACTTAAACATCTAGAAATGTAGGTCATTTATATAGAGGCCTCGGTAACTAATCTACATCTAGGTCTCAGTTCTAGCTCAAATATAAAATAATACATCACTATCTAGTTATTTTTTAACACAGCCCGTCGTCGTCGTCGTCGTCGTTGTCGTCGTCATCGTGGTCGTATAGAAAAAAATAACCAAAAAACACACACTTGCTAAATGTGTAAAATAACCAAAACCGAATGATTTTGCCCCTTTCTTTCTAAATGTCACACACAGAAAAAAAACAATCTTAAAATACCCGTTATGACGTCAATATGGTCCACAAACTATCTGAATATAGTCGTAGCCACACCCATCACACAACCGATATACATATTAAATATAGGTAACAACAAAGTTATGACGACTTATTCAGTAGGCGCTGCAAAGCCACTTTCATGGCTCTGTCGCATTCAAGGCTTTTAAAACGAGCTAAGAACTTTCAAGCAATATCCATTAAAAATTCAGTTTTTACTTATTATTAGACCCTGGTTCACATGTTTTGTGTCTGGTTTGTATACCTATAAATAGATATGTAAGATATTCAATTTAATTTCATTTTTATATTGAATTTGTCCTAATGATATCTAATTTTAATGTTAGTAATGTTACAAACATGTCTTGTTTAATAAGACACTTGTACTTGTCCACAGAATTATAATTTAACTTAACACACCTGACCGGTTTCGCTTATAAGCATTATCTAGGGCTACATAAAAATAACTTAAATAATATTTACATGTTTAATACGTGCGATAAATGTCATATTTAACAAGATGTATAATAAGTTCCACTAAGTGCCGACAATCACAACCATCAACATTTTACAAATATGTATTTTTATCTGAAATAAATTAATTTCATTTGATTACATTTTGTGACTAACGTCACTTTTAAGGACTTTATTTCAAAGGTTTTTGCTCGAATTTGCTCAGTCAACATACAACTTAGGGACATTTTTAATCTATAAATATGTTTTTTATCTAAATCTGTAAGCGTCTTGAGTTTGGTATTTGATCTAACTAATACTATATCAAGAAAATGTAGTCCATTTTCCAATGTAAAGCTAAGAAATACGTACACAGACCACACCATAGACTTAGGAAATATAACAGTATATCCTAAGTCTGTGCAACACACCAAATACTTTTTCATAATGTCCAGAAAAACCCACAGGAACAACCATGAAAATTTACTGAATATGGGTATGGTCATGACATTTAGCCCGTTCACCACTCTCAGCTATCATCGTTGTCAAGTATGTCTGTGTTGTAAAGTAACCACAGAACTTTAAATACTAGTAGAAAGGCCATGAAGGCGTGGTACACGCGCCGCAACTATGCGCAAACACTCGTACTTCAAGCGACATACGCGCTCGCTTCTCGCAGTCGTTGGCGTACGGTGAGTGAGTGAATAGCTCTATAGAAAATATTTAAAAATGCCCTCGCGTGCCGTGATTACTTGCAGAATTCAAAGCAAGAATGCAAGCCGCGCAAAAGGAGGAATTTCCTTATATCTGTAAGTCTAAGAACTTATGTATAGTCACAGAATTTGAGTAAAACTAGTAATTCACTTGTGTTGAAAATAAAAATATACATTGCTGGCAATGTACAGTCACAATCTTGAGCAAGAAGTAGTGAATGAGCAATGTATTTACTCTTGTTGCGTCGTGGATGATCGCTAGTGTTGGGCTCTATCTAGCGTAACACAATCGATAAAATCACGTTCATTCAAACAAAATAAACGTTTTGCTTGAAAGAAATTGCTAAAGTTAGATTACTTTTGTATTATTGAGAAACCTTAGTACTAAAGAAAAGAATTACATTTTTTAAATATCATTTAATTTGTCAGGAAATAAATAAAAGAAGAATATGATCTAAATAAAAACAGTTTGACCTGAGATTTTATTACGGTGTAAAACGGCTTTCTGTTTTATTATTTTTTTATAGTTTTTCAAAGAAGCCCGATATAAAGGAAAGAGTAGATTGGTTTCCTAAGAAATCAAGTACTATATGCTCAAAGCATTTCAGAGTAACTGACTTTATTACCGGTGGGTGACTTTGGTTACCATACCCAAATTCATATCGGAGACTCGGTAGGGAACAAGGTTCAATGACTCTTTTTGCAAAATACGACAAATACAATTTGTGCCCTATACAAGGTGAAATTAAATCAGCCGACCAAATTCATACTGGAGACTCGGTTAGTGATCAAAAACAAGCTTCAATTACTATTTTGGTGAATGTCGAAAAACAATTTTTTTGCTTTCTTAGTGCCTAGACTAGGAATTGTACTTAAACTGGTCCAACCAAGAAGGGAAAAAATATTTTTCGAATTTGGCCAAAAGGATTCTTAGTTCCTGATCACTAACCGAGTCTCCAGTATGAATTTGGTCAGCTGATTTAATTTCACCTATACAGTTTTTTGTAACCGCTCCCTACCTTGCTGGCAGCTTAGGAAACTTACGTCCGTAAGTAAACTTTCTGACATTAAATATACAGTAGAATCCGGATATAACTACGGTCAAGGGACCGGCGATATTACGTCGTACTAACCGGACGACGCACTAAACGACCAATAATTTAAGCTTTTTTAAAGTAAGAATTTAGATAAATTTCCATTTAAATAAAACAAATATGTATTAGAATTAACAAAAAGTAACTTTAATGGTACAACATTGCGTGTTTTACTTTTTTCCCCAATGGACTATGGATGAAATTACATATAATATGTATGTACCTATATGTACACAATGTTGTATGTATTTACTAACATAGGAAGTCTGTAATTTTAGTTTCTGTATGACCGATTTTTGTTCTATAGTAAGAACGAAAGAAACGCCGAACTCTTTCGCAAGGGTTACATTTGATTCACCAGCCTCTATTCGGTGTATTATAGATAGCACTTTTCTTCAATTAAGAAACACTTTCGCTTCACGGAACTCATTTTAGGTCACGTAATGAGTCCTTTGATCTTATCACAACAGATGAAAAACACCGACACCGGGCGGTGAGGTATTGTTTGTGCATAGATATTGTAAACAAAACATTGCACGTCATTCTAACCGGACGATTTATTGTCAAAATAGGTCGCTATAAGCAGTTGGTCGCTTAAACCGGAGTCATCCTATACGGATAAGTTTTCATAGTAAGTCTATATGAAACCAACCTTGAGCTTGCGTTTTCGTCGCTAAAAAGGGATAGACGTTATAAACGAAGTCGTTATATTCGGATTTTATTATGTTCAAAATCATTGAATATTAGTGCGGTTATGAATGCACAATAAACTACAATTTTCTACAAAAAACACCCACTATTATTTAAAAACCGTCAAAAATCTTAAGGAAAAAAGTGGTTGCTGTTGTTGTCAGGGCTGCGTTCAGTTTGATCGCCCGCTCATCACTGACAGCAGGATAGCATATACAAAAACAACGCGTGCAAAAGAGATGATCCCTGGGCGTCGGCGGGCGATCAAACTAAATAAATTATACAAATTGATCAAACTAAACTCAGCCCAGCTAAGTTCCCTTTGCCTTCCCACTAACTGGGAGAACAAAACCAAAAAAAAATGGTTCTTTATCTGAGCCACAGACTTACACCTGACACTGCGCAGCCCGTGTTGTGTTTTATGGGCGGCCGGGTATTAATGAACTTTCTTTGGACTTTGGACATCCCTATGCAACCATAGATTAGTAAAAAGCATTTTTTTTTCGTTCAACGAAACGTCATTTCCGATGAACAAAATGGAATTATTTTTGTTTTGAAATTTCGATTTCGAACTTTATTCATTTGTTATTTTTCTATGGAAGTGCCAGTTTTTCAATGAAAATTATGATTTTTCAGTGATTATTCGCTATTTGGTAAGTTATTGTATATATTTTAAGTACTAAAAATTTCATTGTCAGTGTTTATTGCAAATAATTAATGTTTGGAATTATTCTCGTATGATAATGATACTGGCTGTCTATTAATTGTTTACGGCCAGTCCGAATTGATGTTTCGATAAGGTTTCGACGCTTTTTCATCTTGGCTGGAAACGAAGCCACAGGCAGTTTAAATACTATGCGGATGTGGGTTCCATAATAATAAAGATCAGTGGGGTTCCTTACAATTTTTAACACAATGCTCCTCACCTCAGTCGATATTGATGCAGTTGTAGAACTAAATTATAATCGATCTGTGAAACTTCAGGTATTTTAAAAATATGTAGGTAGTTGTTGTGAAAAAAAATCCTAATTCTTTTACCTACTAAGTTAATTTTTACCCACAAATCGGCATAGGCATTAGGTCTTTGAAAGTTAGAATAAACTAGGGGCCTTATTATGTAATGTAACTTAAACATCTATTGCTTTGAAAGGTATTGTGATTGGCTAGAAATTATGTGTGTTGTAAATTTGTATATTGATACATTTGAAAGCAATAGCGTTAGATGTTAAAGTTAGATAAATGTGTTGATTTGGTGTAGCACGACTTAACTTATTTGACAGAACTAAACTTAATTTAAGCATTCTGCAGAAATGCTCACATTCTTTCTCTTCTTCATGGGGTCCTTAACAATCCCTCTGCTCCCTGTTACTTGCGAGAATGATTTAATTTCCTTTCCGATCAAGGTAGAGTGATGCAGCAATGCAATAACAAAACATTAGCTTTTCCAGAAGCAAAAACAGGTTCTTATAACGATTCATTTACTTTTCATGCTGCGCGACTCTGGAACCATTTACTGTTTTCTCTACAAAAGTTGAAAAATCATTTAAGATCAAAGTGAAGCACTTCTTTCATTCTGAATACCCGTCAAAATAGCACTCAATATAAATATCCCACCCCTATTATTATTTGTGTATGTATAAGTATTTATATATTTATGTTTATTTAATTTATTTTAATCTTTGTATGTTAATGTATTTTTTTAAGTATGTTTATGTTAAACAATTTAAATATTATATCAATATGTTAAAACTATATTTTGGATAAAATAGCACCCTAGTATTTTTTTCCTCTTTGATAGCATTTATCCCTTTTGAAGTTTAATTTAGTTAACATGTTTTCTTTTCACCCAAAGGTTGCCTGGGAGATATTGCTAAAAGCAATAAGTGCCGCCTTTGTACACAATGTCTGTTCTGTTTGTTAAAATGTGTTGTTAAATATGTGTGTAAATGTACAAAAAGTGTAATAAAAAAATAAAGTTAAATAAAAATAAGTTTAGTTGTGTTAAACGGAATCGACACCATTAAGGCCCTGGAACACCCAGACAAGGACAATTCTAAAAAGACTACAGCTTAAATTATAACAGTTACAATAAAAGTGTAGTTAAACCATTTACCTCTCACAAACAACTAGACTCACAATCTTGTCCAAAAAGTGTCTGCGATGCATCTTGTCACTGCTATGGGGTGACAAAATCGAATGACGATTTCGTACAACTGACATTGCATCTTATGTTAACGATATAACATCTTAATTTGGTTGAAGAATTTTTGCTAATATGCCCGTCCCACATTCTGACACTTTCTGACTTTTCTTAGAGACTGTGTGTCTAGTTCTTATGAGAGGTCAATGAGTTAAACTAATAAAATAGTAATATTCACTATAGTATTAAAGTACACCAGATGTTTTAAAATTTAGTTTAATATGTATGTACTTGAGAGTACTTGAGTATATTGTAAACAAAATATTGGTTCAGCAGCAGAGGGGAGTGTGGGGAGACACTGTGACTTCTCCTGGGGTTCTAGACCAAGGTTACAAACAAGGGGGGCCAACTTGTTTATAATGGTTGACTTTTTTTTCTCCTTGATACTACAAGATCAACATAGGTAATGCTTTTTTGTGCTCTCAAAAGTCTTCAATTTAAGTTACTGTCATCATTTTAAAATTTTGCTCATTAGAGTTTGAAATTAACCAAAACAAACAAAAAATTAACAAATATTAAGTTGACTTTGCACTGTTAACTACCCACTTTCTTGTTAGGTAGGCATTCAATTCGGTAAAATTGTAGACACTCCTAAATAAAATGTCCCAAGAAAATTACTCTGAAAACAAATATAATATTAATAAAGCGTTTTATTCTGAAATATCAGTTTTTCAATTACAGTGAGTATTCTTTACATAGCGTCCCTAATTTCAGTGTGCCTAATGGCATAGGCCTCCTCCAACGATTTCCATTGTCTTCTGTTCTGGGTGACTGTCCTCCAGTATGGACCTGCTGCCAGTTTGATTTCATTCTCCCATCTAATATGTTGTCGTCCTCGACTCCGTTTCCCATCTCGTGGGTACCAATTTGCTATCTACTATTTTGCTTCACTTTCTTTGTGTATCGCGCATCGTATGGGCTGTCCATCTCCATTTTTGGCAGTCTATCTTGGTCAGGATGTCTGTTAGTTTTGTCTTTGCCCTTATATCAATGTTTCTGACTCTAACTTGTCTTCTAAGGGGTTGTATTGTGTCTTTCAACGGTTTCTGTTTTAATATGCTGAGTATTTTTTCTGACACATTTCGCTCGATAGATTTTATTTTTGAAAATGATGCCTTTTTAAGTTATCATTTCGTTTTATGTCTAAACGGCTTGAGTTCATAATAAGAAAACATGGTTTATTTTCCGATGTCAGGTGGAAAAACCCCTACATCGAATACTTTTTCGTAAAATCCAGAAAAACTCCAAAATTCACTGATTTTGCGTGCCTCCAGCGCGCGAAGCGAGCATTCTAATGTAGACTTTCTGACAACATATTGAAGTTCAAAATCGCTCAGTAAGATTATCGTGCACCAGGGGTATGGCCTTAATGCCTATTACGGCTTCTCTCCATTGATCTTTGACATTTTGCAAGTTTTCCTTTTAAAAATTTGGTCAGTGCCCATGTTTCACAACCATAGGTAGGTAATACATACATGGAAGTATGCATGTGTTGAATGCTTTTCTTTTTAGTGACATGCCAAAGTCCTTCGATTTCATTATTTCTTTAAGAGATCAGTATTTTTTCCATCCTTTTGCTATCCTCAAGTTGATTTCTTTTAGGATTTGGTCTTTTGGTGAGATAAGTTGGGCTTAGTACTAGTTATTCTTCTACATATTCGAGTGGTTCGTCATGAATTTTGTTGTCTACTTTAATGGTGTTGGTCATCCATCACCTTGGTCTTGCTGGCGTTCATCTTTAGTCCAACTTTTATGCTCTCCTTGTTTAAGCTTTGGATGATTTTTTCCAAGTGTTCAGGGTTCTCTTCAAATAGTACGAGGTCATCAGCGAATCTGAGGTGATTTAATTTCAGGCCATTTATGTTTAGTCCAAAGTCATCCCAGTTTAAGTTTCGAAATATTTTTTCTAGGACTGCAGAGAAAAGTTTTGGAAATAATGGGCCTCCTTGTCTTACCCCTCTCTCTATGTAGAATTCGTTACCTAAAGTTTCTAGTTGAATTCTGGCTTTGCTGTTGTCATAAATGGTTTTGATGATAATTATATATTTGGTATTCCTTGATTTTCTAGGGTTTCCCAAATA
Source organism: Ypsolopha scabrella (assembly GCA_910592155.1). NCBI lineage: Eukaryota > Metazoa > Arthropoda > Insecta > Lepidoptera > Ypsolophidae > Ypsolopha > Ypsolopha scabrella. The sequence continues at coordinate 5,378,398 of OU342989.1, read as the reverse complement.
CATTTGTGGTTCAAGCTATCAAAGGCCTCCGCATTGTCTATAAAGCCATTAAATAGTTTTTTATTATATTCATTGTACTTTTCCAGAATTTGCTTTACAGTATGAATATGGTCAACAGTTGAAAAGCCTTTTCTGAAGCCTGCTTGTTCCGCTGGTTGCTGCTCATCTAGTTTAGAGCTAATTCTGTCTAGAATAATCTTTACAAAAATTGTGTAAGTATACATTAGACATCAGACTTATTGGTCTATAGTTTTTGATGTCGCCCTTGTCCCCTTTTTTGTGTATCAAGATGATATGAGACTCTGCCCGTTGCCTTGGGATGTTACCAGTATTCAGAAACTCATTGAATATCTTTGTTACTATGGGAATCAACTCTTCCATTGTCCCCCTCATCAGCTCGTTCGTTATCTTATCGGGTCCTAGCGATTTGTACATCTTTTGGCTCTTGATGGCTTTCCGTACCTCGCATGCTAGGATTTCGGCAATAGGTTCTTCAGTTCTTTCGGAAGTCGGTTGTGTATGTGGACTGTTGAGGTTATACAATATTTAAATTTTTCACTGTCTATTCAGTTTATTTATCAACTTATTTATTAATTGCATTATGTATAATAATATTCTTATTCCAATAAGTCTTTATTTTATGCATGTGTATAACTTTAGTAGCCGAACTTAAATATAGTTTTTTTTTTATGTATTTCCCGTAAATATAATATTTGTTTCATTATAAAATATTATTTTTATACACATTAGATTTGACATGTAAAACGTATACTTTATGTATCTATTTTACAAATAAACATTTTGAATCCCTTTGAATCTTGAATTTTCCAGATGTTTTGTTCTTGCGTAAAGCTGGCTGTAAAACTGTGTGGCTAAGTCTTTAATTTTTTTTCTTACTGTGATAGATTTTTGTTTTTTCCTTAGTTTTGGTATCCATGTTTTGTTAGCCTCACGTAGTTCCTATAGGGCCTTGTTTATCCCTCCAGTTCTTTTTATATGGAATTCTAAGGTTTGTAGTTTTTTGATTTTTCGGTCTTTTCTAATGTTTTCTCTTATTTCTTTGCTGAATTTTTATATCAATTTAGTAGGTACCTAAGTATTTGCTTTTTTGGCTGGATCTGCTGTTAGTGTCTTCCCTTTTTCTATGAGTTGTATAGTTTGGTCACTCAGTTGATATTTGTTTTTCGGGTTTCTGTCTATATTGCAGGAATTTGTCAGCTTTTTCTCCAATATTTCATATTTTTGTGTCGTGTCCATTGCCTAATTTGTTGGTTATTCTTTTATGTCTTTCAAAGAGGAGCTTTTGTCTTTATAACTAAATATTATTGATTGGTCTTGTCTGTGACTCTTTAGATGTTTTCAGGGTGTTTTACTTCGAGACATCTTTAAGGTGCTACGCTACGTACCATGCGGTGATTTGTATTGAAGTTTAACTTCCATATGACAGTGGTATCTGTGAATGCTTTTGGACTGTTGCTTATTATGTAATCAATCTCATTTCTGTATTTGCCATCAGAGGATACCCATGTCCTTGTTTTTGTCGTTTTTCTTGAAAATTGAATTAGGAAGCATCAAGTTGTGTTCCATAAGGAACTGCACTAATTTGGCCATTATGGCTTCTCTTCCCATATCCAAATTTTCCAAGTATGTATTCTTCACTGTTTTGACGTGCACCTACTTGTGCATTGAAATCTCCCATTAGGATTATATGTTAGTCTGAGTTGTTTTCTATAACCAGTGATAAATCTTCATAGAAGGATTCTAAGATAGATAGTTCGGCTTGCTCTGTTGGAGCATAGCTATGCTTGAATAATCCCTCTCGCGGCCTTACGTCCTATTACCGGAATGTCCAGTCGGTCAGTTAGGTGTATTTCCCTGAACGTCCATTCCCCGATTGTCCACTTCTCGACCGTGTTTTCTTATAACCTAGTATTTTGATGTTGAGTATTGCTATCCTGTCCGATATTCCCATCAAACCCTGTTTGCTTCAGTGATTGTTTTGTCAAGAAGCATATTCTTCTTTGTCCTGATGTTTCTCCTTTTTGGTATAAGATGTAGCCAGTACACTCTTCAATTTTTTCTTCTAATCAAATTTTCCATTTTCTAAAGCATGTTCTAGTTCTAGTAAGCTTTCATGGGTTCTAAGTGTTCTAGTGTTTAATGTAGCTATTTTGATAGTTCCACATCTTCTCTCAAAACAAATACTACAAAGATAAAACTCGTGTGAATCTGTAATTTATTTATTTATTGCTTTTAATTTCACCATAATATGACAAACAATCTGACCAATCTTCAGCACACAAAAGTAAAATTGTTTGAGAAAATATACAGAATTACTAATGAAGTAATTATATGAATAATTAAAAGTTAGATATTAGTATCAAACATATTTATTTAGAAAACAAAAAATACTTAATAAACATTGTGATTTACTTAATTGAAAATCAATCAGCTGGACTGGTACCAAAGAATGTTGGGAGTGACTTTCCACTTGTTCTACAGGAACCAAGCAAAGAAGTGTAGCGGGCTAATGTTTAAAAAGAGAGTACACAAAGAATGTGCTGCATTCTTCTCGTTTACTCTCATAGCATTATCTCTTTCTCTCCAGTGGACCAATGCATTGGGCAATGTGTACTGGGGCTTTTAGAATGGTGCTAAAAGAAGATTACATTGCATTGGGGTTTTATTTATATTTTTCAATTTAACTATTAAAAACCAGGTTATAAATATAAATTGTTTATTACTAAAGAAAATATTATAATAATAAATAAAAAATAAAGGGTATAAGTATAAAGAGTATATTTGCTTGGATATCCGCTTTGTACCTAATAGTTTGTCACTAATAATACCTCACTTCGCTTCACATGATCCTGCTTTATACCAACAAATACTGCAAAAATCACTCTGAAGTTGATATAAATATGTATGGTAAAGTTGAGGACTAATGCTATTTCAACACAATGGTGTAAACATGATTAATTAAATTTTCTCGATAGAAAAAAAATACAAAGTTACCTCCAAATCGTACAATAAACCGATGGCATTCATTAAATACTTTGAATTAAAATACTAATACTTGAAATTAGATCTGAAATTTTGCATAATATAACTGATATTGGTATAAAGCAGCTGCAGACTGTTCCATAAAAATGAAAAAAACCATCAGTGTAGCCGCAATTTCAAAATAACTGATGTTTTTGCGTGCGCGGCATCTGATTAGGGTAGGATAGACAGTTAAAAAGCAGAAGCGTTAGAGCAGGACCGCGAATTGAGGTATTATGGGCCCTTAAGTATCAATTTCAGTTCCAAAAATGGACACTGTGCTACTTTGTACTAGAATTAGGAATTTTAGCTTAACATGCTCAGAGCCAAGGCCATTTTTGCAAACTAATTTGAAAGGCCACAATAGATATTTTCTATTTTAATGAATTCTAGGCTTTTTGTTGGATCCTTTGCACAAATACACTTGAAAAATTGTCCAGGCCGTAGCTTTTTTCTCACATACAAAATGTAATAACAATAATAAGCGACATAAAATTACGCCTTTTTAACTAAGTAACTCAATTTGGTAGTTATCCATATATTTGTAACAGGTACTTTAATGTTAGTTTCTTTTTTTATCTATGGGTCACAGATGCCTGACAATAAATGATTCATTTTCATTTTGGCAAGAAACAAAATTTGTGTGTAAGTAATATACAGGGTTGGGCAGATTAAGTGTCCTAGTTTGAAAGGGCTGTAAAAGCCTTAAAACATAAAAATTAAAGCTCTAAATGTTTGTTTTGGTTACGTACAATATAAAGGTCACTATATAAATTCATAGTTCGAATCGCTCCCCTTTTGTCTGAATAACTTTACATATTCTTCCATATAATGAATTGGACGACGCACCACCTCCTCTGATATGTCATCCCATATCTTAACCAACCGTTTCTTGAATGAATCCAAATTCAGGCCCTGTGTAATCCCGATATTGCTTAGCATATATCCCCATATGGAAAAGTCCAGTAGATTCAAGTCTGTTGAAGATAAAGGCCAATATTTCCAGTATAGAATCGGGAAAATTAGCTCGACACCAGTCCCGAGTGAGTTGAACTTTGTGGGAGGGAGCACTATCTTGCTGGAAATTGAAATAATCGTCCCTATACAAGTTTCTTGCATTCCCCAGCAAATGATTCTGCAAAACGGTCTCAATGTAGTATTTTTTGTCGATTTTTACACTTTTGTCGATAAAAAGTAGCGGCAACATTCCTCTTGAAAAACTAATGGAAAATGCCGACGCACTTTGAAATTGTTGTACGGCTAATTTTTCAGCAGAGATATTCATCAACGAAACACGATACACGCGATCGTTCTGCTGATTATGGCTATCTTGTAATAGAAACATCTTTTCCTCGGAAAATATTATGTCATCGTTCGCGTGCCAAGCAAGTAGCTGTCTATTTTTGCACACTAGTTTTTTTTGAGCATCATTCAATCCATTTTTTTTTTCTTCTTGTAGGCTTTTAATCCAAGATCGTTTTGAAGAATACGGCTCATCACTCGCCTTGATATTTTCATATCTTTGGCGAGCTTGCTAGCACTCTGAACTAGGTTTCGTCTAATTCGCTCACGAACACATTCGATGATCTTTTCGACACGAACAGATGGTTTCTGGCCAGGTTTGGGCCTGATTCTCAATGATCCAGTTTCTTTGTATAGTTTTATGGTCCGCGATATGAACCAGATGGTCAAGTGTTTCAGCTTCCTCAAAATCTCGCACGTTCTGAAATTTCGTTTGTGCAATTGTACGACGAGTTCGCGTTTCGCTTCCGTTGTTGTAAAATACAGAAAACAAATGATGTGATGTTAACGTTTTACGTTTATGAACGTATATACATATACATACACAGTATACATACTCAATGAATACATTTAATGACAAGAAAAAAGTTTAAATATTTAAAGATAAAAAATCAAGTTAAAAAAATAGGACACTTAATCTGCCCAACACTGTACTTTTGTATTCAGAAAGACACATTCGCACTGTGGGTATTAATGTAGTTTAGGCTGTAGGTTCAAATCTCAGTGGGCTTATGGCACCAGCTGCTCTTGCTTAACAAAGCGGCCTACATTATGCAGAAGATTAGGTACCCTTGAGTCCTCAAGATGTTGGTAAAAGCTCAGAACTTCAGTATCTGTTTTTTGGGAGTCCTTAAATAGCTACTTATCACAAAATACACATTCATTAAAATACTTATCTACAGTATCCGTACTCAGTGACAAGCTGGGTGTCTTCAGACGCCTTACTCCAAATCTAAAATGTCAATAAATTGCTGTAAATTAAACAAATCAATGAAAAAAAAAATGCGATCATTTTTATATTTTGATAGTCACTTTATTAAATATTATAATTTAGTAAAAAACACTCACCACTACATATTGTAATGGTCTGAAATAAAGTATATTCCAAAACTAGTCTTTAAAAAAAATGTATTTTGCCTTTAACCACCACTCTAGCAATACATCCAGTGACTGGGATCAAGAACAAAGCAATCCATCCGTCTCATTTCATAAAAGTACTCAATAAAGTCGATTCTGAAGGCTTTAATTTTAGTTTAAGTGCTATCAAAACTTACATTTTTCCAAAGTAATTTTGCATCTGTTGTTACCACTGAAGAATTATTTTGGAATAAAGAAAATTTAGTTTTAACAGCACTAAAACTAAAATTAAAGCCTTCAGGATCGGCTTTATTAACGCAGCTAGTTCTGGGTATTTTTAGAGATCGGCCACCATGATGGATGATCAGCCGTCTCCCTTGATCCTGTGTATGGAGAACATCAACGGGCAGGAAGTGGCACTGAGGATTGACCCCACCGATGACTTCCGCACCTTCCTTGAGAAGGCTACGTTAGTACCTATATACTATTTTATCTCAAAAGACACAAATTTTCCGACAATCAGGAAATTAATAACCTGTTCAGATTTGAACTATGTTGATCATTACTAGGTTCGAATGAATTCTGTTGTTTATTTGTACCTACTGCGTTATTTATCCTTATGTGTTTGTAATTGCATAGGTAACTATAATGACGTAAGCGAAGCTGCGGGTAAAAGCTAGTTTAATAATGATAGACAAAATCTGAGAAATCTGCTCCATTAAAAAAGGTCACAACCCTGTTGGTTGGTCGGTTCTTTATTTACCAGATCACGAAAATACGATTGTTATTTTATTCACGAAGACAGACGATTCCTGAAATACCTCTGATCATTAAGAAATCTTTGTCATAAACTCCACTAGTATAAACTATATAAATACTTATTTTTTAGCTCTCTTCTCGGCTTCGAAGTTGACATGAACTCGGTCACGCGAAACCAGCCTGTATCCCTTACTGATAACGCCTACCAATTCTTGCTGACTTCAGAGCACGTAAACACTGATGTGGAACTAGGAACACAGACATTGGAGCAAATATGTGAACCAACTGATGGGGCTAATGATCTTGTTTACATCCTTGATGATGGGACCCAAATAAATGCCTCACAAATACAATTTGACAACGAGGACGAAATCTTAGACTTAACTTTAGAGAAAATACCTTTTGTAAAATACGCCCATGATGTCTATGATGATGGAGACATAGATAACGTAGCAGAGGAGAATACAAGAAAATACAACATCGTTGAAAGTCCGGTTGCAAAATGGAATCAGAATCTAAGTCCTAAAGGAAGTTTCATTAACAATGTCCCTTTCAAACTTGTCTGCAACAATACGTCTGGTTTCGAAGCTCAATTCACCAAATATCTGGAGAACAGTACTCCCAAAACGTATACTACTTTGAACCCGGTAACAGTGAAGAATAAATCGCCAAGAAGTCTGATCAAAGAAAACTACAAAACATATGAACCTGTGGCTATTCCTTTCCAACCAAATAGGATCGGTGAAAATGCTAATGCAAACCCATTTTCTAGAGAAGAAGTATTGAATATGTTTAAGGATTCACCAGTGCCAACTATTCCTTTTGAAAACCTGGGTGAAAAGCGAAGGCATACACGAAAATCAGATCCTCTAAAGCCTGTACTAAAGAGATATGAAAACATAAGATCTATACCGTACATAGATGTTGATGGTACACTTATAGGTCAAAACGAAAGTCAGAATTGCTTTATTTGCGCGAAATTTGTTGATAACAACCGAGACAAGATGTATATATTTGATAATGAAGACCAAAGGATACATAGGGAAGCATCAAAGAAACAGGTGACTCAACTCAAAGTTATTTGTGACGGATGTCTCGGATCACATTTCAAACCCATCGACGCAAGAAGTCCTAACCAATCCTTAAACCCTGATGAATATCTAGTGATTAGAAACAACCAGCAGTATATATTTCAGAAAACTACCTCTTTCAATTTAAAAAATCTCCATTCTGGTAACTTCGTGAAGCTCGGCGAAGCCACAGCTATCATAGATAAGATAGAGTCGCAGATTCTAAAAGCAGGTCAAGAAAAAGAGTTTGTTAAAGTAGAAATTGGTTCTGATGGTCAGATTATAGATACTACTGTGGACAAAAAAAATAAAGGTGACGTGGAAGAGGTAAAGGATGAGAAAGCCGGAAGTTCAAGTGACGTGGAGATCATTGAGGCTGTAGAACCGGAAATAGATGATAATATCATAGATAATTTGGAGGATGCAGATGAACACGTGAAAGAGTTTTTAGGAAAATATCAGGCTTTTGAAAACACGGAGCTGAAATGCAGGTAACCAATCGTTTTTTTCTGTCCCCCATAAAAAGACATGACATTTTTTATAGTTCTCATTTAAAACAATGTCATCATAAACTTTTAGAAAATATATTTTACACCTTACTAACTCAAAAAATGTTGCTTTAAACCAGTGACCAAAAGTCAATCAGTGAGCCAAAGTCAATTTTGCTCTGCTCATTTCTTACATCTTGTATTTTATCGCACTTTAAACTCTCGCGTTTTGTAAACATTTATAATATTTATTAAGAGACCCCTCAGACCGCGATGTATTTTATTACCTTTTGTGCGGGTAGAAGAAGAAAAAACATTTTGTGTCGCCAACCGCAACTCATCACTGCGCCTCGCCGAACCTGCCAGTTTCCCGTAGACCACGAGGCATGCAACTGTCTCAAAACGTCGGGTGCCTTTTCTCGAACAAAAGGTAACTGCTATATCTTTATGGTAAGCATGGACCTGAATTAGGAGTTACTTAGGCGTCGTCGCCTTGTTCGTTGTTAGTGAAAACGGGCAAGAGTTTTAAGTTAAGCGGTGCTTAACCACAAAATGCAGCGCTGTGATTGGCTAATCAATATATAGTCATACAGTAATTATATTATAAAGTTGAGAGAATTTACAGTGGCAGTAAACAAATGCTTTTCCAGATTCTGCGACAAACTGTTCAGTGATCTCACAGAGGCTGTCGAGCATAGCAGTGAACACAAACACGACTTGGAAGATGGTGAGGTGTACCCTTGCCCGATGTGTGATTATGGTAAGGATCAATAAAAAAAGTTTGATAAAGTTGAAATCGGTTTAGCAGCTACTTCAGCATAGCAAACCATATCGAGCTCGATAGCGCTTGATACATACAGTGCTCTATCTCACTCTATTGATCTACATAAAGAGGGACAGTATGGTCTACTATGCTAGGTACCCTGATGGTCAGATTATGATAGACAGCAAAGACAAAGGTGATTAAAAACAACGTCATATTTATACTGTCGATAGCACTATCCATATTGTCACTTTTTTAACGTCGCGGATAGTGTCGGTAGTCTATGAAAAGTTTTACTATTGCGCCACAACGTTACGTAGCCTTTGTCGTGAATCGAACAACGACAGCGCGCAGTTTTGGAAGTGCCATAGTATGCCTGCACCGACAACAATTCTCAAACTTTAAACAGTATTTCTTTTCATAAATGTTATGTACTTATTAGAGGTGGTCACAACAAAAAACAGTCTTCGGTCTCTACTTTAACAAAAAAATATTTTTATAAACTGCGAATATGTTGAAAACTAAATCCGACAATAAGGTCTCTTTTTCCAGAAAATGTCATAGATATTGTTACGAGCTGGCGTTCGGGATAAATTAATTTTATACCAATTTGTACCAAAAACCACTAACTGTCTTTATTTGTAATCACACACACTATTTAAACACAAATGAAACTAAATAACAACTGGAATTACTAACTGAACTCAGTGGACTCGCTGGAATGTCTAATTTGTCCGTACTATAATTTAAAAAATGTCTCACCACCACTAACTAGAATCGTTACCGAGTTATATTCGCTCTATACAGTCGCACTTCACTAGTCACTACTAGAGTTGTCCTTTAGTTCACTAGAGATTCCGCTTTGTCTCGTAGTTAATACTGAACTGAACTCTCGACCGCTATCTGTCCCGTTTTTATATACCGTACGCCGGCTTCGCGATCTGTCTAGAACCCTCTCGCACAGCCTATATCCATCTCTCTCCCACTTCTTTCCAGTTCAAGTGACGCGATGTCGCTACTCGCTAGAACCCTCTAGCGCATTATGGAACGCGCGTCACGCTTCACGTCAGCGTGTCAAGGACTCCAGTCTGTATCTGTCCCTTTTCAACCTGAATGCTTCCTCTCACTTCTTCGTCCGAGACTTTTCGAGCTCAATGGCGGAAACTTCTCGCATTGTCCAGTTGTAACCTTGGCCCGGAAGCGTCCACACGTCATCCGCGCTGAGATTATTTACGAACTTTCTTACGCGTTCCATGATGTGTGAGGTTTTTGTTTCGTGCGCCGGTACTACGTAACAGTAGTTAGATAAATAAGAAAACGTTTCAAAAATAATAATGTTACAGGCTATGCTAAATTCAAATGGCTAAAAGGCCATTTGAAAGCTGCTCACGAGAATACTGAAAAAGATAACAAAAAAGAACCAGAAAGTAAAGAAATAGAGACAAATGCGACCGAAAACCAAGAAACAGACAAAAACTGTAATAAAGATGAAGAAATAAAGATTAATGACGTTGAAGTTAAAGAAGCAGATAAAAAAGACAGTAAAACTGAAGACCCGAAGGAAGAAGATGTAAAAGAGGAACTGAAAGAGGAAATTGTTATTAATGGTATGATTTTAACTAGGTATATAGCATTCCATTTTTGACAGAATTTGTAACTATAGACCATTCACTATAAGAAGTCCCCTAGCTTAGGAAATGGTAGCACTGCATATAATACTGCCAATGACTCACGTAGCATTCACCCTACTACACAATCCTAATATTTACTTAACTGCGTTTTTTTATATTAATCTTTCATGAAAAAAAAATACAGAATAAAAAAAATAAAAATAATCAATTTATTTGTATTTTGCAAACAATACGTATGATCTAATGGTATGAATATGAATCTCTGTACTAAAACGGTATTTTTTTTTACTTTCTTGTCTAGCTCGACGACGTTTGTTCTAAATAGTCGAGCTCCCGTTTTTTACATTTTTGACGATTAATTCTAGGCGACTTAATGTGAACGCTTTTTTCCCATATGCCTGCAAAACGGTATTTTTTTATTTCTTGTCTAGCTCGACGACGTTTGTTCTAAATAGTCGAGCTCCCGTTTTTTACATTTTTGACGATTATTTCTAGGCGACTTAATGTGAACGCTTTTTTCCCATATGCCTGCAAAACGGTATTTTTTTATTTCTTGTCTAGCTCGACGACGTTTTTTCTAAATAGCCGAGCTCCCGTTTTTTACATTTTTGACGATTATTTCTAGGCGACTTAATGTGAACGCTTTTTTCCCATATGCCTGCAAAACGGTATTTTTTTATTTCTTGTCTAGCTCGACGACGTTTGTTCTAAATAGCCGAGCTCCCGTTTTTTACATTTTTGACGATTATTTCTAGGCGACTTAATGTGAACGCTTTTTTCCCATATGCCTGCAAAACGGTATTTTTTTATTTCTTGTCTAGCTCGACGACGTTTGTTCTAAATAGCCGAGCTCCCATTTTTTACATTTTTGACGATTATTTCTAGGCGACTTAATGTGAACGCTTTTTTCCCATATGCCTGCAAAACGGTATTTTTTTATTTTCTTGTCTAGCTCGACGACGTTTGTTCTAAATAGCCGAGCTCCCGTTTTTTACATTTTTGACGATTATTTCTAGGCGACTTAATGTGAACGCTTTTTTCCCATATGCCTGCAAAAGTAAGTGTATAGCTTATTATTATTTGCCCATAAAATTGGCTTTATGTTTATTTTATTTTATTTATTTTATAAGAAACAAAACGTCTTATACTTAAGATGATAAACTTAAATATTAAACAAAAGGACTACATGTTTCATAAATGATACAACAAAAAGATAAATCAGTAATTTGGCCGCTTTGCTTTAGGAGTTTACAAAAATAAGTACACACTCACTGTCATGACAAACAATCACTGAAATTTACAAAAAACAATTGATGTTTAGAATAACAAACAACTTAGATACATGGAGGTGTTGACTAAGGTATTCATTATTTATAATAACAGGTCCTTACAGATAATAAACAGTAAAGACAAAATTCTTACAAAAACACACATATAGAAGGACTGCAAACACGTTCTTATTTAGATTAAGAGCTAACATTGGTTCGGTAGCACTATGAGATTACTATGGTAGGTATGCATTAGAAAAGAATTTCACGGAGCAGATTTTTAAATTGATACAGACTGGATGAAAACATGTCTATGGATTCTAGTTTATCATTATAAAGTTTAAGAACTCGTCTTAAATACGTGCTGTTAGCGTAGTTGGTTCGACATAAAGAATTAAAAAAGGTAACGAGAACGTGAAGGGGGTCTGCGCAAATAGAAAATTACTTTTTCTAGTAAAGAAGGTGAGTCAATTATCTCGTTGATAAGTTTAAACAAAAACAAAGCAGAGAAGGTTACGGATAGCTGATTCAGCTGGTTTACAGCTGGTATCCCTATTTTACTAACCCGTCATGGCACTGATACGAGATCGAACCTGATCAAGAGGAATCACGGTGCATTGTTTGCATTTTCTCTCTCACAAAAGGCGTACCTTCAACACAATCTCTTTTGCACTATTTTTCGACGGTTTCGGCAATAATAATACATAATTTATCAAATAATTTTGAAAAATCTGACTGACAAACAAAATGACAGCAAAAGCTTGACAAGCAGTGATGCCAACATGACTTCTGGGGACAAGTTATGATGAATGGTCTGTACCTTGCTGACATATCATATCGTTATGGTTCATGGTTCCTCGGTTATTTTTCTATGAAAAAGTTGGAAACTGTATCAAAATCAGTCTAGTGCTTATCGATGTAAGGCGCGAGTGCTTGAAGTTCTGTGAGAGTGAAGCCTCAATGACCAGTAGATTTACAATATTAGATTGTTTTGAAATTGTTCATTTCATTTCTCTCTAAAAACCCTTTCCGTACCTCAGAAGGAAAAAACGGAACCCTTATACTTGTTGGACTTTGTTGTCCGTCTGCCCGTCCGTCTGTCTGTCAAGACCCTTTATCTCGGGAACGCGTCGAGGTATCTAGTTGAAATTCAAACCATACACTCAAGTCTACAGTCCCTTGAAGCTGTGAAAAAATTAAAACTTTAAGTTAACGTAAAAAAGATACGGCCGTTTATGCCGCAAAAAACGTATATAGGCACTCTCAAGGGAATCAAAATTTATAGGGTATTTCCCGTTTACCTAGAACTATGAAATGTGGCTACCAATACCGTCTAATACATAGGTAACACTAAAAGTTTCCGGAACTGGCCACAAACATAAACAATATTTGAAAATTTATTGCAACATTTGAAAATAGAACTCTTTGGCTGTAGAATGCAGTTTGTTTCATCTGACTGTCTTTTGTTTTTACCTTGTGGCGCCATTTAAAAAATTGTGTGTCTGCATCAACATGGATTTAACTCGGGAAAATTTTCGTAGTATGATTTTCTACGATTTTAAGTGTAATTTGACAGCTCAACAGAGCATCGCTTGGCTTGAAACAGCTTTTGGCAATAAAGCACCATGCAAGACGACTGTTTATAGCTGGTTTGCAGAATTCAAGCGTGGTCGTATCAATCTCAGTGACGAATCTCGCGATGGTCGGCCGTCCACCGCTGTGACCAACAAAAACATCGATGCTGTGCGCCGTATGATTGAAACAGACAGGCATGTGACCTACCATGAAATTCGCGCATCCTTAGAAATAGGCATGAGTCAAATACAATCAATCCTACACAAACATTTGGGTGTGAGAAAGCTGTGCTCGCGGTGGATCCCACACAACTTGACCGAGGCTCAAAAAACGGACCGCGTCACTTTGTGCAGTGCCATGCTTACCAGATTCAACGAAGGTGCGTCAAATTTGGTGTGGGACATAGTAACAGGTGACGAAACATGGATTTATTGCTACGATCCCAAAACAAAGCAGCAATCGAGCGTATGGGTCTTTCAAGATGAGCCGAAACCAACCAAAGTGGCGCGCGTGAAAAGTGCATCTAAGCGGATGATTGCTTCTTTTTTTAATAAAACTGGACACGTGGCTACTGTTGCTTTAGAGAATCGTCGTACCGTGAATAGTGACTGGTACACGACCATTTGTTTGCCGGAAGTTATTGACGAACTCCGTAAAAATAACCGTAAACGCCGTATCATCCTGCACCACGACAATGCTAATTCTCACACGGCCAGACAGACAAACGACTTTTTGAAGACGAAAAATGTAGAACTCATGAGTCATCCTGCATACAGTCCCGACCTGGCACCTTGTGACTTTTTTCTGTTCCCAAAAATCAAGAACCAATTACGCGGTCAACGATTTTCATCACCAGAAGAGGCTGTCGAGGAGTATGAAAAACACGTTTCAGAGGTCACCACAGGGGAGTGGCACAAAAGTTTTCAAAACTGGTTTGATCGAATGAAAAAGTGCATAGACGCCAAGGGAGATTATTTTGAAAAACAATAAATTAATTTTGTACCTTTAATAGTATTTTTTCATATTCATTCCGGGAACTTATAGTGCGTCCCACGTACTACAAGTATAGGAAAAAATCTTAAAACTATACATTTGTAATTAAATCATTAAAAAATCATCGAGGTTAAGTAACGGTATGCGTGTTCATAATTGTACGGGTGACCAAATCTTTTTGTAGATTTTTTAAAACTTTTACTAATTTATACGGAACCCTCGGTGGGCGAGTCAGACTCGCACTTGTCCGGATTTTTCTGTTTGTAGTTACTTTTCTGTCTGATTTCCGAATCCTTGTAATTTTCTTTGTGTCTGTACGGTGATTTGGATGTCATCTGTTTTGCTGTGCAGATATATAATAAATAAATCACACTAATATTATAAATGCCAAAGTTTGTGTGTGTGTGTGTGTGTGTGTGTGTGTGTGTGTGTGTGTGTGTGTGTGTGTGTACGTGTGTGTGTGTGTATGTTTGTTACTCTTTCACGCTGAAACGGCTAGACGGATTTGGATGAAATTTAGAATGAATATAGCTTGTACCTTAACTTGACACATAGGCTACTTTTTATCCCGGAAAAAAGCATGTCATTAAACCAAAAACCACGCGGGCGGAGCCGCGGGCAAAAGCTAGTAAATAATAATAATAATCGAGATTAACCACATAATTCTAAGTAATGTGAAATATTTCAGAAAACATAGATGACAACAAAACTTCACCACAATCATCGCCGGTCGCTAAAAGAACTAGAAGTTCTAGCAAGAAATGTGGGAACTCTGAAAAAGGTATCCACTTGATTTTAAAACATAGACTCAAGCCCGTTTTACTAACCTCAGGAGATATCAAATATGGAAGAGTTACCCATAGCTCAGTTACTCACCACCCCATAGGAACCACACACCCACATTTAAACTTCGAGCTTATTTTGTTGAGATAATTCTGTATCGTGAATGATGTTTCTGCCTGTAATTGGAATACATACGAGTCCAAATGTTAGTAAATGTATGTTATTCTGATGGTGGAACAAATTAAATAAATAAATGACTGACGGAACCCTTTGATGAGCAAAAAAGGCGTCGTCGTCATCTTGTCCGTGTGTATTAGTCGAGACTTTGTGTGGTTTTTTCTAATCACCGATTTTCACAGTCGGAAAACTGAAAGCCTTAGTAGCAGCAGCTTCGGTGGCTGTCGTTGGAATTCAACCTTTATACAAGTTTTTCAGAAAACTAGATGTAAACTGAACAAAATACGTATACTGGTCCGCACTCATTGTTTTCGACGTCTAATATAGAAATCTTTCGAACATGTTAAACATGTTTTCTTTTATTATGTACTAAAATCAATTTTTGTAAATTATTCGAAACAGTATTTTAAAACCAAAGCTGTGGACTGAAGGAGCGGAGTCTTCTGTTACAGGTATTTATTACTTAAAAGAAGGCTCCAGTTGTAATTGTAATTAAGAAAATATTTGGTTACCACAATAAACATTTTTGTTTTTTTTTTTTTTTTTTTTTTTTTTTTTTAAAAACATGATTTGAAACTTTCTCATAATGGGCAAAAAATTTAGAGACCTCTGTAAATTTAATTTATCACGTTTTACGTTTGTAATGTGAAAAGTATATTAGAAAACTTGATACGAAAACGTTAAATTTGATAATGAGGCTTAAATGCTATGTTGATCTTGCCAACTCGCACTCTCCTCTATAGTAAGGTCAACGAGACGAGATAAAATACGTAAACAATCGGACCGTTACTGAGTTATCTCTATCCTTATCTATCGTACCGCTGTACGCAATAATGGCGTCAGTCAGTCGACGACAGCTGTCGTTGCGTGAGTCGTGTGGTACAGGTGAGCAGTCAGTACCGCAGTTAACAACATTTGGTCCGCCATTCAAGTTCATTCCTGTTTGGATTGCGTTCGAAATGATATGTATTCTTTCGTTTACGTATTTGCTTAGTTTTTTGTAATTATTAATTCGTAATTGTTAGTTTTTCTTGTTGATTTTTACTGTTGGTTTTTCTTTTCATTGATTGACAACATGATTGATAATACAATAGATAGTTTTGTCATAAATACGGCTGATTCGGACTCTGGCGACGAATCATCTTCGTCTAATACATACGACAACGATTAGAATAAGGAGTTAAAAATTAATTTAAATAAAAATGTTTTGAACCCTTTAAAGTTTACATTCTTTATCTCGTATTGTTGGCTTTACTTTAGATATGTTCGTCCTGCCTCTCATTGCAAGACTTTTATCCCGAGGGTGTTTCGGTGCTATTACTTAAACGCAAGCCAAAACACCTTAGTACAATAAAATTCGAGTCTCCTTTAAATTCTTTATTCTTGTCTTTTTAATTAAAGATAGTTTTCGTTTTTCCAATGCCCACTTCATTTTAAGCTATAATTGATAAATGGAGAGATTAATAAATGGGTAATTAGTCTGGGACCCCAAATCTTTATAAAGATTCCAATGAACCCGTAAATGTATGAGGTTCACTCTACAGAATTATTATATTGTATTGTTACAAATTAACAGAAAAGTATAGAATTAATGTCATTTTATAGCAACGCCCGAAAAGAAAGAAGTGCTGAAGGAAGAAAAACTAGTATCGCCTAAAACTGAAAGCAATGTTGTAAGTTGTAATCATGTTGTTAAACTTTAAACTTTCGCGATTTTCACACATGTGAAAATTGCGAAAGTTTAAAGTTTAACTGTCGTCGTCGGTCACAAGCTAGCCTACAGAGGCGTCGAAACGTCAAGCACATATCTATTAAGGTATGTTGTTAGTTATCGCGAGTAAGACCCCAATACAAAGTTAATAACATGTTGTTAAAGAAGGTAAACTAGTATGTTGTAGTTTTGTGACTTTAGTTTTTATCGTATCGTAGAATGTAACTTTTTAGAAAACCCATCAAAATCTAAGAAAACATTGTTCAATGGTAATTTAGAATAGAATAGAAAAGTAGAGCGACCAAAGGAATTTATGTTGCCCAAGTGAGGATCGACCAAATAGGCGACATACTGAAGAAGGGCAATGTAAAAATTACCTGGAATAGAAGAGTTTGTATTACTAGATTGATGGAAGTAGAAGAAGCAAAAGAGGCGTGTCAGGATCGTAGCACATGGAAATCTGTGGTTTCTGCCCATTCTCTGGGAAACCGGCGTGTATATAGAATATAAAATCGTTTATTTACTGTCACAATTATCTACACACAACACAGAAAAAACATATGACAAAATAAACAGTAGGTAGATAAAGAAAATTTCGAGCAAAACTTAACAATAAAAACACAAAATAACACACTTTATACACGCCGGCTAACTTAACACATGGGCTACTTTTAATCCCGGAAAAAAGCATGTCGTTAAACCGAATAACACGCGGGCGGAGCCGCGGGCAAAAGCTAGTAGTTAATATATGTTATAAGGTCTTGAAGAGGCAGGGTGAAACGCGCAGGTTATATCAATTTATATGGTGATATAATATATAATATATCACCATATAATTTATATCCATCCATCCATCCATCAGCCGGTTTCGTCCACTGCTGGACATAGGCCTTTCCAGAATTTCGCCACTCTTGGCGGTCCTCCTGGAAGAAACGCCCATACTCACACACGCTGGACAGGCGGGTTGGTGAGCGCGGTGCCGAAACCCTTGCTCCATTGACGCCACTGCCTGTCACCAGTGTGTTTTATATAAGGCCCAGCAATTGGGGATGGATAAACCGCCATCCATCGGTCCCAGGCAATGGTGGGCCGTCTGGTTTTGCCTAAGAGCTGTTCTCTTACCTCCACAGTCGAGCCCGGCATCAGCTCTACCACCTATACAAAATAATAATTTATGTAAATAGCATTTATTCAGTCTTGTCGGCACATTTCTTAGACCATAGTCTTTAAAATGAGAAGTTATCAAACATTTTCTAGGTTAAATCCGTAACAGAAAATGGCTCTCTCATAATCAAAACCGAAGTGGAAGTGAAGTCAGAAGTAGTAGACAGTGACGAGGAAGCGATATGGATAGTGCAGACTGCTGAGGATGAGTCAGATCTAGATGAGCAGCAACTGAGAGATCTACTGAAGAAAGCTAAGGTAGGATTATTGATAATGTAGTTCTTTTATAATCTAGACCGAAGTGGGGGTGACTCTCTACGCGTCTAGAACTCTAGTTCGTCAGAAGTAGTCAACAGTGACGAGGAAGCGATATGGATAGTGCAGACTGCTGAGGATGAGTCAGATCTAGATGAGCAGCAACTGAGAGATCTACTGAAGAAAGCTAAGGTAGGATTATTGATAATGTAGTTCTTTTATAATCTAGACCGAAGTGGGGGTGACTCTCTACGCGTCTAGAACTCTAGTTCGTCAGAAGTAGTCAACAGTGACGAGGAGGCGATATGGATAGTGCAGACTGCTGAGGATGAGTCAGATCTAGATGAGCAGCAACTGAGAGATCTACTGAAGAAAGCTAAGGTAGGATTATTGATAATGTAGTTCTTTTATAATCTAGACCGAAGTGGGGGTGACTCTCTACGCGTCTAGAACTCTAGTTCGTCAGAAGTAGTCAACAGTGACGAGGAGGCGATATGGATAGTGCAGACTGCTGAGGATGAGTCAGATCTAGATGAGCAGCAACTGAGAGATCTACTGAAGATAGCTAAGGTAGGATTATTGATAATGTAGTTCTTTTATAATCTAGACCGAAGTGGGGGTGACTCTCTACGCGTCTAGAACTCTAGTTCGTCAGAAGTAGTCAACAGTGACGAGGAAGCGATATGGATAGTGCAGACTGCTGAGGATGAGTCAGATCTAGATTGGCAGCAACTGAGAGATCTACTGAAGAAAGCTAAGGTAGGATTATTGAAAATGTACAGTCTGTCAAAAAAGTGTTGAAATAAAAATTGAACTCTTAAACTTTAAACGTTCAAGTATTTAGTATAATTTGGGTAATGTATTTATGAAATAACAACGCGGTAAACTCGATTTAAAAGATTTTGTACTCGTTTGTTTGGTGTAACCAGCCGAAAGAAAAATAGTTCCTTCAATATTCATTTCTACACTTTTTTGACAGACTCTCTTCTCTTATAATCTAGACCGAAGTGGCTATGGTTGTAGTTGTACGTGCACACGCACTCTTTTCTACGTATAGTTTGCGTAACTTCGGGTTCGATACAAAACGCGCTTATTTGTATAGTGTATCAACCATACTACAACCATAGCCAAACGGACTTTGTGCGATATAATACCTATCTGTGAGGTTATTGATAATGTGCTATCACACTAATATTATAAATGCGAAAGTTTGCGTGTCTGTATGTTTGTTACTCTTTCACGCTGAAACGGCTGGACGGATTTGGATGAAATTTAGAAAAGATATAGCTTATATCACCATCACAATTAAATTCACTTGTACTTGTTTCACTGCTTTTAATTTTAAGGTTTACACGTTAATCCCGACCGGTTTCGGTTAATACACCATTCTCAAGGGATACAGAAATTCAGGAAATTAAACTAACATTACGACGAGCCGTTAAAAATGTACACAATGATCATCAATAAGTTTAATTTCCTGAATTTCTGTATCCCTTGAGAATGGTGTATTAACCGAAACCGGTCGGGATTAACGTGTAAACCTTAAAGTTAAAAGCAGTGAAACAAGTACAAGTGAATTTAATTGTGATGTTTTCCAAGTTTCACCAAGTGCCGACAATCGCAAGTATAAATTATGATATAGCTTATATCCTAACTTAACACATAGGTTACTTTTTATTTCGGAAAAAAGCATGTCGTTAAACCGAATAAAACGCGGGCGGAGCCGCGGGCAAAAGCTAGTAGTCTATAAAAAAACTTTTTTCATACAGTACATTATTTGTTTATGGGGTAGCGGGTTGAGATAGGGGAAATAGGAAAAAAAAAACAATTTCTTTATCTTGTTCCAGGCTAACGATCAGACCAAAGGCGTCAATTCGCAGAAGCATCAGTGTCTCAACTGCTGGTAAATACTATAAAATACAATCTTTTTGAATTTATATTGTCGTCTCGTTAGGTTTTCCAAGAATTTTCTCATTAATAGGTTTAACTTACATAACCTTTTTGACAACCTCTTCTCGGCTACAGTCTTACAATCACAGATATAGATCTAAATAGATGACGCAAGTGCATCAAACTCTATAAAAAACCAGGTGTGTTACATTTTACAATGAAAACGGTTGACACCTGTTTGAATCTTAGAAGGAATTGTACGATTTAAGACATAACACATAAGGCTCAAAGTTGTAGGAGTCAATATCCGTAAAAGAAGAGCATTGCTCTCCCATTTGGCGCGCGATTGGGCACGCGAAGTACATGTACTCGCGGCATCTATTTAGATCTATTTCTGTGCTTACAATAATGTTGAATTCACCTTTTACGTTCGCCAAAATCGTCGATAACTCATAAATAACTTATCTGTAAAAGTTATGACTTATGACTCGATTGATGAATGTGGAAGAAGCGAAAATAGTGTGTCGGGATCGTAGCATATGGACATCTGTAGTCTAAGACAGGTGGAGTATAAATATTTGCATATTCAGAGAGGATATTTTTTAATGTGACTTTTGTGTTGTTGGACATTTGGCCTTTTCAACTTTACCAGGAACAGCGGAACGTTCACTTCCAGTAAATAAAGATTCGTAACCCCTCGGCCATGACTAGCTTTGCGAGGCGCTTCTTGCGGAACTTATTTTGGCCTCTAGCGCTCTCTCGCTCTCTCTCTATCGCGCCGAAGAGTTCATAAATTCGGGGTCTCGACACGGGTTCTAATGCCATCTTTGTCGCACGCTTTGAAAATTGTATACGCTATCCTGCTGTCAGTGTCGGAAGTGTTAAGTGGGGGTCAGGAAGCGCCTCGCAAAGCTTGTAGTCATGGCCGAGGGTAACACCTCACAGACCGTTTCAGTTTCAGCCGGCGACATATAACTTTTTTTTTACCTCTTTCCTAACCTCTCACATCTACACCCACCGCGGGTGCGTCAGCTGACGCTTGGTTCTGTTATTAGCCATTCCAGATCTATTGAAAAAGATGAAAATCAATCGGCGTAAAATCACTTCCTAAAATGCAAACAAGGTCATGCGAGCAGCTGACGCTTCCCCCCTCCACTATGCAGCTGACGATTTTTTTTAGCTTATTATGGCGTCAGCTATCTGTGAGAAAAGTTTCAGCCGGCGTACTATTACTTATTTTTTTTACTACTTCCTCTGCCTCCCACACCCACGCCCACCGCGGGTGCTTCAGCTGACGCTTGGTTCTGTTATTAGCCATTGCAGATCTATTGAAAAAGATGGAAATCAATCGGCGTAAAATCACTACCTAAAATGCAACGCTACCGCCCGGGCTATTAGGGTTCATGCATTTTTGTTTGGAACTCAATTATTTCCCAAACTAATGGTTAGCGCGGGTATGTTTCTTGGGAAAAGTGGTTTAGTAGGGTCGGTACAATGTGTGGTTAAATTTTATGGTAGCGGTCTATTTACCCCCGATATACAGCAAATAGCGACAATGAATACCTCTACATGAATAGCCCCTCCACTCATCGCTGTATTCGGGCAAATATAGCAAGTAGATGAATACGCTACGCCAAGTGAGGTGTAACCCCTCGGCCATGACTAGCTTTGCGAGGCGCTTCTTGCTGAGCTTCTTATGGCCTCTAGCGCTCTCACGCAAGAAGCGCCTCGCAAAGCTTGTAGTCATGACCGAGGGGTTACGAATCTTTGCGAATCTTTATTTACTAGTAGCAACTACGAGTACATATTAACAACCACACCTGTATATGTTCATCTGCTACCATGCTGACACACTGTTTTAGCTTCTTCCACATTCATCAATCGTGTCATACCAATCTCTTCAATTTAGGGTGTATTTAAGTACTTAATTTTACAGTGAGCTATTTATCTCAGAAGAAGTCTTGGCTCTGCACACTTGCACAAAGAAACGAGGCAGAAAACGCAAGCTCCCACTAGCAGACGAAGGCATACGTATACCAACCGAGCAAGACTTTCTGAGGGTATGTTGAACGGAATGAATGAATATACACTTTACTGAACACACACGAAATAAAAATATACTTTTTTTTTGTATTTATCTGTCTGTCGATCATCCACACCATAGAACATTTTACGTCATATATAACTATTTTAATTATATTCCACTGATGCTGACAATAGGAATTGCTAAATATATCTGGCTATTAGATAACGTGTTTTTTTGTATATATATAAAATGAAATTATCACACTAATATTATAAGTGCGAAAGTTTATGTGTGTATGTATGTGTGTGTGTGTCTGTGTGTGTGAGGGTGTGAGGGTGTGTGTGTGTGTGTGTGTGTGTGTGTGTGTGTGTGTGTGTGTGTGTGTGTGTGTGTGTGTGTGTATGTTTGTTACTATTTCACGCTGAAACGGCTGGACGGATTTGGATGAAATTTAGAATGGATATAGCTTATACCCTAACTTAACACATAGGCTACTTGTATTATCCCGGAAAAAAGCATGTCATTAAACCGAATAACACGCGGGCGCAGCTGCGGGCAAAAGCTAGTTATAGAAATAAAAATATCTAATACAAAGAAACGTATTAACGATTTGTACAAACGTGAGTTTGTTACTTAAAACAATTTGTTCCAGACAACTTTTGGTTGGTGAAGAAATTATTATTTATGAAATGGACGAGTAGGATAACAAGTAGATCTATCTATACTAATAATAAGGTAGTAAAAAAGTGTTGTCTGAGCATTTTTTATTTATTTTATGTATTATTTCCACGCGGGCAAATGCTAGTTTAAAATGCATGCTAAGTATCAACATTAATCAGTCTATTTTACATTTGTCCGATGTTTTTTTGTTTTCAGAGAGCACAAGGAAGAAAGATCTCGATTAATGTAAGTTCATTATTTCAATTAGTTCACGTGTACTGTGGGGCCCACATCAAGCTAAACACTTCCAGTAGTATAAGCTGACCTCTCATTGCATAGGCTTCCCGTGCAATGAGAGGTCAGCTTAAACTCAATGTGTATAGCTTGATGTGGGCTCCACTGTAGCACTAATATACCACTTTCCAACGAAAATAAACTTTATCGCGCGAACTTTTTTTTCACCTTTCCATAGGAATTGAGTCGGCTAATTGAACCACTTTGTACAGGGAAGTGGCAAAATGATTTGATTATAAAATGTCTTTTTTGTGATCAGGTAACGATACATGATCTAGCCTAAAATTATTGGGTCAGGGACAGCTCGACACGGGTCAACTCGACACGAATAATAATACCAGTAACTATAGAAGAGCCAACGAGAGATGGCCCCTATGACAGCTTCATTTAGTGATGGGGTGCATTTTAATTTCGGCATAAATAAAAATCAAGTGCGACTAGCGATTTGAGTAAATAAAATATCGATTTATTTAGCACGTCATACAACATGCATCATAATAAAGCAAATGGCAAATGTGCATATGCTTACATTAACAAAGCAGCCATAAAATCTAGAAAACTGGTTTACAATTTTTTAATCATAAAAAGATATAGTTTGTAAAAAGAACGTACGAATAAGGAGAATAGAACCCGTTGTTTATTGATTACAATTCAACCACTAACATTCCTCATGATCCCTTGTGTTTTGAAAAAATTAGAAAATTTTGCTACAAAGTCTTTATAAAATCGAAAAACTACCACTTTTTTCTGCCAGCAACAATGAAGTATTAGATTATTTTAGTGACACTTACCTATAAACTATTATGAAACTTGGTAGGCATTTAAACGTCATAGGTGCCTTCTCTCGTTGGCTCTAGTTTACGTCTAAAAAAGTGGTTTGTACCGTCGGCATGAAAAGTTACGTCCTCTTATAATATTGAATTTTGTTTTGATGTATTAGTAGAATTATTGTATTTATTTGTATGAATAAATGTAAGTAATATTTTATTTAATTGAATGGTATGAACTTGTTCTGCAATAGAGACTGCTTTATTTATTTGGATACTTATTACTATTTGTATGAAACTTTCAAAATAAACAAATATTTGAGTGTTATGCATAAAATAAGTAATTTTTATTTAAGGTTAAAAAATTTATGTTAATTGGTACAAAAAGCATTTGAAATAAGCGTTGTAGATAATTAAGTTTTCCTGCTTTGTATGGAAATAAAAAAACAAAATCTTCGGAATAAATTAATTATTTATTTTAAATTATCGATTTTCTGCTTGATCGTACAAATCATCGTAATGGGGAGTGAAATATCTGGTATTATTATTCGTGTCGAGTTGAACCGTGTCGAGCTGCCCCGGACCCTTATTATTTTCAATTATTATTGTAGGACCATACAATATCAGTGCTTTTTGCGAGACGCTTTCATGAGTATTTATAAAATCTCTTTAAAACAGCCTTCAGTTGTATTGTTTAATTGTGTATAAATAAAATGCCGCTTTCGTTGTACAGCAATAACATGCATTAAAACTACTCAACACTAAAATTGTATCTGAATCGGTTATTATTTAATAATGAGCTTGACTAATAATTAATAACTAGGCATTTTATTTTAATATCACATTAATTTTCCCGTCTGTTAGGCTTTAAAACGAATAACAAGTAACAGTAGTCCAACAGTATATGCAAAAGGCGAGCTTATCTCTGGAAGAGATTGCTACCAGCAAACTCTTTGTTATAGTAGTGATTAACGAAAGTGACTATTTCAAAAGTATACACACAAAGTGTGTAGTTATCACAGACATACAGACTAAACCTAAGGATTAAATAGCGTTGGCGAGTATCCATACAAAAACCAAGCGACATTTAAGCTACATGGTACGAAGAAACGTATAAAAATGGGTTGTTTTGGCTGGCTTATACTTGAAACATATTTGTTAATACTTAAACAAATCTCTCGTATATAATATATTTTGTTTGGAAACAAGCAATACTTATATGTAAAAGAGCCCGTAATTCACCGAGCTAAAATTGCTTCAAGTCGACTCTATGCGTTTATTATTCATGTTTGGTCTGTATGTCTGTGATAGTTATATGGTTTTGACAACAGCGGCAGCGCAACTGTCGCTGCAACTACGTGCTATTAGTTCAGTATCACACTAATATTATAAAGTATGTTTGTTACTCTTTCACGCTGAAACGGCTGAACGGATTTGGATGAAATTTAGAATGGATATAGCTTATACCCTAATTTAACACATAGGCTACTTTTTAGCCCGGAAAAAGCATGTCGTTAAACCAAATCACACGCGGGCGAAGCCGCGGGTAAAAGCTAGTGGTTCATATAACTTCAAATTACAGCCTGCGGTTTTTTGTGTGACTTTTATTGCTGTTGGCCTTTTGGCCTTTACGGCTTTACCTTGATAGTGAGGGGGACAGAGAGTACCCCGGTAACAAAGTCTAGCGGTGACCGTTAATGCGCAGAAGTCAAAAATAAGGTGTCGTGGCGGAGGAAGGGGCGCAGGGCGGGGCGGGCGTACGTACTCGTGCATAAGTGCTGATTGGCTCCACCACGAGCAATAGTGGGACAAAGTCAGTGTGACGACGAGTCAAAAATCCCCCAATTGTACCCATGCGCAACTATCCCCTCCGCGTTTCGTTCACCGTGCCGCAGGCTGTAGGTAACTATATTTTGTCGCGCCTACTAGTGCGGCTTGACCTTAAACATGCCCGTACAACATACATTGTTTTAAAATTAAAATAAAATCGTTACGTATCTTTAGCCAATTAGTTTAGTATGATCGGTACAGTCAGGTATGCGGTTGTAGTAAATGTAGGTAAGCATTCTATTTGTTACTACGATTGTAATTTCCCAGAAGCCGCCGAAGAAGGGCAAGACGTCAGACCCGCAAATATTGACGTGCGACAACTGCAACAAAACATTCACTTCCAAAGTGCGGCTCAAATTTCACATGTGAGTATTATGTAGATCTAAAAGAGAAAGCCGGCGCACCAGCCGTGTGTTATATATCTTCTTTTCTTCTTATCTATACATATAAAATACAACGTCTGTCTGTCTGTCTGTTCGTTCGCTTATAACTTGAGAACCCCTCATTGGATTTTGATGCAGTTTTCACTGAAAGATAAAGCATTTCTTCAGGAAGGATTTAGGCTATGTATCATCCATCACGCTATATGAGAAAAGGGAGCAGCGCAATGAGAATTTTAGTGAAACATGGAAGGTTCACCGCCGTAGCGTAGCCGATCGTCGCGGGTTCAAATCCCGACTGGCAAAATTTGTTTTCACTTTTTATTTTATTTTCAGAATAAATATTTTGTTTGGTAAAAAAAAGGTGACCAGGGTCTGATGATGGGACTGAAAGATGGGTACGGGATCTCCTCAACGGACAACAGCAGTCCCTTCGAGTTTGGGCTTATTTGATTGGTATTTATTAGCACTTTGGTAAAACATGGCGACCGGTGTATATTGTCGTTCAAAAAATCATATTCTTTTGTTTTCCTTATTTCCACGAAAATTTCTTCGACGCGGGCGGTGCCGCGGGCAGAAGCTAGTATATGTATATATTACACGTACCATTTCGAGCTACTTTCCCCCCCTTAACTCATTTCACTGACTCCTGACCACTTACGGAGTCTCCAGTATGAATTAAAAATAAAATAAAAAATAAAAAATAAAATAAATAAAAGTCAAAGGGGCTGAGTTTAGTACAAAGGCAGTGCAGTATTGTTGCCTTCGTCAAAATAAAGAGCTGAGATCAAAATTTTTTTTAAAAGAAAAAAATTTGTTGCAGAGGCTTAATTATAGGTTCCTTCAGTCATAACTGCAGTAATGTACTTCACTTGTTATAAAATAAAGTTTGTCCTTGCTATTGAATATGTAGAACTTGGCAATATTGTCTCAACTCAAATAGGAATATTAATATTAGGTTCCGTTTCGAAACGAGCGAAGATCACTCGGAATGATGCGAATTTCACCCTAGAGCGTTCAAAAATTGACCCGAGTTAAACCGAGGGTAACCGAACTGTTACCTTACAGTTGCTCTGAAGTGTTTTGAAACGCTTCAGAGTAATGCGAAAATCACACTGGGCCACCTGATTTGTGCAACGAGATTTTTGTTTCTCTTGCTCCTGTATAGATCTGTCTCTTTCTAATAAACAAATTTCGCACGTTTTGCTCACTGTCAGGGCGCCATTTTGCTGTCGCTCCCTCTCACGCCAACGCTAATCAGAGCGAAAGAGATATATGGCTAGCGAGTGAAGTTATCTACGGGTGCAATCCCATTCTTATTTAATTAAATATATAGGAAAATAGACAAGTCGATAGAGTCCTGCTCCTACGCGCCTCTGTGTATGTCTACTCCAACTAAATATGATGTTTATGGAAGATGTTGAAAAACAGCGCCGTTCAGACGTTATAAAATCAATATATTGAAGAAAAGAAGTATAGGTTTAAATATGTCCTTTTAGGTTATTGTGTATTTTGTTAAATTAAGTTCTGTTTTTTACTCTTTTGTGTTCTGGGAATAAATACCATTTTCTTTCGTATTTAAAACGAACAGTAGATTTTAACGCTTTAAGAAGCGTTGTATTAAAGAGCGAGAGTTTTTTCCAGGCAGTTCCACGAGTCGAACAAGACGGAAGTGCCGAATCAGTACACGTGCAGTGTTCGGTCGTGCGAGCGCGTGTTCGGGCTGGAGAGCGAGCTGTTCGACCATGTGCACTTCGACCACAAGCAGCGCCGGTGGCAGTGTCGGTCTACTGGCTGCGAGAAGACCTTCTATCTCAGGTATTGGTTGCTGTTAGATTTTATGATCTTTTCATATTACAGGGCCATCATTTTTGTGGACAAAACTGGAACTTAACCTAAACATTATGTTTTTATAATTCTAAATTAAATCAACCACCAAATTCATACGGGAGACTTGGTTAGTCATCAAGAACAAGGCTTAATGACACTCCAGGTGAAATCCGAAAAAATTTTTTTTCCCCCATTGTGCCTGCACTACATTTTTTTTTCCAAATTGGCCAAAAAGATTACTGAACCTAGTTCTTGATCACTAACCGAGTCTTCACTATGAATTTGGTCGGTTGATTTCATTTCAATCTATATACAACGTGAAATTCAAGTAATTTTGTTAACGAAAACTGATGATAGTACTCGTCCATATGAACAAATTTTACTATGAAGCCAACCCTGAAATCGTGAAAAAAATATCAGCTGTTTCATACATTTGGGTCGAGTAGGTAGGTATTTAACTTTTCTATGGAACAGCTGATATTTTTTTCACGATTTCAAGGTTGGCCCCATAGTAAAAGTTGTTCATATGGACGAGTACAATCACCAGTTTTCGTTAGCAAAATGACTTAAATTTCACGTTGTATATATTTTTTCATGTTACTAAATTTAAATAAATATACTAAATATACGTAAAATAAACTATATAATTTTATAAAATTAAAGAAATACTAAGTATTACTTATTGTAACGATATATCTGTCGATACATACATATTTGTTACTATTTGACCTGAGAAATTATATATATTTAAGTATATTGAGTATTTCAGTACAAAGAAGCATTTAATGACGTTGATTACATCGAAGGAGTAAAAATATACCTTATACCTAACAGAACTACCAACGAAACGATAAGTAAAACAAGGTTTACACACTGCTTACTAAATGATGTCGCCAGTTTCCACTAGATGGCGTTAGTAGTAAAAATAGTGCGAAATATATAACTTTACGCACACGAAACAGGCACGTAATTTATCATATTTTGAGCAGGTGTATTAAAAATATAATTTTGTTTGACAGAGCTAACCTAACGAAGCACAGCCGCATACACACAGACACGAGGCGGTACATCTGCACGACTTGCGGCAAGCGGTTCCTCGACAAGCAGACTCTGGACGAGCACGGAGTCACTCATTTACAGGTTCAATATCTTATCTATGGACGTATAATTACTAGCAGACCCACAGACATATAATTATTATTATTACTAAGTAGCAGACCAAACATAAGGATTAAATAGCGTGGCAAGTTTCCATACAAAAAATAAGTTACATTTAGGCTTCATAGTACGAAGAAATGTATAAAAATGGGTTGTTTTGGCTGGCTTATGCTTGGAACATATTTGTTAATTCCTAATCTCTAGTATATATTTTGTTTGGAAACAAGCAATATTTACATTTAAAAGAGCCCGAAGTTCACTGAGCTAAAATTGATACGCGTCGACTCTATGCGTTTATTTATTAATGTTAGGTCTGCTACTTATTATACGTCTGTGGGCAGACCTAACATTAATAATAATAGAGTCGACGCGTGTCACTTTTAGCTCAGTAGGCTTTTTTAAGTATAAATATTGCTTGTTTCCAAATCACCAAGCTGTATCTCATGAACTGTGATAGTTAGACAGTTGAAATTTTCATAGATGATGTATTTCTGTTGCCGCTATAAGAACAAATACTAAAAAACAGAATAAAATAAATATTTTAGGGGGCTCCCATACAACAAACGTGATTTTTTGCCGTTTTTATAGATAAGAATGCGGAACCCTTCGTGCGCGAGTCCGACTCGCACTTGGCCGGTTTTTTATACGTTTATTCGTACCATGTAGCTTATTTTTTGTATGGAAACTTGCGACACTACTTAATCCTTAGGTTTGGTCTGCTAGTAATTATATTATATCTGTGCTTCAAGCCACAATAGTATTGATGTAAAGAAAAGGCTCATTTCAACAAATACTATGATTGGGATAGCCAAAGAGATTTAGCAGATTTAGACAGCCTTCTGCCGCCCGCTGTGTGAGGCGCAATGTCCGTCGTCGCGTAAGTGTCTTCATTAGCCCTAAAGAAGGCAGTCTGAATCTGCCGAAACTGGTCGGCTGTCCCGATCATAGTATTTATTCAGGTGGGCCGTTTGTCAAGTGTCATTCAATTTTATGACAATACTATTACTTTTCTTAATAATTTTGGTAGAGCTCATGTAGGGTTCGACTGTGGAGGTACCCCCATCTTACTCACAAACTCCCCGAAGTTAAGAAATCGAAGAGTTAAAAGACAGTTTTCGAACAGGCATAACCTAGGACTAGGACCGATCGATGGCGGTATATCCATCCCCAATTGCCGGCCCTTATGTAAAACATCCTGGTGACGGGCACCGCGCTCACCAACCCGCCTGCCCAGCCTGTGTGAGCATGGGCATCCCTTCCGGGAAGTTATCTCCAGCAGTGTAGGTACGAACCAGGCAAAAATCAAATCAAAATCAAAATATTTATTTTGTATATATTTTGTAATAGGGAGACCGGGGCAAAACGAGATAGCTAACAGAAAAACAAACATACATCAAAAAGTAAAGTCTTTATTTATGAAAAAATAAACGAGAATAATTTTTTGTACTCTTATTAATCATACTACTTGAGATCAATCATTTATAAGCATTAAAATCACCACAACATGAACCTTTTTATATCAAGGTAATTATCCCATTTTGCCCCGTCATCGGGGTAAAACGGGAAATAACACGGGGCATAATGAAGATAATACTAAAATCGGAGGCAGTGGCTGCAAATATGGCCTTCATTGTCGTCTTCATCAACGCCGGCGCAAGAATTATGTGCCCAACTTTTGCATGAGCTACAGGCTACCCAACCTTCATCAGACTGTGAGTATAGATAGCCACAGTAAAGGCATTCACAGTCATCATCTTCTTCAGAACTGCTCTCGGGTTTTTCTTTCTTGTTATGTTTTTTGACATGTGTCTTGATTTGATTGGGTCTCTTATTTGTTCTTTATTTTATTTTCCTTTTCTTTCATCAACTCATTTTTGTAGGGTGATTCCGTAATAATAGCCGTTTTGCCTCGTTTACGGCTCACTCTTGCAGTTGTTCTTACTTGTTTTGGTATTGGCAGAACATCTTGTGGACTGACTACAAATGAACTGTTATTTTCTGATAGAGTCTGTCTTTCAGGAGTTTTTTCTTGTCTCTCTAATATTCCTGAAGGAATCAAATCTAAGCAACGAACTAAAGAATTCGAAGACTGGGGTTGAACTGCAGGTATCGGTACTTGAGGCAGGTGGGATGTAGGCACAGTGTCTGACTGCGATGTTGAAGGAGCTGAATCTGTTATTGCTGTGTCTGTTGTTTCAGCAGCAAGGAAATCTTTGTCTGTGAAGACATTTCTGTCAACTGGCCATACGCCACAGCTCAGAAAGCTATTAATGGCAGTGAGCATCGTAGCAGCTTGTAAATAAGCTTTCCCAAAGAGTTCAGCTACTTGATAAGGTGTCACAACGCGTCCGGGATGATTTCTGAGCCACTTCCTTACTTCAGAGCTGTAGTAGGTACTGAGAGGCTTCATAAATGAAACATCCAAAGGCTGTAACTTGTGTGTACAGTGAGGTGGAAAGCATAATAAAATGACATGCTTTGCTCTGGCGTAATCTATTAGTTCCAAGTTTTTTGTGTGCGATGAATGGCCATCTAGCAACAGAAGGATTGGCTTTACATTCGTAGGCTTGGAAAATTCAACAAATACCTTAAACCAATCGACAAATAATTCAAAATTGATCCATCCACTTTCACTGCATTTAGCCCAAAATCCTGCTGGCGCATTATCCATAAGTTCATCCTTCATTCTTTTCCTTGGAAATATTAACATTGGCGGCATGTAAACCCCTGTTGCACTAAAACAAATTTCCGCAGTAACTGTGTGTCCTCTTTCCGCTGAAGTTAAGCATCCAACTTGTTTTAGGCCCTTAAGAGAAATGATCTTAGAGTGAGATTTGGGTACAGTAGAAATACCAGTCTCGTCAACGTTATATATCCTATCCGCTGTAATTTTGTGATCATCTACGACTTTTTCGAGAAGGTAAAAAAATTGGTTAACAGCCACCCTGTTAAATCCCATAGCTCTAGCAGCTGAAGTTGGTTCCGGTAGTCTATATGACAAATCCGGATGGCGTTTCAGGAAACCACCGAGCCAGTCTTCACCAGCCATTCCATTTTCAACGTTAAACCTGCTCTCTATCTTATTTCTTTTGGCAAGTTCAAACGCCAAACAACGAAGTTCTATTCCGGTCAAGCCAAAAAGCCTCCTTTGCATAGATTTAACATAAGTAGCCAATTCTTCTTCCTGTTGGCTATTAAAAACGGGCTTAAAATTTCCTAATCCTTTTTCGCCATAGTTGTGGTTTTCCGGATTTTCCTTAGCACGTTTAACCCGGCGTTCTAAAGTTGACTTTGGTACATCGTAACTGGTAGCTGCACGTAAATATCCCATTCTTTTATTTAAAATTGCTTCTACCGCTCTTTGCATATCTGCTTCTTCCCATTTCTGTCGATCGGTCTTTCGTACGTAGTTGCGAACCATTTTGCCTGAAAAATAACATAAAAATCCATTAATTATATTATAACAAATAAACACGATTACAGGAATAAAGGAGGGGCAAAATGGAATACCACCCCGTTTTGCCCCGACCGTTTTGCCCCGAGTGCTAAATTTAATTGGGTGGTAAAAACAATCCACAGTTCTGTCACTGGAATAAAACTAAGTTGTTATCTGTAAATTCGAATATCAAACCTCAACAATAAAACCAGTACCATAATGATGGAAAAATTACTTACCGGACTACAGGCCTTTGGTCAGGTAGCAATAAAATACCACGATGGCGCGAAAACGATTT
The DNA here is from genome assembly GCA_910592155.1 of Ypsolopha scabrella. Classification (NCBI taxonomy): domain Eukaryota; kingdom Metazoa; phylum Arthropoda; class Insecta; order Lepidoptera; family Ypsolophidae; genus Ypsolopha; species Ypsolopha scabrella. The sequence goes on along the minus strand of OU342989.1, from coordinate 5,345,771 downwards.
TACGGGCTCCCGCCGGTTTGCGCGCAGTGACACGTCAATCGCCCGTGACCGCTGCGGGGGGACTGATGCATGAGCGAAATGGCAAAGACTAAAATGCATAGTCCAACGAGAAATATTGTTTTCTCGTTGTGCCCCGACCCTCGTTGTGCCCCGGTCTCCCCTAGATACATGAAGTATACTTTCTACAAGTCAAAGTTAATCTTTACAATTAGAATAAAAAAATAATATTGAAATACTAATAAGGGAAATACTTTAGGTTGGGCTACTAAAATGTAATTATACACCTGCATAAAATAGAGAAATCTAGGAATAAAAATATTATATATAAATGATGCAACGAACCAACAAGTTGATAAATAAATACGGGAAATACATCCAAAAAATATTTAGGTTGGGCTACTAAAATGTAATTATACACCTGCCTAAAATAGAGAAATCTAGGAATAAAAATATTATATATAAATGATGCAACGAACCAACAAGTTGATAAATAAATACGGGAAATACATCCAAAAAATATGAAGGTTGAGCTGCTAAAATGTAATTATACACCTGTATAAAATAGAGAAATCTAGGAATAAAAATATTATAATGAATGATGCAACGAACCAACAAGTTGATAAATAAATACGGGAAATACATCCAAAAAATATGAAGGTTGAGCTGCTAAAATGTAATTATACACCTGTATAAAATAGAGAAATCTAGGAATAAAAATATTATATATAAATGATGCAACGAACCAACAAGTTGATAAATAAATACGGGAAATACATCCAAAAAATATGAAGGTTGAGCTGCTAAAATGTAATTATACACCTGTATAAAATAGAGAAATCTAGGAATAAAAATATTATATATGAATGATGCAACGAACCAACAAGTTGATAAATAAATACGGGAAATACATCCAAAAAATATTTAGGTTCGGCTACTAAAATGTAATTATACACCTGCATAAAATAGAGAAATCTAGGAATAAAAATATTATATTTAAATAATTCAACGAACCAACAAGTTGATAAATAAATACGGGAAATACATCCAAAAAATATTAAGGTTGGGCTACTAAAATGTAATAAAGTTATACACCTGCATAAAATGGAGAAATATAGGAATAAAAATATTATATATATATACATAATGCCTTACCATCCGCACCATTCGATTAGTATTGCTAAGAAGAAGGGCAAGAAACTTAACAAACATGAATTTTTTCATTTGTAACATAAACTTAATCTATATAATTTTCTTATACCTATTTAAGTAAAGGCAAATATAAGACCATAGGAATTATGTCACGAGAGAAAAAAAAATGATCTTAGTCAACCTGTCTTACATTGTCTATTTATTACCTTTTACAGCAAAGTCAGTTTACATATTAATTAACTATAAAGGGCTTAAGATTAGCCTTTAGAGGAATCAAACATTATTAAAATTTGCAAATTATGACTTACAATTTTGATAAAGATTTTTATTATTTATTACACCATGCTTCATCCGAAATGAGGAGATCCGTCGGAGATCTAAAGTAACCGACATAGCCTGCAGAATCAGTAAGTTGAAGTGGCAGTGGGCAGGCCATATTTGTCGCCGACATGATGGCCGTTGGGGCCGAAAGGCTTTAGAATGGAGACCACGTACAGCAAAGTGTAGTGTAGGACGACCTCGTGCCCGCTGGACCGACGACCTGAAGGACGTTGCGGGGGGCGGCTGGATGAGGAGGACGGAGGACCGACATGAGTGGCGAAATTTGGGAAAGGCCTATGTCCAGCAGTGGATGAACACGGGCTGATGGAGGGATGGATGGATGCTTCATTATCGTATATCGTATATTATATTGATTTTATAATAAGCTTTTTTAAGTAGTCCCTGCTTAATGTCTAGTTTAAACTTATTTTCAGGCAAAATAAGGACCTCCTTTAGAAGTTTATTGTAAAATCTTATACCATGCCCTACAAAAGAGGTACCTTGGCAAGTCTGAATATTGGAAAAGCTAGTTTATGTTTGTTTCTGGTTTTAACAGAGTGGTGCACACCTAGCCTCGGGAGATTATCAATATTTTTTCTGACATATCTAATAACTTGATAAATAAATTCACATGGGAACGTAAATATATTAACTTCCTTAAACTTTTCTCTTAATGAATCTCGGTAGGTACTTCTTGTTATAAATAAACCGAATCGCTCCCTTTTGCAAGACAAAGACTGCTTCTATATCCGCGGCTCTACCCCACAACATTATGCCATATGACATAACGCTGTGAAAATAACTAAAATATACTAATCTAGCAGTATCTTCATCAGTAATCTGCCTTATGCGTCTAACAGCGTATGCGGCTGAACTAAGTCTACCACAGAGAGCTTCCATGTGGGGACCCCACTGAACACGAGAGTCTATAGTAATACCTAAAAACTTAGTTTCGTTTACTAACTCCAGCTTGGACCCCTGCAAAAATAAACTGACACCTACTTGAATTACATTTGGTAATGTAAATCTTATACATTTCGTCTTTTTCGCATTTAGAACTAAATTATTTGCAGCGAACCAATCAAGAGGGAGTTGAATTCGCATAATCAAGAATATCTTTATGTCGATTAACTTGAAAAATAAGTGAATTTTGAGGCTCATGGATGGATGATATCCAATTGACAAACAATACATATTATGGAGCGTGATCGCGCCTTGGATAATTTGCTATGTAAAATAAACTGGTTTTATATTTTTTTAATGACTTATCTGGCTAAAATAGGCAAAATATGTATACATATTATTTCAAGCAGTAGTTAACCATATTTTTTATAGTTTTTCAAAGTTTTGTTGTGATGACGTCATGAAGTAAGCTAAATCAACCTTTCTATTCATAAAGAATGAAGAGATTGGTACCTTAGCCTTATTAGAAACATTTAAAAAATCATAAGTCTTTGTCTACTGGTTTGACGTTTGAAGTGAATTTGACTGCACCAACAACAACAGCTAACCTTTACATTATTTTGATTCGATATTTATGTTAACTAAATATTTTGATTCGATATTTATGTTAACTAAATATGAACAAGCAGGATACGATTAGGTTTATCAAGAAGATTAAGTTTAACACTACTGATGAATAGACCCAGTAAACATCGTATTAGATCCTTTTTACCATTGAGTAAAAATTTCACCATTGCCGACAAAAATTGTTTGTATTCATGAGAACTCTTATAAAGGAGTGGTGCAAGGAAGTAATGTGGAGAATCAAGCCTGAGCAACGTTTGTTTTGTTGTGAAGATCATTTGAACGTTATTGGTATTTACGACTCTGATTATCATCTTCATTTTAACAGATTTAATGTTACCAGTCAGACAAGAAAAGGCCCGAAACCGAATCAGAAATAATCCGTTTTGTGTATTTATTTTTAAAAAGAAACTATTAAAATGTTACATACAATAACTTATTTTAGCGTTTTATCACATATCTCTATATAAATTAACTAACGGGAACTCTTAATTCGTTAGTTTATAACTACTTCAACGTACATTAAGGTACTCGATCAGTAATCCAGAGGGCGCGGGTTCAGATTCCGTTTGGGAATGTTGTGTCTGGTCTGCGTATCTATGATTAGTGATTAATTACCCATCATGCAGGTAGAGATACTTGTCGGTGAAACGTGGGTGAACGAGTTAAGACTGTGAATTGCATTTGACGAACAATCGCAATCAATTTGTTGTTTATATTAGAATTTTCCACTTACTTTCGGAAAAGATCGGAAAAAACTAAATGCATTTTTTACACGATTTTTCCAAATATACCCAAAGTTACCCGAAATTCGGTAAACGTACCCGTACCGGCAACCCTGAATGGATTGTCAACTGTCTAATTTGTTGTCATCATGTTGACATTGATAAGGCAAAGACAATATGTTGGATATATTTTTTTGCAATGGACTTATTCCTAATCAGCCTAGCCTGTGACGTTATTTAGAAGTCAAATAAAAGTGATGTTGGTTTATTTTTGTTAAAAACAAATTAATATAATTAACAAATTAATAATTTTTATAAAAACTATAAATACAAAAATACGGTCTAGAAACCCAATATCTCAAAATTGTTTCGGAATCAGCACCGTGTACCTGTTACTTAGCGAATTATGTTGGGTAGAGTCAATACTTTTAACTAAAACTTGCTTTTGTTCTATCACCGCCCACTAAATTTTTTTTAGTATGTGTCCTGTTTTACATCACTTTTTGTATTTCGAAGCTTTTTCCCCTATCCGTTTCTCACTGTTATGTAAGATTGATGTTTATGTTCCCATGTTCTAATATATTAATGCTTCAAATTTGTTAATACCCAGATAAAGCCGTTCCAATGCCACATCTGCATGAAGCAGCTGACCCGGCGGTCGCGCCTGCGCATGCATCTCAGAGCGCACGAGGAGCTCTCTCCCAAGCCTGTGCTGGTGTGCGCTGTCTGTTCGAGGGCCTTCTCGGATCATACCCAGGCCGAGGTGAAGTCACTTACAGTAGTTCCAATGCCACATCTGCATGAAGCAGCTGACCCGGCGGTCGCGCCTGCGCATGCATCTCAGAGCGCACGAGGAGCTCTCTCCCAAGCCTGTGCTGGTGTGCGCTGTCTGTTCGAGGGCCTTCTCGGATCATACCCAGGCCGAGGTGAAGTCACTTACAGTAGTTCCAATGCCACATCTGCATGAAGCAGCTGACCCGGCGGTCGCGCCTGCGCATGCATCTCAGAGCGCACGAGGAGCTCTCTCCCAAGCCTGTGCTGGTGTGCGCTGTCTGTTCGAGGGCCTTCTCGGATCATACGCTGGTGGATGTGAAGTCACATAAAGTAGTACCAATTAAATAATGCGTGTTGGAATCTTCGCCGCTCTTTGCCAAAGCTGAAATTGAAAATCCCTTGTACTATAATAGTAGTTCATGAAACTGGTACATAAAAACGTTTTAATACCTAGTTATGTGTAGTTTATCTAACTTTACTACTTTATCTAAACTCATGCCTCCTAACCTGTTTTCATAATTTTTTGTAAATTTGTCGTCAGCCATTTTTGATTATTCTTCTAAAAGCTTGTTCTGAAAGTGTTCGTAATTTCTGTCATTATTTCCAGAATGTCAGGTGGAGTCAAATATCATTCATCACCATCCCTGCTGTCAGTAATTTTAGGGCAAAATAATTATTTTGACACATAAAACCACAGTAAGTAATAAATAAATTTCCTCTAACACTATGGCGCAACAAACAGTTCGTCTCCATTGATTGACAGACCGAGTCCAACGCGTTGTAAGCCATAGACAATACCTGGCCGAAAATAAAGTTGACTGTAACCTCGTTACTGTTTTGTACGTATTGGAGAACATTACATAAAAACCTCATTGGTATTTGATATTAAACCTCAGACATGGCTGTATGGGCTAAGTTCCCTTTGCTTTCCTAGTTAGTATCACATGTACTGTAATCTCTAAAAAAGTTATTTTATGGCATTATGTTGTTCGGAGACCTATACTATAATATTTTTTTGTGTTTTAGAGACGTTCATGAAAAATATTTTTCATGCCAGTAGTTTTGAGTTCGTAATGAGGATTTTACGATATGAGGTGGGATATGTAAAGTGGGATACAGTATATCATGTGATTATATACATATAGAAAATAGACAACCATATAGAAATATTGCCTGCTGGACTGACGACTTGTCTTGACATTGTGGGTGGTGGCGTCCGGAATTACAAATGACTATAGATGAGGTGAGGAGGATGGAGGACCGCCAAGAGTGGTGAAATTTGGGAAAAGCCTATGTCCAGCAATGGAAGAATACGGGCTGATGGATGGATGGTTGGATATAAAAATATGAAATGTCTTTTCTGCAGGAGCACGCAAAAACCTCAGCTGCATGCTTGGAGAAGTTCAGTAGCGAGCTGAAGCAAGAAAACGAAGAGTTGCAGCTGTCTCCGACGAGCGGGCTCGTCAAGAAAACGGACGAGCAAGAAGAATGTGAGTCACTTTATTACTGGAATTCAACTGTCTATCCATCAGTATTCAACTGTCTGTACATGCCTGTACATTCGTTTTCCAAAAATCTAATGGTGTAGGTTTGGTTTTCACCAAAATCCGCCCCGAGACTCCTTTTCTCCTATTCCCTATAGTTTCTTGGCCATCCACGCTACGCCCACTTGAAAAACTAACCCTGTATATTGTTTTTGTAGTCGAGGCTCGGGTTATTCATTGCCTGTACCAAAAATCTTGACATGAGGCCTGTGGGATAGCTACAATAAGATTGTAGAAAAAATACTAAGGGACCCTGTCCTTTCTGTATATCGTAATAAAACCCTTAGGTATAGTAAATCCCCGGTAGCATATTTTGAAACAGTTGGGCCTATGCAGAGATCTGGCGTATCTCATATTTAGAACTCTCATCTGAGGTGATATCTAAACATCCATCCATCAGCCTGTTTCGTCCACTACTGGATATGGCCTTTCCATGATTTCGCAACTCTTGACGGTCCTCCTGGAAGAAATGTCCACACTCACACACGCTGGCAGGCGGGTTGGTGAGCGCGGTGCGAAAACCCTCGCACCAGTGACGCCGCTGCCAGTCACCAGTCTAATATCTAAACAAGCGAATTACATTTACCTTGACATGCTGCTTAAATGATGTAAGATCTTAACTGTGATGATCCTGACAGCTTTCATTTAGTTATTAAATTTTGTTTTCCAGCAAAACCCATAGCCGAGCGCCAAATACGATTCCAACTAGTCTCGGAGGTGTCACAACAGATGCTCTCGCAGTTGCCAGACGAGGCACGCCCGCTGATGCGAGTGGTTCAGATTGAGAAGGCGTTCCGCTGTGAATATTGTGAAGAGTGAGTATTGTGATATCAACTAGTATCGCGAGCGTCACAACAGATGCTCTCACAGGTGCCAGACGAGGCACGCCCGCTGGTGCGAGTGTTGTTGTGTGAATGTGACAGAAAAGTATTAAAATTTTGGAATGAAATACAAGTGCTCTACATGCGAAAGAGACCGTCGGCGTCGCGTTGGCAGTACCGTTGGAGCCGCTGGCAATCCTTATAGTCAACAAAAGAAATAGGTAACCGGGCCCAGGCAAACACTTTGATCCTAAGACGTGGGTCTTATATAGAGGTGAGTGATATATGAGTTAAGGAACTCTTAGTCAATACATACACATATGCACTATTGTTTACGATTAAATAAATATTTATATATTTTCTAGTTGATCTTTTCTAGTTTGTAATGCACTCTAATTGATTACGTATTCTTCATCTTATCAATCACTCGCCAGTTGGAACAAAGTGGTTGCTTGGGCCTGATCACCTCTTTTGTTGACCTTACTAAACTAAACCTTGAAAAATCCCTACCTTAAGTAATTATTTTGTATATCTATCTAATGAATAGTGACTGGCCCCTTTTGCCAATATTTACGATTCGAAAACCATTTCGAGGAATAGTTTTCCTTAACTGTTTTTAGAAGAAATATTTTAAAATAAGCGTGCGTATCCTTTATTAAATGAAGAAAAGCGGTGTCTTTCATTTGACCTTTAGCCATGTCATCATCACACAATTCTATAGGTATGTTTTTTCTTGAATGCATCCTAAGATCTCAAGGAGTCGGCCCTACGAATCAGAATTCTCTAGAAGCGTAACTAAGCCCAAAAAATGGTTGGTTCCACTATATAGATACCGCGGAGGGTGGGGCGCAAAATAAGTACCGCGTGGCGCGCCAGTTCGTCATGACATCTTGAGTCGTGTGTTTGTGCGGCGGAAAGTTTCGATTGTGCATATTATTGTGTTTTCGCGCCAATTGATTTTACAAATATGCCTTCGTGTGTCGTGAAGTGGTGTAGGAGCCATACGGATATTACAAAATACTGGAATTACATTTCATAAGTAAGTGAATAAACATTTTGAAAAGTCATCATCTGTTGCTCGCTGCCAGCTAGCTGCTGTGGCCGTCATGTTGACAGAACGCAGCGCCGCGCCGCGCCGGTGACGATGAAACGTGCAAGCTTTTATGTGAGTGTGCGAGTGTTTCGTTGTTATTGGAGTAAATGGAACCAAAATCGAAGCGGTAATTGTACGAGAGTTACTTTTCTAGAGAATTCTTATTCGTAGGAGCCGGCCATTCAACTTCGTGTTAATATTAAAAAGCCAATAAAATATTTATTTATTTTAATTTTAGGGTTAAGCAGGTGTAGTGAAACCCAACGTATCTGTGTTCGCAGTGTGTTCTACACGGAGGACGGTCTGAACGAGCACCGTGGTATCCACAAGGGAGTGAAGAACCCGTTCACCTGCCACATCTGCAAAGTTAGCTTCACTACATATTCCAGGTGAGTACGTAGCTGGGGGGGGGGGGGGGGCGGGGCGGCCCCGGACTCCATCTTATGAAGCCATCAACAAGGATCTGGGAATTTATTGTATAACTTAGAAATACATGACATGAAAAAAGCATGTCGTTAAACCGAATCACACGCGGGCGGAGCCGCTGGCAAAAGCTAATGTATTTATAGTGATTGAAATTTTCATTAAAACTAGGGGTCACTCACTAGACAAAACCGTTTTTAGGGTTCCGTAGTCTGACAAGGAACCCTTAAGTTTTGCCATGTCCGTCTGTCCGTCTGTCCGCGGCTTAGCTCAGAGACTATGAGTACTAGAAAGCTGTAATTTGGCATGAGTATACATATTAATCACGCCGACAAAATGGTAAAATAAAATCTGAAAAAAAAAAATTTTTAATGGTACCTCCGATACACGTAAATTGCGGATGATTTTTTTTTCTCGTCTATCTCATAGTGTGGGGTATCGTTAGATAGTTCGTTTAAAAATATTGTGGGTGTATGAAGGCCATTTTTACTATTAAATAATCTAGTAAGCGAACAAAACCATCCAAAAAGTAGTGTGGTTAAAAAATTTGATTGACATAGAATTGGTATGGAGATAAAACGAAATCATACACAAACCAATAAACAAGACAAATAACGCTCTGTAATACGTTGATACAGTATAATTTAACATCAAAGTCACGTCTATTTTTGAGAGGGTGGGGGGCAGATATTACCCTAGGGGGCCGTGCCCTCCGGCTCTTTTTTAAATGAAATGGGGGGTTATTAGTATTGTACTGAAGCTAAAACTATTTAATAGGATTGTACCGAAGCTGAAAAAAAAAAACAAAATTGAAAAAGACATGTTTGCTAAGTTTCTTGCCCTTCTTTTTAGCAAGACTAATCGAATGGGTGGATGGTCAGGTATTATTTTTATCAACAATTTGTTCATTGCATTATTTATATATGTAAATATTTTTATTTTTTTACTTATCTGTTTAATTTTAATACTTCACTGTGACTGATGGCCCGAAATATATCTCAGAATAATTAATTGTAATGTTTTTTCTTAGTTTTATTCATACATATCATAATTCAAAAGAAAAAAAAGTCAATAAATTACATTTATTTACATTATTTATATATAATATTTTTATTTTCACGTTCCGTTTTAACTCGAGGACCACTCGATGGATTTCGATGTGTTTTTTTACTATCCTCGTACTGGCCTTGGTCAACGTATGGATAAAATAACCGCCAACCTGAAAGCTGTCGATAATAACAAATTTTAAATAACAAATTTTAAAAGTAACATTGATTGAGAGACATTTCCATACGCCCCGTGCGCAAAATCTACTTTCAAATAAAATTAAACCGGCTAAGAGCCGTATCACTAAAACAAAGGTAGCAAAAATATAAAATAAAATGTATGTAATTCCTTAGAATTAGCTATTTCAAATGATATCAATCAATCAAAGCCGTTTTATCTGGCTTCCTATAATGTGTCTCCGCACATTAGTTCCGCCAATATCTAGTTTTAAGTGAATAGACTTGCTGGAAGTTTTCAAGTTAAAATTTGGTTAACTTGAGTTCTGAAGCGTTAACCTACAACAAAATATAAACAACATTACTAAGCTCAAATGATATCCCACACGATGTATATTAAAACTTTTTTTTGGACCAATATGACACTGCATTTTAATTAAAAAAAAACGGAGTTTTGATTGTATTGTATAACATTATGTGTGCGCGACATCAAGATCTAACATTATGCCATATTTCAAATTCCTACGTAGTTTTCGAGTGTCAGACGGACGGGGCGGATGGACGGACACGAGTGTTATGGGTTCCGTTTTGGCCTAAGGAACGGAGCCCTAAAACCTAGAGCTAGTACTTGCCTATATTAACTATTCCTACTGTGTAGCCAAAATATTGCGAAAAAAAGTCATCTTTTCCATAAATAATTTGGCCAAGTGCGAGTCGGACTCGCGCGCAAAGGGTTCCGTAACACCACACAATACGGGTAAGGAACCCTAAAAACATACATATCAACAATGTAGATGCTGTAGCAAAATTAAGGCGACAAAAAACAAGGCGCTAAAACTGTAGCAGTGCCTGATAAACAATTAATATGCACCCTCTGAGTACGGAACCCCAATTTTATTAGATATTTGTTGTTTAACGTTAGAGTATTTACAACAATGTGACCTTTGAAACTTGGTATAAGTAGGTACCATCTTAAAACAAAAAAGGCAAAAAAAATCGTTTTGCATGTTTCTTTGGTCATCAGGAGCATCAATGTGCTACGGTGTACGTATGTACATTACGTACATTATACAGGGTGTTAGGAAAATTACTTCGTTCCTTTAAGCCAAGTGTGCTATAAAATAAAATAAGTAAAATAAGCGTGTTAAATTTTATATAAAAAAAAAAAATTTTTTTCAATGCTGTCATATCTTTTCAAATTTTTAATTAATGAAAAGTTTAAAAAAGATATTTTAATCATAATATTAATAATAAGTATTAATAATTATAATATTTTAATCTATCTATTGCGTTCTGAACTAGGGTTGGACAATTTAATGAAAAGTTTTTAAAAGTTTTTTTTATAAAAATAAAAATAAACACGCTTAACATAATATTCTGTTATAGGAGCACACGTGGTTTAAAGGAACGAAGTACTTTTCCTAACACTCTGTATTATCACGCCTGCTTAACAAAAATACATACAGATAGCGAGCATCTGTATGTATTTTTGTTAAGTAGGCGTGTCCATCGTGAGGAATGCGGTAGTGCTGTGACCTAATCAATTATGGTATTGTCGATAATTACTACCGATTTTGTCAACAGCTGTTTATTGTAACTCAAGGTAATTTTGCAGATTATGAAAAAAAAGTGATAAGTACTTACTTGTTTATTGCGAATAGAGATTTTTTTTAATGCAATTTAATCACTATCAGATGCAAAGACAATCGACAGAGCAGAGTTGGAATCAGTATCTTCGCCGTCACTAACTTCAATTACGAATTTTTCAATAGCAACGGATTTCCGGTATCGACAAGCGCGCGTCACAACGTTAAGGACAACACTCGACTGCAGACTAAAAAGGAAAGACAGATTGACGCCTCGCCCTTTGTCTCTCTTCCAGTTTCTGGGCGAGCGCCCCTTCTCCTAGGTCTTATCGACTATTTTAAATCAAATAAAAAGCAAATAATAGTAGTTTATGAAACTGGTACGTAAAAAAGTGATTAAAAACACGAGTATCAGTTTAAAAAACGAGCCGAAGGCGAAACACGAGTGTTTTAATACCTAGTTATGTATAGTTTCATACACTACTTTATCTAAACTAATGAGGTTTTTATAATGTTCTCCAATACTTACAAAATAGTAACGAGGTTACAGTTCAAATTTATTTTCGGCCAGGTATTGTCTATGGCTTACGGCGCGCTGGACTCGGTCTGTCAATGGATGAACTGTTTGTTGCGCCATAGTTTTCGAGGAAATGTATTTATTACTTACAGTGGTTATATGGGTCAAAATAATTATTTTGACCTAAAATTACTGACAGCAGGGATGGTGATGAATGATATTTGACTCCACCTGACATTCTGGAAATAACGACGGAAATTACGAACACTTCCAGAACAAGCTTTTCCAAGAATAATCAAAAATGGCTGACGACAAATTCACAAAAATGATGAAAACCGTTTAGTAGGCATGAGTTTAGATAAAGTAGTGTATGAAACTATACATAACTAGGTATTAAAACACGTGTTCTTTTTAATAACCTTTTTATGTACCAGTTTCATAAACTACTATTATTTTGTAAAATATATACATAAAGTTGGAAGTGGGAAAGTTCCGTCACATATTTACGTCGTCAATACATTTACAACCAGTGCATCCTTCCTGTGATGACGAATGGCGCTGAGACGTGGTCTCTTACAAAGGGCCTGATCCACCGGTTTAAGGTCGCTCAGCGAGCTATGGAGCGGGCTATGCTTGGGGTATCTCTGATGAATAGAATCCGAAACGAGGAGATCCGTCGGAGATCGAAAGTAACCGACATAGCCAGCAGAATCAGTAAGTTGAAGTGGCAGTGGGCAGGCCATATTTATCACCGACATGATGGCCGTTGGGGCCGAAAGGTTTTAGAATGGAGACCACGTACAGCAAAGCGTAGTGTAGGGCGACCTCGTGCCCGCTGGACCGACGACCTGGTCTCTTAAAAAGCCCACTTTGCATGAATCATACTATGATTCTGTTCTATTGCCGTCTCTTTGGCATGGGTGAATAAATTCTATCTCTGTCCTACTTTCAAAACATTTTATGATTCACCCAAGTCGGCCTTTTTAAGCCTCCTGAAGGACGTTGCGGGGGGCGGCTGGATGAGGAGGACGGAGGACCGACATGATAGGCGAAATTTGGGAAAGGCCTCTGTTCAGCAGTGGAAGAACACGGGCTGATGAATGGATGGATGGATGGATACATAAAGTATACTTTCTTCAGGTCAAAGTTAATATATACAAAAACAATTTAATATGAAAAAAATAATAATACAGGAAATACATACAAAAAATATTTAGGTTGGGCTACTAAAATGTATTAAAATTATAAACTTGCATAAATTAAACAAATATAGGAATAAAAAATATTATGTCTACATAATGCAATTAACAAATAAGTTGATAAATAAACTAAATAAACAATAAATAAAAATAATGTCTTTTATTAGGGACGCGAGCGCCAAAGACACTTCGTTTCGATGCTCTCAAACCTTATGTGACCTTAAATTACCTAATTTGTCATTCAAATATGTAGATTGATTGAATTTCGTTTCTAATTGACGTTATCAAGTAATGTCATGTAATAAATTGCGTAGTTTAAAACGTTTTTTGTTATCGAAGATCGACTGCCAATACATGGAAGGCTAATTTCGCCATCTTTGTCAACATCTTCGGTAGTATAGTGGTAAGTATCCCCGCCTGTCACGCGGGAGACCGGGGTTCGATTCCCCGCCGGAGAGAACAAGAACACTTTTTTGTTTTTATTTTTTTATATCTTCATTGCAAGCCTAGAACACTTTTTTTGTTTTTATTTTTTACTAGCTTTTGCCCGCAGCTCCGCCCGCGTGTTATTCGGTTTAATAACATGCTTTTTTCCGGGATAAAAAGTAGCCTATGTGTTAAGTTAGGGTATTAGTTATATCCATTCTAAATTTCATCCAAGTCCGTCCAGCCGGTTTAGCGTGAAAGAGTAACAAACATACACATACACATAAACTTTCGCATTTATAATATTAGTGTGATGTGATTTCTTCATTGCAAGCTCACTACTTCACATTAGGGAATGCGAACCGTGATCTAATAAAGTTAATTGCAAGGCTCGAAACTCAGTTTTCATGTTTGTTGTCATGTTTCGTCCACTGCTGCACATAGGCCTTTCCAAGATTTCGCCGCTCTTGACGGTCCTCCTGGAAGAAATGCCGATAATCACATACGCGGGTTGGTGGGCGCGGTGCCGAAACCCTCCCACCAGTGACGCCGTTGCCCGTTACCAGTATGTTTTATATTTATATGTATAAGGCCCGGCAATTGGGGATGGATGTGTGGGCGCCATCTCGTTAAATCAGCTTACTGATTGGATGCCTAGGATGCTAAATGGCAGCATTCAACTAAATTCCTAAAGGTTCCTCAGCCAAATGGTTCAACCATAGACTTCATCAACGTGTAACGAGACGGCTGAACGACGTTTAGACTCTAAATTAGGGGTAGGTCGCGACGACGAGCGAAACGAGGAGGAGCGGTTATTGACATCCCATCCATCCATCCATCAGCCAGTTTCCTCCACTGCTGGCGGTCCTCCTGGAAGAAATGCCCATACTCACACACGCTGGGCAGGCGGGTTGGTGAGCGCGGTGTTGAAACCCTTGCACCAGTGACGCCGCTGCCCGTCACCAGTCTGATTTATATAAGGCCCGGCAATTGGGGATGGATATACCGCCATCCATCGGTCCCAGGCAATGGTGGGCCGCCTGGTTTTTTGCCTGAGAGCTGTCCTCTTACTCTCCCCCGAATAACTTCGGGAGGATTTACGAGTAAGATGGTGGTACCTCCACAGTCGAGCTCGGCATTAGCTCTACCAGCTAACTTATTGACATGTAAGTACATAATTAGGAGCCGAGCGAAGCGACGCGACTGCTGTAGTCTTAACAGAATTCACGATATGCAGAAAAAATCAAACAAGGCGCTCTAACCAAAATCCCCAAACACTTTATCAGCTGTTGTGTTGACGCCTTATTTGTTATGGGACTACTAGCGCCATAGTGACAAAAACATGAACTAAATTTAAATGGCGCGGCGGCTTTTGATTCAGCCATCTTGTTAAACGTTTAAGTATCTTAACATAAATAACGAGAAGCATATGCATTTAGTTTAATTCCGCCATTTAGTTAGTATCCTAGGCATCCAATCAGAAAGCTGATTTAACCAGATGGCGGCGACACTGTCACTGTAAGATAGATATAACGCCATCAATCGTCGGTCCCAGGCTGGTGGGCCACCTGGTTGTGCCTGTCTGCGAGCTGTCCTCTGACCCTCCCCCGAATAATTTCGGGAGTAAGTTTCGGGAGAGGGTTAGAGGACAGCTCGCATAAGATAAGAATAAGATGGTGGTACCTCCACAGACGAGCCCGGCACCAGCTCTACCACATCCTCCAAGAAGTCAATAAAGTCTATAAAATCATACGCAATGTATGTTCCGTCCGTCACATTTGTAAAACGCGACGGTTCATTTGACACTTATTTGATACTTTACGTATTTTTTTCCGGGATCTTAGTGTAAATGAATTGAATGCAAATTACACACTCCATGCAACCTTCGACCAATATATTGGTCGAAGCATGCAACGACCTAAAGATACATTTGGGCAACTCACATGACAACTTTCTACGCTAAATTAACAAAAAGTGTTCTCTCCGGCGGGGAATCGAACCCCGGTCTCCCGCGTGACAGGCGGGGATACTTACCACTATACTACCGAAGATTCTTTCAACTTTTACAAAATAAGGGATTTGACGTATATAACCCGGGCTTCTGGACATTCATTTGTTTGTAATTGATTTTGACGGTTATGACACCGCAATAAGAGCTACCAATAGGTAGGTAATAATAGAAAGAAAAGAAGAAAAAGAAAAGAAAAATAGATTTATTGCAAAAACGGTTGCGTTACAAAATAAATACAAACATTTAAATACACTGCACATAGTTATAATACAAATTTACCAGGGGTCCCCAAACTCAGCTAGGCTAGTAACTTGGGGTACCAGAAATTTTTTGTGTAGAAAAGTTACATAATTTGATATATATAAAACAGAATTATTCTAAAACAAAGTGAAATTTACAAGAAAAAAGAAATAAAGTTAGTACAAAATTAAATTAAATACCTAACACAGAGAGAAAAAAGGAATATATTGAAACCAAGATTATATACTTAATTAAAAGAACATGCCAAACAAACATTTGTAGGATTTAACATCTAGTTATTTATAAATTTATTGACAGCGAATGAAAGTAGTAATTTTTCAGTGTCCTCATAATTAACAGTTTTAAGCCAGTTTGCCACCTTGATTTTAGCTTCATTAACAGAACATGCCTTAATGTCACAAAACTTGAGTATGTTATTGTAAATTCGATAACTAATAAATGTGCCAAACCTCCTAGCAAAAGCTGTATTGGTTTTAGGAGGCTGTACTCTAAACACTCGTTTATTCAATAAGTTGTTATACTCAGCTGAACTGATAATATTTCGATGGGTATTTATACAGATTTTATGAATGAATAATTGTCGTACCGTAAGTACCTGAGCGTTTGTGTACAAATCTTTCGTGGGAAAACGATAAGGTTTTTTCATCATAACCTTCAACACAGAACGTTGTGCTCGTTCGATGACGATCATGAATGTCTTGCAGGCGCTACCCCAAACCGAAATACAGTAAGACAAAAGAGATTGGCAAAGAGCAGTGTACACTAATTTAAGTATCTGGAGGCTAGCTGCATTTCGTAACTTTTTCATAATGCCAATTATTTTACGGGCCCTTTTAGACAGTTGCATAATGTGCTCCCTAAAATTAAGCTTTTCATCCACCACCACTCCAAGATACTTGAGACTGGTTGATCGTTGAATTATGGCACAGTCGCACGGATGGTCATAGTTCAAGTTTTTGCAGCAATGTATTTTGATTCCGTCGTGTATTGGAGGCTCGGAGGCAGCTGTTTTATGAAAACATTCGTACTTGGTTTTATTGCTATTCAGGGTAAGTAAATTATTTTGCAGCCACTGGTATACGGAAGCCATTCCCACCTCAGCTGACCTAAAGGTATTTTTCCAACTTTTACCATGGAACAGAATAACGGTATCGTCAGCGTAACAAATGGTCTCAGCTCCTCTTATTTCAAGGTTATGAAGATCATTCATGTATATGATGAATAAGGTGGAGCCCAATATACTTCCCTGAGGAACGCCAAATTTTACCTGTTGAGTATCACTCTTGTACGACCCCAGTTTAACGAGCTGTTTTCTATGGGAAAGATAGCTACGGAACCACGATAATGCTGCACCTCTGATACCCAAAAGCTCTAATTTACCTAGAAGTATAGGAGTAGAGACCGTATCAAAGGCCTTTGCTAGGTCCAAGAAGACACCCACGCACCGAAGACCTTTGTCCAGGTACGATGATATTAAGCTAGTCAACAAAACTACAGCATCCTCAGTGGATTTGTGCTGTCTGAACCCAAATTGCCTGTTGGAAAGAAGCCCAAATTTTTCCAGAAAAATAACCAGTCGTCTGTTAACTAACTTCTCCAATAATTTTGAAAGAACGCTCAATAATGATATTGGCCTATAGTTGCTGGGAGAACTCTTCGGACCATCCTTGTGAATAGGTGTAACAGCTGCTACTTTCCAACTTTCAGGGAAACAACCGGTGCTAAAACTTAAGTTAAATATGGACGCCAGTGGCTCAACTATAAGATTTCCTATATTTTTTATAAGTTGGTTGTTTATATTGTCGAGACCCGGTGCGCTATTGTTTTTCAAATTATTAATAGCACCAATAATTTCCTCCTCGCTGGTAGGCTCCAAGAAAAACGAGTTTCCAGGGCTATTCGCCATATTGACCCTAGCAGCTGGCTGTTCCTCAGAGACACCCAGTTTTGTAAGAATTTGATCTGCTAAATTACAACCTATCGATGAGAAATAGCTATTACACTGGTCAAGAGATTCTTTTGGATTATTGCTAATTGAGATCAGTTCCGAGGCTTGAGATTTTACTGTTTTTAAGCTACACACGTTTTTGATAGCATCCCAAAGGGATTTTGAGTTAGAGCTATTTCTTTCCAGTTCATTATTTTCATATTCTAATTTAAGCTTTCGAAGTAATCCGTTGAAATAATTTTTATAGCGATGAAAAGTAAGTTTTAGTACTTCATCATCTGGGAATCGTCTTAGCCTAGCATGTAGTCGATCACGATGACGACTGCATCTCAGGAGTCCAGGGGTCATCCAGGGCTTAAGGGCAAAGTTACTTCTACTTAATCTAACTTGTTTGGTATGATTGGTGATGACATTTGAAATGATATCAAGGAAGTTGTTAACAGCAACGTTGACGTCAATCTGATTTATTACATCGGACCAATCTACCGATTGTAATTCCTGAGCAACACCCGCGTAGTTGATCACATTTTTAAATCTATTTTCACGCTTGGTACCAGCCTTAAGTTTCATACCCATAATGGCGATATTATGATCAGTAACATTGGTGTTACAGACAATTCCAACTACCTGTGCCTTAGATTTCACAAATATATGATCCAAACATGTTTTTATGCGTGTTGGTTTGGAAATAGCGGGCAACAGTCCATGCTCTGCATTTAAACATAAATACTCCGATGGGTCGACTTTAGAAGAGTTAGTTGAGATTATGTCAATATTAATGTCACCTATCGTTATAACACAAGATTTATTATTATATTTAACTAATATTTCTTCAAGAGACTTCAAAAAGACATCTGTGTTTTTAAAAGAGGGAGATCTGTATAGGCAGATAACTGATACAAGATTTTGGATTTCTAAAGTGAGGCAGCATGCTTCATTGAATTGGGGTTCAGTAACATTTACGTTCCAGGTAGACTTTACATAAGCAACGACTCCTCCGTTTTGGTTGATATTATTGAGAGTGCTGAAACATGCGTAACCTGGTAACTGGTCAATCACTGTCGTTTCATCTATTCGACATTCAGTTAAAACAAGAATATCAAAAACCAAGTTCATACGCCGCACAGCAACCAAAAAATTATCTAAGTTTCTGTTTATACTTCTCACATTGAATGTAAGCACTCTGAAACTATACTCTGGGTTCAAAATACTCTCGCAAAGTTCAGGTAACTCAACTTCATGACACACAATTTCTAGAGCCTTATCCAAATCATCTGCTAAAACTACATTATTCATATTCTGAGACAGATTTATCTATCATCGTTATAAATATCGATATTTTAGTATAAAACTTACTGTGAGAAGATGCTATGATTAAGGTAGAGTTTTCAAAGTCGTGTTGAGAAATCGGTGAAAGTAAGTAGTTGTGTAAGTTTACCCAGGTGATCGATAGTGAAACAAGCTTAAAAAAACACATACTCGTACAGTGATGTTCACATATGTAAACATGAATCAAAACATAATTGAAAAATTGTAGAAGTGGTGGATAAGAAGCCAATTCCATAAAGTAAGAACAATTTGCGAACCAAAAACATTCAGTTAGAAAACAAAATTGCAAACTTATCAATTTTATTTTAGGCATTTTTAGTGAGTCTACTGTATGTATTGTGAGGCGCATTCTGTCATGCTTATTTATTGAGTTTAAATTAATATAAAATGTATTATTAAATTGAGAAAAGATTTGTTTTATGAGCAACATTGTTTTTAAAAAACTAATTAAGACAAACGGGTTAGGAGCAATTAATAGGCTCAGTAAACGATCCCGACGATGGAGTTTTGTTGTGCGAGTCCACAAGTTTCTCCAGGGTCAATTCGGAGGTCACACGGAGCACGGAGCTCGTGTCGGTGCGTCTCATGAAAATTGTTCCGTTTGAAGTCCATGCGTGCTTAAACTTCAGTGCAGCTTTAGCCGCTCGGGATTTACTAAACAGGATTCTGTTTTCTTTGGTGAGGTGTTCGTTGATAAACACACGGCGAGAGTTTCCAGGCACTTCTATCATTTCTGTTGTCAAACCACGGCGTACCCGGGCTGCACGCAACATTTGGTCACGTGGGGCACGTCGGGTGAATGTTATCACCACAGGACGAGGTCGCTCCAGAGTAACGCCGCCGCCAACAGTACGCGAGCCCACTCGCCTCACGTCGTCCACGTCCCGGGGGTCCAGCTCGACTCCGAGTTTCGCCGAGATCACGTTCACTAACTGGGGGAGGTTCTCGGTTTTATTTTCGGTGAGCCCGGTGATCTCAATATCTTTAAGTAGTCTCCGTTGTTCTTTAGCCGAAAACTCCTGGCGCAATTCTGCTACTTCAGCGCGGAGATATGCGACTTCAGCTTTGTAGTTCTCGAGCTCCTTTAATTCCTCTTTCATTACTTTGAACTCGTTACGAAATTCTGCCAGGTCCTCGGTAGTAGAGTTTAGAGACGTTGTAAATGAGCTCATTTCAGACTTCATTGAGTTGAAAACCCTTTCGAGTTGCTGAATCGCTGCGGTAAAAGAAGACAGCACTTCCGCTGGGACCTGCATTGATGAAAGAGATTCAGTTGCCGATAAAAAGCCAGCATTGATATCCTCTTCGTTACCCAGAGATGGACTGGCGTCCGTACGTACGAGAGTACAATAGACCGATACCGACAGTTTCCTTCCTTGACGGCTCAATGATATTTTTGAATACGACAAAAATTTACACAATTTGAGCGGCGGGCGTCAAAAAAATGTATTACTTTGTAACGTGACATTAATTTATGCAGCCAAATTCATACGACAGACTCGGTATGTAGTCGGTCGGTATCAAGGTTCGAATATTGAAAATTAAAAAGAAAAACTCTGTTCCCTACGAACAAGCCCAGCAATAGTCACTACGGAAAGTAAAAATTTTATATTTCAAATTTCGCAAAAAATAATGTCATGTATCCGTAATACTGATTGATCACCTACTGACACCGACCAAGGCTCCTGTATGAATTTGGCTGCATAAATAAATTTCATCTTATAGTAAGTAAGTAAAAATTTCTTTTTCAATCCACCATATTAAAGTTATAATTAATAAGCAATAAAATAACTTAATAACACTATACTAATATAAAGTAGTAAAAAAGTCGTTCTTGTACATTTCATATTTTTGCGAAATTTTAAATGAAATGGATTATTGGCATTATACTGAGGCCAAACTATTTTTTTTTTGTCTCTCTCTGTGTGTACATATATGTATTTTCCGTTGTAACTGGAGAACCGCTAAGCGGATGTGGATGCAGTTTTCGTTATTATTATCACAGTGACCCCGGTAACATGTGACCTTGTCTAATCCCAGATGCACAACGCACAAGACGACTCACGGCTACTACAAGAGGCCGGTGATATCATCCACCGAAGGGACGGTCACTCTCGGACAGTATGGCGGCTTCCCTGTCGCCAAGCATTTCCTGTGTGAGGTGGGTTTGTACTTGTTTATCTTAAGAGTAATCGTGAAGTACTTACTGTCGGCGACAGGTCGACATGGCAATTTTCTAGTGATGAGACATCTCACACCCGGTAGTCGATATCGAAAATATTTTTGGTACGCAGCAAAATGAGAGTTAAATGATTATTGCCTTTTTATTTAAAGTAACATTTTTTTTATCACTATCAAAATCAAATGAACTTAGGACCAAGGACCCTGTTTTTGAAATACGAAAAATATTTTTCAATGCAAGTGCTCGTAAAGTCCTATTTTATAAGCGTCTAAACTGTTGTCAAAGTGAACTTTACCCCACTAGCGTTTTAATTTTTTTTTGTTATTATTCACCCACATAGTGGGAAGGCAAATGGAACTTAGCCCATACCAGTACAGCCATGTCTGAGGTATATATATTTTTTTTAATTTATCGAAAAAAGTTGCTAGTCTTATCTTGTGTACCATAGATAGACTTGACAGAAATGGGCTGGTTTCAGTTTGATGCGTTCGTAGGCTGCGTTCAGTTTGATGAAATGAAAGGGATACTGTTTAGATGAGATTTTGAGTAGGTAATAAAATAACTTTACAAATTGAAATACTGATGAAACTTAATCAACCAATTCGCGCCTGATTTTTACTTTTTAATTTATTTTGTTATAAAGGATGTTTTTTTTAGAGGTATAGAACTTTGAAATGGAATAAAACAAAGATGATTTTTTTTATTGATATGAAATTTATTTTATTCGAAAGAGAATCTTCTGGCATTATAATTTAAATATGACTTCAGGCATATATCCGCCACGGTTGGCTCGGACGTAGTCTAATCTGGAGGTCCAATTTTCGATGACTTTTTCCAACATTTGTGGCCGTATATCGGCAATAACTCGCCGAGTGTTGTCCTCCAAGTGGTCAATCGTTTCGGGCTTATCGGTGTAGACTTTTTTCGTTCATCAATTGAACAACCATGATGTGCAGGAGTTGTGGTTTCAACAAGACGGCGCAACATGTCACACAGCTCGTGACACAATTAATTTATTGAAGGAAACGTTTGGTAACCGCATAGTTTCACGTTTCGGACCCGTGAATTGGCCTCCAAGATCGTGCGATTTAACGCCACTTAACTATTTTCTGTGGGGATATGTGAAGTCGCAAGTCTACGCCGATAAGCCCGAAACGATTGACCACTTGCAGGACAACATTCGGCGAGTTATTGCCGATATACGGCCACAAATGTTGGAAAAAGTCATCGAAAATTGGACCTCCAGATTAGACTACGTCCGAGCCAGCCGTGGCGGACATATGCCAGAAGTCATATTTAAATTATAATGCCAGAAGATTGTCTTTCGAATAAAATAAATTTCATATCAATAAAAAAAATCATCTTTGTTTTATTCCATTTCAAAGGTCTATACCTCTAAAAAAAACACACGTTATATAGGTTATACATCGGTCTTTCTTGTTAACAACATTCTCTGTATCTAAAGAATAGACAATTTGGGGCAGCCATTGTTGTTTACATTATTGGAATAAGCTGGTGGAGTCGAATTGATGTTATGTATGACTGAAAGCAGTCTTCGAACGCATCAAGCAGCTTATTTCCGTCTAGTTGGCAACTTGCGTGCAAAGAAAAAGAATGCCCGCCTAAAGTTCATTTGGAGTATTTATTGTTTGTTTGTTTCTTTGATTACGTTTCATTTATTTACTCACACTATGCATTGAAAAACGTAGTATGATACACGTGCGTAATACAAATACTTGCTTATCGCTCGTGTTTCAAATAGTTCCTCGTAAGATATAGCCTCCTTTACGCACTTGTAGCATAAACTAGTATTTTGTGCTTCCATACTTGTTCAAAAACAGCCTCGATTTTATTAGTAAAGGAAGTCTCAATATTATTTTGGGTATTTCAGAAAAAGGGTAATTGAACCTTGGTCCTGATTACTTACCGAGTCTCCAATATGAATTTGTAAAACAGTACAAGTGTCCACCAATTTGAGGTTGCTCAACGAGCTATTGAGCGGGCTATGGCTGGGATATATCTGATGGATAGAATCCGGAACGAGGAGATCCGTCGGAGATCGAAAGTAACCGACATAGCCTGACGAATCAGTAAGTTGAAGTGGCAGTGGGCGGGCTATATTTGTCGTCGACATAATGGCCATTGGGGCCGAAAAGCGTTAAAATGGAGACCACGTACAGCAAAGCGTAGCGTAGGCTGACCTCGTGCCCGCTGGACCGACGAACTGAAGGAGGTTGCCGTTGGCGGCTGGATGAGGAGGATGGAGGACCGCCAAGAGTGGTGAAATTTGGGAAAGGCCTATGTGCAGCAATGGACGAACACGGACTGATAGATGGATACATAAATTACGAATACTTGTGTACTTATAAAAATATTCAAAATGATAAATATTTGGGTGTCCTAATTCCTATTGTCCTATTTTGTTGAACTCAACAAAGAATTTCGGTCGATTCTTCGTGGCCAAGCCTCATTTCCTCGTAGCCAAACTCTCCTTCTGAGTTATAGATGGAACTACTGCAATTTCTTTTTCGATGAAACTACCATTGACCGAAACTATAACTCAAAAGGAGAGTTTGGCAACGAGGAAAGGACTAGAATTTCTACGAATGGGCGTCTGATTTTCGAATATTGATGGATGGATAGATGGATGGTACAAGTGTTTTATTCAGCCAAGACAATTCGCATTGTTAATGTGCAGGACTGCGGCCGCTCGTATCTGCACTGGACTTACCTGCAGGTCCACAGACGTATGAAACACGCGAACGAGAACTTTGTCTACGAGTGTAGCGTTTGCAACATAACCTTCCCGAACAGGTGAGCCGTTGTCCACTTGTTTACTTTCATCGTTTTTATTGTTTGTTCAATCTCACAGATGTATAACATAGTAGCAGACCTAACATTAATAATAAACGCATAGAGTCGACGCATGCCACTTTTAGCTCAGTTAACTTCGGGCTCTTTTAAATGTATATATTGCTTGTTTCCAAACAAAATATATACTAGAGATTAGTTTAGGAATTAACAAATATGTTCCAAGCATAAGCCAGCCAAAACAACCCTTTTTCATACGTTTCGTCGTACCATGAAGCCTAAATGTAGCTTATTTTTTGTATGGAAACTTGCCACGCTATTTAATTCTTATGTTTGGTCTGCTACTTGGTAATAATTATATGTCTGTGTTCAATCTCTGCCCCGTTTTCGGCTTGGGCGTTATTTAGAACACTTCTTATAGCGTATGTGTTGACCAGGGTCACTACGATGATAATAAAGAAAACTGCATACAAAAAAAACTATCTTATCTATATAAAATAATTTGTCCAAGTGCGAGTCGGAATCGCCCAGTGAGAGTTCCGTTAAAGAGTATATCTTTTATGATTTAGTTACAAATGTATAGTTTTCAGGTTTTTCCCTATACTTGTAGTATAAGACGGTATTACTTGCCAAATTTCATAGTTCTAGGTTATATACGTAAATATATATAAATATACGTTTTTTGCGGCATAAACGGCCGTATTTTTTGTTTACGTTAACTTAGAAGTTTGATTTTTTCACAGCTTCAAGGGACTGTAGACTTGAGTGTATGGTTTTAATTTCAACTCGATACCTCCGCGCGTTCCCGAGATAAAGGGTCTTGACAGACAGACGGACAACAAAGTGATCCTATAAGGGTTCCGTTTTTCCTTTTGAGGTACGGAACCCTAAAAAATATAGTTAATGTCCTAATGTAACCGCAATTTCAAAATAACTGAAGTTTTGCGTGCACAGCAGTCTAGGCAATATAGAGCAGGATAGGCAATTAAAAAACAAAGCGTTAGAGCAGGACTTATCCTAGTATACTCCAGATCCTCCATCTATATTTACTTATAATAAAGTAGTAAAAAGGTCACATCTGTACATTGAATATTGAAATGGGTTATTTTATTAGTATTGTAACTATGATATAACTAAATTTCTATATTTTTACACACTTGGCGATTTATCCATCGCAAGGAGATAACAAATTAAATTTATATAATTGCGGTATGGAAAATTGGAAAACTAAATCTGGACGTGAGGAGCTCTGAACCGGGATTCGAACCTGGGACCTTTCGCTTACCGGGCGGTTGCTCCACCAATGGTATTGATATTCGATTAGTATTGTACTGAAGCCAAAACTACAATTTTTAGAAATGTTTTTCTCTGTGTGTGACTTTCTGCCTGTCCGTCTTTCTCTCTGTCTGTCTGTATGTATATGTTCCGTCTTAAGAGCCCGGTCCGCGACAACGACAACTTTGGTGAAAAATAATATGTTAAATATTTTTCTGACCTTTATCGCGATGTTTTTGGAAAAACTAGGGACATACACCACTTCATATTGACGGTTTAAATGAAGGCCTAGAATTTATTTGATTGAATTGTTTCTCTTTTGCGAGTTATTTTGGTACTTACGAGCCCGCTCCGAATCGTTATTCATAATATCTAAGTACCAAAATAACACGCAAAGGAGAAACAATTGAATCAAATAAATTTTAGGTCTTCATTTAGATGGCCAATATGGACTGGTGTATGTCCCTGATTTTTACAAAAACATCGCGGCAATGACAAGAAAAATAATTAAAATAATGATTCGCATCAAACAGAGGAAAAATACGAATCGGGTTCTTAATTCGAGAACCACTCAACGGATTTGGATGCGGTTTTCTTTATCATCGTCGTAGTGACCCTGGTCAAAATATAAGCTATAAAATTTATTTATAAAATTACTCCCAAGCCGAAAACGGGGCAAAGATTGAATAAACGCGGGCGGAGTCATGGGCAAAGTCTAGTTCAATAATAGGAAGCGTTTAGGCACTGGTATGATCGATTTATAATACATCAAGTATCGCTTTTCAGTTGGAGTATCGCATACCACAAGAAGAAAATGCACAGCAAGGATGGCCAAGACGACACCACCGTCACGAAGGTGCCCAAAGATAATTACAGGTACATTAATACACATCACTTTTGTTTCTAAGGGAGCGTTCAAGTATTACGTAACGCAACTTTTGGAGATTTTTGACCCCCCAAGTAACCACCAAGTGACCATTTTTACCTAAAAGTCATTCCATTCGATATTTTGAGAAACAAAACGTTTTCAAAAATGCGTGAGAGAATCTCTCCACGCGACACCGTTCCGAGGGGTTAAAAAAACAATGTTACGTAACGCGTAGTTAAAATGCCCCCTCCCGCCCATGTAACGCATCGTAACGTTTTACAAGAAAAAACGAAAAACACAGTTCTCATGCCATGTGAATGGAAAGAAAAAAAAATGACTGAATACCGTTAGACCAAAAATGCAATTTGTTTTCATCGTATTTTTATGACCTGGTTAGTTTAAATTGATTTGAAGAAACAATTTGTGAACAACATTAAAAACTTGTAGAGGTCCTTGGGCTTCAGGTTTTGTTGCCCTCCGTTAAATCCGGCTCTGGATAAGTAGTATAATTTAGTTATTTTCCTTTAGGATACCATGCCGCGACTGCGACGAAGTGTTGCCGAACAAGACCGCCCTCTACAAACACAGAAGAGATCACCACAGTGACTCGTCTCTACTCGATAACGACAAGCCTAGTGAGTTTTTATAAGTTAATATGATTCCATCATCCATCAGTCTGTGTTCGTTCACTGCCTTTCCAATATTTGGTGGCCGTGTTTGAAGATATACCTATATTTACGGTCATTTATATACGGGATGACTTTTAACCTAACCCCGATAATTTCATATTTTGCAGAAGATTTGAAAATGGTTTTATGAAAACCATTCAAAATTATATTCATTTTTTTTAAGTTAGTGGCTTTTGAATATTTTCGTAAAATCCAGAGAAATCATGGTCACCGGAAGAGATAAGATAATTAGATAGCGCGAAGTTATTTTTATCGATCCAACTATTTTGAACTATTTTATACTTGTTCCGCATGGGAATGGCTAGGATAACCATACATTTTATTTCCAAGTAAGTAACATTTTTTAAATAATATTTTGACTTCTAATTTTAATCGTTTTTACATAAGAACTAACGTTTCTTAATCACCTCTAAAATTATCGGGGTTTATTTAAAAGTCATCCTGTATAGGCTGTCAAAACTCGATATAATCTACCATGCTATAGGTGTTGCATCTCTAACATGAGTATGTGAAGTAGTATGTTTTTAGAAATTTTACAATTTAATTTCAGGTGTGTGGTTTGAGACAGCATGCGACATTTGCGGGGAAAAATTAGACAGTTTCGACGCGTTGAAAGACCACCGCAGGTAAACAACTTTGGAATTCAATAATAATACATGAAGATAATAAAACGCTCTTATTGAGGCTGGGTACTCTCTGTCTCCCTCACCCTTAAGGGGGTAACAGAGGACCTCGGTGCAAAATGCACATCTTTATATTGCTTTCCTTACTTTTAATGAAAAATTATGCAATATATACATATTCATATTCTTTATTGCACAGAAAAGTTATACGTACAAGCAGTCTTATATTAATTGTGCTATAGGCGAGCTTATCTCTGAAAGAGATTTCTGCCAGCAAAACCTAGGTGCTAAGGAAATATTAACTAAAAGTGCGTGATCAAATGTGCACACATAAAGAAACACATGATAAAAAATTAAAATGTGGAGATAATAAAGTCGATTCTGAAGGCTTTAAATTTAATTTTAATTTTAGTGTTGTCAAAACTTCAATTGTAATATAGCTTCTATTGTTGACACTAAAGAACTATTTTGGAATGAAGAAAATTTAGTTTTGACAGCTCTAAAACTAAAATTAAAGCCTTCAGAATCGGCTTTAATATTAACTCAAAACTAGCTTAAATATACCTAACTGTATATTTAAGCTAGTTTTAAGTTCATTATTATCTCCACATTTTATGTGTATTCGCAAAAATTGCTTAGTAATAATTATAACAAGGAAATTTTGTCATCTTATACATTGAATTTTGATTGCATTACATTAACAAACTTCAAAGCGTGTTTACAGTTGTATGTAATGCAATCAAAATTCAATGTATAAAATGACATCATTTTCAATTGGATGAATAATAATTATTATTAAGGCGATGAATTGATTAACTTTTAATTTCGGATCGGCACCTTAGGGGAGTGGAGTGAGGGGGACTTACTCCATACAAATATGCGCTCACGAACTAGCTTATGCCGTAAGGTCGTATGCGGCTAAACAGTATTTTTCATTTAAAATGACAACTATAAGTAATTTATTAAATCCGATCAGCCATATTGAAGTGTATTTGTAAACTAATTTAAATAAAATCTTAGAGGCTTCATTCGCTCCCGTTTGTCAGTAAAATAGAAATCTCTGTTTTAAAAGAGGTTTTCTAAATATTTTTTCTCTGCTATGAAAATTAATCAATCAACTAAATCTTCGGGCATTGTCAATGAAATGCTTAATCTAGTACATAAATTGGTAATTACATATGTTTTTTTATTGCTGAGAAAAATGGAAATCATGTCGCCAAAATTACCAATACGTCGATCGCCTTAAGCAATTTTCGCAAATACACATAAAACACATTGCATACTTTTTATTCTAAAGTAAGAAAAAAAATGCTATGATGTGCATTTTGCACCGAGATCCTCCATAACCACCTTAAGAAAAATATGCTTTGCAAAAATTACCGTTTATTTATTATTATTATTTATTTATTGTGCAAGGGGAATATCATAATCATAACTGAAGCATACAATAACATATTTTCCGTTAAGATTTCTAGGTATCTTTTATAATCTGTCCATAGCAGGGATGAGATCCAAAACAAGTGCAAATTTTTTCAACAATTAAACTTTGTTTTATTTTATTTTAGACTCAACTTTATACGTATATATTCTATGTTTTCTTTACTGGCTTTTCTCTTTCTCTTACATTATCACGTTTTTGTGTTTATTTTATTAATATTATAAAATTGTAATTTTGTTAATGTAAGAAAATATTTATAGGTTGTACGAGTTATCGTGATATGGGTGACAGTTCGTAATTTTCCGTTTCACCTATACTACTCACACCATACTACATACACCCAGGTACAAAAGAAAATACTAGGTTTTAGAAAGAATGTATATCATTATTGCAAAAATACAATACATTATTTATCTATAAATCGAGACAATAATCACAGTGTATTCGTTAAATTTAACAAAAAAAGATTCAGAAAAGAATAATGTCTTTTTGCTACTTGATGCGTGGATCGGAACGTTAACCCATAGGGACTGACACTACATAATCGAAAATACATCGATGAATCGGTGCGGCCACCATATAGGATCGCGTCAGTATGAGTGCATCTTGTATGCGGTTTGTGTTTTCGTTGCGGTTGCTTTACGTGCTATTTGTTTTGACGTTTGTTACAGTTTTTGTTGATTTTTGTTTGTTTTTAGTAAAAAGGCAAGAAAAACAAAAAAAAATTTTCGAGTTCTCAAGCTCGGATGCTATTGGTTCGTTTAATTTAATTAATTTAGAAATTAACAAAAAGTATTTTGGATAATCAAAGAGCAATCAAATAAAAAATCGATTTGATAGCCCTTGTTAACGTTCTGAAAAACTTGAAAAAATCGATTCTATTTCGTTAGGGCACATAACTATAACTGCCAACTTTGAACTGCCACCCATATCATGATAAATCGAACATACTATAGTAATACATTTTTTTTAAAGTAATATTATAATAAGAAAAAAAAAACTTCATACTAACCCGTATCCTATACGTGAAAACTTGTAAATGGCTTTCTGCATTTTTATTACTTTTAAGTTTATTATAATTTCTTGTGCTGTAAGTTTTCGAATAAATAAATAAATATAAAAATAAATAAGGTGACTGGTTGATTTAGCCCAATTGATACTGGAGACTCGATAAGTGGTCAGGACCAAGGTTCAATTACCCTTTCTGTGAAATACGCAGTCGTTCTGTACTGAGTCGAACATGTACTTGAACATGTCTTATGGTCTTGATCACTTATCGAGTCTCCAGTATGAATTTGGATGTATCAACCAAAGTCACCTTATGTACTTAGGATTCAAATTAAAGTGAGATTCAATGTTTTACAGAAACGTTCACGGCGAGCTTTCGGATTTCAATCAAAAGCCACAACATGTTTGTCCTGTGAGTAGATATTTAAAATACCAATAATAATTGTTTTTTTAGTTAGTGTTTTGAAAAAGACAACTTTTTAGATCTATTTTATTCCCCTAAATAAGGATATGCTACACCGTTTTAAAGAAAAAGTTAATGATTTTAAGATTCTGTTTATAATGTGACTTTCGTTGATATAGCCCGATAAGTGGTCAGGACCAAGGTTCAATTACCCTTTGTGTGAAATACGCAAAATGAAATCTAGACTTCCTATACTAGTTGAGTCGAGGTCGTTCTTGAACATGTTAGAGGCACAAAAATAAATTTTTCGTATTTCGCAGATAGGGTCATTGGACCTTGGTCTGACCATTTACCGAGTCTCCAGTATTAATTTGGCAATATAAACGAAAGTCACCTTATATAGATATCAGTGGCGAAGGGTCCATTTAACACGATTCCCATCGGCTTGTTTAGGAAATGGCATCCATACTACATTTCTTTATTCCGTGCTCTTCGCTTTTTCAACCATTTCCATAAATCTCAATATCTACGACAAATACATTTGGCTGACAGGGGGTTGCAAAGTAAAATTTTTTTATGTTTTCTTTGGTTGCTTTTCTAAGGTTACGTATTTATTCTGTGGTAGGTAAGGTGATCTTTTTTTCCGGCTACCCTTTTTAAAATGTTCACCCTTCGCAACTACTCTCCCAATTTATAGAAAAAGTTCATGATTTTAAGATTCAGTATGTTTAAATAATGTTCAGGTGTGCGGGCACACATTCCGTACTGCGTCCATGAGGAACGAACATCTCCGGATTCACACGGGCGAGAGGCCGTTCCCTTGCGACCTGTGTGGGCGGGCGTTCCGCAGGTCAGTCCTATGTTTGTACCAACGTTATGAGAATTCAACTCTATGGGAATTCAACTATATGGGAATTTTAACTTTATGGGAATTTTAACTCTATGGAAATTTAACTTTATGGGAATTTTAACTGTATGGAAATTTAACTTTATGGGAATTTTAACTTTATGGGAATTTAACTTTATTAGAATTCAACTTAATTGGAATTAAACTTTATCAGAATTCAACTTTATGGGAATTCCATTTTATCAGAATATAACTTTATGAAAAGTGAAAATTGTAAAAATAGATAAAAGTAAAATAGATTAAATAGAAATAGAATATTTTTTTATATAATTTTCTGAGTATGCATAGAATAGATTTTCCCTGTGCGCAGGTCGACAGCGATGCGCAACCACCGCCTGATCCACACAGGACAGCGCATGTGGGGCTGCGCGCGTTGTGACAAGCGGTTCAGAGTGCGCTCGCACCTACGTGCTCATCATAAGGCGAGACACAATCACACCACGTGCGTTATTGAGGTGAGAGATGTTCCAACGAAAATGTCTGTAAAAATCTGAGTAAAATTCATGAAAAACCTATTTGAAACACCTTATTTTAAATGTGTGCAAGTGAAGAACAAAAAAAAAACAAAGTTAAACATTATTGTAACATCGTTCGTATTATTATGACTTTTCTGGTGTCTTTACCCAAATGTTACAGTTGTAAATGCCTGTATTAAACTATAGAGGTCTCGAACTTTAGTCTGTAACGAAAAACAACAGAGAAACGGGTTATTAAATTTTGTACTAAAACAGTGGCATGCCTATATGATCGCTTGTATTGAGTGGATACGACACATGACGTCACAATATGTGTTCCAGGTGTCAGGACTGAACCCGACGCCGGAGCAAGTGCTGGCGATCCTCCAGCAGAACAACATCGCGCCCGACCGCGTCATGGACATCGGGAAGCTGACGTTCCCTAAGGTACTACGTTGTGTCTGTCTGTTATGTTATGACCTGTGATCGGATTAATGGGCGCTTACAAAAGGTGGCTTACGTTCACACAGCCGAATTGATACTAGACACTCCGTAAGTGATCAGGAACAAGTTTCAATGGATTTTTCTGTGAAATACGCAAAATAGAATTTAGATTTCCTATATTAATCGAGTCGTGGTTGTTTTTGAACAAGTATTAGAGAAACTTTTTTTTTTATTTCTTCCTGACCTGTCTCCAGTATGAATTTGGGTATATAAAAGAAAGTCATCTTAAATAAGGTATGGTGGTTGGTTATATTAGGTGACTTCTATTTGTGCAGCTAGATTGTTACTATCAAATCATAAAAAGAATATTATTAATTTACTCGTAAGTGTGATTTTTTTGTTTTTAATTATTATGGTATTTTTATTTATTTATATGTAAGCTAGGAATACTTGTGTACTTATAAAAAATGTTCAAAATGATAAATTTTTGTGTGTCCAAATTATTTTCACGAAGAATTTCTACGAATGGGCGTCTGATTTTCGAATTTCACAATATTGGAATTTTCTCGGGATTTTTGGTAGGTTTATTCAAAAGGATATATCCATATTATGCTAACTCCACAATTTATGGTAAGTATAAAGGCGCCGAATTTTCGATCCCTGGTTATGGCGTAGTTAAAAAACCGTTGGTGGGCCGATTAAGTTTATATTTGACATTCTAAGGAGGTAAAGAAATCATCTTGTTCCCAAAAGCTTTCATCAAGTTAAAATTGGAAAAATGCTGAATGTTCGTATGGAGTATCTAATGACGCGTTAAGAGTACTTTTATAGGAGTTTTAAAAATTTATTACACAGATATAAATTAAAATAGACGAACTTTTTGGCTTTTAGCGTCACTGAATTTTTGCGAGGGCCTCTCAGGCGTAGCGTTGCCATCTCTAAAAATCAGAAAGCCGAACCTAGCCGCAAAAAAAAGCCGGACTTTTGGGTCCCAAGGCCGGACGCTTAAAAATCTACTTTTGTGTTGTAAGGTTAGCTAATTATGTAACAACTTAAGACAGAAGGTCCCTTTTGTAGGGACTGATTAAATTAACCGACTTTGATTTGCATGGATCTCACAACTTTTTACGGTAGAAGAACTAAGTTGCGAGACTTGTTTTTTTTACAAGTTTTGTTTTTGATGGCATTCTTTTGACGTTAATATAATATACTAGCCCAGACAACGTTTATTCAATATAGTTTTGGCTATCTAATATCAATAAGCCATTTCAATTAATTCACAAAAATATTCAATGTATAGGTACAGACAAGGTTTTTTTTTACCATTTTATTATTAGTATAGATAGGTTGTCTACTTGTTTCTCCCCAATAAATGATGTTTGCTGTAAATATATCCAGGGCACGTCGAGCATCATCCCGTCGAGTGAGAGAGCGCTCACCCTGCTGTCCGGCTTCCAGCGGCCGGAGGTTCAGTGCGGGAACGTGCAGACTCATCCGGTGCACGTGTCCGGGAATAACCACACTAATGTGCATAGTGCAGGTTAGTACAATAACAACCAACGCTGCATTTCTAGCATGGTAGACCATATCAAGCTTTGACAGCTCGATATACCACTGTCTGTCCCTCTTTAGGCAGATCAAAAGGGTGAGAGAGCACATCATATTAGAGGTGCTGAAGTTCGTCAGTTCATCATCTTTCTCGTTTAATGTGACTTTTTTCATCTGTTTCTCTCTATCCTTTAATTAAACCGGATGTGTGAATGATGTACTCAGAAAATGAAACTTTATTAGTATAAAGTGATTTTCTTTGTGTAGCCAAATTCATACTGGACACTCGGTAAGTGGTCAAGACTCAAGGTTCGATTAACTTTTCTGTGAAATGCGCAAAATAAAATTTGGACTCCATATACTAATTGGGTCGAGGTTGTTCTGGAGCAACTATAGAGGCACAATTTCTTTTTCGTATTTTCCAAACAGTGTCATTAAACCTTACTTATCGAGTCTCCAGTATGAATTAGGCTGCATAAACGAAAGTCACCTTTTCACTTTTTTTAGGTCAGTTATCATGAATTTTAAAAGTTTGTTCTCCTATTTGTTTCGTGGATTAATGAAATGTTGCCCATCTATTATAGTGGACCTGCTACACCCGTTACGTCGGCCGGCGCCGCACTGGCCGAAGATCTTACAGCGAGGAAGCAACGACGTCAGCAATGTGGACGCAGAGGTGAGCCACTTGATATGTTCTCGTTCATCTCTAGCTGAAGAAAGTCTTTCCACAAAAGTCAAAAACTGGTGCGGTGTGTTAGGTTGCTAGTGATAATAAAGTAGTTTTAACGACATAAAAAACCACGCCATGTTGCGGCAAACAAATAGAACTAATTTCTTGTACTGGCAACACTAACTTTAAGAAAAAGTCATTATATCGATTGCTGCCAAATTGTTAACTTTGACAAGAATGTAAACGTTTTAAAAGGAAATAAAAAAAATTGCCCGATGGACACTTTAAAAAGATGATCTTTGATTAATGACAACCTTAAATTTGTTGTTCTAAAAGCTGTCTACATAAACCTGAAACTGCATCTGTACGCTTTGAGTAATGCTGGTCCTATTCTAATGCGACTTTCATCCGCAGGGGCCGCCAGACCTGAGCAATATGAACATACAACTACTCCTGCGCGACAGCAGCATAATTGTAAACGAGAACCAAATGATGCAGATGCAGTTGAACGATAGTTTGATGATGTAGCACCATTTTAGAATATGTGAAATATGGCGTACGATACGCCTGCGGTATGCGAAGATAGCGGGGGGTACAATGAGGGATGTAAGCTGACGTCACAGTCATTCTACGAGGGGAGAGAGGTAAGCGAGGGATTTTCCAAAGTAACATTTAACTCTATAATCTATGCCCAAAATTTACATTGTTAACAGTTCCCGCGCAAACCGTGGGTGTATCTTGCTAAAACGCAGGTGATTTTCTACTTAGTAGAGATAATATGAGAGCTAGTAGAAATCAAAATAGTAGGCAGCCTAGCTTTATCACAGTAGTGATTCTTGGTTTTCTAAATAAGAAAATTTATCCAATTAGATTTTTGCCAGATTGTAGTATTTGTTCTTCTAAACACATATCAAAAAGAGCCCTCCAAAGAGAATGATCGGCTCTACCTCCCAGTCCAGTACTACAACTACGACCCGGTTCAGATTTCAAAATGTGTAAAGTTACGTAAAAAAAACTCTGCTTTGGGGTCACGGGGAGACGGTTTTTTCCTTCAGATATAACCCGAATCATTAGAGAAAAGAATCTGGAATGGCGGCTAATACTTGGATTGCACTAAAAAAGGCATTGCCTGATTCGTTTTATTATTTGAATAATATTTTTATATTTGGATACACTTCTGTGGGAGGTATAGGTATAATAGATCTAGAAATTATATAATATATAGGCTAGAATATCACATTTATTCTGTGAAAATGTTCAACTGACTACCTATTCGGCAAACCAGACTATTTTTTCTGCATGCAGTACGAAAGTGTGTGAATAAAGACGGACATACAGGGTGTAAATAGAGTGCGACCATTAAATAAAACCACATACTCTACTGACTATACTGACAAACTCTCTGAAGAAAAAAAAACCCGCGCAAATCTTCAGAGACAAAGATATTCAACTGTAACTCAAAGACTTTATCTCTTAAGAGGAAGGTCTATTTTAGAACGCTGCACCGTAACAGCTGTTTTACGGACGACGCTGTTTCAAAAAACGCCCTTATGTCGGTGCGTTAGAGTTCACGCATTTTTGCTTGGAACTCAATTATTTCCTAACCTAATTGTTAGCGCGGGTATGATTCTTGGGAAAAGGGGTTCAGTATGATCCGTGGAATATCTGGTTTCATTTAATGGTAGCACTCTATTTACAACCGGTATACTGTGCGAGTGAGAGCGAATGATTATGGGCGCCATTTATGGTTCCTTTCTTCAAGTCGGGTTATAACTAAGAATTAAAACTGATGAAGCTGCGCTTAGATAAAGTTTCTCCATTTTGATGTTTACCAGCTCTCATACTATAACTCAGAATGTGCTATATTTGTAGAATATTAATGTTATGTTTGTTTTCTTTCCCTTGACCCTACTAGAGGCGTCGACGTTTGTTAGTAGGTTTATTTAGAAGCTGACTTTGTCCAGTATTATATTTGTCTAATATGTTTTATGCAAAATATGACGATGTAGGTTGTGATTGTTTTTTAAATGAAATGTCTAGTTTATTAGACCTCGTTCTTTGTTTTTAATGAAGTGATAAAATTCTTTTGATTAGATGTAAGTGAAATTAAATGTCAATTCCTTTTTTTTTTCAATAAAATGTTATAATGAATTTTGCTTATCAGTAACTGCAGGTATCCTTCCAAGACACAGACATCCCTTTTAAGGTACGAAACCCTAAAAAATACTTCTCAATGGATATCTAGTGTTTGATAAACTCATCCTTAAATTAAAAGGCAAAGTTTTATAGATTTTAACGTTTTTATTCCAATTTAAAACTATTAAAGGAAACATTACGAAACAAATGCAAAGATACGTTTACAATGGTAAATAGACTACACATTTTTTTGTTCCACGGATACGTTAAATCGTTATACTCGTATTATCTTTGTACCCGGCTTCCATTTGTAGCTATGGATTCCTCGTTTATGTGAAAAAGATTGACGATTCTTGTCAAAAGAATCTGCAGACGAAAAGTAAACTATGTTACTCGATGGGTCAAAGCTAAGAGCATGTCCAGACTCCGCCTTATCTGATCCAGAATCTTCGAAAGTTGTATTATCGTTATTGCTGTATACGCTTTCGACTTGGATTTCGCCGGATTTTGAACTTAAATCCAAGTTGATAGAGTCCATTTTTTTACATTTGTCTCTCATGATGCCAACACAGCTGTGGAATTTAGAAAATTTGTTGTGTACTCTATGTTCGATATCAACATGCATGCTTAACTGGCGTCTGTTATCGAAAATTTCACCACAGAAATGGCATTTAGAAATAACTCTTTTGGAACAGCTTCCAAAATCAGAATATCCATAATTTTGGCTAGTATCAGTACAGCTGACCGTCCTCTTATCTCCACTACTGCTAGTTTTGCTGCCAGCGCTACTTGTTTCGTTTATATCACTTCGCATGTGACTTTCTGAGGAGAACTGTTTTTTCATTTCGTTGAAGTATTGCT
Organism: Ypsolopha scabrella; assembly: GCA_910592155.1. Lineage (NCBI taxonomy): Eukaryota > Metazoa > Arthropoda > Insecta > Lepidoptera > Ypsolophidae > Ypsolopha > Ypsolopha scabrella. The sequence goes on along the minus strand of OU342989.1, from coordinate 5,308,576 downwards.
CTGAGTTTTGGGATTCGACGATTTTGTCGAAGAAAGAAACGATTTTCTTCAGCTTATCATCTGTTACCGCGCCTTTAGATGCCGGCTCTGTTTGGGTATCACTAGCTTTTGTATTATTACTAATGCTATTAGTATTTCTAGAATTATTGTTGTCAATAGCATTTATTGCGGAGGTATTAAAGTTAGGAGAGATATTCAGTTTTGTGATGCCGATATGTTCGTTTTCGTGAAGGTTTTTGTCGAAGTCGTTCCTGAAACCTTCGTGGCAGTAATGGCAGAAGTATTTCCGTTCAGCAAAATGGCAAAGGTTCAAATGATCGTTGTAGTTGATGATTCCTGAAATTAAGTAAACAAAGAGTAAATAAAAAGCTCAATTAATAAAAGCAGAGGATATAACGATATGTTGTGACATGCACTCATAGACAATAAGTTAAATAATATTGCAAATCTACAAGTCACGTCGCGTCGTTCACAATTTAGGGGTTCGTTTAATAGAGACAAAACTTTGTAAGCTATGTCACAGATAGGCGAATAAGAATAAAGTTATAAAAATACTTCGACAGTTAATACTCTACTTGAATGTGTAGGTTTATCATGAATGATCAGAATCTACGAAGCAATCAAAATAATCCTGCTTATTTTAAAACCTACCTAGTTATAAAAGATAGAGAAATATTAAAAGCAGCTTACCATAAAACATGCTCTTGCAACCAACGAACGGGCATTGTCGTGGCGTTGTGTCCATCAAACAACTTCTCTGCACCGACTGAACATATGACAGAATCTCAGGACTTTTATCTCTTATTGCTCCTTCTGAATTAAACTTCTTTGGTCTTCCGAACCTTCGGAAACGTACCCTCCTTCTTCTCCTTTTATCTCCTCGGTAATGGTAGATATTATTCTCGGAAAAAGAACAGATTTGACCGTTCGGCAACATGTAAGGTTTGTAGATTTTTTCAGGACGTATCCCCAAAATTCTCTGAATGAAGCTTTGAAACCGAGTCAGTTTCCGCGTCTCGTTCATGACTAGGTATGGGTTTTGGATTGGCTGGTAAGTTGGAATGGGCTTCTGTTGATAACTTTCGCAATGGCATTCGTGCACCGTTGAGAGGCAAGATATGCTGTCTTGAGATCCTTGAGCGAGTGTGCTCGTGTTTCCTCGGTATTCTTGTGTTGATGAATATTGTACGTCCTTTAAATCGTTTGATTTAGTGTCGCTTTTGACCTGAGTTACAGTTAAGGACTGATTTATGTTTAAGCCACGAGCCACTGAGGTGGTAGCTGAGCACTTTTCTGATTCTAGTACTGTAGTCATGTCACCACTGAAAGACTCTGTTGTACCAACTAACGCGTCGGTTTTCGTTAAATACGATCGCTTTTTTCGTCGGCGCCCTGCAGGTTCATTGTCTTCTGCGTTGTCTGCATGGTCACTTTGGTTTTCTGGTAGGATTCCCACAATAGTAGCGTCATAGATTTGAAATAGTTTTTTGAGGCATTTATACTTGGCTTTAAGTACGTCGTGCTTCTTTTTAGAAACCCAGTCTCTTTCAGCCATAGCCTCTGGTTCATTATTCTCGGGAATGCTCGAGAGTTTGAAACTCTGTTTTTTAAGCATTGATTGTGATCGGGAATATTCTACAGCGCGACAAATTAATTTGGCTACAAGAAAGAACAAGACACTAGCATATATTTCGTAGTTTTGCTGGGGTATCATAACGGATTTTCACTTTCACAGAAAATTTGTTATTATAATTGTTGTTCCTTTTCGAAGTCGGTAAACAAAATGCTGTCATTTGAAAAGTCGCGTGATAGACTAAACTTCTTTCAGTTTTGAAAATGGAAGTTCGCTTTTCGATAATTGTTTATGTTTTAATAAACGGCAAAGAGTATGCTGATCCTTTTCTGTCCCACAAAAGATAAATTTCACCACTCTTAGCCAAGTATGATTTTATACCAAAATACATCGTTTTGGATAAGTATTCTAAACAGATAGAGTGCATTATTTTCAATTAAAACACATTTCAAGAAAGATAAATATTTTCAAAAAATACCTCTGCATAGAGTGCCTAGTATTCGCAGCGGTAGCGCTTGCCATGAAAGCAAGAGGTCGTAGGTGCGAATCCTGCCCAGAGGATTTTTTTCAAAATGTCCGTTTCCCTTGAAATCTTTTCTAATTTGTAATTCACTCTAAGCTCTATCCTTAGTCTGAGCTCTATATACACTCTAAATATAATAATACTCTTAAATTGACATAGTCTGGCCATAAATAATACTTTGTTGGCTCGTTTTAATATGTATTTAAATATTATAAAATATAATTTGACTTTGGCTAAGGTCTGGCATAATATAGATAACAATTGAAGGATTTCTGAATCGTCATGAAACAACCCCCACGAATAAGTTCCGCGACTTGCCATGCCTAATCTCTTATACCTAACCTTATCACTTCGCTTCTGCATGCGCTGAAGTATTTGAGGGTTAATCATACATCAACAGCGGGTTTTGAAAAACCACCTTTAAAAATTAGATCTGGAATTTGATTAAAGTACTGAGATTATAGCCTAAAAACCCCATTCAGTCGCGCTATCTGCCACTCCCGGGATCTTAAGCTGAGATCAAATCAATCTTACAAACGTCAAAAAGCGACGTGATCTCATACTAGAGTGACGTTTGTAAGATTGAGTTCGGACTCAGAATGCGCTCTGAATCTCAGCCTTAGACAAGATACGGCTAACTGAGCAATAAAAAGCTAAAAGTTTGACGGTGGCTACGTATGTTCTGCAATCGACCTTTGAGTCAGAAACCTAGAAATAGATAGATCTAGAATACGACTAGACTTTCTTCAAGCTTACAACTTTCTTATCAATTAAATTAAAAAATGCTGCCAAAATGCAAAATGCACATATGATCAATAGTTTTAGGGGTAAGAAGACAAAAATAATAATAGTAGCAACACGTATTTATCAAAAATATATTATTTCATATAATAAAGAAGGTAGGTAACTTATTTTAATATCAATGTCAGGCAAAATTACATTAAATACTTATATTAAAATATAGTAAATGCTTTAAGTTTAGCGCGACCGAGCAACAATGAAGAAATCTGAAATGAAGAGCTATCTTGATGTTAATTTAAAAAAAATACAAGGTGCCTTAGTCGGTGAAATTTTGAAATATCGATATATTTCTAGATAATAATAATTTTCTGTCTTTGTTTTTATTTGCGCTATACTAATCAATATTTTTAGTAAACTATCAACAGCCTCTTTTATCGTAATAAATTCACAAAGTTTTTAACACATTATCTAACTAAAAACTGTTTAAATGCTATCCAAAGGAACCCTCTGGCATCAGGAGGCCTGAAACAAATAAATCTCAATTATTACACAAGTTTCAAAAGGACCATTCAACGGCTTCTAAAGGGGTTTTTATGGTAGATAATCACAGACCATTAAAGGAAAATGAAAAATCACAAGACTTCCAGAAGGTTTTAAAACCCTCTTGCAAACCCCTTTGAGAAATTGAAAAATTTGTTCAAGTTCAAGGCACAAAATAAATACATGCAGAAGCCCAGCTCCATACAACCAGCTATTTTGGGCGCACGCGCACATAGACGCGTTCGTACGACGGTCTCGGTTGGAGTCGGTTGAATGACAGTGCAGCAGTCTACCGAGATCGTCGTACGTACGCGTCTATGTGTGCGTGCGCCCAAAATAGATAGCTGTATGGAGCTGGCCTTCTGTAAGTATTTATTTTTGTGGTCAAGGTTTCTTTCGGGACGGAACCGAGCTCTACTGAAGGATGGCAAAGTTGAGATCGAAAGCAGATACAACGGTTATTTCTAAAGTTTGGATGTCAAAATGGTCGGTGAAACGTGGTTACGGTTTGACAGTTTAGTTCTCACGCTGAGTGCTCACCCGCTATGCAAGCCGTCATGAAGCATATGCCACAGCCAGCGAAGAAGGCACGAACTGCCATCTGAAACCAAAAACATGTGTAAGTATAATAATTTACGTTGTGAGCAATGCACCTACGGGTTCAGACAACACAATGAGATCTGCTAGACAATATAAGATAAGATAAGATAAGATAAGATAAGATAATTCTTTATTTCTTAACAAATATTTCTTAAAATTAGGTATAAGTAAAACATAAAACTACTTGTGCTATACAATTGGTATACAATTTTCTGTAGTTAAGTACCCAGGGAGTTATCCTGTTCCCTAGTTTAGGTAATCCTGAATCTTAGGGCCATACGAGTGCGTGGTGTCTCAAATATACGGTCTTTTCTACGTTCGACTGTTTGTTTTAGTTTTATTGTTTCATAATTTGCTGCTGAGTGCTGGTAAGTTATTATTGCCTTGATATAGATGTCTGACAGTAAGAACAGCACACTCCCGATAAAGTTAAATATGCTATAATGGACACATAAATCTATTTCGAAGTCTCGGTTCTCTGTTAGGATCCAGATGGAGCTGGAGGCGGCTCAGAGCGCCTGTAATAGCACCCATCTGATCTTGTACAGGGTAAGTACAACAATTTAATTTTTGTGTAAAATTCATTGACCTCTCATAAACAACTAGACTCACAATCTCGCTCAAAAAGTGTCCGCGATGCATCTTGTCACCGCTATGGCTATACTAGAGACACAGTCTCTAAGAAAAGTTCGTCAGAAAACGTCCGAACGTGCGACGTGTATAGTAGCAAAGAATGCTTCAACCAAATTAAGACGTTATATCGTTAACATAAGATGCAATGTCAGTTGTACGAAATCGTCATTCGATCTTGTCACCCCATAGCGGTGACAATATGCATCGCGGACACTTTTTGAGCGCGATTGTGAGTCTACTTGTTTATGAGAGGTCAAATCAAAATCAAAATTAAAATATTTATTTTTGCAAAATAGATACATAAAGTATACTTTCTACAAGTCAAAGTTAATCTTAACAATATAATATATCTTTAGAATATAAAAAAATATATAATAATACGGGAAATAAAATATACACCTGCATAAAATAGAGGAATCTAGGAATAAAAATATTATATATACATAATGCAATGAACAAATAAGTTGATAAATAAATACGGGAAATACATATAAAAAATATTAAGGTTGGGCTACTAAAATGTAATAAAGTTATTAAAATAGAGGAATCTAGGAATAAAAATATTATATATACATAATGCCTAAACATCCGCACCATTCGACTCTCTAAGAAAAGTTCGTCAGAAAGTGTCCGAACGTGCGACGTGCAAAAATGCTTAAACCAAATTAAGACGTTATGTCGTTAACATAAGACGCAATGTCAGTTTTACGAAATCGTCATTCGGTTTGTCACCCCATAGCGGTGATAAGATGCATCGCGGACACTTTTTGAGCGCGATTGTGAGTCTAGTTGTTTATGAGAGGTTAATGGGCCAGCACAACTTTTGCATAAAAAAAGAAAAGTCGCATGAAAAGAAGTTGACGGCACAAAAATTTACTTCTTCAATACATTGTTGCAAACATGCATGTTATGTAAGTTTGTTATCGTATTGGTGATGAAAAGAGTTTTCAACACGGTTGTGATCAATTAAGGCGTAGTAGGTCAATCGCACAGCGAAAGAGATAAGCATAACTGAAACAGCACGCGTCTGAGCAGCGCGGTAAATCAAGAAGAGAGTGGATAATGCTGTTTTTCAAGGAATAAAATTTAATATAAGTAATATATTTAAAAAAAATTGCCGAGCTATCGTTTAGATAATAGGTTTACATGTGTAAAACAGTAATCATTGTTATCTTTATTGTTAGCTTTTTGAAATGAAAAAATAGCCTTCTCTTTGCATTTTTTTTCGATCGAGCCAATTTTTCTCTATTAATAAATCGCTTCTTATACATTTTCTATAATAAAACATAATCGTCACGACATGAATCCCCGAGGGGGTGTCAGAGGTGTTCCGAGTGTGAACTGTGAAATGCAAGTCACAGTACACACCCAGTACACCCGCGTTTCACCGAAGATTATTACGTCCCAACGTGATGGGCGTTGAGCCCTATCGCCGTTCTCCGGGCACAATTACACGCTTTTTGGGGCATGCGGGTTTCCTCACGATGTTTTCCTTCACCGTTCAGTCAGCAAGTGGTAAGTATTAGATAAGAACACAAATACTATGCACATAAATTCCGAAAAACTCATTGGTGCATGCCCGACCGGGGATCGAACTTGGGTCTCAAGATTGAGAGGCCAGCATTCTACCGCCTGAGCTAACGATTTTCTATAATCCTCTATAACAAAGCTGCGTGTCTCGAAGAACGTCTCATACCTTCACTGACAGACCACCTCCCTAGTTCACTCTCACTAAAAAAAGGCAATTCTACTAACACTGGAGAGAGTTTCTCGTTGGTTGGGCGCCATGGCAGATAGGGCCCCGATCATGATGCCCGCTGATGCAGGGTTGGTGAACCCGCAGAGAGAGTACGTGGCGATCAGCTCAGCCCGGGCCTGGAATCAATATTTATTTAAACAAAATATGACACATTGACTTTTTCGTCTTTTATATATAAATAAGTACTACATTATAATATAATTTACACAAAAATGTGAGATATATTTCGGGCCACACGGGTCCGGCATCAGCCCCGTATATGGCTCGAAATACCTCACAATTTTTTTAAATTTCATGTATTTTTATTAATATTTTTATAGACAATATTTATTGTTACTTTTTTGTGGGTTCCGTAGTTGCCCGGTATATTTTATAAGTTGGTATATAGGTATATTTTACAGGCCGCCACAAACCTCTAGTCCAATACATTTAAAAGAATTTAAAGCTTAATATCTCGCCAACGGATCTCTTAATCGAAACATAGTTTTCCCTTGCACATAATGTTTTTAAATATTATGATTATAGATACGATTTTTTTTTACCGTTCTGTCGTCGTGATTATGTATACCCATACCAAATTACGGCTTTCTAGTACTAATAGTCTCCGAGCTAAGCCGCGGACAGACGGACATGGCGAAACTATAAGGGTTCCTTGTCGGGCTACAGAACCCTAAAATGTGTATTAGCTTCCTTTCTATTTTCATTTCGTTTTAAACAAATTTATCTTGTTTTTTTCGTTTAATTGTATTAAAATAAAATTTCAAGCCATAAATCGTGTTTTAATGATCAATTAATTACAGTTACCTCTACTAAAGTAGACGAAACGGAAAAGTTACTATATCTCAAGAATAACCTTCGCATGATAATATTTTCAGTCAAAAAAAAATTCAAAATCACCTTCTATGCACCAGAACTAAAGCGGGCTGACCGTAGTGACTATTTTAGTGAACCAAAACGGAAAAAGCAATTGAAGAAACAGAGGCTTTAAAAATACAATAAACTTACCGAGAGTAGCCCGTCAGCCTTCATCTCGCCCATGCGCTGGTAGGCGACAAACTCGTTCACGACCGTCTTCAGGCCGATCAGAGAACCCACCAGCTCGCACTCCTCCCACGGGACCCCTGAACGAGAGATAGCATCAGTCTACAGCCCACAAATGTGTCACATGGACCGAAAAAAAAGTCCGCAATAAGCCGCAAATCTATAACAAGTCCTAAATCATTAAATGGACTGATTCTAGCGTGAGCTATTCCGCGGACGATGGACTATATCGGACCTCCGTGGCTTTCGGACTAGTCCATGCCAGTCCGCTAGTCCGTCGTGTTTCACGAAATGGTTATGAATGGTTTTATGCAATTAAGTATGAAAAAATAATGTTATGACGACTTTATTAAAGGAGTCGATATCGTATTTATTTTTTCATATTTTCTTCCATCCATCAGCCTGTTTCGTCCACTGCTGGACATAGGCCTTTCCAGGATTTCGCCACTCTTGGCGGTCCTCCTGGAAGAAATGCCCATACTCACACACGCTGGGCAGGCGGGTTGGTGAGCGCGGTGCCGAAACCCTTGTACCAGTGACGCCGCTGCCCGTCACCAGTCTGTTTTATATAAGGCCCGGCAATTGGGGATGGATAAACCGCCATCCATCGGTCCCAGGCAATGGTGTGCCGCCTGGTTTTGCCTGAGAGCTGTTCTCTTACTGTCCCCCGAATAACTTCGGGAGGATTTGCGAGTGAGATGGTGGTACCTCCACAGTCGAGCGCGGCATCAGCTCTACCACCTAATATTTTCTTATCCTATGTATATTATGTGACTTTCATTTTAACAGCCAAACTCATACTTTAGACTCGGTAAGTGATCAAGACCAACGTTGAATGACCCTGTTAGCAAAATACGAAAAATATATTTTGTGCCTCTATACTTGTTCTTATCTAGGGTCTTAAACCGGATGACTAACTGAGTCTCCAGTATGAATTTGGTCGGTTTATTTAATTTTACGTCGCATCGTATAACAACATATCTTGACAGACAAGTATCGAGCACCCACCCATCATCCAGCAGAGCGGAATGAAGACCTTCCCGAAGATCCACTCGAGGTTCAGGTCGGGGTACCCCAGCAGCCCGCCGCAGTACCCCAGCACGCCGTTCACGAACGCTATGAACGCCACGAACGCCACCAGGTTCGCGATGATGTTGAGGATGAGCGAGATGCCGTTCGTGGCGCCGCGAGTCGCGGCTGACAGGGCTGATTGGTCCTCGCTGGAACAGAACACGGCTCTATCAGGACCATATCGAGCTCGATAGCGCTTGGTACAGTGCCGGGCCCGAACTTCAAGCACTTGACATTTGGGGCCCCCAATAGTAATTAGGAAGCCAGTTGGCGAGGCGTCATAAAGGCAAATATAAATAAAACAAAAACTCAAAAAGTTGCATTTCTTTTACTTTATTTGTTTCAGCTTCATCTTTATACTCATATTTAATCAAATTGATCGAAGTGGACAAATACTAAAGTTAAACCACAAAAATTAGGGTTCCGTACTCAGCGAGAGACTAATTGTTTGTCAGGCGGGCTTCTCTTGTGCCGCTGTGATATTGCTACACCTATATTGTTATTATTTACCATGTTTTAGGGTTCCGTATCCTTTGTGCACGAGTCCGACTTGCACTTGACCTAATTATTTCAACTACCCCAGCTCATAACGCACCTTCCGAAGCACGCCGACCGAACACTAATTATTGTGAACCCACGACCTCTGGGCTAGCTAGCAGGCGAGCGCTCTACCATTCGGTGAAAGATGCCGCCAGTGGCATGCATTTAGCATGAGACTCATTCCTAACAGCCGTCTTTCATCACTACACAAAAATATATAACATATCGTCACGACATGAATCCCCGAGGGGGTGTCGAGAGGTATACTCGAGTGGGAACTGTGAAATGCAAGTCACATTCCACACTCGGCACACCCGCGTTTCACCGACGATTATTACGTCCCAACGTGATGGGTGGTGAGCCTATCGCCGTACTTTGGGCACAATTACACGCTTTTTAGGGCATGCAGGTTTCCTCACGATGTTTTCCTTCACCGTTTAACAAGTGGTAAGTATTAGATAAGAACACAAATACTATGCACATATTTGTAGTAGGTGGTAGAGCTGATGCCGGGCTCGACTGTGGAGATACCACCATCTTACTCGGAAATCCTCCCGAAGTTATCCATTGCCTGGGACCGATGGATGGCGGTATATCCATCCCCAATTGCCGGCCCTATATAAATTAGACTGGTGACGGGCAGCGGCGTCACTGGTGCAAGGGATTCGGCACCGCGCTCACCAACCCGCCTGCCCAGTGTGTGTGAGTATGGGCATTTCTTCCAGGAGGACCGCCAAGAGTGGCAAAATCCTGGAAAGGCCTATGTCCAGCAGTGGACGCTACAGGCTGATGGATGGATGGACTATGCACATAAATTCCGAAAAACTCATTGGTGCATGCCCCACCGGGGATCGAAAGCCTTTTTTCATCTCTACAGTTGATAGTATTGTCAAAACAATCATGACCATAATTTAAATGACTGAACACTTACCGTAAATCTCCAGTATCAATTAATTTACCATTCATTGATTTATTGCCTGTATCAATCAAAATAATGAACCGTCTTATTAAAATGCAAGTTCACTTTATTTTAAACTTTCATTACATCCACATTATTCGTGAAGGATAAACAACATTAAATAAGTACAAAATAATGTATAAAATATATAGTTAATGCATTCAATTTATGCCATTAACAATCATATAATACATATAAGTGAATGTATTATTCTTTAAAATATGCAGCCCGTGTGCTTCCAACTAGATTTTTATAATTTTATTTCAACAATTCAATTATATTATACTTTAATCTTACATGTGTAAAATAAGTTAAGTCGTGCCACACCAAATCGACACAATTATTGAGGAAATGCACAAAAAAAGAACTGGTAAAAATTTACAAGATTTTTGCATATTCTGTATAACACGTAGGAAATATCTCGGCACTTTGAAAAATAGCGCTTCACCCGGCCCCACGTCAAGATAGACTAGGTAAGAGAATGCTCGGACCTAAAAAAGGACTAACATTGTCTTTATGTTTTAAGGTGTCAGCGTGTACTGCTTCAGTAAAATGCAAATGCGAATATCATTTACTTGATAAAAATAAAATGTATTAAGCCTATGTCACCAAATACAATCCGGTGAAGTTAAACTGCGGACCTCAGTTTCTCTTCAAAGGTATGAGAAGCCCATTCCAGCAAGTTTCGGGTGTACGTACAGATAAATTAACCGGATATTATTTTTTTTATCAATGGCATTTATAGACCATACATTTATAAAAAAATTATAATCGAAAACCGGTTTAGTTATAAATTTATAATAGACTAAAATTACCAATCTTTATGCACTTACAACACAATATGAGCGGAACAATCGTACACTTAAATTCATTTTTTTGTTCACAATGATATGACAACGACGGACCCTGCTTAAATATTCATTTAAGTAAATAAAACCCTACTTATCTTACACATTTCCACACATTACCTAACTTTGGACTATAACTTCGTCGGTTGGTTGTAAATTATTCACCGCCTGCGGTTGTTTTGTTTTATTTCTGTCCTCACTATGAGCCACACAATACGCGACGAAGCAAAAAAAGACTATAATAAGAAATATGCTCGGACCTAAAAACGGACTAACATTGTCTTTATGTTCCAAAGTGTCGGCGTACTGCTTCAGTAAAACGCAAGGGATCTCGATACGTTTCCTATTCGAGCTCGTATTGCGCCATACCACGCACTCCTGCGCCGCTGTCACCTCCGTTAGTGACCAAGTAGTGTTGGTGAACTCATTGACGTCTATATCCGCCCTTATGTCCAGCTGATCTGACGCCGTGTCCGGTTCCACCGGCGTCGCTTGCTCCGAGAACGTGGAGATAATGAAGCATGGGATTCTGGTCTCTTCAAACTGATCCGCACCAATTATTTGTAGCGAACAATATTCTACTGTTTGCCTATGGTAGTGCATGGTATGGATGCGGGCTGCTCGACCCAAATTGTAAAGAGCAAGTCCGGAAAGCATTAGCCCTAAGTTGCTGTGTCGGAACTTGTGCACGTAGGGCGGCGGTTGTGACTGGTAGACTGGATACGTCGCGTACGATCCGCAATGCCTGCATTTGTAGTTGATATGTCTCGGGGGGTGATACGGCGCATCTTTCAGATAACCAGTTCCTGCCCCCTGGCTTCCTTGGCGGCCCCAAAACTTTCCCTTGGAGGAGGTTCGACTGCCACTTCGTCCTCCGCGCCCCCCGCCGCCGCGCCCTTTACCACTCGATTGTTGAACCAAAATGATAATAAAGAGCAAAGCGGCCATTCGGGCCCGCATAGCAAGGACGTGTTTCCGCTTCGTTTCGAGATCGTTACTGAAGCTTAGAGTTGTACCGTCCGGTAAATTCCGTCCGGTAAGGACACTGACGGTACCAATGGACATTTATCGGACATTTATGACATTGACGTGTAAAAATTCGGCGGTACTTGCATAAAAATTGGCTAAGCTTAGTTTTGCAAGGATACCTAAAGGTAATTTTGTTAGTTTCATACCTGTGTTCCTTGAAAACTTTTAATTAAAGGTTTTGATGAACAGCTCAGCTATTCATATTTAAGAAGTTCCGTAGCACAATTTCTATCCAGACCGTGAGATCACGTAAATATGTTGATTTGTTTTGTGTCTAGGCATAAGATAAGCTAAAAAAACAGAAACATCTCATTCTTCACGATAAATGTCATTTTTGACGGAGATATGACGAAAGGTACACATTTCTGTCAAAATTACCCCAAATGCTGCCGACCTCTAGTGGAGCTACAGGTAGGAGTAAGTACGAGTGTGTGCGTTCATCCCGTCGTCGTGTACTAGTGTGGGTGAGTGGGAGGCTGCGCGGCAGGATGCGCCAGGAGATGGCTATTAATAAGGAAGGACTAGGAGCGTTCTGTTGGTAAACCTACGTGATCGAGTAACGATATGAAATAATTACATTATTCGACAGTTATAGTTGGGGGCTGTTCATTTATTACGTAAGACAATTTAAACCACTCTCTGACCCCCCCTCCCTACGTAAGAAATATAAGACTTGGATTAATCCCCTCCCCCCTTACCATCTTACGTAAGATTATTATCTACCAAAATTGCAAAGAAAAAGTAGCAAAAACATACAAACGCGTTGGTTTATATTATAAAAATGAACTTTTTGCTTACTTTTGTTATCTTACGTAAGAACAATCTAGACCCCTCCCTCCCCAAATCGTCTCACGTAATAAATGAACAGTACAGTACCTTACTTCCTTTAGGATGATGACTGATGACGACTATTGACGACCCCATACCGTGCCGAAATATATCGAGTATTTAAAATATATTTTATTTTTTATTATTCATTGCTACAAAATAAATAAGAAGGCTTGAAAATATGAATTACTTATCGAACCATGTACTCAATGTAACTCGATCATGTAGGGTTACCGAAGGGGCGCTCCTTGTCCACAAGGTTACAACAGGTCGGTAAATAAATAAGGGGTAAGTAGGTCAGGGTTATGGCAACTTTTTTTTGAGCTTAGAAGTGCATAAATTTTTATGAACGAGATTTTGCTTAAGGGGTTTCAAACAAAGCTGCCTCGAAAATAAAGGACTTCGGTGCCAACGGCAAATTGATGTTAGCAAACTTAATCTATTTTACTTCTATAAGTATTTATTATTTTTGAAATGACTTTTGTGACTGATAGTACTCCAATGTGAAATAAATGAAGATTTTTAATTGTCAAGTTGTTCGGCACGAATCTACACCCCAAAGGGGGACGAATTTACACCTAGTGCATATATTTTATTGACGGAGCACGAATCTACACCAAAAATAAAGATTTTTGGCACGAATTTACAGGACACGAATATCGCGGAGCACGAATGTTCCCCAACCCAGTAACCTTGTTAGGATTCCGTACCCGAAGGGGACCCCATTACTAAGCTTCCGCTGTCTGTCTGTCTGTCCGTCTACCCACAGCCGTAAAAGGCAGAAAGTTGAAATTTTCACAGAAGTGATTAAATTTAGTCAGATTATAGCACACACTCTAAAAGTGAAACAAAAAATAATATAAAGTAGGGTTCCGTATGCAGACGGCGCCAAATTTTTTTGTCAGGGCGCTACAATGCTGGACCCTTTGTGCGCGAGTCCGAATCATCAGTTTTCTGTACTAAACAAAACTAGAAAAAAGTTCCGAATTTTATATACCGAATTATCAAATTAGTGGCTTCATCTGAAAAGCAGGTATACAACTTCAAAAAGTGCCATTTTTATCAAAATAGCCCCGCCCCTTAAGAGCTGTCCTCTCTTACTAATCCAGAGGTTTCCGAGTAAGATGGTGGTACCTCCACAGTCGAGCCCGGCTCTACCACTTGATAAAATAAGTTGGTATTATTGTTCCACGATTGGATTGGGATTCAAAAGTACCGTTTGCATAATAGTACAAATGAATTGATTACTTAGGTACTTAAGACCATCAAGAAAAATAATTATCAAATTTTTGGGTTTTATGTACTTATTGATGTTTATAATTTATTGATCAATAATATTTCTTCTCCAAAAAATGAAATGATCGCTTGTTGAGTTGTCTGAACTGTTTGCTGAATCTATTTTCAACTGTTTTATAAATGAAATCTTTAAATTTAATTGAAAAATCTGTCACTATTTGGCATTGATGATGAAGTTCTTGAACCCATCATCAAAACAAATGGCGAGCTGACATTTTTTTTCAAGAATATCATTTTATTTTATTTCCACGAAAGATTATTTTGGTAAAATGTTACATTTTCTTCACATTATAATTTCGTGGTACTGAAAAAGTTTTTACGTATTTTTGCACATCCTACCTTTGGTAATTGTCACTTCATACATTCGCGCAAAGTTGACGATCGCACCTCACTCCCAATCCAAACGTGGAACAATAAATATACCTGACTTAATGTTGTCATGATACTGGAACGATTCTAGTTGCACTTTTCTAGCAAGGCGCATGTTGCTGCGCAGCCCCCCTCCAGTCATGGCGGTTCTACAATCGGTCCCTACACCGAATTCGGCCCTTAATAACCAACGTGTGCCTGCACTCAGCGGGACCCCATGTTAGTAGTTGAGAGATTTAGTCCCAGATTAGTTCTATCGAATCTAGTCAAATTTTAACAAAATTATTACATTATAAACATTGTGGCTTTAATAATATACTATTTTTATTATTTATAACTAAAATAATGAAAAATTAAATAATTGATAATTAATAAAATGAAAAAATAAATAATCCTAAAAACTGAAACAAACTAAAGACCTAAAAATAAATTTAGTATAAACTATTAAAAAATTTTTAAATACCCTCTTGTTTTGTAATAAAATAACTCTTCATTGTTTTATCATCACTGAATGTACACATAGGAAGGAACTGGCTTCTGTTACACGGTCTTCCTTTTACAGAAGTTAGGGCTACATAAGTTAAGATACGATGATGGTAAATAAATAAAATCACTTTTTTTTTTCTTTTTTTTTTAATATAGATTAAATAGAAGACTTTATTCAAGTCATCGCTGTCACCGGGCAGGGTGCCAATGGTAGATTATGCACTAAGGTAATAAAGCAGTGTCTTATGTCGCGGGCGGCTTATTGAACCCTGAGCGTGACGAGGGACTCTAGGGTTGACTCCCGAGCCTTGAATCCTGAGTGAAGCGAGGGGTTCGAGCTGCCCAAGACGAAGACAGGCTTTATTCCAGAGTAGCATACTCTGCTTTTCACACCTTCTACGAGACAATAAAAAGCTGTATGTATTGATTTGAATATTGTGTTTGATGCTTATTGTAGATCTGAGCATTTAAAAAATGCACCATAGGCTGCTTGACTTTTGAGTTTCTGCTAAATGTTGGGAATAAACTAAAAGGACGGATTCCAATACAGTCTTCACATCTTTTCTTGTCCTCCATAAAAAAGAATCGTCATATGCTTTTTCGTATATTTGTTTTGATTTTTCCGGTAAGTAGTAGATTATTAATAATCTCTAAAGGGTCTGTTTTGATGAACTCTGATCTAGAATCACTATCGCTCGACATTTTTTCATTAAAATGAATATTACAATAAAATTCACTGACAATCACAGCACGAAACACCGTCTTTTGCTTCACATTCTTTCTTTGTAAACGCACCTTTTTATGGTGGCCAGTTCGATTTTCGAACAAACCTCTTTACAATGCCGTATGGGCATTTTTTTTCCATGATTATTCACACGAATTTGACGTTCCAAATTCAAATCACTTTATTCCCTACGGAGTTTCATGCAACTTTATATCCCTTAGGCTGGTTTTAGTGTCACGCTAACCGTCAGCGCTGATAGGATAATGTGTATGATGTTAAGGGAGCGTTTTAGAATAACGCTGAGCGGTGAGCGCTGACTATCGTCAGCGCCGACGCATGCGCGGCCGTACGCACCGCGCGTCGGCGCCGCTGAGCGGTCAGCGCCGACCGCAGCTCATGCGCCTCCACCTGCACTGAGCGTTTTAGTCTCGAGCGGAGCGCACGTATCAGCGAAGTACAGCCATGGCGAGTCGCGATGTGGATACAGGTAGAGTGATCGACGAATTTATAATTTATGCTGCAATTAATTAATTTATTTTGTGTTTTTGACAGTAGTTCGTCATAACTTCTGGTCGACATTCGAAAGTAGTTAAAAAACTTGGTTTCGTCAGCTCTCAAATTGCCGTATAATGTGACGAACTCCCCAGCAAAAGCTCGCTGGTCTTCTTCGCCGATGTCTTTTGCTTATGTAGTACAGAGCAATAATTATTAGTACATGCGACAGCATTGTTGGTGTCTGTACCTCGCGGCGGTCGTCAGTCAGGATACTAAAACGATTCGCACCGACCATCGGCGCTGATCAGCTGCGCGCCGACCGCTCGGCGCCGATGGTCGGCGTGACACTAAAACCAGCCTCAAGACATAATGCTTTACTTTACGTTGAGGTTGCATGATATGTAATTGGGGGTGCTAACTTTCTGGACAAGAACGGAAATCTTAAAACTATTTCAAAAATATGTTTTCTGTACAGTTGCTACTTATCAGATTAATAAATAAATCTATACTTTTAAAGATATTTTAACAAAACACAATGAACTTCATTTGACTTATCTATGACGTCATGACATGACATTTGACATGCAGTGCTTTCCGTGTCGCGACATAATCGATTATATCGCGTCTATCATCATTCCGAGTCACTGTGAGCCCGATAATTAATCAACCGCCAGAATTCATATTGGAGACTCGGTTAGTGATCAACTGATCAGGAACAATGTTTAATGAACCTCAAGGTAAAACTGAAAACAAAAAATTGCTCCCGTACCTACCTACTGCCTATTCAGTCAGTATGGAAACAATTTTTTTTATGATTTCGAAAATAACGATCATTGAATTTTGTTCCTGATCACTAACCGAGTCTCCAGTATGAATAAGGGTGATTGATTAAATTTCACCTTGTTTATCATAGACGAAATCCTTAACGACGCCATGTTGTGATATGCCTATGCTTCAGAGCGTTTGCACTATGAGCGATCTATGAAAAGTGCTAGCTGGCCGGTGGCAATTTCAAAAATAGGTTTTTCGAAGAATAAGAGCATTAGTTAAATCATGATTATAAGATTGTAGTTAGAAGAAATTACTTCTTGGACCTAGTAAAGTAGTATATCCTTTGTATTCACGTAACTTAAATGAATTTCTACAAATTCTGTCATCATTCATGTTGCGTTCAAAAGAACCCTAAATGGATAATAAGTATAAACAGTGATGGACGCCATTTTTCATTCGGAACGACTTGATGGGCGTGAGAAGTTTGATGGTAGTGTTAGCACTATTAGCGCCATGCGGAACGCCTCTAGTGACGTCACGTTCACTTTTGGCGGGTAAAATTTAAGTTTTTGTTTTTAAATAGATGCAATGAATAAAACCCAAAAATAATGAAATTAGTTTCATAAAATAGTCTACATTTTCAAACAAAATTATTAAAAAAATATATATCAGAAACATGCATGGCTAATTGGACATTGTCGAGCAGGTGGTGTGAAAAGATACTGGCTGTATAGCTAGATTTCTAATTTCAAATTTTACAGGCGACCTCTAGCCAGCGGGACACTTTCTATTTATAAGCCCAAGGAGGGTTCCGAATCGTTGTCAAACGTTAGTTCTACTTCCCTGTAAGTTTGTAACATGAATTATTTTGATGATAATTGGGTTTGAAACAACCTCCTGCCAGCGGAGAACTTTATGAGTCTGGCACACATAACCCACCGATACTGCGAACACAAATGTGACTTTCTAATCACTGGGCCAAAGCTGCGGTAGTCCATAGCGCACCTGCAAAAGGTGGCAGGTTCACTCGAGGATTTTTTGAAATTAATTGTCTCTTTTCAAATTTGCATCTAATTGATCTTTTATAATTAGGGTTCCGTAGTACCTAAAACCTGTCCGTCCGTATGTCACAGCCTCATAACTTTAGCACCGTTAAAAATAAAGACTTAAAATTTTCCACAAAAATAGCATTCACTCACTTACATAATACAGTACAAAAAAAAAAAAAAATTGAAATTGTTCAAAATATTTCCAATACAAAAGTGAGAAAAATAAATTCTTAAAAATACAATATGGGTATCAAACTGTAGATACGTGGGACGCACTATAAGTTTCCGGAATGAATATGAAAAAATACTATTAAAGGTACACAATTAATTTATTGTTTTTCAAGATAATCTCCCTTGGCGTCTATGCACTTTTTCATTCGATCAAACCAGTTTTGAAAACTTTTGTGCCACTCCCCTGTGGTGACCTCTGAAACGTGTTTTTCATACTCCTCGACAGCCTCTTCTGGTAATGAAAATCGTTGACCGCGTAATTGGTTCTTAATTTTTGGGAACAGAAAAAAGTCACAAGGTGCCAGGTCGGGACTGTATGCAGGATGACTCATGAGTTCTACATTTTTCGTCTTCAAAAAGTCGTTCGTCTGTCTGGCCGTGTGAGAACTAGCATTGTCGTGGTGCAAGATGATACGGCGTTTACGGTTATTTTTACGGAGTTCGTCAATAACTTCCGGCAAACAAATGGTCGTGTACCAGTCACTATTCACGGTACGACGATTCTCTAAAGCAACAGTAGCCACGTGTCCAGTTTTATTAAAAAAAGAAGCAATCATCCGCTTAGATGCACTTTTCACGCGCGCCACTTTGGTTGGTTTCGGCTCATCTTGAAAGACCCATACGCTCGATTGCTGCTTTGTTTTGGGATCGTAGCAATAAATCCATGTTTCGTCACCTGTTACTATGTCCCACACCAAATTTGACGCACCTTCGTTGAATCTGGTAAGCATGGCACTGCACCAAGTGGCGCGGTCCGTTTTTTGAGCCTCGGTCAAGTTGTGTGGGATCCACCGCGAGCACAGCTTTCTCACACCCAAATGTTTGTGTAGGATTGATTGTATTTGACTCATGCCTATTTCTAAGGATGCGCGAATTTCATGGTAGGTCACATGCCTGTCTGTTTCAATCATACGGCGCACAGCATCGATGTTTTTGTTGGTCACAGCGGTGGACGGCCGACCATCGCGAGATTCGTCACTGAGATTGATACGACCACGCTTGAATTCTGCAAACCAGCTATAAACAGTCGTCTTGCATGGTGCTTCATTGCCAAAAGCTGTTTCAAGCCGAGCGATGCTCTGTTGAGCTGTCAAATTACACTTAAAATCGTAGAAAATCATACTACGAAAATTTTCCCGAGTTAAATCCATGTTGATGCAGACACACAATTTTTTAAATGGCGCCACAAGGTAAAAACAAAAGACAGTCAGATGAAACAAACTGCATTCTACAGCCAAAGAGTTCTATTTTCAAATGTTGCAATAAATTTTTAAATATTGTTTATGTAAGTGGCCAGTTCCGGAAACTTTTAGTGTTACCTATGTAATAAAGAGCTGATTGTAAAAATATACATTTTTACTATATTTACTCGCACCTATTTCGAGAAATCTTTGAAAAATCATAAAAAATGCATGTCCCCCGTTGTTTCCGAAACTAATGAACCAAAAAATATGAAAAAAATCATGGTAATTTAGGATTACGTAAAGATTACAGAAAAAATAAAGCGGGTGAGAAATTTACGATGGCATAATAACAAAATTAAATTTTTCTTCTACGAGTTTTATTTCGAGTAAGTATTACAGTATAAAAAATTTTGGATCTCTCTTTTGTGGTACAATTAATTCTTTTTTTAGTTATCATAAACAGCTATGGGCAAGATTTTAAATACCTTCTTCCTGACTGTTCCCAAACTGTCGAATTACTCGCTTGACCGGTTTTTTTGTGATGCACTTTAAACATCGTTTGGAGTACCCAAAGCGATGGATTTCACTATAAATTTGTGGTACTTCGATATGATTACCAACTACGTTCAGACTCGGTATACCCAGTCCGGTGACCGAATCCATCAAACGACCAAGTGTGAACCGACCATCACGATTGGCACAAACTGTGGATTTAACCCTGAAATGCAGCGTATTTACGTGTGGCGGTGTGCTATGCGGCTCCGGATGGCCGCTCTGCTCTTTATTGTCATTTTGGTCCACGAATCCAGTGCGAGAGGCGGCGGTCGCGGCGGCGGGGGCCGCGGGGGACGAAGTCGAGGCCGCAGCTCTTTCAGAACAAGAACTAGTGGTACCAGCCATGGGACAGGAAGCTTCTTAACGAACATCAAAACATATCATCCTCCGCGACATATCAACTATAAATGTAGGAACTGCGGGTCGTATTCAACCTACCCCGTCTATCAGTCGCAACCTCCGAAGTATGTCAACAAATTCTGGCAATCTGGCACCGGATTTGGGAGGCTACTTTCTGGTCTTGCTCTTTACAATTTGGGGCGCGCGTCCCGCATTCACGCCATGCTGTACCACAGTCGCAGAAACGAAGATTGTTCTTTCCAAATGACAGACCGGGAGCACTTCGAAGAGACCAGGATTCCATGTTTCATTATCTCCACATTCATGGAAAGAGATGTCGAACGTAAATGGAGAATAGACCAATTGGACATAACCACAAATATCGATATCAGCGCGTTTATTGACAAGTGCTGGTCGTTTTCTGAAGTAACCGCTGCCGTGGAGTGCGTGATATGGCACAATGTGAGCCGAAGTAGCGTCCGCAACGAAATCCCTTGCGATTTATTGAAGGAATATGCTGAGACATTGGAAGTGGAAGACAGTATTAGTTCGTATATCCCTTTATTGATATTCGTTGTTGTGATCTCACTTATTTATGCTGCATACAATTATAGTGAACAGAGGGAGAAAAACAAATACCTGGAAGCAAGTATTAAAACAAAACCAGCTGATGCTACTAGCAAGGAATACATGGTCTGAGCAGAATCTATCATTGACTGAAACTATATACTCGAAAACATATCCGTGTTTTTTTACACTTCTTTACTAAGATTTATAGTAAATAAACCCGAATGAAAATGATTTAAGGGACGGCATGTTGTAAATACTTTTCTAAAAACATTTAAAACAGGGACGGAGTTTTTAAATTAACATTTACATGTTTTGTAAAGTTAGAATCTTAAGAAATATTAATAAGAAAATTGGAATTCTGTGTTATCTGACTCGAATATTTTTTATAAGATCTATAATAAAGTATTTGTTTCATTGATTAAGATGATGTTAATCTAATAGTGCGTCCTTCCTGTGATGACGTATGGCGCTGAGACGTGGTCTCTTACAAAAGGTCTGATCCACCGGTTTAAGGTCGCTCAGCGAGCTATGGAGCGGGCTATGCTTGGGGTATCTCTGATGGATAGAATCCGAAATGAGGAGATCCGTCGGAGATCTAAAGTAACCGACATAGCCTGCAGAATCAGTAAGTTGAAGTGGCAGTGGGCAGGCCATATTTGTCGCCGACATGATGGCCGTTGGGGCCGAAAGGCTTTAGAATGGAGACCACGTACAGCAAAGCGTAGTGTAGGACCTCGTGCCCACTGGACCGACGACCTGAAGGACGTTGCGGGGGGCGGCTGGATGAGGAGGACGGAGGACCGACATGAGTGGTGAAATTTGGGAAAGGCCTATGTCCAGCAGTGGACGAACACGGGCTGATGGATGGATGAATCTAATATATGTTTCAAATAATAATAGAATACATTTTATTAAATACAATGGAATATAAGGCTGGAAAGAAGATCATAGAATGTTGAGGGTCACGACGTTTTTCAACACACTTGCGAGGAAAAATAATACAATTTTACTGTCTTTTTTTCCAAATAATCAAAAACACAGCTATGAACAAACAATTTTCTTTGAAAAATGGCGGCGGAGATTTTGTTTTTTGCGCAGGTGGAAATCGAGGCACTGACGCAAAAAGCCAAACAGCCAAACATGAAATATAAACAAACTGAATATTTTAGATATGAAATAAAATATATAAATATTGAAAAAAATGAGTTAATTTGTTGATAATAAATAAATAATTAGATGAAATTAAATGATTATTTATTATATTTAAACTGAGAAAGTGTATTTATTCGCATAAACTTTACTATTTCTCAATACATCAAAGCTAAGATAAAAAAAAACTGTAATGTAAAAAACACTAATGCGATAATGTAAAGTAAAAAGCACGCGTGTTTAATATGCTGCATTATGAATGACCCTAAGAACGCTGCAATAAGGGTCACTTTATAAGCAAGTGTGTTGAAAAAACTTAAAGAGAACATTCCTCAAATTAAAAGCCTTTACATAAAACTAGTATTTGCCAGTGGCTTCTCTCGCATGGAGTGTCTTTTAATGAATGTATCCTTTATTTACGCGTAAGATAAATGTAGGTCGATTGTGTAAGTAGTACCGTTTTCGTCTTGTCAGTTATTTCACCCTTTATGTTAACCAGAGTCACTACGATGATAATAAATTAACCGCATCCAAAATCCGAGTAATTTTCCATTTAAAGCGGAACGTATGAGACAAAATTTTAAGTTTCGGCCTCTGTAACAATACCCAATTTTGTTTATTATTAATTTGGTTTAAAATTTTACAAAATTATACAATGTGCAAACGCGACTTTTTACTACACAATTATTATACTTACCTATAATAATATTATATAGATAGGTAGATTCGTCTTTACGATGAAATCAGAAGATGCACGTTTCTTTCGATAGAAATTACCTACTTATTTTTACATCGTTTTCGAAATAGCTTGCGAGTACTTACTGCAAACTAATAGAGAAAAGGAGTTATTGTAAATGGAGTTACAACCATAGAAGTGAAACCACATTTTTCGTAAAAAAAATTGCCTTTCTTTGAACGACACGGAAGAAGTACCGACATTTTCGTGCTTATTTCTTGATCCTAAATATTTAAAAACGGATTGGACTCACTTTTTTATCTGTGCAAGGAGGCACAGGTCGAGCTTTCGATGAGATTATGACTCATCATCATCAGGACTCTTCGGGAGTACTTTTTATCAGTGCCGTCTGTGTGACTGGACCTAGTGAAACACGTGACCCGGAAGTAGTAGTGAAAACTTTATCAAATGTCCGGTCGAGTCTGGTTTCGATACCGGAAACCTCCAAACGCAGCCGAAGAGCGGAAAGACGAGCGGCGACGAGAGAGGGGAGGAAGCTTAGTACTCGACTGACCGCCGTGGGCAAAAGTACTCCCGAAGGGTCCTGATGATGATGAGTCATAATCTCATCGAAAGCTCGACCTGTGCCTCCTTGCACAGATAAAAAAGTGAGTTCAATCCGTTTTTTAAATATTTATTCTTGATCCTACTTTAACCATTGATATAACAAGAGGTAGATACAGTACATTCCTATATCGTCAACTTAAAAAGTTACCACTTTTTTAAACAAGCGCCACCGAACGACAAGATAGAGCGACAAGCTTCAACAGTGGCGCGGGCAACACAGGCTAATGATATTGAAAAATTTTTACATTTAATTTCATTATGTTAATTTGTCACTACTCTATCGCATTAGGTTTAAGCCTGTAATGATGGTAGTAAGTTAAGATAAATAAATAAATAATAATGCAATCAAATTTTAATGCTTATGATGAAAAAAAATTCTTGTAATAACATAATTTTTACTAAGCAATTTTCACGAATACACATAAATAAAATGCCTCTATTGCATCTTTTTAATTGAAAGTAAGAAAAATAATATAAAGATGTGCATTTTGTACCGTGGTCCCCTGTTTGTCATCCCCTTAACAAGCTGGTAAGGTCGTCACTCGAGTTATATACCACACGTACTCGTCACGCGCACACTCACTCAGTCAAGTGAGATCTACGATCGATGTCAATATCAGCCGGCTTACTATGACTTTTGTATTTGTAACGGTACCTCCCGGGCTATCCGTTTTCTCGCCGCGGGCCTCAATCAAATCACTACTCCAGTGAGACGATTACTTACGATCTTACTATCAAGAAAGTAATGCATCAAAGAAGGCTGGTAAATTAAACTAAAATGTGCTAACTAAGCATTTCCTTTATTTTCAAGCTAAGTTTAACTAGGTATATTTGTTTTGTTTCTTTTTAATTACGTTTTTAATACTTGATGAATGCTATTGCTTTTTTAGTTAACCAAATTTTAACTTGAAAACTTCCAGCAAGTCTATTCACTTGAAACTAGATATTGGCGGAACTAATGTGCGGAGACACATTATAGGAAGCCAGATAAAACGGCTTTGATTGATTGATTTTTAAAATGAAAAGAAATGATTTCATTTCGATTCACTTTTAAACCTTAATTCGTCTTAATTTTATGGTGGTTGTTTGTACGGCTGATTTATTGTTTAGTAAAACTTAACATTTTATTAAGTTTTTAATATTTGATTAATGTTGTTACTTTAGTATACGATATATTTTCATTTTCCATGTTGATTTCCTTTAAGAAATTACATTCTTCTTAATTATATGGTTTGGGTTTGTAAAGCTGATTATTGCTTAGTAAATTAGTATCCTGTTTTTGATTGGCCTAAAATATAAAGATTCAAAAAAAAAACAAATAACCTAAATTAATCTTTTTGGTGAAAAATACTACTGTGTGTAGTCTGATTTACTAAAGATAATTGTAATTCAGTAAATTTTCTTAGTTACTGCTGTGATTTAATGATAATAATGACTATTTAGCGAGCTGGAGTGACCAAATAAATGTTAATTTTACCAAATTTACCGACTTTTTCATTTTATACTCGTAATAATGTCTTATCCTTTCGGTTTCTCTGTAGTTTACTTGATCATAGTATAATTTACAGTTTTATTTGTCGGAACCGGGTAGAACCGGGTACCCGGCTCCTACTGCATCTCAGAACCGGGTATCAAAAGTCTGGAACCGGAACCGGAATCGGTTCTGCGTGCCCTAGTGCAGGCTACACAAAATAGGCCCACGAGGCCTATATTTGCAGTGCCGCACGCGAAAAGCGAGATTTTGTTTTATCTAAGACTTTAACAGAGAAATTCTTAAGTAACTAAGCGACTTGGCAACGCAGCACTCACCACTCAACAGGCTTGATGTTGTCCACTGTTGTCAGACTTCTCTTCGTCTCCGGCATCAGCAGTTTGGAGAAACAGACGGCGGCTGGAGCTGACATCACGCTAGCCGTCACAAGGTGGGCCGGCTCAGCACCGAAACCGATGTATGAGGCTAAGATTGTACCTGGAAGCAAAGGGCATTATTATTATTATTATTATTATTATTATTATTATTATTATTATTATTATTATTATTATTATTTCGACTATGTCTTTTTTTTTCTCGACCGGGGTCGGTTTTTTTAGGACTAGGTACGGGCTTATGCCAAGTATCCTGGTTCCGTTGTGTCAGTGTATGTGTGTACTATTGCATTTCCTGTGTGTTTGGCGGCATGCTATGTGTTGTGTTTATGTGAGGCGTTGTATGATTGGTGAGCAGTGGGAGTGAAGTTGGGTTAAGAAAGCGGCGGACTATAGAGCAGGTGTCGATCACTATTGATTTTTGCATGGGTATGAAGGTTTTTATAGGTAGATCCAATAATTCTAGGGCTTTCTTTAGAGTTTTAGGGACGATACCGGTTGAAGAGATGATAATCGGGACGATTTTGACGGTTTCTTGTTTCCACATTTGTTTCATTTCATCTGCTAGGGGAATATATTTTTGAATTTTTTCTGTATGTTTTTGTTTTAAGTTATGTGTGTTGGGGACGGAGATGTCGATTAGGTACGTAGTCTTTGTGGATTTCAAGGTAAGTGTGATGTCCGGTCTATTGCTAAAGATAGTACGATCTGTTATAATGTCTCGGTCCCAGTATAGTTTTGCGGAACTATTTTCTATTACTTTTTTAGGTTTGTATTGGTAGTAGGGGGTGTAGCTTTGTAGTAGTTTATATTTCAGTGCGAGTTGTTGATGAATGTGTTTGGCGACATTATCATGTCGGTGGGTGTATTCTTTGTTGGCAAGTGTGCTGCAGCCTCCAGTAATGTGGTCTATTGTTTCTGAGGCAAGATTACATAACCTACATTTATCTGTTTCAATAGTTTCTTTCAGGATGTACTTGGAGTAGTTTCTGGTTTTGATAATCTGATCTTGTATTGCTATAAGAAAGCCTTCTGTCTCGCCAAATATGTTATTTTTTGTAAGCCAGGTACAGGATGCGGTTTTGTCTATGTGCTCTTGGTCTAGCTGGTGTGGGAATCTGCCATGTAATGCTTTCTTTTTCCAGTTCTCTAGTTTTTGTTCGTCTGTAGTTATTTTATGTTTCGGTTCGAACTGGCTATTGTTCAGTTGTAAGGGTGTTCCAGGTTGGGGTAAATTTACTATTGCTTTGTGTATGGCGCTTTCGTTGGCTTTTGTATGGAAGTAGGATCGCAAATTAATTATTTGAGTGTAGTGGAGGTTTTTAATGTCTATAAATCCTCGGCCTCCGAGTTTTCTCTTGAGTGTGAATCGTTGTATCGCCGAATGTATGTGGTGAATGTTATGTTTGTTGCATGTTGTTCTGGTTGTAGTGTTCAGGGCTTCCAATTCTGTGTCTGACCATTTTACGATTCCAAATGAATATGTGAGAATAGGGATAGCGTAAGTGTTAATGGCTTTTGTTTTATTTCTGGCCGAGAGTTGTGTTTTAAGTATTTTATTCAGTCTCTGTTTGTATTTGGTTTTTAGTGCGTTTTTTATTTCTGTGTGGTCAATGGACGTGCTTTGTTGGTATCCTAAATACTTGTAGGTCTCTTTGGGTTCCATGCTGTCTATTGTTCCTGTTTGTTGTTCTAAAATGTATGGATCTGTTTCTTTATGCTGGCCTTTGATCATACTGTTGATTTTGCATTTATCAGTTCCAAATGTCATCTTTATGTCTCTACTGAATTCTTCGGTTAGTCTGATTAGGTGATTTATTTGTTGTCTGTTAGCTGCAAAGAGTTTTATATCATCCATATAAAGCAAGTGTGTAAGTTTAATGTCGTTTCCTGTATCTATGTTATACCCGTAGCCTGTTTTATTTAATATTCTTGAGAGGGGATTTAGAGCTAGGCAGAACCATAGAGGGCTCAGTGAGTCACCTTGGAAGATGCCACGAGCAATTTTAATAGAAGGTGTGCTAAGTGTTGTGTTATTTGTACGTATATTTAGTTTAGTCTTCCAGTTAGTCATTGCATACTCTAGTAATTGTATCAGTCTGTTATCTATTTTGTACATTTTCAGAACGTGTAGGAGCCAAGAATGAGGTACACTGTCAAATGCTTTTTGGTAGTCTATGTATGAGTAGTACAAATTTCTGTGTTTTTTCTTAACTTGATTGTGTATTTCCGTGTCTATTACTAGTTGCTCTTTGCATCCTCTTGATCCTTTACTACATCCTTTTTGTTCTTCTGGTATTATCTTGTTGCTAGTAAGGTGGCTGTTAATTTTATGAGAGATGATGGAGGTTAATAGTTTGTAGATGGTAGGGAGGCAGATGATTGGTCGATATTTAGCAGGATTGGTTGTATCATTATCTTTAGGTTTTAGGTACGTAATACCTTGGGTTAGGAACGGTGGTATGTCTTGTGGGTTGTGAAGAAGATGGTTTAGTGTGCTAGCTATGTATTTGTGTGTTGAGGTTAGATATTTAAGCCAATAATTTTGAATTTTATCTGGTCCTGGTGCTTTCCAGTTTAGGGTATTTTTTATTGCGTATGTTACATCATCTATATTGATACTAATTTCTGGCATCGGATCAATGTTATCTACCTCCTGTTCTTCTATCTTGGCCCATGATGAATGTGAATTGTGTTGTAATGGATTTGACCATAAGTTCTCCCAGTAATGTTTTACCTCATCTATATTAGGTGGTTCTGTAATTTCGATTTGATCTGAGTTTAAGTTTCGGTAAAATAGTTTTTGGTTGGTATTGAAAAGGTTATTGTCTGATTTTCTCTGGTTACTTATTTTGTATCTTCTTAGTCTTTTAGAGTATGCTTGTAGTTTTTGCTTATAATTATCTAGTTCATTTACTATTTCATCTCTGCTTTTGTTATTTGGGTTTAGTTTCTGTTGTTTCTTCTGTGTAAGGTTTCCATTCAGATATTGGGTTAATCGTCCTATTTCTTTTCGGAGGATTGCAATTTTATTTTCTAATCGTTTTTGCCATTGTGGAGTCTTTTTTTTGTTTGCCTGGTTTATGTTAGTATTAGTTTTGTTGTGTTCTTTTTTCTTTTCTTTATTTGTAGAATTTGTATATGTTGTGACAGTTAACGCGGCACAATATATAATTTCATGTATCTCTACTATTGTAACATCTTCTTTATTTTGTAGGTGTTTGTTGATAATTTCATTTACGGTTTTTATTGTTTTAATGACTTTTCGTGTTGTTTGTATTTTGGAGATGATGGGTCTTTGAGTTGGGTCTGTACCTGTGTATTTAATGAGGATTTCAGTAAAGGTGTCTTCAATTTTTTGGTAGTTTATTGATTCTTCTGATGTAATATCTATTTCAGGCCCTTGTGATTGGGTATGTTCATAAGTTTCTTGAAATGCTACAGATGCAGATTTCGTGGTGATTTCATTGTCTGATAGTGTCATAATGATGGGTTGGGGTGTCGATGCTATAGTCTGCTGTGTATTATCCCTTTGTTCCAGGGTGTGTGAATTTTGGAATTGGTTGTACATGACGTCATTATTGTTTGTGTTTACTTGAGTTTCAAAGTTATTAGTGTTGGGATTATCTAGGGTTGTGATTGTTTGTAATACAGCTTGCTTTATACTTTCTCGTTCTGATGCTGGTATTCTGTTATTTCTGTATATGACCCTAATTTGATCTGCAAGCCTTTGTTCTGTTAGATGACTCAGTTCGGGGAAAGTTTCAGTAAACTTTTGGTGTAGTAACGGTCGGTAGGCTGTGAGGTTCTCTTCACAGCTTGTGACCATGTAGTAGCAACGGAGAAAATCATGGTTAATTTGATTAGTCCATCTCATTCGTTGTCTACTTTTGCCAGCTAGGGTGGTTGCAGGGAGCATGTCCTGCAAAACACTTCTTGCTGGTGTGTTAGTGTCAGTAGTGTGTCGTTCTGTGTTAGTGTCTACGCGGTTTGAGTGTGAGTTTGTTTCAGATGTACGCGTAGGGTTCATGATGCCAGTAATGGGTGCAGGACAAATTGCGAGCGCTTCCTGCACAACATCGCATGACATGGGGGATATCGTGGTAGATCGAGATGTTGATGTTAATTGAAAATCATATGGTGATGAACTGGGTGATTGGAAGAGACTATGTGTTGATGATATAGGTGACGATGTATATGAGAGCATGTCGGGTGATGGTGTGTTATTTTCTTGTCCTGCAACAGTGCTTGACTGGGCAGGATGTAGCGAAACGTTGCCCTCCCCAGAGTACGTAGGGCTGCCCGAGCTTGTTGGCTCGGGGCGGGATTCTCCATTACTGGTACCCGCCTGGGGTAATATATTCCTACTTCTTAAACGCATCGCTACTTCGGGTTTACTAGTGCTCCGTTGGTCATTGGTAAGTATTTAGCTAAATGCTGCCAATGTCCGCCCCTCACGTGGCATAAGATGGTCAAGCCGGACGTGGAGTTAGGTTTGTGAGGGGCTTATTATTATTATTATTATTATTATTATTATTATTATTATTATTATTATTATTATTATTATTGTTTATACACACCACCGACTAACTAAACTGGCTACCGTTAGGAAACTGTATATTACCCATGCAGTGCTAAAACTTCATAAGAACCTGCCATTTGTCCCTAACAAGATTGACAGAAGAAGGAAAAACAATGCTGTGGATGTGCCAAAAACAAACACAACCTCCGCTAAAAGACAGTTCACCAGACGTGCAGCTCATCTGTACAATATAATAAACAAGGAACTAGACATATATCCCAAAACAGTTCACGATTGCAAGAAAATTATTCCTTCATGGTTAGAAACAAAATCATATGATGAGATAGAAGCTATAATAGAGAAATAATGAAGGCTACAACTACATTTTATGCAGTACTCACACTTACACACAAACAGACACACACACACACACTCACACATACACACACGCGCCCTCTCACACACGCACGCACACATACACACACGCGCCCTCTCACACACGCACGCACACATACACACAGATGCACCACAAGCCATACACGTACATGGCTAAATTAAACTTAATGCTGAAATTGAATTTAAACTTAAATATAATTACCTTAATGTATTTCCTGTGTGTAGTTTTAAGCAAAATGTTATTTTTAGGTATAATTAGTTTTCTAAAGAGGAGCGGTGCCTCCCAACTCAAGCCTTTCAAGCTTACAAGGAGACACCAGCCACTATTTATGTTAGTTTAACCTATTTAAACGAAATAAAACATATTTTTTTTTATTTTTTTTTTTATTTTTACACAAGCAGCTCAAAGCTGATGTTGTGTATATCACTGCACTTTAGTCTTTAAAAAAATGTCTAATTTATTTTTGAATGAGTTCACTGTGGTTGCACTAATTACAGCTTCAGGTAGACTGTTCCACCCGGTAACCACACGGTTAGGCAGAAAGTGTCGACGGGGGTTGCTTGCACATTTTGATCCAACGATTTTAAGTGAGTGACCCCTGAGGTGCTGGTTTTTGTTCATTTTAAAAAGGCTGTCAAGTTCTTGAACATCATAGCACCCAGTCAGTATCTTATATGTCTCTATAAGGTCACCGCGTTGTCTGCGTTGTTGCAGCGTGGTAAGACCAAGTTCTTTCAATCGCTGTTCGTATGGCTTGTCATGTAAACCTACAACCATTTTGGTAGCTCTTCTTTGAACCTTCTCTAACATGACAATGTCTTTTTGAAAATAGGGACTCCAAATTTGAAAGCCATATTCAAGCAGTGGGCGTATATATGATTTATAGATTGTTAAAAATAAAGCCTTGTCGATGTAATTAAATGTTTTTCTTATCATATATGTTACAGAGTTAGCCTTCTTGGTTAGTTGAAGAACGTGAGCATCCCATTTCAGATTGTCTGTTATTGTGACTCCCAGATCTCTCTGTGCTGTAACTGTTTTTAGGGGTTCTGAGTCAACTGTGTATGGTAAATATGGGTTGTTTTTCCCAACATGTAAGACAGTACATTTCCCAGAATTTAAAGTTAGAAGCCAGTCTTTGGTCCACTGAGTTATCCGATTCAGATCATCTTGAATCATCTGGTGGGATATTAGCGGGTTTCCCATTATTTTGGTGTCATCAGCGAATAAGGACAATTCAGATCTTATAACGTCCTTTAGGTCCGTCAAAAATATTCCAAATAGGATTGGTCCTAATACAGATCCTTGAGGAACACCGCTGTAAACATTGAAGTAGTTGGAAAGCTCTTCTCCTACTCTGACTTTGAATGTTCGTGCACTAAGGAAGTCCTCTATCCACAGAAGAAGTTTTCCCCGAATTCCAAAATGTTCTAACTTTGCAATTAATCGTTTTATGGGGACGCGGTCAAATGCTTTCTCATAATCTAGATAAATTATGTCTGTAGGTTCATGCTTATCCCAATTCTTTGTCCAAAAGTTTACGCAAGACAACAGGTTAGTAACTATGGATCTTCGAGGCACAAATCCGTGTTGTTCAGCAATAATGATCTGTTCCTTGGACAAAAATTCTCTTATTTGTTTAGCAATAATTTTTTCCATTACTTTGCATGGTATGCATGTTAAGCAAACTGGTCGATAGTGAGCCGGGTCGAGCTTATCTCCTTTTTTGTAAATGGGGGTAACCATTGCCTCTTTCCAATCTTGCGGTAATTTCCCATCTTTAAAAGACAGACTCATGATGTGAGCAAGTTGCCCGCATACCACACGGTTACATCTTTTCAGTAGGATTGACGGTATTCCATCAGGGCCCATTGCTGTGTCATCATTCAGGGTATTCAATGCTCTTGCTACGGCTTCAGGTGTAAAGTCAATCTGCTCAAGTGAGTTTGCCACAGCAGGACTGCCAATGTTTGGTAAAGGTTGGTTGATAGGTTCTTTCACAAAGGACTTTTCAAATTGTTTGCCAAAAATATTAGCAACTTCTTTATTGTCAGTAGTTATTCTCTGAGTTAGGCTATCTCTTAATGCTGGTGGAATAGAAACTTTCGAGTTCAAATGTTGACGCATATATGCATAAAAGCATTTCGGACCAGCTCCAACAATAGTTCTTTCAAAATTAATTCTGGATTTTCTTACTTCTCCAATAATTTTATTGTTTAGCTTCCTATAATTCTCGTATGATTCTTTTGTTTTACATAATTGATACAATTTCCATTTCTGTAGCTTTTCTCGAGTCAGTTTTATTATCTGTGGTCCAATCCATGGTTTTTTTATATTTTTCTTTTTATTAGCTCTTGTAAGTGGTATGTTTCCTTTAATAACCTTATGAATGCCTGTCTTAAAGTCCATCCACGTCTTATCGGGATTAATATGGTGTATGGAATTTAAATTGTGTTCTAGTAGCCGGGAAGTTATAATTTCATAATTAGCACTGTAGAAGTTTCTTCGGTGTTTTTTCTCAACAATGTTGAGTATTTGATCATTCTGGATTTGTAGTGTCCCAAAAAGGACCATGTGGTCACTTTTACCTATTTGAGGATAATGTATTATTTTAGTACACAAGTTGTCATCATTGCAAAGAATAAGATCAAGTAATGACTCTTCGTTATTTCGCTTTCTCGTTATTTCTGTCACCAACTGATGTAGATTAGTTTCAGTAATCATTTCTATAAAATTTTCATGAAGTGCATTATAACCATCTAATTTCTGTAATGGCCATTCAATGTCAGGGAGATTAAAATCTCCAGTAATTAGTAAATTCCCATTCTCTTCAGCAGCCTTTTTAATTGTTTCAATTAGCAACTTATCACTTTCTTTTAGGTCATAGTGGGTAGGGCGATAAACACCTCCAATAACAATTTCAAATTTACCATATTTAATATTTAACCACAATGCTTCTACATTCATTTTGTTGTTAAGAGTAGGATGTAAGCTTGCGTTGATAATAATAGCCTGATGTCTCTGGGCTACATAGATAGCTACTCCTCCAGCACCTTTGCCACTTTTGCCAGGTGGTCTATCAAGTCTATAAAGCGTATACCCCTTAATAGCTACCAATGTATCCAAAATATCAGGTTTTAAATGTGTTTCTGTAATAATTATAAATGTAGGTCGCAACCTATCAATTTCCAATAGCAATAAATCTCTTTTAGCCATAATCGATGCCAGGTTTGTATAAAACAGAGTAAGCTCAGTTAGACCATTTTTTTGCTACTTTTTTTGGTCTTGATTTATTTGTACTATCGATGGTCTGTTATTTACATACTTTATAGAGATGTCTTCCTCACCTTGCTCAATCCGTTGTCTCAATTCCAACCGCAAACTCTTTAGGTACTCACGCTGATATGGAGTAAGGTCATTTTTGGCAGTGACACCCGTGCGTAGCTTTTTACCGTTTTTCAGTATGTGAAGAGCGGCTTCTTTGTTCCTCATCACCACTTTCAGAGGTCGGGGGGCAGAGCCAGGTTGCAGCTTACCCAGACGAATAATCACAACTGGAGAAACAGGGTCGGGCAGGTTAGACAATGCACGCTCCACCTCTGATTGATCATGTCGTTTACGCTCCTCAATGGTTGAATCAGGTAATGAAATCTCTGGGATCCCAAACATGATGACATTAGAGCTCCGTTTCTGCCGTTCTTCAATTTCCCCAATGACAGATTCCACATTTACAGTTGATTGTTGATTTTTCTTAATTACGTCCATTTCCAACTCCAATTCACTTAACTTCTTTCGCAGAGCAGGAAGCTGGCGCACCCCGAGTTCACAATCAGGACACAAGTACTTAAGAGTAGGTGAAACCAAGGCAATCACCCTCAACTCCGTGGCAAGCAACCCACTACACTTAACACAGATTTGCCTTTCACAACCATGACAAACTATTTTGGGATTTTTTTCATCCACTTTTGGAATGTCTTTAATACATTTTGAGCAGGAAACCATCTTGATAAATTAGTTTTTGGTGCACTTTGAATGACCTTTAGAGGTTAACTTTTGGCAGTGCAACAAACTTGTGAATCACAGTTATTGACGCGAGATTTCACTTCCACTAGTGAATTATGCGGTATAAGACACAATTAAACTAAAATAACACTGAATTTAAAGGTTTTTATGACTTTTTATCGAATAATACACACAGCAAACCGAAAACACAAGTGCATCGAAAAACGAGGGTCATGCACGTTATAATAGGCAGTCTTGGGGCAAATCCGTTGGCGTAAGGATGATTTGTACGGTGGGAGGGGGGAGGGGGGGGGGGGCTAGTTCCAATTCATAAAGCCATCAACAAGTATCTGTTCTCTTGTTTAAGGTCGTAATAAGATAAAAGATAAATAGAGATAATCCTCCATACACCGAGATCACGTACAAATACTTAACAAAAACCATATTTGTATATCAATGACCCGTATTTCTGGAAGGGGTGGGGCAGGCGGTACTCTGGGAAGGGCCATGCTGCACTGGCCCCTACCTAGTTACGCATATGGGCAAATCCCCGACCTATATAATAAAAACCGGCCAAGTACGTGTCGGATCACGCGCAGTGTAGGGTTCCGTAGTTGCCCGTCACAATATGCAGACTTGTTTGGATTAGCATTCACCCTGTCTTTGCTTGTAGGCAAAACGCCGAGATATGTTTTAAATTCTTTATTGCACACAGAAAAACAAGTACAGAATAAAGTAAAATAAATAATGTTCATCCATGAATATATTCTTAATTAATAAATGGAATATTGTTTGGCTGCCGCTTGACTTCTTTTGCTGATGCTGCTCTAAGTACCAGTCGCCATTTACAGATTGTTTCTTTAACCGCACGGGTTATATGAACATATCTAAAAACGGGCCTGCATTCAGTAGATTATTAGTCGTTCATTTGTAAAGCCCATATGCTGTGATAGTTTTCTTCTTAACTTCGCTATATAAACGATTGCCGTGCATTGAAAACATATCAATAAGTTGTATGTATAATTTTTCTTGCCTGTTATTTAAGATTGCTTTGCTTTTATGCTCGTATTGCTTGCTTGTTGCGTGTTTTATGCGGGCGGTGCACGAGTCTGCGTTTTGAATAGCACGACAAGAATTGTTTAGCGGAATATTGCAAATTATATTAATATATCCATAACTTATCTACTTTAGTCTACCTACTTGGGTCTTTTTATTGGGGTCTATCTAATTTGTGTATATCTACTTTGCGTCTATCTTCTTGTAGTCTATCTACTTGGGGTCTCTCTACTTGGGGTCTATCTTTTTGGGACCTATCTAATATTGGGTCTACCTGCTTGAGGTCTTGGGATCTATCTACTTTGGCTCTATTTGTTTGAGATATAAGTATCTATTTTTCGTTGCTCCCCTCTCAGGACTGCCTGTACGCTCGCTGTGCATGGACCTATTTTTCGTTGCGTATTCGAGATATATTATTTTTTAATATTTACCGCGAATCGCGCCCGCGCCTCAGCTGCGCGGAGGGGATCATCTACCTCTAGAGCGCCTGAGTTGTGGTGCCGCTCTCTGTGCTTCCTGCCTCGGCTTTCCACTCGGTCGCGACGCCCTCCGTCGCGACTGCTCCAAAGAAGCCGCGGTACCCTCCCATGGTCGTGGATACGCTGCCCAACTGGCGGCTGCACATCAGGGAGATGACGCAGCAGATAGGACGAGCCCCGAACGCGCGCGCCTTTCAAAGGGGCGTGCGTTTCACCCCAATGGATGCCGACGAATTCCGAATTGTGCAGTCGTATCTAACACGACTCACAACAGAGGAAGGCGTCAAGTGGTTCTCCTACTCGCCACCAGCGGGGAGGACCCTCAAAACAGCCATCCGAGGTCTCCCGGCGAACACCGAGCCGGAAGAACTGATGGAAGCCCTGTCCGAACTTGGACTTGAGGTGGAATACTGCAAGCCGATTAGGGTGAGAGCGGGGCGCCCCGGCTGCATATTCTTCGCTCAGTTCAAGAAGACGCCCAACTTGACGCCGGCTGTGTATGAGATCACCGAACTCATGCACATGCCAGGCATCAAAGTTGAAGCCTGGAGGGGGGAGCGGGGGCCTGCGCAATGCCACAGGTGCCAGCAGTTCCGCCACTCCTCCCATAACTGCCATCGCACCAGGGCCTGCGTGCGCTGCGGTGAAGAGCACCTGGCCAGAGAATGCCCACGCCCGAGGGAAGAGCCTGCGACCTGCGCAAACTGCGGGGGTTCTCATGCAGGAAATAATGCCTCCTGCCCCGTGTTCCGGAGGGAGGCCCGGAACAAAAAGGCGGGAACCGTCGCTCTAACGGCGACCGACCCCAAACCAAAGGAGCTGCCCACCTCCCAACCGAAACCTCGAGAGACGACGGCGCCGTCCTCGCTCGTGGCCTAGGCGAACCCGCCTACGGCCAGGAACAACGTGCTGAAGTCTCAAAGGAAGAGCCCAGGAGGAAACCCAAGAAGGCCACGGCAGAAAAACCCGCCCCCATGATGACCATGGACACCGCAGCACCGGCGGATTCCACACAGACTTACCAGGAGGAAGAGGAGGAACGGGACGAGATGACGAGGCTTCTCGACATCATCCTGACCAACCCTACCTTCCTACGGCAACTGGAAGAGAGAAGAGCAGCCGGGCACCTTGTAGCTCCTCCTTTGTGAGTCGAGCAACAGGCCACCGGACACTCCACCGGACGCCTTCGGGCGTCACCATCATAGACCTGCCCATAGTTATGGGCAGCGGAAGAAACTTCAGGCAGGGGGCTCAGCCCAGATACTGACTCCCCACGCCCCAGAAAGGGGTATGTGAGATGACTACTTCGTCGTCCCCTCTCATTGTAATATCTGGTCACTGGTAACTGATAGACAATTTTGTTATTTTACCGTTTATGTAGATTTAGATATATGCTTTAGTAAGGAACAAACGTGTCAGCATATTATATGATAATATTCTCCCTATCTTAAGATCTCTGTTTCGTTCGCTTTAGTTCTGAATAAATAAAAATATATATATATTGTCACGACATGAATCTCCGAGGGGGTGTCAGAGGTGTTTCCGGGTGTGAACTGTGAAATGCAAATCACAGTCCAGACTCAGCACACCCGCGTTTCACCGACGATTATTACGTCCCAACGTGATGAGTGGTGAGCCCTATCGCCGTTCTTCGGGCACAAATACATGCGTTTTAGGGCATGCAGGTTTCCTCACAATGTTTTCCTTCACCGTTCAGCAAGTGGTAAGTCATCCATCCATCAGCCTGTTTCGTCCACTGCTGGACATAGGCCTTTCCAGGAGTTCACCACTCTTGGCGGTCCTCCTGGAAGAAATGCCCCTACTCACACACGCTGGGCCGGCGGGTTGGTGAGCGCGGTGCCGAAACCCTTGCACTAGTGACGCCGCTGCCCGTCACCAGTCTGATTTATATAAGGTCCGGCAATTGGGGATGGATATACCGCCATCCATCGGTCCCAGGCAATGGTGGGCCGCCTGGTTTTGCCTGAGAGCTGTTCTCTTACTCTCCCCCGAATAACTTCGGGAGGATTTGCGAGTAAGATGGTGGTACCTCCACAGTCGAGCCCGGCATCAGCTCTACCACCTATAAGTATAATACTCTAATCACATGAATTCCGAAAAACTCATTGGTGCATGCTCAGCCAGGGATCAAACCTGGATCTCAAAGATTGAGTGGCCAGCGATATACTCCCTGAGCTACCGCCGCTTTTTTTAGTTCTGAATTTATCAAGGAATTTCACGATTTTTTAACCAAAAGAAAATAAAACATATTGTTTTGTTGGTGGATGCTCAGTATGAGAAGGAGATTTCGTTGTTACGACAATAACATCCTGTATTTACTTGCACTCGGTATTTCTTTAACCTCGGCAATAAACGACAAGAGCTTACCTTAAATCCGATATGAGGTCGTTTGTTATCTTATATCTTAATTTGACAATAAATTGTTGATAAGTTAAATGGTACTGATAAGTACCCATTTTCATTGTTATTGCCATGTTTTGATATCGATTATATCTGTGACGCTCACAATTAATTGCCTTTGTGATTATCTTGAGGATATAATTTTACTTTTTTATGCAAATTAATGAAACAAAAATGCCGTTTTTATAGATAGGAAATCGGATTGGCGCGTGTGCCTGCTAGAGGCGAATTAGATTTAAGAGTGGAGTTAAGTCTCGCAATTATAATATCTTTTTAGATGACATGGCTAGAAAAGTTCGCACGGAGTGATTATCTCTAGTACATTACGGAAGTACTTTAAACATTAGGTATAAACTAAAATTAACGTAATGTTGGTATGTAAAAGAAATGTTCGATACAGGCTTCAGTAGGATATAGAAAGAAAGAAAGAAAGAAAATGTTTTTATTTGTCACACAAGAAAAAATAAATTACAAACTAAATACATATACAAAAAATATATATATTACATGTGACAAAAAGGAACCATCTCAGCATTTGCTGTAGATTGCAAGCAATTCTACAACGCTAGTTTTCAGATGGCTCCATTTCATACCTATTTAATAACACGACAGGTAGACTTAATGTTGTTGACAATATACACATACACAAAACATAATTTCTTATAAAAGAATAATTTATACATTATTCTTTATGAAATTTTAAACACTATTAATAAAAATAAATTTTGGTACACAATAAATTAATTAAATGTTATAAATAAAACAAAAAAAAATGGTACTGAATTAAAAATAAAAATAAAAATAAAAATAATAGAAAGTTTATT
Source organism: Ypsolopha scabrella (assembly GCA_910592155.1). NCBI lineage: Eukaryota > Metazoa > Arthropoda > Insecta > Lepidoptera > Ypsolophidae > Ypsolopha > Ypsolopha scabrella. The sequence continues at coordinate 5,269,804 of OU342989.1, read as the reverse complement.
TAAATTAAACTGCATATCATTAACCAAATAGTATAAGGGAATAAGAATCGCATGGTATTGATAAAGATCAAAATATCCATATTTCGAGGAGAGCTTTTAAAAAAAAATTCCATGTGTCACTTATTTTGTTCTGATGCAGTTTGTATTATTTTTCTGTTTAATTAAAAGGCTACGTCGATGATGTTTTTTTGAAAGTGGCCAATGTCATAAATTTACGTAAAAGTGGATATAAACTGGTCTTAAATGCGTTATGGGTTTTAATATTGAGACCTGTAAAGTAGGGAGTAGAGATAAATTCGTTTTTTGTTTGTTTTGCGACTCGAGGAATACTTCTGCAATCGGTGTGATAAGTGGATATAAACTGGTCTTAAATGCGTTATGGGTTTTAATATTGAGACCTGTAAAGTAGGGAGTAGAGATAAATTCGTTTTTTGTTTGTTTTGCGACTCGAGGAATACTTCTGCAATCGGTGCGAGGTAACAAGCGAATACTATAAATATTATTTATTATAAACATTCTGATAATTTCGCAACGCCCTCCGTCGCGACTGCCCCAAAGAAGCCGCGGTACCCTCCCATGGTCCCATGGTCGTGGATACGCTGCCCAACTGGCGATTACATATCAGGGAGGTAACGCAGCAAACAGGACGACCCCGAACGCGCGCGCCATTCAAAGGGGCGTGCGTTTCACCCCAACGGACGCCGACGAATTCCGAATTGTGCAGTCGTATCAATCTAACAGAGGAAGGCGTCAAGTGGTTCTCCTACTCGCCACCAGTGGAGAGAACACTCAAGACAGCCATCCGAGGACTCCCGGTGACCACTGAGCCGGAAGAACCGACGGAAGCCCTGTCCGAACTTGGACTTGAGGTCGAGTATTACAAGCCGATTAGAGTGGGGCGCCCCGGCTGCATATTCTTCGCTCAGTTCAAGAAGACGCCCAACCTAACGCCGGCTGTGTATGAGATCACTGAACTCATGTACATGCCAGGCATCAAAGTCGAAGCCTGGAGAGGGAAGCGGGGGCCTGCGCAATGCCACAGGTGCCAGCAGTTCCGCCAATCCTCCCATAATTGCCATCGCACCCGGGCCTGCGTGTGCTGCGGTGAAGAGCACCTGGCCAGAGAATGCCCACGCCCGATGGAAGAGGCTGCGACCTGCGCGAACTGCGGGGGTCCCCATGCAGCTAATTACACCTCCTGCCCTGTGTTCCGGAGGGAGGCCCGGAATAAAAAGGCGGGAACCATCGCTCTAACGGCGACCGACTCCAAACATCAAGAGCTGCCCACTTCCCAACCGAAACCCTGAGAGACGACGGCACCGTCCTCGCTCATGGCTGAGGCGAACCCGCCTACGGCAAGGAACAGCGCGCTGAAGTCTCGAAGGAAGAGGCCCAGGAGGAAAACCAAGAAGGTCACGGCAGAACAACCTGCCCCCACGACGACTATGGACACCGCAGCACCGGCGGAGACCGCAGAGATTTACCAGGAGGAAGAGGAGAAGCGGGATGAGATGACGAGACTACTCGACATCATCTTCACCAACCCTACCTTCTTACGGTGACTTGAGGAAAGAAGAGCAGCCGGGCTCCTTGTAGCTCCTCCCTTGTGAGTTAAGCAACAGGCCACTGGACACTCCACCGGGCGCCTTTAGGCGCCACCATCACAGACCTGCCCATAGTCATGGGCAGCGGTAGAAACCTCAGACAGGAGGCTCAGCCCCGATACTGACTCCCCACGCCCCAGAAAAGGGTATGTGAGAAGACTAATCGTCCGTGTTAGCACACTGCACTGGTTTGAATATTTTAGTATGAAGCTTGGCATACCTAACACATATAATAAATAGTCATTTTGCTAACAAAATCTGGTGATAGTACTCGTCCATATGAACAACTTTTACTATGGGACAAACCCTGAAATTGCGAAAAAATAAACAGCTGTTCCATACACTTTGATCGAGTAAAGTAAAAATAGTAGTTCCGTAATTCGTATCCCTAACTGCACTTTTGGCAAACATAGATCAAGGTACTTACTCTAATTCGTATGTCAAATTGCACCGATGCATGGTTCTATTGTAAGTTACCATAGAGGTAATTTATTAGTCATCTATCACATTTAAAAACTTTTAAGTTCGAGCAGTGACTTGCCACTCTTTTGTAAAATATGAGCTTATTTGCCTCCTCTATTCAGAGATAGAGAACGGGACCAATAATCCATTTACAGTTGATTTTATTTTAATTAAATTCTATCTTATCGCCTGCTTTAATATCCACTTACTCGTACATATAAATACCAGCCCTTGCCCGCGGTAGTCCCTGCCCCGTTTTCGGCTTATGCTTTGTTTTATGAACACTCATATAGCCTAAATGATAACCACTAAGTATGGTGATAATTAAAATAAAAACCGGTCAACTACGAGTCAGACTCGCATACCTAGGGTTCTGTAATTCGACAGGTATTTAAAATCTTGCCCATAACTGTTTATGATGACTAAAAAAGAATAGTCCGTCATTTAGATTATCAAAAAATATTGGACACGTATTTTTTCTTTTGTCAATCAACTGACCAACTAATAAAATTTTGCCTATTGATTGTGCCACAAAAGAGAGATTCAAATATTTTTTATACCGTACTCGAAATAAAACTAGTGGATGAAAAATTAAATTTTGACATTTTTATCGTGAATTTCTCACCCGCTATATTTTTCCTGTAATCTTTACGTAATTCCAAATTACCATGTTTGTTTTCATATTTTTCGGTTCATTCGTCTCGGAAATAAAGGGGGGCAGGTCATGCATTATTTTTTATTTTACACTAGCTTTTGCCCGCGGCTCTGCCCGCGTGTTATTCGGTTTAACGAAATGCTTTTTTCCGGTATAAAAAGTAGCCCATGTATTAAGTCAGGATATAAGCTATATCCATTCTAAATTTCATCCAAATCCGTCCTGCCGTTTCAGTGCAAAAGAGTAACAAACATACATACACACATACACACACCCTTTCGCATTTATAATATTAGTGTGATTTTTTTTAATATTTCTCATTTGTTATCATGTTTTTTTCAATCACCCTAAAAACCGACAGACAGACAAATATTCTAAAATTGGTAGTTTTAGCTTCGGTACAAATATAATTAAATACCCATTTCATTTTAAATTTCACAAAAATATTCAATGTATAGACACGACTTTTTCAGTACCTCATTATTAGTAAATAAGATACGGTTAGATTTTTTTTTGAGTATTTAGAACAAAATTCCCTAATTTTATTTTGAAGCTACTGTAAAATTATGTTTTTTCATATATACTAACTAAACTATTTTGTATACTTATATTGTTTTGTTATTAGTCTTGCATCAGTCACTTATACTCTATGTATAAAGAACCGCAAGACGAGAGAGGTTTTTTTTTGTGCCTCTAATATTTTGTCTCAGAATAAGCTCGACTCAATTAGTATAGGAAGTCTAAATTTTATTTTGAGTATTTCACAGAGAGGGTCATTGAACCTTGGTACTAACCGCTTACCAGTCTCCAGTATGAATTTTGGCTATATAAACGAAAGTCACCTTATATAAAGTACTCATAACATAATGATATTATTAAGAAATAAATTATATTTTACATAAAAATTATGTTATTAATGTTATCAACCTTAATATTTTTTGTATGTATTTCCCGTATTTATTTATCAACTTATTTGTTCATTGCATTAATATTATTAATTGCATTGCATAATATTTTTATTCCTATATTTCTCTATTTTATTTCCCGTATTATTATATATGTTTTTATATTCTAAAGATATATATTGTAAAGATTAACTTTGACTTGTAGAAAGTATACTTTATGTATCTATTTTGCAATATAAATATTTTGATTTGATTTGACATGGCATCAGTTGGAATCGCCTTAGCCTTAGATAAAACAAAAGGAAGATACGGTACTCCGCTTCTCGCGCGTGGCCCAACAAATATAGGTCCAATGGACCTGTTTCGTGTCGCTTATCTCGCTCGCGCCACTCTCGAAGCTCGTCGCTCTATCTCTGTCGTTCGGTAGAAGGTGGTCCATTTTTGAGTTGACGATATAAGAACGTACCTACTGTTGCGAACTCCTTTTATAATACCTTTACTCTATTATTTCTGTAATGTTTTAAAATACATACGTATTCTTCCTTCTGTCATTGTCTGTCATGGTCTTGTACATATAAAATGGTTTTCTCTATTCAAGTTTCTTTTAAATTTTAACAAATAATATCAAATAATACAGTCCACAATTTCATCCGTTTCACCTACCTTTTGTTATATCAATAGTATTAGCTAACCTTTATGCTACAGTCTCAGCAGTGTGGTCTTACCGGAGACGGTGGCGAACCCAGAAGCCATCACGACGTGGATCTCGGAGGGTGTCAGGATCGCAATGTACGGCTTGATCATCAGCACGGACTCCGTCTGGAACCGTCGATGGTCAACGCGTTACAAAGAGCAAGGTACAAATTGTGAGGTTAAAGCGCTACCTGCCTGCCTGCGCTTTATCGCTTCTCTCGCGCCCATGTCATAACCAGATGACACACGAAAACATTCTATTAACCTCAGGCATGGCTGTATGGGCAAAGTTACATTTGCCTTCCCACTATGCGGATGAATAAAACAAAAAAATAATGAAGAAAAAAACACTAGTGCTGTGATAAAGTTCACTTTAACAACAGTTTAGACGCTTAGAAAATGGGACTTTACGAGCACTTGTATTGACATATATTTTTTATGCCACTATACTTGTTCTCAACTCAATAGTAGATAGGTATAAGAAGTTTAAATTTTATTTTGAGTATTCCACAGAAAGGGACCTTGAGCATTGTTCGCAAAGATATTATAAGAAAAAGTGGATTGTTCGTGACCAATTACCGAGTTTGCAGTGTAGTTTTGGTCATATAAACGAAAGTCACCTCATATTGATCTGCAAAATTTCACATTTCTATAGAAACTTCACACCCCATTACCATCCCATGTAAACTTTCGCATTCATTATTATTCATTATTAAGTGGGATATGATGGGATAGTGGGATGGAATGGAATGGGATGAGAACATCTAGGCCACAGAACAGACCAAATAGATTTAGACAGTAACCAATAGATAAGGTACTTTGTGCTCACCATCCCAAGGAAGACGTTCCCCACAGCAATGACGCTCTCACAGACGGTGGTCTGCGCCGCAGACTGCAGCAGTCGTCCCAGCTTCAGGCAGAACCACTGCAGAGCGCCCCAGAAGAACAGGACCTCCACCATCATGCTGAAGAAGAATATCACTGGCAGAGACTGCGGAAGTGAAGGCGGTTTTAGTGGAGTAAGCGAACGCAGGGAAGTTCATTGGATGGAATGCAATCTCGGTACAGAACTAAGCAAGTGTTGCGTGTGATTATAGGCGTAACTAGAACATTTGATGGTGACGCTAGTAAGTACTCACACTAAAAGCGAAGACAGCTTTCTCCCTGACCAGCAAATCTCCAAACACGAATGCAGCTCCATCCACGCCGTACGACAAAAACGTCGCCACCTGATGGACACAACGAAATGTAAAGCAATTACACAAAATAGATAGATACAGAAGGCCTGCTCCCTACAAGCAGCGATTTCAGGTGCACGCACACATTGACGTGTACGTACAACGATCTCAGTAGGATTCGGTAGAATACCAGGAGGGCGATTCCGGCATTATTTTTCACTCGTAATGTCAGTCATTAGATATTTGTTTAAACTTTGCAGTGGACGAAACAGGCTGATGGATGGATGGATGGATGGATTAATGGTAAATGTATGAAATTAAGGAAGAATCTACATTATTTACTGGAAACTAAATCAAAACAGACCACTAAACCAAATAAAATATTTTGTCCAGGTGATCGCTAACACGAGGCAGGGTGCCCAAGACACTGGCGGCATTACCTCGCTGAATAGCGAGACTGCTTCTTTGTCTGAAGTAAACCCCAGCTCTTGGGTCACCCGAAACGTCGACCAGGCGCGACGCTATGTCCTTAGAGAGCTGTCGCGCATCTGGTCCCCTCGGTCCGAACATCTCTACTCCAAACGGCACAAACATGTAACCCTCTCCTAGAGCCGCATATTTGCGCCGCTTGTTACACTCTGCCGCTGCTGCCGCCGCGCCAGCTGTAACAGCGGTCGATCGCACATGAGACGCGGCAAGAGTGTCAACACATGTCGCGTCCCACAAGAGCGAGCGACCGTTCTGCCACGGAATGAGCGTCATTCCGTCAGGCCTCTTTCCATCATCACGCGCAATACCATTTGGCTCTAGGTTGGCCGGCACGCTGACGGTTGCGAGGGCCCTCCAGATGACGTCATTCAGACTGGCGTGGCGGGACCAGCGACCGGCACTACGCTGACATGACAGACCGTGATGGCCTAGCTGGTCGACGCTTGTGCCACAGTGGCAGCGATGACTTTCATTGGTTCTTACTCCGAGTCGCAGACAGATGGAGAAGCTAAACGTGGTCTTGTCTAACAGTGTGCCAATATGTGCGGAAGGAAGCGCATGCAGCCAGTAACCAGCCTCACGCTCACCGGTTGCGAGAAGACGAGCACGGTCTGTGACGCTGGAAGCTGTGTCCAGAAGATGCTTCTGGACCTGCCCACAAATCGGCTCGTCCCATGATTTTTGGTATATCTATTTATCGTTTTTCCCCGAATTATGTTTCCTGTTTGATCTTATTCAATTGTTTTTTGAAGATTAATATTGACGTAAAACGTGTATTTTTATGTACTTGCCTATTTTACAAAATAAATTATTTGAATTTGAATAGGTCACAATATTATAAAAAATATAGGAAATCAAGATATATTCGGTTCTCACTGGGCCCCGTATCAGTTGAAATAATTATGTAAATTGTTATTTAAGTTTTAGATTATGTTACTTATAAAATTGTTGTATTTCGTTCTATAGAGAGCGCCATGAATTTTGTCTTACAGCGTCTTAACCACGCGCCCGCCCTGTAGCCCGTTTTCTATTGGGAATGTATGTATGGAGTGTGCTCAAATTTCGAGTAGAGTAATGCCACCTGGGTACGAATGTTACATGCATCAAACTGAGCCCAAAAAGCCCGGTAGCCCGAAATAACTCTGCGATAGGGTGGGGGGGGGGGGGGGGGGAGTTAAAGTACCTAACTCCCTACGTAGAGAAAAAAAAATTAGCGGATGTATTCGGACTTCTGAGTCAAGTTTGGTATCGTTTTCAGGTAAATCGATGATGGCCAGTTCATTTGTCATAGCCCATTTATAGAGACAATAAATAGACTTCCTACCACAGGGTTCGAGTTATCTTATTATAATACTATTATAATTATTATTATTCAGTTAATATATAAGGTCCTACAATAATAAGTGAAAATAATTCTAGGGTAGATCATGTATCGTTAACTGATCAAATTCCAAAATAATAAAAAATGTTTAGACAAAATAATTTTTTCACTTCCCAGTACAAAGTGGTTCAATCAGCTGACTAAATTTCTATGGAAAAATAAAAAAAAGAATGCGCAAAAAAAATTTTTTTTCTGTGGAATATACTCTATTACGGATACTCCATCATCTGTTAATTTTTTTTCACTTTAAATTGTAGGACCTTATATAACTACATTTAAATATATAGCTAAAAATGTAACGAGCACGTAGTATGAATTTTAATGATACCATTGGTAACGTTCTTCACGTTTTTTCGTACCCCAGACGAACGTCGCAGTACGTTGAATATTTTATTTTACTTTGAAAATATTTAAATGGATCCATCCATCAGCCTGTTTCGTCCACTGCTGGACATAGGCCTTTCCAGGATTTCACCACTCTTGGGGGTCCTCCTGGAAGAAATGCCCATACTCACACACGCTGGGCAGGCGGGTTGGTGAGCGCGGTGCCGAAACCCTTGCACCAGTGACGCCGCTGCCCGTCACCAGTCTAATTTATATAAGGCCCGGCAATTGGGGATGGATATACCACCATCCATCGGTCCCAGGCAATGGTGGGCCGCCTGGTTTTTTTGCCTGAGAGCTGTCCTCTTACTCTCCCCCGAATAACTTCGGGAGGATTTCCAAGTAAGAATTTCAAAGTTTAAATGGATACTTAATGTTAATGTTTTTATAATCCTCATTAAATGAGCTTTCAGAAAATATTTTTTTATATAACGTTTCATACAATCTTAAATTCTAGTGGTTTATTTGCATTATTTTACTACAGAAAGTTTATTATTTTAGGTTTTACGTCATATTTTACTATGGAACCCTACAAAACTGGTATGACAAATGAACTGGCCATCATCGATTTACCTGAAAACGATACCAAACTTGACTCAGAAGTCCAAATACATCCGCAAATTTTTTTTTCTCTATGCAGGGAGTTGAGTATCTTAACTCCCCTCTCCCCCCTCCCCGTGTCTCAGAGTTATTTCCAGCTACCGGGCTTTTTGGGCTCAAATAGACGTATTTCATACTGGTGCCAAGTGGCATTGCTCTACTCCAAATTTGTGTACCTTTCTCAATAGAAAACGGGCTACTGGGCGCTTAGTCCCATAAAGACGAATTTAGTTGATGCAATACCAAATTTCAGATTGAATTATAAAAAACTTTGTTGTGAAGTTTTGACAGGTAGACGTCCAGATACCGCTGTGGTTGAAAACAAATAAATTGGATGTTACCTGTGCAAATAAACTACGAAAACCGTAAAAACCCCTTATAAATGTGAATAGTGTAGAAAAGAAAATGCATGGGTATTCGTGTAGAAAAGGAACTTTGTGATTTTCTATTGTAAGTTACGCCTATATGTATTTACGTAAAAGTAAATAAGCATTTTAATTATTTATTTAAGTAGTAAACCAACATTGACGCAAGGCTAACAAACAGGCAGATCTCTGTCTTTGTTTCATAGAAAACGCAGTGTTTATACACAAATAGAACGCCCAACTATGTACATATTTATGGAAACATTGGAAAATTTGACACGCTGCAGTTGCCAGATGTCCAAGGCAAAAAATAAGACCATTTTGCGTGACTTTACATTTCACGTTTCATTTTAGTTTTTCTAATAACTTCGGGGGATTTGCGAGTAAGATGGTGGAACCTCCACAGTCGATTCCGGCGTTAGCTCTAGCACCGCTAAATTAATTGTACTAAATACATAATTTATTCCAACTAATAAAATGAAGATAGGTAATAAAATAACTTAAATGAAAAATACTCAGATATGTTTGTGTCTAGAAGGATGGCGTCCAGGTTTTAATTGGGATTCGGGTTATTACATGCATGAGTGCCGATTATTAAAATTAAGAACACTAACTCTTATTTGTCCCATAATCTCCCTCAGTCCCTCTGTACCTTAAATTTTCCTTTCTCAATTATAAAACATCATAATACCGGGTGTAAATAGACTACATTGAGCCATATTTTGTTTATTTTGTCTGTAGCTAAAATCAATTTTCTTTGTGTGTACCTATGTCCGTGTAAAATATTTAAGTACCCTCGAATTGGAAACACTGTTCCCCAAAGGACAATTATATTAGTTTGGGGTTCAGAGTCTTAACTATCTTTTTTTGTAAACCAATTGTTCAATAAAGAAATTTGATTTGATTTGCTACGATTAAATGAAACCACATATTTTACCGACCCTACGTCGTCCATTAAACAGCTTCAGGTTTCACGGACGACGTTCTCTCTAAACTCGCCCGTATGTCGGTACGTTAGCATTCACGGATTTTTGTTTGGAACTCAATTATTTCCCAAACTAAGGGTGTCCGCGGGTATGATTCTTGGGTAAAGTGGTTCAGTAGGGTCGGTAGAATATGTGGTTTCATTTAATGGTCGCACTCTATTTACATCTGTTATATTTAACCTTCTCGCGAATAAAGCATAATGTTTCCATTCAAATGTTCAGTCATTCGCAAAAACAAAAAAAAAGAGAAAAGACATAAATTTCCTGAATAAAATAAATATTTCCTTTCGAAAAAGAGCGGCCACAGCCGAATGGTAGAGCGTACGCCTGCGCCTGCTAGCCCAGCGGTACGGGGACAATGCCCTCGGTGTACATTCAATTTGTGTTCGGTCTGCTTGCGGACGGAAGTCAATTTGTGCCCGAAGTACGGCACAAAAGTTAGAGACATAATCGTAGATGAAAAGAAGGTGTACTGTGGCACACTGCATTTAGACTTTCGCAACAGTTACCCATCTGGGTCACAACGTAATCAAATAATGTGTTTCGTTGTTAATTTTATATTTATTATTTTATATATGTTTTTTGGAATTCAATAGAGAGACTTCGAACTAACATGTTCTATTATTTATAACTCCTGAGACCCTTCAGATAATGATCTTAAATATCATAATATTTCAGTACCAAGTGTGGACTGTTTTACATATTTACGATATGTATTCATAGGAATGTAGAAAACAAACGAGCCCCTAGATTATGTATCGTTGAGTCGGTAGCCAACTGATTGCCAAATAATATACGCAGATATACTAAGTATACCTACTATCGAATTCCGATTTCGCTTTGATTTTTTAAATTATTGAACCGTAAGCTGTTGGAATATCTTTCTTAGCACGAACTAATAAAGTTCAATTTGGAATGTACAGTTCGGAAAGGGAAGCGGTCCTTTAATTTTATAAATTATTTAACCGTAAGTCATCGGAAAAAGCTCTGTTTAAACTACGGAGGTCGCCTCGCTCCACTCCGCTTCGTTCGGCTCCCTAATATGTCAACATGTCAACCTAACCGCTCCTCCTCGCTTCGCTCGTCGTCGCAACCTATCCCTAGCGGTCGAATAAAATTAAAAATAAGGAAGCCGCTAACGGCTATTTAGACACTTCCTTAAATATATAGTCCAGTGAAATTGGCGGAAAAATCGGCAACTTAACCAAGCCGCGAGACTGAATCGGACGAAAGGAAATATTGTCACCATGCAAGTAATATGTACCAACATTACTTCCATGATTTACACAAAACACTAGTTCACAATATTAATACGATAACGAAATGGTTAACACGTAATATTTTGCCAAAATTTTGTTTCCACAACTTTGTGTGACTGCGACATGTTTCATCAAAGCTCCTGATTAATTCTAAATAGCAATGAGTAAAAATGTTAGTTGTTGTTTCCAAGATATTTTCAAGATATTTCCTTGTAAAATGACTTGAAGAAAAAAGTTTCAAATAGTAAATTTAAATGTTATAAACCACAGCTGAATATGTGATTACTTCTGTATTTTATCGCGTATTCGACGAGAAACTGATGATACCCAGTTTTTCTTTTTATGTTTTTGTAATTAGGTGTAAATAGCAAAATGATAAAATATGTAAAAACTAAAGGCATGGTATCTTAGAATAAGGACCAAGGCAAGGTATATTAATAGGTTCAATTTCCCAAATCGGCAGAATGTATTGTAGCGTCTTCGACGTTCTAAAATGTCGAATTTCACATTTTGACAGGAATAGTCGTCTTAAAGTGACGTCATAGTTCATGAACAGTTCAATATAGACTGAAGAAAATTTTAAATATTCAGTTTTTATCTATGTTTTTAGTGTTTGGAAACCAGTTGGCAACCGACACAACGTTACATAATAGGCCCGCAACTTACCTTATCAGAAAAGCACTGCAGAGCCTGTCTGCCCGGTCGCCACCTTATAAATAGCAACCCAAACACAAACTGCAGCAGCAGCCCCATCGTCACGCTTCTCCAGTTAATCCTCCCAGGGTACTTGGAGAAGACGAACCCGAGAAGAAGTAGCACGAAGAGACCGAGTAAGGAGATCAGACGGTTCTGGCTTCCATTCGTGTCGATGTACAGGAAGATCGCGATGGCGGCCAGGATTGTAAGCACGAATGTCCATCGGAACCAGCTGCAAAGAAATATAAATATAAAATACAAGATGTAAGTAAAAGATAGAAGGACGTAAATATGCCGACCAAATGGCGACATACCGAAGAAGCTTAAAGTGAAAAGTACAGCTTGTATGACTAGATTAATGGATGTCGGAGAGGCAATAGAGTTGTGTCAGGGTCGTAGCAGATGGAAGTCTGTAATCTCTGCCTGGGAAACAGGCGTGGATATTAACTGACAGGTAACCTCTCTCCGATAGAAGACACATCATCAAAGCCCTGAGCCTGATTGCGTATGAACTTCTACATAGCAAGCAAAGGGTTTATTGTTACCGGTCAGCGCGTTTTAAACTTTACTAAAAACACACCACATCGTTTGTAGTTTAGGAGCTTATGTCTCAGAAATATATTTTTTACTTGATGGGGGTCAAAGTATAAGAATACAGAAATATACAGTTCAAATATACAAGTTGCGGGTAAAATCCACACCATGTACGTATGTCTTTGCCCACCAGCAAATGGGATATTACTTGAAGAATAGTTTATAAAAACGTATTGGACCCACGTTTTTAACTGCGCAAGGAGGAGGCACGGCACAGGTTGAGCTTTCGATAAGTTTAGTACTCGATTGACCGCCGTGCGCGCCTGTACTCCCGAAGAGTCCTGATGATGATGAGTCATAATCTTATCGAAAGCTCGACCTGTGCCCTTAAAACATTATGGTAAATAACAACAATATAGATGTCATATCAACATCAAGGCGACAAAATAATCCGCTAAAATGGTAGCGCCTGACAATAAATTTGGCGCTGTCTGCGTAAGGTACCCTACTTTAGAGTATGTTCTACAATCTAACTAAATTTAAAACTTGTATGTATTACTGTTGATCACCCGGAAGTATACCACGAAGAAGTACACGACCGAGAGGAACGCTAGCACTAGATGTTCAACTCACGCGAACTGCCACAGCCAGCCGGCCGCAGCGTCGTCCCTCGACGAGACCCGGCGCTGGAACCAGCTGCCGCAGCGCCGCTTCGCCACCAGGAAGTATACCACGAAGAAGTACACGATCGAGAGGAACGCTATCACTAGATATTCAACTCACGCGAACTGCCATAGCCAGCTGGCCACAGCTTCGACCTTCGACCAGACCCTGCGCTGGAACCAGCTGCCGCAGCGCCGCTTCGCCACCAGGAAGTATACCACGAAGAAGTACACGATCGAGAGGAACGCTATCACTAGATATTCAACTCAAGCGAACTGCCACAGCCAGCCGGCCGCAGCGTCGACCCTCGACGAGACCCGGCGCTGGAACCAGCTGCCGCAGCGCCGCTTCGCCACCAGGAAGTATACAACGAAGAAGTACACGACCGAGAGGAACGCTAGCACTAGATGTTCAACTCAAGCGAACTGCCACAGCCAGCCGGCCGCAGCGTCGGCCCTCGACGAGACCCGGCGCTGGAACCAGATGCCGCAGCGCCCCTTCGCCACCAGGAAGTATACCACGAAGAAGTACACGATCGAGAGGAACGCTATCACTAGATATTCAACTCACGCGAACTGCCACAGCCAGCTGGCCGCAGCTTCGACCCTCGACCAGACCCTGCGCTGGAACCAGCTGCCGCAGCGCCGCTTCACCACCAGGAAGTATACCACGAAGAAGTACACGATCGAGAGGAACGCTATGAGGCTGCCGAAACCCTCGCATACCTGTAGAGGACCCGATTCTGAAAAGAAAAGCAGCGGGTTGCATCAGAGATATACAGCCATAAATTCGGTTTGTAAAGTACAGTGGTTTTATATTTTTAACCGACTTAAAAAAGGAGTAGGTTCTCAATTAAATTTTTTTTGGTATGTTACTCCATAACTCTGGCATATCTTAACCGATTTGAAAATACCTATTTTTTTTTAAAGAGTTTGCTTCCATGTAGTTTCCATTTTAATTTGGTCGTGATGTGATGATGGCATATCGCCTCGATATTACGGCAAACGCTTTGTACCAGGATGCTGATTGCAGAATGTTACTTGAAAATGTACATATACCCACCTGACCCTCGATCCTGGCCTCATCACCATTGGACCCCTCAACGGTAGGCCTACCATGGCTTTTGCTTACGATACACGTTACCGACTGCGTAAAGTATTGATATGAGAAATCGTGCAGCGCCCCTAGCGGCTTACGAGAGGAACCACCATTTCTCATACAAAATATATTACGCAGACGGTAACGTGTATAGTAAGCAAAACTCATGGTAGGCGTACGGATGACAGCACATAATAACACGAGATTTCGGCAATCACTTTGTTTGAGTGTGTTATTACAGGATATTATTTGAAAATTTGTCAAAATCAAAATCAAAATATTTATTTTTGCAAAATAGATACATAAAGTATACTTTCTACAGGTCAAAGTTAATTTTAACAATATAATATATCTTTAGAGTGTAAAAAATATATAATAATACGGGAAATAAAATATACACCTGCATAAATAAATTATAGTCGTAAATTTTTAAATAAATAAATAAATAAAAAATAAATAAAATAGAGGAATCTAGGAATAAAAATATTATATATACATAATGCAATGAAGAAATAAGTTCATAAATAAAAACGGGAAATACATACAAAAAATATTAAGGTTGGGCTACTAAAATATAATAAAGTTATACACCTGCATAAAATATACAAATATAGGAATAAAAATATTATATATACATAATGCCTAACCATCCGCACCATTCGATTAGTATTGCTAAGAAGAAGGGCAAGAAACTTAGCAAACATTCCTTTTTTTCAAAATAAAACATACCTTTAACAAAGTAAGTTTACATGTTAATTATTTTTAAGCCTTTAGAGGAATCATACAGTATTAAAATATGCTAATTATTAATTACAATATTGAATAACATTATTATTATTTATTACACCATGCTTCATTATCATCCAAATAATCATTTATTAATAATTATTAATAAGTGTCATTATGCCACGGGACCTTTGAATTTGAAACTCCTCAATGAATGACAGCGCACTATTTGCGATTGAGGCAATCAGAGTGCTCACAACCTACCCATTTATCACAATTTAACCCGTCAACACAAAAAAGCGTGAAGTAAATAAACGTTTAACAAAAAAATAATAACCGACTTCAAATGTTATAGCAGATATTCACTAAAAAGTTTAAAATAATTACATGCTGACCGATGGTACCAAAATAACACTTTTTCCGATTTCTTTCTTCCTAAAACATTTGTTATCTAGAAGTCGGCGCATTCCCCATGGTATAGAACACAAAAACTAATATGAGAGCGCTGACTTCTAGAGAACACGTGTTTTAGGAAGAAAGAAGTCGGCAAAAGTGTTATTTCGTTACGGTCAGTACGTACCTAATTATTTTAAACTTTTTAGTGAATATCTGCTATAACATTTGAAGTCGGATATTATTTTTTTGTTAAAAGTTTATTGTTTTGTATAGCTGACCCTGAGACCAAATAAAAAGTCAAATCATAGTTTACTCCATGTGACGGGTGAAGCAGGCCAAAAGTGAGACAGTTTCGTGTTCGTACACGGCTTGAAACTCACACATGCGCAATCTGTCTCAATTTTTACTTGGCGGCAACACTCACTAAGTGCACACATGTTTACGAAACTGGCTTCGCGTCAATGTTGACAACGCCCCGTCTTGAGTTTATATTTGCTCTGAGAGCTGACCTTTAAGCAAAAAATGTCCTTAATTTTTCTTCATTCAAAGTAGTAGCATTTTTTTTAATTTTTAAAGTTACGTCGACATGACGTCGTTAAGTAGGCTAAATCAACCTCTTTATTTATAATTTGGTGAAGTGCAAGCCGGTCTCGCGCATAAACGGTTCGATTCCATCGAGCTAACTTCACTCAGCCGACTTTAAGTTTGCCGCGAACTAAACAACTTTTTTTCTTTTTGTGTTTTACTTTGTATGTTATTTTAATGCGTTTTGATCATATTATCGTTCTGGTGCACTTTTTATTCACGAGTGGATAATAGCGTTAATAAGGTCCATTGATTTCTGTAATTAATTATTAAGTTTCATGTAAGTACAATAAGGCGCTTGAAGATTGTTTACCTACCTCATTAGTCGTGCAAGCCTAAACTTCGTTTTCTCTGAACAGCCTACTTACGAACCCTAGATTATTACAACACGCCAAAGCAACACCAAGGCTACAAAAACAAGGTACCGCCTGGAAAAAATTGGCACCGTCTGCGTATGGAACCCTAGTTTTTCTTCTTTTTTATTTTACTTTAGAGTTTGGTCTAATATCTGACTAAATTTAAAAATTGTAACTGTGTGTTACCATCTTTATGTAAGAGCCAAAACCAATAACGTTTAAATAATGCAACTTTTTAGAGGTTTCTTGTATAGGGAACACCCTCAAATATATAAAAATATATGTTTTATTATTTGTCGTGATAGAGGCCATAGTAACACGTATTCTATTAAAACTTCAGCTTTCCTACCTATTACGGTTGGAGCCGTAGACCCCTGCGACAGAGCGACAGACAGACAGACAGCGGATATGCTTAGTACCTAATAGGTAATAGGGTCCCGTACGGAACCCTAAAAATTTATGTTATCGCACCAAAATCAAAAATTCGAAAAAGGGGCCGAGTTCAGTACAACGGACGTGCAGGATTATCGGCTTAGACGAAAAAAGAATTGAGATCAAATTGGGTGCCGAGGTTTATGGAGGCTCCTTCAGTCATACATGACTGCAATAATATACAACGTTGAACGTTCTTCACTTGTTTTAAAAGAAAGTTTGTGGTCCTTGCTACTGAATATGTAGAAAAATAATTCTAGATATTAAAGAGCTGATTATAAAAATATATACTTTTACTATATTTACTGTCACCAATTTCGAGAAATCTTTGAAAAACCACAAAAAAGTGCATGTCCCCTAATAACGAAACTAATGAACCGAAAAATATGAAAAATCATGGTAATTTGGGATTACGTGAAGGTCACAGGAAAAATATAGCGGGTGAGAAATTCACGATAACAAAATGACAAGATTAAATTTTTCATCTACGAGTTTTATTTCGAGTACCTACGGTATAATAGTAGTTTATGAAACTGGTACATAAAAAGGTTATTAAAACACGAGTGTCAGTTTAATGCGACGCCACGAAATTTTGGCGACATGGATCTCCATTTTTCTCAGCAATAAAAAAAACATAAGTAATTACCAATTTATATAATAGATGAAGCATTTCATTGACATCATTTTCCCTGAAGATTTAGTTGATTGATTAATTTTCATAGCAGAGAAAAAAATATTTAGGAGACCTCTTTTAAAACAGAGATTTCTATTTTACTGACAAACGGGAGCGAATGAAGCCTCTAAGTTTTTAGGGTTCCGTAGTCCGACAAGGAACCCTTATAGTTTCGCCATGTCCGACTGTCCGTCTGTCCGCGGCTTAGCGCAGAGACTATTAGTCCTAGAAAGCTGTAATTTGGCATGGATATAAATATTAGTCACGCCGACAAAATGGTAAAACAAAATATTGAAAAAAAATTTTTTTAGGGGTACCTCTCATACAAGTAAACTGGGGATGATTTTTTTTTCTCGTCTATCCCATAGTGTGGGGTATCGTTGGATAGGCCGTTCAAAAACATTGTGGGTGTGTTAAAACCATTTTAACGAAAACAAAATGAAATTTTGACCTCCTTTGTTTAGCCGCAATATTATTTAGTACGTGTTAGAGAATATTATATAATAACCTCATTTATTATGATATTATTTGATATTAAACCTCAGACATGGCTGTATGGGCTAAGTTCCCTTTGCCTTCCTAGTTAGTACAGCTTGGCAAAAAAGAGTTTGACGCGGTGACAGATGAAACTAAATATTTTGGTCGTAGTATACAGTTTTGCTCGTAGTGTGTGGTATGACTAAATATGTGGTATAGCGCCCTCATTTTTTCCAAACTCTTTATTGCCAAGCTGTATGTACTGTAATCTCAGAAAAAGATTTTTTATAGCATTATGTTGTTCGGAGGCCTATACTATATTCTTTTTTGTGTGTTTTAGAACGTTCATGAAAAAAAATTTTCATCACGCCAGTAGTTTTGAGTTCGTAATGAGGATTTTACGATATGAGGTTAGATACAAATATTATTAATACACCTGCTCAAAATATGATAGACTACGTGCCTGTTTAGCGTGCGTAAAATGACATATTTCGCACTCGTGCTGTTTGTTTTTACTACTGACGCCATCTAGAAGAAACCGGCCACATCATTTAGTAAGCATGTAAACCTTTGTTTTACTGGATACGCTAAAAACTGTTTAAGATGAGTATTTTCAAACTTTTATATTTTATTATTAAATATATTATATATGTCAAATTGTAAAAGATATTTTAAGACGATATTATATTATATAAAAGATATTTTAAACGATTTTAGACGTCATAATTTATATAATTTTTTAACCATCTTAGGAAGTATTATTAAAAAGAGACATTGGTCTTTGTAGTACAGATTGGCGCCAACCAGACTGCGTGTTCTTCTGTCGATTTGTATCTGTTTTGATTTGCTACAAAATTGCTTTTATTTTATTATTTCATGTAATTTTTTAATATCATTTTTAGATATCATAAACAGTTATGGGACTATGGGCAAGATTTTAAACACCTTCTTCCCGACTGTTCCAAAAACTGTCGAATTACGGAACCCTGGCCTGGGTATGCTAGTCTGACTCGCACTTGACCGGTTTTTGAAGTCGGTTAAAAGTAAGTTTATATTAAAGTTAAGACGAATCAACAACTGTTCACGAGACAAATAACTTTACAATATTTACGAGCATAGCGCTTACAAACAAGTCAGAAACAAAAGATAAGCAAATTAATGAGTTCACTACACTGTACACAAAGATACCGTGAAGAGCACAACATTCACTTTCAACCGACGTTGGGACGAAAAGGTTGATGCTTCATGATGGTAGAGCTGGTGCTGGACTCGGCTGTGGAGGTAAACTGGAGGTACTCGCCAAACCCTCGAAGCTGACAGCTCTCACACAGGCACAACCAGGTGGCCTATCATGCCTGGAGACCGGTTGATGGCGGTATATCCATCCCAACTACCGGGCCTTATATAAAACAGACTGGTGACGGGCAGCGACGTCACTGATGCTAGGGTTTCGGAACCGCGCTCACCAACCCGCCTGCCCAGTGTGTTTGAGTATGTGTATTTCTTCCAGGCTGACTTGCCAAGAGTGGCGAAATGTCCAGCAGTGGACGAACGAAGCTGATAGATGGATGGGTGTATGGAATCTGGCTTTAATTAAAGCTTGTTCTTATAAAGGTTTTCTATTTGTTATTTTATGCTTTTTTACAAAGGGCTCGATGACGAGCTGAGCTGGCTATCGTTGGGATATCTTTGATGGATAAAATCCGAAGCGAGGAGATCGATTGAGAAAATGACCGACATAGCCTGCCGAATCAGCAAGATGATGTGGCAGTGGGCAGGCCATATCTGTCGCCGATGTGATGGCCCTTGGGGCCGGAAGGCGTTAAAATGGAGACCACATACAGCAAAGCATAGCGTAGGAAAACCTCGTGCCCGCTGGACCGATGAATCTATTGCGGGTGGCGGCTGATTGAGGAGGAGCGCCAAGAGTGCGAAATATTGGAAGACCTATGTCCAGCAGTAGACGATGACAGGCTGATATGGATGGATTGATAGATGGAGTGAATAACGTAATCTTGCTCGTCGAAACCTTTTATATGATAACCATGTTAAGAGGGTGGTAAAAGAAATTTAGTCCGCCATATTGGATTTAGAATAACGTCACTTAGCTTATCGTATTATCCTCGTTTACCCCTTTGCCCATGTCATAGGGGTTGGAATGGAAATAATAAATTGCCATCTTATCGCGTCTGCCATATTAGGTTTAGAATGACGTCACTTAAGGCGCATAGGCACCCCATCGTTTTAGTACAAAATTTTATAACCCGTTTCTCTGTTGTGTTTCGTTATAAACTAAAGTTCGAGACCTCTATATTTTAATACAGGCATTTACAAAGTCACTATCTGGCTGAAATTTAAAATTTTGGTATAGGTTAAGGCACGAAAACATCTTTGTATGTAAATCTGTCCAGCTTGATATCTTTGAAACAAAATCCATATTATTATAAATTTTGGCCAAATGGTGCCTTTTAAAATATTAGTACCAGATTATCTAGGTCTTATACCTACGATGGTATGTACGTAAGTAACAGAATTGTTGTGTGCAAAATTTCAGCTCAATCGGTAGAGGGAATTTGGTTTAGAATTCAGTTGCTAAATTTGACCCGGACACGGACATACTAACTAACTAACAAACAAACAAACAGGTGAAGTTACGTTCGATATCAGAGATTACATTTAATAGAATCCTAATATTCCGAATGCTTCTTGTGGTCTACTGAAAAACTATCTTCTGATGTTCTGAAGCCATGACCTCCAGGTCTGCTTGCTTTGAAAGGCATGGGTCAATAGTGCCCGAAGTATGCCAATAGATGGTTCACCTAGTGTGCTATGACGTCATAATCGTCGGTAAAACTTGAGTGTACGAGTATGGACGTGACTCGCACTTCACAGTGCATCCTCAGGAACACTCAGGATTCATTTAGTGATTTTGTTTAATTATTATAAGTTAATAAAAATATTTTCTCTAAAAAGTAGTAAGTAAATGGCTTTAAATTTTTAGTAAATTGTATTTTTGTTTGTTAGGTGGTAGAGCTGATGCCGGGCTCGACTGTGGAGGTACCACCATCTTACTCGCAAACCCTCCCGAAGTTATTCGGGGGAGAGTAAGAGAACAGCTCTCAGGCAAAACCAGGCGGCCCACCATTGCCTGGGACCGATGGATGGCGGTATATCCATCCCTAATTGCCAGGCCTTAAAACAGACTAGTGAAGGGCAGCGGCGTCACTGGTGCAAGGGTTTCGGCACCGCGCTCACCAACCCGCCTGCCCAGCGTGATTGAGTATGGGCATTTCTTCCAGGGGGACCGCCGAGAGTGGTGAAATCCTGGAAAGGCCTATGTCCAGCAGTGGACGAAACAGGCTGATGGATGGATGGATGGATGGATGTATTTTTAATTGGTTTTTCACAAAGTAAAATACGAGTATACCTACAGCTTGGTGCGCTATATACTGTATAAACTGTATATTTCTTTGCTTTTACCAATAAAACTTGCATATTGCATATTGTACGTAAAATTGCATTTGAATTTGTATTTTTCAAGAATATTATATTGCTTGTTAATAATTGCCCCGTCTAGTCCTTCAGCTAGTTATTTATTTATCAGGTAATTAACACATTATATCAACTAGAAAACACGCCAACACTGGAAGTATGCAAATGCACTCTTATCTCCATAGATAAATATTATTTATCAAGGTTTAGATCGTAAACAAGCATTCATAAAAAGAACGCGAAAAAACTGCGATAAGTGGGCGACTATCTTCGAAATTTCAAAGTAAACTAAACCTTATTTCACACCAGATATAAAGATTATCGTGATACAGTAAAGGTACTGAAGCTTCAATTATTTTATATTTTTTTTAACAATTTTCTTTTCTGTACAGAGTATTTTTGTTTTCCAGTTACTGTGATATTTCACCGAAACCTGTGTTTGTTGTTTTTACGGGAGAAGGACGACGAAAAATGGTTTCAATGTTTAAAAATTTGTGTTTTTCGGAAAAAGAAAACTTAGGCCTGTACTTGAATGTGCCTAAAACATTGACAAAATTTCATGTTATGTGTCGGAAAAACAGCGAATAATTCAAAATTTGACCCCTGCTGAGACACGACACGCTAAATAAGTATCTATACCTATTTAAAAAAGCAATTTGGCTACCATCTTTATTTTTAGAGTTCCGTACCCGAAAAGTGCCAAACTGAAACCTATTACTAAGCCTCCGCTGTCTATCTGTCCGTCTATCACAGGGGCTTACAGCTTCAGCCGTAATAGGTGGACACTTGAAATTTTCACAAAATACGTGTTACTGTGGTCTAAACCACAGCAAATAGTAAATATGACAAAAAAAACCCAAGGGAGCATGTAATAGGGTCCCGTTTGGCAGCCTCCGGGTACGTAACTCTAAAAAGTTAAAAAAAAAAACTTTTGCGTTTTTGGATTTTCTATGGGCGCGCGGGGTGCGGAAAAGTTGCTACAAGAAAACAGATAAATGAAAAAAAAATGTAACAAATATATTTTTTAATGTTTTGTACTGCCCTACGGTTGAAGTTTAACAAAATGTATGAAAGGAAAAAAAAAAACGTTTTCATATTTTAGTTCATTTTTCTTAACATTTTGTTAAACTTCAACTTGGGGCCATAAAACACTTTAAAAGATATTTTTTTACATTTTTTTTCATTTACTTATCTGTTTTCTTGTAGCAACTTTCCGCACCCCGCCCAAATAAAAATCCAAAAAACGCAAAAATCGGTCCACCCTATTGAAAGTACCTAAAAAGTTAGAGAGAGGAAATATTCTCTCGGTACTTAGCACTTACCGTATGTGAGCCAGTAATAGAGGCACCCGAAGAAGAAGCCAACCACCAGCCCGTTGAAGATAAACACGAAGATTGTCCTCATGCTGGAGCCGTTCCTCGTGAAGAAGGCCTCCGTGGATGTGCCGATACTGGCCAGGTTCGTCTCCAGCCAACCTGATGGATTGTACTCCAGCTCGGGAAACACCTGAGAAATAAAAAAAAATATATATAGAGGACTAGCCTTTGCCCGCGGCTCCGCCTGCGTTTATTCAATCTCTGCCCCGTTTTCGGCTTGGGCGTTATTATATGAACACCCCCTATAGCATTTATGGTAACCAGAATCTATACAATGATAATAAAAACCGCATCCAAATCCGTTGAGTGGTTCTCGAGTTAAAACGGTACAAACGTACAAACAGATCGGTAGACAGACAAACATTTTTTTTTAATATTCTAAAGGCTTCCATTTGTTTTGTGATTTATATATTTCATTTTATTAAAAATGTTCTTTATTGGATTGATCTGTTTTACTATTGCTAAGTTTTGTATTTAAAGTTGGCTTCTTGAACAGTTCAGAGCACGTGAGCCAAGAGTGAAGAGCCCCTTCCCCCAAAAATGTTGAGCTGCGACCGCGCCTGTCTCTGAAACTGTTGTATACAACGACCTATCTATACCTCGTTGGTTGTATATGCGAGATAAATATACCTATATAGTACATTACTGCTAAGACCAGGAAATAAGCAATCCTGGTCGAGTAAGTTAAAAGTCCGAGCCCGTAGGGCGAGGAGTTTTATATACAAGGCCATGATTGCTAATTCATGGTCGAAGCAAGTATAGTGCTATGAGACATTTTCATGTTTTTTATGATAATGAGTTAAATCAAATATAATAAACTTACTAGGTAATATTAAAAGTTACTTGCTCATATTTGGGCGATTAGTCATGTTTATTGTTATTGATTTCTTCAGCAAAGCATTAGTTAAGTACAATCTATATCAGAGCCCGCTTCTGAACTCATTTTGTAATTGATTTGCACAAAACACTTTCAACTAAAATATAAAGCAACATAAATTCCCGCTTTTACGCAACTTTTTTTATTATTGCCAGCTGGGCAAAGGTATTTACCGCCATGCAGCCTTCTAGCCTTCTTAATGGACAACGCCATCTAGAGGAAGAAGAAAAAACAACAACGAGAAAAACCTCCTTAGTCTCTTATAAACATAGACACGGATATGAAATATACTCTTCGAACATATGGTATGTAATGGATTTTCATACGAACTTCCTGGACAGTTATTCAGATTTCCTGCACACTTTTAAATAGCTCGCCAGGATAAAGTATTTTCTGGTAGGTCTTTACAGTATGTAATGGTAATATTATAATGTATTTTTGAGAAAATGTACTCGGTTCTCGTCCTTCAAGATTAGCAATATACACATGTAGTTTCCCATAACACACGGCCATTTACACTAATTTTGGATATCTGCAAAGGTTAAAGAATACAGAACTTTATTCATAACGCTCAGTTACATGTCATATTGTTATCAAATAACCATCCATCCATCCATCCATCAGCCTGTTTCGTCCACTGCTGGACATAGGCCTTTCCAGGATTTCGCCACTCTTGGCGGTCCTCCTGGAAGAAATGCCAATACTCACACACGCTGGGCAGGAGGGTTGGTGAGCGCGGTGCCGAAACCCTCGCACCAGTGACGCCGCTGCCCGTCACCAGTCTGTTTTATATAAGTCCCGGCAATTGGGGATGGATATACCGCCATCCATCGGTCCCAGGCGATGGTGAGCCGCCTGGTTTTGCCTGAGAGCTGTTCTCTTACTCTCCCCTGAATAACTTTTTGCGAGTAAGATGGTGGTACCTCCACAGTCGAGCCCGGCATCAGCTCTACCACCTTACCTAAGTAGTATAACTTAGGTAATATATTTATGAAATAACAACGCGGTTAACTCGATTTAACCGATTTTGTACTTATTTGTTTGGTGTAACCAGGCGAAAGAAAAATAGTTTCTTCAATATTCATTTCAACACTTTTTTGAGAGACTGTACATGCCGGCAGCGGACGCTCCGCAGTAATCGCATCAGACGGAACCTTCACAATTGTGATAGAATTTCACGTACAGGTAAGTTCGTTTAATAATCAATTATTAACTATAAACGCAATATTGTAGAAAATTGTATAGGCTTATTCTCAACAACTTTCACCGCTTTTGAGATAGAGGCGAAATATGATAAATTGGGACATCTGGTATAGCCCGTAGGTCCGAAGGCTTTGAATATGTTTAGACTGAATACTTACTACTTGAAATACGACCCTGTAGGTAAGGGTCCGTATAAGGCTAGATGCACAACTTCAAATGAGCATATCACATTGTGTAACTTGGTTAATCGGTATAGTAAAAATAATATATACAGTAGACTATATGGCTGATAGATTAATCTCAGAAAAAACGCAAAATCTTCAAGTTTGCTTGATAGAAAAACATCACGAAATTACCTCTAAACTTCATATTTTTCGAGTGTTAAATCATACAGCCTTCAAATTTGTATTAAAAATAAGTTAACAAATGACATCGTCAGTTCGTTTTAGAATATTTTAAAAATTTAATC
Organism: Ypsolopha scabrella; assembly: GCA_910592155.1. Classification (NCBI taxonomy): domain Eukaryota; kingdom Metazoa; phylum Arthropoda; class Insecta; order Lepidoptera; family Ypsolophidae; genus Ypsolopha; species Ypsolopha scabrella. Next base: position 5,244,790 of record OU342989.1, on the reverse strand, counting down.
TAGAAGTAGAGTTATTAAATAAAAACCGGCCAAGTGCGTGTCGAGCCACGCGCAATGTAGGGTTCCGTAGGTGCCCAGTACATTTTATGAGTTGGTCACTAATACAGATCGTGCCAAACTTCTAGTCCCATACATTTAGTACAACAGCCCATACATTTAGAAGGACGGCATTGTCGTGTTTAGAGGGGGCCAAAAGTTTGGCGCGACCTGTACTCGTAAACCTGTAAAGCCTACTTAGCTGTGATAGTTTTCCTTTTAACTTCATTATATATACTACTTCTGTGAATTTTTCCACATATCCATAAATAAACGTTTAGCCGGCAGGGAGAGGGGACACTTGACTCTAAGAAGAATGAGCACTTTAAAGCTTAATATTTCACCAACGGAACCCTAAATCGAAAAATGTGTTTCACACACCCACAATGTTTTTAAATGACCTATCCAACAACACCCCACACTATGGATTCGACGAAAAAAAAATCATCCCCAAAACATCCACAAGATTTTATTTTACCATTTTGTTAGCGTAATTAATATGTATACCCATGCCCAATTAATTTTTTAATACATTTTATTACATTTTATTCCTGCTTCTAGATGTACTTTACTCCTTGATTTCAAATCTGAAGTCCCTTTTTAGTAGCAGCTCTTGCTTAGGAGATATTAACAGTAGCTATTTTACAAAAAATATACCAATATTTAGTTACAACCATTTATTACACTTAATTAATTTGAATTTGTATGATTTTCTTGCATGAGCTGACTTAGAAGTACTACCCTCAACACTGTAATCAGCCATCAAATTTGTATTCCAGTATCCCTGGTCGCGCCCTCCCATAGTGCGAATGCGCTGATGAAAGCGTTCTCCTTGTTCTTCACTTTAGTCGCCAAGATTTTCAGGAAAACAGTCTAAATGGTTGAAGAGGAAATGTACCTCAACGCTCATGTTGCATCCAACTCGCTGAAAATGCAGCTTTGGTTGCTCAATGTGTCGGGAGTAATCGCCAAACTTTTTATTTCCCAAAAACTTTTTCACTACCCTGACGAAATCCCATGCAGATTTTTCAGCTAGTGACATACAATTGGTGAAATTTGAATCATTTATAATTTTCTGATCTGTGGGCCATAAAAATTCCAGATTTTAACTTTTCAGTACTAGGAAGATTAATTTATAGTTACCTGTATCTCAAAAACACGAGCTGCTAGAAAATACCTGAGGTTAGATTTGTGATCAGGGACGTCAAATTAGTAAAGAACAATTGAAAAACTCCATGCAACAGGTAAAAGGTGCGATTTTGTTTACCAGTGTACCTAATCAATTTAATTATAGTTTTGTTGTACAATTGCCATGCCCTTACAGGGCGCTACTATGTACAATTTGTTTCCGTTCTTCTGTACGATCCATGATAAATTAAATGTTTTGTTTATAATGATTTGAGTTGTTCGATCAATTCTCCTCAATAAAGCTATCGACGAGTCTTTGAGTACTTATGTATGTAAACTTGCAAGTAGTATATGTATTTTATCACATTATGTTGTTAGTTCTTAATATTGTATATGTTTATTAGGATGTAGTGTAATATTATAATTTATTGAGTATTTTAGTGACAAATAATATATCTATTTAAAATTGTATCTATACTATTCTGACATCATGGCACTACCCCCAACAACTTCCCCATTGCCAAAGGTTAGCTGGTAGAAAATACTAAATAGTATTAAGCTCGCCTGTGTACAAAAATTTTATAGTGTGCAATAAAGAATTTTATTATTATTATTATTACATTGTAGCGTGCAATAAATATTTGAATCTTAAGACGACGTAGGTAGTAAAAACGGAGTTTTTGAACAAGTAGTACTCCCAAACTCCAACAGATATGGTTCTAAAATAAAAACATGTTATAAACAAAGCCTCCAAGGCGATGAAACATTCCGAAACGCGATAAAAAATGAAAAGTGAAGGCTATTTTTTCATTTCAAACCAGCAGTCTGTCGAAACTAATAAAGTAAAAATAACAATGATTACTGTTTAAAACATATAAACTCTTTATCCAAACGATAGAACTGCGATTAAAAAAAAAACGCACTTTTGTGAATTTATTTAAAAATGTTATCATTGAAAACAGCACTCCACTCTCTTCTTAATTTACCGCTCTGCTCAGACGCACGCTTTTTCAGATATTCTTATCTCTTTCGTTGTGCGATCGACCTAATGCTTGATTAAACCTGCGTGTTATCGAGTGTTTTAGTTTCACTGTTTTGTTTCACGATTTTATCGGCAACAATTCGTTTAGTGCTGATTTCAAGGTATTTTTTCATTTGCGGATTGTATTTATTCACCTGTAATCTATCTAGTTATACTAATACAGAAGTAAAAAATGTCTCCGTATATTGAATATTTTTACAAAATTTAAATTTAATTGGTGTTTAGTTAAAGTAAAACTAAACTGTTTGTCTATCTGTTCCGTTTTAACTTAAGAACCTCTCAAAGCATTTGGATGCGGTTTTCCTTATTATCATCATAGTAACCCTGCGTCTGTAGTATGATGACGCGCAACTTAGTTTCTCACCAATTTTCTCGCCCACATCGAACCAAAGAAAGCGATTGTGCGCGATAAAACTCGTGACAAAAAAAAAATAATAATAGGGTGTTGATAAAATCTTGGCTTGGCGCTGAAAACTGACGATATTTTTTAAACTCTTACACGTGTGCTAAGCCGCCGCAAAAGCTAGTTTGTAATAAAAATAAATAATAAAACATATTTAAAAACGCAACTGCCGGTATAGAGATTTAATTCGTATTTTGGTCCAGTCGGGAGACATGCAAAACAACACGTATCCAATATAATAGTCCCCCGACTGCACTGAAATCCGAATTAAATCTCTATACCGAGTTGTGTTTTTTTAACATTTTTTACTCTTATTTCATACTTTCTTGTGTATACTTATAGCCTATTCCACTCAGGATACTATTGGGGATTCTAACGATACCACATACTTCGAAATCGGTTCAGGCATTAAGAAGTTGTGGTGGAATTAAGAAAAATACCTACATGAAAATTGAAAACAATACACTCCTTTTTTCGGGTCAGTCGCGTCAAAACTAAACAGACTTCATAAACAAAAATATGAATTACCCTTTTGCCGCTTATAGTGTACCTACATGTTGAATGGGAATCAGCGCTGGGTATAGATAGAGTGTTATTTCAAAAATGCTCAAAGAAATCGCGAGCCGATAAAAAAATATATTAAATCATTGCATCATTCATTTTGAAAAAAATATATTTCCAATTTCGACAAAAAAAAAATTTTAAAGTTTTTATTTTACCACTTTGTCGGCGTGATTAATATGTATAGCCATGCCAAATTACAGCTTCCTAGGCTGAGATTCAGAGTGCATTTTGAGTCCGAACTCAATCTTAAACGTCAAAAAGTGATGTGATCTCATACTAGAGTGACGTTTGTAAGATTGAGTTCCTCTTGAGTTCGGACTCAAAATGCACTCTGAATCTCAGGCCTAGTGTATCTCTGAGCTAAGCCGCGGACAGACGGACATGGTGAAACTATATGGGTTCCAAAAAATCACACTGTATAGATATTATTGCGGCCTCTTCTTTGAGGCCGTCATCAAATATATTGAGAAATATGTTTTTATTTTATTATCATTATTTAAAGGAAATAAAAGGCTAGCAATATAGCAACTATATCTTTATTAATACGGTATATTGTTGCATGCACCGATCAATTGTGTCACGTTTATAAGCCACGTATTCACTAGGGGACAATTTGTGAGACATGTTCCAGAACATCTACGTTACGTGTTCTTGGAACATCTCGGAACACGTTGTTACCTTGTCGCGAGACATTTTGCTTGTCCACACCGGTCAGTCATCGCAGAGATGTTGCCCGAGGAAGTCGCGGCAGTTAGTGCTGCGTATATTATTCTATCGAGTTTACCGAAACGTTATAAAAAGAAAAGGTGGTGGGTGCGTAACTACTTATTACAAAGGGAAAGCAGAGTTGATATTCTAAGTGATCTTCGAATGTTTGATGGATCATTTTTAAATTTCACGCGAATGACATCGGCTGATTTTCAAATTTTATTAGAAATGATCGGGCCTGCCATAGCTAAACAAGACACAATATTACGGAATGCTGTTGGTCCTGACACCAGACTTGCAATTACATTAAGATACTTGTCGACCGGAGATTCCTATGCTTCCTTGTCGTACACTTTTAGAGTATCAAAACAACTAATCAGCAGAATAGTGCCAGAAGTTTGTAAAGAACTCATGAAAGTGTTGAAAATATATGTTAAGGTGAGTACAAAAACGAGTTAAAATCACAAATATTTTATTAATATTATTTTTAATTATCACAAAGAAAAATTATTCGCCCACACAATTTGGATGTAACAAGTCTACTTCCTGGTTAGTTCCAAAAATTTCACCCAGATTTTCATTTGGTGGAATGCTATACAGGTTTCCATGTGTTGCTGTAACACTATCTGGATTTTCTGATGGTGTTGATGCTGCGGTACTATAGCCGTGGGTGTATTTCCCCATGCGAGCTTCTATTAATATATTATTAATATAATATTTAGCCATGAGGACGGAGTGTTCATCCTTAATGTGACGTAGCTCTGATGCAACATATTGTCCATAGACAGCAAATTCATCTGGGGTAGCGTCCATCTTATTTTTGGCGGTCCTCATTATTTCAAAAGCCTCTTCCAATTTATCCTCATGTGTTAGGGTTTTCTTTCTCGACGGTTTGGATGAGGTAGGGCGCAGTGACGCTTCCGTGGCTGGCCGCGGTGACGCTTCCGTGGTTGGCCGCGGTGACGCTTCCGTGGTTGGCCGCGGTGACGTTTCCGTGGTAGTTTCATAAGGTTGCGACTGGATGGCATCTTGAGTTTCATGAGTACTTTGTGTAATTTCCGAGGGAAGCTCGGAACATTGGTCATCGGTGCTTTGTCGTACTGCCTGAAAAAAAAAATTATTATAAGTGTACAAAAACGTGTTTTTTCAGGTCCCAGATACTGTAATTGGATGGAAGGAAAAGGCTCATAATTACGAAATACTATGGAACTTCCCACATTGTGTTGGAGCTATTGACGGCAAGCATGTTTTGATTCAGGCACCTGCAAATTCTGGTAGTGATTATTACAACTATAAAGAACAATTTAGCATTTTCCTCTTGGCTATTGTAGATGCAGATTATAATTTCATATATGCTAACTGTGGTGCCAAAGGAAAGTCATCTGACAGTGGAGTTTTTCAAGAAACTTCTTTTTATGAAGCTATGAATGAAAACCGACTTAGTTGGCCAGAACCGGAACCATTGAGACATGAACCAAACATGCCCTTTGTACTTGTGGGAGACAGTGCATTTGCACTCACCGAAACAATGATGAAACCATATCCAGGCTACCACGAGGTGGGAAATATAAAGCGCATTTTTAACTACAGGCTTTCGAGAGCGAGAAGAATTGTAGAAAACGTATTCGGAATCTTATGTGTCGTGTTTCGTATGTTTCGTAATACAATTGCACTCCAACCTGCAAATGCTGAAGTTGCCGTGATGGCCTGTGTATACCTACACAATTTTCTAAGGCGTAATAAGCAATCAAGAGCACTCTACACCCCACGTGGAACCTTTGATTCAGAAGATTTGGATCATAATATCGTGGAAGGATCTTGGCGCAGAGAAATAAGACCTAATATTTTGTTGGATTTGCAACCAGCTGGAAGACCATCTCCTCAATCTGCGATGGTAACAAGAAACAAGTTCGCTGAATATTTCATCAGTGCAGAAGGAAGTGTTCCGTGGCAAAACAATTTAGCTTAGAAATAATGAACAGTGTAATGTATCTACTTGTGACTGCATTAAATTGGAATAAACATTTTTATTTAATTTTTATTTTTTTATACCTTTTCCATGTAAACATAATATGCAGCCAACATAATTAAAGTTGAAAATAAACTTACATCTGAAAACAAAACGAAGAAGGGTGTGTAATATGAGCTAGCTAGAGTATACCTGCAGTCAGCGTCAATATTTAAAAGACAATCGCAGCAATTAATCTATAAGAAAGGTAGGTAGGTACTCTATTCTTATAATAATAAAGTTATTTTAAAGTTGTGACTTACTTGTATCTGCAATGTATCTATGCCACCAGAAGTAGTCGCCCCACTCAGTAAAAACTTCATGGCATCATAGGCAAACCATGAACTTGTTATAATAACTTCATCCCGTGCTTTGCCCGTGCCTTTTGACGAAAGAATTTTCTTTTTCTCCCGATTAAATTGTGAGCGGAGGTTATGCATCTTCGTCTCTACATCTTTTCGAGTAATGTTTAGGGCATTGGCTAACCCCTCCCACGCGTCATTTTTCTTTATTTTATTTTTATAGTCGTGGTTATTCGTGTCCCACAAACATCCGTAGCTTTCGTAAAGCTCGACAAGTTTTAACACTAACTGATTGCTCCACTCTACTGGCATGTTGTTGCGCACGCGTCTACACTTGCCAAAATCTGTCGCGGGACTGATGTCTCGGAAAGTTCTGGCTCGCGAGCCAAAACACGGAACATGTCCCGCGACACGTAGATGTCGTTGAAAAGTCCCATGCGACGTCGCGGAACAGTGCGCGACGTCGCGGCGACACGTAGAAACAGTGTCGCGGGACATGTTCCGAGACAATTTGTCCCCTAGTGAATACGGGGCTTTAAGGATCAAACTCTGCGAAGTATATAAACGGCAAACTAAAGAAAAGTGCTCATTTTCAATAATAAGTATTTAAATTTTTCATACATTACCCGTTCCTTAACAAATCTTGGTGTTTACTTTACAACACACATCTGGACTCGACGATTGTACCGGCACAGTGTAAAAATATGATTCTTGGGAGAAGTGGTTCAGTAGGGTCGGTAGAATATGTGGTTTCATTTAATGGTCGCACTCTATTTACACCCGGTATAAGGTTCTACAATTCAAAGTGAAAAAAATTTAACAGATGATAGAGTATCCCTAATATACCAAATTCCTCCGAAAAAAATATTTTTTGCGCTTACTTTTTTTTTACCTTTCCATAGAGATCTAAGCAGCTGAACCACTTTGTATTGGGAAGTGAAAAAATTACTTGAGCAAAAATATTTTCTTCTTCTGGAATTTTATTTTCACTTATTATTGTAGGACCTTATATATAACAGTGCGTTTTATAAGGTTCCGTATCCGAAGGGTGACAAACGGGACCCTATCACTAAGTCTCCGCTGTCTGTCCGTCTGTCACAGGGGTCTACAGATTCAGCCGTAATATGTAGAAAGTTGATGTTTTCACAGAATACGTGCTACTATGGCATCTCACGACAAGTAATAAAATATAAAAAAATATTCAAGGGGGGTTACAAGAAACCTCGAAAAAGTTGCATTATTTGAACATTATTGGTATTGGCTCTTAATTCAAGACGGTAATATAACAAAATATAAGTTTTAAATTTAGCCAGATAAAACTAAAACAAAAAATTATAAAAAGTAGGGTTCCGAACGCAGACGGTGCCATATTTTTCGTCAGGCGCTATAATTTTAACGTCTTGTTTTTTGTAGCCTTGATGTTGCTTTGGCCACAGTATTTATAGAGATAAATGTATATTTTATATTTATATATAATTATATTTTGTATATACATATAGGTGAAATTAAATCAACCGACCAAATTCATACTGGAGACTCGATTAGTGATCAGGATATAGGTTCAGTAATCCTTTTGGCAAATTCAAAAAAAATATTTTTTGTAGTAAGGAAGCAAAACAAATATTTTTTGGATTTTACCAAAAGGGTAATTGAAGCTTGTATCTTATCACTAACCGAGTCTCCAGTATGAATTTGGTCGCTTTAATTTAATTTCACGTATTATTGTTTATATTTATATTTTGTATTATTTACCATAATGGTTTTAGGTTACCGCATTCGTTTTGTGGGGTGATACGGAACACTATGTGCGCGAGTCCGACTCGCACTTGACTAATTTTGTTGAATCACCTGTCGATTCTCGGATAGAGAAATTATTTTTTCAAAAATCTATTGATGCAGTTTTGGTTTTCATCAAAATCAGCCCCTTTAAGCATTTTCTTTTTAATTGGCCCTCCATGCCCATATTCCTCCATTTCACTTTATCCTCTAGATTATTTTATGCTCCTACAAGAATGTGAAATTTTTGACGTACGGCCTTTCAGTATAGTAGGGCAGTAATCACGAGCAACAAATTGTAGAAAACATTGAACTTGCGAAAATAATACGTCACAAGATGGCAGCATCGGTTCCGCTGTCTGCTATAATAATTTAGAACCGTGTCGCACACCTTTAAATAACTTATTCTTTTGTGATGATAATACAAAGAGTTTCTTCTCATATAAGTATATCGTTCTCCTTGATGCATAATGTGTTCACACCATAGACATAGAAACATTCACACCTCAGACTCAGGGATTGGTGGAAATGCAAGCGTTTGGTTTTACCGCCCAAGCGGCACGACAGGCTGTATAGAAGCTGCATTTTAGTTTATTTGTACGCCACAGGCTGTATAGTGAGGCTGTACAAGGGCTGTATAAGCGCTTATACAACCTCTATAAGTAAAAATTGGGCCCATTGTTATACAGCCTAATGCGTTATTATAGCTGTATAGTAGCTGTATAGCTAAAAATTAGCTGTACTATAGCTGTAGAAGAGCTGTAGTATGGTGTTGAAGGACACCATAGGCGTAAAGTTATTCTCTTATAAGTTTCTTAAAAAGATAATAGTTCTTCATTGGTTTTATAAGGGAATTACAATGTGAAATTTATGAAACAACCACAATATTCTTTTTGGTTATGATATGCATAGTGGGCCGCCGATTTACTGTGAAGTTATAAGTCAGGAATAAATGTTGGACTAGGCTTTAGGTAGTGATAATTGTAGATTCAACGTGCTGATTCATTTTTACTGTGAAATAGTACATAGTTTTGTGGAAAAATATTCACGCGCCCGCGAAATACTGAAGAATTCACGAGGAATATTACCAAAACAAGTAAGTAAGTTTATGGTTTTGAGGTTAGAATCATAAGATTGTTAAATAATACTGTACAATAGGTACCACTAATAATTTATTTATCTGAAAATCATAATTATAACTTCAGCAATACTCAAAATAATGTAAGAAGTCATATTTTCTTTTGTTGTTATTTGTTTGAAAATGGCGACAGATTTTATGCAGCCTAAAAGATATCTGGAGAGTATTATAGATCCCGTAGTTTTACTACGCACTTTCTGGATTCCATTATACAGCTTTTACCCTTTAATAGCCATTATAATAGAATATTTTTATTATATAGGCTGTACATCAGTTTTCAGCACATAAATTACACAGCTCTTTAGGGTTATGTGTTAAAAATGAAAAACCCTTTATCATATTTCTCATCAATAAGTTTTGCAAACAAATGACGCTTATTTGAACTATTCTCAACTTAAACTTTTCGTTAAACTTATAAAAATATAAATTTGTTTATTTCTTCCTCTTGTATAGATGTGTTATCTCACGAGTGCGTCTGGGCCATCATGATTGTGTGCACATACACAATCATGGCCTAGACGCACTCGTGCTCGTGAGATAAAGCACTTATACCAAGTGTGTTAGATAAAGACAGCAAACAGCGTCCGCATCGCAACGAACGCAACGTGATTAGTTTAGAGAAAGTTCCAGGGACGCAAGCACGCATTTATTTGTCCTTTTCGCTCTTTCACCGTATCAATAAACTCGTAGGTATAGTCAAAACGAAACAAAAGCAGTTAGATACCTATTAAATAATTTAATACCTATGTGCAGTAGTGTAAGATAGACAGATAGAAACAAGTGTTTTGTGTTATGTGCATATTTGTCAAATGTGTTGCACTTTTTTTTCAGGAAAATGACTTTCAAAATAATTGAAACAATTGAAAAAGGCCAAAAACGACTATGCATTGTACCGAGTTTTTGGGAGTCTAATGGTATTTTAAGATGGCCAAGAAAGCGACTAGATGTGAACAAATTAGTCAAGGACGAAAATTCGCAGCCTCTAGAAAATTGGTCTACCTCTTGTTGCTGTCTAAAAAGACAATTACTACCATCATACGAAGAAGCAACACAAGAACTAAATCTCATGTTACAAAATAGCGACACCGAAATTGATAATGAGATAGAAATAATCACAACAAATAGTACTAATAATAACTTCAGTTACAACACTTTAGCTGGTCAATTGGTAAGCATATTTTTTTTATATTATTAGCTTATCCCGCATGTATATTTGACGTGTCTTCTTGGGTTTATAAGTAGTGTATACTAGCATATTCACATGGGTATCACCGCTGTTGCGCCGCTGCGCTGATTTGTAATCTCCCGTGCTGGCAGTGTTGGCGTCTCTCACCTCCACGAGACCGTTAGGCAAATATTAACGTTCATTTAAAAGCAGTTATTTTCAATTTGATGATTTCAATTTAGCAAGAATGTTTGGCGAAGGAAAAAATGCATGGTGTAGTCTGGAGGATTTTTAGAGTAAATGTAACTGTTGTTAATTATGATTATGACAAAAATGGCTGGTGTGTAGGTAGCCGGCAAGTCGTTACGTGTGATCTAAGCGAGACAAATGGCGTGTTTGTACCTCTCTTATCGTGAAAGTTTTACTCGGTCAGACCAATTTTGGTATAAGTTTTTAAGCTGCTTAATTGAGTTTTGACATAAAAACCTTGTACAAGAACTGGAACAGCGACCGAGTCCGATGTACTATACCTTTAGTTCAGAATATCAGAATCACCAGACTACGGTCCTGTGATGTCAATGTCGGTCCGTGATCAAGTTTTGTACATTACTATTGACTAATATCTCGTTAATCGATTTTATATGTGATTTCAGGCATTCAGTAAACCAGAAAAGCCGTCAATTTCATCTACAGCAACGTCAGCAACAACATCCACACCAGCAGTTCCAACATCTGCAGCACAATACGTCATTCAATATGTGGATGAATCTGATGTGGCAGCAACGGTTCCACAGCAAAACACTGATGTAACTGAAAATTATCTAAAATTGATTTTAGACAATCAAATTAATATGACACAAACAATAAATGTTTTAATGGACAACCAGAAAAAAATGTTACATAAATTGGCAAGTCTATCTGTGCAGATAGAATACGAATTTTCCAAATGTGACAAAACCAAAAATACAGATGTGGTTGCACTGGGTAAATCCAACAATCCGATCGAAAATGAAGCTTTTTTCATAAAACCAATTGATTCGGTTAAAGAGCTAGAGGAACTGGAATCACGTTTAAGTGACAAGCAGCAAAAAATTAAACTGCTGAAGCAATATTCTTTCGTATGTTCCCAATCGGATGGAAAAGGTGCAACATGTGCATACAAAATATTAGACATGTTTTTTACTCGTGATTTTTTATGCAAATGTTCCTGGACAGGCGGCAGTAGAAAGAGTGATGACATAAAAGTCCCTCTAAAGGCTTTTAAAAATGTCCTTAATTTTTTCCACCAACTAATACGTATCTGGGACCAAACTTATACCCTTGAAAGCAATGAAATTTTTTTCAAAACTGTTCTAAAAAATTCAGTAAAGAGAAAACACAGCAAAAATGAACGAGCATCAACAAAACGTAGGAGAACAAAAAAAGTTAAACTTATTAATCAAAATAATTCTGATCAAGCAAATCAAACCACCAATCAAATTGAAAATGTGGTAGTCATAGTAAACGACACTGCAAATGAAACAGTAAACACCAACGAAAATGCTACGAATGAAAGAAAAGAACAAGAGGAATACGAGGAGAAGGAATAGAGTATGTTAAAGTAGGGATATCTCATCAGAAAAATGAGAACTACACATGGTATAATGGAAAATGCGGATAAATCAATAAGTACTTATAAGGAGTATTTCTACTAGTTATACTGAACGACTTTCCCATGAAAAAAGCGAAAGTTGTTCAATATAATCAGTACTTACCCCTATTGATACGTATTATCCGCGAATTCCGTTACGTCATGTTTAGTTCTTTTTTTCGTGATGAGTGATCTCGTTTTATACAATGATAGGAATAGATAGTGCATATTTGCCTAAACTTCGAAGAACAGGGACATGAAATGGAGACTTCGTCAATACTAATTTTTTTTCCGGGACATTTGGCCCCAAATTCGGGACAAAATTAATGTTATTTGGAATAAGTAATTCGTCTGTTTACCAAAAATTTGCTACTAGGTGTAAGCACAGTACAGTCGTTACAATCACCAAATAACAAGACGCAAACTTTAGGCAAACACAGTCGAATTACTTTTTCCAAATAACATATTTTTTAATGTATTTTAGTGTTACAGAATTACAATTAACAGAGTTACAGGTACAGATGTACCGGAAAAAAATTAGTCCTAAGGAAGTCTCCATTCTTGTCTCTGTTCTTCTTCCAAGTTTGGGCAAATAAGCACTACCTATTCCTATCACTGGTTATACAGGATGTAACGGAAAGGGTGTATCAAGCCAAAAAGTCACAAATCTACCCATGAAATCGAACAACTTTCCCCAAGGAACATGGGTTGAAATATGAAAAAAATATTTTGTCATTCCACACAAATTGGTCACTCAGCTGATCGATTTAGTATGGGGAGCCTATTTTGTTTTTATATTTCGACCCATGTTCCTTGGGGAAAGTTGTTCGATATCATGGGTATAGATAAACCGTTACAAAGGAATCCTCGCCCGTGGGGTACAGGGGCGCGCGGGGCGAAATGACAGAAGGGAACATGACAGGCGCCCTAGCCCCCGCTCCATCCTCGCACCCCTTCTGTCGTCTTCCCCCGCACCCCGACACTCCGCTCGGGCGAGGACTCATTTAAACGGTTTACCTATAGATCCGTGTCCTTTCAGCTTGATACACCCTTTCCGTTACTCCCTGTATATCAAGTGACATAATTGTCATAGTTATTTGTTCCTATTTTAGTTACCTAGCTTAGTCAGCATTTATAAAAACGCGTAATCCCGTGGCTGTGATTGTACACGTAATCTCGTGACTGTGATTGTATTTTAAAACACAAAATTATGTAACTGTTTTTCTTGTGTATCTAGTAAAAAAGTAAAGTACTGATTATTTTTAATTACTTAAGATATCCACTGATGGATATACAAATACAATTTCCTATACGGGTTTCTCAATGAATAAAAATACATTTTCTCAATGACAAGGTTTTTTATTTCTCTTTCAAACTGTATGTAAAAGGGGTATGAAGTATAAGTAATTTTTGTGATCAGTACATACTAGTTTTGTTTTTATATCTTTGGAACTAACTATTGTCTCTGTCCGCCTGGTAGTAGGTAATTTGGCTTTAAATATGTTCAAATACGATGATTTAATCGGTAGTTCAAAAACATCGGATATGTCAGTAATTTTATAACATGTAATCTTTATTTCGCTGTTAACAGCGGTTTCTATTTTTTTCACTTCCAAAATGTCATTATTGTTGCATAATACATATTTATCTTTAGGCTTTACAGAAATTTTAAAACCTCTAAAATGTAGTACATTTATTTTTCTGCTATTGGCGGTAACAAAGGGTTCCACATATGCAATTTGCCGACTTTCTCTGCCCTTACTCATTTCTGATGCTGAATCTTCACTAAATCTCTTTGCCACTTGAGCAAGAGGTTTGTTGCCATGTCTTAGCATTCTTTTTATTAAATACAATTTATTCTCAAAGGGATAAGCGCTAAATGTAGGTAGTGGGCCAAATTGTTGCACTTCGTCTGTGAGATGGACTACATTATGGACATTGCTAGTTATATAATCTGCCCCATAAAAGTCTTTATAATGCTCAACAAAATATTGTAGGAGCTCTTTTGCCAAAGGAAGAAATTGACTATAGTTTTTACAAGAGCATATTGTTATACCACAAAAAAATGCCAGGAAATGTGAAAATGCGTCATGTTGCAATACTTCTGGAAGTATAACAATGCTCAAATATAGTAAAAATGATCGATATTCGGAAGCTTTCCAGTGAAAAAGACAGTCTAGTCCTCTCACTGATCTGTGAATTTCAGATGGCAATTTTCGTTTTACAAGGAAATTCGAAACTGTTTCAGAATTTCTTGCACTCCATTTGGTAATATATTTTCCGAAATTACCGTTGCGCCAACCAACTAAGAGCCGCTTCATGATTCCTAAATCAACAAGGTGTAAAGAATCTGCTATCGGAAAGTCTTGTATCATGTCAACAGGCAACTTCAGTATAGGAGAATCTTTTTTATGGTGAGGCCCATATTTTTTATCACGAAATTCTTGATCTGTTCTGGGGCGGCAATTGGTTTCAGGAAATGTCACTGTATGTGATAAGTGTGAATATTCCCCTACAGTAACACATTTAAGGCAACCGTGTTTTGCATTAAAATTACATACGCCTGAAAATTAAATTATACAAGAATTATTATTGATACCACAGTAGAAATTTTAATTGAACAAAACTACGAATTAAGCTGAGTATATAATTTTACATAACTACGTTTTGGAAACTTTATAATCAATATAATATCTAGTAGCTAGCTTAATCTGTAATTTGTAATAAGATTATATACTTTAGGTACCTTTAATGTAAGCTCTCGCTGGAGAATCACATATAAAACATCTGATTTCAATGGATACTATTTTATTTGGTTTTTCGATATGAATTCCTTCTTTTATTAAATTTACTATTTCTTTTACAAAATCATCTAAATATTGATCAATATCTTTTGGTTTTCCAACACCAAAATAGATACCAATCACAAATGGATCTATGTCAGGTCTTTCATAGATATTGCATAAAATTGGCCAAAATTCTTTATTGGAACTTTTAAATATTGGGAGACCGTCGAAATTAAAATTTAACTTTACTTTGTTTGGAACATCAACCCAGTTTTCCAATGTTTTACGTAGACATTTAGTTAGACCATTATGCCAATATTCTCCATTTTCTATAGTCTTTATATGTATTTGTTTGACAGTTCCTAAAATTGTCCTGGCGTCCTTTGGTAAAATACCCGGAAATCTGCAATTTAAAATTGTAGCTAAGTCGCTAAGAGCTACTTGAGATATATTTCTTTCAATAGCCCATTCCTTAATTTGACGACGGAATGTTAAATTTTTTGAATAATTATCTTCATCATCATTTGAACTTGCACTGCTGCATGAAACTAAATCACTATCACGTTCCGCAGGCTTTTCTAAATCCTCACTTTTATTATCGTATGCCGTTTTTGCTACGGAACCTTCATTAGACGTTGACTGAACTCGCGCTTGACTATCGATTGTTCGATCAATGAACTTGTTATTTTCAATGTCTTCACATGACGGCTCAGTATCACTGGTTTTGTTTGGTTGATAATTAGTTATATTTTGATATTCTTTATTAATTTTCCTTTTTACTCCACCAAATGTTTTTCTTTTTTTCCACATATTTCTATTCACCACACTACGTTTTTACAAATCAAGGACAGTCTGTAATGCAGATTAAAGCTGTAATGCAGATTAAAGCTGTATTACAGAATTCATTTATTATTATAGTTCTATAAAATCATATTTGACAGAAGTTATGAAACTATTGCACTGACAAGAGTGTACAATTACGCATTAATAATAAGCTTTAGAAAGGAGTTTTATTATACCATTATACAGAAACAAGTATAAAGTGATACCATTTTAAAACTTATAGCTGTAGTAAGTAAGTGATCACATGCAAAATACAGCCTCTATGCAGCTTGAGGGATAACATTAGATTGAAGTGTCAAAAAATGCTTCGGGTTTTAAAGCGGAGTTCAAATATTCTGTTTAAAAGCCTTAAGTTTACACGGAGTATTTTATAAAAATTTAGTACAGTTTTAGCTGTATAATAACGGTTTAATTGCTTTTATAAGTAAATGATCTTTTCTTGACACCTTTATAGGTCACCAGTAGAACTCTAAGTTCTAATAGTGCTGTATATTTGATGTCGGCAACGCTTGCGTGCTGCTTGGGCGCTTGGACAAGGTTCTTGGCAGAGTTACGACCGACTTCCGATTGAAAAGAAAATTTTCTGTTCATTTATTTTTGAGATTTGTTTGGTGCGTGGTCGAAGTAAAGCTTTAGTTATTGATTGTGTTCTTACTGTAATTTCATCATGTCCGATACTAATGATATCGCCTCTTATCTAGTGCATCGCGTTGTATTTAAAGTGTGTAACATTAGATTATCAATACAGACATTGTGAACCATCTGACTGTGCTATTATTTACGAGATCAACAGATCAACGACCATGAGGCATGTGAATGTGATTCTAACCATCGGCATCCTGACACCGCCCATACCTCTGAATTCCACATCAAAAGTTTTGTTTTGTTTTATAAAATTCACATAGCTGTTGTCATTGTCGCTACTAATTGTAGTAAAATAAACATTGGATGAAAATTCTGACTCAGTCATATCAGAGGTACAATTGTGTAAGCCAATCGTTTTCAAATTCGATTGTCATTATGCCCGTTTGACAATTGAAATCGTACTATTTTAGTTGTTAACAACAGAATATTTGACAGCCAAAAATTTACGGTTTCAATTGTCAAACAACGGGCTCATTTGCTTAGCCGAATAGCCATGTGACTATCAATTTGAATACCATTGTCTTACACAATTGCACCTCAGATTGGATAAAAAGTTTAGAAGATAACGAAAGTGATGAAGAAATTGTTTTCTTCATCGAAAAAGCGGCAGATGTTCAGACGGTAGAACGCTAGCCTCTCAATCTTGAGACACAGGTTCGATTCCAAGTCGGGCATGTACCATGCTAACTTTCTACCGCGCTCCCGAATTCTTCATCGGGTCTAAGCGTCTGGTCGACGCTTAGGGTGCCCGAAGGGTTGGGCCTATTACGGCCGCAGCAGCCTTTCGGGCACCTTCACAGCGACGACGGGGGCGATTTAGCCAGCATTTTTTACCTCTTGTTAATATCTTTGTTTAGATTAGATATCTTTTTTAATATTCTATCTCACGAAGACCGTTTGTTTATGGTTGCAGTTTAAGGCGACTCTATTCGCCTGAACTCCCATACTAGCGCAGTTCGCTGATCATATCCTTATTTATAGGTACTTACTTATTATATTTTCTTTTTCAACATATCCCATACAACAACCATGACGTGAAACTAAAACATTTATCAAAATCAAATACATACAAAAGTTACAAGCGTGTAAAGTCCTGGATTTTACACATATTTTCATGAATGTTTATGTACCGTAATGTCCTAGAAGCGATACAAGAAATCAAATAATTTTAAGTTCACAGCACAGTAAATTTTAAACTATTCAAAAATATTTTTGTTTTATTTCGATTTTTGGAATATTTCTCCTGAAATCATAGGAAGAACGAAAACCATTCTCGAGTTTTTTCAAGACATGAATTTTGTCTCGCGTTAGCTTAGTGTTCGGTTAGTTCCGTACGAGCTCGGGAAATGAACGTTCGGGCCAACCAATAGCAGTCAGTCAGTGCTCTATAGTCCGAAGTTGAATGTAGAATGAAATAGCAAGCATAGCGACCCCTTGCGCGACTGACTTCAAGCCGCCGACTACAGGCTTCATAATAAGACAGTTTTGTGTGTGTGACGCGATAAGTAGCGCTCCCGAGGTTACACATACAAGAACAAAGTGCGTGTGCACGCACACTACACCATAGCCAAACGGACTTCGTGAGATAAAATATCTGGAATGTTAATTGACAAGTGTGTTCTTAAATAAAATAAACAGCTAGTGATATAAAAAGGTTCCCACCTCCCCATTGACGACTCCATTTTGCTTGCGTGACTCTCCCATTTCAATGTCATCTCTGCCAACGTGCTGCAACAACATAGTGTAAAATAAATATCACATATGTCTATATACAGTGGTGGACATATAATTAGAAACACTTCCAACGGATCTTAGCATCCAACAAGATACTTTGCTTGCTGTAACACTTTTATTTAGAAGTGAAACAACAAAAAGGGAGGCAATAGCTTACGAGGAATTATTTGAAGCACGAGCGATAAGTTAGTAAGTTATTACCCTTACGCACGAGTATCATACTACGTTTTTCAATGCACAGTGTGAGTAAATAAATTAAATGTAATTAAATAAACAAACAAACAATAAATACTCCAAATGATCTTCAGGCAGGCATCCTTTTTCTTTTTCTTTGCACGCAAGTTGCCAACTTGACGGAAATAAGCTGCTTTCAGTTTGAGGCGTTCGAACAAGTTTGAAGCTCAGAAGAATAACTAAATTCTTCTGAGGTTCGAAGGTTGCTTTCAGTCATACATAACATAAATTCGTCTCCACCAGCTTATTCCAGTAATGTCAACAACAATGGCTGCCCGAAATTGTCTATTCTTTAGATACAAAATAGATGCAAAGGATGTTGATCTAGGAAGACCGACCGACAACATTATATATTTTTTTAAATAATGTAAAGAGATTGTAAGTGGCCAGTATATTTTTTTGCCAAACCGCACATTAAAACTTTTTGTCTTTTGGCATTATCATCAACGACGTAAAGTTCCAAAAAGCCAAAAAGTTCTTATTCGTAGTACGATTAAATGAGGTCACCTACCAAGAAGTTTATTTTAACCAGATTCCAGTATCCCTCTTGTTACCTATATATTAAAAAGAAATTAAAAAGTAAAGTGCGCGCCATATAAGTCTGCGCGCGACTGGTGGCGTTACTAACGTTTTACTACCTGACCTTTGGCATGATGATTGCCAAACTTGACCACTGAAAACTAATAAAACTTATAGACTTTCTACACACTCACTAGGTACACCTGACATAACAACAACTTGGCGGCCTGCGATTTATGATTTTGGCCACGCGCAGACTTATCTGGCGCGCACTTTAAGTTTCATAATTACTTACCTATATGTCTGTGGTTTAATCATAATTTTTAATTTGTAAAGTTACTACCTACCTACTCAAAATGTCATCTAAACAGTTTTAATTTTAATCAAACTGAACGCAGCCTACGAACGCATCAAACTGAAACCAGCTCATTCTATCAAGTCTATCTATGGTACACAAGATAAGACTGGTGGCCACGTAGTCGATAAATTAAAAAAATAAAACATACCTCAGACATGGCTGTATGGGCTAAGTTCCATTTGCCTTCCCACTACGTAGGTGAAAAAAACTAAACAACCGCCACTTTTAATATTACACTTCGAACAAACAACTGAACGACTTTTATGGCGTTATTGTAGGACCTTAAATACATATATATACGATCTACATATACTAACAATAAAGTAGTAAAAAATTCGGGTCTGTTCTGTACATTGAATATTTTCGTGAAATTATGAATGAGATGGCTTATTGATACTGTAATTTTACATAAATACTTTACATATACATACTACACCTTTTATAAGTTACTTTATATTCCGAGAAATGGGGCAGTATTCCTTAAAACCCCCACTATATTCTATCCCACATAACATACCTACGTCTAACTAAATTAATCTAAAACATCGTTGTTTCTCGTGTTTCGTAAGAGGTGTGTTAGTTAAAGATAGTTACGGTAATTAGTGTATTAATCGCCAGCCATTCATTAATGGTAATTACCTTAGCAATTGGTTTTGGTCTGATGTTAATTATGTCGTTTCCAATAATTCTGGTGACATTGTACTCATAATCGCTCACATTTGGAACGTCCCTCCGGCTACCAATGTCTTCTCTTCTGCTTGGGAAAAGGCTCAAGTCATCCCCCTTCTTTCTCCCATTTCGAACAACCTCTCTATTCTTCCTATATTGTTCAAAATCATTTGACATGAAGTACAACAGCTTTACTCGTAGGCGTAACTAGGCATGGCCCTCCCCAGGGTACTGTCTGCCCCCCCCCCCCCCATAAAATAATACCGTTATTTGTTTCGTTTATTGGTTTGTATGATGGTTATCTCTATTTATCATATCAGGCACAGCCGTCTTTCTTACAATGATCTTTTGGTCAAGTTTGGGCTCATGTGTCTTACAGACAGAAGAAGTCTGGCCAACTCGGTTGTCCTTCGTAGCATATGCCCAGATCTTTTATCTCAAGTTGATTTTCGACTTCCAATTCTCCGTCAACGTAGCACTATATCCAAGTATTTATTTTATCTCAGGAGGACTAGAACACAGAATGGAAAAAGAGCCCCAATATATCGTATGTGCAAGATTTCTTTAATTGTTCACGAAATAGTTTTAAAAATAAAGTAAAGAAAGCGTTAAACAACAAAATCAAACAGTAACTTTAATTAAATTAAGATAAATTTTTTTTTATTGCATGCGCATACCTACTTTTAAGTTATAGGTTCTAAAAAGTCTACTTATTACTTTCTCAATCTGCTTGATTTTACTCGTCTGATTCTATCTATGTGAGAATGTCAAGGGAATATACATATCTAAACTACCTAGTTTAAATATCATAGTTATTGTTGTATTTGTTTTTGTTTTTTCTCCTTAAATAAAAAAAAATCATACGATCACATCACATAATCAAGAACAGACACTTGTTGATGGCTCCATGAGTCGGAGTCAGCGCCAATGGCTATACTCACATCTCTACGAAGACAATATTTTAGGTAGTTTTCAACATGGTTTCGGACCTTTCCCGTACAGTCGGTGCATTGCTAAACGTCACGGATGATATCAAATTTGTTATGGATCACAAACAACTGACTCTTGTGACTTTGCGTAGTGCATTCAGCTCCCTTGTCTTTGACATTCTTTACTCCTTCACTGACCTGCGTTCAAGTGGTTTGACTACTACTTTGTTTTCAGTCTGTGTGTACCCATGAAACATCTTCCAATCGGCTAGATTTAAATGCTGGTGTGCCTCAAGGAGGAGATCTCTCCCCTCTGTTTTTCCTCATTTTCAAAATGTCTCCTCGGATTTTCACCTTTATGCTCATAATCTTCAGATTTAGACACTGATGTTGATACTGATCTAATTAATAAAGATGCCAAACTTGCTACTGCGAAAAGAGCATGATGATTTCATTGCTATTAGGTGGGGGTTCAAGACTTTGTTCGATTAGTTGACCCACTCAAATCACACACCCTCGTTATTAGTAGTAAGCGGTTGAGAAATGCCTTTGATTTTGAGCTACTACCTCATAACTCGCATAATAAATGTTACTTTTCCATTTTCTGACAACGTCAAAAATCTTGGCATTATCATGTAACTCGTCTTGGAAAGCTCAGGTCAATGAAATCAGCAGACCTTTTCACTTCTCGTTTCATTTATTGAAAAGGCTTCAAAACATCTTGCTAATTAAAACGAAGGTGATGCTTGCACAAACATTGCTTGCTTCTACTTCTTCTTGAATATGCTGATATCTGCTTTATGGGTGCCATTGGGGAGCAAGTGACTAAGGCTTCAACACCTTCAACGCCTTCAAAACCTGGGTATTGGTTTCATCCAGTTTGCTCAAGTATCACCAAGACTCTGTTTTTAGACGTCAATAAATATGAATTCCTAATTATTTGCGAAGATAGTCATCTTAACATTCATACTACTTAACATTCTGAACAATCTTTGCGTCCCTCTGTACCTCCATGATTATTTTCAGCTTTCACCTCCTCGCACTAAACATCAGGGTTTGCGATACCAGCATAGCTAACATGGACGAAAATAATAGAGAAGTTTTGTCTCTCGAAGAAACGTTGGACCAATGGAAATGCAGGTAAGGGACTCGTCCTGCGTATCCATTGGTCGAACGTTCCTTCGAGAGATAAAATTTTTCTATTATTTTCATCCATGTTAGATATGCTGGACGCTCTACGTACTTTCTTGTTATACAAACTTTTACTCCAAATCCTTCACAGTTCGATCAACTCGATTATGGAATAATCTGCCTAGTATGTTAGAGACAGCCCATCTGTATCGTCTTTTAAAAGAAAGCGTAAACAGCATTATCTCGTTATGAGTAATTTTTTATGTAACGAGCGATTTACTTTATCTTAATTTTATTAGTTGGAATATTTATTATGTACGTATCTGTGTGTTTTATTGATATAAATTAGTGCGTTTAAAATATGTTTATTTTGGGTAAGTACTCGTATACTTACCCAAAATAAACATAATGTCTTGTTTACTTATTGGATATAATAATATGTGTAGAGTATATGTATATTTGCATATACTATTGCCATTCTCACTACTTTTCATTACATTAAAGATTGGCTGGAAGAAATTTATTTGGAAATAAATTGTGACATTGTTAAATCCGATACTTTATATTATAATTTTACTAGGTTATAATTAGTTTATTAACAAACTAGCAAAAACCTAGCGTAATATGTAAGGTAACTTTAATTTATTCAGCCAAATTCTTACTGAAGACTCGGTAAGTGCTCAGTAATTAACAAGATAACCTTTTTTGTGAAATTCGTAAATTATTATTTTCGTGTTCCTTACAAACGCAAGCCCAGCCCCGAGTTGATTACTATGGGATGTCAAGATTTTATTTTGCGAAATTAGCAAAAAGTTTTATCGATCCATGTTACTGATTACTTACCAAGCCTCCAGTATGAGTTTGGCTGCATAAAAGTAAAGTCACCTTATATTATGATCTCACTTATAAAATTATAAACAATCGGATTTTACAATCTTATGGCGACACATTGTGTAATCTATATACATATATTATATACTAATAATAAAGTAGTAAAAAGTCGTGACTGTACATTGAATATTTTCGTGAAATTTTAAATGAAATGGGTTATTGGTACTGTACTGGGGCCTAAACAACAATTTTTAGAATTTTTGTCTGTCTGTCTGTTTCGTTTTAACTCGAGAACCACTTAACGGATTTGGATGCGGTTTTTTTTATTATCAGTGACGCTGGTCAACACTTAGGCTATAATGAATGTTCATAAAATAACGCTCAAGCCAGAAAAGGAGCAAAGATTGAATAAACGCTTTTATAACTCGAGAACCCATCAACGGATTTGAATGCGGTTTTCTTTATTATCATTGTAGTCACCTTTCTTAACACATCGACTATAGGGTGTGTTCATAAAATAACGCCCAAGCCAGAAACGGAGCAAAGATTGAATAGACGCAAACGGCAAAGGCTATTATATAAATCTATGGGAACGAACGAAGTCGCAGGCAAAAGCTAGTAAAGAATAATAATTATGTAAGCCCATTATCGTCAGCCCTATTCTCCATTGTGGATACTTGTAAAGGCCCTTCAAACTTAAAAGTTTATAACACAAAGGTTTAGAAGTGAATGTCAGGGAAAGCCGAGCAATAATCATTTACAATCGGTCTTCGAAGTTTACTTTTTTATTGCTCGGCTTTCCCAAGACATGGGCACTTCTAAACCTTTGTGTTATAAACTTTTCTTTTTTACCTTTTTCAATAGCATAGACTATAGTACTTGTACTTGTACTATTTGGTCTATGTCAATAGTAAAAACACCATTTTGTAACGTTTTGAAAACGTGTAAGGATACTCGCGCTGTTTTGTTTGTTCGTGCGTTACCTACGCGGGCTCGGACTGAAAATCAGCGCTGTCAGTCTTACCTTGCTGATTCCAGGCCCTTTTGTCTGCTGCGACACATGACTTCCCGTAGTTATAGTTACATTATTCTTTTGTTTTGTTTCCATTTGTCTGATTTTATAAATTTGTTTTATCTAACTTCATATCGTAAAATCCTCATTACGAACTCAAAATACTGGCATAATGAAAAATATTTAATTAAAAAAATTAAATTATAGTATAGGTCTCCGAACAACATAATGCTATAAAAGAATTACAGTACATGTGATACTAACTAGGAAGGTAAAGGGAACCTAGCCCATACAGCCATGTCTGAGGTTTAATATCAAATACCGATGAAGTTATTATATAATATTCTCTAACACGTACTAAGTAATATTGCGGCGTGACAAAGGAGGTCACAATTTCATTTTATTTTCGGCCTGCATTGTTTATGGCTGCCGGCGCACTCAACGCGTATTAAACATGCGTGGTGGACTGTTGGATTTTGGCGCCATAGCTTACGTGGAAATTATTATTTGCTGTGGTTTTATGGGTCAAACCAAAAGTATTATTTTGCCCTAAAATTACTAACAGCAGTGATGGTGATGATAATTTGACTCCACCTGACATTCTGGAAATAACGACGGAAATTACGAACACTTATAGAACGAGCTATTACAAGAAAAATCAAAAATAGCTGACGAGAAATTTTATCAAGATCATTATGAAAACAGGTTGTTAGGCATGAGTTTAGATAAAGTAGTTTATGAAACTATACATAAATAGATATTGAAACACTCGTGTTCTATTAAAAAACTCGCCTTCAGCTCGTTTTTTAAACTGACACTTGTGTTTTTAATAACCTTTTTATTTACGAGTTTCATAAACTACTATTTTAAAATTTTTTAGAGACGTTCATGAAAAATATTTTTCATTATGTCAGTAGTTTTGAGTTCGTAATGAGAATTTTTTGATATGAGGTGAGATAAAATATACTTGAATTCTGTACACAATTCCTATTCGTCAAAAATTCAGAAAAAGTGTGTTTGTAGACCCCATTTTCAATAATACTTTCTAACGAGTGAAAGTTTTTCAATCGCGTTTCTGTTCGGTAGGAGTCTAGAAAAAGGTTATAAAAATGTCATACTAATTTATTAAACAAGTAGCTTCATCTTGGAATTAGTTTACAGGATTCCAAAAAGTGACAATATTTTTGCGGTAGCGCCTGAAGGACGTTTCATTAATGTTCAGAATAGCGTGCTCTGAGATATGGCTGTTACGACTACAGAAGAAACGTTTTTCCGTTGAACTATGAAAGAAGTTTACTTATCCGTTGAAATACTTAGTAAAGTATCTTTTTTAATTACCTTCAATTTTTATATTTGGATTATGTAGATTTTGTCTAGCGCATTCAATATTAGCTGGCGTGTTTCCAGTAGGTGGTAGAGCTGATGCCGGCCTCGACTGTGGAGGTACCACCATCTTACTCGCAAACCGCCGCTGAAGTTATTCGGGGGAGAGTAAGAGAACAGCTCTCAGGCAAAACCAGGCGGCCCACCATTGCCTGGGACCGATGGATGGCGATATATCCATCCCCAATTGCCAGGCCTAATATAAAACAGACTGGTGACGGGCAGCGGCGTCACTGGTGCAAGGGTTTCGGAACCGCGCTCACCAACCCGCCTGCCCAGCATGTGTGAATATGGGCATTTCTTCCAGGAGGACCGCCAAGAGTGTTGAAATCCTGGAAAGGCCTATGTCCAGCAGTGGACGAAACAGGCTGATGGATGGATGGTGTTTCCACTTGAGACCGTTATTAGCAATAACAATAGGATTAAGTCGTGGCGGGTGAATTCGCCAGAATGAAACAATAGACACTTTTAAAACACGTGCGGTAGGAGGTGTTTCAAATGTTTTTGATACTTTCTCTATGTTATCTTCCCTTTAATAATAAATATAAGCAAATAGAAATACCACTCAGTTGTTTTTTAAACTTCGAAAAGATTAGTTCAGTGGAAATATTACGTCTTTCGATATGTTTCGTCCTTGGGTGAAATCATATTCCACTATGCCATGTGAAAATAATAAACACGATAATCCGAATGTGTTCAACAAACATCTAAGTCGTGATGCACAAATAATTCTCTTGAACATTTATTTTAATTTGATTGCAGTTGTGAGTGAGAAAGGTGCTCTGAAAGAAAGTTCCCGCTTGACAAAAGTATCAGTGCGATCTATACAGCAAATTATTTCAAATGGAACAATTACGTAATCTTTTTAAATTTATTTTATGAATATTCAAAAGTATCATCACTGGTTGGTTGGCGACAAAACAGATAAGGCCAAAACGGCTCCTTTAAAAATGAATGAATTTTGGTTCATCACCCCTATTGTTTATGTTCAAGTGGAAACGCGCCAGTTAATATTGAATGCACTCTACTAAACGAAAACAATCCAATCTTAGTTTCCGTTGTTTTTTTTCAATCGAACATGAATACAAGTGCAACATATCGTCAATTGAACCGTTATACAATCTATCTAAAACATTTTTTTTTCAGACATCAAATATCACAATATTCACGGTGTAAAATAAATTTGACAAGAAAGAAAACTAGGATAATAAGCCCCCTTAAGATTGTGTTTTGTTATGTTCTGCTTACCTCATCTTTCATTGCTATTTCCTTCGCGTCCATTTTGACTAGATACCACTGCTAATCTACTGGTAACTGATTGATACGATCACTTTTTAATCGTCAAACACGGCTTCTGAGTGAAGAATCTGACTATGTTGCTAAGTGACAATCGGTAGAGTGTATTTCCAAAGCAGCAATCCAAGATTTATGCGCCATTCCATTTTTATCTGTGAATAAAAAGGAATATATTTAATTATTGAACCACAAAACTGTACTTACTTATACTGGGTACTTGGTGTTTATTTGGTCCACACTTTCAGTTATACAGAATGTTGGGAAAAGTACTTCGTTCCTTTAAACCACGTGTGCTATAGTATAACAAAGTACCTATGTTAAGAGCGTTTAATTTTTTTTATATTAAAAAAATGAAACTAAATATTTTTCATTTATTTTTATATTAATAAATTAAATTATTATCCCTTTCTCTTACGTGCTGTTTTTTTTGCAATTGCGTTCTGAACTAGGGTGGAACAATTTAATGAAAGTTTTTTAAAAACATTTGAATTTTTGTTTAATAAAAAATAAAAACGCTTAACACACTTTGTTATACCTATAGCACACGTGTCTTAAAGGAACGAAGTACTTTTCCTAACATCCTGTATAGTGTCAATACAGAATGGGGGTGGTAGAGCTGATGCCGGGCTCGACTGTGGAGGTACCACCATCTTACTCGCAAATCCTCCCGAAGTTATTCGGGGGAGAGTAAGAGAACAGCTCTCAGGCAAAACTAGGCGGCCCACCATTGCCTGGGACCGATGGATGGCGGTATATTTATCCTTAATTGCCGGGCCTTGATAGTGTGACAAATTCGTATTGGATACTAGTGGTCAGGCCCCCAAGGTTCTGTGAAATACGCAAATTAAAATTTAGACCTCCTATACTAATTGAGTCGTGGTTCTTCTTGAAGCTTCTAGGAGCACAAAAAATATTTTTTTCTTTCGCAAACAGGGTCATTGAACCTTGATCCTGACCAATTACCGAGTCTGGAGTATGAATTTGGCTACATAAAAGAAAATCACCTTATATTGCCCGGGACTCCAATATAATTCGCCAAAAATTACAAAAATGACAAATTTCAGCTCAATCAGACCAGTTGTAGATAAAAAAATATATGGATGCTTTGTTTCTGTGTATTTCATGAAGTACAAGGAAAATTCTAATTAATTTTTGGTATATGCATTTTGACTACATAATGTAGGGTTTAGTTTTTGGAAAACACGTTTGGATAAATTTTCCTCGATGGAAATAATTATTGAAATGAGATCTTCAAACACACTTTTTCTCCTCGTTTGACGGATAGGGATCATGTACAGAACTAAACATATTTTATTAGATGAGTTTTAACAATATCTAGATATTTGATTTCAGAAATTTTGCTAGTTATTTTAATAAAAATAAAATATATACTTTTTTCTCTTTTGCGCTGAATCCGCCCCTCTAATTTTTTCGCCTGGAGTGAGAGTGACAAAAATAAAATTCACATAGTCTCTTAAGGGTTTAAATTTTTTGAAGGGAACCCTACCAAGGAAACCTCAGTATAGTAAGCTGCAACATCCGGTCGGCACGTAATGGCCATAAATAACTATAGTTTGTCGTAAAACACTCATCTATTGTCTATTCACGATGACACGACTACATGAGTCCATAATATATTATGATTCCGAGTTATGTTATGTATGAATTTTTAACACGTTCGCGTCCCTGACGCGTTTATAAGCTGACTAGTGGAACTGCCAAATTTATAATGGAGACTTGGTCCGTGATCACTACCAGGACGAAGGATCAATGACAAAAAAGTTGCAATTTTTTTTCTCCAGTCCTCTTTGGAATTGAAACCTAACGCTGGGTCAATCAGTATGGAAAACCATTTTTATGCTGTTATTTGGTCAAAGGCGTCATTGAATTTAGTTCAGTGTAAGCCAATGGTATTCAAATTAATTGTCATATGGCAATTCGGCTAAGCAAATTAGCCCGTTTGACAATTGAAAGAGCCAAAGATCTGTCAAATTAATACAACTTTCTTATTTTCTTAGTTTTGGCTTATTTGCTTTGCCGAATAGTCATATGACAATCGAATTAGAAAACGATCGGCTTACACAATACAATAACTAGGCGAAGTTAGTGGGAAATTTAATTTGAGAGGAGTTTTAGTTGTAAATATTTTTAAGTTGTAGTTTATATTTAATTTAATTTAAGTATTATTATCTTTTTTGTTTTAAGCCTTGTATAAAGTAGGTATAATATTATTTTTTTATAATTCGGGAAATCCTACATTTAATTTTGCGATGTTTGCAGAAAATGTTGACTTGGTCACTCACCCAGCCTTCACTATGAATTTGACCTCAACATTCCTAACTTCGTAGAAGATCTACGAACCGGAACTAAGTCGTCGTAGCACTTAAGCGTAATTACTACGCCGCTTAGAGTACACATAAGCAAGCTATACTCTAAGCTACGCCTACACCGCGCACCGCGAATTTCTGTTCTTCATCGTTACGTTTTAGTCTTCCGTAGTTAAATGGCAAACCGGGGACCTATTAATGTCACTCTAATGTCTTACTGTTTGTCTGTCCGTCCGTATGTCACAGGTATCTAGCTTGTAAGCCGAATTGGTTACAGACAGACCAGAAATTTGCACATTTTGTGTAAAATGTTGCCCCAAACATTAAATTAGAATTTCAATTAAACTAATTTTATGGGGTTCTAAGGGACTTGACATTTCCATGTGTTATACATCATATACAATAATTGGATGAAATCACCAAAATAAAATAACTATTATCCATTTCAGATGCTATTAGGATAGGACCTTGTCATACCTGATGCCTGTGTGCGTTAGCAATGTTAACGGAAGTGTGTGAGTGAATGAGATGCAGTCTGTGGATGCAGTACATGCACACAAGCACAAGGTATGACAAGGTCCTATTCTAATAGCATTTGAAATGGTTAGTTTATATATATCAATTTTTGTCCATTTGGCTTCGGTGCACCAAAATATAATACGTTAAAATTGAGTGTCAATACAAGTAAATTCGCATTTTGTCGTTTTCGCTTTGTCTTTTTATCTTGTTTTGTACAGTGGTTATACAATTTATATAAAAAAATAAAAAATATTTAAATACACGACTGCCGGAATAGAGATTTAATTCGTATTTCAGTGCAGTCGGGTGACTATTACATTGGATAGTGTTGTTTTGTATATCTCCCGACTGAACAAATCTCTATTCCGACAGTCGTGCTTTTTAATATTTTTTATCATATTATTTATTCAATACGTTTTTGTATATACCGGGTTTAAACAGACTGTTACCATTAAATGAAACCACATATTCTACTGATTCTACTGAACCACTTTTCCCAAAAATCATACCCGCGGACACCCTTCGTTTGAGTTCCAAATAAAAATGCGTGAACCCTAACGCACCGACATACGGGCGAGTTTAGAGAGAGCGTCTTCCGTGAAACTGCTGTTCCGGTGCAGCGTTCTAAAATAGGCCTTCCTCCTACGAGATAAAGTCTTTGAGTTACAGTTGAATATCTTTTTCTCTGAAGATTTGCGCGGTTTTTTTTTTCGAATGGTTGTTCAGTATGATCAGTAGAGTATGTGGTTCTATTTAATGGTCGCACTCTATTTACAACCTGTATTTATACCCTATTCCACTCAGGATGCTGTAAGAATTCTAACGATACCACACACTTCGAAATAGGTTCAGGCATCAAGGAGTTGTGGTGGAATTAAGAAAAATACCCACATGAACATTGAAAACAATACACTCCTTCTTTGGGGTCAGTCAGAAATAGTCATCGTTCATTGTTATTTTCTTTGTTTCAGGACAATGAACGAACGTGTCAAAAAACAGAACTAGCGCTGTCTTCAACGTCACATTTTGTTTGACAGTTCACCGCATTGTCCTCGCTCACGTTCTTTTAGATTTCTTTAGGGTTCTGTACTTCAAAATTAAAAAACGGAACCTTTACACCAAGGCTGCCCAACCTTTTTGACAAATGGATGATTCAAAAATCACAGGCGGGCCACTGACCACAGATAGTCCGTATTTTCGTTATTTCTTATAACAATGAGCCTAATTTATTGTGGAATAAAAGAACTACAACATTCTGAAATAGTTGTTTAATTTAATAAAGTTTAATTTCACAAGTTTAAAATAGTAAAGAAACACAGTGTGGCCCGCGGGCATGGGGTTGGGCAGCTTTATACGGTCAATTTGTTGTCCATCTATCAAGACCCTTTTTCTCGGGCCCCGCGCGAGAGATATCAAGTTGAAATTAATACACATAGTGCTGTGGTAGAGCTGATGCCGGGCTCGACTGTGGAGGTACCACCGTCTTACTCGCAAATCCTCCCGAAGTTATTCCGGGGAGAGTAAGAGAACAGCTCTCAGGCAAAAAACCAGGCGGCCCACCATTGCCTGGGACCGATGGATGGCGGTATATCCATCCCCAACTGCCGGGCCTTACATAAAACAGACTAGTGATGGGCACCGCGCTCACCAACCCGCCTGCCCAGCGTGTGTGAGTACGGGCATTTATTCCAGGAGGACCGCCAAGAGTGACGAAATTCTGGAAAGGCATATGTCCAGCAGTGGACGAAGCAGGCTGATGGATGGATGGATAGATGGATGGAGTGCTGTCTAAAAATTCAACGCGAAAAGTTATTGCCCTTTATGTAACCTAATAGGGTTTTTGCAGTTGACGTGAAAACTAAAAAACCGTTTACAAGTAGATCTTGTGCAGGAAAAAATCTAAAAATTGACAATATTTAATTATTCAATGAGATAAAAAGACTAACATAATTAAAGCCCTTGGATACTAGTTTAATGAATCGTGAGTGTCAAGTTATACTGCACAACCCTCAGATCAAGAAGCTCACTCGCACTTGACCGTTTTTTCACTTTAGGTTTTCTTTTTGTTGTGCACAAGTTATGGCGATTTCACTAATTTAAATGACAAATACTGAAAACGCCGATTCAGAATGTAGTGAATGCTGTGACAACCAAAACAAAAACCGGCCAAGTGCGTGTCGGGCCACGCGCAATGTAGGGTTCCGTAGTTGCCCGGTACATATAAGTTGGTCTACTAATACAGACCGCGCAAAGCTTCTGGTCCCATACATTATAGGGGGCCAAAAGTTTGGCGCGACCTGTACTCGTAAACCTGTAAAGCCTACTTAGCTGTGATAGTTATCCTTTTAAATTCATTATATATAAAAATCGAAAAATGGTTTTCACACACCCACATTGTTTTTGAATGGCCTATCCAACGATACCCCACACTATGGGATAGAAGAGAAAAAAAAAACTTCATCCCCAGTTTACGTGCACGAGAGGTACCCTTAAAAAAAATATTTTTCAAGATTTTATTTTGAATTATATCCATACCAAATTACAGTTTTCTAGTACTTATAGTCTCTGCGCTAAGCCGCGGACAGACGGACATGGCGAAACTATAAGGGTTCCTTGTCGGACTCCGGAACCCTAAAAACCGAACGAGTGCGAGTCAGACTCGCATACCTAGGTTCCGTAATGCGACCGTTTTGGGAACAGTCAAGAAGAAGGTATTTAAAATCTTGCCCATAACTGTTTATAATAACTAAAAAAAGAATTGATTGTACCACAAAAGAGAGACACAAATATTTTTATACCGTACTCGAAATAAAACTCGAGAATGGAAAAATTAGTTTTGTCATTTTGCTATCGTGAATTACTCACCCGCTATATTTTTCCTGTTATCTTTACGTAATTGCAAATTACCATGATTTTTTTATATTTTTTGGTTCATTAGTTTCGGAGATAAGGGGGGGAGGAACACGCATTTTTTTGTGGTTTTTCAAAGATTTCTTGAAAACGGTGCCAGTTAATATAGTAAAAGTATATATTTTTACAATTAGCTCTTTAATATCTATAATTTGATACCCATATTGTGTTTTTAAGAATTTATTTGAACAATTTCAAATTTTTTCATTTTTTTTGTACCGTAATAGTTAGGCAGGTGAATGCTATTTTTGTGGAAAATTTCAAGTCTTTATCTTTAACGGTGGTAAAGTTATGAGGCTGTGACTTATGGACGGACGGACGTTCCTTTTGAACCTTTTAAGTACCACGGAACCCTAAAAATATAATTAACGGAAAAATATGGTCATAATCAAAATAGAGTGAGGCCTGACTCCAACACGACCGGTTTTTATTGTAATCTTGTAAGACGCTCTACGAATATTTAGGTCGCAGCATGGAAGGTATTCTAAGAAAAACCTCGTGAAAATTTGTAATTATAATAGGTCATTAAAAATAAATTATCACAGAATTATCGTCACGTCATATTTTAAATGGGTATTGTTATCGATACGATTGGTATGAAGTAATACTATATATTCTCCACAATTGGTATGGTAGAGGTTGATTTAATTCCTTAGTAAGTTGATTATTTTCAAAAACTTATAATAAATATATACTCTTATCTTAACATTTACAAATAATAATGTGGTAATAAAAACCGATCTAGTGCGTGTCGGGCCACGCGCAGTTTGGGCTCGTAGTTGACCAGGGCGGGTATTCTGGCACGTGCATAAAAATTGCGAAGACAGATTGCGGGTGACTTTAAAATGGATTTCGTACAGATGTGATGATTTTTTTCAACGGAAACTTATAGTAAGCATTTCTTATATCCTATAGCTTCTATTTGATACAATTTGGTCACCCTAATTTTAATCGCATGGCATTTATTTTCGCTTCTGCAGCGCTTCAGGGATGTTCGCAGAGGCGCGAGTTGATTGTTTCTATGCAACAATGCGCAAAAGATGCGCTTCCCTGGTGCGCAGGGTGCGGGGTAGCACCAACAGCATCCTAAATATGATCGCGACGATTTGGTCATCTCACAAACCCCTTTCTGGGGCGTGGGGAGTCAGTATCGGGGCTGAGCCCCCTGACTGAGGTAGCTACCGCTGCCCATGGCTATGGGCAGGTCTGTGGTGGTGACGCCCGAGGGCGTCTGGTGGAGTGTCCGGTTGCCTGTTACTCGACTCAGAAGTGAGGAGTTACGAGGTGCCCGGCTGCTCTTCTCTCTTCCAGTTGACGTAGGAAGGTGGGGTTGGTCAGGATGAAGTCGAGAAGCCTCGTCATCTCATCCCGTTCCTCCTCCTCCTCCTGGTACGTCTGTGGGGGCTCCGCCGGTGTTGCGGCGTCCATCATGGAGGCGGGTTGGTCTGCCGCCGTAGCCTTCTTCGGTTTTCTCCTGGTCCTCTTCCTGCGAGACTTCAGCGCATTGTTCCTGGCCGTAGGCGGGTTCGCCTCGGCCACGAGCGAAGCCGGCGCCGTCGTCTCTCGGGGTTTCGGATGGGAGATGGGCAGCTCCTTGGGTTAAATATGATCGCAAGCAGACTGGACTGCTCTTATATAGGTCATTGCTGCGAAACATCGGGTGGGGTGGTGCGAAAATGACTATCACACCACCTTCTCACATTATAATTTTATTATATTTGATTGTATATATTATTTTGTTACTAACATTTTTGTGTGTCTTACTAACAAACTGAGCCTTTGTTGCTTTAATAAATAAATATTCTAAATATTCTATTTATCTAACTTGAAACAAATATCTAATTATTGCGAGTGAGAAATAATGCCGGAATAGCCGCCCTGGCCCTCAATACTGGCAAGTGCAAAAAAATTGCGAAGGCAGATTGCGGGTGATCTTAAAAGGGATCTTGTATGGATATAATAATTTCATGGATTGAAAACTTATAGTAAGCATTAATTATATCCTGTAGCATCTATTTGATGTGATTTAGTCACTCTCTAATAGCATCGCATTGCATTTATCTAACTTTAAACAAATATCTAATGACTGATATTGCGACTGAGAAATAATGCCGGAATAGCCGCCCAGTAGAGTAATTTTTTTATTTTTTTTATTTTAAATACACGTAAATTGGGAAAGATTTTTTTTCTCGTCTAGGGTACCGTTGGATAGGCCGTTCAAAAACATTATGGGTGTGTGAAATCCATTTTTCGATTTAGGGATCCGTTGGCGAAATATTAAGCTTTAAAGTGCTAATTTTTGTTAGAGTCAAGCGTCCCTCCTGAAAACGGTTGTTTATGTATGTGTGAAAATTTTCACAGAAATAGTATATATAATGAAGGTAAAAGGAAAACTATCACAGCTAAGTAGGCTTTACAGGTTTACGAGTAAAGGTCACGCCTCCCCCTAAATACGACAATGTATGGGCCGTTCTTCTATGTATGGGACTAGAAGTTTGGCGCGATCTATATTAGCATAGACTAAATAAATGGCATTAGTAGACCAACTTATAAAATGTACTGGGCAACTACGGAACCCTACACTGCGCGTGGCCCGACACGCACTTGGCCGGTTTTTGTATCATCCTGTTTCGTCCACTGCTGGACATAGGTCTTCCAAGATTACGCCACTAAAGCCAATTCTGAAGGCTTTTTAGTTTAAGTGCTGTCGAAACTAATATTTTTATCAACTAAATAACTATTTCGGAATAAAGATAATTTAGTTTTGACAGCAGCCTTCAAATCGGCTATACTTTTGGGGGTCCTCCTGAAAAAAATGCCTCACGCTGGGAAGGCGGATTGGTGAGCGCGGTGCTGATTTCTCGCACCAGTAACGCCGCTGCCCGACACCTGTCTGTTTTATATAATTTTTAATAAATCTTTTTTATGTATTGCCTTTCAATAACTACCTTTAGTTAAGTAACTGCACGGGTTAATTTCCGAAGTTGTTTGAATTATGAGGTATACTTCATATAGTAAGTGTTATTCATTGGGGTAATTTTAATGCTTTTCAGATAACTACTGATAAGATAAGACAATGATGACGTTGCTTGTAGTCCAGATGTCACTATCTTCTAATTTAATGATAGTGTGGAAGTACAACGGTAATTATGGGAAAGTGGGCACATGTCTTTTGTTGAAACTGATGAACCAATAAATCCAATACATTGGGAATCAGCGTTAAGGGACTCAAAGATTCAAAGATTTAGCTTCAAAATGTTTATTTGTAAAATAGATACATAAAGTATACGTTTTACAGGTCATATCTAATCTTTATCAAAGCAATATAACTTATATGATGAAACAAATATAATACGGGAAATATATTTAAAGATATATTTATTTAAGTTGGGCTAATAAAGTTATACATATGCATAAAATAAAGACTTATTGGAATAAGAATATAGGTATGTACATAATGCAATTAATAAATAAGTTAACTATAAATAGACATAATGCCTAAATCCGCCCATTCGATTAATCTTGCTAAGAAGAAGGGCAAGAAACTTAGCATGGTCATGCTGGTTTCACGTTTCAATTGGAACTCAATTATTTCCTAAACTAAGGCTGTCCGCGGGTATGACTCTTGGGAAAAGGACAAAAAAAGAGTTTTTTTTGTCGCCAACTTTTTTTTTATCTTTCCAAAGAAATTTAGTCAGCTGATTGAACCAATTTGTACTGGGAAGTGGAAAAATTACTACAGCAAAAATTTTTTTCTTCTTCTGGTATTTGATCAGTGAACGATACATTATCTACCCCAGAAATATTTTCATTTATTTATTATTGTAGGACCTTATATATATAATGTAGCAAAGGTTATCTTTTAGAGATGGGGCAGTATGAAGAAAATCTGAACTAAGAGATTAATCACATAGATTATGGAAAAAAGAAAAACTGCATTCAAAGCTTTTAAAAAACCGGCCAAAAGCGAGTCGGACTCGCACACAAAGTTCCGTGCCGTACCATTATCCATAAAAACGGCAAAAAAAATCATGTCTGTTGTATGGGAGCCCCCTTTAATATTTATTTTAATATGTTTTTAGTATTTGTTAGTATAGCGGCAACAGAAATACATCATCTGTGAAAATTTCAACTGTCTAACTATCACGGTTCATGAGATACAGCCTGGTGACAGACGGACAGCGAAGTCTTAGTAATAGGGTCCCGTATTGGTTACACTTTGGGCACGGAACCATACAAATTACTTACTCGTACTTGAGGTAGGAATCTAAAAAAAACGTATATGATGATCATTCGATAGTGTTTCATCATCTTCCAAGGAAACGTTAGGTGTCATTTTCAAAATAAGCGGGTTCGAATGTTAAACCTTAATTGTTACTAATCAATTTCCGCTAATTGCTTTAAAACGCAATTTTTGTATACTTTTTACTCAAAAGTAAGGAAAACAATATTATGATGTGCATTTTGCACCGCGATTTGGTTTAACCAACCACCTTAAGATAAATAATTTTTCAAAAAGTTCAATGGATTTTTTATTTTCTTAAAAAACGCTCCAAATCCTTTGAGGTACATCTCTTATATATTTCAGATTTTCCTCATACTGCCCCATTTCAACGTCGAACCTGTTTAATACACGCTAACTGCTTTAAGTAATTATTTTCATAATAAGGTTATTGCTGCCCAAAAATGTTTATGTTTAAAAACCCGTCAAGTGCGAGTAGGGCTCCCGCCTTGAGGGTTCCGTACAATTTAAATAAGTCAGGAAGTATGTAACCCTAAACCTTTATTTAAAATTGGTGTTTTCAGTATTTATTGTTTAAATACAGTATGTGGCACTTAATAAACAGAAAATAACACCATATTTTTAGTCCACTTTGTCAGAAAAAAACGGTTTTTTATTAGTAAATTGTCATTTTTAAGTTGATGGAAAAGTAAGATAAACAAAGAAAAAGACTAAAGTTAAAAAAAACAATAACAAAGAAAATAATCATAATAATAAAAAAAAATTATTTGTAGAGCATTTGTGTTTTTTTTACATACTTACATGAGCCTGTTTTATCTGCCCTGTGAAGGGTTAAGTAGTGTTTGCGATAACAAAAATGTTCTAGAGCTGACAACTTTTATGGACCCAGTTTCCCTATTGTTGGAAATTCAAAAAAAATGCATACTTATACAGGATGTAAATAAAAAGTCAAGAATCCCTTTAGGGTATGAAAGTATACACGATTCTGACGTCATTACGAGAAAAAAAAATATACCTTAAATTTTCACCAAAAATTCCATCATTTTTCTAAGTACGCAGCTCACCGGCCTCCCCCCACACACCTAATTGCACCCCGCAACCCGCAACCCGCACCCCTCATCCGAGTGGCCAGCGACCAGTGAGGGTGTCCACGCGATTAGTGTATTTTGAGCAAAGAAAATCGTCTTATTATGAGGTACTGGTACTTTATTTAGAGATACTAGTATTTAAAAAATATCTTTACCGATCATACTAACACATCCTTAAAGGATTCTCGCCTTTGCTTTAACACCCGGTATATCGTGACTTTTATTTATACAGCCAAACTCATACCGGAGACTTGGTAAGTGATCAGTAACACGGATTGATAACACTTTTTGCTAATTTCGCAAAATGAAATCTTGACGTCCCATAGTAATTAACTCGGCGCTGGGCTTGCGTTAGTAAGGAACACGAAAGGGTCATCGAACCTTATTACTGAACACTTACCGAGTCTTCAGTATGAATTTGGCTGCATAAATAAAAGTCACCTTATATATTTTTGTACTCCACTTAATGAGTTCTAGCAAGTGACTTTTTTAACAGTTTTTTTTTATTTTATAATATAGTTATTCGGTTTTCGATCAACATTTTATACAATAAATCCAAATGTCTGCAAGCTAGAGTCCCGTGAGACACAGGCGGACAGATAGGATTAATTCCGTCTTGCCCTTTGAGCGCGGAACCCTAAAAACTTGAATTCGAACTTAGTAATGATAAATTATTAAAAAAAACTTAGGTAGTTACAGCAAATCAGCTGAGAAAATGTAAAAATTCTCAAGTTATCAACAAGGTTATGTCAATAACAATTTACGACGCTTATCCCTTC
This sequence comes from Ypsolopha scabrella, assembly GCA_910592155.1. NCBI lineage: Eukaryota > Metazoa > Arthropoda > Insecta > Lepidoptera > Ypsolophidae > Ypsolopha > Ypsolopha scabrella. The sequence goes on along the minus strand of OU342989.1, from coordinate 5,206,654 downwards.
ATTTAGTGTATCGACAATTATTTGTAAATTTCTTCGTATTTATCTTGTTGATAAATAATCCTAATCCTTATGATTTATTGTTTAGGTAATATTTAAATTTTATGGAGCCAAGGACTGTTTGTTTCCTGATAAGCGCGCGCGAATGAACTCAAGCCGGTGCAATGAGAGAGTGCGCCACGAATGAAGTACCGCTGATTAAGGCATTTTCGTCTTTATTCCAAGACGGTTATTATCTAGACGGTATTTCTTTCGTCTTCACTTTACGTCTTGCGTAGAGATGTGCGGCGGGTCAATACACGGAGGGAATTACCGGGTATAAGTAATTGGGTATTCACCGATTTACCTTTGTATTTAACCGAAGGCATGGTATTTACTTTTAAGCTTTTATTAATTCTTTCAAAAATATTGTGGCATACTCATTTATGTACAGCAAATGGGTGAGAGTTGGAGCTAATACTTTAATTCAAATCAAATGGGACCAATTCTGTCTTGAGGATTAGGGATGTGAGAGTAGATATAAAACTATATTATAGTGAAACTCAGTTACGAGGTCGATAAAAAATAAAGGTAATTATGTATGGAAAATTTACATAATTAATTATGAACTAAATCAAAAACATTAATTTTCATTAGATTATATTTTTGTTGCGAAATCCATCGCTTTGGAATAATCTTAATATAATTAGAGTGCATTCCAAACTAGAAACTATAAATTAGAAACAAATTCAACGGTCTAGGTGAGTACCTCGGTGGCGCAGTCGGTTATATTTGTCTTGATAACAAGAGGTCGCAGGTTTGAATCCTGACCCGAAGAATTTTTTCAAATTCTTGTCTTTACATTTATTTCTAATTTATCTTTTGTAGTTTGTAATGCACTCTAATAATATTAATTTTCATTATGGAAAATATTGTAGGGGATCATTGTATGTTATGAATAGACCTCATTTTTACTAGAAAACATGAAAATTTAGGAAATAACAATTTTGGTTGGATGTAATAAAACGCAATATTTGAAATGAGTCGCTCCGAAGATATCCGCTAATTGTATGTATTTTCGAATAGGTACTTCCCAAAATGTACATGCATAATGTAATTACTGGTGTCACATTAATATAAAATTAAAATATCTACGAGAGGGATCAAAAAGTAGTAAGAATTAGATAGAATACAATGACTATTGATAACTTAATAATTTATTTTTCCACATAGTCTCCGAGTCTCTCTACACACCGAGTCTAGCGCTTCTCCAGGGCTTTAATCCCTTCCAAAAAAAGTTTTGTCTTGGTCCTGCAAAAAGCTCTCCACGGCATACCTCACCTCGTTATCGTCTTCGTAGCTGTTTCCCCTCAAGTATTCTTTCAATTTGGGGAACAGATGAAAATCGCTAGGTCCCAGATCTGGTGAATAAGGGGGGTGGTCAACCAATTCGAAGCCAGCTGTGAAGCTTTGCGCGGGTGCGTTGTCGTGATGAAACAGCACGCCCCTTCTAAGTTTCCCTCTTCTTTTCTCTTTGATGGCATTCCTCAACTTGGGAACTAAAGCTGTATAATACCAGCTAGTAATAGTGGTTCCACGCTCCAGGTAATCAATTAACAATATCCCTTCTGATTCCCAAAATATTGAGGCCATAACCTTGCCAGCCGATGCCACGGCACGAAACTTCTTCGGGGTCAGTGATGATGGTCGTTTCCTTTGCGAATATTGCTGGATCAAAATGATGGACCCATGTTTCGTCCATTGTTACGAAACGAGACAAAAAGTTCAGAATCTTCTTGAAACTTGTCCAACAATGTCTCCGAAATGTCAAGTCGATGTCAGTTAACATTCTTGGTACCCATGTTGCGGAGACTTTTCTCATATTCAAAGATTGTTTCAGTATGGATTGAATACTTCCATATGAAATGCCCGTTTCTTGAACTAAGTAACGGATGGTAACTCTTCGATCGCTCTATACAATTTTTTCGACTTTCACAACATTTTCTTGGGTGACTGACGTCGATGGACGGCCGCAACGATGTTCGTCTTCCGTGCTCGTTCTCCCTACTCTAAATTGAGAAGCCCACTTTGCGACAGTGGAATACGGCGGAGCAGACTCTCCTAATGCTACCTCCAAATCGCAGTGAATCTCTTGCGACGTTAACTTTTTTAAACAGAGGTATTTAATAACGGCTCGCACTTCGTTTTTCCCCATTTTCGAGAATACGTTCCGACACCAAAAAAACAAACTTTTTCAGGAAAAAAAAACAAAAGAGAATCGAAGATTTTTTTCTTTATTAATATTACAAATATCTGAGCTATGCCTGCCAGTATTTTTTTTTCTTACCAAAGAGTATACATGTATGACGTTCTCACTACTTTTTGGTCCCCCTAGTACTAACTGAATTAGATTATTGAATTAAAAATAAATACCCATCTTTTAACGACTCGGGGCGGAAAATATGGGTGTTTAGTTTATCCAAGGTCGGGATCAATCTGGATAGTAACCCATCTCCAGTCTCGCGAAGTATAGTATGCGGTTTTGCGTAACTGTTAATTCTACGTATACGAAAAAATATTATTAAAAACATTAGGAGAAGTAAAAAATATAAATATAAAAAATATAAAATATTGTAAAATCTGCACTCCTCTTGGCAGCGCCAAGAGCGAAAGGTGTATTAAAGTCCTATTACACGATATATTGAGCCCTGGTACAGAATAATCTTACTGAGAGATTTTGAACTTCAGTATGTTGTCAGAAAGTCTACATTAGAACGCTCGCTTCGCGCGCTGCCAGCACGCAAAATAAGTGAATTTTCGAGGTTTTTCTGTATTTTACGAAAAAGTATTTGATGTAGGAGTTTTTTCACCTGGCATCGGAAAATAAACCATGTTTTCTTGTTATAGCAGTAATTTCAGACATAAAACTTAAGCCGATAGACATAAAACGAAAAAATAACTTAAAAAGGCAACATTTTCAAAAATAAAATCTATCGAGTGAAATGTGTCCAATTAGGTAACTGACCCGACAACGGAAAGACAAAGGTCTGCAAAAACACGTGTCCAAGTTTTACATTGATCAGATAAGTAGTTGACTCAGCATATTAAAACAAAAACCGTTGAAAGACCCAATACAAGTCCTTTATAACGTGCTCAGAAAATTAAACCACGCGTTCTACTGTTTATACTGAACCACTTCTACAGAAAAACTTTTGTAGCATAACACGAAAATATAATAACTTGCGCATATAAAACGAGGAGTAGTTACAAAAAAAATATGATGGGAAGTAATTATTTATTTCAATGGAAGTGGAACAAATCAAGTGCTTTACTGATTAAAGAAAATTAAAGCATTTGCCCTAATCAGTAGAGCAAATGCTTTGCTTTAATTTTCTGAGCACGTTATTAATACACCGTGTATAAGATGAGATTAATTTATGCGGCAAAATTCATACTGAAGACTCAGTAAGTAGTCGGTATCATGGTTTGATAACCCTTTCAGTGAAATAAAAAAATCTCTTCTCTGCATACACAAGCCCAGTCCAAAGTTAATACTACGGAAAGTATATTATTTTATTTTGCAAAAATGTTTATGATCCGTAATACTGATCACTTACTAAGCTTCCAGTATGAATTTGACTGATAATATCACCTTGTATAAAACAACAGTTGTTGAACTTTGTGACTGATAGATAACTTACCAAATCTCCGGTATGAATACGTCTGTATCAAAGATAGCTTAAGATACTTAATATGATTAACTTTAACAAAATACTGGGGGCCTGATACGTGAACAGAAACAAGATGCTGTGTATATAGTACGGGTAGTGCTAGAGAAATGGGTAAAACTAGGTTTAGCGCGGTAAAGTTACAATTACCCAAGCTGCTTGGGTAAAGTCCGAAAGCGTACACCTAGCTCTACCCAATGCTGGTTGGGTAATGTGAGGTGTTAAAGTGGTCACCTCGCCTCGCTCGGTTACCGAATTTATTTATCATAGCAACCTAACACTTATTTCTCGCTTCGCTTGTCGCCGCACCTACATTTGTTTTTTTTTCAATTTCTAAATAGAGTGTAATTAAATCAATCGACCAAATTCATACTGAATTAGTTAGTGATCAAGAACTAGGTTCAGTAATCCTTTTGGTCAAATTCGAAAAATGAATTTTTTTGCTCCCTTACTGGTTGGACTAGTTTAAGTACAATTCCTAGTGCAGGCACTATGGGGCAAAAAAAAATTTTTTTCTAATTTCACCTCGATGGTCTATAAACCTTGTTCCTTTAGTCGGTTGATTTAATTTCACCTAGGATTAATCTAACATTACCCAACAAGCGTTGTGTAAACCTTGGTTTGTACGGGCTATCTCCGAATTTTTGGACTTTATTTATAGTAAGATGAAATTTTTGGCCTCTCCGAGTAGGTATTCCCATGGTTAGAAAAATATATAAGCAATGCACATGTAATTATATTTTTTGATTTTTTTTATATATATCTTGGATTTTTCTGAAATTTTAACTTCAGCATGTTTAAATCAAACTTCCTTTTGGTACTAATTTGGTGTAAATAAGCAGATAAGTAAATTAAATAATATAAAAGATTTACCTGGATTACTAAAATTCACTATTTTTTCATTCACTTACTTTACAAAACAAAGTTTAACAAAGTTAGTAAATATATCACTCTCTACCACAAAACAGAAGGCAACACTGTTACGAAATACAAGGAAACATGCAACTAGACTTCTTAGAAACTAAGACCTCTTTGGTGTACACAGTGCATACACACAAAAAAAAAAGGAAAACGCGCCTCGTATATTTTTGGCGCGAACAACCGCCCGCCATGTGCTGGCTCGCAAAACTGAGCTAAAACATATCGTGCATGATAGTAAATTACACAAAAAGGACTTTGCCGCGGCTTTTCAGCTACAATTTTGTTTATCTTCTACTGCTCGGTTTGCTAAACATAAACTGACGCGGTGGAAACAATACCGACTTCATTTATTGTTTGGATTTTCATACTCTGTCTGTTTCAAAACAGGAAATGTCAGGAGTACTGTCACAGTAACGCCCGCTCTTTTACTTTTCAACATGCTCTCACTCACTAACCACGCTGTTACTTATAAAAGCGACAAGTTCCTCTGTGGCATTTACTTGACAATGTAAAAATACAATTATAACTGTAGGCCTATCATGAGTTTTGCTTACTATACACGTTACCGTCTGCGTAAAATATTTATTATGTATGAGAAATACTGGTTCCTGTAGTAAACCGCTAGGGGCGCTGCACAATTTCTCATATAAATATTTAAGGCAGACGTTAACGTGTATAGTAAGCAAAATTCATGGTAGGCCTACTGGCAGTGTGGTTGAATCAGTTCTTAATACTTTTAATTATAATTATAACTGGTGGATGCTTCAGGGGACCCAAGAGCTGGAGCTTAATCTCGGGCAACGCATCAGCCTTGCTACCCAGCGAGGTAAAGTAGCCAGTGTCTTGGGCCTTGGGTACCCTGCCCGGTGACAGCGACGACCTAAATAAACTCTTTTCTTTAATTTCCATCCATCATCCATCAGCCTGTTTCGTCCACTGCTGGACAGTGACAGATCTTGGCGATCCTCCTGGAAGAAATGCCCATACTCACACACGCTGGGCAGGCGGGTTGGTGAGCGCGTTGCCGAAACCCTCGCACCAGTGACGCCGCTGCCCGTCACCAGTCTGTTTTATATAAAGCCCGGTAATTGGGGATGGATATACCGCCATCCATCGGTCCCAGGCAATGGTGGGCCGCCTGGTTTTGCCTGAGAGCTGTCCTCTTACTCTCCCCCGAATAACTTCGGTAGGATTTCCGAGTAAGATGGTGGTACCTCCACAGTCGAGCCCGGCATTAGCTCTACCACCTATAGCTTTATCCCAGTGAATATAAATTTACTGAACACTTTGCTTGGTTTCACGTGTCATTCAATTTTCCTTGACCATCTGGCCCACAGGGCGCAAGATTTTATTTCATTTTATTTCTCTGCCGCATTTATGATAAAAAATGTTTTTTTACCGGACTGAAATTTTGGAAACTGAGGCTGGGTAAAGAGAACAAAGAATCTCAATCAAAAACAATGAAGACGGAATCTTATCAAAATGGGTAAAAACAAAACATTTTAAAAGACAATATTTGTTTTCATCTTTTTAGGGTTCCGTAACCAAAGGGTAACGAACAGGACCCTATTACTAAGACTCCGCTGTCCGTCTGTCACCAGTCTGTATCTCATGAACCGTGATAATTAGACAGCTGAAATTTACACACATGATGTATTTCTGTTGCCGCTCTAACAACAAACAAATACTAAAACCGACCAAGTGCGAGTCGGACCTGCGCACTCCCATACAACAGACATGATTTTTTTGCCGTTTTTATAGATAATGGTACGGAATCCTTCGTGCGCGAGTCCGACTCGCATTTGGCTGGTTTTTTTTTAAGTTCCTAAAGCACCTAATCATCTACTGCGTGTCGGCCCGAAGGACCAGCACAATATAAAAAAAAATTGACAGTATCCCGGACCCCATTTAAAATTACTGGCCGACCCTGTAGGCCTATTTCAGTCTGTCCAATCAGCCTTCACGACCGTAAAAACCCATTTTATCAGTCGAACTGTTTTTGAAATCTCACTTCGCCTGTATCTCCGGAATTGCCCCCTTGGCCTAGGCGCTTTCGTTGGAGAGCTGTATGGATTTTTAAACTGTGGTACGAAACCTCTTTATTTTACATCAATGTACGAAACCCTTAAAATTGTAATTATGGCTTCAGTAAAAATAGCTCATTTCATTGAAAATTGTGCCCAAAGTTAATTGTAGAGACACGACTTTTTTACTTCTTTTTAGGGTTCCGTAGCACCTGAAAGATAAAAGGAACCTTTATGGTGAGACTCCTTTGTCCGTCCGTATGTCACAGCCTCAAATCATAACTTTAGCACCTTTAGAAATAAAGACTTGAAATTTGCAACAAAAATAGCATTCGCTTGGCTACATAATAAATAAGATATAAGAAAATACAAAAGAGAGAAAAATAAAAATATATCCTAAGATACAATATGGGGTATTAAATTGTAGATATTAAAGAGCTGATTATAAAAATATATACTTTTAAGTACTAATAATTCAATGGCACCGATTTCGAGAAATCTTTGAAAAACCACAAAAAATGCATGTCCCCCTCCCTTTTTTTCCGAAACTAATAAAGCGAAAAATATGAAAACATCATTGAAACGGATGGAATGGTGGACTGTATTGTCTGATATTACTTGTTAAAAATTAAAAGAAACTTGAAAAAATAAATAAAAATAATAAACCCATCACTTGGTGCTGTTGAGGTCGCGTGCTTGACGAAGGCCAGGGACGTTTGGTGTACAATCGCCGGTCCCGACGAAAGCGTCCCGATTAACCTGGCTTCGCAAAAGCTTTGGGACGGGCCGCTCTGCAGTCAGGTTCAAACGAACCTACTGGAAACTTCAATAAACCCTGCGGAGCGAGCCCGTCTTCTAGCAACTAGCGAGCCGGAATCGGGATATTGGTTAAATGCATTACCATCTGCCAACATCGGGACGCTACTGGAGAGGACTACTTTCAGCCTGGCAGTCGGTCTGAGAATAGGAGCTAAAATAAATGAGCCACATCGCTGCCGTTGTGGACACAGTGTCGACCATTTGGTCCACCACGGACTATCTTGTCAGTATAATGCTGGACGTCTGCCGCGCCATGCAGCCTTGAATGACGTCATTCGTCGGGCCCTTGCCAGTGCGAGTGTGCCGGCTAATTAGAGCCAAAGGGCGTAGCACGTGACGACGGCAGGTGGCCCGACGGAATGACGCTCATTCCTTGGAAAAACGGGGGGTCACTGATATGGGACGCAACATGCGTTGACACATTGGCACAGTCCCATGTCCAAGTGCCCGCAACAAAGGCAGGCGCGGCAGCCGAAAAAGCAGAAGGTGTAAAAAGGCGCATGTATGGAGCCCTTGGCGAGGGCTTCATATTTGCTGTTGAAACTCTTGGGCCGTGGGGTCAAGAAGCGCGACAACTTTATAAAGAAATTTCATCGCGTTTGGTCGACGCTTCAGGTGACCGAAGGGCTGGAAGCTACTTTGCCCAAAAAATAAGTTTGGCCATTCAACGTGGTAACGCTGCCAGCCTTTTGGGCACCCTTCCCAACGATGGTAGCGATCTGGCCAGCATTTTTTATTTGTTATAAATATTTAAATTTTTAGGTTGTATTTGTTAGGTTCTTTATTTAAGATTATTTTTAGTTAAGTTTTGTAATGTTATTTAAGGTCTTAACACATTAATAAAGAAACTTGAATAGAGAAAACCATTTTATATGTACAAGACCATGACAGACAATGACAGAAAAAATAATACGTATTTTAATAATAGAGTAACCCCCGATTTCACAATTGAGAATTTCTAGTTAAGTAGTAAATGCAGCGCTGTGATTGGCCAATTCGTCACTTATGTATCCACTTAGCGAGACTTTCTTAATTCATAAACTGGCCCTAAAAGTATTATAAAAGGAGTTCGCGACAATCGTGGTGATTTGGGATTTACGTAAAGATTACAGGAAAAATATAGCGGGTGACAAATAATTAACGATATCAATATTTGCAACACCAAGTGGCAGGCAGGAGTTTAGATTAAGTCTAATAAATCAATTTGTTATCGAGAATCGATAATTTATTGAGAATGCTAAGAACCTAAAACATTTGACACGTGGGAATTCCCATTTATTAGGCAATATATCGTCCTACGTACGAGTAGTGAACTACTATTCGTACAAGGAAAGTTTACCTCGGAAATCGTGTCAAGGAAAACACGGAACAAAGATGCCTACAATATGCGCGTATTTTGCCTTATCGAGTGGATTTTGAAATAAAAATTGCCTTATTTTATGGACGATAATAAATTATATAAAAATCCGTAATTCCGAAATAAATATTTTGAAAATGCCACAACATCACTCTGTACAGCGACATTATAGAAACTAAATCGTCGGTACATTTATAAATCCTGGTAAATCCAGCTAATTCAAATTAAGAGAAAAAAATATATTGAAAAAATATAATATATATTATAGTCCTATAAAACCACATAAAACACATATCCGATATGAAGAGGTGAAAATTTGGTAACCCTGTGTTCTCTGACCATTCCGGATCAATTTCGCTGTCATTTATAGGTATGACCAAACCGGACTAATTCGGTTTGACCAAGGTGGAATATTTCCATTGAAAGGAGGAATCATTTATTGCACATTAATAATATCGAGTGAGCCGCTTAAGTTAGGAGCATCGACCATGGTCAGACGATTTAGTCTATGCCATGGTTATGAGTTGTATGGCGAGTCGCGGAACGTAAGGAGTGACCATCCATCCATCCATCCATCAGCCTGTTTCGTCCACTGCTGGACATAGGCCTTTCCAGGATTTCGCCACTCTTGGCGGTCCTCCTGGAAGAAATGACCATACTCACACACGCTGGGCAGGCGGGTTGGTGAGCGCGGTGCCGAAACCCTTGCACCAGTGACGCCGCTGCCCGTCACCAGTCTGTTTTATATATGGCTTGGTAATTAGGGATGGTTATACCGCCATCCATCGGTCCCAGGCAATGGTGGGCCGCCTGGTTTTGCCTGAGAGCTGTTCTCTTACTCTCCCCCGAATAACTCCGGGAGGATTTGCGAGTGAGATGGTGGTACCTCCACAGTCGAACCCGGCATCAGCTCTACCACCTAGGAGTGACCGCCATAACATAACCTTCGTCTCAGCGCAGAAGATGTGCCCTCTTATCGACACTCTGACCTTTTGATGTAGAGTTGGTGTTTTTTGATAGGATGCAGTTATCATTTTTAGTATTTTCTGGTGTGATTAAATACTACCCCGTTCATAGTAAAGCTATATATGGTGTATTTATCCAGCGAAACTCATACTGGAGGCTTGGTAAGTGATCAGTAACACGGATCGTTAACACTTTTTGCTAATTCTGTAAAATTAAATCTTGACGTCCCACAGTAATTCACTCGGGGCTGGCGAAAAGAATAATTTACGAATTTCACAAAAAGGGTAATTTAACCTTGTTACTGAGCACTTACCGAGACTTCAGTAAGAATTTGGCTGCATAAATTAAAGTCACTTTATATATTTTAGTTATGTTATATATAAGTTATAAGTTCCCATCATAAGTAGATGTGTGATGTGATAAAAAAATATATGTTGTCAAGACATGAATCGCCAAGGGGTGTCACAGGTGTTCCGGGTGTGAACTGTGAAATGCAAGTCAGAGCCCACACTCGGCACACCCACGTTTCATTGACGATTCTTACGTCTCAGCGTAATGAGTCGTAAGCCCTATTTATTACCGTACTTCGGGCACAAATGGACTAACAGCCAAAGTATGCTAGGGGTATCTCTGATGGATAAAACCCGAAACAAGGAGATCCGTCGGAGATCGAAATTAACTGACATAGCCTGCAGAATCAGTAAGTTGAAGTGGCAGTGGGCAGGCCATATTTGTCACCGACATGATGGCCGTTGGGGCTGAAAGGCTTTAGAATGGAGACCACGTACAGCAAAGCGTAGTGTAGGCCGACCTCGTACGCGCTGGACCGACGACCTGAAGAACCGCCATGAGTAGCAAAATTTGGGAAAGGCCTATGTCCAGCAGTGGACGAACAGCGGGCTGATGGATGGATACAATTCAGATGTATATTGTTTTGTATGTGATTTCGTTGTATGGAGGTCTATTAGGATCACATAAATCGAGAACAAATACTTGTTGATGGCTTCATGATGTGGAGCCGGGCCCCCATCTACAAACCCTAGTTACGCCAATGTGAGCGCGAAGCACGCAAACCAAACACAAACGTGCCTGAGACGGTCCTTAAATAAGTACTTTAGTAATTCATCTGTGAGAACCTCAATTTACATTTTTACAACGATTTTTTTGTGTCACGTTCGATTAATTTCACAGTTTATCTCTTTATCCAGGCCCGTATACAGGGGTTGTTCCAAGTTCCTCCAAGAATGTCGAAAATGGTTCCCAAAGTCATCCACCGATAAAAATGTATTTATTAAAATCGGTTACTGTCGGTAAAAGAAGCTCAAGTGTCAAGTATTTTGCTTTTGTTATAGCCATCATCGATAACTATTACGTTATTGTTTACCAACAAGTATCTTTAATTTTGGTATATCAGGGCCTCACACGACAAAAAGGTGGTAGAGCTGATGCCGGGCTCGACTGTGGAGGTACCACCATCTTACTCGCAAATCCTCCTGAAGTTATTCAGGAGAGAGTAAGAGAACAGCTCTCAGGCAAAACCAGGCGGCCCACCATTGCCTGGGACCGATGGATGGCGGTTTATCCATCCCCAATTGCCAAGCCTTATAAAAAATAGACTAGTGACGGGCAGCGGCGTCACTGGTGCAAGGGTTTCGGCACCGCGCTCACCAACCCACCTGCCCAGCGTGTGTGAGTATGGGCATTTCTTCCAGGAAGACCGCCAAGAGTGGCGAAATCCTGGAAAGGCCTATGTCCAGCAGTGGACGAAACAGGCTGATGGATGGATGGATGGAAACGACAAAATCTTAGTACTTCAAAAATCTATATCTATACTAATAATAATGTAGTGTAAGAGTCGTGTCTGTACATTGAATATATTAGGTACTAGCTTTCGCCCGCGGTTGCACCCGCGTTGAATTATTTTTTGTGTATTCCCATAAAACCTGTCAATATTTTTCGGACTGTTACCTTCAGTAAAGAAACATAGCTGGTGAAATGTGTGTGATATGCGCCTTTGTGTTTCCCATTTTGTATATCTCTTATATAGCTTTTCCATGGGAACTGATTTATGGGATCGAAAGTAGTTTTTGTCCTATTCTAGATCTAGAACTATATGTGTGCAAAGTTTCAACCCAATCGGTTCGACGGGTACGGATTGAAAGGGTGACACATCACTTTTCTATAGAAACTTGTAACCACATTTTCATCCCATGGGAACTGATTTATGGGATAAAAAGTAGCCTATATCCTATTCCAGGTTTTCAGCCTAATCGGTTCAGTAGCTACGGAATGAAAGAGTAACAAATATCCATCCATCCATCCATCCATACATTCAAACTTTCGCATTTATAATATTAGTGGGACTTTGAGAGGTTAACTAATTTTACTAAATTAGTTGAAAGCGATCACTTACCAAGCCTCCTGATTTTTTATAATATATATTAAATTGATATAGCCAAACTCGTACTGGAGACTCGGTAAGTGGTCAGTGTCAGAACCAAGGTTCAGTGACCCTGTTTGCGAAATACGAAAAATATTTTTTGTGCCTCTATATTTGCTCAAGAACAACCTCGACTCAATTAGTATGGGAAGTGTAAATTTTATTTTAGTCCTGACCACTTTCCGAGTCCAGTATGAATTCGGCTGTATCAACCAAAGTCACTTTATACAAAAATGGATGAAACGACACTTATTTTATGTTTTACAAGCATTTTTGAAAATTTCACCCCTCTTCCCCCCCCTAAATACAAATACTGGCTACGGCTCTGCTATTACCTCCACCTCTTTTCAAGGCGATTGGACAAACTGCACAGAAGCAGTTACTATGACGGTATAAAGGTTTACTTTTTATAAGGAAAACCTTCTAAAAACACGGGTTTCTTTTACCGTTATATTAATTAACTAATAATAAAGTAGTAAAACGTCGTGTCGCACGTCGTTCCGCGACAATGTGGCGGAGAGTCAGGGTTTCTTGTGCTCGGAGCCTTCGCTTGTTCGTCTCCGAAACAAGGGCGTACCACGCCGTCGCTGCGTATGTGAGGCGGGATCTAAGGTATTTATAGATCCCGAGCTTCGCTCGCAGAGGGAGGCTGGATGAGAGCAGCGGGCGGAGCTTCGCTCGAGCTACTTTCACCTGGGCGACTACGTTGTCCACGGGATTTATCATCGTTAGTCCGCGGTCGATGGTGACTCAACCGTGGGGAGCCTTCAACCCCCGGTAGCTTCAAGGGTGGTGGCTGCTGAGCTTTACTTCTGGTGATTAGAGCCTGCGTCTTCCCGACGTTCGCCACTTGGACAGCCATTCTGGGAGCAGGTCGAGCGTGCGCTGCATCTTCACTGCCGCGTGTGGTGCTCTATACGATGATACGTAATAGGCAGCATCGTCAACGAAGAGAGCGAGCTCTGTTCTCGCTCCAAGAGGGATGTCGTCGGTGTATCGGGAATAGCAGGCTGGGGAAAGGGAGCTACCTCTAATGGGGCGCTCCTGGGAGATGGCGTCTTCCACCACCACCTTGAATCGGCGATCCAGCAGGAAGGAGGCCACGACTCTGATGAGCCGTCGTGGTGCTGGGGAGGTCAAGAGTTTGTATAGCAGCCCCTCGTGCCATACTCGTGCCTTCTCCATGTCCAAGAGTACTGCGACGGTGTACTCCTTCTTGTTCACGCTTACCACCATGTGGTGCAGCACTCTTGAGAGCTGGAGGAGCGCCAATTGCGCCGCTCGAAAGCCAAACTATTCCGGGCGGGGAGTGATGTGGGGTGTCAGGTTGAAGGTTGGGTCAGCTGTGTTCTGGTCTTCTTGGGTCTTTGCCTGGCTTGGGCAGCAAGATCACGTGCCCAACTTTCCATTGGTATGGGAAGTGCCCCGTGCGCATGATGCCATTGAACAGGCGCGTCAAGGCAGCCACCACCCGAGGGGGAAGGTGTTGGAGCGCCATGTTTGTGATGGCATCCGGGCCAGGGGCCTTGTGGAGTTTGGTGCGGCGAATGAGACGTTGCACCTGGCCAGGCGAAAAGACCACAGGATCCTCATTGGCGGAGATCTGACTTTCAAAGGTACTCGAAAAGATGGGACTAGACTGCTCTGACGTGCTCCACGTCGTCGGTCGGGTTTGGCTTGAGCTAGGCTTCAAGGCACTCGGTGAAGATTTTAGCTCGGTCTTGGGCTTTGAACCTTGGAAGGTCGTCGCTGCCCAGCAGTGGTCTGACAGGGGTTGGAGTCGTAGACAGCTGCCGGAATACGCGGGAGGGGAAGGTGCCGAAGGTGCAGGCTGGGCCGTCATAGTTTCGGCTGGGGCCGGGCCTGTCTGGCTGTATGTGTAGTTTTAACTCGAGAACCAATCAACGGATTTGGATGCGGTTTTTTATAATCGTGCCGTGCAGTTTCACAAATCAATTATTTTCTAAATTATGAATCCCTTATGATATCTGCTTTTGAAATAATGATTGAAGTTTAAATTTTTACTGATTTCATGCATCTACACCATAAATTGACGTTATTTATTTTTGAACAAAACACGAATGGTTCGTGAATTTGATAACTAAAATATTACTTACACGAATAAAATTTTCGTTTTAATAATCGCGTCCATGTGAAAACACTAATTTTTGCCCATTTTGCGGTATCCGGAGACGCAGCGATCGTCGTAACAGCCACTTTGCAATGCACGCTGATATGAACGTTATTTCAATGTCGTTTCTGTTGATATTTGTACTGACACACATCGAGTTGCTAATTTAGGTCAGGGACGCACCCTAATAAATGCGGGTGGAGCCGGGCAAAGGCTAATTATAATCATAAATATAATATAAAAATTCTGTACCTACCTCCGGTGAATACTAACGATTTAACTGATAAAAACCCAATTTAACAGGAGAGCCGAAAAACATTTTTTTTAGCACAAAAAATTCTTTTTTTGCCAACCATTCACATTTTGTACACAAAATCAAAGGGTCATGTAGATTTTTTATTTTATTTATTTATTTATTTATTGTGTCAACCAATATACATTGTACAAAAAAACAGGGAAAATATTTGAGTACATAGATCTTAAACAAATTATTTGTATATTGGGATAAATATTAACATGAAAAATGTGCCGTTGGTAACTGTGGTAATATAAATTGTTATACAGTCACCAACGCCTTCCTATATGAGAGCGATAACTATAAAATTTACGTGTTACATGGAAGAATAACAGAAAAAGAAAAATAATTAAAAATGAAAAATTTGCATGCAATATACTCTAAAGGTGTGTGGGGGGTGTGTGCGTGTGTGTGAGGGAGAAGGTGTGTGTGTGTGTGAGGGTGTGTTTGCATGTGTGTAGCTGAGTCCGAATAAATATAATAAATACAATAAATGAAATTATGGATGCTGGAGAATTGGTTTTATCACCTACATTTATATACACAATATATATTTAATATATATATATGGAAATTACTATTACTGTTAATACCTCTTACGCAATCACTTTCAGAAGTGCCTCTGAATCCTTGTAATTAAGTGAGAGCAGCCAGTTCAAGACCACAACCTTGCATTTGCCTAAGAGAAGAGGATAAATATTGACCGTTCTATTTACCTTATTATACAGACGAGAACTCAGAACTTTGTAGTGTCGAGCGGCTAACTGAGTCCTGTGCTTCACAACGCTGCAGACTAGGTCCGATCGTCTTATCGAACTAATGGCAGACGGGTCATAAGGAAGTGTAGAGTGTTTACGCAGGATAACGTTAAAAATAAAAAGCCTTCTAACGGAAAGCACCTGACATTCTTTGTACAGCTGGTCTGTGTTATGAAGGATTGGCCTTTTAGTCATGACCTTAAGGACGGCCCTTTGGGCTCGCTCTAGGCGGATGAAGTGCGATGAACATGCACCACCCCAGGATGTAATACAGTATGTAAGTACTGATTGCGCCAGCGCATAATACACAGTTTTTAGGGTATGATTATCAGCTGAATATCTAAGTTTACGAAATATATACATTATTTTTCTAACCCGGGATATTAAGGATTCAAGATGATCTTTCCATGAAAGGGTACTATCTATTATAACGCCCAAGTATTTAATATTAGAGGCTCGAACAATAGGAGTGCAGCCGCATTCGCCGACTTGGGCCCCACAAGTATGAGCTAAAATATTGTAGGAGTCATGGTCAGGCTGATGGCTAGCATAGTGAGAAAATGTATTTCGTCTTATTAATATTTAAAGTTAAGAGGTTTGACGAAAGCCAACTCATCACAGTTCTAAGAGAGTTTTCAGCGTGGCGACAACACTCTTCCCAATTTTTGCCCCGTATAAGTAAAACAGTATAATCTGCGTAAGTAATTATTTTGCAGTTAAGAATATGCATCGAGCAAAGATTGTTAATATACATAAGGAAGAGAGTTGGACCTAACACGCTACCTTGAGGAACGCCATATGTCAGAGATTGATTACTGCTAGTGAAACTATCAATTCTCACACTCTGGGTTCTTTCCGATAGGTAGCTGCGAAAGATGTCCAAAGGGACGCCTCTTATACCTAAGCTTTCCATTTTGTTTAGTAGAATGGGAACAGAAACAGTGTCGAAAGCCTTTGAAAGATCAAGAAAAATACCTATTGTCTTAAGTTTCCCATCCAACTGTTCAACAATGGTATTTGTGAGTTCTAGTACTGCATCTTCGGTAGATTTGCCTTTTCTAAATCCAAATTGGTTCTCTGAAATTATCTTTTGTTGTTCGAGATAATTTATTAGCCTATAATTCAAGACTTTCTCCAGTATTTTCGAAAGGGTGGTTAGCACAGAGATAGGCCGGTAGTTCGTGACACTGCTTCTGTCCCCACTCTTATAAATAGGGTGAACAATGGCCTTTTTAAAAACTTGGGGGAAGATACCGTGCGTCAGGCAAAGGTTGCACACATGTGTAATAGGAGTAGTAAGTGAGGACCGCGCGGCTTTTAGAACTTTAGTTGAAATGTGATCCCAGCCTACGGCGCAGTCACTTCGCAAACCTAAAATCAGTTTGTCAATTTCGGCTTCGTCAGTCGGTAATACGGCCATAGAGTTCCCCTTTTTGTTTCCAGTAAGAGTATTTCAGAAAGCATTATCATCGTTGAGGTTACCATGTTGAGCAAGGATTTGTGAGGCAAGGGTTTCCCCTATACTTGAGAAGTATTGGTTTATAACATTTACTGAGGCTTTTGGATCTTGGGATAAATTCAATAACTCAGTTGGTGGAGTAGGTGGTTGTTTCAAATAAGTTATATTTTTTATTACATTCCACATTGCTTTAGGATTTTTATTCGCCATTTGCAGTTCGTTAGATTCATAGGTTCTCTTAATCTTTTTGAGTAAATTATTACAGTAATTTCGATATCTTGTGAAAGTTACTTGTAGAATTCGATTATCAGGGGAAAGTTTTGCCTTTTTGTGTAGTTTATCGCGATGGCGAATGCACCTAAGAAGACCGGGTGTTATCCAAGGCTTTATATTTCTACACATCTCTTCTTTACATTAAGTTATATTCCTGTGTATCCGTTCAACCCCTAGAAAACATACTATCTCAGAGATATATCGTTCAGAAGCTGAATTAAACCATTTCGCACCAAACAAATTATGCATTGTTAAATTGAATTATGATCATCATTTATATTTATTGCCTAATATGGAAAAAATATTTCTAATGTCTTGCCGTTGACCGCTCCGCTGGGGCAAAACTGTAGTTTTTAAGTACTTGAACTTTTTACGTGCTTTTTTAAGTGCCATTGGTTTAATTTTTTGAACTAATCAACCGGTCATGTTTTTTTGTACATACTTATTGAGTCATAACATGCTTAATATCTCCTTAGTAATAAAATAAAATAATGTAAGAACGATCGCCGCTATCAGATAATCCAATTTAGTTTCCGATAGCGGCTTTAGAGCACAAAATGTTATATAAGGTACTTTTATTTATGCAGCTAAACTTATACTGGAGGCTTGGTAAGTGATCAGTAACACGGACACGGATCGATAAAACCTTTTGCTAATTTCGCAAAATAAAATCTTGTATAGTAATTGACTCGGGGCTGGGCTTGCGTTTGTAAGGAATACGAAAAGAATAATTTACGAATTTCACAAAAAGGGTCATCGAACCTTGTTACTGAGCACTTACCGAGTCTTCAGTGAGAGTTTGGCTGCATAAATTAAAGTCACTTATATACGGTGTAAATGTTCAATAAAATAAAAATAAAGATATATAACCGGAAACTGTAGTTTAGTTTAGTTAGTAAAATGTACATGTTTTATAAATGTTGGTCTATTGACTGTACCTAGTACGAAATGGAACAGAGCACGAACGAACCAACTCGTTCTTGGCCGGTTTTTTTGTACCTACGAAAAAAGCTATCAATTTGAAATTTCAAATTATTTTAAATAGCTTTATTGTCCATTTGGTGAAGAGGTTGGAATCAAACATATTTTTCCTCTTTTATGTTTAACTAGCTTTTGCCCGCGTGTTATTTGGATGAACGGCATGCTTTTTTCCGGGATAAATATCCATTCTAAATTTCATCCAAATCCGTCCAGCCGTTTCAGCGTGAAAGAGTAACAAACACACACACACACACACACACAGACTTTCGCATTTATAATATTAGTGTGATGGGATGTTATGAATATAATATACCTACGTTTATTCATCAGACTACAATGTGGACCAGTTTGGTTAGTAACAATGATATGTTAGTATTTAAAATCTAAACACATAATAACATTACAAATTTGCTTACTGCTGGGCAGTGCTGGAGTGCCGTTCATATTATACATATCAGAGCTAAGTGCTAGTTGCCAATCGAATAACTTTATTACCGCGTGAATCGAGTTATGTCGGATCTCCAGCGCGTGTTTTGTTCTACACATTAAACAAAAACGTCTACAGAAAATGTTGTTTCGTTACACATACATACATATACTCACGCCTGTCTCCCAGAGGGGTAGGCAGAGACAACAGATATCCATCTGATACGATCCTGACATACCTCTTTTGCTTCTTCTACATTCATCAATCCAGTCATACAAGCTCTTCTATTCCGGGTTTTTCGTTACACATTTTTGTTGATTAGCTCTGTCTCCTGCATGGCCATCCGCAAAAATGTGTAGCGAAACAATGTTTGTAGGATGTGGTGTGTAGGACAAAACACGCGCTGGAGACCCGGCTTAACTCGATTCACGCGGTAGTAAAGTTATTCGATTGTCAACTCGCACTTAGCTCTCTGTATTCGAATAACAAGCAAGGTGGCGCATTATGGGCGAGTTGTACGTTCCTCCCAGATCCGCGTTCATTAATAAACACTTTCGTCAAGTTCCAACTCTGACAGCAGGATAGCGTATATAATTTTCAACGCGTGTGACAGAGATGGCAATAGAACCCGTGTCGCGACCACTAGTTTACTAGTAGTTCGCCCCAAACTTTGAGCTCACGCTCGCCCGATTCGCGCTTAAAAAATATTTTTGCTTTATTTACTCGCCTGCCAAATTTCATGACATTACGATCAACGATACTCGAGTTATCGTCGAACAAACATTCATACAATTAATACAAACGCCGGATTGTTCTAGTATACTTGGAGAACTAGCTCGCTCGTTCAATGACCGCGCCCCTGCGATGGTCCTCAGGCTTGAGTTGGAGCTAAATTAAACCATTTGGCACAAAAACATTTATGTGCCCGTGCCATCCCGTAAGGTTTATAATTTAACAAAAGGTGAAATTTTCGGTACTTCTTCTTCTCGGTGGGCTCGGTTTCCGCACCTAGGAAAATTTTCGGTACGTGTATGGCTTATAGTGGCACAAGTACAGTACGTTGACCGCAAAATTGCAAAAAACTGTAACACTTAAATAATGATTCGTCAGCCATCATCTGTCTAATTATGTGCTCCAACTCATAATGAGGGTCCCAGGGCACTGCACGAAAAACTGGTCAAACTCCTCGAATCATGGTTTTAATGAGTTGCGTGACACAAAATAAATACAGATATAGAAGGCCAGCTCCATATAACCAGCGATTCCGAGCGCACCCACGCATACGTACGCAGATATCTGTCCAATGCCAGCGCACGATTCTACCGAGATCGTCGTACGTGACCATTTATCTGTGCGTGCGCCCGGAATCGCTGGTTATATGGAGCTGGCTTTCTGTAAATATTTATTTTGTGCGCGTGAAGTAGGTACTGTTCAAAGTACGCACGCACGACGCACACTGGTTCCATATCACGAAATCGTGGACTTAGGGGTAAGTCCATTTGAAGGTCAAGGCGACGAACAAGGAGACGCGGGGCGTCAAGAGGCGCGGTGCGCGTAGCAGGCCGCCGGAAACACAAACATACACCGATGTATGGAGCGCGCACCACGCCGCCTGACGCGCCGCGTCTCCTAGGCTTGAACGTACCCCAAGGAATCGAACTGTTTTTTTTTTGATAGACTGTTGAAGCTATTACAAACACCTTTTATAAATGTAGTTATTCTGAAATATGCATTGTTTTCAGAGAAAAAAAAAATGAATTAGTTTTTCCATCCATCCATCAGCCGAAATGGACGAAAGACCACTGCTCGACATAGGCCTTTCCAAGATTTCGCCACTCTTGGCGGTCTTCCTGGAAGTAATGCCCATACTCACACACGCTGGGCAGGCAGGTTGGTGAGCGCGGTGCCGAAACCCTCGCACCAGTGACGCCGCGCCCGTCACCGGTCTGTTTTATTAAGGCTCGGCAATTGGGGATGGATATACCGCCATCCATCGGTCCCAGGCAATGGTGGGCCGCCTGGTTTTACCTGAGAGCTGTTCTCTTACTCTCCCCCGAATAACTTCGGGGGGGTTTGCGAGTAAGATGGTGGTACCTCCACAGTCGAGCTCGGCATCAGCTCTACCACCTAATTGATTGAATTATTTTTTGTACGGAGAAAATTATGTTTTTGTCAATTACTTCCGTGCTTCATGTTTATTTAAAATGAAACTTACTACAGGTCATTGAGGAAGTCACGGTCAACATTTTATTTCCTTGCACTTATCTGCGAAAATCTGCGCTTTGGGAGCAATAGGCACTTGAAAATATTTAGTGAAAAGGTCAAGGAATCGAACAGATTTTTTATTTTTGGTATACTGCTGACGCTATTACAAACACCTCATACTGAAGTAGTTTTTCTGAAATACGCATTACTTTCAGAGAAACAAAATATTGAATTATTTTTGTATAGAAAAAAATACGTTTTTGTCAATTACTTGCGTGCTTTATGTTTATTTAAAATGAAACTTACTACAGGTCATTGAGGAAGTCACGGCCAATATTTTTTTTCCCTACACTTATCTGCAAAAATATGCGCTATAATTTTTAATTATTATAATTTAATTTTTAATTAAAAAAGTCCTGGCTAGCAAACGGCTTAAAGAAATCATGTCTCCATAAAAGACTACTAAAAACAATGCTAAATGAAACAAATAACCCTGTCATAAAAAACTTCTATAACATATACAGTAAAATATTAAAAAAGGCCATAAGAAAATCCAAAAGGTTGGACTACATAAGACGTATGACTAATACAGACAATAAAACAAAAACAATGTGGAAAATTATTAACGAAAAAACTAAAAAAATAAAACAGAGAATATTAAAAAGTACAAAATTAAATTTTGGAGACCAAGTCATCGAAAACCCAGAAAACGTTGCAAATATATTTAATGACTACTTTCTGAACGTAGGCAAATGTACAGAACCAACTGAAAAAAGCGGACGGCCTGTTATGCAACCAACCGCGACTTCGATGTATCTTAGACCTGTAGATGAAAGCGAAGTATGTAAAATTATAAAAAATCTCAAAAATAAACACAGTTCAGGAATAGATGAAATATCTCCAATATTATTAAAAAAGTGCTTAGATGAATGGATTTTGAAGAAGGAATATTTCCCGACCGACTGAAAATAGCCATTGTAAAACCAGTTCACAAGAAAGGCGACCTACCCTCTACTCCCGAGCACTACCGACCAATAGCTATATTACCTTCATTTTCAAAGGTTTTTGAGAAAGCGATGTCAAACCAAATCTATAAATTCTTCGAAAAATATAAAGTTTTTGATGAAAGCCAAAACGGTTTTAGGAAAGCAAGATCCACTACAATAGCTGTCTATAAATATATCCAAGCTGCACTTAAGTATATAAATGATGAAAAATACGCTCTGGGAATACTTATTGATTTAACAAAAGCCTACGATAAAGTTTCATACAAAATATTATTGAGCAAATTATATGGCTCAGGCATTCGTGGAGCTAGCTTACTACTGGTTTAAGTCATATCTTGAAAAAAGAATAACTGCGTTCAAATTGAAAACTATAATGAAAAAATGCACGAATTAAAATCAATCAATTCTGAATTAAAAGCACAAACCTGCTCGATACCACAGGGAAGCGTACTGGGTTGTGTCACAGATAATATAATACTAGTTGTGTCCTATTCTTAATTTATATAAACGACCTACCAAAAATTTATATGATATCTCATTACTAATAAAATGTGAAAGTAGTAAAACTGCTACCAACATTCTAAAAGACACTTTAACAACAGTAAAGACATGGTTAAATGAACATAATTTAAATATTAACTTGAAAAAAAAACGAGGAGTAGGATATATAGGAATTAGTATATATTTGTTTTTAAAAACAAGAACCTATTTCCACAAATCAAAGATACGCATTCAATTAATACCCGGCACAAAGATAAATTATATTTGCCCCCGTCGCGAATAAAAGTGTTAAATTGTAGTCCCTATTATATGGCAGTTAAAATATTTAATAAATTACCAACTACTATAAAGACCACACAAAATGAATCCGCGTTTATAAAAACATTGAAGCAATATTTAGTAGAAGAGTGCTTCTACACAGTAGAAAGTTTTCTGTCTGATGAAAAATAATGTGATATGGCTTTCTGATCTCTTACCTTTTAAGTATTACTGTTTATGCAAACATTTTGTAAAAGATTATTAGATATTAAGACACTGTGAAATATTATAGCAGTGAAAAAGAATTGTGTAATAATATATAGTATTAGTAGTGTTGCTGTACCTGATAAGGGTAGCTAAGTTATTAAGTTCTTATAAAATTGTAACATCTGTGTACACTTAGTTGCAATAAATATTTTGAGTTGAGTTGAGTTGAGACTTTTGTTAGCAGGCGTCAAATGTTCAGACACATATCTACACTGGTGCTTTCTCGCCAGCGATATCTAGATGCGTCGTGTTCGACTTGTCATCCTTGTTAGTTTTGTTGAACTTTTGGACTGCTGCAAGGAGATTGTCACGTTGCCGAGGAGTCTTCAGTTTGGCGACAACTGTACGGGACTTACTGCTGTTTTTGTTGATTTTAGTTACCCGTGTAACTCGCAGGATATCTTCACCACCAATAGGACTACCCACCGTTTTGGACAGCTGAGCCAAGGTGACCGTCAGGTTTTCAGTGCGATACTCAGGTATACCATTTATTTCTATATTGTTATCGCGCATATGTTGTTCGACTAGGGATAGCCTGCCAGTTGGGTCCTTTAACAGCTGTTTGAAGATTAGCGTTATCAGTCGTTAGTTTGGAAATAGATTCCTTTTTGGTAGCAACTTCGTGTTGCCATGTTCAAAATATTGGTTGCCATGCTCATCGTTTTCAACATGTTCCAATCTTCTGCCGTCACAGTAGTCCTTTCCACCTTACGTCAGACAGAAAGTAGGTACCCTAGCAATTACTCGTACACATTCTCACTTCATTTCATTGATTTCGTAGCACGATGCCTACTATCGCACTTACTTGACTTTTCAATAGTTTCAAGTAATCGGTAGCACAATGACAACATTATGAAACCACCATACATTGGATCGCACTATGCCTACTTTTTTATTTTAGTCGCAGTTACATAGCAGTTTGCCAACTTTATGAAAAATCGGATCCAACTATAGCATTATGTCTATTTAGGTACTGTTATGTTCAAAATAATTTTTGAGAAAGTGGCGAAAGTACCAAATAGTTTACATACTTTTTTCGTGTTTATTGTTTGATATCTAAAATCTGTCTAAAATAGAACACTTACTTTATTCTTTTCAGTTCATCTGCTAGAAAGAATAATGGATTTCATAAGATTTATTCGAAATAGTAATGTGGTCTTTATCAAAAACACCAAGGTACGAGTACGTATTTATAATTGATTACAGTAGAGAAAATATTTCGGAAAAGTTTATAGAAGCTACCGGGGTTACTGTGGTTATAAGATTTCATACTAGAATTGAAAAAAAAATGCTTCAGTGATTTAGGCATATAGAGAGGATGAATGAAAGTAGAGTGAGGAATGAAATATAAGGTAAAGCTGGACCGAAATAAATATGTATGTGGAAGAAGCGATAGAGGTGTGTCAGGATCGTACTAGATAGAAATATGTAGTCTCTGCCAACCCTTTTGGGATATGGGCGTGAGTATAATGTTGTCGAACGTTCTTTTATATTAACAGGGTGCCTGGCCATTGTGGCTTGACGGACACAGTTATACACACCAAAAAGAAAACATAACCACTCTACTATTTGGCGTTGCTCTATGAGAATGCTCAGGATCGGTTACCTGGATGGACGAGGATGAAACAGTCACTAGAATGAGAGATCATACCTGTCAACCTGATTTCTCTGAATTTATGCTGGCAAAAATAAAGGCGGAATTGAAGCAAGCAGTATGTGACGATCTGGGTCCTATACCCCAAATTTATGAAAGAATTATGACAAAATACAAAAACGAACATAAATATGATGAAATTTTGCCCATTTATGACGCTGTAAAAGATTCACTTTACAGAGCCAGAAAAATGTACTTAAATGTACTCGTACAAGCAACTGTTTTTAAAACATTACAGGATATTGTCTTTGAAGATGGCATAATGGACAAAATTATAATCTTTTGCAGTATGGAAGCCCGGGAAACAATTAAAAACGTCCAACATTTCCAAGCTGATGGTACGTACAAGAGTGCTCCACGGCCGTAGCTAGGGGGGGGCATTGTGGGGCAATGCCCTACCTTAAAATCACAATGCCCTACCTTAAAAAATACATATTTTTGTGAAATAAATTCATATTTTTGTGAAATAAACGATTTAAAACTAATACTTTTTCATTGCAAAACAACAATCTTCTATTTTTAGAGGTTAGTTTTGTGCTGCAATAACTTTCCTGTGTATATTTCCATAGAAAATCAGCTGATTTATACGTAGATTTCACCCACACAAAAGGCCTATGTTCAGACACAGATATTTTATAAATGTGTGAGTGTAAAAACCACAAAGCCACAGGGCGCGTTCATTAACTCGGGGTCGCGACACGGATTCTATTGCCGTCTCTTTCTCACGCGTTGAAAATTGTATACGCTATCCTCCTGTTAGTGTTGGAACCTCACAAAAGTGAGTTAATGAACTGAGTGTTTGTAAAATATGTTCATTTAGTACCTCTGATGACAAAAATTGCCAGTATTTAAATTGGAATAAATCGGGAATAAAAATTGCTTACGCGTGCCATACTCGCGCTGGTCGATATGATCATTTGCGCATACGGGGAATCCCCTTTTAAACTAAAATAAACATAAACTAGAGATTGATTGTGATTGTTTGTAGTTTGCTTTAGTAAAGTGTACGGTAAAGAGTGTTTTAGTCAAAAATCGATACAGTTGTTATTTTAATTGCTATAAATTGAATATTTATTGATTTCGCGATGGATATACGGGCTTTCTTTGGAAAAAAACGAAGAGTTGAAGAGCAAATTGACCACGAAGAACCTCACTGCTCAAAACAGGTGGAAGCACAAGATACAATCGCTACTCCTAGTTCCATGGCAACAGGTTGGTCAACAAATGTTGGTAATGTTAGCTATGGTATTCCATCTGATATTGCACAAATCGGAGAACCAATAAAACAGGTTGTTTTAGACACATATCCAAAACAACATAACAGGGCCTTTGTTTCCGATTGGTTCAAGCGTTATAAATGGTTGCAGTATTCTGTCAACAAAGATGCTGCTTTTTGCTATCCATGCCAGCAATTTTTACCTCATGGAAGCAAACAGACTTCGTACACTTCCACAGGATTTAGAAACTGGAAAAATGCCACTGATTCTAAAACAGGTTTTCCAAAACATGAAAAATCAGTTTCTCATATTCAGGCTATGTCTATGTGGCAGGAGAAATTACAAAGAATATCTACATCTAGCAGTGTTGAAACGTTAATAAATCAAAATGTATTAGAAAAATATAGGTATTACGTGAAGTCTATCATTGAAGTAATACAATTTCTAATTGTCAACGAATTAGCTTTGCGTGGAAATTATATGTTGGAAGAAAAAAAAGAACAAGGATTATTTCAGAATTTATTTGAATACACATGTATGAAAGATCCAAATTTGAACGAGGTTCTCACTCATATACCACAAAACGCAACATATCGTTCACCTGAAATTCAAAATCAAATAATTCAAGCAATGGTTCAAGCAGTACGAAGTTCCATTGTCAACGATATTAATAAATCTGACGTGAAATGGTTTACTCTAATGGAAGACGGGACAAGAGATAAAAATAACCGCGAAAATATTGCATTAGCATTACGTTACGTCAAGGATGGTGTCGTCAATGAGTCGTTGCTGGTGGTTAAGACTACTGAAAACCTTGATGCAGCCACTTTCACGGAATTAACGTTAAATACCCTTACGGAAAATAACATTGACCCCTCTTGTATGCTTAGCCAATGCTATGATGGCGCAAGTGTAATGAGTGGGAAAGTTTCAGGAGTTGCGACTAGAATAGAAAATAAATTGGGCCGAAAAATTCCTTACGTCCACTGCTATAACCATCGCTTGCACTTAATAGTCATCAGGACTATCTCAGAAATGACTTTCATTCGTTTATTTTTTGACCAATGTATCATGTTACATGAATTCTTTCATCATGGCAAAATAGCTGCCTTGTATGGTGGAAAAAGGATTTGCCGACTCCTCGAACAACGCTGGTCTGGACATTTGGCAGTTACAAAAGTTGTATACGATAATTATTCATCGATTTTGCAGACTTTGAAAGAAATTAAAAATGGCAGATTCAACGGTGATGACGTCGCCAAGAGTATCGGTATTAAAAAAGTCATGCTTGATCTGGAATTCCGAATGGCCATGGTTGTGGCCAAAAAAATATTATCCACACTACAACCTGCAGATGCAGCTTTGCAAGCACGAACCGCAGGATTGAAAGACGCCATAACAATCATAAAGTGTGTCGAAGATGAAATTATTAAATTAAGATCAAATCAAATGTATAATCAAATTCTGGAAGAAGCTAAGTCTTTAACAAGTGACGACTGCGGCGAATCTGAAAATAGGACACAGACCTTGAAGAGGCAAATAAAAAAACCAAATCGGATGGATGACTATTTTACGTATGGCCCCTCCTGTTTCTCTGCCAGAAAAAATATAGAAGAGAACGACGAGCCATTTAAGTCTGAGTATTTCGAAACGTTGGACATACTAATTGCTGAATTACAAAGAAGGTTTTCAGACAACAATGATCTAATCAATTCGATTGCGAGTCTCGATGAGTTGGATGTAGATAAAATGGTTCCACTGAAAAATTTGGGTAAGTTTGAAACATTTTCATAACTAAAATAATTGTCGTGTTCAATTTACAATTTTAACAAATTTTTCAGGTCTGAAAATTCCATCAAGAGAAGAGGCTTGTGTGGTTAAAGCTTACTTGAGTCGTAACGAGGACAAAATGGAAAATACATTGCAAATTTTGTACAGGCAACGAGAGGCGTTCAAAGATACATATGAACTTTTTGCTTCTGTGGCGACCATAGGATGTAGCACTGCAGTGTGCGAATCTACGTTTTCAACTTTAACTGCAATCAATAGGCCTCAAAGGCTGTCAATGGGTCACGAGAGAATGGCTGGAATGGTATTCCTGGCCTTTGAAAAAAAAAGAACAAAATCAGTTGATTTGAACGAAGTTCTTCGCATTTTTAATAACATGGCGAATCGTAAAATTCAACTTTTTTAAATGTATGTTAATAATTGTATTAAATTTGTAGAAAAAATAAAATCTAAATGGTATTTTTGGTAGTATCTATTTACTCGTATCAACTCACCCAACAATTAATTATTACCTCACTCTCACTCAGACGTGGATGGATCTCTACATCCAAATCTGGAAGTTTGACCATCTTGTTTGCTTATTCTTCATCATTGAGGATTTAATAGTTATTAGATCTATGCTCATGCTCTTTCAGAGGTCAGTGATATACATAGTGATTGATTTAGGAGCCTGTGCTTCGTGGGATCAATTATGGTAATTTTTTTACTTCCGCCCTACCTGTAACCAATGCTGCCCTACCTCAAATTCGGCTCTAGCTACAGCCCTGGAGTGCTCCTCCACCATTTAAACAGCTCTAGACAATTCACGGATTAACCGGGAGTCATATTTCGCCATTAATTTTCTGTCTATTACCTAACCAGGAACAATATACTTATGAAAGGCTTTTTGCAAAGATCAAAGAGTATTTACCGGATATAAAACCACAGTTATTTCAAACGGATTTCGAGCTCGCCGCAATGAATGCTGCTCAAATTACATTTCCGACAGCAACCATTAAAGGATGCTTCTTTCATTATGCCCAGGCTATTCACAAGAAGGCTAAAAATTTGCAGTTGCATTGCAAGAAAACTTTAGCTCTGTTTATAGCACTGGCACATCTACCTGCAAATGTCATACCAGAAGGTTTCCTCAAATTCCAGTTCGAGGTTCTGTCAAATGTTGAGGGATGGAATGAATTTATGGATTATTTCATAAAACAATGGATGAATCCCAATATTATTCGTGCCGTGAGCTGTTTTGATAATCCCTATCGAACCATAAACTCAGTAGAGGGATGGCATTCGCGCCTAAACAAAATAATAAAAAAGAAGAAGCCAAACTTGTTCCCATTTATCACAGCTATCCGGAATTAAAGTATTAAATATGACCATGATATTCGCAGAGGTTTAATTCATTTGCCAATTACAAAAAAATATTTGAAAAAAGAAAAAATCACCACCGAACGCGTAAAAAAATTTATTTCAGATTTTATGGATGAACAAATAGAAATGAGCGATTGTTTAAGTAGATTGAGTAAAGTACCTACGTTATTTTTAATGATATAATTTAAGAGTATCGTGGAAATAAGAGTGTAAAAACTTATTTTTTTGTGCGGGATGCAAGCTGCTTTATGATTTTAGTTTTTTTTCATCTTGTCTATTAATATACGTACTTACTTGATTTAATTTTTTAATACCAACCTTTTATTAACTAGTACAATAATTATTATTTATTATTACAGTATGCAAATTTCGTTTTGACTGTACAAATTGTAGGCCACATGCATATCAAAAGCACTGATGATGTCCGAAGTAGCCATACTGCGATTAGAAACATTGTTAAAGAAAATGTTTGTCTATATGCGATTGTAGGCATAGTGCGATCTAATGTATATCTAGTGGTTTCGAAATGTTGGCATTGTGCTACTGATTACTTGAAAATATTGAAAAGTCAACTAAGTGCGATAGTAGGCATCGTGCTACGAAATCATACTGTCTATCAAACATGATTGTGTAAGTCTATTGAGAATAAGTGATCGACTGGAAAAGATTTGTAACCTTAGACTACGTCATACTACCAAAGATCCGAACAAATTACGGCAAAAGAATGTTCACATATGAGGGAGCACAGCTTTTTAACAATCTACCCTCAGAAATTAAAAATTCTGAACTCTTTAATGATTTCAAGCGTAAATTGGCTCAACATATTTTAAATAAATAATAACTGGTGTTAGAGAGGTGGTTATAAGATTAAAGAAGTGAACTGCGGAGCTTCTTCAATTACTTCAATATTCTTCTTCTTCAATACCTTCAATTATTGTCTGTGCGGATGGACGAAACTATAATTAATTAATTAAGATCTCTTCTTATGTAAGTGACATATTGTCTTTAGTAAGAATAAAGTATCTTTAAACCTTAGATACCGCGCTTTTGTGAGGTTTTTAATCAGTCGTCTCTGTTTGACAATGATGTAAAGGGCATCCTACGGTATCATAGCAGTACAGGTACTAAACACCTAGTTCTTGGTAAACAAACATACGGTCATAGAATTAAGCTCTTTCCAGGTTTTTTTGTTTTATAGCATTATGCTCTTTTTACAGGTTTTCGGGATGCTTTGTCAAAGCAAGGTGGTGCTTTTAAAAGTGTTCATAGGTTTATAACGGCCATTAGCGCAATGTGTGTCGAACATTCAAACTCCTGCACAAGGAGTTGGTCTCTAGTCGATGTATGTGAAGCCCGTGCGCAACGTGGCCTTCCATGATATTTTTTTCTCGATTTCAGGGTTGGCTCTATAGTAAAAGTTGTTCATATGGAAGAGTACTATCACCAGTTTTCGTTAACAAAATGACTTAAATTTCACGTCGTATACAGACATAAATTAATTTAAAAATGTTTCGGCCTCAGTACAGTGCCAATAACCCATTTTATTTAAAATTTTGCGAAAATATTCAATGTACAGTACAGACACGATAATTTTATTACTTTATATTTAGTGTAAATACACATTTTGTTTTTCTTGTAGTAAGCGATAAAACTTTTCAAATTGTATGCACAGTACTCGCAAATTTATAATGCGCATGCGAATCTTCGGAACTGCTCGGCAAAGTTCGTATTTCCCTACACTTTCTATAGAAGCGATAAGGTCACGTGATACGTCCGGTCGCTCGGCTATAGATTTATATGCGCATTAAAACTTTTGGAGCACTGTATGTCTGACGTTGTATTTGGGAGGCAATTTCTTGTACAGTACTCCCTAACTTATAATACGCATACGAATCTTCGGAACTGCTCGGCAAAGTTCGTATTTCCCTACACTTTCTATAGAAGCAATAAGGTCACGTGCTACGTCCGGTCGCTCGGCTATAGATTTATATGCGCATTAAAACTTTGGGAGCACTGTATGTCTGACGTTGTATTTGGGAGGCTATTTCTTGTACAGTACTCCCTAACTTATAATACGCATACGAATCTTCGGAACTGCTCGGCAAAGTTCGTATTTCCCTACACTTTCTATAGAAGCGATAAGGTCACGTGCTACGTCCGGTCGCTCGGCTATAGATTTATATGCGCATTAAAACTTTGGGAGTACTGTATGTCTGACGTTGTATTTGGGAGGCTATTTCTTGTACAGTACTCCCTAACTTATAATGCGCATACGAATCTTCGCCACTGCTCGGCAAAGTTCGTATTTCCCTACACTTTCTATAGAAGCGATAAGGTCACGTGGTACGTCCGGTCGCTCGGCTATAGATTTATATGCGCATTAAAACTTTGGGAGTACTGTATGTCTGACGTTGTATTTGGGAGGCTATTTCTTGTACAGTACTCCCTAACTTATAATGCGCATACGAATCTTCGCCACTGCTCGGCAAAGTTCGTATTTCCCTACACTTTGTATACAAGCAGTAAGGTCACGTGGTACGTCCGGTCGCTCGGCTATAGATTTATATGCGCATTAAAACTTTGGGAGTACTGTATGTCTGACGTTGTATTTGGGAGGCTATTTCTTGTACAGTACTCCCTAACTTATAATGCGCATACGAATCTTCGCCACTGCTCGGCAAAGTTCGTATTTCCCTACACTTCGTATACAAGCAGTAAGGTCACGTGGTACGTCCGGTCGCTCGGCTATTGATTTCTATGCGCATTACCTATAACTTTGGGAGTACTGTATTTATTTTGCCCACAATTCATGTCTTCTATCATCTTGTCCCCCCTCGTGGCCATTGACTGGAATTCTAATGTTGGGACGTTACAATTCTCGGCGAAAAGAGTATGTAGTTCAAGCGAGATTCTATTATTGTGGTAAAACAGAATCTCTAAGCAAAATGCACATCATAACATTGTTTTCCTTACTTTTTAATAAAAAGTATACAAAAATTGCGTTTTAATGCAACTACCTAGCGGAAATTTATTAGTAATAATTAGGTTTTCACATTCTAATTCTATCATTTTATTATATATTTTAATTGCATTGAATTGACAAACTTAAAAGCGTATTTATCGTTGTAATCGAAATGTAAGGCATAAAATTACGCAATTTTAATGTGAGAACCCTATTAAAGTAGGTAATCAATTTCCGCAATTGTATGCAAAAGGAAAACAATATTATGATGTGCATTTTGCACCGAAATAAGTGGGTATAATAGGCTTGTACACAGGGTAAACACAATATTATTCTATTTAGTCCGTCATTTAGATTATCAAAAAATATTGGACACGTTTTTCTTTTGTCAATCAAACAAGAAATGACAGAGATAAAGCGCGTCAAAGTTTGGGAGTGGGGGAAAATGACGTCACTTCTAAGTAAAATTGTACCTAGATGTGACGTCACGCGGAACTTCAGCGGGCTATATCTTCATCATTGTTTGTTTAATTGAAAAAAGAAAAAATACGTGTCCAATATTTTCTGATAATCTAACTGACTATTATTTTTTTGTCTACATGCCTATTGTATAGGTACAATACAAATTGAATAAAGGAACACAAGTATTTTTTCTAACATAATTTATTTTGTAGGTACAACGCCAACACGATTACTCTCTAACGGCACAATAAATATTTATTTACTCTAATAATTCTAATACACCAGCAATATGTGGAATGTTCTCTTATTTATATGATAAAAACCAACTGAAAACTTCATAGTAGTAATATGTATTCAAGGTGACATTAATTTATGTAGCAAAATTTAAACCGGAGGCTTGGTAAGTGATCAGTATTACGCATCAAAAACATTTTTAAAATAAACAATCAACAAACAATATATAAACAAACATTTGAAAAATACAATTTTGGCTACCCGTAGTATCGACTCGGGGCTGGGCTTGCGTTTACAGGGACATTTTCCTTTTCGAGCACAAACTCATTCCATTAACCGAAAACAATATCAGGAAAGTGGTTCATTTCATGTAACTAACTTTGAAAAATACTTTATTTGTCCTGAAATCATGCTTTTTCGTATTCATAACGCAAAGTACTGACCACCTTGGACATATTACTTTGTATGTATATTTTCGTTACATGGTTAAACATTTCTTATAACAAGAAAAAGGTAAACCAAATTATAATTAAAAGATATGCCATCGTATTGCTTTATCAGTTACAGATATACTTCTCTAGAGCAGCAGGAAAATCGGTCATTGACCTTTGCGCATTTTGTACTGGACCCCGTACCACGAAACGCAGTAATTTGCGTGAAGCGATAAAGATTGTATGGCGAGATTGGCGAGCGATACCGTATCGTTTTCTTTTGACGCGTACAGTTTTTCCATCTGCCCTAGAAACAGATTATATTCTACATCACAAAGTCCATTTGGCTAGTAGTAGTGAATTGTATACCGGGTGTAAATAGAGTGCGACCATTAAATTAAACCACATATTCTACGGGCCCTACTGAACGACTTTTCCCAAAAGTCATATCCGCGGAACCCCTTAGTTTGGGAAATAATTGAGTTCCAAACGAAAATGACCTCAATCAGCTGCAGGTTTCAAGGACGACGCTCTCTAAACTCGCCCGTATGTCGGCGCGTTAGGGTTCACGCGTTTTTGTTTGGAACTTAATTATTTCCCAAACTAAGGAGTTCCGCGGGTATGACTCTTGGGAAAAGTGGTTGAGTAGGGTCGGTAGAATATGTGGTTTCATTTAATGTTCGTACTCTATTTACACCCAGTATACAAGCGCGTTTTGTGTGTGTAGTATGGCGCGTTTTGTAGCGCTCCCGAGGTCACGCACACTAGAAACAGGCGCGTGTGCGCACACTACTACAACCATAGCCAAACGGACTTCGTGAGATATAATATGTGTAGAATATATTAAAGTTGATTCTGAAGGCTTTAATTTTAGTTTCAGTCCTGTCAAAACTTTAATTTTTCCAAAGTAATATAGCTTCTGTTGTTGACACTAAACAACTATTTTGGAATGAAAAAAAATTAGTTTGACAGCAATAAAATCAAAGTTAAAGCCTTCAGAATCGGCTTTATTATTGTTATTATATTATTAATAAATAAGGAACGTCTTTTCAGAGATCATTAAGTACTCAGAAATGTTCATTTTTATCCATAATTATATTATGCTTTTATTGGAATGTACAAAACTTTCTTAAACTTAAATCAAACAAAGGTATTTAAAGATATTATTATGACAATTTGTAGAGGGTATTACATTAGAATTATAAATTTAAAGCTCAGAAAAACACAGAAAAAATATCTGTACAGCCTACGGCACGAGAGTCTAGCGGTGAACGAAATGCGGATACTTACGCATTGTACGTACGCCCGTCCCGCGCCCCGCTTCCTCCGCCACGACACCTTGTTTTAAACTTGGCTGCATATAACGTCAGATTGAGCGCGCTCTCCGCAGTAGCTTTACCAAGAAATACGCGCCCACAAAAACCTGCGTTTTTAGGGTTCCGTACCCAAAGGGTAACCAACGGGACCCTATTACTAAGACTCCGCTGTCCGTCCGTCAGTCTGTCACCAGGCTGTATCTCATGAACCGTGATAGTTAGACAGTTGAAATTTTTACAGATGATGTATTTCTGTTGCCGCTATAAAAACAGATACTAAAACTGGCCAAGTGCGAGTCGGACCCGCGCTCTCCCATACAACAGACATGATTTTTTTGCCGTTTTTATGGATAATGGTACGGAACCCTTCGTGCGCGAGTCCATCTCGCACTTGGCCGCTTTTCATTTAATAACTCTGCTTCTAAATGAAATTTAAAAAAATTCTAATATTTTTAATACAAATTTCAAAGTTGTTTTATTTAAGGAAGGCCGTTTAACACTCAAAAAACCATGTTTAGACGTAACTTCGTTATTTTTTTCTATCGAGCGAATTTTTTTTTCTAAGATGAATCTATCAGCCCCATAGTCTATATTATTTTTCTATATCGATTAACCAAGTTACACAATGTGATATGCTCATTTGAAGTTGGGCATCTAGCCTTATACGGACCTTAACGGTCACCGGACTTTCGTGCCGCAGGCTGTATGTAAGCTGCTTTATGTTTATGAATTTTCAATAAATAAATGTAGAGCGCAAAAACAGCAAGAAATACCAAATATGTTTTCAAATGCTAAATTCGCTGTTGATCATATTATTTCAAAGAAAATAAAAAAGTTGTCCATCGACCTTTTCAACTTTACAGGAGAAAAGGAGAGGAACGTTGCAATTTTTATTCCACATTCACCTTTCAGTTAACCATGAGTCTATTAGAAAGTTTATTTGATTCAGCAAAGATTTTTTACTAATAATAACATAATTGATCATAAATACTAGCTTTTGCCCGCGGCTCCGACCGCGTGTCATTCGGTTTAACTACATGCTTTTTTCCCGGATAAAAAGTAACCTATGTGTTAATTTAGGGTATAGGCTATATCCATTCAAAATTTCATCCAAATCCGTTTAGCCGTTTCAGCGTGAAAGAGTAACAAACTTACACACACAAACTTTCGCATTTATAATATTAGTGTGATTTTAAATAAATGAAAACGACCAATATGGACCTTAAATATTCAGGCTACAGTAATAATATCAACAGGGAAAAACTCTAATTGAGCACCTAATTATATTTCTTGTCAATAAAATTTTAACACGTCAACATTATTTTAATACTTTTAGTACCATTAGAAGCCACCAATTAAAGATGTTTTTAAATTCATTTTGTTAAATTTTTCTATCAAAATAAGCATTAAATATAATTTTCTAAGTACGTTTGCACTAAGTACGTATACTAAGTATAACTTATTTAGGTTTAAAGTAATCGAACAGAACTTTTTTTTGTGTTGTTAAGCACCTAACGTATTGGTAACTAGGTTATACAAATACTTATTTCAATCTTATTCAAGTATTTAAACCTCAAATTATGTTAGAATCGTACATAAGCATGGATTCATGAACAAGAAATAAAGCTTTAATAAATGGTTTATACATAGAGGATTATATCCTGCATTTTGATTTTTTATTTAAGCCGTAATTTTTTTTGTATACAATACAAGGTGAAATTTATTTTTCCAGCCAAATTTAAACGAGAGGCTTGGTAAGTGATTAGTTTCATGGATCAATTTATTTGCGTAATTTAAAAAGGGAAATTTTGGCTTTTCGGAAAAAAGGGTCATCGAGCCTTAATACAAACTACTTACCGAGTCTTCAGTATGAATTTAGCTGTGTAAATAAATGTTCCCTTATATATTATTTTTATTTTATAATAATGCTAGGTGCAAATAGACGGGTATGTTTTATCGAAACCACTCTCTCAACTGATCAAACTGAATAACTTTTCGAAAGCAAATAAGTCACAGGTTTAAGGCTTGCCGCTTGGTGCACGTTAATCATACTGAGTGATTTTAAACTTCAGTATGTTGTCAGAAAGTCTACATTAGAACGCTCGCTTCGTGCGCTGCATAATCAGTGAATTTTCGAGGTTCTGGATTTTACGAAAAGGTATTTAATTTTGATGTAGGAGTTTTTTCACCCTTTCTATCTTAAAATTCACTCTTCTAATATCAAGAGTATGCGAAGCGATGGATTTCATTCCCATTTTGTCTCTTTTCAATTTTTTTTAAACCAATATATAGCGATGATTAAATTTTGTAAAAAGTATATATCATATTTCACTTTTTGATCTTAAAATTTCGACCGTTTGATACACATTTACTTACATTTTTCTCGATCCAATTAAATCGCAAAGATAGGTCTAAACTATGATCTAAATAACATTTCATTTGAGCTATATTAAGTTTTGGAAAAATAAACGTCGAAAAAATGTGATATAAGACGGCCGTTATATTAAAAACCCATCCCTGTAATTACAAAATAATAAATAAAATTAAAAATAATATAAACAAATATCAAAAAATTTAAATAAATCATTTACCTATAAGTTCGTATAAAGCGGCAAATTTTTTTCCTCATTTTCGCTCGCATTTTTCTTTAGATACTTGTTAAGTTTGACCAGTTCAATAAATAGTGCATGTGGTTCCATTTAGCTACCTGTCATTTAACACCTTGTTGGTATTTGTTATTTGTAATGAATTTATGCTTTTATACAATACTAACGCAATAACATTAAGTAAAATTAAGTTATCCAGATAGAAAACACGAATAAAAAACATTTGCACTAAATAAATAACATTATTACACTAAATGCTACTAACATTACAAAATTCTATTAAAATTACAGGTAAATAATAAAAAAAAAACTTTGCACTTCGTTTAACATAACACCTAATTCGTAAAAAAAGAGGTCAGTTGCCATTCGTTGTAACAAAATAAGGAATAAAAACTATACTTCTAGCTGTCAATAACTAAATGTAACATAATATAATTCAACAAAAAGTAAGACCACGGGATTTTTCGTTCTCAAGCAAATTTTGATATCTTTTGTTATTTTTTTTATAAAAAATATTTTTTTTAATTATTTTCCATTTATTGTACATGTATATAATATCTATAAAACACAGAAAAAAATAATTCAAGATATATTTCGGGCCCCACTGGGCCCGGCGGCGATAGTTGAAAAATATGATATTTTAATTAATATTTTTTCTGTGTTTTATAGATATAGATATATATATGTATAATATACATGTATAATAATAAAAAATGCTTCAAAGACCCAAATATTTATTACTTAAAAAGTATTAAATAAATGTGATTTATGGCACTACGCTGCAATAGTTTAATGTCAGTTAGGCTTTTCTATTAAAGCTGTATTATTTTATGCATTACTTTGTAAATGATCGTGCACAACAACTACAAACACGATATAATTTGTTGTGCGGGATCACAAACCACATTTTATTAAATATTTTTTCATCAAAAATAAGAAAAACTATCGTAAGTTTTGCTTTTGGGAACAAACCATCGCGGATTCTCCATGTTAAAGCTTACACAATATTATGCTTATAATGGGATTAACTCAGTATTTTATGGCTATTACTAAAATATAATATATTCCATATTTATACTGATTAATTAATTTACCGCCCCGCTTTAATTTATATTTGACCATTATCCGCAAGAAGCATTCACGAACAAATTGGTCAGAAACAAGACAATATTTTTAATGATGACTTGATTTGCAATTATTCCATAGCTTTTACATTTATAGTTACTGAAAATGTTATTTATAAGTTATTTGATCGTAATGTGATATATTTAATGGAATATTTCATAAAAAAACAAGCATGTGTTTGGAAGAAATCGCTACAAGCGATAAGGTCGTCAATTGTAACATTTTATACATTTATTTTCTTTTTTATATATTGATACCTAAAACAGAGTAACTTATCTTGTTTCTGTGCTGCCTGGAAAATAATCCATATAGTTTTTTGGATTAGGTATAATCATAGGCGTACCTTATTTATTCATTTTTGATTTATTTATTTATTTCAAAATCATGAATGTTTATTATGGCATTCTTATCGACCCGGAGAAACTCGTCACTGAGATAAAAAGAAAATCTCTTTAAACGGTTTTTAAATATTATTGTAATTTATTTTTTTAGACCCTGTGACGACTTGCACTGAAAAAAATCCTGCCTACGCCTATGGTTATATTACATATATTCTTGAAGTATAAATACGGTAATAAAAACGGGCGCTCTCTTGCGGATAAAAAAGTGCTTTCTCTACTTATGAAAATCTGTGCCTATTTATTTTACTAGATAAGGCGATGTTTATTGGTGTATGTCCACACCAATGTGTTTTTTAACCGACTTCTATTAAATGTAAAGCTTAAATGGTCTTGGAGATATTAAGGTACTAGCCAACTAGTTATTATAAGTTAAATAAACATGATTTATAACAATAAATAATAAATAACTTTCTCTATGGCAATAATAATACTCAAAAATGGAATGTTTAAGAAGATATTTCAAAGAATTATGTTTTGATACCCAGTGAACGGAAAAAACAAGTCTAATTAGGAAAAATTATCCCACGAAAACCGTGTTGAACACAGTTTAGTATGGCGACGGCTCCAATAGCGTTCGCTGTGTTTATGAATCGGCCAATCACGGTTGGCCCAGTGTCACGTGACACACAATACGAACCAATCATGAGCCTTTTGAGTCTCTGGTGCCATTTTCGCATGACACTTTTTTAGAAACGCGTTCTGTTTTTTTTCATTCCCGATCGCAACTGTGATTATAATTTATATTGCAATAAAAATACCGGTATTGAGTGTTTTTAGTGCTTTGATTGATTCGGTTCGTTAAGGATAACGTTATGATGTATCAAGAGGATAATAGATTCTGTCGGTATCAGTATCGATATATAACGTTAGTTTCATGTGTGTTTGTCCAAAAATATCCTTATTTATAACGATATTTTAAAGTCTGATCGCAAGTTGTATTCCGAAATCACTAACATAGGTGTCGATTCAACTTATTTGACAGGACTATACTTAATTTCAGCATTGTCTTTTCTTTCTGCATCGAAAAGCAAGGTCAGGACGCTTAAACTAAGGTAAGTCCTGACAAATAAGTCGTGTTATTCCGAATCGACACCATTAGCTTACGTATTTTAGTGACAGCACGCTTGGTCTATTATGTTTTAGCACTGACATAACTAGAAATCACAAGATATTAGCACTCTCAAGTGACGTCAAAAAAATCATTTTAACTTTTGAACTAAAGTCAATATATTATACAAGTTATTAGCAATTTTGGAATGCAAGTTCTTTCTTTGGGACATATAAAATTATGCAATTTAGGAGACTTTTTTGATTAAAAAAAACTTATAGCAATCTGAAAAATGGCAGATGAGGTAGGTTGACCAATCAAAGTTAAGAACTTTGTCAAAGGTTTTGGATTAAATAAATCTCAATTTCAACACATGAACAAGCATAATAATACGTTTTCAAAGCGCACATGAGTCAACAAAAACACTAAATTAATGCTGACCCCGATGAAGTCAGCGTTATTGGCGAAACTGTCGACAACAGCACCAACCGTCACTTTAACATTAAAAATACACATGTTCGATATAATCTGTATGTTTTTAACAGGGACCGAAAACGTATTCGGATAGCGGTTCCGGTTTTTATTAAGTCATACGTCATTTAGGTGACCTCAACAAGAGGTAATAAAAAAATACCTTTAAAATA
The DNA here is from genome assembly GCA_910592155.1 of Ypsolopha scabrella. Classification (NCBI taxonomy): domain Eukaryota; kingdom Metazoa; phylum Arthropoda; class Insecta; order Lepidoptera; family Ypsolophidae; genus Ypsolopha; species Ypsolopha scabrella. Next base: position 5,166,611 of record OU342989.1, on the reverse strand, counting down.
TACATGTTACCCTCAATTGGTAACCGTTTTCTTGAAGGAGAATGCCACGGGATCGTACCAAATGGCGTCACAACCAAATAAAAGTCATAAAATTACTTAGATATTCTAAAATCCGATCAATATCTTTTTGATCAAAAGAGTTTACTTAAACCGGAATTCTAACATCATAATAAATAAATATTTCGGAATTTTCATTTCCGTTGCCGTCTTACTATGATTAGGATGCCAACCAATAATCGCCTCTATCAAAAGGTAGTAAAGTCTTTGCAATTGCCCTTCAGTGTACAGTAAATTCGAATTGCGGATACTAATTTAAATGAGACTTGGTGATTTGGTAAGTACATTTTAGTCTCCCTAAAATTAACTCGGTTTGGTTTTGACGCCGCGAGTTTGGGTTCGGTACGAGGCGCCATATATTACGCGGCATTCTCCTTTGTTATATAAAATGGCTTTCGTTTACATAGCCAAATTCATAATGACCCTGTTTGTGAAATACGAATAATATATTTTTTATATTTAATTTGAATTTTGTTTGGATTGCGTCGAGCGAGCCCTACGCGTCTCGTAGCAAGAGTTGCGAACAAACGTGTTGTAACATGCACGCGTTGCCACTTTGTACAGTGCGACGTTGCATCAAAAAAAGGTAATATCAATCGGTTACCGCGTTTTAACAACCGGTATCGCAGAAAATCAAAAATGAATTATTTTATGGGTTACCATAATTCAGTACCGGTAGTAATAACGGTTGTGGTACTTGTAAAATACCGGTATTTGTCCCTGATTTTTACTGTTAAAGTGATAATTGGACCTCCATGTTTGTCTTTAGATCTTGGTGAGTAAGTCTTGTAGGCCCAGCACTTCTGGTAGCTCGATATCTTCAAGCCGGATCGGAGAGGGGTTGAATGGAAATTGTACAGAGAAGATCATCTTCGAATCCATTAGCAGGTTTTGCTGTGAAAATAACAAGTTAATTATAAATATTTCACAGACATATAATTATTATTAAGTAGCAGACCAAACATAAGGATTAAATAGCGTGGCAAGTTTCCATACAAAAGATAATCGAAAATCAATATATTTTTTTTTTTCATTATTAATACAAGTTAAAAGAAACTAAAGGCTTTATATAGCTAAATTATATATATTTATTTCATACAAAAGATAAGCTACATTTAGGCTTCATGGTACGAAGAAACGTATAAAAATGGGTTGTTCTGGCTGGCTTATGCTTGGAACATATTTGTTAATTCCTAAACTAATCTCTAGTATATAATTTGTTTGGAAACAAGCAATATTTATATTTAAAAGAGCCCGTAGTTCACTGAGCTAAAAGTGCCACGCGTCGACTCTATGCGTTTATTATTAATGTTAGGTCTGCTACTATATTATACATCTGTGGGTTATTTTAGGGTTCGATGTATGATCTGATCGCGTCTATCGCTGTATTGAATACGACCCTGACACACCTCCTTCGCTTGTTAAATTTTTTAAAGTTCGTGGTTTTATTTAATTTCAATCGTATTTTTATACTGTGTATACAGGTTGTTGCAAAAATGTTGAATCAAACTTAAATGAAATCTAGGTGGGATCATATTTGTTCAGAATACCAAAATATCATTTTAGGAATATTGTACGATTTTTGAGATAATATTATGTACATTATTGGTTCTTGATAAACCCTTCTTTACTTGCGTATTTTCCAACCTGTGGCTCTAAATTATTTGAAATTATAAAACTGGAAGAGCTTGTGTAAATCAATTGAGGAACATGGAAAAAGCGAAAGAGGTTTTGATTTTTGTGATTGTCGGCACTTGGTGGAAATTATCATACATTGTTGTGATGAAAACATTTGTACTTTTCCACAAATAATATTTAATACTACACTACCCAACAGGTTTCACTATTTAGGCATCATCGGGTGCTTCTAAATTAACTTAAGAACATATTTTAAACAATGTTTGTATTTCTAGATGTTCGTGCAATAAACGATATAAATAACTAATAATAATAATAATTTATATATTGCACGGACATCTAGCAATACAAACATTGTTTAAAATAATATATGTACTTAAGTTAATTTAAATGATGATGATGTTGATGCTTAAGGGTGTATAATACCTCACATCGCTTCGCATGATCCTGTTTTATACCAACAAATACTGCAACAAGCACTCTGAAATTAATATATGATAAAGTTGAAGACTAATGCTATGTCCATGCTGTTGTGAAAACTTGATTCCATTAAATTTTCTCTATAGAAGAAAATGACAAAGTTACCTCCAAACCGTACAATAAACCAATAGCATTCAATGAATACTTGAAATTAGATCTGAAACTTTGCATAATATAACTGATATTAGTATAAAGCAGCTGCAGACTGTTTCATAAAAATTAAAAAACCATCGGTGTAGCCGCGATTTCAAAATAACTGATGTTTTTGCGTGCGCGGCATCTGATTAGAGTAGGATAGACAGTTAAAAAGCAGATGCGATAGAGCAGGACTGCGAATTGGGGTATTATGGGCCCTTAAATAGTGAAACCGGTTGGGTATTGTAGTATTAAATAATATCTGTGGAAAAGTACAAGTGTCTTCATAGCAAACACGAAAGAGGTGAATCACCATTGTAGAAGAAATCTGTGGTCTCTGCCAACCCCTCTGATAGTCGTTCAAAAACTCACACTGGGTTGGGTTTCCCACCCGGGTTGCTACACTAACCCGTTCAAAATTCAACACGGGTCGCAATACCGACCGTACAAAATAGCAGTGTCGCTAAACCGGTGTCGAAATTTTCAACAACTCTGAGCAGGGATCGCAAGAACGTATAGGGACGTCAAAGTGACAGTTAAAAATCAATACGAAATGTATTGGAAATATGTGAGATGACGTTTGGTGTAGCAGCTCGGCCAAACCCGTTCAAAAACTCAGCGTTGCAACCCCAGTGTTCCTACCCAGCCTTTAATGAACGCACTTCTGAAAGGTAGGCGTGTGAGTTATACAGAATGTTGATTTAATTCGCAACTGCCGTTACATATGGTTATCCCAAAACACAGTTTACAAAATGAAACAAATAAATGGAGATGTTCATGTCTCGTTGTTTGATAACCTTTACTTTGGTACCCTTAAATAGTGAAAAAAATATCTGCTGTTTCCATTGACCTCTCATAAACAGTCTCTAAGAAAAGTTCGTCAGAAAGTGTCCGAACGTGCGACGTGCATAATAGCAAAAATGCATTCAACTAAATTAAGACGTTACCTACGTCGTTAACATAAGATGTAATGTCAGTTGTACGCAATCGTCATTCGATTTTGTCACCCCATAGCGGTGACAAAATGCATCACGGACACTCTTTGAGCGAGATTGTGAGTCTAGTTGTTTATGAGAGGACAATGGCTGTTTCATACATATTGGTTTAGAGTATTTTCTATGGAACAGCTGATTTTTTTCGCTATTTAAGGGTTGGCACATCGCACCATTTGTCCAACACCCTGTTTGTAGGGAAAAGGCTTAGACCATATAACACGGGACTAGGCAAGCGCAATCATCCCCCTCTGCCGAAGTACATTAACAATTTGTTCATGTAAGTTTGGTTGTGTGCGGGCTTTGTGTTTGTGTTGGAGCTTTTGATTTAGTGTGACATAACAATTTTTCGCAGGAGTGTGCGTGAATGAGTAAATGTGTGCTGTGCGTGTTTACCTCCCCTCCCGTGGAAAACGGCAGAATAATTTCAGTACTAAGAGTCACGCTTTGCTAGGTCCCGTGTTAAATGGTCTAAAGGAAAAGGTTATCAAATTAAAGCCTGACCAGTAAAATATAATACCAGCTCCGAGAGCGGCACATTTGCTTTTGTCTGTACGGTGATTCGGATTTAATGTGTTATGCTGTGCAGATATATAATAAATAAATAAATAAATCATTGCACAACTCATATTCACAAACACATACAAAAAATACCGGACAAGTGCGAGTCGGACTCGCCCACCGAGGGTTTCGTTAAAGACTATATTTTTCAAGATTTAATTACAAATGTATAGTTTTCAAATATTGGATGGATTCGATTGACGGTTCTTGGTGGAATATCATCTTCAATAAATAACACACAAATTATTGTACTTTTTATTCCAAAAATATATTTTGTTGTGGAATAAAAAGTACAAGAATTTGTGTATAATTTATTGTATAATATAGCTTTCAGATTATTCCCTATACTTGAAGTATAAGACGGTATTACTTGCCAAATTTCATAGTTCTACGTCAACGGAAGATACCTACATGACGTTTTAAATTTAGTGTTTCCAGTAGAAGAAATTAGTTCTACTGTGCTAAACACGACCCTTTCACTAAGCCTTCGCTGTCTGTTTGTCCTTCAACCATTGCCAATTGAAATTATCATATCATACGTGTTACTATGGCCACTAAAATAAAATAAATTTGAAAACCAAGGGGGTATAAACCTATTATATAAAATGCATTTTTAACGTTATTTGTTTAAGCTCTATCTCAAAGACAGTAATATATACAAGTTTTAAATAGTTGTAAATACTTTAAAGTACAACAACCAATAATAAAAATCAGGGTTACATACGCAAATGGTTCCGAATTATTTATCAGGCGCTTGCATTTCAGGGGCTTGTGTTTTTGTAGCCTTGATATTGTTATGACATGTATATTTTTATTTACCATAATGTTTAGGGTTTAGGGTGATACGGAACCCATTGTGCGCGAGTCCGACCCGCACTTGGCCCAATTATTTCATTTCCTGGTTAGGCTTTAAGGCGAAAAGGTACGCCACCGTTTAAGTACAAAATTTGATAACCCGTTTCTCTGTTGTTTTTCGTTATAGACCAAAGTATCATCTTATCATCTGGTACTGATATTTTGAAAGGCACTATTTTGCCAAAATTTTGAATATTGAATTTGTTTTAAAGCTGGACAGATTTACATAAGTACAAAGTTGTTTTCTTGCCTTAAATTGTACCTATACCAAAATTTTACATTTCAGCCAGATAGTGACTTTGTAAATGCCTGTATTAAACTATAGAGGTATCAAACTTTAGTCTATAACGTAAAACAACAGAGAAACGGGTTACCACATGTTGCACTAAAACGGCGGTGTGCATGTGCCCTGTAAATGTAATGAGTGTAATAGTGATTCTGACCGGTTCCTTGTCGGCGTTGGCGCCGGCCCGCTCCTGCATCTTCTTCTGGATCTCGTGTATGAACTCACGCGTGACCTTCACCTCGTAGTCCTCCGCCGGGGTGTACATGTTCAGGATCTGGGAATTGTGGAACGACGGTTTAATTACTACTGGTGAATTTAGAAAGGATAATGGCGGGCGGCCCGCAATTTTCTCGTTTTAGCGGCATGTTCAAGAAATCAAATTTTTGTTTGGAACTCAATTATTTCCCAAACTAAGAGTGTCCGCGGGTATGATTCCTGAGTAAAGTGGTTCAGTAGGGTCGGTAGAATATATGGTTTCATTTAATGGTAGCAGTCTATTTACACCCGGTATGCATAACGATGGATAGTATATCGAAGTTCCTTGAATATGTTACCTTGCAAACTTGCATCGCCGTGAGATCGGGGCACATTTCCACTGTGCTCTGTACATCCGCCATGGATTTACGTGCTTGCAGCAACTGGACGGCCTGCGTGATCGGCTTCAGCACGTGCAGGATTTCTTCCACCTGAAAGCAGACGGGGGCGAATGAATATCTGCGCGTTTGCACTTCAGGTTGTACTGAGTCGGAGCCTTTTTAAATATAAGATATTTGTCTTAATATTGTTCCAGTGCATTACAAACCAGAAAATATAAATTCGAAACAAATTTCAAGCAACAACCCGCCTGCCCAGCTTGTTTCAGTATAGGCATCACTTCTAATATGACCACAAAGAGTGACAAAATCTTGGAAAGGCTTACGTCTAGCAGTGGACGAAGACAGGCTGATGGACGGATGGATTATTCGCCTGTATTAAGTAGACAGAGTTGGACTCACGCTCTTCTGTCCGCACTCGGCCAGATGCTCCTTGATCCAGGTCTCGAGATGCGAGATGTTGTATCTAATCTGCTGTCCCTTCGCCCAACAACACAGGTCCTTGCGCAGCAGCAGCTGGTTCAAGTTGTACTCACGCTCTTCTGTCCGCACTCGGACGAGTGGTTCCTTGATCCAGGTCTCGAGATGCGAGATGTTGTATGTAATCTGCTGCCCCTTCGCCCAACAACGCAGGTCCTTGCGCAGCAGCAGCTGGTTCAAGTTGTACTCACGCTCTTCTGTCCGCACTCGGCCAGATGCTCCTTGACCCAGGTCTCGAGATGCGAGATGTTGTATCTAATCTGCTGTCCCTTCGCCCAACAACACAGGTCCTTGCGCAGCAGCAGCTGGTTCAAGTTGTACTCACGCTCTTCTGTCCACACTCGGCCAGATGCTCCTTGATCCAGGTCTCGAGATGCGAGATATTGTATCTAATCTGATGTCCCTTCGCCCAACAACACAGGTCCTTGCGCAGCAGCAGCTGGTTCAAGTTGTACTCACGCTCTTCTGTCCACACTCGGCCAGATGCTCCTTGACCCAGGTCTCGAGATGCGAGATGTTGTATCTAATCTGCTGCCCCTTCGCCCAACAACACAGGTCTTTCCGCAGCAGCAGCTGGTTCAAGTTGTACTCACGCTCTTCTGTCCACACTCGGCTAGATGCTCCTTGATCCAGGTCTCGAGATGCGAGATGTTGTATCTAATCTGCTGTCCCTTCGCCCAACAACACAGGTCCTTGCGCAGCAGCAGCTGGTTCAAGTTGTACTCACGCTCTTCTGTCCGCACTCGGCCAGATGCTCCTTGATCCAGGTCTCGAGATGCGAGATGTTGTATCTAATCTGCAGCCCCTTCGCCCAACAACACAGGTCCTTGCGCAGCAGCAGCTGGTTCAAGTTGTACTCACGCTCTTCTGTCCACACTCGGCCAGATGCTCCTTGAACCAGGTCTCGAGATGCGAGATGTTGTATCTAATCTGCTGCCCCTTCACCCAACAACACAGGTCCTTGCGCAGCAGCAGCTGGTTCAAGTTGTACTCACGCTCTTCTGTCCGCACTCGGCCAGATGCTCCTTGATCCAGGTCTCGAGATGCGAGATGTTGTATCTAATCTGCTGCCCCTTCGCCCAACAACACAGGTCTTTCCGCAGCAGCAGCTGGTTCAAGTTGTACTCACGCTCTTCTGTCCGCACTCGGCCAGATGCTCCTTGATCCAGGTCTCGAGATGCGAGATGTTGTATCTAATCTGCTGCCCCTTCGCCCAACAACACAGGTCCTTGCGCAGCAGCAGCTGGTTCAAGTTGTACTCACGCTCTTCTGTCCGCACTCGGCCAGATGCTCCTTGATCCAGGTCTCGAGATGCGAGATGTTGTATCTAATCTGCAGCCCCTTCGCCCAACAACACAGGTCTTTCCGCAGCAGCAGCTGGTTCAAGCTGAACGCGCAGATGTAGTAGAACAGCTGAAAAAAGTTTCAATAATTTTTTATTAGTTTCTGGCGTGTTTAAGAAGGATCTGGGGCTAATGATCTTGACTGCGTTCTGTGTTTGAACGTTATTGATAATTAAGAGGGTTAAGTATTTACGCAAACTGCTATTAACATTTGTGCAATAACATATTTAGGCAAAATGTCATTAGTATTTAGGAACTTTGTCATTGGTATTTGCGCAACATTTCATATGCTTTTGTGCACAGTGCCGTTAGATTTGAAGTGAAAAGTATTTGTTGTAAATTACACGAAGTATTTATAGGTAGAGACAAGATTATTCGTACATAGCGGTTGCTTATTTATCTTTAATTATTTACCTATTACCTTTGCACAAAGTAACAAGTATTTGTGCAAGAACCATTAGTATTTTTTTTGTATGAATTAACATAAGTATTTGTGCAAAGTACCATTATAATTGGCACCACTTAGGAGTTTATGTAAAAGTGCAAAGCTTGATAGAAAAATAATTATAAAACACCTTTGGTCTTTGCACAAACTGCCGTAAGTATTTAATAGCCTAGCTTTTTGCCTAACTTACAACTGCAACGCAGTTCGACAAGTTTGTTAGGATGTCCAAAAACTATGATGGCCATCTCAAAGTGGTAGCAAAAAGAAATGATGACGTCACAATTTTTTGTATGAACTTTGAGATGGCAATCATGGTTTTTTAGACGTTCTAACAAACCTATCTAATCGCTGGGAAAAGGAACTTAGTACTCCCAAATTATATCATTCATTACCTTAAATTTGGTTAGATGGCCCATAGACTATTAGTATTTACGCAGATTGCCCTTTAACTTCACAGAATGCAGTTCTTTGCACAGATCATTTTAGCCTCTCTATGGAGAGAAACCTTAATAGTCCTAGCAGTACGCCCAAACTGGCTGCAAATGGTGTTAAATAAAAGCATGAAAATCGGAACGATATATCTTTAGGCCATTTGAATCAAATTGACCAGTAGTGCGAAAAAATAAAAAAAAAATATGGCTGTTATTATGACGTCATCTTTTTTTGTACAAGAAAAAATGTGTAGTATCAAATGAAAGGGCTTTCTGAGTCCATTCCAAAAAGATATCACATCATTACATTTCATTTACTTGTTTTATTTTAAAATGAAAATCATTTTCAAAACATACCAAGCTTGGACTCCTCCAGATACGATACGGTTAAATATTTTTTGTAAAATATACCTCAAATGATACGTATTAAAAAACTAAATGTGAAAATATTTACGTTTAGTTTTTTTTTTTCATTTAATATTACAAATAATACACGCATAAGTTTTTCAAGTTGAAGTGCGTTTTAACTTTTAGTCTATATGGTAATTGAACACAACGATCATTAGGATGCATAGATATAGTATTAGTAATAGATCGGCTATGTAGTAACAAAGGCGAGACAAAAAGCTTGATCGGGGCAGATCGCTTTTTATGGACCTCTGCCGAACATGAAATAAAATATATTTAAATGTTGTCCTTTAGGGAATTGTGTAGTAAAAGACCACAAGTATGATGATAATATGAAATACATAATGCCATGCGAAGTGAAGGCAATGACCAGCTGAAATTCACATACTTTTTATCATTCCAAGTTGAATCCGTAGGTATTTAAAGCAATATGTGATTAAATTCGATTACTTTTGCCATTAGAGAACAAAACTTCTGTGTTAGTTCTAAAACATTGCATTTATACAACAAAATAATCTAAAATAGTTCAATAGTGTGTCCATGACAAATTTACTATTCTGTGAGTTTTTTTCTAAAATGAGTGACATCCAGGCGCTGCACACGTAACCATAATTAATTACGTCTCATAAACACAAAATTACACTTTAAAACCTGAAATGGAAAAATAAGAAGAATTTGTTTCGTTCATAATTGACCGTAGGTCCATCCAAGTCCATAGCGTGTGCGTGAATGGTCTCGCCTATCTATCTCGCTCTAACATACGCGTAAATATGCTCTTTCTCTTTTGCACTGCCAATCTGACGGTAGTGTATACTAAATCTATGTTAGGATGTATGATTCAAGCATAGTATAATACTATGCAAAGTAGCTATACGCACAGCATACAAACTGACGTGATTCGTTAGTGCGTTTAGTAGATATACCTGGTGAAAGGTGATGAAATATAGGGGAAGCAAAGTTGCAATTTGTATTTAGTATTCGTTATTGCTAATAACTTTGAGTAAGGCACTCTGAGTTCAGTCAAGTTGTCGCCTCTGGGAATATTACCTGTTTAAATATGGAGGGCCTGAGATGATGGTCGACGTTCATCTTCTGCAGCGTGGCGGCGAGCGAGCTGAGCTCGTGCTTGAGCTTGCTGGGGCCGGGCGGGGAGGCGGCGGCGGGCTGCGGGGGGGAGTGCCCCGCCCCAACCGACAGACCACTTATCTCCTCGTGCTCCAAGATGGCGGGCACGATCAGCCGCTCCAGTTGCTGCTCCAGGAGGGTGATGAGACCTGGGGGAGATGCGGTCAGTAAATTGACACTTCAGGCATTATACTAGGTGAAATTAAATCAACCGACCAAATTCATACTGGAGACTCAGTTAATCATCAGGAACAAGGCTTAATAACCCTCCAGGTGAAATTAAAAATTTTTTTTTAACCATACCCCATAGTGCCTGCACTAGGAATTGTACTTAAACTAGTCCAACCAGTAAGGGAGCAAAAAAAAATATTTTTCGAAATTGGCCAAAAGGATTACTGAACCTAGTTGTTGATCACTATCTGAGTCTCCAGTATGAATTTGGTCGGTTGATTTAATTTCACCCTATATATAATAATTTATTATTTAAGAATTCGCCTACTAATATAATTAGGCCTTTTAGATAATAGACAAGTTAGTTTGGGCCTTTATAACTGCTCGTGGAATGCGTTTGTGTGAACCTTCAGGGCACACTTTTTGGAGTTATAGATCAGTTTAGTTATTTCCACAACACAAACGTATTTTTCTATATATAATAATTTATTATTTAAGAATTCGCCTACTAATATAATTAAGCCTTTTAGATACATGACAAGTTAGTTTGGGCCTTTATAACTGCTCGTGGAATGCGTTTGTGTGAACCTTCAGGGCACACTTTTTGGAGTTATAGATCAGTTTAGTTATTTCCACAACACAAACGTATTTTTCTTCTTTGAAACCGATTTTACAAGTATTTTAGATAAAATATCCGTAATTTTCTGATTTTTTCCTGATATCCATCCATCCATCAGCCCGTGTTCGTCCACTGCTGGACACAGGCCTTTCCTTTTCCCGATAAAAGAATGAAAATTCAAGTTTCCAAGTCAAATGGAAGTGCCCTATAGGTTTTCATGGTGAGCCAATTTTTATGAAATTGATAAGGATTTGTCCAGATCTCGCGCGAAGTCGAAGTACTAGGCTTCGATACATTGCGTCCACATGATACGTTGGTAATTCGCGCGTTGGTACTGGCGCAGGTTCTTCAACAGTCTGGAACAATACCTTGATAGATCCAGACAGCGGTGTCTGAAAGCAGCTGCCTGTACTCGCAGAGGTCGAATATCCGCAGACACTGCTGGTTCTGGCGCGGCGTGTTCTGTGTCTGGTAGATCGCGTCGCCGCTGTACTGGCGCAGGTTGTTCAACAGTCTGGAGCAATACCTTGATAGATCCAGACAGCGGTGTCTGAGAGCAGCTGCCTGTACTCGGAGAGGTCGAATATCCGCAGACACTGCTGGTTCTGGCGCGGCGTGTTCTGTGTCTGGTAGATCGCGTCGCCGCTGTACTGGCGCAGGTTGTTCAACAGTCTGGAGCAATACCTTGATAGATCCAGACAGCGGTGTCTGAGAGCAGCTGCCTGTACTCGGAGAGGTCGAATATCCGCAGACACTGCTGGTTCTGGCGCGGCGTGTTCTGTGTCTGGTAGATCGCGTCGCCGCTGTACTGGCGCAGGTTGTTCAACAGTCTGGAGCAATACCTTGATAGATCCAGACAGTGGTGTCTGAGAGAAGCTGCCTGTACTCGGAGAGGTCGAATATCCGCAGACACTGCTGGTTCTGGCGCGGCGTGTTCTGTGTCTGGTCGATCGCGTCGCCGCTGTACAGGCGCAGGTTGTTCAACAGTCTGGAGCAATACCTTGATAGATCCAGACAGCGGTGTCTGAGAGCAGCTGCCTGTACTCGGAGAGGTCGAATATCCGCAGACACTGCTGGTTCTGGCGCGGCGTGTTCTGTGTCTGGTAGATCGCGTCGCCGCTGTACTGGCGCAGGTTGTTCAACAGTCTGGAACAATACCTTGATAGATCCAGACAGCGGTGTCTGAGAGCAGCTGCCTGTACTCGGAGGTCGAATATCCGCAGACACTGCTGGTTCTGGCGCGGCGTGTTCTGTGTCTGGTAGATCGCGTCGCCGCTGTACTGGCGCAGGTTGTTCAACAGTCTGGAGCAATACCTTGATAGATCCAGACAGCGGTGTCTGAGAGCAGCTGCCTGTACTCGGAGAGGTCGAATATCCGCAGACACTGCTGGTTCTGGCGCGGCGTGTTCTGTGTCTGGTAGATCGCGTCGCCGCTGTACTGGCGCAGGTTGTTCAACAGTCTGGAGCAATACCTTGATAGATCCAGACAGCGGTGTCTGAGAGCAGCTGCCTGTACTCGGAGAGGTCGAATATCCGCAGACACTGCTGGTTCTGGCGCGGCGTGTTCTGTGTCTGGTAGATCGCGTCGCCGCTGTACAGGCGCAGGTTGTTCAACAGTCTGGAGCGATACCTTGATAGATCCAGACAGCGGTGTCTGAGAGCAGCTGCCTGTACTCGGAGAGGTCGAATATCCGCAGACACTGCTGGTTCTGGCGCGGCGTGTTCTGTGTCTGGTAGATCGCGTCGCCGCTGTACTGGCGCAGGTTGTTCAACAGTCTGGAACAATACCTTGATAGATCCAGACAGCGGTGTCTGAGAGCAGCTGCCTGTACTCGGAGAGGTCGAATATCCGCAGACACTGCTGGTTCTGGCGCGGCGTGTTCTGTGTCTGGTAGATCGCGTCGCCGCTGTACTGGCGCAGGTTGTTCAACAGTCTGGAGCAATACCTTGATAGATCCAGACAGCGGTGTCTGAGAGCAGCTGCCTGTACTCGGAGAGGTCGAATATCCGCAGACACTGCTGGTTCTGGCGCGGCGTGTTCTGTGTCTGGTAGATCGCGTCGCCGCTGTACTGGCGCAGGTTGTTCAACAGTCTGGAGCAATACCTTGATAGATCCAGACAGCGGTGTCTGAGAGCAGCTGCCTGTACTCGGAGAGGTCGAATATCCGCAGACACTGCTGGTTCTGGCGCGGCGTGTTCTGTGTCTGGTAGATCGCGTCGCCGCTGTACTGGCGCAGGTTGTTCAACAGTCTGGAGCAATACCTTGATAGATCCAGACAGCGGTGTCTGAGAGAAGCTGCCTGTACTCGGAGAGGTCGAATATCCGCAGACACTGCTGGTTCTGGCGCGGCGTGTTCTGTGTCTGGTAGATCGCGTCGCCGCTGTACTGGCGCAGGTTGTTCAACAGTCTGGAACAATACCTTGATAGATCCAGACAGCGGTGTCTGAGAGCAGCTGCCTGTACTCGGAGAGGTCGAATATCCGCAGACACTGCTGGTTCTGGCGCGGCGTGTTCTGTGTCTGGTAGATCGCGTCGCCGCTATACTGGCGCAGGTTGTTCAACAGTCTGGAGCAATACCTTGATAGATCCAGACAGCGGTGTCTGAGAGCAGCTGCCTGTACTCGGAGAGGTCGAATATCCGCAGACACTGCTGGTTCTGGCGCGGCGTGTTCTGTGTCTGGTAGATCGCGTCGCCGCTGTACTGGCGCAGGTTGTTCAACAGTCTGGAGCAATACCTTGATAGATCCAGACAGCGGTGTCTGAGAGCAGCTGCCTGTACTCGGAGAGGTCGAATATCCGCAGACACTGCTGGTTCTGGCGCGGCGTGTTCTGTGTCTGGTAGATCGCGTCGCCGCTGTACTGGCGCAGGTTGTTCAACAGTCTGGAGCAATACCTTGATAGATCCAGACAGCGGTGTCTGAGAGAAGCTGCCTGTACTCGGATAGGTCGAATATCCGCAGACACTGCTGGTTCTGGCGCGGCGTGTTCTGTGTCTGGTAGATCGCGTCGCCGCTGTACTGGCGCAGGTTGTTCAACAGTCTGGAACAATACCTTGATAGATCCAGACAGCGGTGTCTGAGAGCAGCTGCCTGTACTCGGAGAGGTCGAATATCCGCAGACACTGCTGGTTCTGGCGCGGCGTGTTCTGTGTCTGGTAGATCGCGTCGCCGCTGTACTGGCGCAGGTTGTTCAACAGTCTGGAACAATACCTTGATAGATCCAGACAGCGGTGTCTGAGAGCAGCTGCCTGTACTCGGAGAGGTCGAATATCTGCAGACACTGCTGGTTCTGGCGCGGCGTGTTCTGTGTCTGGTAGATCGCGTCGCCGCTGTACTGGCGCAGGTTGTTCAACAGTCTGGAGCAATACCTTGATAGATCCAGACAGCGGTGTCTGAGAGCAGCTGCCTGTACTCGGAGAGGTCGAATATCCGCAGACACTGCTGGTTCTGGCGCGGCGTGTTCTGTGCCTGGTAGATCGCGTCGCCGCTGTACTGGCGCAGGTTGTTTAACAGTCTGGAGCAATACCTTGATAGATCCAGACAGCGGTGTCTGAGAGCAGCTGCCTGTACTCGGAGAGGTCGAATATCCGCAGACACTGCTGGTTCTGGCGCGGCGTGTTCTGTGTCTGGTAGATCGCGTCGCCGCTGTACTGACGCAGGTTGTTCAACAGTCTGGAACACAATACAATCTTTTATTAATCCCAATCCGACCATATGTATGATAGGAGAGATAAAACGGGAGGGTAAAGAGATTATCTATTAATTTCGTTTTGTTGTGGTTTCATTTAAAGGTACTTTAAAACGTCCATTTACACGCGACATGTTGTGACGACATGTTTTTTTACTGCAAGAACTAACACCAGAACGTTGTAGAAAATCAACTTCGTGGCTACAGCTGCGTCATTATTCAAGATTGTGCGTGGCACTATTGATTGTCCTGAACTTTCAATTACTGTGGACCTCGTATCTACTCCCGCATTGTTAATTTTAAACCCTTCAATACTGGAAATTGGAGGACAACCCTGGGCTATTTTAGTATCATCCCTACAATTTGTCGTGAGCACAACACCTTATTTAAAGACATGAATTGCATTGACGTCGTATCTTGGTCATTCTCACGGTTCAGAAGGGTATTTTATCAGGTAAGGGTTTTTAATTTTAGTTTGTGCATTTCATTTTGTTTTTAATTGTAGTTAACTTAACTTTTTATTACTGTTCTTATTAAAAATGGATGCTGTGTTTACCTATAATTGGGTAGCACCCCAAACTTAATAATAACGTATTTTGTGTAAATCTATTCGGTGTTAACCTGTTGGTGAACCACTCTTATAAATAAATAAATAAATTATACAGAGCGGATACTTTTTTGGTATCATTTAGTTGTTAAGTAGTTAAAATATTTATAAGATGGTCTGCAAACATAACTAGTGATTAAGTTTTAAGTTGTGAACATTTTTATTTCATTCTGTTTTCTTTCTTGCTTTTTTTATTTCAATATTTTTTTGTTTCTTATCCATATGTAATAACAACAATCCCACCTGAGCATGTTGGCGAGCCACAGCGCTTTGTACTCGAGCTGGTCGTTCTTCTTGAGCGTCTTCTTGACCTGGTTCCTGACGGCGCGCATCAGCTGGTGCATCTTGGGCTCGTCGTCCACGTGATCCATGTGCCGCAGCATCATGAACAGGATGTAGGCGGGCAGGCAGGGCAGCAGCGTCACCGCCACTCGCGGCTTCAGCTCTGGGGAATGGGACCGTTCATATAACCAAGGGCGTGAAAAACGGGACTTGGAAACAACTCTGACAATCTCCATGTCGATATAATGGGCCTTAACTGAAAATCAGCGCATTGGCTTGCCTCTGTATTATGCCGAGCAAGGTAACCTTTTCTCTACCACAGCATTTGTATTTGCTTTTGAATTAATATAAATAAGTTATTTATCTTGTTTTGTTTCAATAGTCTAAACAAATAATAAATTTGAATGTACAGAAGCGGACCTTCATCTCAACAGAGATTTTTTCCAGCAAACCTTAAGATAAATCTAAAAAGAGGACCACTGACCAGTAATGAGTTTCCTGACGATCTTGGCCTCGTCTTGTATCTTGTACTCGAACATGCCGAGGTACTCTCTCTCCTTCTTGCGCGTGACGGGCGCCATTTCCAGCGACGTCGTCGCGTTCTGTGGCGGCGGCTCTGTCAACAGAAGCAGGCTTTACCACAGAAGTAATAGTGGTAGTTAGTACAGAAGATCCACTCTTCAAATACACTTAAATAATAATTTGGCTAAGTGCGAGTCGGACTCGCGGAAAAAGGGATCCGTACCAACACATATCACGGGTACGCAACAACAAAATCACATCTTACGAATGAACCTCAGTGCAAAAAGGTTGACAAGCTACTCTTAGCGCCATCTATCATCTGACCAAAGAACCTCGGTAAAAACTGTCAAATAATGACTTGTTTGACAGCTTTTACCGATTTCTGAGATGACTCATTTATGGTTAATACGAGGTTTAACTTTTCAATTTTTTATATTTATTTTTAATATTTGTTGTGATAGAGGCCATAATAGCACATATTCTGTGAAAATTTCAACTTTCTCCCTATTACGGTTGAAGCTGTAGACCCCTGTGACAAACAGACAGAGAGACAGCGGAGGCTTAGTAATAGGGTCCCGTTTGGCACTCTAAAAAGCTACTCTCACCACGCGGCAATAAATTCTAATTCGGTCGCACTGCGCTGCGTGCCTAAAATGTTATTCACCTATGAGACACCTCTTTTTTATCGTGTATGTCCTCTTAAGGCGTGTCCCCCAGCAAAATGCTGTGCGAAGCCCTTTCTTGCTTCATTTTAACTCGTTAGTATGTAGACATAAAAATATATAAAAAAATAATGCAATTATCTCCAATATATTGCCGTGCAGTTCCAAAAATCCACTATTTTTTAAATTATTAACCTTAAGATATCTGCTTTCGAAATAATGACTGAAGTTAGAAATATTTACTGATTTTTAAGCAAAACACGAATGGTTAGATAACAAAAGTATTGAGTACAAAAATGAAATTTTCGAATTAATAATCACGTCCATGTAAAAAGTAATATTTTCGCCTATTTTGCGCTAGTTGGAGAGGCAGCGATCGTTGTAACAGCCACTTTGCCGTGCGCGCTGATATAAACGTTATTTCAATGTCGTTTTTGTCGATAATTGTACCGACACACATCGAGTTGCTAATCGACAACATTTCAATTTAGTCAACCATTTGTTTTTAGTATTTATATTGAAAGTCTGCGTAAAAAAGAAGCTTATGTATTATTTCATATTGTTTTATGTTATGTTTTTCCTGCATAATTTAATGTTTTCTTATTCACTCATTATAAAAGGACGTTAGTCGCATCTGAGGATTTTAAAAGTCAATGTTCATTGCCAATGGATTATTTAAAAAAAAAAACTTCGCAATTCTATGTCTGCTGTCACATGGCATGACAGTTGATTTTTTTTAAACAAAATGAACCTAAAAGCAAAGAAAATTGTTCTTAAAATCTCGTGTTTACCATATTTTTAGTTTTTTGAAAATATATCTTTATTTAATCACGATTTAATTCAGAAAAAAAAAATGATGCTGGGAAATCCCATATCTCGAAATGGTTTTTACTTTTGCATCAATTATTAATTTGTGATGTTGTAGATTCAGGTCAGGGACGCATCTTGAGACCCATGCTTCGGAATGCCATTTAAGCTGTGGGTCGATAGTAAGGCGATAGAGCTCACCAGTCATCAAGCTTGGACGTAATTGTCGGTAAAACGTGGATTACTGGTTTGGACTTGAATTTCACCTGGAAACACCTCTGACACCCATCTCCTCAAGTATTCAAAATCATCCCCTAGACTATGCATCTTTGAGCCATAGATAAACATAGATATACCATCGTTCGTGAACAGTTCAATACACGCTGAAGGCAATAGGCATGATGACAATTTTTTTTTATTAGTCCGTCAGTTAGATTATCAGAAAATATCGGACACGTATTTTTTCTTTTTTCATGTAAACAAAAAATTATGAGGATATAGCCCGCTGAAGTTTCGCGTGACGTCACATCTAAGTACAATTAGGAATGATGAAAAAAAAAATTATTACTCCGTCAGTTAGGTTACCAGAAAATATTGAACACATTTTTTTTTTTCAATTAAACAAAAAATGATGAAGATATAGCCCGCTGAAGTTCCGCGTGACGTCACATCTAAGTACAAGAAGTGACGTCATTTTCCCCCACTCCCAAACTTTGACGCGCTTTATCTCTGTCATTTTTCTTTTGATTGACAAAAGAAAAAATACGTGTCCAATATTTTTTGATAATCTAAATGACGGACTAAATAGAATAATATTTTGTTTACCCTGTCACCCTGTCTACAAACCTATTATGAAAGTTCAGTTATTAGTATTTGGTTACCAATTGGCAACCGATAGAAAGTTGCCTATTGCCCTCTGGTAATCTCACCGTTGCTCTCCAGGATAGCTTCGACATCTTCTACACCGAATTCCTTCAATTTGTTCATCAGAAGTCTGATTTGGTTCTTGTATCTGCGACAACTCTCCGATAGCTTATCCACGCGTTCCTAAAAAACAAAACCAGCCCTCTTATTGTCTAACTTCAATATTCATCGAGTTTTCAATATTAAAGGCCTCGTGATTGCCCAAAACTGATGTGTCATGTCATTTCTAGCCAATCACGGCGTGTTTGAAGGGAATTGCGATAGATAGATAGATAAAACATTTATAAAATGTTAATTTATTTAATTTGTAAATGATGTAGGGGCTCCTGGCTCCTGTTTATACTATACAATGTCCCGAATATTCAATAATTTCGTCAATAAAGATGTCTGGTAAGTTACTTAATTCGCCTATGATACGATTTACTAAGTTACTGAAAACCTACTCTCAGTGGTAAATTTGATGTAGTTTTTCTGTTTGAGTTAAATTATTTTAAGTGTAACATTTAAGTTATCTTAAAGCTTTCTATTCAATTGACTTCTGGTTGAAGAAAACACTTGTACTGTTTCACAAAATTATTATATTTATATTTCCGACTAGTTTCGCCTTAACGGAAACAGTACAAACGTTTTCTTCAACCATGATGATGTTTCACCAAGTGCCGACAATCGCAAGTATTAACTCAATTGACTTCTACTTTTATTTCAAACATTAGTTTTAATCTTTAAGCTTACAATTTTTGATTGCATGAAGTCTTCGTCTTCTCACAATCCCCGGGTAACCGTTCATAAATTAACACTTTCGTCAAGTTCCGACACTGACAACAGGATAGCGTATACAATTAGCAAAGCGTGCGACAGAGATGGCATTAAAACCCGTGTCGAATCGAAACCCCTAATTTATGAACTTAGCCAGTATCATCGGGGCTGTGTATCCCTGACTGAAGCATACGTAGGTTGCTAAGAAATATTTTAACTGTATAAAACTATTAGTTTAGTTTTTTCTTAAGATAACTTTAATGTTTCTCAAAATAAACTCCTCCAGGGTCTACATATCGCCACATTCTCAAAAACCAGTCCTCAAAACATTTAAAAACCGCGTTGTGGGGAAGGTCGAAGAAAAGACAATTACATTTTTGTACTGCTTCGACCGAGTTCATGAATGTCCAGCCACGCATCATTTTATTTACGGTGGGGAATAAGAAGAAGTCACACGGGCCAGGTCAGGCTGTAGAGGGGATTGTCAGATTCCGTTAATGTTAAGTTTCTTTTATAATCATAGAATATCATCACGGAATGATTCTCTTGAGAGCATCATTGCAAAAACAAAACTGGACTGACTTAGTCAGCAAATAAAAAAAAAACAAAATAAGAATTAACCAAATGAATATTATTAAGAGATGAATAGTTTAATAAACTTTAATTTCTTATGCTCTTTGGGGAGAACCTGTTGATAGTTTTTACACATCTAAAGACTATGGATTTTTCACTGTGCTAATAGTCAAGAGCAAGGCTCTTTTATTATAAACTGATTGATAAAATAACTCACCTGTAAAGTTAAGCTCTCCGCTGCTAATTTCGTGATTTCGTTCTGCGCGAACTCTTGGTTTTTGTTCTTCGGTTCCGCACTTAAATCTGTGCTCAACAACCTACGATTGAGACAAATGTATTAATTTTCAATGTTATTTTGGCAAAAAACGTGATACCAAAAAAAGTCGACTAAGAATAAAAAGAGGAGGAAAAGGAAAGAATTATGCATGGTTGGTTATAGGTTAAGGTCTGAAAGAGACTGTGGTTACTGAAGGGCTCACGTTACATGTGTAGCCCTGAGAAGGGCTGTGTTTACATGATAAGTTCTGATAAGGACTGTGGTCACTGAAAGCCTAACGTTACTTGTATAGCCCTGAAAAGGGCTGTAGTTACCTGACAAGTTCTGAGAAGGACTGTGGTTACTGAAAGCCTCACGTTACTTGTATAGCCCTGAAAAGGGCTGTGGTTACCTGACAAGTCCTGAGAAGGACTGTGGTTACTGAAGGCCTCACGCTATATGTTTAGCCCTGAGAAGGGCTGTGGTAACATAACAAGTCCTGAGAAGGACTGTGGTTACTGAAGCTCTCACGTTACATGTTAAGCCCTGAGAAAGGCTGTGGTTTGATGATAAGTCCTGAGAAGGACTGTAGTTACTGAAGGGCTCACGTTACATGTTTAGCCCTGAGAAGAGCTGTGGTTAAATGATAAGTCCTGAGAAGGACTGTGGTTACTGAAGGGCTCACGTTACATGTTTAGCCCTGAGGAGGGCTGTAGTTACATAAGTCCTGATAAATACTGGTTACTGAAGGCCTCACGTTACTTGTTTAGCTCTGAGAAGGGCTGTGGTAACATAACAAGTCTTGAGAAGGACTGTGGTTACTGAAGGTCTCACGTTTCATGTTTAGCCCTGAGAAGGGTTGTGTTTACCTGACAAGTCCTGAGAAGGACTGTGGTTACTGAAGCTCTCACGTTACATGTTAAGCCCTGAGAAAGGCTGTGGTTTGATGATAAGTCCTGAGAAGGACTGTAGTTACTGAAGGGCTCACGTTACATGTTTAGCCCTGAGAAGGGCTGTGGTAACATAACAAGTCCTGAGAAGGACTGTGGTTACTGAAGCTCTCACGTTACATGTTAAGCCCTGAGAAAGGCTGTGGTTTGATGATAAGTCCTGAGAAGGACTGTAGTTACTGAAGGGCTCACGTTACATGTTTAGCCCTGAGAAGAGCTGTGGTTAAATGAGAAGTCCTCAGAAGGACTGTGGTTACTGAAGGGCTCACGTTACATGTTTAGCCCTGAGGAGGGCTGTGGTTACATAAGTCCTGATAAATACTGGTTACTGAAGGCCTCACGTTACTTGTTTAGCTCTGAGAAGGGCTGTGGTAACATAACAAGTCTTGAGAAGGACTGTGGTTACTGAAGGTCTCACGTTACATGTTTAGCCCTGAGAAGGGTTGTGTTTACCTGACAAGTCCTGAGAAATACTGTGGTTACTGAAGGCCTCACGTAAATTGTTTACCCCTGAGAAGGGCTGTAGTTATTTGACAAGTCCTGAGAAGGACTGTGGTTACTGAAGGCCTCACGTTACATGTTTAGCGCTGAGAAGGGCTGTGGTTAGATGATAAGTCCTGAGAAGGACTATGGTTACTGAAGACGTCACGTTACATGTTTAGCCCCGAGAAGGGCTGTGGTTAGATTATAAGTCCTGATAAGGACTGTAGTTACTGAAGGGCTCACGTTAGATGTTTAGCCCTGAGAAGGGTTGTGTTTACCTGACAAGTCCTGAGAAATACTGTGGTTACTGAAGGCCTCACGTTAATTGTTTACCCCTGAGAAGGGCTGTAGTTATTTGACAAGTCCTGAGAAGGACTGTGGTTACTGAAGGCCTCACGTTACATGTTTAGCGCTGAGAAGGGCTGTGGTTAGATGATAAGTCCTGAGAAGGACTATGGTTACTGAAGACGTCACGTTACATGTTTAGCCCCGAGAAGGGCTGTGGTTAGATTATAAGTCCTGATAAGGACTGTAGTTACTGAAGGGCTCACGATACATGTTTAGCCCTGAGAAGGGCTGTGGTTAGATGATAAGTCCTGAGAAGGACTATGGTTACTGAAGGGATCACGTTACATATTTAGCGCTGAGAAGGGCTGTGGTTAGATGATAAGTCCTGAGAAGGACTATGGTTACTGAAGACCTCACGTTACATGTTTAGCCCCGAGAAGGGATGTGGTTAGATGATAAGTCCTGATAAGGACTGTGGTTACTGAAGGGATCACGTTACATGTTCAGCGCTGAGAAGGGCTGTGGTTAGATGATAAGTCCTGAGAAGGACTATGGTTACTGAAGGCCTCACGTTACTTGTTGAGCTCTGAAAAGGGCTGTGGTAACATGAAAAATCCTGATAAGGACTGTGATTACTGAAGGCCTCACGTTACATGTTTAGTCCTGAGAAGGGCTGTGGTTAGATGATAAGTCCTGAGAAGGACTATGGTTACTGAAGACGTCACGTTACATGTTTAGCCCCGAGAAGGGTTGTGGTTAGATGATAAGTCCTGATAAGGACTGTACTTAGTTGCTGAAGGGCTCACGTTACATGTTTAGCCCTGAGAAGGGCTGTGGTTACTGAAGGCTTCACGTTACATATTTAGCGCTGAGGAGGGCTGTGGTTAGATGATAAGACCTGAGAAGGACTATGGTTACTGAAGACCTCACGTTACATGTTTAGCCCCGAGAAGGGATGTGGTTAGATGATAAGTCCTGATAAGGACTGTGGTTACTGAAGGGATCACGTTACATATTTAGCGCTGAGAAGGGCTGTGGTTAGATGATAAGTCCTGAAAAGGACTATGGTTACTGAAGACCTCACGTTACATGTTTAGCCCCGAGAAGGGATGTGGTTAGATGATAAGTCCTGAGAAGGACTATGGTTACTGAAACCTCACGTTACATGTTTAGCACCGAGAAGGGCTATGGTTAGATGATACGTCCTGAGAAGGACTATGGTTACTGAAGGCCTCACGTTACTTGTTTAGCTCTGAAAAGGGCTGTGGTAACATGACAAATCCTGATAAGGACTGTACTTAGTTGCTGAAGGGCTCACGTTACATGTTTAGCCCTGAGAAGGGCTGTGGCTACTGAAGGCTTCACGTTACATATTTAGCGCTGAGGAGGGCTGTGGTTAGATGATAAGACCTGAGAAGGACTATGGTTACTGAAGGGCTCACGTTACATGTTCAGAGCTGAGAAGGGCTGTGGTAAGATGATAAGTCTTGATAAGGACTGTGGTTATTGAAGGGCTCACGTTACATGTTTAGCCCTGAGAAGGGCTATGGTTACTGAAGGCCTCGCGTTACATGTTTAGTCCTGAGAAGGGCTGTGGTTAGATGATAAGTCCTGAGAAGGACTATGGTTACTGAAGACGTCACGTTACATGTTTAGCCCCGAGAAGGGTTGTGGTTAGATGATAAGTCCTGATAAGGACTGTACTTAGTTGCTGAAGGGCTCACGTTACATGTTTAGCCCTGAGAAGGGCTGTGGCTACTGAAGGCTTCACGTTACATATTTAGCGCTGAGGAGGGCTGTGGTTAGATGATAAGACCTGAGAAGGACTATGGTTACTGAAGGGCTCACGTTACATGTTCAGAGCTGAGAAGGGCTGTGGTAAGATGATAAGTCTTGATAAGGACTGTGGTTATTGAAGGGCTCACGTTACATGTTTAGCCCTGAGAAGGGCTATGGTTACGGAAGGCTTCACGTTACATGTTTAGCGCTGAGAAGGGCTATGGTTAGATGATAAGTCCTGAGAAGGACTATGGTTACTGAAGGCCTCACGTTACTTGTTTAGCTCGGAAAAGGGCTGTGGTAACATGACAAGTCCTGATAAGGACTGTGATTACTGAAGGCGTCACGTTACATGTTTAGTCCTGAGAAGGGCTGTGGTTGGATGATAAGTCCTGAGAAGGACTATGGTTACTGAAGGGCTCACGTTATTTATTTAGCCCTGAGAAGGGCTGTGGTTACATAAGTCCTGATAAGGACTGTGGTTACTGAAGGCCTCAGTTTAGTCCTGAGAAGGGCTGTGGGTACCTGACAAGTCCTTAGAAGGGCTTTGGTTACTGAAGGGCTTTTGTTACATGTTTAGCTCTGAACAGGGCTTATAGTTACACGACCTGTAACTTTATAGAATTAATGAGTAGTTAAAAGCGAATTCTTATAGGGTTGGTCATGGTCATTAAATATAAGGTGACTTTCGTTTATGTAGCTGAAATCATACTGGAATCTCGGTAAGTGGTCAGGACTCTTTCTGTAAAATACGCAAAATAAAATTTAGACTTCCTATACTAATTGAGTCGAAGTTGTTCTTGAACAAGTATAGGGCAAAAAAATCTCATTTGGTCCTTACCACTTATTAAAACTCCAATATGTTTTTTTGTATATAAGGTGCCTACAATTCAAAGTGAAAAAAAATTAACTGATGATACGAGTATCCCTAATAGACCACATTCCACCGAAAAAAAAAACTTTTTTGCTTTTTTTACCTTTCCAAGAAATTTAAATAAACAAAATTTTTTTCTTCCGGAATTTGATTAGTTAACGTTACATGATGTACCCTAGAATTATTATCACTAATTATTGTAGGACCTTATATAAACGAAAGCCACCTTACATATATCAAGTGTCAAAAATGCAGTGATGAAAACAGTGGTAACGAACAGCTTCAAATACTCACTTCTGATATTTCTCGTTCTCGTCTCTGAGGCGGTTAATTTCGGCCTTGGCCTCGGAGATGTGTTCAGAGTAGAATCTTTTCTCGGCTGTCAGCTCCTCCTGCAGTTGTCTGTTCAAACAAACAATAACGTCAAGTGTACGTCGTGCACAGCTTCCATTCATTCATCTATCAATCAGCCTGGTCCATCCACTGCTGGACATAGACCTTTCCGAGATTTTGCCGGCGGTCCTCCTGGAAGAAATGCCCATACGCACAAACGCTAGGCAGGCGGGTTGGTGAGCGCGGTGCAGAAACCCTCGCACCAGTGACGCCGCTGCTCGTCAATAAAACCCTGCAACTGGATAGATATACCGCCATCAATCGGTCGTGCCTGTTTGAGGGCTGTCCTCTTACTCTACCCCAAATAACTTCGGGGGGTTTGCGAGTAAGATGGTGGTACCTCCAGACTAGGTGGTATAGCTGGTGTCGGGCTCGACTCGAGGGTCGGGCAAACAGTTTGCGCGAATTGCTATAAAACGCATTTATTGCATACTTTATATTCAAAAATTTAAAAATTGTAGTTTATGAAACTAGTACATAAAAAGGTTATTAAAAACACGAGTGTCAGTTTAAAAAACGAGGCGAAGGCGAGTTTTTTAATAGAACAGGGGTATTTTAATACCTAGTCAAAAAGTTGAGGGTAAAATAATTATTTTGACCCATAAAACCACAGTAAGTAATGAATAAATTTCCTTGAAAACAATGGCGCAACAAACAGTTCACTTCATCCATTGAGAGACTATTGAGTCCAACGCGCTGTAAGCCATAGACAATACCTGGCTGAAAATAATGTTGACTGTAACCTCGTTGTTGTTTTCTACGTATTGGAGAACATTATATAAAAACCTCATTGGTATTTGATATTAAACCTCAGATATGGCTGTATGGGCTAAGTTCCCTTTGCCTTCCTCGTTAGTATCACATGTACTGTAATCTCAGAAAAAGATTTTTTATAGCATTATGTTGTTCGGATACCTATACTATAATTTAATTTTTTAATTTTTATAGAGACGTTCATGAAAAATATTTTTCATTATGCCCGTAGTTTTGAGTTCGTAATGAGGATTTTACGATATGAGGTTAGATAAACAATATTATGATGTGCATTTCGCACCGAGATCCTCTGTTACCACCTCAAGTTGTGCACTTTACACCGAGCAGGTACCGTTGCACCTTAATCTCCAATCAAAATTAAACCTTACGACGACGTAATATGGTTACTGTATGAATGTACCTGTTAATGCCCTTCTGAGCTTCGTAAGCGGAAGCGAGCTCTCCATCCTCGTTGATGATATCCACGTCGGAGCCATAGTTCGACGTCGCCAGCGACTTTAGGTTCACCGTCTGATTATAAAATATTTAAACATCAGGCATTTAATAGAAGAGATCGCATGATTAGATTGATGGATGTGGAAGAGGCGAAATGGGTGTTTCAGGATCGTAGCAAAGGTAAATCTGTAGTGTCTGCCTGCCTCTCAGGGAGACAGGTATGAGTATATGGATGTATGTATCAGAAGAGAATTCGTTGTTGATCGACTCATCTCGATAGTTATTTAGATTGGACTAAAGTCCCCGTCACGAGAAGCTATAAATTTTGTAAATAAAGAACTTCTACTAAGTTACGTAGCGACAATTCAAAGTAACGCGTGTAATAAGAAACTATAGGCTGTCCGAGAT
This sequence comes from Ypsolopha scabrella, assembly GCA_910592155.1. Classification (NCBI taxonomy): domain Eukaryota; kingdom Metazoa; phylum Arthropoda; class Insecta; order Lepidoptera; family Ypsolophidae; genus Ypsolopha; species Ypsolopha scabrella. The sequence goes on along the minus strand of OU342989.1, from coordinate 5,140,531 downwards.
ATCATGATATGGGTGACAGCTCGTAATTTCCCTATACTACTCACACCATACTAAATACACCCAGGCACAAAAGAAAATAATAGGTTTTAGAAATAATGTAAATAATTATTGCAACAACACAATAAATAATGCCTCTATAAATCGGAACAAAAATCTCAGTATATTCGTTAAATTTAACGAAGAAAAGATTCAGTAAATAATAATGTCTTTTTGCTACGTGATGCGTGGATCGGAACGCTAACCCATAGGTACTGACACAACATAATCGAAAATATATCGATGAATCGGTGCGGCGATCCTAAAGGATCGCGTGAGTATGAGTGCATCTTGTATGCGTTTTGTGTTTTCGTTTAGGTTGCTTCACGTGCTGTTTGTTTTGACGTTTGTTACAGTTTTTGTTGATTTTTTGTTTTGTTATTGGCGTAATTCCGAGAAAAACAAAAAATCTTTGAACTCTCAAGCTCTGGAGTTATTGCTTCGTTAAATTTAATTACTTTAGTAATTAAGACATAAGACATAATTTTATTTACACCAAAAGTTTTGTACACACAAATTAAGAAAATATACATTTTCAGACAAACCAAAACCGTAAAATTATTATTATTAATGCATAAGAGAAAGGGAACGGAACGATTCATCCTCATCATTATGTGTGGGTACCCATAAGGTTGTAACCCTGTCTGCCAAACTAAGTTGCCTTGTCCGCATGACAGCCAGTGCTTCTACCGATCGATCTATTTTGGCGTAACCAATAAGAATAACTAGAGTAATTTTTTAGAAAGCTTATCCATTAGTACCTAAAACTAACACGACCTAGGGTAAAATAACTATTAAGCAATAAACAAATATGTTTACATAAACATAACTACATATCATATAAATATATACATACCTATATATACTAAATAACTACAGTTTACATCAAACATAGATAAATATCTAACAAATCTATAATTACATATTGATAAATAGTAGAAGCTATTACATAAATCTTTTATACGTACTATACATGTACTATATGTATGTAGTATACATACATATGAATACAGTTATTATCCATTTGTTTAATTTAAAACAAAGAAGGATAATTTGATTCTATTTTTATTTATTTTTATTGAGGGTAATTGTGTATAGTCATTGACAAAGCCAAACAACGGTTCTGTTAACAAAGATTGATATTCATCTGGAAAGGATCTTATCACTGAGGCTGACGGGTCATATTGCTACTTTTTTACGACCCCAAACCCTAACAAAAAGTAGTTTGGATAATCAAAGATAAATCAAATAAAAAATCGATTTGATAGCCCTTGTTAACTTTCTCGATACAAAAAAAATCGATTATATTTCATTAGACATCACTGTAATTGACAATTTTGAACTGCTACCCATATCATGATATCTTGGACAGTCTATATCAGGTTATATTTAAGCGATACAAAGCGCTGTCGTCTAATGTTTTGCGGTACTGGAACGCGTCTCGTAAACATTTGGGCCGCCATTTTGAACTAAACGCACGCTGACGCTGATGTCAATGCTGCCGAATGCATGTTTCGAATGCATCCCCAAATCCAAAGGTTGCGAACCCTCGAATGTGTGTTTACAAAATTTATAGCTTCTCGTGACGGGGTCTTTAGCCGACCAGCCCCTGGATTATGTATTGTTGAGTCGGTTGCCAACTGGTTGCCAAACGTCAAAACATAGATACACTATCGAATTCCGATTATCTAAGGATACGTTCGTGCTTAAAGTGACGTCACAGTTCGTGAACAGTTAAATTATACACTGAAAGCAATTTTAAAGTGTTTAGCAACCAGTTGGCAACCGACACTAAATTACATAATAGGCCCACAGTTTTAACAATGCAAATTGCCTTCATCGTCGCATAAATTACTTCACTCATTAGCATAGACCATTGATGTAACTAATAGGGTTTTTTCCCTAGAAGAAGCGTTTCACCAATGGAAACGCAGGACGAGTTGTTTATCGAGGCGATCGATGGTCACGTGATGTATCTTTCCTGCGTTTCATTGGTTAAATGCTTCGTCGCGTTGTGAGACAAAACTTCTATATTATTTTCGTCTATGTTAGCTATGCTGGATGGCTAATCCCATAGACATGGATATAGACATTCATAGAATATTCTATGTCTATGGTTAATTCGATTTACATTATTATTATCTTTAATAAAAATATGGGTCTGTCCCCAAGTGTAGACCATCATTTCAACAAACTTAACTCAAACCCACGTTTTTAAACAACGTGATAGGAGATATCGCCACACAATTCGGGTTAAATAAGAAGGCGGGTGTGAATGCAGTCAAAGATGGCGTCGCAGTTCGTGGAACGTCAACGAGAACACTGCGCGGAGATACTGCGCATCTGCTGTTACCCCAGCCGCCATCTTGACCCGAAAAATCCATACAGTTGTCTAACGATGCGCGTAGCGGTTGTGCGGGGCTTGCGGGGCGAGACTCCGAACTGCTTGTTCGAAAACTGTATGTAGCTCGGTGGCTTACCTCCCGCGTCTCGCCCCGCATTATTGCTCTGTCTGAACGCTTTCATTAGACAACTGGATTTTCCAACTGAGAAATACAAGAATCGCAACGGTTTATGAGCTGTGACGTTAACTGCACAAGTCATTGTTTCTCTATCGCACTTAGTAATTTTGTGCGCGAATGAACACATGCGCTAGCCCCCCACCATTTCCGCCGAGCGCTCATAACTCGTTGCGCGACTTGTACAATGCACAATCATTCCGAAAAACTCAATGGCGCCGCTCGACTCACAGCATTCGATTCCGGAGTCTTACCAAATGAGGCCGCTGCTTTTTATTTGGAAATATACAAGATGACATCCATTATACTGCCAAATTCATACTGGGCGCTTAGTGAGTGATTAACAGGGATAGGATATTCGGATCGAAATATACCTAAAGTGAAAAAATACAAAATGTTTGCAACTATGGAGTCGGCATCTTGAAATATTATTTATTTTTAAGCAATTCCGTAATTACGGAATTTACGGAATTGCTTAAAAATAAATAATATTTTAAGATGCCGACTCCATAGTTGCAAACGTTTTCTGTCATTTTTTCAACTTTAGGTATATATCGATCCGAATATCCTATCCCCAGTGATTAGTATACCGGATTTTTTTTTACGATATCTTATAGGTAAATACAATTTTAACTCGTGACCAAAATAATTTTCGATGTTTTCAAAAAGGGTCATTGAACTATAATACTATGTACTTACCGAGTCTTCAGTATAAATTTGGCTGTATAATGTATGTGACCTTATAAGGTGAATTTTCATTAACTAGACAATTAGGGATTGCTTTGTGATTTAAATGTAAAATCCGACAAACATTGACTTCTTGTTGCATAATACCGTTTCACAGGTATGTGTGCAATACGAACACTCGTTATTTGTGTGCGTGTGAGTGGCGCGCCTAGCGAATAGAAGGTGACATGGCGGAGTGACCCAATGATTTAAATAATGATGTTTAACTTATCTACTCAACCCTCTCGATTCTCAATTTTGATAAATCAATAGATCATAGTCCAGATTGTGACACGGATTTACAAGGGTAAATAATTATAGTCAGCGAAACTCAAAACATGGGTAGTACTCGTCTATAGGGACAACTTTTTATATGGGGATCATGAAAAATTCTCAAAAAAAAAATTTCGCCTTCTCATATTAAACCAGACGGCTGATATGGTCAATTTGTATGAGAGGAAGTGAAAAAAAATTGCGAATTTAGCTTAGCCCCGATAGAAAAAGTTATTCATATAGACCAGTACTACCTATGTTTTGAGTTTCGCTGACCATTATTATTTAACCTTGTACATATATTAGAGAATAAAATGTAACAGATTTCTTTCATGAGATAAACCTATATATGTATATACCTACCCTAAAAGTTGGTCTAGTTAATTTAAATTCACTCGGGATTATATTTTCAAATGGTATACATGCACAGTTAACTAGCAGGAAACAACAAATAATTACACATTTTCTATTCTACTACAGATACTCTATCTCACGAAGTCCGTTTGTCTATGGTTGTAGTAGAAACGTGTAAAATAAAGCGCGTTTTGTAGCGCTCCCGGGTTACGCATACTAGAAATGATTTGCCCAAGTGCGAGTCTGACTCTCACACAAAGGGTTCCACCACCAATAACGCGTACGGAACCCTAAAAACATTATGGTACATAACAAATGACCGCCTTTAAGGTCTTAGCGCCATCTATCATCTTACCAACGAACCTCGGTGCAAAATGGTGGACAAGCTACTCTTAGCGCCATCTATTACCTCGGTAAAAGCTGTGAAACAAGACATCTCCGATGGCGCTATGGTTAACACGAGGTTTATTGTATGGGGACCTCGGGTTTAACTTTTTCTATTATTTGTCGTGATAGAGGCCATAGTAACAACAGGTATTCTGTGAAAATTTAATTTTTCTACCTATTACGGTTGAAGCTGTAGACGCCTGTGACAGACAGACAGACAGCGGAGGCTTAGTAATAGGGTTTCGTTTGGCACCCTTCGGGTACGAAACCCTAAGAAGTGCGTGTGAACGCTCTACTACCACCACAGCCAAGGGAGTTAGTGCTATAGAATACCTGTAACACAACTAAGTAACAAAGTAAAAAACAAGGCATAAAAATTTAAAAAAACTCGAGGTTATACTGCGAGAACCAGCTAAGTGCCCAATTTATCGTTTTGAAAAAATCTGTTTTTAATATTGACAAGGTTTTTTAAGCTTGATAACGTAATTAGTAGGTATAAAATAAATAAAAAATCAGGATCCACGAGGCCTGGCATTTAACTGGTTTTATCAGAAGAGCACAAAAAACGGGATATAGCTGTTTTATTTACAAATTTTCGGCCATTTTGTCAATTAGTCATTTTGTTAATAAGGTCCTACAATTCAAAGTGAAAAAAATTCAAGAGATGATTGAGTATCCTAACACACCATTATCCAACGAAAATATTTTTTTTCGCGAGATTTATTTTTTCATCTTTTTATAGAAATAGTCAGCTAATTAAACCACTTTGTGTAGTCTTTGTACTGGGAAGTGGAAAAATTATTTGACCTAAAAAGAATTTCCTTTTTAGTGTGGTCATTTAACGATACCGTGATCTACTCTAAAACTATTTTCACTTGTTATTGTAGGACCTTATATATAAAACATGATACAAATTAAATTTTAAATTAAAAATTATCAAAAAATAAGTACCATGCGATGTCAGGAACAGAATGCGTTGGTGTGAAATAAAATAAAAAACACATTCAGTTATCTACATAAATAAAGCTATTGGTAATCACAGAAAAGAATATATTCTTAATAAACGAAACCATGCACTATGCAGGTTGAAAATGAACCCTCTAGCTTTATTGAACTCTATGAATCATAATCACTAATAGAACACAAAACCCAAAAAATAAGTTTTTTCTTTAATTTTATTTTTGTTTTTTTTTATTTCTTAAATTTGGCCAACCTACGCGACGCTGAGAATAGACCGTACATATTCCCGGCGGTAAATAATGCACATAGGCTATGTACACATAGGTTTTGTAGAGTATTAGTGCTTCTTTGACGGTCGATATCTTTTGTTTTTATTATGAATCATGCCAAAAGTAACAAAACATGTATTTTATATTTCGAACATAAAACAGTTTCCTTTGTTATAGCTAAAGGGTTCATTTTCAACCGGTATATAAAAAAGATATGCTAATTTTCCAGTTGCAATAAGAAAATCATGTTTCTTCATTTTTACTCACAACATTTTTGAGCGCTTGGAACCATGGTTTCTGTTTTGAAAAAATTATAAATGGGTATGTATTATTATCGTGCGTATTTATCTTCGAAGCAGTCAATATAGGTATTTCGAGTGTCAACTGTGCAGTTAAACATTCAAACACTCGCTCACTCACTGTTGATAATTCCCAACAATCGCCCAATTTATTTGTACACAAAAACATACTTTCTTAAAAAGCATGTTTGTCTGTGTTTTCTTTCACTGTTTAGCAAGCGCCAAAGTATACAAATCACTTATGGTGGTAACGGAGGATCTTGGTGCAAATTGCACATAATATTGTTTTCCTTACTTCTGAATAAAATAGTTTGCAATAAATGCGTTTTATAGCAATTCGCGCAAACTGCTTGTTAATAGTCAGGAGATCACATGAAAATTATTAAATTTTACGCGTTGCATTTTAGCTGCCTTACATTACAACTGTAAACACGCTTTTAAGTTTGTTAATGTAATGCAAACAAAATATAATACATTACAGTACGTAATTTTTTTGTGAAATCTTTATTATTAATAAATTATTTCCGCAAGTTGCTTTAAACACATTTATTGCATACTTTTATTTAAAAGTAAGGAAAACAATATTATGATGTGCATTTTGTACCGAAGTAAAAAGTTACCCCCTTAACATAGAACTCATTGTTGTATGACGCAGCGGGGGTCGAACCCAGCTCTTCTAATTAAGGACGCTATTACAAATGTTGAATTTTTCGCTGTTTTTGGTTACGTTTTCGAAAACGAAAAGACAATTTGCAGAAGAGAGCGGCGAATTGAGGACTAAAGAGGGAATAGTATGTTTTTTATTAAAAGAAAAAAAAAACTATATTTATTTGAACACTTCATTTCAATAATTATTTCTATAGAGGAAAATTCATCCAAACATGTTTTTCAAAAACAAAACCTTAAATTATATAAGGTGACTTTCGTTTATACGTATAGCCAAATTCATACTGGGGACTCAGTAAGTGGTCAGATCAGGACCAAGATTCAATGAACCTGTTTGCGAAGTACGAAAGAGATTTTGTATGCCTCTATACTTCTTGTTTGAGAACAACCTCGACTTAATTAGTATAGGAAGTCTAAATTTTATTTTGCGTATTTCACAGAAAGGGTAATTGAACCTTGTTCCTGACACTTACCGAGTCTCCAGTATGAATTTGGCTATACACGAAAGTCACCTAGTATAAAGTCAAAAAGAATATACCAGAAAATTACAGTACCACGTGAAATACATGGAAAAAAAATCCTATTCTATTCACATAGCCTCTTAAGGTGGTTAAACCGAATCCCGGTGCAAAATGCACATCGTAATATTGTTTTCCTTACTTTTGAATAAAAAGTATGCATAAATTGCGTTTTAAAGCAATTAGCGGAAATTGATTACTAACAGTAGGGTTCTCGCATTAAAATTTTGTAATTTTATGCCTTACATTTTGATTATATTCGATTACAAAGTTAAATACGCTTTTAAGTTTGTTAATCGAATGCAATCAAAATGTAAATGATAAAATGATAGAATTTGAGTGTAAAACCCTAATTATTGCTAATCAATTTCCGCTAATTGCTTTAAAACGCAATTTTTGCATACCTTTTATTCAAAAGTAAGAAAAACAATAGTATGATGTCCATTTTGCACCGGGATTCGGTTTAACCACCTTAAGACTTATTGCAGTCATTTCACCACATTGTATCAGCGCCCTTAAGCTATAACTACATTATAAGTACCTGTGGTAGCACGAGTTTGCTTAGATTTCTCGGTTTATCCATATAAAGCGTATTTGATATCAAAATGCGCATCACCTTACACAATAAACTAAAAGTATATATTTTTTACTTATTCACGTATATATTAAGGTAAATAATAAAAATAAAAATGTTACACTGCATATAGGACATTTGCGAGACACTTGGTCACAAAAAAACCGGGATGATATGCCAGACTGTATTTACACACGTCGTGTTTAGTAAAGAGCGAAAATATTGTGATAGCAAACATCACATCAAGATGTGATAAGATAAAATTACAGAAACGTGGACATTTTCGTTGTCCGTCAGTGTACTTTTTATCTGGCCTTAATTGAGTCCGAAACTTAGTTCAACAAATAGAGACGTCAAAGTATTTTTCTATATACCGAGTGTAAAAGCAAGGTTAAGAATCCTTTAAGGGTGTGTTAGTATGATCGGTAAAGATATTATTTTAAATACTGGGATCTCTAAGTAAAGTACCAGTACCTCATAACAAGACAATTTTCTTTACTCAAAATACACTAATCGCGTGGACACCCTCACTGGTCGCTGGCCACTCGGATGAGGGGTGCGGGTTGCGGGGTGGAATTAGGTCTGTGGGAAGGCCGGTGAGCTGCGTAGCTTAGAAAAATTATGGAATTTTGGTGAAAATTCAAGGTATTTTTTTTTTCTCAAAATGACATCAGAATCGTGTGTACTTTCATACCCTAAAGGGATTCTTGACTTTGCATTTACACCCTGTATATTATTATTTATTTATCGTATATATTTTTTTCTTTTTTAGTTTCTCTATTATTCATATTATAACTATAAAGTATTTTTCTCAAATTCGTTCAGAAATGCCGACGTTATTCGCCAAAAAGTAATCGGTGAAGTACTTTATTTATGGCGGAGACCCCAAAGCGGAATAGCAAGGCGCACATTACCGGACTAGGCCGGTAAAAACATCGCTGGTCGCTAACTTTACTTTTTTTAAATTCAACTTGCATTTCAAAACGAAGCGTCCAAAAAGGTAGCATGTTAGGTTTTAAAGTGTACTAAACTAAAGTATATTTTTTTGCACGATAGAGGAATCTGACAGTTCATGCAATAGGCTGTCCGAGATATCATGATATGGGTGACAGTTCGTAATTTTCCGTTTCACCTATACTTGAGTACCATACTACATACACCCAAGCACAAAAGAAAATAATAGGTTTTAAAAATAATGTAAATAATTACTGCAAAAACACAATAAATAATGCCTCTATAAATCGGAACAAAAACTTTAACGAAGAAAAGATTCAGTAAATAATAATGTCTTTTTGCTACGTGATGCGTGGATCGGAACGCTAACCCATAGGTACGGACGCTACATAATCGAAAATATATCGATGAATCGGTGCGGCCATCAATAGGATCGCGTCAGTATGAGTACATCTTGTATGCGGTTTGTGGTATCGTTGCGGTTGCTTTACGTGTTATTATTGTTTTGATATTTGTTACAGTTTTTGTTGATTTTTTGTTTTGTTATTGGTGAAATTCCGAGAAAAATAAAAAAATAAAATCTTTGAACTCTCAAGCCCTGGAGTAATTGGTTCGTTTAATTTAACTAATTTAGTAATTGCCAAAAAATAGTTTGGATAATCAAGATCAATCAAATAAAAAATCGATTTGATAGCCCTAGTTAACTTTCTCGATACTAAAAGAATCGATTATATTTCGTTAGGGTACATCACTGTAACTGTCAACTTTGAACTGCCACCCATATCATGATATCTCGGACAGCCTATAGTGGAAAATGCGCTCTTAACTCCTATGTTTCATGAGCTATTTCACATTGCAACATTCAAAAGTTCGCGACAATGTGAAATGGCTCATGCACCACAGGAATTAAAAGCGCATTTGCCACCATCACGAAAATAATGCCTGGTTCATTGGCCAATTTTCTGGTTGCTCTATAAATAGATACGAATACAGTAAATTAAATGAAGTTACCTGATTTGAGAGGACACTTTTCAGTTGTATGCATTCGTCTCTTCGCCTGTCGAGTTCTTTCTGCATGACACCCATTTGGTCTACAACAATACATAAGTATATACGAGTACATAAGAGGTCGTCCATTGATCACGTGATGAATGAATGAATGAATGAATGAATTGAAACTTTACTGTACACAAAATAAAATATATTAAAAAGAAAGAAGAACCGAGTTTTGTTATGTTTTTAGCAACTTTTTAAAACGCGCGGTTTCGAAGTGTTTTTATTTATTATTTTGGAATTAAGAGGATGTATTTTTAATATGACGGCCGTTTTATATCACATTTCTTACGACGTTTATTTTAGTATATTTTTATATTGTCTAAAACCTCATATAACTCCAATAAAATGGCATTTAATATCACAGTTTAGGCCTATCTTTGCGATTTTATTGGATGCATTAAAATGCAAGTAATTTTATTTCGAACGACCGAAATATTAATTAAAAAGTGAAAACTTACATATAAGGTGACCTTTATTTATGCAGCCAAACTTATACTGAAGACTCGGTCAGTGCCCACACTATCAAGGTCCGTGACCCTTTTTGTGAAATTCGTCAATTACTATGGGACGTCAATATTTTAGTTTGCGAAATTTGCTAAAAACTATAATCGATCTGTCATACTGTGATCACTTACCAAGTACATAAGTTACGTATGAATTTGGCTGCATTATTAATTGTCACCTTATATTAAAATTAGAGTGAGTTGGCATCATGAGTATTTAAAAACGGATAGGACTCACTTGTTTAACTGTGCAAGGACAGGTTGAGCTTACGATGAGATTATGATCAATCATCATCAGGACTCTTCGGGACTTTGGAAGTACTTTCGTGCACGGCGGTCAGTCGGTACTAAAGCTCGACCTGTGCCTCCTTGGACAGTTAAAAAGTCCTATCGGTTTTTTAATAGTCGTCACCTTATATATATATATTTTAAATGTGATTATTACAATTTCATGGTTTAAAATGAATTTGCAAAGAGACAATATCGGGATAAGCCCTCCATCCCCCCTTAAAGTATGTATCATTGTGCTTTGGGTAAGCCGGTCAGTGACCGTGTTATTCAGACAAGTACAACTTACCGATGACTTCTTTAGAAACCAACAGGGTATCTCCAGACGCTCGTAGTCTTTCCAAATGCTCTCGCAGCTTCTTGTTTTCTATCTCCAACTCTTCCACTTTGAAGCGATCGATGTTCGGGTTAGAGGGAGACGACGATAGCCGGTCTGAAAGAGAAAGATAATGGTGTCGATGCGGTGTAACACGACTTAACTTATTTGACAGAATTAATCTTATTTTAAACCTCTCGTTCGTCCTTGTCTTTTCGGTACAGAAAGAAAAATACAGAATGCTTAAATTAAGTTTAGTCCTGTCCACGTCCTGTCAAATAAGTTGTGTTACATCGAATCGATACCACTGTTAATTAAAATTAGAGTGAGTTGACATCATATTAAAAAAACCGGCCAAGTGCGAGTCGGACTCGCGCACGAAGGGCTCCGTGCCATAATCTATAAAAACGGCAAAAAAATCATGTCTGTTGGTTGTATGGGAGCCCCCTTAAATATTAATTTTATTTTAATTTAATTATTTATTTTTAAAGTGAATATATAGCTAAATATTCTGTGAATACTTCAAGCGTCTACCTGTTGCCGTTATCAATATCGAGCAAAAACGAGCAAAAAATCACGTTGTCGTATTTGTTGTTATAGCGGCAACAGAAATACATCATCTGTGAAAATTTCAACTGTCTAACTATCACGGTTAATGAGGTACAGCCTGGTGACAGACGGACAGCGGAGTCTTAGTATAGGGTCCCGTTGGTTACCCTTTGGGTACGGAACCCTAAAAATAGATTGGACTAATTTTTAGGGTTCCGTACCCGAAGGGCAACACGGAGCCCTATTAATGTCGCTTCGTTGTCTGTCCGTCCGTATGTCACGGGTCTCTAACTTACAAACGGAATGAGTCACAAATCTAAAATTTAGTTATGTTTTGTAAGATGTTGATTTAAGACAGAATATTGAATTGAAAATTTCATTTAATTATTTTATCATTACGTTGGTTGGGTGTTTATATACGTAGCCATAAACCTATAATAAAAATCGGCGTTTTCAGTATTTGTTGTTTAACGTAATATACTGTGACAGCTCGATATACCACTGTCTGTCCCTCTTTAGGTAGATCAACAGAGTGATACAGCAGTGGTGTGTATAGAACTTTTTGCTGGAAATGCAATGACAAGGTCTAGTACGACAATAAAAAAATAAACAAAATTTAAAAATCACTTTGAAAATTCATTATTATATGACGCCAGGTCACCACTGTAGGTGGTAGAGCTGATGCCAGGCTCGACTGAAGAGGTACCACCATCTTACTCGCAAATCCTCCCGAAGTTATTCGGGGGAGAGTAAGAGAACAGCTCTCAGGCAAAACCAGGCGGCCCACCATTGCCTGGGACCGATGGATGGCGGTATATCCATCCCCAATTGCCGAGCCTAATATAAAACAGACAAGTGACGGGCAGCGGCGGCGTCACTGGTGCAAGGGTTCCGGCACCGCGCTCACCAAACCGCCTGCCCAGCGTGTGTGAGTATGGGCATTTCTTCCAGGAGAACCGCCAAGAGTGACGAAATCCTGGAAAGGCCTATGTCCAGCAGTGGACGAAACAAGCTGATGGATGGATGGATGACGCCAGGGTAGGCACTGCCTAACCTAGAGTACGTACATGACCCCATACAAAAAAAAAAGTTATTTTCATCATCAAAGTTGACCTCCTCATTGCTTTTCCAGGGAAAAGTTCTATGCACGACACTGTGAGACATAGCACTTTATCAACCGCTATCGAGGTCGATATGGTCCTCCATGTTAGAGATGCAGCACTCACTCAACAGCCTCTCCTCCAAGTCGGCGGCACGTTTGTGAGTCCTGGACAGTTCGCTCTGCAACGCTGAGATCCTGTTCTGCATTCGAAGTACTAGCCCTGCGTCCGCTATCTGTCGAATAACAACAAAATGCTATTGAAACTGCTACTCACGATTTAACAGTCAGATTTCGCCTGACTAGTTTCACTGTATTCGTACAGTTTCTTCGGAGGAAAACATTGTTACGCGGTGGTTCAAAGTATTTGCACATTCGCCTTGACTATGCCATGTTCAGTTTGCTAAGGCTCGACCTGCATTTATTAATTTTAATGACTGCGTCCGACTGCGCTATAATTATGGCATTAAAAAGTAACGCGTTTATGTGCTATACTACGTCAAAGTTATTGTCTTGTTAAGGCGAGGCATTGGTGTCGATTCGAACATGCACAAATACGACTTAACTTAACTAAAATTAGGTTAAGATGTGTCAAATTACTTTTGGTATTCGGAAACGCCCAACCTAACCTATTTTGACAGGACTAAACTAATTTTTAGTTAGGTCGAACTCAATTAGGTCCAAAACGTAATTTTGCTATTCGGTATGACCACCTAACTGTCAAATTTTAGAGATGTCAAACTAAAAGTGAACTAATATTAGGCGAGACATATTTCGTGGCGATTAAAATTTTAACAAGTCCAATTATCTAATTTGTGTTGCTTTTTGAGGGGAGAATGGAGGAATATTGGCTATTGGGTGTAGCAGATGCAGAAGAAAGAAACTAAACAGTTAAAACCAGCATATCCACCCAAAGTTTAAAACTGTGTTTGCAAACTGATTTTTAAAATGCTTCTTCCAGGAGACAAGTTGTACCCCGCTGCTGCCTTAGCTGATGACCCCGGAACCAGAATTGTATGAAACAAGGTGAATGTGATGTTCAGACCTCTTAAAAATAAACTGCGATGTTGCACATTACGCCAAGAAATCAGTGGCTCCTAGGATTTGGATTCACTGGTTCCCTGGCTATGAACCTTATGCAGTGACGTCACAGCTTAAAATAAGCCTCATTCATAGAGCCGAATCTTCAAGCTTTGTTTTCTAGCAACGGAAAATAGATTCTTGTAATTGTGAAGGAGCAAACTCTTTAAAAAAGCTGTACCACCTACCTACCTAGTCCTTAAACAACGGCTACAATTTTTTCAGTCTGCTGTGTGTACCCAGTACTACATTTCCCTTGATCACTGGACAGATGAATTTGGTTTAGCAAGACACAACCAGAGAGACCAGCAAACCAAGGTAAAATCATTAGATGTCAAAGGAAATAGGATTGCTCATCTATATACTAATAATAAAGTACCTAGTCTAAAAGTTGTGTCATTACATTAAATATATTTGTAAAATTTTATATGAAATGGGTTATTATGTATGGTATGGAGGCCAAAATGCAATTTAACATTTTTTGTCTGTCTGTATGTATGTATGTTCCATTTCAACTCAAGAACCACTCAACCGATTTGGATATGATTTTCATTATTATCATCCTAATGAGTCTGGTCAAAATATAGGCTATAAGGTGTTAGTAAAATAACCGCCAAGCCAATAACTCTTGAAACCACACAAAGATTACAAAATACTTCCATGCAAGCAAAGCCGCGGGCAAGGTTAGTTTAGAAATAAATTGTCAATTAATATAGATTTTGGTCCTTGAAAGAGGTATTAAAGAATACCCCATCTCAGAAGAAGTGTGTAATAAATGCATTCATCTCAGCTTGACATAATATAGATTATATTATAGATTCCAGAATTGGGGCATTTCCTACAAATATTTTGTTATGGGAAAAGTCCATTAAATGGACAAAAACATGGACCAAAAGGCAGACCAGTGCGACGCAGATGATCGCCCCTTTCTTTGTAGAAGCCATGTAAAGAAAACCAATGGAAAACACTGGGGAGGTCCATGAGTCAATGACACACTGACCTGAAAAAATTACAATATATTTGTCAGCGGGATGCTTGCCAGCAAGCAGTACATTATATTATTTAAATCAATATTTTATTGTTTTAAAATTACATGACATGTAACATATTTATAAGGTCAGAAAATAAAGGCTACGATGATGATGAGATTAGATTGAATGAATCTGTTGTCTGATTGCTAAATGAATAGTAAAACTAAATTGTACTTATATTTTTTTATTTTAGGCCACTAAGGGCCCATATTATTAATAGGTTCCTTAAAACTAGGTAAACATTACTACAGACCCTTATAAAAAAAACATTTCTTAACATGTTGGCACGAACATAGACCTTCATACTCCATACAAAATATCTGACGTCCCAGTTTACTCACATCACTCACAAAGAAGCACTACGAATGTATCATTTCTCCGAAATAATGCACAGCGAGTTAGCTTACAGGTAATCTAGAGCAAAAGAGCTTGTTGACAAACGTTGTGCATTTTTTATTGTTCATATTCCACTGTGTGTGGATGTTGTGCGCTTTCATGATGTACTTGTGTAACGTTCTATGATGGTTGTTCCCGCCTGCATGTTACTCTAATTTGGAATCGTCTGACATGAAGCATTACATCTTCTAACGTCATACTTTTGTGCACTCTTGAGAAATAGATCTGGTAGGCTTCAGGTCACATAAAGTTTCAGGGACTGTGTCGTAATATCTGTGTAATCAAATAAAGCATTCCTTTGGCACTGGTGAGAGCGACGTTTTTTGTTTTCTACAAGACTGAAGCAATCACAATCACTGATTGTATTCGAGGCGAGGGTTGGACGGTGGTAGATGGTTTTTTTCAGTTTCAAGCTAAGAATCTTTTCCGATTAGGGTGACGGCGGTAGTTGCTGACTGGAGCGATAGAACATCGAGACATACGAGTCCTTGTATGCAGCAGGTGTTGCTGTCAGAGGCTGCAAAAGCGTTTTCGCACTCTTTCGTAGTATAATAGGTGGATTAGTCCCGATGAAGCCTTGGATCCATCTTAAGGGTTAATCGTGATTGTTTCTTGGTCTTCTTAGTCAGAGCAACAGCGTCCCGCAATGGTTTTTATAAAGAAAATAGCGATTTTTTCGATCTTTAACAAAAATTTAAAATCGGTCAGACAGAATTGTCAATTTAAGTGATACCATCATAAAATTCCCCAAAATTACTAAAAAAAATTATTCATAACGCATCCATGGAATCACATTTCTTCTTCCGCGTATGTTTATTGATGCTAGGGATGTCGAATTTAAATCGATTTAATCGATTAATGGTAGCAAGAAAATCTATTATTTTCGGACCAATTCGATCCTTGAATCGATCCATACAACCGCAGAATCGTGGACACGATTTTTTTCGGTTTCACGGAAAATTTTGCTAACAAATCACATACAATTAAAAAGAGTACCTACATTTAATAACGTTCCCAGCAAGTATATGAAGAGCCTTACATTTCAAGATTAGAAATTGGAGTGGGTAATCGAGACTAACAAATATTGTAATATAATATTAACATAATATTATTCCAATAAAAATTGTAATCAAAATCAAAAAATTTATTTTGTAAAATAGATACATAAAGTATACTTTATAGGGGTCAAAATTTTAATTTGTATTATGTATTTGCATTATAAGTTACTTTGGCAATAAAACTTTAACTTTTAATTAATGTTATATTTATGAGAAAACAACTAACTTTACTTACAATAAACTCTGGAAAAATTATCGCTTATGAATTTATACCTAGATTACCAACAAAAATAAAATTTAATTAACGCTAATTGTGTGAATTTCTGTTCGGATTATGAATCGATTATTTTTAATCGATCTTTTGTTTACCGTTTTTTGTATCGATCTTTTTATCACGATTTGAAATCGATCTCAGAATCGATCTTTTTAGAAAGAATCGACATCCCTAATTGGTGCAAAGTTGAGGGGAATTTTCTAGTGTTCACGTGGATTGTTAACGATTTTGATATTTAATAGACGAGATGGGGATGATGCTCTTGAAATTATTCGTTATGATGATCTTCTTCTTCCAGTGGAAACTAAATTATATCTTTCCAGTAAGTAGCCACCGTTATGTCTAAGTAAGTACAGGAAGCCAATTACCAATTTAGTAGTTTTGTTTATTGTAATTTCTTGTTTAATAAACCAAAAGTAGACAAAAAACTTTTTTTGGGAAGGTAGGCAAGAACAACGTTCGAGTGGTTAAAATCACGGAGCGAAAGTAAAGAAATAAAATAAAATATTTTAAAATCTAATCATAATTCTACCAAAGAGTAGAAATATTAAGACTTCCCATATCGAACGAATGAAATGCAACCATTCTTATCTGTGGTCTTTACCGCTATTGTAATCTGTGAATTCAATTTAGTTCGAGAAAATTAAGTCAAACAGGGCAACCAAATTTAGTTCGTTGACAAAACCGAATAGCTAATAGAAACGACTTAACGTATTTTAGTCGTATTTTGGTTAGGTTAAGTTAAGGTGTGGTGTTTTACCGAATCGACACCATTGATAAACTTTTAATTTCAAATCGACGACTTAGGGAGCTGGAGTGAGGGGGACTTACTCCATACAAATATGCGCTCACCTAGCTTATGCCGTAAGGTCGTAGTCGTATGCGGCAAAACAGTATTTTTCATTTAAACTAACAACTATAAGTAATTTAATAAATCCAAACGGTCATATTGAAGTGTATTTGTAGCCTAATTTAAACAAAAAACTTAAAGGCTTCATTCGCTCCCATTTGTCAGTAAAATAGAAATCTCTGTTTTAAAAGAGGTTTTCTAAATATATTTTTCTCTGATATGAAAATTGATCAATCAACTAAATTTTCGGGCAATGAAATGCTTAATCTAGTACATAAATTGGTAATTACATATGTTTTTTTATTGCTGAGAAAAATGGAGATCCATGTCGCCAAAATTTCGTGGCGTCCGTCGCCTTAAAGCGATAACTGCGCGCAATGGAGGAAGAAGTGGCTGCACTGGTAATTGAGTAATTACATTATTACATGCAAAAAAAGGCAAAACTAAAAATGATAATAATTAATAGAGTTGATTGACGGTTCTTGATGGAACTCCTGAATAAATTATACACAAATTCTTTTACTTTTTACTCCACATATTATACTATAATATAATATATACATATTATAATATATTATTTTTATTTTAACTTAGGCTACCGGTTTCTTAGTACACATCATCGGGCCAGCAAAATATTAATTTAATTAACTATTTAAAACTACATAAAGAAAACAAAAAGAAAACATTTCTAGCAAGCAAATATTATATAAATATTAAACCGGTAGCCTCAGTAAGAATAAAAATAGATATATGTGGAATAAAAGTACAAGAATTTGTGTATATTGAAGGTGATATTCCACGAAGAACCATCAATCGAATCCAACCAATATTTGATGGAACTCCATTATAGCAAAGAAAAGTCTTACTTGTATTAATTCCACAGTGTTTATTCGTTATTCTTGCAACTGATGTAAACACATCAAATCAAATGTATAAGTAACTTTGCCTGAAGATCTGTGCCTGAAGATGTTTATAAAGAAACCGGTCGCTAAAAGAAGAAATAAACACTCTAGAACTAGTACAAGTAAGACTTTTCATTGCAAAAATTATAACAAAATGGTGGATGTTTCGAAAGCATTGCCATATCGAACGCTGTTGTAATTAACAATAGTTTCGGAAAACTTACCCCATGACAACGTTTTATACCGCACTTGTTATTTAAAAGAACTTTGATTATGGAAATCTACACAAGGACAACAAAATTTCCTAATTTTGCAATAATTTTGATGAAGATTCTTCATTTTTATCAACTGCGACCCAAAATTGATCCTTATTTTCGATTACCCTCTGATATTTTATTTTTCTTTGACTCACTCCTACCGTCAACTTTCATGCTTTACTAATGCTCAAGTTATTTTACTATTAGCGCCATCTATTGGCGAGTAGCAGAAATATATAAGGACATAGCGTGCGTACGTACTTAGTTCACCTGGGTTATGAGAATAAAATACTTCATATAAGAGGAGGTCCAAAACGTAATAATTTCACTATTCATACTTTTTTTAAAAAGATAATCGTTTTCATTTAGCATTAGCATGAAAACATCACAGTTACGTTATAGTTGCGTTCACATTAGATATTGTATGGAATCTGATACCCGCCCCTACCAGACAGTAGCGGTACTTTTCAGATTCCATACGACATCTAACGTATATAACGTAACCGTGGTGTTTTCATGCTAAGACTACTGTACGTTGAAATCTACGTATCTCATAACGTTCCAAAATGCAATAATTCCCCTACAAACTGTGCTTAAATAAATAAAACCGGCCAAGTGCGAGTCGGACTCACGCACGAAGGGTTCCGTACCATTATCTACAAGCTGAAATTTAAGTCATTTTGCTAACGAAAACTGATGATAGTACTCATCCATATGAACAACTTTTACTAGGAAGCTAACCCTGAAATCGTGAAAAAAATATCAGCTGTTTCATACATTTGGGTCGAGTAGGTATTTAACTTTTCTATGGAACAGCTGATTTTTTTTTCACGATTTCAGGGTTGGCTCCATAGTAAAAGTTGTTCATATGGACGAGTACTATCACCAGTTTTCGTTGACTTAATTTCACGTTGTATAAAAACGGCAAAAAATCACGTCTGTTGTATGGGAGTGCACGGGTCCGACTCGCACTTGGCCGGTTTTAGTACTTGTTGTTATAGCGGCAACACAAATACATCTGTGAAAATTCCAACTGTCTAACTATCACGATTCATGAGATACAGCCTGGTGACAGACGGACAGACAGACAGACTGACTGATAGACGGACAGCGGAGCCTTAGTAATAGGGTCCCGTTGGTTACCCTTTGGGTGCGCAACGAAGTGTGCGAGTTGTGCCAAAATTAAAAATTTCCCATATGCCACGTCGTCGGCGACGAACGACACTCGCCTTGAAAATGCCAAAATTATCTCGGTGAAACAGTTGGTATACGTTAGTGTTGAAAACCAGTATCCAGTAATAATTTCCCATACATTTCATACATATTTGTATTTTTCTCATAGATCCAAAAAACTGTTCTAACGGATTTATTGCTATTAGTTATGGATCTCCTAATTTTAGTAACATAAATAAATAAAATAAAATATAATGGTAAATTACTTTTTTATAATATAAAATTTAATTAAGGTGGTGACAGAGGATCTCGGGGCAAAATGCACATCATAACATTGTTTTCTTTACTTGAAAAAGGATGTAAAATAAATGCTTTTTATAGCAATAGTTCGGTGATCCCATGAAAATTATTCATTTAAGTAGTATTTACAACAGTAAACACGCTTTAAAGTTTGTTAATGTAATGCAAAGAAAATGTAATGCATTAAATTACATATTTTTTTTTGAGAAGACTTCATTGTAATAAACAATATCCGCAAATTTCGCGGAAATTGATTACTAACAGTAGGGTTCTCGTATTAAAATTATGTTATTTTAGGCCTTACATTTTGATTACATTCGATTACAACGTTAAATACGCTTTTAAGTTTGTTAATTGAATGCAATCAAAATGTAAATCATAAAATGATAGAATTTGAATGTAAAACCCTAATTATTACTAATCAATTTCGGCTAATATCTTTAAAACGCAATTTTTGCGTAATTTTTATTCAAAGGTAAGGAAAACAATATTGTGATGTGCATTTGGCACCGGGATTCGGTTTAACCACCTTAAGAGTACCGATAATATAAATGAATGTTACCGGCATCGATCCGCTGTTTTGTGTCCCGGCGGACCAGTTGACGGCTTCTAGCGCCGGCCGCGTCGTCTCTACTGAACGTACTGAACCGTAGCCGTAGTCCTAAAGAACACAGAATTGCATTAAAAATGTACACATATAAAAAAGTTGATGCGAAGGTGTTATTACCTGGTTATTACGTGTATATAAATTTGGTTATATTAACCAAAGTCACCTTCTACAGGCCAAATTCATACTGAAGACTAAGGTTCAATGACCCTGTTTGCGAAACACGAAAATTTGTGACGAAAATATGCCGATTTTGAAGGCTGTAATTTTAGTTTTACTACTATCACAACTTAAATTTTTCCAAATGAATAAAATAGCTTCTGTTGTTAACATTATAAAACTACTTATTTTGTAATGTAAGTTGGTTGGTTTGTCTGGTCATTGGTGGGTAGTAGTTAAAGAGTTGTTTTGCTGTTTATTATATAAAATTGCTTTTTATTTTTACTATGCACACCGGTTACCGGATCATAGTGCTAAGATAAACTCTTTGGAGTTTTTTAGTGCTACTAGAACCCAGTTGTAATAATATTATGTAATATGTTAAAATGAAAAAATAAAAATGAAGATTTAGTTCTGACAGCACTAAAACTAAAATTAATGCCCTCAAAATCGGCTTTAATGTCTCAAAGCAGAGATAAAATGTTTAATATCAGTACCTACCTCAAAGTCAAACATGGCTAACAACTAAAATAAAATTACCTATATGGATACGAGAGCATTGCTTACCGGATAAAAGAATTCTGTTATTCAAATAAATTATAAAAGCAGTAACAGTACCCGCTAGATATACAGTAAACGGCAGAAGCGGTCAAGTACATAATTATACCATTACACGTTACGTTAATTAATTACGTACAGCAAAAATAAAACGTGAAGATGGTAGTCTGCTTGTTTATTTTATCTACGAGCTGAAAGGTTATCATTTAGACGAGTTGAGAAAACGTTATCTCTATATTGCTTGCGTTGCGTACCTCAATAGCATAAACACCTGCGTGAAGTTATAATGTTTTTTATACGCACGGGCCAAGAAGTTAAAACATAGGAATTATTATCTTTACATAGATTTATAACTTTACGGTCCAGGTCTAAACAAGCAGAGATAAATTTAAGACAGAACGCAACCAAGAATCAAATTCACAACCTACCTTTTTTGTTTTTCTTTTATTATATTTTTCTGTCTGTCAATCATTGCATTGCCATCATTCTTCCACTTTATGTCAAGTTATTTATTTTATTGTATAACGTATTATTCCGCGTATAATATTGCGTTTTTTTATACGGGGGCACCAAGCGACCAAATATTCCCATGTCCTGATTTGGATGTCTGTGACTCGGTGAGTGGTGTTGAGAAAGATTTAATGATCCGTACGGTGAAGCAATTGTTGAATGTCAGGTTGTGAAGTCGTTTTCGTACATATATACTTTACTTAAGTAGGTATAAGAACATTGTATAGAATAAGATTATGTAACAAAAAGTAATATTTTTTTTATTAGGAATGAAAAAAGATAAGATCTTGCTAAGTTTCTTGCCCTTCTTGGCAAGACTAATCAAATAGGCGCATGGTTAGGCATTATATTTACTTATTGTTTATTTAGTTTATTTATCAACTTGTTAGTTCATTGCATTATGTATGTATGTATAATATTTTTATTCCTATATTTTATGCAGGTGTATAATTTCATTACATTTTCGTACATAGCCCAAACTAAATATTTTTTGTATACATCTTCCTTATTTTGTTATATACTATTATTTTGATAAAGATTAATTTTGACCTGTAAAACGTATATAAAGTATATAAAGTTCCATTTTACGAAATAAATTATTTTAATTTGAATGTATTAAAGACTAATAACAAAAAATATAGTATAAGTGAAACTTACATCCTCGACGGTGGTTTCTGTTTGGGAGTGGTTGCTGGCGTCGGACAGGGATCTTCGGTGTTCTTTCGGTGCCGGTATCCTGCGCAAACATTATACATTACTCGATGCTTTTTTTTTCTTTTGGAACGAAGTCCCTTATCGCGCGTTATCCAGATACTTGGCGAATGAGAACTAGGCCAAGGAAAGTGTAAGACTTGGGCCGTCACGACACTTTTTGCTATAGTGTGTGTGTGTGTGTGTTTTTTCTCCATCGACACCTCTCGTTTTGCAATTAAATCAACATTTGGATATGAAAAAATACACAATGGCCTTATAATTAGCCACTACTTCACCTGATGGATGAAGTGCGCTCTCCCTAAAAGTGGGAAAGAGTAAACTAAAAACAGGTGAGGCGTTTATCCATCTTTCGTGTTTCGGAAAGACGTCATTAAAAGCCGTACGGGAGAAAGTTACAGAGAGTCCAATACTGACTTTTTATTTACTTCTTTATTACAAAAAAGGTACACCAACAATGTCAACACAAACATTCAAAAAAGGAAGTATACGGCCTTTAACTGGTGTTGCCATCAATGACAGGCGTACACAGCATTATTACGATACAATTATTGTTATTGATTAAATATTAGCACTGACTTCCGTTTTACACAAACATTGACTGACAGACAAACGCCTCGCCAGTTTTCATGATGGATGGTGAGCCATATTACAATTTTAATCTCGGAAAAACGCTCCCGACAGATCTATCACTTTTGACATCTGTCATTTTGACATCTGCCACTTTGACATCTGTCATTTTCAAAAATAATCAAATTACTCCGGCTTCACAAAACACAATCAGAACACAAGACTGAAGCCACAGGCGTTGTCTTGTAAGATAAAAAAAAACATTACCACGGTCTGCGGGGCAAGGTGGCGTCCCCGCGCGCCCCTCACTGCCCTATTCTCAACAGGCTGAAGGTACACTCACTTCTGCAGACTGTCGATTCTCTCCTGAAGCTCGTACTGAGTAGAGAGCAGTTTCTGTCGGCTCTGTCTCTCCGCCTCCAGTTCGGCGCAGAGAGCTTTCTTCTCCACTTCATGACGCTTGTCACGCTCTACAGGTTAAGAAAAAAAAAACACATAACGAATGACATTTATCTACACAGCGATGGCATCATAATGAAGACTCGGTATGTAGTCAGTATCAAGATTCGTTGAACCTTTTTTGGGAAATTACAAATTATTATTTTCCCTTTACTTACAAACGCAAGCCCAGCCCCGAGTCAAATACTATGGGGGATCAATATTGTGTATTTTGCGAAACTAGCAAAAACTGTTATCGATCCGTCATACTGATAACTTACCAAGCGTACAGTATAAATTTGGCTGCATAAATAAATGTCATCTTATATTATCACGACACAGTAGGCAATGGTCTACATAATTTTATATTTTATTTAATCTGATGTTTTGGAGCGTATCTATTTGTTTCATAGCAGCAATTTAAATTTATTTTAAATAGGTTTTTATATTTACATATATAATAAGTATGTTTGTTTTATAAATTGAGTTTGTTTGTCCAATAAATAGTAATATTTATTACAATGTAAAATTTCAAACAATTAAACATAAAAGTCCTCACAACACATATATCTGTGAGGGATCGTAGCAACATCACGATAACGTATTGAATCTGGAAAATTCAACTTCCGTCCGCTAGGGGCGGTTATCAGATTCCATACGTAATATAACGCGAACGCAACTATAACGTAACCCTAATGTTTTCATGCTGAGGCTACAGAGGTGTTTTAGAGCGTAGAGTTATGTATGCGAACAAACTTTTTCAATTCAATAGAAAAAATAAATATTCTTCTCGTCTTATAGATGAGCATTTGAGAGCCTTTCTACGAATTGCAACTACAAATATGGCAGCTTACATACAGTGCTCCCAATAGCCGAGCGACCGGACATACCACGTGACCTTACTGCTTGTATAGAAAGTGTAGAGAAATACGAACTTTGCCGAGCAGTTCCGAAAATTCGTATGCGCATTATAAGTTTGGGAGTACTGTACAAGAAATAGCCTCCCAAATACAACGTGAGATATATCACTGAAAGTATAAAATCAGTTACTTGTTAGTAGTTATTTTGTAGTTTTTATTTCTATTTTTCGGTGGTTATTTTTCTAGCTATAAAGCCCAAACTTATAAACATAGATTTAGATTTAGATTTATTTATTGATAACAAATAATGTTACATGTCAAAAATAATTAATTAATACTTACAGTATAATTGTTATAAAAAATAACTATTAAATTACATGATAAAATAAAAACAAGTTATAATTATCAAGTGATGTCAAAAAGAATTTTTATGCTATGTAGGTACGAGTACGTACCATCATCTGTCCATAAACTCCTTGACTGTGTAAGGCGCAAACTCGACTAGCAGTCTTTTAAGTTTGCTTTTAAAACCAGTAAGTGATGGAGCGTTCGTGATCTCAGTAGGCAGCGAGTTATACACAGCTACACCGAAAACGCGAGTACATTTGTGTGTTTTCCCAAGTCGGTGGATGTGCGAAACAAGCCTGTTGGCGCCCCTTGTCGCATACCTGTGGTTATCTTTATTACATCGAAAGTCCGCTAGATTTTTGCGGACGTAAATGCAAGAGTGGTAAACGACCATTGCAGGCAGAGTCATAACTTTCTGGTCAATAAATATGGGTTTCGCCGTGACAGACTGGTCGTAGACCCGTACAATGGTACGCACCGCTCGCTTCTGCATGACAAAAGCTCGTTCCCAACCAGCCGCTCGACCCCATAGTTCAGCTCCATAGCTAAGCAGCGAGTGCACCGTTGCAAAATAACACTGTCTCACTGCCTCCGGCGGCAGCACGCGCGCTACACGCCCCAGCGCAAAGCAGGCCCGACCCAGCCTGTCACAGAGTGCATCGATGTGGGTGCACCAGGTGAGCGCTCTGTCAATTTTAAATCCCACCATATTGACCGCGCCAACCTGGGACAGCTTATCGCCATTCATTGTGACGGTTATTGGTACATCCATGTGTCCCGACAAATCGAATCTTATAAAATGTTTTTTTTTCGCATTAATAGCGAGTCCGTTTGAATGGAACCATGATGCTAGTCCATTCGCGGTTTCTTGCAACTTGATTTCAAGTAAGTCATTACGACGAGCAGTCACGATAGCAGCCACATCGCCCGCGTACATCAGAACTTCCACACCGTTCAGTGAGTCGGGCAGGTCGTTCATAAGTAGACTGAAAGTCACGTTTGAGATGCAGGATAATGTAAGTATTACGTGTAGGAATTAAATTACATTATGTTTTAACAGTTTTAATAGCATTTTCATTTTTTCTATGGGATATGACCAATTATACTACGTAGGTATCAGGTAGAATCCAGGGTTAATATCACAAGTACGGTCTTTAGTTTATTCTGCCAAAAGGTTTCCGACTGCTGATGTAGACTGTCAATAACAACACTCGTACACCCTCTTTTCACCGATTATTTTTACGTCCCAAAATAGGGTTTTTTTTAGCTTTTGCCTAGGCATTTTCAAAAATTCCCACTGGATTGAGGGAACCGTAATTCATGTAAGTGCTGCAGGGCATCCACTCGTTCAATATAACTTTGTATAAAAATATGGAATCCTAACATTATTTCTAGTGCATACTATAAAAGATCACGGCAAATATTTTAAAGAAATTCCTCCGGTCAAGATTCGAACCTGCGACCTCTTGCGTACACGGCAAGTACGCTACTAACTGCGCCACCGAGGTGCATATCTTTGACCGTTGAATTTTTCCACCATACCTGTACACTGAATTTATCTCTGAATAATTCGGAGTCTTTAATTTAGTGAAATTTATATACACATACAGGATGTTAGGAAAAGTACTTCGTTCCTGTAAGCCACGTGCGCTATAGGCATAACAAAGTATGTTTTAAGCGTATTTTTTTTAATATAAAAAAATTAAAATATTTTTTAACTTTTATTAAAGAGTTCAGAAGTTCAGAACGCAATAGATATAGAGATAGGTAATTGCAAAAAAACGGCGCGTGGGAGAAAGGGATAGTAATTTAATTAAATTATATATAATAAAATAAAAAAATAAAAATTATTTATAAAATACAAATGTATTTAAAAAAAATTAAACACGCTTAACATACTTTGTTATATACCTATAGCACACGTGGTTTAAAGGAACGAAGTACTTTTCCTATCAACCTGTATTATGTAAAAGTTTATTGTTACAAATCGTTTTGAATTCTGTAGTCTAAAGAGGGTTTTATAATAAAAAGTCAATGTCAATTTATACATAAATGTCAAATATTTATACTTTTTCTTCATTCGACTGACGACGACCACAAGCTGGTCGAAATATATTATACATATTTCAAATTATTGCAAATCTTTTTTTATTTACATATTATGTATATTAAATCTCTCTAAATAGTTTTTAAGGGTATGCATAGCGATGGATTTCGCTAAAAATCATTATAATTTGGAATCTTTATTAACCTTTCCAGTATTTCGCTCTAGACTCATACTCTTTGTTCCACTGTATGTAGGAAGCATCGTTTGCCTCCGCCAAAACTTCATCTTTTGGTACACCCATTTTGTAGAATCCGAACTGAACTTATCAAAATACGTATTTTAAGGTTTTAATTCACATTTGAATTTTTTTATCATTACCTGTTGTAAATAGACTGCTATCTTTAAATAAAACCACACACTCTACTGGACAACTTTTACAAATAATCATACACGCGCAAATCAAAATGATCACTTGCCCATACAATAAAAGATGTTTTAACTTAGTATGGAGAAAAGAAAGAAAAGAAAAGAAAGAAAATGGAATTTATTGCCAAACACAAACCTAAAAAAATAAAAAGGAATCAGACTAACTTAAATACAAATTTTGTTCGACAAAAGGTGGCACGCTCAGCATTTGCTGTCGGAGATTTTTATGGATCCCTACAGCGCTTATTTCCAGCGAGCCCCTTAATACTTTGACATAATAAAATAAATTTAGAACTTGAAAATTTTGCAGCGGGCGCTCTAGTTAAATTATTTAATTACATTTTTATTTAACTATGAAATTAACAGGATTAATTTATTAATTTATAACAATCTTATTATATTATATTTATGTACATAATACATTTTTCTCTACGGGTTGTTTTTTTATCAAAATTGTTCAGTGTGAACAGTAAATTGTGTGTTTTAATTAAAATATACTAGTACATTTACAGCCACTATATAAGTGACTTTCGGTTATATAGCCAAATTTACACTGGAGGCTCGGTAAGTGTTCAGGACCAAGGTTCAACGACCCTTTCTGTGAATTACGCAAAATAAAATTAAGACTTCCTATATAAATTGAGTCAAGGTTGTTCTTGAACTAGTATAGAAGCACAATAAAATATTTCTCGTATTTCGCTAACAGACTTTGGCCCTGACTATAACCTGAGGTGCAATTGTGTAAACCAATCGTATTCAAATTGATTGTCATATGGCTATTCGGCTACGCAAATTAGCCCGTTTGACAATTGAAATAGTACATTTTTGGCTGTCAAATGAATACGATTGTCATGTTTTGTTGTTGACAACCAAATACGTACGATTTCAATTGTCAAACGGGCTCCTTTGCTTAACCGAATAGCCATATGACAATCGAATTTAATGACGATTAGCTTACACAATGGGACCTCTGGTCTCCAGTATGAATTTGGCTGTATAAACGAAAGTCACTATAAATACTAACACAAAAACTACAAACAACTGGGACACGTTTTTAACCTCAAAACCTCTTTACGTTCGAGGGTACAGACGTACAATAAACAATTAGCCGTTATCGGAGATTCCATCGGTTATCTGTCATAAATGCTATTATCACTTACTTTATAACCTACGTAAGCTTACGATCAATAAAATATGGCCGTGTGTATGTCGTCAGGAGATCGTAGAATTGGGCAGATCGTAAATTATGAAACCAAAAATCTTTCATCAAAAGTGAAAAAAAAAAAAATAGGTAAGTAATACAAAATATTGGGCATGTAGAGAGGATGAATGAAAGTAACGTGACAAAATTTATGGTGCACAAGTGGAAGATAAAGCTCGACCGGGCCGCCCTAGAAGGACGTATGCCGACCAAATAGGCGACATACTGAAGAAGGGCAAAGTACCCGAAATAGAAGAGCTTGTATCACTAGATTAATAGATGTAGAAAAAGCAAAAGAGGTGTGCCAGGATCGTAGCAGATGGAAATCCGTAGTCTCTGCCTACCCCTCTGGGAGACAGGCGTGAGTATATGTATGTATATATGTCGGGGATATA
This sequence comes from Ypsolopha scabrella, assembly GCA_910592155.1. Lineage (NCBI taxonomy): Eukaryota > Metazoa > Arthropoda > Insecta > Lepidoptera > Ypsolophidae > Ypsolopha > Ypsolopha scabrella. The sequence continues at coordinate 5,112,034 of OU342989.1, read as the reverse complement.
CAAAACAAAACGTAAGTATCCAATATAATAGACCACAGACTGCACTGAAATCCGAATTAAATCTCTATTCCGGAACTCGTGTTTTTTCAATACTTTTCATTGTTTATTTTTATATAATACTTTTTTGTATATATTTATAGCCTATTCCACTCAGTATGCTGTAAGGATTCTAACGATACCACACACTTCGAAATAGGTTCAGGCATTAAGAATATGGTGGAATTAAGAAAAATATCCACATGAACATTGAAAACAATACACTCCTTCTTTGGGGTCAGTCGTGTAAAAATAGGTGTGACGACGAGCGGAGCGAGGAGGAGCGAGTTAGGTTGCTTGTGATCATAAATTTGGGGAGCCGAGCGAAGCGGAGCGGAGCGATGCAACCCCTCTAGTTTTACAAATACGATATTCCCAGGCAGATCATGATAATGAGTAGGTATACTCAATTCTTCGAACTGCCGACTACATATCATTATACTCTATGTTTAGTTAGCTGATATAATGCCAAATTGTGCAAAAAAAGCAATACATTTTCAGAAGTTTACAATACATTAATACCCCGCTTTACGCGAGCTCACTTCACGCATTTCACAATGCCCCGCTTTACGCGATTGGTCCTTGATACTACCTATGTAGTGCAACGTGGGTGCCTTGATCGAGTATGTACTGTAAGACGGAGCTATTTGGGACAGTTTTAAACATATCGAACCACATATTTCATTAATTCAGCAGAAGTTGTTTACGTAAATATTTTTTCAATGCAAGTGCTCGTAAAGTTCTGTTTTATATGCGTCTAATCCGTTGTCAAAGTCAACTTTACCACACGAGTGTTTAATGTTTTCATTTTTATTTAGTTTTTTTTTTAGTTTTGTTCCCCTACACCTACATAGTGGGAAGGCAAATGGAACTTAGCTCATACAGCCATGTCTGAGGTATGTTTTTTTATTTTTTATTTATCGAAAACAAATGCCAGTCTTATCTTGTGTACCACCATAGATATTATACTTGACAGAAATGAGCTAGGTACATAGCATAGTTGACCATGTCGAGCTTTGACAGCTCGATATACACTGTCCGTCCCTCCTTAGGTAGATCAAAAGAGTGAGAGAGCACTGTATCAAGCGTCATCGAGCTTGTTATGGTTTTCTATGCTAGACTAGTGTTTCAGTTTGATGCGTTCGTAGGCTGATGAAATGAAAACCGTTTAGACGACATTTTGCGCTGGTAGTAACTTTACAAATTGAAAATTCTGATGAAACTTAATCAACCATTTAGTGCCTGATTTTTACTTCTTAATTTCTTTTGATAATATACAGGTTGTAAATGCAAAGTCAAAAATCCCTTTAGGGTATGAAAGTATACACGATTCTGATGTCATTACGAGAAAAAAATATATACCTTGAATTTTCACAAAAAATTCCATCATTTTTCTAAGCTATGGCTACGCAGCTCACCGGCCTCCCCACACACCTAATTGCACAACGCAACCCGCACCCCTCATCCGAGTGGCCAGCGACCAGTGAGGATGTCCACGCGATTATTGTATTTTGAGTAAAGAAAATCGTCTTATTGTGAGGTACTGGTAGGTACTTTATTTAGAGATCCCAGTATTTAAAATAATATCTTTACCGATCATACTAACACACCCTTAAAGGATTCTTGTCTTTGCTTTTACACCCGGTATATAAGGTGAATTTAATTTAAGCAGCCAAACTCTCATTAGAAGCTTGGTAAGTCATCAGTATCACGGATCGATAACAGTTTTTGCTAATTTCGCAAAATAAATTCTTGACGTCTCATCGTAATCGACTCGGGGCTGGGCGTGCGTTTGTAAGGAGTACGAAAAGAATAATTTACGAATTTCACAAAAAGGGTCATTGAATCTCGTTACTGAGCACTTCCCGAGTCTTCAGTAACAATTTGGCTGAATAAATTAAAGTCACCTTATATAGGTAACAAGAAGGATTTGGTTAAAATAAACTTTTGGTAGGTAACCCCATTTAATCGTAATATGAATAAGAACTTTTTGATTATAATGCCAAAAGACAAAAAGTTTGTAGTTCGCAAAATGGACAGGATTGCCTGAACGCTCGCCGTGTACGGACCTATCTCTCGTTGCGCATTTGCGAAATATTATTTTTTAATATTTTCCGCCAATCGCGCCCGCGCCTCAGCTGCGCGGAGGGGATCATCATTCACCTCTAGAGCGCCTGAGTTGTGGTGCCGCTCTCTGCGCTTCCTGCCTCGGCCTTCCACCAGCGGAAATCACCGAGGAAAGGGGCATGGGGACTGGCATTAGCCACGACTCATAGGTCGCACGCGTCTCACCCCCCCGCAGCCGCCGCTCACTCATAATGAGCGGAAACAACAGCCCTTCTCAGGGCTCGGACGCCTCAAGCCGACGCTCCACCCCCAACGAAGCCTCCAGCTCAAGCCGTGAAGACCTGAACGCTGGATCTGAAGCCGACGTGCTCGTCATGTCCACCAGCACGGAGTACGCCTACCCATTTGTCTTCGAGCATCCCGTCTCTCCGAGATGTGGACTCGAATGGGACGAGATGATTACATCTCGCCTCCGTCGTAGCAAATACCTCTCGGAGGGATTGCTACAGGCAATGGAAGCGTATCTCCGTGACCACCGTCCCAACCTGACTGCCGAAGAGGACCCAGCTGCGCTTGAGACCTCGCAACTTGTTGCTGAGACTCGCCAGCTCGCTGCCTCGATGCCGCTCAACTTGCCACCCCTTCCTCAGAGGGAACGCAAGCGCGCCCGGACTGAAAGCAGTGAGGAGACCGAGGGGAAGCGCGCCTGCGACGCACCTTCTCCCGCCTTCTCAAGCCCGAAGTCAAGACTGCCACGCCCAGTAGCGTCGTACGCCCAAGCAGCCGCACGCCAGCCGCCTGCACCACAACACCGCGCCAACCCGCCTACCCCGACGCTGCGCACCGTCCGACCGCGTCCACCCGCGAAACGGACTGCCGCTCAGCCCATTTCCGCGCCCCCCGCCGCCGCGGTGCCTCCGCCCGCGACGCTCTCCGTCGCGGGGCCTTCCGCCGCGAGGCCTCCCGCCGCGAGGCCTTCCGCCGCGACGCCCTCTGTCGCGAGGCCCTCCGCCGCGAAGACCGCCGCCGCGACGCCGTCTGTCGCGACGCCCACCGCCGCGACGCCTTCCGTCGCGACGCCCTCCGCCGCGACGCCCTCCGCCGCGACGCCCGCCATCGCGACGCCCTCCGTCGCGACTGCTCCCAAGAAGCTGCGATATCCTCCCATGGTCGTGGACACGCTGCCCAACTGGCGGCTGCACATCAGGGAGATGACGCAGCAGATAGGACGAGCCCCGAACGCGCGTGCCTTTCAAAGGGGCGTGCGTTTCACCCCATTGGATGCCGACGAGTTCCAAATTGTGCAGTCGTACTTAACACGACTCACAACAGAGGAAGGAGTCAAGTGGTTCACTTACTCGCCACCAGCGGAGAGGACCCTCAAGACGGCCATCCGAGGTCTCCCGGCGAACACCGAGCCGGAAGAGTTGATAGAAGCCCTGTCTGAACTAGGACTCGAGGTCGAATATTGCAAGCCGATCAGGGCGAGAGCGGGGCGCCCCGGCTGCATATTCTTCGTCCAGTTCAGGAAGACGCCCAACTTGACGCCGGCTGTGTATGAGATCACCGAACTCATGCACATGCCAGGCATCAAAGTTGAAGCATGGAGGGGGAAGCGGGGGCCTGCGCAGTGCCATAGGTGCCAGCAGTTCCGCCACTCCTCCCACAACTGCCATCGCACCAGGGCCTGCGTGCGCTGCGGTGAAGAGCACCTGGCCCGAGAATGCCAACGCCCGAGAGAAGAGCCTGCGACCTGCGCCAACTGTGCGGGTCCTCACGCAGCAAACAACACCTCCTGCCCAGTGTTCCGGAGGGAGGCCCGGAACAAAAAGGCGGGAACCGTCGCCCTAACGGCGACCGACTCCAAACCCAAGGAGCTGCCCATCTCCCAGCCGAAACCCCGAGAGACGACGGCGCCGGCTTCGCTCGTGGCCGAGGCGAACCCGCCTACAGCCAGGAACAATGCGCTGAAGTCTCGCAGGAAGAGGACCAAGAGAAAACCAAAGAAGGCTACGGCGGCAGACCAACCCGCCTCCATGATGGACACCGCAACACCGGCAGAGCCCCCACAGACGTACCAGGAGGAGGAGGAGGAACGGGATGAGATGACGAGGCTTCTCGACTTCATCCTGACCAACCCCACCTTCCTACGTCAACTGGAAGAGAGAAGAGCAGCCGGGCACCTCGTAACTCCTCACTTCTGAGTCGAGTAACAGGCAACCGGACACTCCACCAGACGCCCTCGGGCGTCACCATCACAGACCTGCCCATAGCCATGGGCAGCGGTAGCTACCTCAGTCAGGGGGCTCAGCCCCGATACTGACTCCCCACGCCCCAGAAAGGGGTTTGTGAGATGACCAAATCGTCGTAGTTCGCAAAATGATACTGGCCACTTGCATTCTCGGTACAATATTTAAGAAAAATACAATGTTTGTTATCGGTCGGTCTTCCTTGTTAACAACATTCTTTGTTTGTATCTATAGAATAGACAATATCGGGCAGCCATTGTTGTTTACATTATTGTGTAGAATAAGCTGGTGGGAGTCGAATTCACGTTATGTATGACTGAAAGCAGCCTTCGAACGCATCAAACTGAAAGCAGCTTAATTCCGTCAAGTCGGCAACTTGCGTGCAAAGAAAATGAAAAAGAATGCCCGCCAGAAGTTCATTTGGAGTCTCAGAATATAGAATGTTTGGAGTATGTGTTTATTGTTTCTTCGTTTATTTAATTACATTTAATTTATTTACTTACACTGTGCATTGAAAAACGTAGTATGATACTCGTGCGTAAGGGCAATAACTTACTCGTAACGTTTAAAACACTCGCTTGTCGCTCGTGTTTCAAATCGTTCCTTGTACAAGCTATTGCCTCCTTAACGCTCTCGTAGCATAAAGTACTAATATGATTACCCATTAAAGCCCTTCATACGGTGACATTGAATAAACATTTGTAATAATTGACAGAGAAAGAGAAAAAAAATGTCCTAAATATCCCCATAGGAGGGAACATACAAAAGTCGATTCTGAAGGCTTTAATTTTAGTTTTAGTGCTGTCAAAACTAAAATTTTTCCTAAGCTTCTGTTGTTAACACTAAAGAACTATGTTGGATTGAAAAGAAAAATAGTTTCGACAGCACTAAAACTAAATTTAAATTCAGAATAGGCTTCACTATGCACGTAATACCCGTAAAAACTCACTGGCGCATGCCCGACCGAGGATCGAACCTGGGTCCCAAGATTGAGAGGCCAGCGTTCCACCGTCTGAGCTACCGCGGCTAAAATAATCACTTACCCTCAATCTCCATTTCCAAATGCTCCTTATTACTCCTCAATTCCTTCGCTAGCTTCTCGCTCTCTCCCTCCCATATATCCTTCTCGCTTCTGTATTTCGCTTCTATCTCTTTCTTCTCTACGGAGAGCCGTTTGTTGCTGTCTCTCTCACTCGACAGCTCTGTTTGTAAGGCTGCGATTAGAAGGTCTTTGGCTGACACGTTCTCTCGGAAAGATTTCACTTCGATTTCCAATGGTTTTAGGGCTTCGAGCTTTGTCCTGAATAAAACAAAAATAAATATTTTTATTTTTGGTATCAGAGGGATGAGCTTTTCAAATAAATTATACACAAATTATTGCACTTTTTATTTTACAAATATTTATTTTTTCTACAACTCTAGGCTACCGGTTTCGTATCATCGAGTCAACAAATTATTAATTTGTATGACTATAACGGCCGTTTTATATAAAAATTTGTACGTTTATTTTGTTATTATATTTGATTGTCCATTACGTAATATAATGAAATTAAATGTTATTTAGATTACAGTTAAGGCCTATTTTTGAGATTTTGTTGGATGCAGGAAAATACAAGTAAACATCAAGATAAAAGAATAAAATAAGCACTGATATATTAGAATAATGCTGTTGGAATATCTATGGAAATAAGACATACCGGGTGTAAATAGACTGCTACGATTAAATGAAACCACATATTCTAGCGACCCTACTGAACCACTTTTCCCAAGAATCATAACCGCGGACACCTCAGGTTTCTCGGACGACGCTCTTTCGAAACTCGCCCGTATGTCGGTGCGTTAGGATTCACGCGTTTTTGTTTGGAACTCAATTATTTCCTAAACTAAGGGTGTCCGCGGGTATGACTCTTGGGAAAAGTGGTTCAGTAGGGTCGGTAGAATATGTGGTTTCATTTAATGGTAGCAGTCTATTTACAACCGGTATATTTTTTTCTAAAGTTAAACTACTTTTACTTTTTTGAATGTTTGTGTTTTTTAGTTTTAGTGCTGTCAAAACTTAAATAATTCCGAAGTAATAAAGCTTCTGTTGTTAACACTGAAGAACTATTTTGGAATGAAGAAAATTTAGTTTTGAAAGCAATAAAACTAAAATTATAGCCTCCAGAATCGGCTTTACTGTCGCTGTACCTTTTTGTTATAAAATAAAAAATAAAAAAACGGCTAAGTGCGTGTCGGGCCCCGCGCAGTGTAGGGTTCCGTAGTTGCCCAACACATTTTATAAGTTGTTCTACTAATACATACCAAATTACAGCTTTCTAGTACTAATAGTCTATGAGGTAAGCCGCGGACAGACGGATATGGCGAAACTATAAGGGTTCCTTGTCAGACTACGGAACCCTAAAAACCAAATAGTTTCCAGCCCCCTGATTCTGCATGGTAAAATCAGTTGCCAAACGTCGGCCTATCGTCGAAAACATACATATCCGCTTATCTAAGGATACGTTCGCACTTGAAATGACGTCACAATTCGTAAAAAGTTCAATATCCATCCATCCATCCATCAGCCTGTTTCGTCCACTGCTGGACATAGGCCTTTCCAGGATTTCGCCACTCTTGGCGGTCCTCCTGGAAGAAATGCCCATACTCACACACGCTGGGCAGGCGGGTTGGTGAGCGCGGTGCTGAAACCCTTGCACCAGTGACGCCGCTGTCCGTCACCAGTCTGTTTTATTTAAGGCCTGGCAATTGGGGATGGATATACCGCCATCCATCGGTCCCAGGCAATGGTGGGCCGCCTGGTTTTGCCTGAGAGCTGTTCTCTTACTCTCCCCCGAATAACTTCGGGAGGATTTGCGAGGAATTTTTATATGTTTTTGGTGAATAGTAACCATAGATGGCAACCGACACTGAGTTACATAATAGGCCCGCTGGTTATAACTAAAACAGCGACTCACTTCAACTCGGCGATCTGCTTCTGCAGTGGTTCGATAGTCTTGACCCGTTCGTTGACGTCTCCGAGCCGCTGCTGCAGACTGATGATCTTGTTCTCCAGCCCCTTGTTCAATGTCTTCACGTGGTCAAGGCTGCGCGCCTCGATGCGCAGGCGCCGGTACTGGCGCCGGGCGAGGAAGGCACGGACCTGGGAGGGGGGGGGGATATTGCTATATAAGATGTTGCTAAGTTTCTTGCCCTTCTTCTTTTTTATGTATACAATTTTACATATATTTAGTACATTTATAGGTAACCATCACCTCCACAGAATATTAGGTGCAAAATTCATACTAAAGGACCAATTTTCAAATTCGATTACCATTTTTGTGAAATACACAAGAAAATGAAGTAGAAGTTGTTCTTAAACATGTATAGAGGCACAAAAATAATTGTATCGTATTTCGCAAAAGGGCTCTTTGAACCTTGGTTCTGACCACTTACCGAGTCTCCAGTATGAATTTGGCTATATAAACGAAAGTCAGGGTGGCGCAAAAGTAATGTCATAATTTGAATTGGCTGCCACCTTTTTGCAATGAAAGAAAAGTTCATTTGGAAGCGTAAAATTGATTACATTAATTGGAAAAAATTATATAGCTCAATGGCCTGGACGGCTATTCCGGCACGAGCGCAAAAATTGCGACGGTAGATTGCGGGTGACTTTAAAAGGGAATTTTCACAAATATATGTTGATTTTTTTGACTGAAAATTTAGTGAGCATTTCTTATATCCTATAGATTCTATTTGATGTGGTTTAGTCACTCTAATTTCCATCGCATGGCGTTTATTAAACTTTAAACAAATCTCTAATGACTGGTATTGCGAATGCGCAATAATGCCGGAATAGCCGCCCTGGCCTCATCCCAAGTTAGCATCTGCCTGTAACGCTCACCAGTTACGGTTACGGTGGTGCCATCAGCCTCTTCAAAAAGATAAGGGCCAATCACTTTTCCACTGCAAATGCCGCACCAAACAGTCACTTTGAGGGGATGCAATGGCTCTTCATGCCTTTCATGTGGATTCTCTTCTCTTCTCTCGCCAATTTGAAGCCAGATGTTTTGCGAGTAACAATTCCAAATGCCATAAAACGAGCGCAACTATGCATCAACTCGGGAGGTGGCCATTTGAGCGATATAAAGTTTTCCGATTAATGTCATACATTTTACACTTTTAAATAAACTTTGTAAGAAAATAGAGCTCTTTATTTTTCATTTATAGAGTCTGTCAAGCCAATCTTGTCAAGAACTAAGGGGTAAAATATTCATATAGCAACAAAAAATAAATAATGTCACCTGCCATTAAACTTGTCTTTGGCTTTCTTGTTGATTTTATTTACTAACTAGCTTTTGCCCGCGGCTCCGCCCGCGTGTTATTCGGTTTAACGACATGCTTTTTTCCGGGATAAAAAGTAACCTATGTGTTAAGTTATGGTATAAGCTATATCCATTCTAAATTTCATCCAAATCCATACAGCCGTTTCAGCGTGAAAGAGTAACAAACATACACACACACACACACACACACACACAAACTTTCGCATTTATAATGTGACCCATTCTCGTGCAGCAAACCTTAAATTTGGAATTGAAAAACCTAAAATAATACAAGCTCATTTCAACTTTTATCCATCTGCATTAAAGCCTATTTTGCAATGAAAAGTTTTAGGTTATGGCAGCTCTAAATCTAATAATTGCTACACGAGAAAAGGTGTCATTATTAGTAGGATAGTAGGATTAAATAAACTGAATTTGGTGATCATCCTGTCTAAACTGTGCCCAGCGATGTGAGGTGCATGCTGTAAGATGTTGAGTGTTACAACGAAGAGCAATCAAGGTTCCAGCATTATGAAAATGAAAAAATGCAATCTTTGGAAACGATGTCAGTGGTAGTTGGTATGTGAGGTTTGACCAAGTTTGATATTTTATTATCTATTTGGTTACTATTTTCTAGGAAGTAAATTATTTTTTATTTTTTAGATTGCCTTGGCAGCAACACTGATAAAGAAGATCTTATGATTGCTATCCAAATTTAACAAAAACTGGAAAGCGGTTTTTCCAATACTGAAGTTATTATTAAAGTGTTTCTGTTTTTTAAAGCAGCAATGACCCGTAGTCTTTTGTAGAAGGTACCAGTTTTAACTTGATATCTCTTTAATGGTTCCGTATTTTGGGAATGGAACCCTGACAATTAAGTTAAAAATAATCCATAAGGTTACCATTAAATCATTAATTGACTTAATAGTTTATATTTTTTGATATGATGTAGCCAAATTCGTACTGGAGACTTTTGACTTAACTTTAGACTTTTCACAGAAAGGGTAATTGAATCGATTTCTTCGCTTTATGCCGACTTTTTACAAAGTCACCAGTATACTGGAAACCACATATTAACGAAACATGTAATAGACTAAGATCAGTGCTAGGCAAGTTCTATCATTTAAGCGAAATAATAAATAAACACACTCTGTATACCGTGTATTACGACGGAGACACTGCAGACACCCTGTTTAGTTATGGTTTGAGCTGTTATGGCCTTACTTTTAAGACATATTTAGATAAAATAAAACAACTACAGGTGAGATTAATAAAATATTTAGCTGATAAAAATACAAAAGATAGTTGTGATGGAGACTATGACAAATTGTTTGCCTCATGCCGAATACTTAGAGTTCATTGTAAGGTTAAGTATCTGATTGCTATTGAGACATATTCTTCCGAAGACCATAAGACCCTGGTAAAACACCACTATTGTACAAGATCAGCGAACAATAGAAAATATATCCAGCCAAAGGCAAATAATTACTACTGAGAAAGAACAAGAGGATACTTAACCCCAAAAATATGTAACAAAATCAAAGTATTAAAAGTGGCTGAAAAATTTTGTAAGCCTACACTAAAATTCAAATTAAAAAAAATATTTTTATACATAAATGTGATAAGCTTTTATTGTAAGTAGGTATAAATTATAAGTACTTGTTATTATAAATCTAAGAGCTCATCTGGCAACAAACTGTTATGCAGTTTGACAGAAAATAAAATGTATTAGTCGTAAGGTTTCTTTGTTAAATAAATTTCTTTAAAAAAAAAAACATTTAGATATCAGAAAAGACAACTTAATTAAGTATCAAGATTGTTAATTTTGGGGTAACAGAGTATACCTCAGTGGTGCAATACTGTCGATTTAATTTTCCACCACCAAAAGTGCGTTGCCATAACGCGCTTGACAGACTCTAACAATATGGCAGCCAATTCAAATTATGCATTGAATTTTTTAATTATAATGAAAAATAAAATAAAAAAGACATTACTTTTGCGCCACCCAGTATTTATAATTTAGTAATAAAACTTTTTCTCTCTTTCTTTCTAAAATGTACTACTCACAGCAGCCTGCGCAATGACGATCTGCCGCTTCATCTTCCTGACCCGCAGCCTGGCGAGGTAGCCGCGAGCGTAGCGCTCCACAGTTATAGCCTGGAACAAACACCCCTTTCACTAGCCGGTAGAGCACACATTGGCGCTACTATACTTTGTAGGTAAGGGGGCCCGGCCCCCAGCTCCAACTAATGAAGCCATCAACAAGTATCTGTTCTCGTGATCGAAGTAAATAGAAATAACTCTCAATGTAACAAGATCACATAAACAAAACAAACAACGACTTAAATTAGAAAAAGCATATTTTTTCATTAATGACAACTGCCCCCGTATTGTCCAAATTCAAGTGTCGTGATTCGCTAAAAATTAGATGTGATGTCATTTCTAGCCAATTACGATGCCTCTCAAGGCGATAACGATGGATGTTGAAGTTAGACAATAAGACCCCTGTACTTCTGGGGGGGCAGACGGTAAGATAAGATAAGATAATTTATTTACTAATTTTACAAAGTTTCTTAAATTACTATTGCACATTAAAAACTCTAGTTCAGTCTAGAGTCTACTCTAGGGGGAGCCGTGCCCCCCTGGCCCCTTCCTAGTTACGCCTATAAGCACACGTCATCCAAGCCCAGGTCTTCCTGTAGAGGACCCTTAGATGTATGTTGATTAAATTTTACTGTAGTTTTCAACGATACCTTCTGTCCGGTAAAGTTGTTAAAGAAAGCCATCACGCGCTAACTTATATACAAATGCAGACACAAATTTGTGAGGCGTACATTGAATGTTTTTATAATATTTAGGCTCAATCCCTTTATTTAGATTTATGCCAAATTAGAACAAAAAATCGGGAAATTTGCCCTACTTGGACTTAAAAACATAAATTGAACGGATTTTTGTCAGATGTGTACTCGAATGTGTTTTTATTGTTTTAGATAAAATCCAAGAAATCATACTAATTTCGTATTGAAAATGTATCCCAGATTAATTTTAATCAATAATATATTTGAAGGCCTTAAACCTTAGTAGACCATTTAACACGGGACCTGGCAAAGCGCGACTCTTAGTACTGAAATTATTCTGCCATTTTCCACGGGAGGGGAGGTAAACACGCACAGCACACATTTACACATTCACGCACACTCCTGCGAAAAATTGATATGTCACACTAAATCAAAAGCTGCAACACAAACACAAAACGCGCACACAAGTAAACTTACATGAACAAATTGTTCATGTACTTCGGCAGAGGGGGATAAGGGCAAGCTCACCTAGTCCCGTGTTATATGGTCTAAGCCTTAAACAATATTTCCAGAATGTTTCTTCTGACACACATTTTTTATGCCCGCGACGAAACCGGTGCGACTGCCTACATTTTCATCAAACGTGCACGTAATAGCGAAAAGAAAGAGCATTACATTGGTCACGCCCACAACTAAGTTGCTGCGCTCATAACGCCCGTTCAGAAACTTACCGCTCTGATCATCCTCTCGTCTTTGTACAGTCTTCTCGCCATGAATCCCCTGCAATGAGCTTGGAATGATACCACCAGTGTTCTGAGAGCTCGGTACTTGGTTCTGACGAGCCAGCCGCGGACATTACTCTGGATTGTAATGGCGGCTCGATTCTGCCGAATGACTTGGGCTTTTCTGTTGATGAATATTTAATAGATAATTATATGTCAATTTTAGATTTGTTTATATCTAGTGCTCTTCTTGATACAAATACAATACACAAATATATATTTTTAATAATTAATAGTTAACGTATACAATCCATTTAAGGGTGTATAATACCTAACTTCGCTTCGCATGATCCTGTTTTATACCAACAAATACTGGAACAATCACTCTGAAATTTATATATGATAAAGTTGAGGACTAATGCTATGTCCATGCTGTTGTGAAAACTTGATTCCATTAAACTGTCTCTATAGAAAAAAATTAGAAAGTTACCTCCAAACCGTACAATAAACTGATAGCATTCAATGAATCAATTAGATCTGAAACTTTACATAATATAACTGATATTAGTATAAAGCAGCTGCAGACTGTAACATAAAAATGAAAAAACCATCAGTGTAGCCGCGATTTTAAAATAACTGATGTTTTTGCGTGCGCGGCATCTGATTAGAGTGGGATAGACAGTTAAAAAGCAGAAGCGTTAGAGCAGGACTGCGAATTGAGGTATTATGGGCCCTTAAATATGTAAGTATTGTGATATGCTTCCTGTATACGTTATCTAAGGGCGCCAATGTTACATGTGTGAGAGAGAGAGAGGGGGGTGAGGGTGTGTGTGATGAGAGAAGTTATGTTTGCAATTGTGATTCTTTAGCCCTGCGATTAAGGTCTACGGATTGGAAATGGTTTATTCTGCAAGGGAGTGTATACAAGGGTATAAGGGTAAGGTTGTGTGTATGTGTATGAGAGAAGATGTGAATGTGTCGAATATAAGTAGTTAAGATAACTTTTATGTTATTAATGGTCAGAGGTGCAATTGTGTAAGACAATCGTATTTAAATTCGGCTAAGGAAATTAGCCCGTTTGACAATTGAAATCGTACGTTTTTGGCTGTCAAATGAGTACGATTGTCTTACACATTTACCCCCTGAAGTATCAAATAAAGGTAAAGCATGTCTCACCTCCTCGCCAGCACCCCTCTAGCCCTCGCCTGCAGCCCTCTGACAGTGTTGAGGATCCTCAGGTACTTGCGTCGCGCCACGAACCGCCGCACGCAGCTCTGAACGCGCACACAGTACGCGCGCTGTAAGTCGGCGCGTACTTTCTCCAAATATGCCACCTGGAGGGAAGTCACTCAAATTTTATTTGGGTTTCGTACAGGTATCTTACGGTGTCATTGGTTCTACTTATGTAAACAACGTTATAATTCCTTTGAAAATGACTTAAGGCGACTCTATTCGCCTGAACTCCCATACTAGCGCTGTTCGCTGATAATATCCTTATTTATAGGTACTTGCTTATTATTTTTTCTTTTTCAATATATCCCATACAATATCCATGACGTGAAACTAAAACATTTATCAAAATCAAATGCATACAAAAGTTACAAGCGTATGAAAGTCCTGGATTTTACACATATTTTGATGAATGTTTATGCACCGTAATGTCCTAGAAGCGATACAACAAATCAAATAATTTTAGTTTTACAGCAAAGTATATTCTATACTTTTCAAAAATATTTTTGTTTCATTTCGATTTTTGGGATATTTCTCCTGAAATCATAGGAACCACCAAAACCATTCTTGAGTTTTTTTTCAAAACATGAATTTTGTCTCTCGTTAACTTGCCTCTCACACCGTGTTCGGTTAGTTCCGTACGAGCTCGGGAAATGAACGTTTGGGCCAACCAATAACAGTCAGTTAGTGCTCCATAACCCGAAGTTGAATGTAGAATGAAATAACAAGCATAGCGACCCCGTGCGCGATTGACTTCAAGCCGCCGACTACAGGCTTCTTAAAGGTGAAACCGGTCAGCGGGCCTATTATGTAACTCAGTGTCGATTGCAGTCTGGTTGCTAAACCTTAAAAGGAAAAACTTAACTTTTAAAATTACGTTCAGTGTATATTGAACTGTTCACGAACTGTGACGTCACTTTAAGCACGAACGTATCCTTAGATAATCGGAATTCGATAGTATATCTATGCTTTTGACGTTTGGAAACCAGTTGGCAACCGACTCAACGATACATATTCTAGGGGCATGAAGTGAATAATAAAAGAGAATGCCACGGGATCGTATCAGATGGCGTCACAACCAAACAAAAGTCATAAAATTACTTAGATATTTTAAAATTGATTAAATTTTGATTAAAAGCGTTTACTTAAATCCAGAATTCTAACATCATAATGAAAAATATTTCGGTATATTCATTTCCGTTGCCGCTTTACTATGATTAGGATGCCAACCAATAATCGCCTCTATCAAAAGGTAATAAAGTCTTATTTGCAATTGCCATGTCTGTGTACAGTAAATTCGAATTGCGGATACAAATTTAAATGAGACTTGGTGATTTGGTAAGTACATTTTAGTCTCCCTAACGCCTAACTCCCTAACTTTGACGCCGTATGAGGCGCCATATATTACGCGACATGGTCCCTATTTAGTGTTATATTTTTTATGCCTTTACTTAAGTAGGTATACATTTTTTATTTTTTTGTATATTTGTAATATGGTTTTGTAACATTTTTTTTAATGCATGTTTGCTAAATTTCTTGCCCTTCTTCTTAGAAATACTACTCGAATGGTGCGGATGGTTAGGCATTATTTTTATTTATTGTTTATTTAGTTAATTTTTCAACACATTGTTCATTGCATTATGTATATATAATATTTTTATTCCTAGATTTTTCTATTTTATGCAGGTGTATAATTACATTTTAGTAGCCCAACCTAAATATTTTTTGTATGTATTTCCCTTATTAGTATATAAGGTTAAATAATAATAGTTAGCGAAACTATAAACATAGGTAGTACTGGCCTATATGAATAACTTTTTCTATCGGGGCTAAGCGAAATTCACAATTTTTTTTCACTTCCTCTCATATAAATTGACCATATCAGTCTTCTGGTTTACTATGAGAAGGCGAAAAAAAAATTGAGAATTTTGCATAGTCCCCATAGAAAAAGTTGTTCACAGAGACGAGTACTACCTATGTTTTGAGTTTCGCCAACTATTATTATTTAACCGTATACATGTATTTTTTTTTATATTCTAAAGATAAATATTGTAAAAATTAACTTTGACTTGTAGAAAGTATACTTTATGTATCTATTTTACAAAATAAATATTTTGATTTGATTTGATTTGACATTCTCCTTTGTGGAACAGTACAAATGATTTTCTGTTTATTATATTTCCCAAGTTCCACCAAGTAGCAACAATCAAAAGTATGAACGTAACTTACGAAGTCCGTTTGGCTATGTTTGTAGTAGTGACGTGCTATCTGTACAGGCGCGTTTTGAGTGTGTGGCGCGTATTGTAGCGCTCCCGAGGTTACGCACACTAGAAACAAGTGCTTGTGCGACTTGTGCGTGCATGCACTACACAATCATAGCCAACAGACTTCATGATGGAATATCTGTACTTCATACTAGAAAAACGAAACCCTTATATAGGTAAATATATTACTTTGTTAGCAATCTGTCTGTCCGAGTGTAAAGGGTGTTATTATCAGGAACTGCGATAGCAAGTTGAAGTTAATATAGAATACTAAGGTCTGTTGTCTCATACTGCTGTCAAAAATATTTATTACATATCGCAGTACTTCTTGTTCATCTATAGGTTTTGATTAAATCAACTACGGGCTTGGACAAAGTAGGCAAATCCTAAGGTATTACAGCTGGTGTCAGGCTCGACTGTGGAGGTACCACCATCTTACTCGCAAATCCTCCCGAAGTTATTCGGGGGAGAGTAAGAGAACAGCTCTCAGGCAAAAAACCAGGCGGCCCACCATTGCCTGGGACCGATAGATGGCGGTATATCCATCCCTAATTGCCGAGCCAATTAAATGTGACATTTAGTTAAACAGCCAAATTTATACTGGAAGTTTGGTAAGTCATCAGCAATGATTATAATCTCGGGGCATTTCAGTAAATTGTCATAACATGGAGATGCCTTTGTAATGTTACGAAATACTAGAAATTCTGGAACTTTAGAAAATTATAGAGAGATACGTATTCCTTTACTTACAATAAAACTTTCCCAAAAAGGGTCTTCAAACCTTAACGCCGACTACTTATTGAGTATTCAGTATGAATTTGGCTGCATATATAAATGTCACCTTATATAAAAGACTTGTGACGGGCAGCAGCGTGATTGTGGCACCGCGCTCGGCCTGCTCAGTTCAGGCATTTCTTCCAGTTGTCTCTGTCTAACAGCACTCACCTGTCCCGCTCTAAAGAATATCTTCGTAGACCCGAACTGGTATTTGTCTCTATCCTTGATGTGTATAGTGAGGATCTTCTCGCAGGTCAGCTTCATGTTGCTGCGGTCGATGTCCTTTTGGGAGCAGAGCAGGCGGTATCTGTGGTGTACAAGTTATATTATATCTGATCCTCAGCACAGTACCAATAACCCATTTCATTTTAAATTTCGCGAAAATATTCAATGTACAGACACGACTTTTTTACTACTTTATTAGACATACAGTGTGACCTATTCTCGTGCAGCAAACCAAAAATTTAGAGTTGAA
The DNA here is from genome assembly GCA_910592155.1 of Ypsolopha scabrella. Classification (NCBI taxonomy): domain Eukaryota; kingdom Metazoa; phylum Arthropoda; class Insecta; order Lepidoptera; family Ypsolophidae; genus Ypsolopha; species Ypsolopha scabrella. Next base: position 5,095,115 of record OU342989.1, on the reverse strand, counting down.
AAATCTAAAATAATACAAGCTCATTTAACTTCTAACCATATGTGTTAAAGCCTATTTTGCAATGCAAAGTTTTAGGTTATGGCAGCTTTAAATCTAATATTTGCTACATGAGAATAGGTGTCAGTATTCATAGGATGTTATGTTACTACTTGTCTTTTTGTTGTGTAACTAGTAAATAATTTAAAAATATAATTGACTTCTTGTCTTTTAGTATTTATATTATATACAAGGAAACACATCATAATCAACTAACGGACACCCAACTACGGAGTACGGACATGGGAAGAATCATACATCTGGCCACTTGGTGTGCATTACAGTCCAGGTCTGAACAGGTAACACTGACCTCTACAAGAAAGCAGCACAAGAAACCTCCCGTAAGTAGCTATGTAAAAAAGATACGGATGCTTTGTTTCTGTGTATTTCATGAAGTAAACGGAAAATTGTAATGAATTTTTGGTACATGCATTTCGACTATATGATCTAGGGTTTTGATTTTGGAAAACATGTTTGGATAAATTTTCCTCGATAGAAATAATTAATGAAATGAGGTCTTCAAACAAACTTTTTCTCCTTGTTTGACGGATAGGGATCATGTACAGAACTCAAACATATTTTACTAGATGGGTTTTAACAATATCTAGATATTTGATTTTGGGAATTTTGCTAGGTATTGTAGTTTTTTTTTATAAAATTAAAAAACCCACTTTTTTCTCTTTTGCGCTGAATCCGCCCCTCTCGCACTGCGCGTTTTTTCGCTTGGAGTGAGAGTGACAAAAATAAAATTTACATAGCCCCTTAAGATAATACTTTTTTATATCCTGTCTATCTACCTGTCGATCTGTCATCGTGACCATCAAAATCAAATTTTATTCAATCAAATCATTAATTTTATCTTTTTATATTTTATTATAGTAAATATTATTTATGTCTACGTGGGAGGCACTATAAGTTTCCGGAATGAATATGAAAAAATACTATTAAAGGTACAAAATTAATTTATTGTTTTTCAAAATAATCTCCCTTGGCGTCTATGCACTTTTTCATTCGATCAAACCAGTTTTGAAAACTTTTGTGCCACTCCCCTGTGGTGACCTCTGAAACGTGTTTTTCATACTCCTCGACAGCCTCTTCTGGTGATGAAAATCGTTGACCGCGTAATTGGTTCTTAATTTTTGGGAACAGAAAAAAGTGCCAGGGTGCCAGGTCGGGACTGTATGCAGGATGACTCATGAGTTCTACATTTTTCGTCTTCAAAAAGTCGTTTGTCTGTCTGGCCGTGTGAGAACTAGCATTGTCGTGGTGCAGGATGATACGGCGTTTACGGTTATTTTTACGGAGTTCGTCAATAACTTCCGGCAAACAAATGGTCGTGTACCAGTCACTATTCACGGTACGACGATTCTCTAAAGCAACAGTAGCCACGTGTCCAGTTTTATTAAAAAAAGAAGCAATCATCCGCTTAGATGCACTTTTCACGCGCGCCACTTTGGTTGGTTTCGGCTCATCTTGAAAGACCCATACGCTCGATTGCTGCTTTGTTTTGGGATCGTAGCAATAAATCCATGTTTCGTCACCTGTTACTATGTCCCACACCAAATTTGACGCACCCTCGTTGAATCTGGTAAGCATGGCACTGCACCAAGTGACGCGGTCCGTTTTTTGAGCCTCGGTCAAGTTGTGTGGGATCCACCGCGAGCACAGCTTTCTCACACCCAAATGTTTGTGTAGGATTGATTGTATTTGACTCATGCCTATTTCTAAGGATGGGCGAATTTCATGGTAGGTCACATGCCTGTCTGTTTCAATCATACGGCGCACAGTATCGATGTTTTTGTTGGTCACAGCGGTGGACGGCCGACCATCGCAAGATTCGTCACTGAGATTGATACGACCACGCTTGAATTCTGCAAACCAGCTATAAACAGTCGTCTTGCATGGTGCTTCATTGCCAAAAGCTGTTTCAAGCCGAGCGATGCTCTGTTGAGCTGTCAAATTACACTTAAAATCGTAGAAAATCATACTACGAAAATTTTCCCGAGTTAAATCCATGTTGATGCAGACACACAATTTTTTAAATGGCGCCACAAGGTAAAAACAAAAGACAGTCAGATGAAACAAACTGCATTCTACAGCCAAAGAGTTCTATTTTCAAATGTTGCAATAAATTTTTAAATATTGTTTATGTAAGTGGCCAGTTCCGGAAACTTTTAGTGTTACCTATGTATATATTTAACTAAAGCCGACCACATCAAGTGGTCGAAATATATCTTGCAGAACTACCTTTGATTATGTGTTTCCTTATATATATTAATATAGTAAATAATTTGAAACAGCTAATTAAAGAAGACTACCTTATAGGGAAGGAATTCCAGCATTTTGCTGCGCAGCAGTAGCGAAAACTTATTCGATATGCTGATGGATACGAATGTTGAGGTAGGCAGTATAATCTTAGTGGGATGCGAGACTAACACGTTTACTGAGTTTTAACTTGTATAAACGTGAAGTTCACTGTTCCTCAAACACAACAAAGAGAAGGCTCGCAAAATGCAGTACGAATGGTATAAAGTGAGTACCAATACCTGCTAAAGAAGTCCTGATACAGCCACCTCGAAGGAAAGCCGGCAGCCGATATTCTGATGGTCTCCAAAACTCCACACGCTCTGCCAAAAAAAACACCATTTATTTTCATATTTTCAGAGTTCCGTAGCTCTAAATGAAAAAACGAAACCCTTATACGATCCTTTTGTTGTCCGTCTGTGAAGGCCCTTTTTCTGGAGCCCCGTTAGAGATATCAAGTTGAAGCAAATACCTCCTCCAAAAGTCTACAGCCCCATAGTGCTGTTAAAAAACCAGGCTTCTATCAAGTCTTTAGGTTTTTTTCTAAGAAACTAAGCGCTGCAAAAGCCCGAATAGTGGTAAATCCTAGGATTTTCCGGTAAAACCTAAAATTTACCAAGTGGTGATGGTAAAAGTCCGAATTGTTTTTCGATAATTCTCAATTTCGGACTCTTACCATCAGTCACCTAATTATACATAGGTTCTACCAGAGAGTTATGGTAAATGCTGAATACGACATGTCCATACTTTGTTTTCAGTACACCTGCATGCATTTTAGAAACTACATGAAAATAAATAAGCTGCAGTTCATTATCTTTTTGGTTCCCATCATTTTTTTTGTCTTGCCTGGGCATATCGTATTTCTGTTTCTGCGGCGTCGTCGCTGACAGGGTCGCCATTAGCGCCGGCAGCGACGCACGGAACTGAGATCCGACCGTTTGTTTCTGTCCCGACGCTCGGCGGGGCGGTTGCTGTAATGACTAGCACATAGACCTAACCTCAACTGCTGCGTGGCTCTCGCCGCGTCGAACTGGAACGCCTTCTTCTCGTCGTTGGGCTTGATGCAGCGCACGTAGTGCGGCGTCGTCGCTGACAGGGTCGCCATTAGCGCCGGCAGCGACGCACGGAACTGAGATCCGACCGTTTGTTTCTGTCCCGACGCTCGGCGGGGCGGTTGCTGTAATGACTAGCACATAGACCTAACCTCAACTGCTGCGTGGCTCTCGCCGCGTCGAACTGGAACGCCTTCTTCTCGTCGTTGGGCTTGATGCAGCGCACGTAGTGCGGCGTCGTCGCTGACAGGGTCGCCATTAGCGCCGACAGCGACGCGCGGAACTGAGATCCAACCGTTTGTTTCTGTCCCGACGCTCGACGGGGCGGTTGCTGTAATGACTAGCACATAGACCTAACCTCAACTGCTGCGTGGCTCTCGCCGCGTCGAACTGGAACGCCTTCTTCTCGTCGTTGGGCTTGATGCAGCGCACGTAGTGCGGCGTCGTCGCTGACAGGGTCGCCATTAGCGCCGACAGCGACGCGCGGAACTGAGATCCAACCGTTTGTTTCTGTCCCGACGCTCGGCGGGGCGGTTGCTGTAATGACTAGCACATAGACCTAACCTCAACTGCTGCGTGGCTCTCGCCGCGTCGAACTGGAACGCCTTCTTCTCGTCGTTGGGCTTGATGCAGCGCACGTAGTGCGGCGTCGTCGCTGACAGGGTCGCCATTAGCGCCGACAGCGACGCGCGGAACTGAGATCCAACCGTTTGTTTCTGTCCCGACGCTCGACGGGGCGGTTGCTGAAAATAATAGTAGTTTATGCTATAATTGCGGTAAGTTATTGCCTTTACCCACGTTTTTCTTACTACGTTTTTCAATGCATAGTGTGAGTAAATAAATGAAACGTAATTAAAGAAACAAACAAATAGTAAATACTCCAAATGAACTTAAGGCTTTTAGTGCTTTCCCATACTGCAACGATATGTTTAGATACTCACTTAATAGTGAGCCACTTGGCAATCTTCACATCCAGATTTATTTTTCTTCCGCTTTTCTATGCCGCAATTAAATGTTAATTTGTTTTTTTTTTTTTTTTTTTTTTAATTTATTAACTTTACATTAAATATTTAAATGGACCAGTGATGCTGTAAGATCACATGTGATCTATCCCAGCATCACAATACGTTATACAGAGAAATTAGCCAATAACCAGTGTGCTAACTAAAGTACAAAAACTTTAACACCTATTTAATTTACTCAAATAAACCAACTAATAATATGTTATCTCCTTGCGAGGCATAAATCGCCAAGTGTTTAAAATATACGTCTTTCATGGTAAAATCATCTTATATAATCAACTTACAGTCAAGCTCTGCAAGGGTACGGAAGGCATGGTCCTCCGTTTGCTGGGTGGCGGCAGCGTAGCGGACGCGGTCGTCGACTCAGCCGAGAATATCGCGTGTACAAGTCGACACGCTGTCGCCGATCTGTTAATTTTAACTTATTACATATATATTTTTGTAAACAACACATATCGTCACGACACGAATCCCCGAGAAGGTGTCGGAGGTGTTCCCAAGTGTTAACTGTGAAATGAAAGTCACAGTCCACACTCTGCACACCCGAGTTACTCCGACGATTATTGCATCGTATTACTATCGCCGTATTTCGGGCACAATTACACGCTTTTTTGGGCATGCAGGTTTTCTCACGATTTTTTTCCTTCACCGTTCAGCGGAGGAATGGAATTTTAGGAATATCCAAAAAATCACGGGAATTGAAAGGGTTCTTTAAAAAAAATTTGAGCTGACTGTAGCTCACATTGAACTCCCAAATGTAGGGATTAAATCTGTTCCAAAATACACGAAAATATTGTATTTTTTCAACGTTTTTGTTTCAGTTACATCCTAATAATTTGGCTAAATACGAGTTGGACTCTACGGAATCCTAAAAACATCAATTTATTTATTTATTCAAAAATTTTCACAGCATTACAGAGTCATCCAATTCACTGCACAAAAGACAAAAAAATAATAGTAATTGAGGAACGTCTAAAAGAAAACAAAAAATTGGGTCTAAGGTCAGTCTATCAAAGAAAAGATCACACTGTGTGCGAGCGAGCACTAAGATAATTATTTGGCACAAAAAGTCGACAGACTTACACTGCCAGCTCAGGGCAGTCAGAATTTCCACGCAGAAGGCAGCATGCAGTCACCATCAACTCACAAGCTCGTCTGACCTCAAGAGAGTTGAATCCTAGGACGCCCAGTAGAACTTGGTGGGGTACATAAATGGATAAAAAACATACTTTTTCTTGTAAAGGAATCGCAAGAATGCTTTTTGAACCTTTTCAAGCATAGTGGCGTATTTTTTCTCGTGTGGGCTCCACGCGATAGAACAGCCTCCATTTTGCTTCTAACCAACGCAGTAAAGAGAACCTGGATTATTTTGGTATCATAGAAATCCTTTGCGTTACGTATTATGAAACCCAACCGACGATAACAGGCTACCGCAAGGCTCTTTATATGCTCATGGAACGTGAGTTGGGCATCGAAAACAACACCCAGATCTCGAGTCAACACGAGCAAACTTCAGAACCAAGTTCGCGTGAAGAGGTTGTCGAATACGGGGGAAAGAGAAGACGTTGCACTTTGAGGCATTAAAGTAGAGCTTGTTTCGAATACTCCATTGAACTACTGAATCAAGTTTTGTTGGAGTAAGCGATGATCGGAACTATCTTTTACAGAAAGAAACAGTTTTACGTCATGAGCATACAATAAACAGTTCGCATGGTTCAAGTCAAGCTCAAGGTCATTAATCATTATAATAAATAACAAAGGACCAAGAATTGATCCCTGACTAACACCTGAGCGTGTATGGTACGGTGGGGGTATATAACAGCCATACTTTACGTATTGTTCTCTATTACGCAGGTAGTCAGCCAGGAAGCAAAGCAGGCTGGGGGCGAAACCAAACGAATATAACTTATCTAAAAGTACGTCATTATATTATATTAATATTAGCTACGCGGATGACATGGTGCTGCTGAGTGCCTCTGTATGTGGTCTCAACAAGCTGTTAAGCATTTGTGAAAAATATGCTACAAGCCATGGCCTGAAGTATAATGAAACGAAGAGCGAATGCATTGTGTTTCGGGCAGGGAGCAAATTTCCATCTAATGTTCCACCGATAAAACTGAATGGAGGCCCACTAAAAATGGTGGACCAGTTTATGTATCTGGGACATATAATTACATCTGAGCTGAAGGACAATGCAGACATTGAAAGGGAGCGCAGGTCTTTGTCTGTCAGAGCGAACATGATAGCTCGCAGATTTGCTCGTTGTTCCACTGAAGCTAAGAACACTCTTTTTAGAGCTTATTGTACATCCTTTTACACGAGCAGTCTGTGGGTTAGTTATACGCAAAGACAGTAAAGCGATCTGCGTGTTCAATACAACAACGCGTTCAGGATGCTGATGGGGCTGCCCCGGTTCTGCAGTGCGTCGGGAATGTTCGCGGAAGCGCGAGTAGATTGCTTCTACGCGACCATGCGCAAACGGTGCGCATCCCTGGTAGGCAGAGTTCGGGTCAGCGCCAATGGTATCCTGAGCATGTTCGCGAGCAGGTTCGATTTTCAGTACATGAACCATTGTACTATGATTCATGTACTTAAAAATTAAAATATGTAAATATAGGATTATGTTATTATGTTACTAACAATAGGTTAAGCAGTTTTCAATTTTAGATATATTTTTATTACTAACATTATTGTAGATACTGTGTGTGTTATATGGCTTTTTGCTGGCCGAAATAAATGAAATTAATTATCCACGCGGTCAAACGCCTTTTTGAAGTCAAGATAAGCTAAGTCCACCTGTCCGCCCCTTTCCATTTGCGCGGAGATATAGTTTACAAAGGTAAGCAGGTTTGTATCTACAGACCGTTTGCTTCTAAAGCTATACCTACTGAGAGTCAGACAGAAAAGGTTTGATTTGAACTGATATTTTATTATGTAGAGTAGACTCGAAGACTTTAGCCAGGGAGTTGAGATTAGCTATGGGCCGATAGTTCTCTACCTTAGATCCATCATTTGTTCTTAGAATTGGACTAACACGTGAAAATTTCTATTTAGAAGGATACCTATAGTCTGTCAAAAAAGTGTTGAAATGAAAATTGTAGGAACTATTTTTCTTTCGCCTGGTTACAACAAACAAATAAGTATAAAATCTGTTAAATCGAGTTAACTGCGTTATTATTTCATAAATATATTACCTAAATTATACTACTTGAACGTTTAAAGTCCAATAAAGTTAATTAAAGTTTCATTTTCATTTCATCACTTTTTTGACAGACTGACCTGTTTGCAAAGAAAGATTTAGTATGTAACCAATCGGAAGAGACAAGACATCACCGCAAGCCTTCAAAATATGAGGAGGAATAGATATCAACAACATTGATGCTATAGCGACATTAAAGCGACAAAAAACAAGGCGCTAAAATGGTAGCTTCCCCTCTGAATACAGAAATTATTTGTTGTCTTACTTTGAGTATGTACAACAATGTAACCAAATTTGAAACTCGTATGTACAACCGCCTTTAAGATAGAGCTAAAACAAATAACGTTAAAAATTTTATTTTTTCGAGATTTCTTGTATGCGCAACCCCTTGGTTTTTTTTGTTACTTTGTCATGATAAGAGTGGGCATAGTAACACGTATTCTGTGAAAACGGGCAGGTTCGATTCCCGGTCAAGGTAAGTCATTTTTCAAGAAGCATTGTTGAATACAGTTTTTATTTTCACCAAAACCGATGGCAAGAGTCATTTGAGCAAACTCTAACCTAAACCTTTGAAATTGCTGTTTTGTATGGAGAATTTGAAGAAAACTCAGTTTTCAGTACAAACGTATTTGTATTTATTTTAGGAATGACAAATCCAAATTTTATTAAAGAAATTATATACCGGGTGTAAATAGACTGCTACCATTAAATGAAACCACATAATCTACCGACCCTACTGAACCACTTTTCCCAAGAATCATACCCACGGACACCCTTAGTTTAGGAAATAATTGAGTTCCAAACAAAAATGCGTGAACCCTAACGCACCGACATACGGGCGAGTTTAGATAGAGCGTCGTCCGTGAAACCTAAAGCTGTTTAACGGACGACGCTCTCTCTAAACTCGCCCGTATTTCGGTGCGTTAGGGTTCACGCGTTTTGTTTGGAACTCAATTATTTCAGAAACTAAGGGTGTAAACTAAACTAATCTTGCAATATTTTTTTTGTTTTGTATATATACTATAATATTATAAAAAACAAAAATTAGAAAATTTCGGCAACTTCATAGGTAAAGCCTATTAGTTTATATTTACCACTTACTGAGTCTCCAGCAAGAATTAGGCTGGATAAACGAAAGTCACCTTATATAGTACAAAATATAAAGAAACCAGGTACCTACTTGATACACTCGAGCTGTTCTTCAGAGACCGTGTCTCGGTTCTTCTCTAGGAATCCGCCCGCTTGGTACTCCACGTCGTCCGCAAAGTGCTTGATTATGAATGCTGCAACAGTACATTGTTTATTTGTTAGTATTCCAACGCCTTGCTCTACGTGGTCTCCAGGCCCATCACGTCGGCTACAGATATGGCCCGCCCACTGCCACTTCAACTTACTGATTCCGCAGGCTATGTCGGTTACTTTCGATTTCCTACGGACCTCCTCGTTTCGGATTCTTTCCCCAAGCATAGCCCGCTCCATAGCTCGTTGAGCAACCTTAAATCGGTGGATTTGTAAGATACCATGTCTCAGCGCCATACGTCATCACAGGAAGGACGCACTGGTTGAACATCTTAGAATGAGGAGGACGGAGGACCGCCAAGAGTGACGATGACAGGCTGACGGATGGATGGATGGATGGATGATTCGAACGAATCCGAAGTCTAGATTTGTGTTCGGTCTGCGTGCTTCGGAATGCACATTAAGGACGCTCGTCATGAGCGCAGCAACTCAGTTGGGGGCGTGACCAAATGTAACAGTATTACGTGCACGCTCGATTAAATTTTCGTAGGCCCTAAACTGAAAACGTGCCGTGAGGTTTTCACACATATTATTGGTTAAAATTATTCTAGTAGATCACATTTTCGTACTAATTAGTACTTTTTGATTTTCACTAAAACAATAAAGACACAGTCGGCTGCAATTTGGTTAAAAAAAACGATAAATTTACGTTTTTTATGGGTTTGTTGTTAAAGTATGATTCCAAATTTCCGATTTTTGTTTTATTTGGCATAGATCTATATAACCTCAATTGGCTATCCTAAAATATTATAAAAAGTAAATTAACATTATATGTATAATTGCGGTACAGAAAATAAGAAAAGTAAAGTGTATTCAAGTTTTATTATAAAAACATTCCATAGACACTTCATAATTTTATGTTTGCGTTTATATGGAAGTTTGCGCGGGATGGCTGTTCTGTGGATCCATATTACGTAGGTTGCCACGAAAGTATTGAGCTGTATAAAAACTATCAACAGGTACTTCTCAAAGAGCACAATAAATAAAAGTTAATTTAGCTATTAACCTCTTTGTACAATTAAATCGCATACGGGCCAATTTCTTTTTATGTTTTGATGATAAAGTCAGTCCTGTTTTGTTTTTGCAAGAGAATCGTTTCGCGCTATATTATGATTATAAAATAAACTTAACATTAACGGAATCTGACAATCCTTTCTACAGCCTGACCTGGCCCGTGTGACTTCTTCTTATTCCCCACCGTAAAGAAAATGATGCGTGGCCAGCATTGACCTCTCATAATGTGTGTCTTATACACAGTCTCTAAGAAAAGTTCGTCAGAAAGTGTCCGAACGTGTGACGTGCATAGTAGCAAAAATGAATTCAACCATATTAAGACGTTACGTCGTTAACATAAGATGCAATGTCAGTTGTACGAAATCGTGATTCGATTTTGTCACCCCATAGCGGTGATAAGATGCATCGCGGACACTTTTTGAGCGCGATTGTGAGTCTAGTTGTTTATGTGACGTCAATGGTGGCCGGGCATTCATGAACTCGGTCGGGGCAGTACAAGAATTTAATCGTCTTTTTTTCGACCTTCCGCACAACGCGGTTTTAAATGTTTTGAGGACTGGTTTTTGAGAATGTGACGATATGTGGACCTTGGAGGAGGTTATTTTGAAAAACATTAAAGTTATCTTTAGAAAAAACTAATAGTTTTTATGCAGCTAAAAACTTTCGTGGCAACCTACGTATGTGCCCGAAGTATGGCCACAGAGCTCACCACCCATCCGCTGATCATGCATGTACCGAACCAAAAGTGCGGGTGGACTCTCACCTGCATTCCCGAACCTCGGCTTCACAAAGTGCGGGTAAGCGGCGCACTTCCCGTGCAGCTTGGACACGAACCCCTGGTCGCTGCCCTGCGGAACCCTGCACTCCTCGTCCAGCAGCGCGAGGATCCCTAGCCGGTCTTCGATCAGGTCTATGCAGGGCTGGTTGTCATAGAAGTCTATCATCTTCCAGGAGATCTCTTCCTGGAAATAATAACAGGAGATTTAATAAATCTCCACAACTGTCTTTAAAAGTGGGCAGAGATTAATGATCCTCATTTGCTACGATCCTGAAACGCTTTGGGGTAAAGATCGCACAAAAATAGCGCGTTTAAACCCCCAAAATTGTGGGTATTTTGGGGGTTGTGACAACTGAGTGAATTTAGTCCCTCCCCTCTTGTTATTAAGTTTTTTGTGTATTTGTTTTGTTAATCTATTCTATGTATAAATTAATCAAAATTGAAATCTGTTATTGGCCTTAATACTAAATAATTTGTTATATATTTTATATCTGCTATACATCGCTGTTGATTTCTGTACATAATTAAATTGAATTAAAAATATCTTTTTCATCCTAAGGTCAAAAAAACGTTCAGAAAGTATGTGTATTTTCTTAAATCCTTACCCAAATCATAAATTAATTAGAAACAAAAATTCCTCCTGTCTTGTATTTTGTACCCCTTTAACACAGAATATCTAATAGTACTACTTACAGAATGGCCACTCCCCGCCCCTCCCAAGCTTTACAAAAGCCATCGCGCACCACAGATCGATGTAGTGTTTGTTGTCTCGTAACAGAGGATTCGAGCGAGCGAACGCATAGCAAAAGCATTTTGTCAGAAAGTCTACATTAGAACGCTTGCTTCGCGCGCTGCCGGCACGCATAATCAGTGAATTTTCGAGGCTTTTCTGGATTACACGAAAAAGTATTTGGTGCAGGTATTTTCTAGTTTACATTTTAAAATAAACTATGTTTTCTTGCTATACCAGTTATTTCGGACATTAAACCCAAGCTGCTTGGATAAAAAACCGGCCAAGTGCGAGTCGGACTCGCGCACGAAGGGTTCCGTACCATTATCTATAAAAACGGCAAAAAAATCATGTCTGTTGTATGGGAGTGAGCGGGTCCGACTCGCACTTGACTTTTAGTATTTGTTGTTATAGCGGCAACAGAAATACATCATCTGTGAAGTCTGAAAAAACATGTCTTTAAGTTTCACATTGATTATGGAAGCGTTTCAGAACGTACGACCATAGTGCGAGATTTCACTCGTTTATTAGAAAGAGACAAATCTATATAGGAGCAACAGAAAGAAAAATCTGGTTGCACCAATCAGGTGGCCCAATGTGATTTTCGCATTACTCCGAAGCGTTTCAAAACACTTTCGTGCAATTAAACAGTTCGGTTACCCTCGGTTAAACTCGTGTCCATTTTTGAACGCTCTAGGGTGAAATTCGCATCACTCCGAGGGATTTTCGCTCGTTTCGAACAGAACCTAAGTAAGTAATTGACTCAGCATATTTATGCAAAAACCCTCGATATCTAGAAGGCAAGGCCTTAAGGTTTAATTTTATTACACACTACATAGGTGTGTACTGTACCATATACGGATGCTTATGTTCGCCCAAAAGTGATAGAGTTATAAGTTTCTTTCATTTTCCAAGAGATTAAACAAGTTAAGTTCATTGCTCCAGGATTCGTTCCCAAGCGCACAACTTACGATTGTTTCTCTTTTTTCGGAATAAAAAGTAATAAAAAATGTGATTTATGGCACTACGAAGTGATAGAAAGAGAGGTGCCTCGTAGGTGAATAAAATTTAAAGGCCCATAGTACCTCAATTCGCAGTCCTGCTCTAACGCTTCTGCTTTTTAACTGTCTATCCCACTCTAATCAGATGCCGTGCACGCAAAAACATCAGTTACTTTGAAATCGCGGCTACACTGATGGTTTTTTCATTTTTATGGAACAGTCTGCAGAGCTGCTTTATACTAATATCAGTTATATTATACAAAGTTTCAGATCTAATTTCAAGTATTTATTGAATGTTATCGGTTTATTGTACGGTTTGGAGGTAACTTTGTAATTTTCTTCTATCGACAAAATTGTATGGAATCACGTTTTCACAACAGCATGGACATAGCATTAGTCCTCAACTTTACCATATATGTCAATTCCAGGGTGATTGTTGTAATATTTGTTGGTATAAAACAGGATCATGCGAAGCGAAGTGAGGTATTATACACCCTTGAGCGACGCAGCGCTGTACAAGCTGAATTGCACTTTATTGCCGCGTGCCGTGAGTAGTTTTTTATTTAAGTGTCTTTGAAGAGTGGATCTTTTATACGTAGAACTATTATTTCTTCTGTGACGGAACATAAAACCGCACAAACCTTGATATATTCGTCCTGTTCGAGTTTGAACACGTGCGAGTTAAATTGTTGCTGCAGCTTCTCATTCGCGTAGTTGATACAGAACTGCTCGAACGAGTTTATCTCGAAAGTTTCAAACCCGTAGATATCGAGGACACCTGTGTACAAATAAACGCATATTTAAACGTATTTTTCAATGCAAGCGCTCGTAGAGAACCATTTTATACGCATCAAAACTGTTGGCAAAGTTATTTTTTACCGCACTAGTGCTTTATTTCCTTTATTGAGAGAAAGTTGCCAGTCTTTCCTTGTGTACCATAGACTTGATGGAAATAAACTGCGTTCAGTTTGATCGTCAGACGAAAACCCCCTACCAGTGACAGCAGGACAGTATCAAGGCTTGTGAGGTTGGTGTCGCCCGACGATCAAACTGAACGCAGCCTACGAGCAACGCATCAAATTGAACGCAGTTTATTTCCGTAAAGTTCGCAAATTACGTGCACAGAAAAATGGCCGCCTAAAATACGTTTGGAGTATTTATTGTTTGTTTCTTTAATTATGTTTCTTAAAACATCATAATAACACTAGTACCGTTTCCCTTATATCACATTAATAACTTCAACCGGTTTCGCCTCATGGCATTATCAAGGAAAGAATAATATATGATTGTTATGTTTACATTGCAATTTTAGGTAAATTGCTTTGTGACATGTTGACACAGAAGGAAACGAATTTTAAAGTGGTGAAGATTTAAGTGAAATTTTAATTTTTGCATGATTTTAGAATAATAAAATAGTACTACTAAAGTGTCATCAAAAAAATCGAAACACTACAAGACTTTCTTTCTGGCGACAAATAACCAAATAAAAACCGGCCAAGTGCGAGTCGGACTCGCGCACGAAGGGTTCCGTACCATCCATCCATCCAGCAGCCTGTTTCGTCCACTGCTGGACATAGGCCTTTCCAAGATTTCGCAACGCTTGGCGGTCCTCCTGGAATAAATGCCCATACTCACACACGCTGGGCAGGAGGGTTCACACTAATATTATAAATGCGAAAGTTTGTGTGTGTGTGTGTATGTTTGTTACTCTTTCACGCTGAAACGGCTGCACGGATTTGGATGAAATTTAGAATGGATATAGCTTATACCCTAACTTAACAGATAGGCTACTTTTTATCTCGAAAAAAAAAGCATTTTGTTAAGCCGAATAAATGTCATCTAGGCTCAAGTACAGATCAAGAAGCCAATTTCAACAGGTTAAGCAAATATTGATATTTTTAATAAAAATGAAATTTCAATCAAAAAACGTATGGAAGGCTTCTATGAATTTTATGGGGTACTAGCTTTTGCCCGCGGCTCCAACCGCGTGTTATTCGGTTTAACGACATGCTTTTTTAGTAGCCGATGTGTTAAGTTAGGGTATAAGCTATATCCATTCTAAATTTCATCCAAATCCGTTCAGCCGTTTCAACGTGAAAGAGTAACAAACACACACACACACACACCCTGACAAACTTTCGCATTTATAATATTAGGAAACTTTTCAGAACGTGCGATCATAGTGCGAAATTTCACTCGTTTATTAGAGAGAGACAGATATATATATATAGGCGCAAGAGAAACAAAAATCTGGATGAACCAATCAGGTGGCCCAGTGTGATTTTCGCATCACGCGGAAGCGTTTCATAACACTTCCGAGCAACTGTCAGGTAACAGTTCGTTTACCCTCGGTTTATCTCGGGTCAATTTTTGAACGCTCTAGGGTGAAATTCGCATCACTCCGAGTGATATTCGCTCGTTTCGGTACCCTAGTGTGATTCGGCCGTCGCCGCCACCAACATTCGCATTGGCACGTATATTTCGCGGCCTTTTCAAATTTGGTTTCAACCGTTTAGGTTATTTTGAAAATTTTAGCCTTAGACGTTAGCAGGCAGATAAAAATTTGTTTGAAATGTTCGAAAACCGTCAAGTTATAGAGGATTTCTCGAGTTGACACATGACCCATGCCTGTGACCACCCCCCCCCCTTCCCCTCGGACCGCCACTATTAGACCATCTTACCAATAAAATGCTTCCTCGCGTGCTTGGTGTCCAAAGCCCTGTTCACAGCAGAGACGAGCCACGCGAACAGCTCGCCGTACATTCGTTTAGCTAACGCGTCCCTCGCGAACGCCGCGCGGGTTATGTTCATCCTGGAAATAGATATTAGTTGCTTTTCTTTCAACTACTGAGGAGAAAAATGTATTTAAGTTGTCAAGTCCCGATTAATGTGTAATGGTAAGAAAATAAAGTAAAATAAAAGTTGATAAATCAAATCAAAATATTTATTTTGCAAAATAGATACGTAAAGTATACTTTCTACAACTCAAAGTTAATTTAATAATAATAACAATATATATCTTTAGAATATAAAAAATATATTATAATACGGGATAATATACAGCTGCATAAAATATAGGAATCTAGGAATAAAAATATTATATATACATAATGCAATGAACAATGTGTTGAAAATAAACCAAATAAACCATAAATAAAAATAATGCCTAACCAATAATACTCGTAGATAATAGCAGATTATGCACTAAGGGGATAAAGCAGTGTCTATGTCGCTGGCGGCATATAGAATCCTGAGTTAAGCGAGGGGTTCAAGCTGCCCAAGACGAAGACAGGCTTTATTCCAGAGGAGCATACTCTACTTTTCACACAAATATTGCAATACATTCACTAACAATCACAGCACCAAACACCGTCTTTTGTTTCACATTCTTTGTAAACGCACCTCTTTCTTTTATTCTGCTTATGGTGGCCAGTTCGATTTTCGAACAAACCTCTTTACAATGCCATATGAGCATTGTTTTACTGAGAGTTTTCCACGAGTTTCCACACGAATTTGACGTTCCAAATTCAAATCACTTTATTCCTTAGGTTTCATACCACTTTATATCCCTTAAGATATAATGCTTTACTTTACGTTGAGGTTGCATGACATGTAATTGGACATTGTCGAGCAGGCGGTGTGAAAATTTATTTGTTTTATATTTTAACAGGCCAGATTCTTTTAAGTTTACTTGTTGTACGAATGTACTTACTAATGTATGAATCTTTGGCACTGACCTGTGTATTGGAATAGTTCATCCATCCATCCATCAGCCTGTTTCGTCCACTGCTGGACATAGGCCTTTCCAGGATTTCGCCACTCTTGGCGGTCCTCCTAGAAGAAATGCCCATACCCACACACGCTGGGCAGGCGGGTTGGTGAGCGCGGTGCCGAAACTCTTGCACCAGTGACGCTGCTGCCCGTCACCAGTCTGTTTTATATAAGGCCTGGCAATTGGGGATGGATACGAGGCATGCCTTTTAAGTTTTGTCGTTTGTAGAAACAAAAACAACTGGAACCTAATAGTACTTTTTATTGTTTTTCAAAGTATTCTCCACGTAGTTTACAACACTTTTCCGTTCGCTCGAACCAGTTATTAAAACATTTATTCCACTCCAAAGTGGGGGTGTTCAATATGGCTGATTTGAAAGCGTCGACTGCTTCTTCACCAGACTGGAACCTTTGACCACGAAGAGTTTTCTTAATTTTAGGAAATGTAAAGAAATCGTTAGGGCTTAGGTCAGGACTGTATGGAGGATGGTCAAGAATTTCTACGTTTTCCTGCTTCAAATACTCAATTGTTTGATGAGCGCTGTGTGAGCTTGCGTTGTCATGATGTAGGATGATGCGTCGCTTTGGGTTAGATTTCCGAAGTTCGGCGATGACTTGTGGTAAACAAACTGTGGTATACCACTCTGCATTAACCGTTTTACGATCTTCAAGTGCAACTGTCACAACATGCCCGGTTTTCGCCACGAACGTAGCCACCCTCTTCTTTGAAGTGCTTCGAGAGCGAACAACTTTAGTCGGCTTTGGTTCGTCTTTGAAGACCCAGATTGTGGATTATTGTTTGGAATCAGGATCGTAGGCATAGATCCAAGATTCGTCACCACTGATGATGTCGTAGACGTGATTTGACTCTCCTCGGTTGAACCTTTGAAGAGTTTTCTTACACCATCTGACGCGGGCCTTCTTATGATCGTCGGAAAGCAAATGCGGGATCTAACGGGAAACTAGCTTTCTCACACCAAGCGCCTCATGCAAGATCTTCTGAACGGTTGTCCCTGAGATGCCTAATAACGCCTCTATCTCCAGATATGTCACATGACGATCTTCGAAGATTAGATCTCTCACAGCGACAATGTTATCTTCAGTGAAGGCGGATTTTGGACGTCCTTCACGAGATTTGTCACTAAGACTGGTACATTCACGTTGGAATTCTAAATACCAGCGTTCAACAGTCCGCAGACATGGGGCTTCATCATGGAACACAGATGTTAGCTCTTCGGAACACTGAATCCGTGTTAGGCCTCTTCGGAAGTTATAGAAAATGATTGCACGGACATTTTCCTTAGTAAGATTCATTTTCGTACGTGACCTGACAGATTCAAAACAACGCTGTGACTAAACAATTGCATTAATCCTAATTCTTTCAATTGTTTTGAAATTCTAAATTCTCGAAATTTTAATATTGAGCAGTTCTAAGTTCAAAATTGGCGGCAAATATGTAAACGACAGAACTTAAAAGGCATGCCTGGTATACCGCCATCCATCGGACCCAGGCAATGGTGGGCCGCCTGGTTTTGCCTGAGAGCTGTTCTCTTACTCTCCCCCGAATAACTTCGGGAGGAATTGCGAGTAAGATGGTGGTACCTCCACAGTCGAGCCCGGCATTAGCCCTACCACCTAGAGAATACTATTGGAATAGTATTGTTATGATAATGTCTGTGATATTTGGCTATTTTCAAGAAATAAAATAAACCAAACCTTAGCTCAAATTTTAAATTTCCATATAACTTCATCTCCCTAGGGAGGACAGATAATTAGTATTGTACTGAGACCAAAACATTTTTTTTTAATTTGTCTGTATGTATGTATGTATGTTCCGTTTTAACCCAAGAACCACTCAACGGATTTGGATACGGTGCTCAGTAACAAGGTTCGATTACCCTTTTTGTGAAATTTGTAAATTATTCTTTTCGTGTTTCTTACAAACGCAAGCCCAGCCCCGAGTTAATTACTACGGGACGTCAAGATTTTATTTTGCGAAATTAGCAAAAAGTGTTATCGATCCATGTTACTGGTCACTTACCAAGCCTCCAGTATCAGTTTGGCTGCATAAATTTTATGAGGTCTAACAATTCAAAGTGAAAATAATTTAAGAGATGATAGAGTATCCCTAATAGACAACAAAGCACCGAATTTTTTTTTGTTGCGTATCCTTTTTTTGACCTTTCCATAGAAATTTAGTCAGTCTATTGAGACACTTTGTACTGGGAAGTAAAAAAAAATTTGAGCATAAATTTTTGATCCATTAACGGTATATGATCTACCGTAGAATTATTTTTACTTATTCTTGTAGGACCTTATATAAAGATGAGTCCCAGTGTTGCCATACCTGGTAACAATGACCTCGTGTGCCGAAGCGATCCGCCGGTGCGTCAACCAGCGAGACAACTCCACTTTGGACACGCCGAGCAGAGTGCACACGTGGCCCAGGTGCTTGTCGTTTTGCTGAAACAAATAACCATCTAAAAATCTAACATGAACTCGTGTTACAACTTTACACAAGCATTATTTCCGCCATTAACACATTTACAGAAAAAATGTATATGTAATGAACTAAATAATTTGAATCAATAATTTTACGTAAATTTATTGAGTTACATTTACGGGAATAACGCAAAAAATGCATGCGTTAAGTTACAAATCGTCGTCGCGCATGCAAAATCCGCTATGTATTTTTTTTTTGAAAATCTGTTTTTGATGCCATTTTGTTCAATTCTTAAAGGAAGCAGAGTGCACAGGTAGCCTAAATGCTTTTCGTTGTACTGAAACAAATAACCTTCAAAACATATAACATTAACTCGTGTTACAACTTTACACAATCATTATTTCCGCCATTATCATATTTATAGAAAAATTAATATGTAATGATTCATTAATATTGAATTAAATAATTTGGATCAATAATAATTTTACGTAAATTATTGAGTTACATTTACGGGGATAATGCAAAAAACGCATGCGTAAAGTTACAAATATTAGTTTAAAGTTGCATAATTTGGCTGCTTGTCCAAGTTTTCCAAAAAGATAGAAATAAAACGAATAATGAAGGATCTGATCTGGATTTTTGTGACGCACTGCGTTTCTAGGTGACGCTTCGCACTGCAATCCTTTCGAATCCTTGGTATAGTCACAATAGTTATAATAATAAGGCAGTATTTTATGGAAAATATGAATTTGTGGAAAATAGTGTTTGCTTCAAGATCGATGGCATCGTCTTCATTAAGGTGTTTTACTTATTTATTTATTTATTAAGGAGCTCCAACTGTATCCTCTGATTTCAAACAAGTTCTTAGTTCTATACGTTTGTCCTGCAGAGTGATACAAATTATAGGAGCACACAGCCCTCACATATAAATCCGGTACAATATTCAAAAATAATAAACCTTAAATAAACAAAATTATAAATATGCCAAATTATACGAGTAACTACAAAAGCAGGCACAAACAAAGCTTGCATAAAAAATTACTTAAAAGTAATAAATTACAAATTAAAAAGAAAAACATTAATTAAACAAATTACCACAACATTATGGAAAATAAATAAAAACCGGCCAAGTGCGTGTCGGACCACGTGCAGTGTTGAGTTCCGTAGTTGCCCGGTACATTTTATAAGTTGGTCTACTAATACAGATCGCGCCAAACTTCTAGTCCCGTACATTTAGAAGAACGGCCCATTGTTGTGTTTAGAGGGGGCCAAAAGTTTGGCGCGACCTGTACTCGTAAACCTGTAAAGCCTACTTAGCTGTGATAGTTTTCCTTTTAACTGCATTATATAGATATATACTATAATAGAACGCGGCTATGAAGTCAATCCTGACACATGCCTCTAGGGTTGTTATACGTTCGATCACTGTATCGATAAAATTCGTCAAGTGTGAGTAAAGTCGAATGCAGTTATCAGATGTAAGTATATGAAGAAAGTGAAAAAAAAAACATCTAGGTAGAGATCATAGAAGTAGTTTAATTACTTAATACTTCTATGGTAGAGATAATATTTATATTCTTTACTTTATTATGTATCACTTTCCGAAGCACCATCACCATTATCACTACTGGAATCGTTTGTATTAATAACTAACTCAAAGTCATTATCTAAAATATTATCCACTTTAATGTCTCTGTTGCAATCGTCCCATATTTTGGCTTTAGTTTTATTCACTACCATTTTCCAATTATTTTTGGTTACGTGATTGCACGCTTCTTCTAACAATTTCATCATTTTCGCTGTGGAAAATGGAGGTTCAGTATTATGGCGTGCCGCATGTCCTTTGATCTGTGCCCATATCAATTCGATGGCGTTATACTCGCAATGATACGGCGGTAAACGAAGTACTCGGTGCCCATGTTGCAGTGCTAGTTCATCAATGACGTATCGTTTTACTCTCGATCTGTGAATATTCATCAATCTAATCAAATCTCCTTTCAACATAGACATACTTGCGTCTACACCTTTTTTTTGAAGCCATGCAACCAGATGGGCTTTTTTCTCAGAGTTTGAAGGTGGCTTATCAACTAACATGGAGTGATAAGGTGCATTATCCATAATAATAACTGATGGCTCAGAAAGGCTAGTCAGCATATTAGTGAACCATTGGGTAAACTTCTCACCATCCATTTCTTCATGGTAATCACCTGTGGTTTTAGACGCAAAGGCCAATAAACAGTTGTCTATAAAACCACAGGCGTTGCCAGCATGACAAATAATTAGTCTGGCTCCTTTTCCGGAGGGGACTTTGGATGCCGATGCCGCCGTATCGTCCGTCCACGAGCGACCAACTGTGTGATTCGCATTTAGCCACGTTTCGTCCAAAAAAACTACATTATCCCAATCATCTATAGCTTTCGCCTCGCGTAAAAAATCAGTCCTTTTCATGGCAATATCCGATCTTTCCATTAGCACCTTTCGTTTGTTGCATTGTTTATATCGGAATCCAATGTTTTTCAAAACCTTTGACAATGACTTTTTTGATCCGGAAAATAATCCAGTTTCCTTTAATGTCTGCACTAAATTCGACAACGTTGGGTACTCTTTACGTAAATAATAATTGTAAATATGCCTGCGGATGGCGTCAACGTCAAAATTATCTACATCGGTAAGCTTCGCTCTTTTTCTCTTGTTGGGAGAATATAGAACATTATCTTCGATGCCAGTCTCACCCAATTTTTCTTTCGTGATTTTTATAATAGTTTTTTTGCTGATATCGAGAGCATCTGCAACTCGATCCAACACCGATGTCACGGGCAATATCGGTCCGCCGTTTTGAGCTTCTCGTTCAAAAAAGTCACGAACACGTATGATAAGCTCACGAGACTGACTGTTAAGAACGAATTTCTTCGATCGTTTTGGCATTTTAACAATTCCAAGTAGTAAGCATTTCAAATTCCAAGTTCAAGCCCTTGCTTCAATCTGCCCCTTGGTCAATGGGTGAGATGGGGGATGGCACTAGGTATTAATAGCCAAAAACATGCACAAGTTTAGCACAATCAAAAGTATCAACCTTTGGAAAAGCGATCAAGGCAATACTTAAAATTGTTTTATCATACCTATTGACGTGTCATTGAATTAATTGACAGGAAATATTGTACTTTACATTCAAATTCAAAAAGTTTTCTCTAGGTAAAAAGAGTTCAATTCCCAGAGGTTAGTAATAAAGAAACAAACTCATTTATTCATTAATATTTATAATTAACTGAAGGAGAATATTACTAATATATCTAATTTTACGTTTTATTTACAATAATGCACATCATCATAAAACATAACAATATTTTTAGCTATACGAACTTTTTAACGTGTATCGATATATTGTCTGTGATATTATTGCCACTCACTATTCTGTCACACGCAATAAGTAATTATGTAATTTTTTCCTATGTGGTTGACATTGTCATTATTCAGAAACTTCATAGTTGCGCAATGTGTCAGGATTAACTTCATAGCCGCGTTCTATTATACTTCTGTGTCGAACCAAACCAACCTTAACAACAATAAAGTAGAAAAAAATTCATGCCTGTAAAGCATATTTTATCAAAGTTTCTGATCAGGTTGGTTTATATTATAATTTTTAGAATTTTTATCCGTCTGTATGTGTGTTTCTTCTGTTTTAACTAGAGAACCACTGAACCGATTTGAATGCGGTTTTCTTTATTATCATCGAAGTGATCCTAGTCAACATACAGGCTATAACGACTGTTAGTAAAATAACGCCTCAGCCGAAAACGGGACAGAGATTGAATAAACACGGGAAAGGCTAGTATTATATAGATAATTTGTCTTTTATTTTTATTTCATTTGTCTAAATAAAGTTGTTTAGTTTTAGTTCTTGTGCATATTTTGCATGCTGTAACAAGCAGAACAATACCACAGTATAGGTAAGAACAGTAGTTTAACTATGCAGTGTCCTTGAAATCAATACCTACGGCCGCTCGGCGCCTAAACACGCCCTAGGGCTGCCAACTGACTGTTTACGTATTATTATAAAAGTTGTATTTAAGCAGCCATACAATGCACAACATACTCTGTAATTTTGTGCTATAATTTAAGAAAATGCGTGGGAGCGTCACAGTGACAGCGTGCGTACGTAACTGCGGTGCGACCGCGACTGTCGTAAACCGAGTTGAACCGAGTTTTGGGGGGGTTCGTTTGTATGGAGATAGAATACTATTACTTATTTATACTATGACAATACTTTCAACTTAGCGTTTGATTTGATTTAAACGCTGAACCGCGCGGTCGCCAAGCCAAAGTAAGCTTTACTCACGTTGATATAAACTCCATCTTCGCCTCCATCGCCCTCGGTCTCAGTCAGTTCAATGTTTCCTATGTGCAGTATACAGGAGAGTATTGTGAACATTTGATGTTGCTCCAACTCCGTTACACCTGAAATATCATACAAACTTAAGACAATATACGTAGTAAAAAACCGGACAAGTGCGAGTCGGACTCGCCCACCGAGGGTTCCCTACAAATTAGTAAGTTTTAAAAAATCTACAAAAATATTTGGTCGCCCGTACAATTATGACTTAACCTCCGTTGCTTAACCTCGATGATTTTTTCATGATTTAATTACAAATGTATAGTTTTAAGATTTTTTCCTATACCTGTAGTATTAGACGGTATTACTTGCCAAATTTCATGGTTCTAGATCAACGGGAAATAACCTATAAATTCTGATTCCCTCGAGATTGTCGAAATATACGTTTTTTGCGGCATAAACGGCCGTATCTTTTTTTACGACAACTTAGAAGTTTGATTTTTTCACAACTTCAAGGGACTGTAGACTTAAGTATATGGTTTTAATTTCAACTCGATACCTCCACGCGTTCCCGAGATAATGGATCTTGACAGACAGACGGACAAAAAAGTGATGATATAAGGGTTCCGTTTTTTCCTCTCGGAACCCTAAGAACGAGATTTTAAAACAGTAGAAGTCACATACTACAATAGATTGGGTTCTGAAATGTTAGTTTTTTATTGTGAAACATGTTATTTATTAAATGAGAAAGCATTCTACTATATATTTGTGTTTATTCGACATTTTATCACATACAGAACTCAGACCAAAAACAACCTTCCTTTTACACAGACTAACACTTTACTTTTTAAGAGACAACACAGACAAAAGACCACAGACAACATTA
Source organism: Ypsolopha scabrella (assembly GCA_910592155.1). NCBI lineage: Eukaryota > Metazoa > Arthropoda > Insecta > Lepidoptera > Ypsolophidae > Ypsolopha > Ypsolopha scabrella. The sequence continues at coordinate 5,071,250 of OU342989.1, read as the reverse complement.
TTTAAAATTGTAAAATTGCAACTTTATAACACTCTTCCTCAAATTTACAATTTCAACTTTAATTAAAAGATATCCTTATGTTCATACAAACTTTCCTTACAAAAAACATTAACCAAAACAGACAATATTCTAAAATTTGAACAACGTCCATAAAACAAATTTTAACTCTCAAAATTCTGAACAACATCCATATCAAAAAAAATATTAATAATCTAAATTTAATCCAACTTCTCTTACAAAATGTTCAAGTTTATTTTTTGTTACAGGTTTAGTTAAAATGTCTGCTAATTGTTCCTCTGTTCTAACATATATTACTTTAATTAGTTTTTGTTCCAACTTTTCTCTAATAAAATTATATTTGATGTCCATGTGTTTTAATCTTTTCTGATCATAATTTGAAATAGCTTTAATGGTACTTTGATTGTCTTCAAACATCGGAATACATTTCAGGTTTATGTTTAAATCAATTAAAATCTTTCTCAACCAACAAGCTTCCATTGTTGCTTCGCATAGTGACACAAACTCAGCCTCAGTTGTGCTTAACACAACTGTATTTTGTTTTCTTGATTTCCAAATTATAGTGTTATTAAACAATTCAAATATATATCCTGAAGTTGATTTTCTGTCACTGTCTCTTGCAAAATCTGCATCTGCATAACCAATCAAAGGAGATTTACAATTATTTTTCTTATAGATCAAAGTGTAACTTATAGTTTCTTTTACATAACGTAATATTCGTTTTAATGCTTGCCATAAACTTTTGTTTGGTTTGCTCTGAAATCTACTTAAATAGTATACAGGCATAGCTAAATCAGGTCTAGATCCTACTGTAGCATACATCAGGGAACCGATAAGTGATCTACATTTGGGTTCATAACTTATATCTACTTCTGACTCGTCTAATTTGAAATTAGAATCCATAGGTGTTGTGCAACCTTTACAATCTGCCATACCCCATTTATCTAAAACTCTTTTCAAGTATTTAATTTGGTCAATATGAATTTCTCCATTTTCCTTTTTAATTGAAATCCCCAGATAGTTCAAAGTTGTTGCAGTCATATCTTTCATTCTGTATTTTTCACTTAAATACCTTTTCAATATATTTATTTCTTCATTGTCAGGTCCAACAATCAACAGGTCATCTACATATAGTAACAGGTACATTTCACCTTTTGAATATAAACAATAACCATTTGTAGATCTTTTAAAGCCATAGTCAGTAATTGTTTCATTAAAGTGTTCGTACCAGTATTTTGGTGACTTTTTTAATCCATATAGAGATTTGGTCAATTTTAGTACATGTCCTTTTCTAACATCGACACCTTGTGGAGGTTTTAAGTACACATCCTCATCTATACGTCCATAAAGAAAGGCTCCCTTTACATCCATCTGATGTATATCATAATCTTTTTGTGCAGTCACTGATAATAAAATCCTTAGTGTTTGTAGTTTTAAAACGGGTGAGTATGTATCTTCTAGTACTTCCTTTTGTTGAAATCCTCGTACTACCAAGCGTGCCTTGCAAATATCTTTTTCTCCAATATTCTTTTTAGTAAAAACCCACTTGCTGTCAATAAAATTTTTGTTCGTTGGCTCGGGCACTTCTTTCCAAGTCTGACTTTCTTTTAAAACATTTATTTCTTCTTGAACTGCTTTTAACCAACCATTTTTGTCCTTTCTATTTTTGATTTCTTCATAAGATTCTGGCACATTATCACCACATGTGAGTAAACTATAAAAAGTTTCATCGCTATCCTCATCAATAAGATCCAATACATAGTCTTTTTGCCACATAGGTTTCTGTATTTTCTTTTACCTCTTCCTGTTTCCAAGCTCTCTTTCTGTTTCTTTTCCTTATATATTTTTGACATTTCTGCTTCTCTTTCTCTACATTCATCTTCCTTTTCTTCAGGTATTTCACTTCTTCTATCAGATGTATTTTTCTTCTGTTCTTCATATTCTGTCCTTTCATTAATCATTTTCTCAGGTATTTCTTCTTCCGGTTGTTCTGTTAAGTTCTCTATTGGTATCTGTGCCATATTATTTTTTTCATCCTTTTCTCTTTCATCAAACACTACATTCCTTCCTATCACTACACTTTTAGTCTCTTCATCATACAATCTATATCCTGCCATTGCATATCCAATCATAATCATTTTTCTTCCTGTATTATCCAATTTTTGTCTCAATGCCTTTGGTACATGATTATATGCTATACTTCCAAAAACACGCATGTTTATTACATTAGGTTTTCTTCCTTCCCATAATTCTGATGGAGTTTTATCTTTTCCGCTCGTTGGGCTTCTATTAGTGACATAAGCCGAGTATAACACTGCATCTCCCCAGAATTCTTTGTCCATTTTTGAATCTAGCAACACTGATCTTGTTTTCTCTACTAAAGTTCTATTCATGCGTTCTGCTACAGCATTCATCTCCGGGTTGTATGGTACTGTGTATTGAAGCTGTATTCCATTATTCCTGCAAAACTCATGAAATTCCCTAGTCACATATTCTTTTCCATTATCAGAGCGCAATTTTAATAAGTCACAATTAAAATGTTTAACAGCATAATAATAATAATCTTTGAAATTTTCAAAAACTTCAGATTTTTGTTTCATTAGATATACCATGACAAAATGTGTGTAATCATCAATGAAGGTTACGAAATATTTATATCCTTCTCTACTCACAGGTGTTATGGGGCCACAAACATCTGTGTGAACCAGTTCAAGAGGCCTATTTGCTCTATACCCTGTCCTATTAAATGGTTGTCGAGTCATTTTACCCAATATGCATGTTTCACGTAATGTATGCTCAATAGAACCGTTTTTTAAATCATTCAACCCATTTACCATATCCTTTTTTGCCAAATTGTTTAAATTTTCCATTCCCAAATGACAAAACCTTCTATGCCATAATTGAGCACTGCCTGTAGTTAAAAAACAATTACCAACATTTGGTTTATTACTTTTTATTTGAATTTTATACAAGGAATTGTCCTGGTTACCGATCATGATCAAACTTGAGTATTTAAAAATTTTAACCTTACCTCTTTCAAACGTTACAGTCAAGTTTGCTGCCTCCATTTTAGACACTGATAACAAATTTTTCCTCAACTTGGGAACATAATAAACATTTTTTATGGTACAGTCCACGGATCTCCTACCTACGTAGCATTGCATCTCAATGTTACCAACACCAACTGCTTGCAGAGTCACTCCATTCTTTGCCGCTGCAATGTTTTTAGGGGTTTTTAACTCGATATAGTCCACAAATAAGTCCTTGTTATTTGTCAAATGGTCGGAACACCCTGAATCAATCACAAACTCTGTAAACTCACTACCCGCACTGTTTTCACTTTGAATTTCTGCATTAAAAGCTACACGTCCACTATTAGAGCTTTCAGCATGATATGAATGTCCACGACTACTAGATCTTCCTCTACTGTGACCACGTCCTCCTCGGAATACTCTTGTTTGTCCTCTTCCTCTGTAGGCACTTCCTTGAAATGTACTTTCTTGATAATTACTTCTCCCTGGTCCTGTATGTCCTCGACCTTGTCCTGAAAACCCTGGTCCTGTAAATCCACGCCCATGTCCTTGTCCTGAATCTCCTAGTCCTGTAAATCCACTTCTATTCAATCTGCATTCAAACTTTTTGTGTCCAGGCTTCCCGCAGGTGTAACACAGAAAAGCATTAGGAGAATATTTGTCTTCTTTACTTCTGTTTTTCTTCCTCTTTTCTTCTTCACCAAGTAACCTATCCTTGACCATATCTACTGTCAAATTAGGTAAGGATTCAAGTGCTGTGACAATAATTTCATACGACTCTGGCATAGATAGCAAAATTACATTTATTTTCTCCTCTTCAGACAGACTACTTCCTGCGTCTTTCAGCTGGTTAAATATTTTCGTCATTGTCGTAAAATGTTCCATTAGCGGTTTGCTTTCTTCGTATTTCAAATCAGTTAATTGACGTCTCAGGAACAGCTTACTTCTTGTGCTTTTTTTCATAAAAATTTCCTCTAACTTCTGCAACATGTTGTAGGCTGAAGTCTCATCTTTTATAAAGTCCAAGTGACTGTCTGCTACCGCGCTTACTATGATGCTTTGAGCTTTTGCTTCCAATTTCTTGTACTCTGGTGCACTGGCATAACCGGGCAACTGGATTGCCGGTAAACAATCGTGTTCTTTGAGTATGCTGCTTATACGAAATGTCCATGTTGCAAAATCTTCCCCTTGAAATTGTTTTATGTTGTGAAAACGTAGATCCGCCATCTTCTAGATTTTTCTCGACACAACAGGAACCAACCAATAACCACACCGGTCTCTTCTTTTTTCTTATATTTTACTGATTAACCACGAACACTGCTACCACTGTTAGTTTTTTATTGTGAAACATGTTATTTATTAAATGAGAAAGCATTCTACTTTATATTTCTGTTTATTCGACATTTTTATCACATACAGAACTCAGACCAAAAACAACCTTCCTTTTACACAGACTAACACTTTACTTTTTAAGAGACAACACAGACAAAAGACCACAGACAACATTATTTAAAATTGTAAAATTGCAACTTTATAACATGAAAAAAAAACATGTTTTACATGAGGCCTTTTCCAAGTTTTTTCAGTTCAAAACAGTAGTCCGTCCAAACTAATAAAGTAAAAATAACAATAATGACTACAGAAAACATATTAATCTATTATCTAAAACAGGTATGGGCAACCTTTGGGAAGTCGCGGGCCAAAAAATCATATGCTCATGAATTCGCAGGCCATAGGTTGATGCGTACTCATATAGTAGGTATACGAAAACAACGACGCATTCCGTGAACAGTAGGTTTAATTTTTAATTATTGAAATTCAAGTTTCATAATAAACTAGAAATGTTACAATGTAATATTTAAAGGAGGTCAAAATGATATTGCATCGAATTATCGGCCCATTTCCCTATTAAAAGTTTTTTCGAAACTTCTGGAAAAAGTAGTTAACTGTCGTTTTACGAAGTACCTGGAAACCAACAAACTTTTGATGGACAATCAGTATGGGTTTAGAACTGGTAGATTGACTGAAGATGCAGTAGTCAAGCTTACTTCACTAGCTGCTTCATATCTAGATCAAGGTATGAAATGCCTGGGGGTGTTTTTGGATCTGGCCAAGGCCTTTGACACCGTTTCTATTCCAATACTGCTGCGTAAGCTTGAAGTATCAGGGATAAGAGGTGTGGCCTTGGCCTGGTTCAGAAGCTACCTTATGGGCAGACAACAATGTGTTAGGGTCGGTGAATTATTGAGCGATTTCAATTCCGTCCGTTTTGGTGTGCCCCAAGGAAGTTTACTTGGGCCTACTTTATTTATTTTATATATTAATGACATTTCCTTGGCCATCAAAAAAGACATCGACGCAATTTGTTATGCCGACGACACAGCGGTTCTCTTCCATGGCAAAACCTGGGAAGACGCTTTCAAAGCAGCGCAGCTGGGTATGGATGATATAAACAAATGGCTCGAAAATAATCTACTTACTTTAAACAAAAGTAAAACTAAACTGCTGTGTTTTCACATAACAGAAGCCACCGCACCTCCTCAAGAATTGTCAGTGAAGGCTCACATTTTGCCTAGTTGTGTCACTAGAGATAGCTGCAACTGTCCTGTTTTTGAGCGAACACCGTTTATCAGATACCTAGGAATTGCTCTGGATGAAAAACTAAATTTTCAAAAGCATATTAGTATTCTGACATCTCGAGTAAGAAAGGTTATTTATATTATGAAACATTTAAGAAACTGTGCTGATCGGAATACTCTGCTTTCGGTCTACTACTGCCTATGTCAATCATTACTGACATACTGTATCCTTATCTGGGGTAATTCAGCTAAATCTACGCTGCTGAATCTCGAACGGGCTCAACGTGCTGTCCTTAAGGTTATGTTACGTAAACCGTACAGATATGAGACGGACAAACTTTACAAAGAGGTGGGTGTTCTCCGTGTTAGGCAATTATACGTTCTAAAATCCGCATTAAGAACACACAAAGCCGTTCTGTCATCTAATTCAGAACATCAAACTAGACGTGTACAGAGATCAAAAATTGAATCAGTATGTAAGACTCGCTTCGCGAGGCGTTTTCTAATAGTTCCATCCTCAGCATACAACAAAATTATTCAACAATGCAAAATCAGCGACTGTCCCACAGGTCAAGCAAAAATTAAAATAATCAAGTGGTTACTAGAACTTTCTTATGATAAAACTGAAGAGTTATTGACTGTGTTAAAGTAAAGTATGTCAGTTATTAATATTTTATAATTGTTTCCTTTTTAGTTAATGTATCGTAATACTAAATAAAGACATATGCAATGGGTAATTATTTTATCCCCAATTAAACTGTGTTTATATAGACAAACATATACATATATATATCTATATATATATATATATATATATATATATATATATATATATATATATTATATTATTTTTATTTATTTATTTATTATTTTTTAAGACATACTAAATTTTAACTTTTATTATATAAGATTTTTAGAGCACCTTGTATATATTATTATTTTTAATATTCATGTATTTTTACAAATTGTATTTTATACTATCATAATCTAAATGATGTAAAGATACTTATTTAATTGTTTCCCAAGATCACTATTACGGAAATTTCATTTTAATTTTAACGTAACAATGATGCCTAACGTCCTGTCTACTCCTCTCCGAACTCAATTGGTCTATACACAATCACTAAGCATCACTCCTACCCTACGCGACATAATTACCTATTTTGTTAAACAACATCACAGAATCTCCGCCGGCCCGGCCTAGCGCGGAGATTACAGTTAATTTAATAAATAAATTCATTTAATACCTAATACATGCTAACTATCGTGTAAATTGTAATTAAGTACTTACAATAACTGAAATTGTGTTTGTGTAATGTGTTAAAATCGGATGTACCCTCTTTTTCTAACTGCCTAGTATGTAAGATTTTTTATTTTTTGAAATAAATATATTTGTATTTGTTGTTGTTGTAATATTTTCCTTGAGCCTGATTTTCAGATGCAAGACTACTAATATTAGAATCAATTCCACTATAACAGGCAAAGAATTTTGCAAGAATTGTTTAAGACTTATTTTGTTTAAGACTTATAACTAGTCAAAGTTTCTCGATTTTGTCACTCACTCACTGACTGACTGACTGACCGATCATCAAAACTCTAAGGCACTTCTAGCAGACATAGAAGCTTCAAATTTGGAATACAATTAGTGTTTATTGTATAAATCAAGGAAAAACTAAAATATTTTACAGTTTCGGTCCAGTGCTCTAGATACACCAACTGCATAAATAACTTTGTAATCCCATATAAATATATAGGAATAAAAATTAACCGACTTGGATTTACATGGATCTCACAACTTTTTACGGTAGAAGAACTAAGTTGCGAGACTTGTTTTTTTACAAGTTTTGTTTTTGTTGGCATATGTATATTATTAATGATATATGACGACTATATAGAAATGAAGTTTTACGTCATTACGACATGCATCTTGATGGTAAGGTTCTTGCTGTTCACGGAACCGTATGGTTTTGATACATTTGTGCAATTATTTGTTTTTTATTTTGTTTTGTATGTGATCTCGTTGTATGGAGTTTTATCTCTATTTATCTTATTACGACCAATATTATCTTATTCGAGAACAGATATCTACTTGTTGGTAGCTTCAGGAGCCAGGGGCCGCCTCCCCAGCTACGGCAATGCCGCTACGCCGCCTTTGCAGGCAAGCACTAACGGGCAACGGGTTTCTTGCTCTTTTATTGTTAAATTTTTATGCTGAACTGAAGCTACTCAAACGACTTCGCTGAAACTTAGCATAGGCGGAAAAGGACGTATGATACTTTTTATCCCGGAAGGATCTGGAAAATTCTGTCATTAATCAGTTTTCAAATTAACAGGTTTGCAGTTGTCGTTGTTGCTAGTGCCAGCTCGTAGGCTATGTCCAAAGCCGCCAAATGATTTGTATATAACAATAAACCGTGCATGATGTGACTGTTCAATTTATTTTATGTGATTAAAATATTGGATCAATAAAAAATTGGTGTTTACTTTTAGGAGTTGAAATTCAAATTCCCTTTGTTTTTAGGTACTCTAAGCATTGTGTTGAATAAAATAACGACTAAACTAAATAATTATTTTTTTGCATAATTTAATAATAAACCAAATCGCAAAAAGTGTTTCTGGCTATCCTTATTTTTTAACAAGTACGAAAGGCCATTTTCATTGAAAAAGAAGAAAACGCTTTACTAGTTTGAAATACGATCTAAAATGGCATGGTGGGCAAGGCAAATAAACCAATAATTTTCCAAAATTAATGAGTGAATTTTGGCCAAATAAACAACGAAAACACCTTTTTAATACACCTGCTCAAAATATGATAGATTACGTGCCTGTTTAGAGTGCGTAAAATGATATATTTCGCACTCGTGCGTTTTGTTTTTACTACTGACGCCATCTACCGGCCACATCATTCAGTAAGCATGTAAGCCTTTGTTTTACCGGATACACTTAAACTGTTTAAGATGAGTATTTTCAAACTTTTACATGTTATTATTTAATATATTGTATACGTTAAATTGTAAAAGATGTTTATAAAATTGAAAACGATTTTAGACCTCATAATTTATATTATATTTGAACTATCTTAGAAATTGTTATTAAAAAGATTTTAGGAAGAGACAGTCTTTGTAGTACAGAATCTGTACTACAGATTGGCTCCAACCAGACTGCGTGTTTTTCAGTCGACTTGTATCTGTTTTGATTTGCAACAAAATAATTTTTCGCAGATGCATTAAAAAACGTCGTTGCTGTCTCTCTGAAACGTCTCGTCCCGGCTGTGACTCTAAATATCAACCTTTTCGCACTTGCATCAAAATGTACTATTTTTAAAATAAATAAGGTCCACAGAGTATCGGAAAAGAGATATACGAGTATAAGTTAATAAAACATTCGTGCGCGTCTTAACAACCAAGTTATGACGTTTTTACGGAAAACCTCGTTTGGGGCTTTTGCTCACTTGAGTGGTTAGGTTGGTTGCGACGTGTGTCGTTCCCAAATTGATTTTCTTATTTTTTAATAAAAAGTGTTACGCAGATGTTATTTTATACCATTACGAGACAATAGTTAAATGTCAGTTGGGCTTCTCTAGCAAACTTCTGTATTTTTATGCATTACTTTGTAAATAATCGTGCATGACAACTATAAATCTATTAATTTAATATTAATCATGAATTCTTCACGCAGCCACCAAAAGGAGCTGAGCAAAGCGTCTAAATAAATAACTTACCAAGAGTAGTGAGCGCGTTCCTCGTCTCATTGAAGGCTTTCAAATCGTCGACCCCGTCTATAGTGGGGCTGCCGCCCTGGTTCAGATACTGGAAGCTGTCTTGGTGATCTGGAGGATAAGAAAACTCATTGAAAACACGTTTGAAATAAAAATATATATACTTGGCTATATTAAGCTTTTCAGGTGGTAGAGCTGATGCCAGGCTCGACTGACTGTGGAGGTACCACCATCTTACTCGCAAATCCTCCCGAAGTTATTCGGGGGAGAGTAAGAGAACAGCTCTCAGGCAAAACCAGGCGGCCCACCATTACCTGGGACTGATGGATGGTGGTATATCCATCCCCAATTGCCGGGCCTTATATAAAATAGACTAGCGACGGGCAGCGGCGTCACTGGTGCAAGGGTTTCGGCACCGCGCTCACCAACCCGCCTGCCCAGCGTGTGTGAGTATGGGCATTTCTTCCAGGAGGACCCCCAAGAGTGGCGAAATCCTGGAAAGGCCTATGTCCAGCAGTGGACGAAACAGGCTGATGGATGGATGGAAGCTTTTCATTTGTTTTAACACTTTAGGATAATAAGAACAATAAATAATGCTATAACAGCGAAACCGGTAAGGGAAATAATATAAATAAGTGGACAAGTACAAGTGTTTTTCAATCAAAAATGTATAAAAAGTTCCACCAAGTGCCAACAATCACAAGCATCAACTCCATAAATAATAGTATTTTCGGTCCACTTTGGGCCGAAATATATTATATTTCGAAAATACCATTATTTACTGGAAACACATTTGGAACATTTTGAAGAACAGCTTTGTTCAAGATTATGTTTTTATTGCGAAATGGATGGATTTCGTTGTAAAAACATAATATTAAACAGATTTGTTAAATATAAGATTTAACGGACGAGGGTTTTAGCGCTCACCAACCTGTTCATCGTGTGAATATACATATCTTCCAGGAGGACCGCAAACTGTTGAAATCTTGGCAAGGCTTATGTCCAGCAATGGACGAAACAGGCTGATAGATGGATCACGCTACGTGACTACTTAGTTTAGGTTATAGTGGACCGCCAATACCAACACGAAGTTATTGAAAGGAGGTAAGGAGAATTTAACAGGCTGTAAAGTTCCGACTCACCCAGAAAGAAGTCCGGCAGGAAGCTGGCGGCGGCACACAGCTGGTAGAAGACGTGGTAGTTCCTCTCTCCGGCACTCTGGTAGACCACGCGCGACTTCTCCAGCAGGTACGTCCTCATGCTCGCGCCGGATATCCGGTATTGAGCGTCGAAGTGGATCTCGATGAACTTGCCGAACTGGGACGAGTTGTCGTTGCGGGTCGTCTTAGCGTTGCCTATCGCCTGTAAAGTTCCGACTTACCCAGAAACAGGTCAGGCAGGAAGCTGGCGGCGGCACACAGTTGGTAGAAGACGTGGTAGTTCCTCTCTCCGGCACTCTGGTAGACCACGCGCGACTTCTCCAGCAGGTACGTCCTCATGCTCGCGCCGGATATCCGGTATTGAGCGTCGAAGTGGATCTCGATGAACTTGCCGAACCGGGACGAGTTGTCGTTGCGGGTCGTCTTAGCGTTGCCTATCGCCTGTAAAGTTCCGACTTACCCAGAAACAGGTCAGGCAGGAAGCTGGCGGCGGCGCACAGTTGGTAGAAGACGTGGTAGTTCCTCTCTCCGGCACTCTGGTAGACCACGCGCGACTTCTCCAGCAGGTACGTCCTCATGCTCGCGCCGGATATCCGGTATTGAGCGTCGAAGTGGATCTCAATGAACTTGCCGAACCGGGACGAGTTGTCGTTGCGGGTCGTCTTCGCGTTGCCTATCGCCTGGTGGAGTACATTGTTTTGTTTTAAAACGTACAGCCTGTACGAGGTGACCGTTAATGCGCAGAAATCAAAAATAAGGTGTCGCGGTGGAGGAAGCGGCGCGCGGGGCGGGCGTAAGTACTAATACGTAAGCGCTGATTGGCTCCCTGACTGTAGTGTTGCTATCCCCTCCGCATTTCATTCACTGCTAGGCTTTCGTGCTGCAGGCTGTATTACATTTTTTATGCCTTTACTTAAATATGGTATAAGTAATTTGTATACCTAGTATAGGCTTATGTGACAAAAATGTTTGGAATGTAAAAATTTAAGAAGATATTATCTTGCTAAGTTTCTTGCCCTTCTTCTAAGTAAGACTAATCGAATGGGTAGAAGTAGGCATTATATTTCGTTATGGTTAATTTAGTTTATTTATCTTACTTAAGTAGGCATAAGTACTTTGTATAGTATTAGCTTATGTGACAAAAAAATATATTGAAAAGAAAATGGAAAAATTTTAAAAGACATGATCTTGCTAAGTTTAAGAATCGACACCATTGGCTCTAGAAACAAAAACTGATTTTCAAATTGCAGTTATCAATTTGGTCAATAAAAGTAAACTGACCTCCATAATAGGGCTGGAAGCGAGCACCTTCCGCTCAACTTGAGTTTCACTGGCGTTGCCTCCCACCGCGGCGAAATACCTCATCGCGTACTTGGCCGACACCGTCTTACCAGCGCCGGACTCGCCGCTCACTAAAACATACCAGGTATAACATTAAAATCTATAGACAACGATCTAAACTGATAGAATTGGGCATTAAGTTTTGCTGTCAACTTATTCATTAATTGCTTCAATATAATTTTATCAAACACTAGACTGGAATGAACGGGGCACAAATGTAAACGGAGAGTACATTTCACATCTTCGCTTTGCCGATGACATCATGTTAATGGCATATTCGCTGCAGGAACTTGAGGAAATGCTGCGCAGCCTAAGTGGGCCTGCGGATGAATTCGGATAAAAGGTCATGTGTAACTGTTACATCATCCAAGGGCCACTAACCGTCGACAATGTCAACATCGAAGTTGTTCAGAAATATGTTTATCTGGATCAAGTTATACAGCTGGGTAAAAACAACTTCGACACTGAAGCTCACAGAAGAATATGCTTGGGTTGGGCAGCATTTTAAAGGTTGCGTCACATATTTACGTCGTCAATACCGCAGCGCTTAAGGCCTTACCCCTGGTGCACAATAATCTTACTGAGCGATTTTCAACTTCAGTATGTTGTCAGAAAGTCTACATTAGAATGTTTACATTAGCTGGCGGCACGCGAAATCAGTGAATTTTAGAGGTTTTTCTGGATTTTACGAAAAAGTATTTGATGCAGGAGTTTTTCCACCTGACATCGGAAAATAAACCATGTTTTCTTGTTATAGCAGTAATTTCAGACATAAAACTCAAGCCGTTTAGACATAAAACGAAATAATAACTTAAAAAGGTATCATTTTCAAAAACAAAATGTATCGAGCGAAATGTGTCCAATTAGGTAACCGACTTGACAACGGAAAGACAAAGGTCTGAAAATACACGTGTCCAAGTTTTACATTGATCAGATAAGTAGTTGACTCAGCATATTAAAACAAAAACCGTTGAAAGACCCAATACAAGCCCTTAAAAACTAAGATGTATAACCAGTGCGTCCTTCCTGTGATGACGTATGGCGCTGAGACGTGGTCTCTTACAAAGGGCCTGATCCACCGATTTAAGGTCGCTCAGCGAGCTATGGAGCGGGCTATGCTTGGGGTATCTCTGATGGATAGAATCCGAAACGAGGACATCCGTCGAAGATCGAAGTAGCCTGGCCAATCAGTAAGTTGAAGTGGCAGTAGGCAGGCCACATTTGCCCCCGACATGATCTATCTATACATATATGATTCTATCATCTACTAGTGCTATTTTAAAACGCACCATTTTGCAAAAATTTTGAATGGATAGATTTATATAAAAAGTTGTTTTCTTGCCTTCAATTGTACATATTCCAAAATTTTACTTTTCAGCCAGATAGTGACTTGGTAAATGCCTGTATTAAACTATAGGGGTCTCAAAGTTTAGTCTATAACGAATTAGTCTGTATCGAAAAATAACACGGAAACGGGTTATCACATTTTGTACTAAAACGGCAGCATGCCTGCCTATGCTCCTTAAGATAAAGCCGTCAATTTGAAGTAAATCTTACCAATAATGCTCTGGTCGCTATGCTCTCGCTCGAGCTTAGTGTACGCTTCTTCAGCCACAGCGAAGATGTGAGGGTCCAGGTCTCCCATGGCCTGCCCGCGGTAAGCCATGATTGTTTCATCGCCTGTCACATAGATTGAATAAAAACTTTATTAACAGGTCCCTCAATCTTTATACTAATTACACTTTTTATTACTACATTAAAGTCGATTCTGGAGGCTTTAATTTTTGTTTTAGTGCTGGCAAAACTATACTTTCTTTTGCTCTTACATCCATCAATCTACATCTAAGCTCTTTTGTTCCGGGTCCTTTTTTCTTACCTTTCAACACACAATAAAGTTAATAAAGTTACAAAAAACGAGGAGATTCTATACCGAAATATATTTGAATCTAAATGAAAAATTAGTAAAAACAAAAAAAAACATCCTATAATATAATAATAATAACTATAATAATTTTTAATGCTCACCGTAGATGGGCAAATCATGATAAGGGTTGATGGCAACAAGCACGATCCCGCAGTACGTATAGATGGCGTTGCGGTCGCAAAATCTGAAACAAGAGATGACTGATAAAAAACGGACATTTATGGCACAAAAGTGTGTCAGGGCAATGAAGCGTCTTCGAAAAAGCCCATTACAAAAAACACTTCATAGAACTCTGCATACATCACTCTATATGTATAAGGTGACTTTAATTTATGCAGCCAAATTCTTACTGAAGACTCGGTAAGTGCTCAGTAACAAGGTTCATAACCCTTTTTGTGAAATTCGAAAATTATTCTTTTCGTGTTTCTTACAAACGCAAGCCCAGCCCCGATGTCAATCACTATAGGACGTCAAGATTTCATTTTGCGAAATCGGCAAAGTGTTATCGATCCGTGATACTGATGACTTACCAAGTACGAAAGTTACGTATGAATTTGGCTGCATAAATAAATCAATCCCAAAATGTTGTAAAGTGTCGCGGGTTTGGCTTCCATATTATCTTCTACATCTACATCTACACTATATTATATAAAGAGGAAAGATTTGTTTGTATGTTTGAGGTAAACTTTGGAACTACAGAACCGATTCTAAAAATTCTTTCTTTTGTAAAAAACTACACAATTGCTGAGTAACATTGGCTATATTTTATTCAAATAAAAGTAAGTTTTCAGTTTGAAAATTCAGTATTTGAGAATCCTGTCGGGAGAAAAAACGCTGCTTAGCTGCTTTATCTTAATGGTTAGTTATACTTGATAAAACCGGTTTTTTTTCCATACGAGGAAACTGTATCAGTTTAATCTGACTAAAGATCTCCATGTACAACGATCCTGACACACCTCTTGCTAATAATAAGCTTGAAAAATTGACTACAGCCAGGTTTAAGCATAGATACATCAAATACTGTGGTTTAATTAACGATTTCTTCCCATATGGCAAAACTAATCAGTTTAATCTGACTAAAGATTTCCATCTACAACGATCCTGACACACCTCTTGCTAATATTAAGCTTAAGAAAGTGACTACAGCCAGGTTTAAGCACAGATACATTAAATACTATGATTTAAGTAATGATTTTTTCCCATACGGGAAAACTATATCAGTTTAATCTGACTACAGATTTACATCTACAACGATCCTGACACACTTCTTGGCACTTTGCAAAAACATAGTAACCAGGGTCTGATGATTGGACTGGAAGATGGGTACGGGATCTCCTCAACGGACAACAGCAGACCCTTCGAGTTTGGGCTTATTTGATTGGTATTTATTAGCACTTTGGTAAAACATGGTGACCAAGGTCTGCTGATGGGACTGGAAGGTGGGTACGGGATCTCTTCAACGGACAACAGCAGACCCTTCGAGTTTGGGCTTATTTGATTGGTCTTTATTAGCGCCTTGGTTAAACATAGTGTCCGTTGCATATAGTCGTTCAAAAAATAATATTCTTTTGTTTTCCTTATTTTCACGAAAATCTCTTCGACGCGGGCGGAGCCGCGGGCAAAAGCTAGTGAATAATAAAGTGGTCCGTACTTGAAAATATTTATAACGTTTGAGGTCACTAAGATTAAATATCAGGATTTATTTTCGGTCGTTTTTTAATTTATTTTCCGTAAGTCAACATTTAATTTAATAGAAATGTATCTAAGAAATCCAGAAAAATGTGTGAATGAAATAATAATTAAAGACTAAAGGCCACAAATAATTAAAGACTTAAGGCCATAAAGCGTTAACAGCAGTGTCATACACGAATTATTAATGAAATAATCATTAATATATTTCAAGTGACAAAAACTGATTGGTAAATTTCTGTAAAAATGATAGAATTCGAGATAAAAAAAAAACTTTTTTTTGCATACTCGCGCTGTTTTGTTTGTTCGTGCGTTACCTACGCGGGCTCGGACTGAAAATCAGCGCTGTCGGTCTTACTCTGTAAGACTACAGCATATGCTGAGTTCTAGCCTTTTTGTCTGCTTCGACACATGATTTCATTTAGCTTTAGTCACATTGTTTTATTCTTTTATGTTATTTCCTTGTGTTTGACTTTATAATTTGTTTTTATAATTTATTGTGTTGTGGTAGATAAATAAATGGATATTCTATTCTATTCTATTCATGGAAAGAAACGCTTTCTTTACCTCAAAATGTTATAAAGTGTCGCGGGTTTGGCTTCCATATTATGAATACACAGGCGATCTTCTACTTAAATAAATATTTATAACGTTTGCGGTCACTTGCGGCCGCACTAGAAATTTGTGGGTGTGCTCTGTGGGTCAAACATCTGGATTTATTTTCCGTCGTTTTGGAACATGACACATATAATTTTAATTTATTTTGCGGGATTTAAAAAAACACACCTTTAATAAAAAATTCTAGGATTTTCCAGTATTTCTTACATACATTCTATTAAATGAAATGTTGACTTCCTGTAGGGGTGCCCTCTCAGCCACAAATCGTAGGGTTGTTCACAAATGACGACGTAACGCAAAGTTCTTAAGAGAATAGGTTCCGATTGCATTGATCGCTGTTACTCCATGCCGAAAAACCTGCAGTGCGAGAGGGACGAATTCTGGAAAATTATCAAAATGACGACTTTTATCACGAATTTTATTATTTAAAAAAAAACTAAAGTTTGTATCAAATATCTGTTCGGATAACAGTATAATAAAGTTTATACCGATTTTAATTACTAAATAATATAATATGATTTTGTTAAAATAATGTTAAAACTCGACATGAAACCTTTTTTTGGAGTCATCTTTGATTTTTTATGGCTCAATGTTGGAATGACTTCTGAAGATTCTGTTTCGATAAGAGTGTACATTATATTCTTGACAGAAGTCCAAATTTTTTTCAAATATCTAGTATTGCTAGATTCTTCAAACAAGGGAGAATAAATTATGGTTTTTCGGAACCTATCCTCTTAAATTTCCGCGTGGCTAGTACCCTCCTCCCTCTATATCTTGACTTAACGGGTGCTTTGAAAAACATTGGGGCTTATATTCGGGAATAAAAGTAATAATTCGGTTTTTAATAAAAAACATATGTTCGCGCAACACTCAAATTGAACGCGCTTCGTTCACAGTGTTCTAATCTATTTTTAGAAACCGCTAGCGGCGGTGTAATCATTTTGTTTGTTTTTAATTTTGCTCTTCTTGTCTATGATTTTTGACAGAAATGACTTGTTAATTTTGCTCTCCCGGATTGATTGTGAAAATTGGTCGTCTGAAAGGTTTTTAGAGATTCCTGCTTCAGGGACATGTGTGTATAAAATAAGGTCTTCTAGTGAAACCGTGTTGGGGAATTGTGCTCGTAGAAGCCGGGCTAATTCCAGGAAAATACTCTCAAGATTGCGTCAGAATCTGGTGACACGTAAGCAGCATTCGTGGCCACATTTCCTTGATTTCCTGCTAATCCCTGCCTTGTAGTTCCCCTCCTCAATACCGGCCAGCAGCTGGACCAGCGAAGCGACCCAAGCAGTGGATAGCGAGAACCCCAGATTTTGGACTTCTGGAGGTACCGTGACGCAGTCAATAATTTACTGGATTTATGTGAGTTCGTATTATTTATTAATCTGGGTGAGGACTCTGTCTGCATACTAATTTCGTGCCAGGTATATGGTGTTTCTGATATTCTATGGGCCCAATATAGAATCCCGTATATTTAGTATGGCCGGACAGGGTCTTTCATACATTTGTTGGTAGCAGAACGCGTTTGAGTTGATTATTACCAACATTTTCTGGTAACATAGCGCGGTTAAGTTGTTTAGTATCGGAAATTAAACAACCCCAGACCAAGATATATTCTGTTTATATAGGTAGGAAGTTTGTAACCTTGCAACCTAAAGCGAGTTCAAATAGAATATTTTGTTATTTCTCATACTACAGTACTCGGACTGTGTATATGAATAGGTTTATGTAAGCTGGAAGGATATTAGGTATAGAATATTATTGTATTATGTATTGTGGATAAACATATAACTTTATTAGCGCTGTTTAGGTTGTTGTACACAGATTTAAATTGTAATTGTTAGACCTTGTTGGTGTAACTTTATAACTCGGTTGTTTGTGTTTATATAAGATATTTGGTTATAATATAATATAACGACCTATTGTAGGCTTGTTTGAGAGCACTGTTACAAGGCAGTTAGTTTATTTATATTAATAACATTTTGTATTTACCGAGTTACTGTGACAACTTCTTTGAGTGTATACATTGGGGCGCTTTGTGGTTTGTGACATTGTCAGTTCCGTCTTTAATTGTTTGTATTTCTCAATTCCCGGTCTACAATGTCGAAGACTTCTCCGAGGAACATCTTGGCCAGCCAGCTGCGCTGGTTTGTCAGCGTTCAAGGCTTGTTGGCTCGAGCTGATCGGGGCGATGCAGTCCTGGAGCGGTACTCACAGATGGAGCACCGCCTCGAGAAAGCTGAGCAGGCGCTCATGGAGCTGTTGGACCAGGAGCTGCCACCGGAGGTAATGGCTAGCATTAATAGTGATATGGAGCAGATAATGGACATTTATAATGTGACTACGCAGGTGGCATGCACAATAAGGAGATTGCAGTCTGGGGGTCCGGATGTCAAATTGGGCACCAGTAGTCAAGGGGTAGGGTTGCATAGCAGACTGCCTACCTTAGAGCTTGGTCACTTTGATGGATGTATGGAGCAATGGGTCGCCTTTAAGAATATGTTTACTTCTTTGGTAATCGGTAGACAGGATCTGTCCAACGCACAGAAAATGGCGTATTTGATGTCCAGTCTACAAGGGGAGGCTAGATTATTGGTACAACATCTGATGGTTGAGGAGCATAACTACGTCATCGCATGGGAGTTATTGAACAACAGATATCAGAACGTCCGGTTGTTAGCAGACGCGCATGCGAGTCAGCTGTTAGGTCTACCTCGGGTTACGTCTAGATCGCATATCAGGGCTCAGTTACTCACACCCGTTACAGTGGCGTGTAACGCATTAAAAATGTTGGGACTACCAGTGGATGAATGGTCGTATCTGTTGGTACACATAATTTTGAGCAAGTTGCTGGCTGACTCTCGCTCACGGTTTGAACGCGAGATGGCAGAACGGGACGGCAGTGCCTTGCCTAGCTTTACGGAATTAATGAGATTTTTGGAGTTTGAAGCTAGGGCTGTGGAGTCGTCTCCGTTGGAAGTGGCGCCACCTAGCGGGAGTTTGGGAAGATCCGCTGGCACATCGCGATGCAGTGACGCCCAGGGAGTGCCGCCGTCCCGGGGACGTGTGGCAGCTCGCTTGGCTGCGCTGACTGCTGCCGTGGGGGAACAGACATGTCCTCAGTGTGGGCGTTTGGGACATGCTTTGCGGAGGTGCCCTGAGTTTGCTGAGCTGCCGGTCAGCGAAAGGCGGTGCTTGGTAAAAGCCAAGCGCTTATGTTTTCATTGCATGGAAGATCATTTCGCGCGCGATTGTTCCAGGCAAGGTACTTGTTCTGCATGTGGAAGAGCTCACCATTTACTGCTGTGTGCTAACAGGTCTGGTGCGCCGGCTCCGGCACCGCAGCGCGGACCTGCTGCGAGAGGGGGAGCAGTCTCCACGTCGCAGCACCAGCGTCGCGCTACGGGCGGGGGAGCAGCCTCACCGTCCGCACAGCAGCCATGTCCGTCGAGGGGCCCTCGTCCAGGACGAGGCGCGCACCCGTCGGAGTGGAGAGAGAGTTCTCGGGTGAGTCATGCACACCCTAATAATTTTGAGGAGCATGCACCTGCGGTACAGGGCTATACTGCGGGCCCGGCTAGGAGGCCCCGGGGTTGGGGGTACTCCACGGGTGAGGGGCCCATTCAAAATTATGGAAGTGGTCCCCATGTTTCTGCAACTGCGGGCCCACCTCGGGACTCTTCGAGGGAAGAAGGCCCTACGGGCAGGGGCTTCACTTCACCGGTTAGTGGACCTCAATTTCCCGCGCCAGTGCCGGCGCCCACTGGAAGGGAGTATAGTCGGGAGGAGCCGCAGAGATACTCGCCGCCGTCTCATGAGTACCCGCGGGTAGAGTATCACCCACCTTATTTTAGGTATGGGAGAGCGGCAGGCTACGCCCCCCCTAGGATGGCGATGTGTACTCGCTCACCATATGTAGGGCAGTGGGTTCACCCTGGGTTGGCGAGGCCGACCAGCCAATAGCTAGCCTGCCACTCTACTAGCGCAGAGCCGAGGACGGTTCTGCTGCCCACTGCAATAGTTTGCATATGGGGTCCCCGTGGAGATTCGGTTAGGGTAAGGGCTCTACTGGACTCAGGGGCACAAGGGTGTATGGTGACTACACGGATAGTTGATATGTTGGGTTTGAACTTGGAGCCTTCTTCGGTGCCCCTTCTTGGTATTGGGGGTTTAGAAGTTAAACGTTTGGTAGGCCGAACTCATATAAGGTTTTCTTCGGTACGTTCCTCCACTTTGAGGATTGCAGCTGCAGCTATGGTTATGGATGATATCGTAGGCTGGCAGCCCTCCTCAGATATTTCCTCATCTATACTATCGTGTACGTCTAATTTAAATTTAGCTGATCCCAGATTTTATGTTCCCGGCCCAGTGGACGTCCTCTTGGGCTCGGATGTATTGGGATGGATTCTTTTGGGTGCCCAGAAGGCGCTAGGCACCTCATCACTGTTGGCGGTGTCCACCATTTTTGGACATGCTGTGTTGGGACCAGTCTTCGATGACTACACTCCGGATGAGTCGAGGGTCGTCAATACAGCATCCCTTGCTAAGACGATGCATCGGTTCTGGGAAGTAGAAGAGCCTCCCATGGTTCCGAGGGTGGACCCGGAACATGCAGAATGTGAGGCCTTCTTTCAAGCCAACACTACGAGGCTAGCTTCAGGGAGATTTGTAACGCGGTTGCCTTTTACAGCATCCCCTCCTATTCTTGGACAATCCAGAGCACTGGCAGAGAAGCGACTGCTGGCTATGGAACGGCGCATGCAGCGTGACCCAGTGCTACGTGAGAAATATATTGACTTCATGCGTGAGTACGAAGCACTAGGTCATATGTCACCGGCTCGAGTAGATTGGAGCTCTACTGAGCATTACTTCCTACCTCACCATGCAGTATTGAAGGCTTCTTCAGGAAAGCTGCGCACCGTGTTTGACGGGTCGGCGCCTACCTCAACAGGAGTCTCGTTGAATTCGTGTCTACACTCTGGGCCAAAGCTTCATCGGGATGTCATAGATATAATTTTAAATTTCAGAAGACATCAGGTGGTGTTTGGACCCGACATTAAGATGATGTTCCGGCAGACTGTCATTCATCCTGACGACAGGCGTTTCCAGTTGATTCTCTGGCGGGAGCACCCAGAGGACCCAGTGACAGTCTACGAGCTCAACACCAACACATATGGTTTGAAATCAAGTCCATATATAGCTATAAGATGCTTATTAGAACTGGCGGAGCGGGAGAGGGCCCGCTACCCGCGTGCGGCAGCCGTACTGACACGTGACCTCTACGTGGACGACGTGTGTACTGGGGCCCAAACAGTTGAGGAAGCTCTTATACTCAGGGATGAATTAATTGCTATACTAGCAGCGGGAGGCTACGAGTTAAGAAAATGGTTATCGAATGAGCCCCGTCTGTTAGGAGGTATTCCAGAGGATCACCAACAGAACCCTAACCTGTTTGCTGAGGTGGATGATCCTAATATGATAGCGGTTTTGGGAATGAAGTATCAACCGGTAAATGATATTTTCACGTTTCAGGTGGAACTGAAACCAGAGAGAGTATGGTCGAAGAGGACCGTGCTGTCCACCATCGCTCGCATGTTTGATCCGAACGGCTGGATCAGTCCGGTGATCTTCTCAGCGAAGTGTCTGCTGCAACGTCTGTGGATCCTGGGCGTGTCGTGGGACGAGCCGCTCACCGGGTCTCCGTTGGACGACTGGCTGGAGTTGATGTCATCGTTGGAGGAAGTCAATCGAGTTGTCTTACCTCGCCGGATCTTGCCGCCAGGAAAGTATCACGCTTCTTTGCATGGCTTTTGTGACGCCTCCGAACGTGGATACGCTGCGGCCGTATATTTACGAACAGTTGATAGTCAGGGTCACGTCAACGTTGTGTTACTTCTAGCGAAAAGCAAGGTTGCTCCCATACGTACTCGTCTTACTATTCCTAAATTGGAATTAAGCGGAGCTCATCTTTTAGCTAGATTACTGAATCATATATCTCGGGAGTTGGCTGCCAATGTTGATTTTCAGGATGTGTATGCATGGTCGGATAGTCAGGTCGCGCTAGCATGGTTGCGCGCGGCTCCGCATACCTTAGAGATTTTTGTAGGAAACCGGGTTTCGCAAATTCAAAACATAGGTATTCATATTAATTGGAGGCATGTCCCAGGTGAATGTAATCCTGCAGACTGCGCATCGAGGGGCTGCACAGCGCCGGAATTGGTGTCACATGCTTTATGGTGGGGTCCGGAGTGGCTCAGGGGACCTGAGTCTTCTTGGCCTGTCCAGCAAGTGGATAGGACGACCCAGATTTTGCCAGGGCTGCGTGTGCAGGCTTTAGTTGCAGAGACCGATTTAGATCCTGATTGGCTGACTGGGAGATATAGTAGTTTGGACAAATTATTGGCGGTTACTAGTTGGATTAATAATTGTCGTAACCCCCGAAATAAACAGTTGTCGCCAGTGGTGAGTGCCGAGGAGCGTCAAGATGCACTGCTTCACTGGGTCAAGGTAGTGCAGGCGGACCGTTTCAAGTCTGAATTGCAGATCCTTCGCGATGAACGTGCCAAGCTGAAGGGAGCGGTCGCTAGATTAAATCCCTTTCTGGATTCACAGGGACTTCTGCGTGTTGGAGGTCGACTTCGGAAGGCTGACCTGCCATACGGAAGCCGTCATCCTCTGCTGTTACCCAAGGAGGGTCCTTTGGTAAAGCTTTTGGTATCTGACCGACATGTTCGTAACTCTCATGCGGGACGCAATGCGTTATTGGCGATATTACAGCGGGAGTTTTGGATCTTGTCTGCTCGCCGCAATGTAGTTTTCTCCTGCGTTCCTTGTTACAGACTGCGAGCCTCATTGATGCAGCCTCAGATGGGAGATCTGCCTGCTGACAGGATCACCCAGTCGAGACCATTCGAAGGAGTCGCCACGGAAATGGCAGGCCCGTTCTCGGTCAAGACCTCCACTCTTCGTAACGCTCGGATTGTTAAGGCTTGCCTGTGCGTATTTGTGTGCTTGTCCACCAAGGCCGTCCATTTGGAATTAGTGTCCTCGTTGTCCACGGAGGCCTTCGTTGCTGCGTTAGACCGTTTTGTTTCGCGTAGGGGTCTACCTTCATTGATCCGCTCTGACAATGGCACAAACTACCAGGGTACCTCAAACTATTTGAAAGATGTGTATAAATTTTTAGAAAATAATTGTGTTAGTTTAAGTCATATCTGCGCCCAGAGGGGGATAACTTGGCGGTTCAGCCCGCCAATTTGTCCCCACTGGGATGGGATTTTTGAAGCCGCCGTGAAGTCAGCCAAGACCCACCTCCGCCGCGTCATCGGGGAGATCGTTTTAAGCTTCGAGGAGCTCGTCACTATGTTCTGTAAAGTTGAGGCCGTCCTCAATTCTCGTCCTCTCTGTCCCCTGTCATCTGATCCGAACGACCTCGAGGTCTTGACTCCTGGCCATTTCTTGATTGGGCAGCCTCTTACTGCCCTGCCGGAATACCCCTGGAGGGAAGAACGTACAACCCGGTTGTCACGTTTTCAAATGTTGCAACAAATGGGCCAGGACTTCTGGAATCGTTGGTCGTTGGAATATCTGCATTTGTTACAGCAGCGGGTGAAGTGGACAGACAGGACCGAACCTCCGAAAGAAGGAGACTTAGTTTTATTGAAGGATGCAAATTTGGCATCTCTACATTGGCGCCGGGGTCGCATTATCAAGTTAATATACGGTGGGGATGGGACTCCTCGTGTAGCTGAGGTGTTGGTTGGAAGTTCGATACTGCGACGAGCTGTAGCAACACTCTCCCGGCTCCCGATTGATTGAGCTAGTGTTCTGATGAGGGCATCAGTCCGGAGCGGGGGATTGTTCGCGCAACACTCAAATTGAACGCGCTTCGTTCACAGTGTTCTAATCTATTTTTAGAAACCGCTAGCGGCGGTGTAGTCATTTTGTGTGTTTTTAATTTTGCTCTTCTTGTCTATGATTTTTGACAGAAATGACTTGTTAATTTTGCTCTCCCGGATTGATTGTGAAAATTGGTCGTCTGAAAGGTTTTTAGAGATTCCTGCTTCAGGGACATGTGTGTATAAAATAAGGTCTTCTAGTGAAACCGTGTTGGGGAATTGTGCTCGTAGAAGCCGGGCTAATTCCAGGAAAATACTCTCAAGATTGCGTCAGAATCTGGAGACACGTAAGCAGCATTCGTGGCCACATTTCCTTGATTTCCTGCTAATCCCTGCCTTGTAGTTCCCCTCCTCAATACCGGCCAGCAGCTGGACCAGCGAAGCGACCCAAGCAGTGGATAGCGAGAACCCCAGATTTTGGACTTCTGGAGGTACCGTGACGCAGTCAATAATTTACTGGATTTATGTGAGTTCGTATTATTTACTAATCTGGGTGAGGACTCTGTCTGCATACTAATTTCGTGCCAGGTATATGGTGTTTCTGATATTCTATGGGCCCAATATAGAATCCCGTATATTTAGTATGGCCGGACAGGGTCTTTCATACATTTGTTGGTAGCAGAACGCGTTTGAGTTGATTATTACCAACACATATTATCTCCGTTTTGCTATGCTACAATCGTGACGTACGCAAACCTTAACACACGTACCAAGCTCCGATTTTAGCAGCTACAACGCTGCAATAATAATTTGGCCATGTGCGAGTCCGACTTGCACACACAGGGTTCCATACCACCACACAATACGGGTACAGAACCCTAAAAACATGATAAATAACAACAGTATGGATGACATAGCAACATCAAGGCGTTAACTAAAATGATAGTGCCTTTTTTATAGATAATGGTACGGAACCCTTCGTGCGCGAGTCCAACTCGCACTTGGCCGGTTTTTTATTTATTGTTACTAACAAACTGACCAAATTTGAAACTTGTGTGTATTACAGTCTTTATGACAGAGCTGAAACAAACAACCATGAAAAAAATTGAAAATTTTCAAGGTTTATTGTATAGGGATTCCCTTTGTTTTTCATGTTTTATTTTTATTGTATAGCATGGAAGAAGCCATGGTAATACGTATTTTGTGAAAATTTCAACTGGCTGTAAGCCCCGTGACAGACAGACAGCAGAGACTTGGTAATAGGGTCCCGTTTGACAACCTTCGGTTACGGAACCCCAAAAACTGCCAATAGGTTGCAAAAATGGTATTTTAATAATAAAAAAAATTATATGACAAAACTGAAAAAGTACATGGTGGAATGTAGTGACCTCAACTACATTTTGTAAATAAAATAAGCTAAATTAACCTATTTGTATGTATAAAGTGTAATGTAGAACTCACTATCGGCAGATAAACCTTCGTGGCTTACGTCAGATAGTTCTATAATAATTGTTTTTAAGTGTAATGTGTATAAATTGTTCAATAAACTAAAAAAAAAAAAGAAGGTAGCATGTCATACTGGCGTCGTTACATAAGGACATAATCTTATTTAAATATATTTCAACTTACAGGACTATAGTAAGGACGTACGCCGACCAAATAGGCGACATACTGAAGAAGGGCAAAGTAAAAAACCGGTCAAGTACGAGTCAGACTCGCATACCAAGGGTTCCGTAATTTGACTGTCAGGAAGAAGGTGTTTGAAATCTTGCCCATAACTGTTTATGATATCCAAAAATAGAATTGATTGTACCACAAAAGAGAGACTCAAATATTTTTATACCGTACTCGAAATAAAAGTCTTGGATGAAAAATTTTATTTTGTCATTTTGCCATCGTGAATTTCTCACCCACTATATTTTTCCTGTAATCTTTACGTAATCCCAAATTACCATGATTTTTTCCATATTTTTCGGTACACCAGTTTCGGAAATAAGGGGGGCGTGCATTTTTTGGTGTATTTCAAAGATTTCTCGAAATCGGTGCCAGTAAATATAGTAAAAGTATATATTTTTACAATCAGCTCTTTAATATCTACAATTTGATACCCATATTGGGTTTTTAAAAAAATATTTTTTATTTTTCTCACTTTTGTATTGGAAGTATTTGGAACCATTTCAAACTTTTAATTTTTTTTTTGTTCCGTCTTATGTAGGCAAGTGTATGCTATTCTTGTTGAAAATTTCAAGTCTTTATCTTTAACGGTGCTAAAGTTATGAGGCTGTGACATACGGACAGACGGACAACGGAGTCTCTTTTGTGCCTTTTAGGTACTACGAAACTCTAAAAAAGTACCCGGAATAGAAGAGCTTGTATGACTAGATTGATGGATGTAGAAGAAGCAAAAGAGGCGTGTCAGGATGGTAGCAGATGGAAATCTGTGGTTTCTGCCTACCCCTCGAGGAGATAGGCGTGAGTATGTATGTTCAACTTACAGAATACGTTATTATCTTTCTGGCTGCAAGTGGAGATAGTGATATGTGAAATACCACGAAATACCTCTCGCCAGCCGATGTATGATTCAGAGAGGACATGTGGGCTAGCATTGTTTGCACAACCGGCAACTGATAAGCATACAAACTTTGTTTCACCATCTTCTTATATATAAGGTGACTTTAATTTATGCAGCCAAACTTATACTGGTGGCTTGGTAAGTAATCAGTAACACGGATCGATAACACTTTTTGCTAATTTCGCAAAATAAAATCTTGACGTCCCGTAGTAATTAACTCGGGGCTGGGCTTGCGTTTGTAAGGAACACGAAAAGAATAATTAACGAATTTCACAGAAAGTGTCAACAAAAAAAAAACTTTTGTTTTTACAGCCAAATTAATACTGGAGACTCGGTAAGTGGTCAGGACCAAGGTTCAATAAAACTTTTTGTGAGATACGCATAATAAAATTATGACTTCCTGTGCTAATTGAGTCGTGTTCTTGAACAAAGTATAGAAGCATCAATATTTTTCGTATTTAGCAAACATTAGTTGAACGAGCGAGCGGAGTTCTCCCAGTCTACTTGAACAATCTGGCGTTTGTAAGTATGTATGAATGTTTGTTCGACGATAACTCGAGTATCGTTGATCGGAATGTCATAAAATTTGGCAGGGGAGTAAATAAGGTAAGAAGATTTTTTTAATTGAAACATGAGCCAAATTGGTCAAGCGCGTATCGGGCGAGCGCGAGTTCACAGTTCGGGGCGAACTACTTGTAATAAAAAATCAAATTAAATCCTTGAAAGAAAAGAATGGGTAAAAAGGAGTTTTATCTCCATTAGTGCTGAGGAACTGTGGGCAAAATTTTAGTCTACATATTTGGTTAAGGCGCATAGGAACGCCACCGTTTTAGTACCTACAAAATTCGATAACACGTTTCTCTGTTGTTTTTCGTTATAGACCAAAGTATAAGACCTCTATAATCTGGTACTGACATTTTAAAAGGCACCATTAAGACAAAATTTTGAATATTGATTTTGTTTTAAAGATATCATACAAGTGTAAAGATTTACATACAAAGTTGTTTTCTTGCCTTTAAATTGTACCTATACCAAAATGTTACATTTCAGCCAGATAGTGTCTTTGTAAATGCCTGTATTAAACTATAGAGGTCTTGAACTTTAGTCTATAACGAAAAACAACAGAGAAACGGTAATCAAAGTAAGAGTAGCATTGTATGTTATTTGCTACTAAATGTATGTGTATTTCTTTTTTGTGTATATCTTATTATTATTGAATAGCTTATTAATTTTTGTAATATTATAGATTTTTTATGCTGCACTATCGCATTAGGTTGCTAGGCCTTTAAGTAAGTTTTTAAATAAATAAATATTAAAAATTTGTACTAAACGGTGGTATGCCTAAGCGCCTTAAGTTGGTAAACATAACCGACTTAATGGTTTAATCCTTACAATAACATGGTAAGTAGTGTATTTGCTTGTCTGTCTGCCTGTCTGTTTGAATGGACGTCGCTTATCTTTACCACTGAATGAACAACTTGCGTATAATTTTAACCGGCATAAAAAAGGAGGAGGTTCTCAGTTTATTTTGTTTTCTCAATGATTTCCTAATTTCTCAACCGATTTGAAAGTCGGTTACCACGTTTTCGTCTAAAGTTTACGTTATAAGGGTTCTAACAAAAGATGGAAGCCATGGCGAAGACTAGGTGTTATTATTGCACGAAGCACATCCCTTAAGGCGACTCTATTCGCCTTAATTTCCATACTAGCGCTGTTCGCTGATAATATCCGTATTGATAGGTACTTGCTTATTATTTTTTCTTTTTCAACATATCCAATACAACTTCCAGACTTGAACTTAAAACATTTATCAAAATCAAATACAATACACATTAGATAGGTAGACTAAGATATATATTTTTTTTTCTCATGACACAATTTCCTTCTGTCTTTTATATTTTTATCCTTTTATAATATATTGTTTAGTATTATTTTATATAAGTTCAAAAAACTGTAATAGTATCAAGCCGTATTGAGAAAAAAAATACTGATAAAAAAAGACATGATCTTGCAAAGTTTCTTGCCCTTCTTCTTAGCAAGATTAATCGAATGGGCGGATTTAGGCATTATATCTATTTATAGTTTATTTATCTATTAACTTATTTATTCATTGCATTATGTATGTATGTATATACAATATTTTAATTTTTTACTTATGTTAGTATATATTTGGCTAGGCATTATATTTATTTATGGTCTATTCAGTTTATTTATCAACTTATTTATTAATTGCATTGTGTAGGTATAGTAATACTCTTATTCCAATAAGTCTTTTTATTTTATGCATGTGTATAACTTTAGTAGCCCAACTTAAATACAGTTTTTTTTTTATATTTCCCGTATCATATTTGTTTCATCATAAAATATTATTTTTATACAGGTTAGATTTGACATGTAAAACGTATACTTTATGTACCTATCTATTTCACAAATAAACAATTTGAACCTTTGAATCTTTGAATACATACAAAAGTTACAAGCGTATAAAATCCTGGATTTTACACATATTTTCATGAATGTTTATGTACCGTAATGTCCTAGAAGCGATACAACAAATCAAATACTTTTAGGTTCACGTCATAGTATATTTTATACTATTCAAAAATATTTTTGTTTCATTTCTATTTTTGGGATATTTCTCCTGAAATCATAGGTAGACCCAAAACCATTATCGACATGAATTTTGTCTCGCTTAGGGTTCGGTTAGTTCCGTACGAGCTCGGGAAATGAACGTTCGGGCCAACCAATAACAGTCAGTCAATGCTGTATAATCCGAAGTTGAATGTAGAATGAAATATCAAGCATAGGGACCCCGTGCGCGACTGACTTCAAGCCGCCGGCTACAGGCCTCTTAAGTTCATAACTGACAGCATACAGATATAGTCAAATTAAATGGAAAGGGAGATAGGTAGCAGTGGCAAAGGGTGAACATTTTAAAAAGGGAAGCCGGACAAAAAATTCGCCTTACTGAGAAAAGCAACCAAAGAAAACATATTTTTTTGTACTTTACAACTCCCTGTCATCCAAGTATTTTGTCGGTTTGAGATTCATGGAAATGTTTAACAAAGCGAAGAGCACGGAATAATGAAATGTAGTATGGATGCCATTTCCTAAACTAGCCGATGGGAATCGTGTCATATGGACCCTTCGCCACTGGTAGGTAGTGAATTTTACTGGCACAAAGTATTGTTTTCAATGAAGTCAAATTTTGAAAATTTATGTCGACTGTACCAATTCATGTCGTTTTTCAATTCGCGTGAAGTGTCAAAATAGGTGTATTTTAAAGTGTCAAACTCACGGCGAAACTTGAGCGTTGAATTAGTGACATTCGAGGCGTATTTTGACTTGAAATGAGCATATCAACATTTACTGCAATGACAGATAAACAGATAGACAGACAGACCCCGCTACATAGGTTTCCGTTTTGTGACGGAGCCCTTAACATGTTAAGTTTTCGTTGTGGTCCAACCAACTATATTTCGCGACAGGCGGGAGTGCGGGCCATTTCATACTGACATGTATGTACTCGCCCGCACTCCCGCCGTGTCGCGTACTATACCTCCTCCCTCAATTAAAAACCTAGCACACGCACGGTAACGCATCAAACAAACACATCAGTAGAAAACGCAATCTGAGGAACTTCTCATAGTTTAATCCGATTTACAATAAGCCCATAAACCGAGTTACCTGCCACCTAAGAAATAAAATGGTGCCCACACCCCTAAACCGACTTACGAAGCGGTACCCTAAAGAGCATTTGAAATAGAAAGAGGTGTGTCAGTATCGTTGTAGATGGAGATCTATAGTCTTTGTCTGGCCCTTTCTTTGTGAGAAATCGGCTTGATTAAGCGCAACAAATAATTTGGCCAAGTGCGAGACGAACTCGCGCACAAAGGGTTCCGTACCACCACATATTACGGGTACGGAACCCTAAAAACATGATGGTACATAGCTTGGGATCTTAGCGCCATCTTTCATCTTTCTAATGAACCTCAGTGGAAAGAGGTTGACAAGCCACTCTTAGCGCCATCTACTGCCGCGGTAAAAGCTGTCAAACAAGTCATCTCAGATGGCGCTATGGTTGTAAAGGGACCTTGGGTTTAACTTTTTTAATTTTTATTTTTATTATTTGTCGTGCGTGACAGAGGCCATAATTATTCTGTTGGCGTTCTATTTTTACGTCGTTGGGCCACAAAAACAGGTAATCTGTAAAAATTTCAACTGTCTTTCTATTATGGTTGAAGCAGTAGACCCCTGTGACAGACTGAAAGACAGACAGACAGCAAGGGCTTAGTTATCTTCGGGTACAGAACCCTAAAAAGATGCAATTTTGCAGTCGACCATAATTGTTTTTGTGCTTTTGAACTGGACATAATCGAATTCTTTTCCCTGACTTTGTTCTAAAACCCCCAACTTTAATCCCAACTTTTAACAGTAGATCTACGTATACGACTGTTGCTGAATACGAGTCATCGTGCACGGAGTCAATTGTTAGAGCCGTAAGATTGTTTTAGGAAGAGGATCGAAGTGCCACACACACTTGGCCCCATATTTTAGGGAGCCCAGTGGGTACGGCTTTCGTCTATACTTCCTAAAAAAATCAAATAACAGTCCCAATCCACCCTACAAAAGGAAATCCCGTATTGTATTTTAATGTAAGTTTAAAAATCCATACAGTTGTCCAACGAAAGCGCTCAGACAGAGCAATTGTGCAGGGCCTGCGGGGCGGGACGCGGGAGTTGAGGGTGTTATAATACCTCACTTCGCTTCGCATGATCCTGTTTTATACCAACAAATACTGCAACAATCACTCTGAAAAATGAATATATGATAAAGTTGAGGGCTAATGCTATGTCCATGCTGATGTGAAAACTTGAGTCCATAAAATTTTCTCGATAGAAAAAAATTACAAACTTACCTTCAAACCGTACAATAAACCAATAGCATTCAATAAATACTCGAAATTAGATCTGAAACTTTTCATAATCTAACTGATATTAGTATAAAGCAGCTGCAGACTGTTCCATAAAAATGAAAAAACCATCAGTGTAGCCGCGATTTCAAAATAACTGATGTTTTGCGTGCGCGGCATCTGATTAGAGTAGGATAGACAGTTAAAAAGCAGAAGCGTTAGAGCAGGACTGCGAATTGAGGTATTATAGGCCCTGACTGAGATACATACAATTTTCAAAAAAGCAGTTCTGAGTCTCGCGCCGCAAGCCTCGCATAACCGCTCCGTCCAAATGCCTTCGTTGGACAACTGTATGGATTCTTAAACTGTGGTAGTGTAAACCATCCGCTACTGATAGTAAACTCAAGCACCAGCCTGTTTTAGGGAAGTAATTGCGTTAGGACTGCAGCTTGATGAAATTGAACCAATTTGACAATCAAACGTTATTACATCTAGATAAGAACTACACTGAAAGGATTTTCGTTCCATGACGATACCCTAAAAACCTACCTGACTGTAAGGTTGTGTAGGACGGCCGGCTCGTGCAGATATGAGAGTGACGTCAAGTCGTTTTGGCCAATTAGCAGCGAGGGGTTCCGCAGTGGCGGCATGTGGCTTTCATCTGTGATCTTTGGAGAGAAAATACGGTTTAAGACATTGCTAAATCCCATGTGATGGCACCGAATAATCTTTAAATATGCAAATTCAAATTAATTGCTGAAAAATCTATAGTCCAGGTTAACGGTGTGCTCTCTCCCATTCTCTACCCATATCTGGCCAGTAAGTAGTACAACGCACCTTGATCTGTCAGACCTCCCCGCTCTGATCAACCTACACAATGAGTACCCGGATCAGGAGTCCGAGTTAACGGTGGCCCTCTCTCTTAAGCTCACCTATAGAGTTTGGCCAGGGAATCGTGGCACAACTGTTACTAACACGGGTATGGAGAAAGTTATTTTTTCCATATCAGTGTAGGATAAAGTCGAGGCACGAATCCCTGGCCAAACTCTATCTGGCCAGTAAGTAGAACAACTAATGCATCTGATCTATCTGACCTCCGGTCTCTAGTCCACTGTCACAATGAGTGAACTGTGGCGCTCTCTCCCATACTCTACCTATGTCTGGCCAGTTAGTAGGGCAACTAATGCATCTATCTGACCGGAGGTGTCTAGTCCACTGTCACAATAAGCATCCGGACCGGTAGTCCGAGTAAACTGTGGCGTTCTCTCCCATAGTCTACCCATGTCTGGCCAGCAAGTAGGACAAGTAATGCATCTGATCTATCTGACCTCCGGTCTCTAGTCCACTGTCACAATAAGCATTCCGGACCGGTAGTCCTACTGAATCGTGGGGCTCTTTCCCATAGGCTACCCATGTCTGGCCAGTAAGTAGGACAACTAATGCATCTATCTGACCTCCGGTCTCTAGTCCACTGTCACAATTAGCATTCCGGACCGGTAGTCCGAGTGAACTGTTGCGCTTTCTCCCATACTCTACCAATATCTGGCCAGTAAGTAGGATAACGTACCTTGATCTGTCGGACCTCCCCGCTCTGGTCCACCTTCACAATAAGCACCCCGGACCGGTAGTCCGAAGTGACGGTGGCGCTCTCCCACACCTTTTCCGGGTGCTCTACCCATATTCGGGCACCCTGCCAACAAAAACAAAAATAGTATGACTAAATAAAATAAATCTTAGTCGTATAAAATAAAATAAACAATGACTATTGTAAAACCATTAAATCTGACTACTAAATCGTGAGTAGCCGTTTCAATTTCAGTATGAATCTAAGCCACGAATCTTTTAGTAGTAAAACTATTGCAAAATTAATCGCGCTGCCTTAGCTGCTATTATGTATGGTGAAATTAAATCAACCAACCAAACTTATACCAGAGACTCGGTTAGTGATGAAGTTCAGTAATCCTTTTGGCCAGTTTCAAAAAATATTTTTTTTGCTCCCTTCCTGGTTGGACTAGTTTAAGTACAATTCCTAGTGCAGGCACTATGGGGCAAAAAAATCAATTTTTCGAATTTCCCCTGCAGGGTCATTAAACCTTATTCCTGATGACTAACCGAGTCTCCAATATGAATTTGATCGGTTGATTTAATTTCACCTAGTATAGTGTCAAAACAAATGTGTCATTTTGAAGCCTACATTTGAAGCAAAATATTATGAAAAAATAGTAACTTTAATTTAATTTTCCTTAGTTCTTTAGGGCTTTCTCGTAGGATTTAGTATGAGTTTAGAAAAAGCAAGAAAAGCGTATGTATTTGATTATTTATATTATTTATTTATTTTACGTGTTTTTACCAACGTTTTTTGGTGACTACAAACATGAAAATTTGGTAGCAACTCTTTTTTTTCATGTGTGTCTGTAAATTTAGTAGAAACTTATCAAAATCACAAAACTTCTAACAAGTGTAGTTTCAGCGCTACGGTAAAGAGTGTAGAATTAAACTCGACCGTGATTTTCCCAAAATTACGAAACTGCTCTCCTATAATTTGTATTTTTTATATATTACTATTTTTAGATACGTTATGTTAAACACTAGCTCCGCCCGTGTGTTATTCGGTTTAACGGCATGCTTTTTTCCGGGATAAAAAGAAGCCTATGTGTTAAGTTAGGGTATAAGCTATATACATTCTAAATTTCATCCAAATCCGTCTAGCCGTTTCAGCGTGAAAGAGTAACAAACATACACACACACACAAACTTCTGCATTTATAATATTAGTGTGATTTAAAAATCAAGATATATATTATTTCGGGCCCCACCGGGCCCAGCATCAGTTGAAACAATAATGACTTATTTACAACGACAATATGAAAATAATAATGACAGGCTGACAATGAGTATAAAAAAACCGGACAAGTGCGAGGCGGACTCGCCCACCGAGGGTTCCTTTTTAGGGTTCCGTAGTCCGACAAGGAACCCATAAAGTTTCGCCATGTCCGTCTGTCCGAGGCTTAGCGCAGA
The DNA here is from genome assembly GCA_910592155.1 of Ypsolopha scabrella. Lineage (NCBI taxonomy): Eukaryota > Metazoa > Arthropoda > Insecta > Lepidoptera > Ypsolophidae > Ypsolopha > Ypsolopha scabrella. The sequence continues at coordinate 5,036,832 of OU342989.1, read as the reverse complement.
GACTATTAGTACTAGAAAGGTGTAATTTGGCACGAATATAAATATTTTTAATTTAAGTGGTAGAGCTAATGCCGGGCTCGACTGTGGAGGTAGCACCATCTTACTCGCAAATCCTCCCGAAGTTATTCGGGGGAGAATAAGAGAACAGCTCTCAGGCAAAACCAGGTGGCCCACCATTACCTGGGACCGATGGATGGCGGTATATCCATCCAAAATTGCCGGGCCTTATATAAATCAGACTGGTGACGGGCAGCGGCGTCACTGGTGCAAGGGTTTCAGCACCGCGCTCACCAACCCGCCTGCCCAGCATGTGTGAGTATGGGCATTTCTTCCAGGAGGACCACCAAGAGTGGCGAAATCCTAGAAAGGCAGCAGTGGACAAAACAGGCTGATGGATGGATGGATGGATAAATATTAATCACGCCGACAAAATGGTAAAATAAAATATAAAAAAAAAATTTTTTGAGGGTACCTCTCATACATAGGTAACACTAAAAGTTTCCGGATTTGGCCACTTACATAAACAATATTTAAAAATTTATTGCAACATTTGAAAATAGAACTCTTTGGCTGTAGAATGCAGTTTGTTTCATCTGACTGTCTTTTGTTTTTACCTTGTGGCGCCATTTAAAAAATTGTGTGTCTGCATCAACATGGATTTAACTCGGGAAAATTTTCGTAGTATGATTTTCTACGATTTTAAGTGTAATTTGACAGCTCAACAGAGCATCGCTCGGCTTGAAACAGCTTTTGGCAATGAAGCACCATGCAAGACGACTGTTTATAGCTGGTTTGTAGAATTCAAGCGTGGTCGTATCAATCTCAGTGACGAATCTCGCGATGGTCGGCCGTCCACCGCTGTGACCAACAAAAACATTGATGCTGTGCGCCGTATGATTGAAACAGACAGGCATGTGACCTACCATGAAATTCGCGCATCCTAAGAAATAGGCATGAGTCAAATACAATCAATCCTACACAAACATTTGGGTGTGAGAAAGCTGTGCTCGCGGTGGATCCCACACAACTTGACCGAGGCTCAAAAAACGGACCGCGTCACTTGGTGCAGTGCCATGCTTACCAGATTCAACGAAGGTGCGTCAAATTTGGTGTGGGACATAGTAACAGGTGACGAAACATGGATTTATTGCTACGATCCCAAAACAAAGCAGCAATCGAGCGTATGGGTCTTTCAAGATGAGCCGAAACCAACCAAAGTGGCGCGCGTGAAAAGTGCATCTAAGCGGATGATTGCTTCTTTTTTTAATAAAACTGGACACGTGGCTACTGTTGCTTTAGAGGATTGTCGTACCATGAATAGTGACTGGTACACGACCATTTGTTTGCCGGAAGTTATTGACGAACTCCGTAAAAATAACCGTAAACGCCGTATCATCCTGCACCACGACAATGCTAGTTCTCACACGGCCAGACAGACAAACGACTTTTTGAAGACGAAAAATGTAGAACTCATGAGTCATCCTGCATACAGTCCCGACCTGGCACCTTGTGACTTTTTTCTGTTTCCAAAAATTAAGAACCAATTACACGGTCAACGATTTTCATCACCAGAAGAGGCTGTCGAGGAGTATAAAAAACACGTTTCAGAGGTCACCACAGGGGAGTGGCACAAAAGTTTTCAAAACTGGTTTGATCGAATGAAAAAGTGCATAGACGCCAAGGGAGATTATTTTGAAAAACAATAAATTAATTTTGTACCTTTAATAGTATTTTTTCATATTCATTCCGGAAACTTATAGTGCGTCCCACGTACAAGTAAACTGGGGATGAATTTTTTTTTCCCGTCTTTCCCATAGTGTGGGATATCGTTG